>PPLO03000003.1:0-1252748 GCA_003706505.3 Suhomyces pyralidae | reverse complement strand
CTAGCACTCATACTAAAACATCCTAGCACTCATACTAAAACATCCTAGCACTCATACTAAAACATCCTAGCACTCATACTAAAACATCCATGATTTGAGAAGACACGTGTCCAGTTCACTCAACACAACATCCTAGGCACTTATTAACAACGATCCTACAGAGACAGAAAAGTCCATAAACGTGATCTTTAGTAAATGACCAGTCTAGGTGATACACTCAATGCTAATAATACATGAACATATTTCTTACGCAACAGTAATTCCAAATACACCTACTTTCAGAATCAAAAATCCGCACTCCAACATCCTGCACATATATGCAGAGACGGAACCCTTGAAAGTTAACTTTCGCCATCTATCCAAATGGTTTCATCGTGATACCCTAAGTAGGGCAAATTCGAATCAGCCGAAAACACCCGAAGAGTAGAAGAGGTTAAGTGTGAGAAATCTATAAGTAGATCATTTTCTGGAACATTTCTTCAAAAATTCTATAATATCAGAATTATCTAACTAAAGCGGGATAATAACCTCTACTGACGAACATATAGCGAAAAAGTCTCTTATCAAGACTTTCTATTGGTAAACCCCGATTTTTTAATATACAAAGCTTAACTGTACAGGTAACAAAAGTTGTAATACTTAAGGATAAAATGGTATACTCCGAGTAGCCTCATTCTAAGAAACATCCCCGCACTCATATGGAAACATTCTAGCACAACTAGTAATTATAACCTTCCAAGTTGGGGTGAGCCTTATTTCATCGATTAGTAATACTCTCTGCCATACTTTGCATGCTGGCTGCGATGGCCAAATCAATCAGATTAATCATTGACTATAAATTAGAGTTCATTTACACACATACTCGTCTACATAATCAGTAAGCAATAACATAGTATAACATTTAGAATTCCAATAATGAGTAAAGTCGCATTCGTCTCAGGAGCCACCGGCTTCATCGCCCAACACATCATCAAGCTTCTCAAATCCGAGGGATACAAGATCGTAGGATCTGTCAGAACGGCTGAAAAAGGCGAAAACTTAAAAAAGCTCTTTGGTTCTGCCTTTGAATACGAAGTTGTTCCAGATTTTAAGAGCGGTGCTTTTGATGAAGCCTTGCAAAATAATCCCGATGTCACCGTATTTTTCCACACCGCCTCTCCAGTTTTCTACGCCGAAGACAACTTTCAAGAGAAAATCATCAATCCTGCAATTGAAGGTACCAAAAGTGCCTTATTGAGTGCAATCAAGTACGGAAAAAATGTCAAAACTTTGTTCTTACGTCATCAGTTGTTGCAAATGGGACCTTGAGCCCACCTACAAGACTTACTAATGAGGACACTTGGACTGAGATAACTCCTGAAGAAGCCGTGCTGACCGGATATCTCGCCTACGTAGGCTCCAAGACGTTTGGAGAAAAGGCTGCTTGGGACATTATCAAGGACCAAAAGCCACACTTCAAGTTTGCTGCGGTTCTTCCTGCTTATGTGTTTGGTCCACAAGCATTTGATCATGAGGTTGGTTCTGTGTTGAACTTCAGTGTTCAACTCATCAACAATATTATAAAGGCTGGGCCTACTGATCCTATTCCTGATCTTGAAGGTATTTTTGTCGATGTGAGAGATGTTGCCAGGGCACATTTCCTTGCGGGTACGAGAGACGATATTGACAACGTCAGATTAGTATTGCAAAATGGTGTATTCACTTTGCAAAAAGTCACCGACATCATCAACGCCAACTTTCCTCAATTGAAGGGCAAAATTCCCACGGGAGAACCCGGTAAGAAAACCCCCGAACAAAAAGCCGACGATTCGAAAACTAGAAAGATTTTGGGTTTTGAATACATCAGCCTTGAAAAGAGTGCTGTCGACACTGTGCAGCAGATTCTCGACGCCAAGTAGTTGGTCTCAACTTGTACTTATAGTTGTATGTATCTTTTTCGCAGCCGATGACTTATTGCAAGTGAGTATACGTTTCAAAGCGAATTTCCAAATGTAGAACGCTGATTTCTCGATATTATATACATTCTTGAGCGAGTAGCTCGGTGAAACAGTCGTTTGAACAAGAAACTGGATGGGAACTATAAAAGTGCTCGGATCAACACCTAAGGACTAACCTTGTCTAGGCAATCCTCCTACAGCAACGATTCTTCGGGCTCTTAGATAAATAGGATCGTTGATGTATATTAGTAGTGTTATCTCAATAAACAAAATAAATCTCGCGTGATAAATATATCTGTAAAAAATAACTACTAAGCGAAAAGTTGGCTGCGAAAAAAGGGCAGAAATAGCAGCGAGAAGATGACATGCTTCAATGACTGCTATTTGTAACTTACACATAATATATACATCTCATATACTTGAATAAGTATGAAATTGTCTGTAAGATTTGGTATTCTTCAAAAAGAGGTGAAGCAAAGCTGCTTTTTATTCAGGATTAGTGGAAACAATACGAATATTTCCAGGAATTACAAGGGATCTCCACTGAGATTCAGCTGTAGAATAATATGAAGTAAAACGAATGAGGCAGAATTAGGTCTCATTTATTTCCAGTGCCCATGTTTCATGAAAGTAGTGAAAAAAAAAACTTAACCCAGCCTAGTACGTGGTATTTAGTTTTTAGCAAGATATTTCTAATACGAGATTTCAGTGATTTCACCACGTTTGGTTCTTCTCTGGCGCCAAGATTTGAGATGTTTAGAGTGAGATAATCTCCATGACGAGATCTTGGTTAGTAATGGCTTTGTGGGGAGACCAGCTCCCCACATTCTCGCATCACTATATTAGTGATCGCCGCTAACATAAGACCACGTTATCTCACGAGGTAGATTGAACTTGCAGCTTCGCAAATTGGCTCTTCCCAAATATCGCAATGCAAGAGTCAATATCCGATCTAGATTCATAAACTCATTTTTGTTGATTTCTCTGAATAGAATGTAAAAATCAAGACGTTTTTTGGTAATCAATTGTGTTGCTTCAAGTGTACCACCATATACGCAATCGCAATTAGGGAAATGCAAACTTAGGCGCGGCTGACTCAGGAACGGCTTACTCATCATCGAAACGCGTGGAATTTGGTAGACGTGGTTTGCACCAGAGATCGTAACCAGGGGCGGGCTTGAGCGATATCATTACTAACGAAAAGCAACTTTGTTATGAGCCAGCACTACCTCTGCTCGCAACATTCTTGAAAACCACATAATCAATGCTTGTACTGCACCCTGCCTGAACCCTAGAGTTAACTCCGTGTCTCATATGTATCCCTACAACCCAGTAATGTAGACCGCTTGGTTCAGCCGTGGACTACATGGTGGCAATGCCAAAGTAGTCTCGCCCTTCTATGTACCGTTACTCTTTATCAGTGTGCATTTTGATGAGTCAAAGGTGGGTGAAAGCCCTGAAAGTACAATAGGCTAATTCGCAGCTGGTATTTTGCGAGCTGTTTTGATTTGTCATGACCAATTTACTTAAGCATCGCCTCACCTTAATGTTTGCACGACCTGTTTCTATTTATCTCCGTGTTTTGGTGGGCATCACCCATCTTTCGACCGTCATTTGTAATCAGCCTTCTCTTTAGGTTGCATGCACTTATTGTTGTCGGTGCTAACCCTTGCCATTCGAACTGTTTCCTGGCTCATCTCTATCTTAGTAATCCGTCTTGGACCGTCAAGTTTGATCAAGTGTATATATATCGAAACTGTATCCTGTTGCATTTCTAACTTTCTCTTCGTCAGCTCAAATGTACTATAAATTTTTGAGAGACAGTTTTGTCGGAAGACTCACCTATAAATTATCAGGTAGAAAAGTATTTACATATCCTGAAGAACAACCCGATTATGTTATACCGGAACACTATCTTCCAGGGTTTAAGTCACCAAAGGAGAGTGAAGAGACTGAAAAGACTAATGAGTTGAACTCAAACGCTTCGAGTAATACAATTGTGAAAGATGATTACGTTTATGTTGGCTGGGAAGGTGATGATGATCCCGAAAACCCCCAGAACTGGCCCTTGAAGATGAAAATCTTCTTGGTCTTTGAAATTGCATTCTTGACTACTTCCGTGTACATGGGTGCTGCTATCTATACCCCTGGTATCGAAGAAATCATGGCGCAATTCCATATTGGTGAGACTGTTGCAGCTTTGCCTTTGACTCTATTCGTTATCGGATACGGTATTGGGCCAATGGTCTTCTCTCCAATGTCAGAACACCCAGCCTTTGGCAGAACTTACATTTATATTGCCACATTGTTCCTTTTCTTCATTTTGCAGATTCCTACTGCCTTGTCTCATAACATTGCTGGATTATGTATTTTGAGATTCTTGAGTGGATTCTTTGCATCGCCTGCTTTAGCCACTGGTGGCGCTTCCGTTAGCGAGATTCTCTCTATGCCTTATGTTCCTGTGGGAATTGCTGCATGGTCTTGTGCCGCTGTCTGCGGTCCTTCTTTGGGTCCACTTTTTGGTTCAATTGTCACTGTTAAGGGTAGCTGGAGATGGACTTTCTGGTTCATGGCTTGCATCAGTGGTGCTTCTTTACTTTGCTTGAGTTTCTTGTTACCAGAGACTTACCCAAAGACCATTCTTTTGAGAAAGGCTAGAAGATTGAGAGTCCTTACTGGTAACGAAAAAATCACCACTGAAGACGAAGTCGCTGGTAAATCTTTAAAGGTCAAGGACGTCGTGAAAGAAACTTTGTGGAGACCTGTTGTCATCTCGTTAACTGAGCCCGTTGTCTTTTTGATCAACATCTATATTGCATTGGTCTACTCTATTCTCTATCTTTGGTTTGAAGCATTCCCATTGGTATTCCTTGGTGTCTACAGATTCACTTTGATTGAAATGGGTGTCAGTTATACTTCGATAATGATTGGTATTATGATCGGATGTGCCTTCTACTTGTACTGGGTTCACAAATCGTTTACGCTCAAGTTATTGGCTGGTGAACCAATTGCCCCAGAAATCTTTATCCCAGCTGCCATTGTTGGTGCTGTTTTAATGCCTATTGGTATCTTTGTGTTTGGGTGGACCTCTGCCTCTGATATTCACTGGATTGTTCCTTTGATCGGGGCTGCTATTTTCGCAGCCGGTGCCTTTTTTATCTTCCAAACTTTATTTAACTATTTGGGTATGTCCTTTTACAGGTACTTGGCTTCCGTCTTTGCCAGTAACAGTTTCTTCAGATCAGTGATTGCTGGTGTTTTCCCCTTATTTGGGAGGAGTTTGTTCCAAAACTTGAAAACTGACAGATTCGTTGCTGGCTGGGGCTCAACTATTTTGGGTTTCATTACAATTGGAATGATTTCGATCCCTGTTCTCTTCTACATGAATGGTCCAAAGTTGAGAGCAAGATCACCATACGCTAATTGATTTAGATTGATAGAAGCATTGCTTCGAACTAATTTGTGATAGAGATGATATAACGCCATAATTAATTAATAATGATAGTTTTAAAAAGCAATTGTAAGCATTATTTTACGGATGTTGGTACTTGGAATGAATTTGGATACGGTGCTCATCATTTTGGTTGCAAACTCCTACTTTACTAGTCTAAAAATAATCCGCATTTTCGTAAGCCCTCGGCTATACTGAAATGGCTCCGAAGCTGAGACTGAAAAGCACTCATGTTTCAACAGTTACTCCAACGATAACCTACTACGAATTGATAGAAAACGTATCATCCTCAAAAATATATTATGTACCGGAGAAATGAAAAACTCATTAGTCAATTACATCGACAGTACCATCATCGTTTCTCTTTAGACAATAGTAGCCCTTCCTAATTTAGGATCGTTGATATATTTTCAATAACATGGGCTGACTTAAAATACCAATATAATCATTAATAGTATGTGTCGCCTGTAAATAGCATTTAAAACAATTTCATGGTACAAAAAATTGGAGGGTTTTTGCAATAAAATTAGAAAAAGTTGAGATTCTACATACTATTTGTCTGGAATTAAGGAGTGGCCAGCAAATTCACCAAAAATGTGCAAAAGGAGAGTGCTCCTAAAATCTTAATAATAAATGTTTTCAATTCGATGCTTACGAGTTTGCTTCAACAAAAAGATTACCCGGTGTGGCACAATTGTACGCAATTTTAAATTTGGTGGGCGATCAAGTTTATTTGACTACACCGTAAATGAGTCACTGCGACTCATCGCCTCAATAAATTTACCAGAGATGTACCATTATATGCAGGACCATAGAAGATGCCACCATTACTTTTGTTTGACTATTTCGTAAATGCGTCGCAACGGCTAAGCCCATTGAAGCATACTTGACGGGAAAACCCAACAGTATTATTCTATAGAACCCTATGTGCATATACTTCTAATGAGAGAGTTGTTGAGTCCTTGAAAGCTCATTGGGGCATACTTTAGGAAGCGACCCAAAAGTATCATACTATCGATATACGTAAATGTTGTCCCTGATCTTTTAATGGAGACAACAGAACTTTTGAGTACTTTCCCAGCTCTATTCTTGTTATTCTAGTGTGCATTTTTTTCAGCTCTAATCTCAATAGTCTAGCAGGCTTACCTTAAATCAACGACTCACTGCGCGACTCAGAGTCATCTGACTCACTGCGACTCAGACTTGCAGAAAAAATTAAACTTTGAATTAATTAATTAATACAAGGAAACCGTTGGGTATTGTTGAGTTCGGAACAAGTATATAAAGGCATTGATTTCTCGCCTTTTCTAGACCCTTTCTCGAGACAATAGAAATCAACAACCATGAAAGCTTCTTCCTTGAACGAGTCTAACAAACTGGAAATCGATCCTCAAGAGACTAACAGTCATGATGATGAGATCAGTATTGGCTCAGGTCCTGAGGTCTTGGATACCAAGAGATTAGACAAAATTTACCGTAAATTGGACTTGAGAATTATTCCTGCGTTATGGTGTATGTATTTCTTGACTTCTTTTGGGTCTAGCTGTTACGGTTTGACGTTGACAATGAATACCAAGCAAGGGCATTCCATTATCCAGAAACTCCATTTGACCAGCCATGATACTTCGACCGCTTCAGCTCTTTATTACGTTGGTTACATTATTTTTGATTTACCAATGAACTTGGTCATGACCAAAGTCAGTCCTCAATCGTGGCTTGCGAGAATTGTTATTACTGTTGGTGTTGTCTACACTTGTTACCATGCATTGAGGAATCATCAGGGTCTTATTGCTATTCGGTTCATCTCTGGTTTAGTGGGCGCTGGAACTTGGCCAGGTATGAGCTACTATATCTCTTTGTGGTACCCCAATGATCGGTCTACCAGAAGAATTGGTTACTACTTCACCGCAGCCCAAATTTCTGCGGCAGTCGCTGGTTTGGTTAGTGCTGGTGTTCAAAAAATGGATGGTGTAAAAGGTTACACAGGATGGCAGTGGATGTACTTAATCTACGGTGTGGTGACCATAGCAGTGGGCATTCTGTTATTATGGTGGTTGCCTGACAGGCCTTTTAAAACTGCCGAGGAATCCAACTCTAAAATAATGATTTGGTACAACAAGCTTTTCACCCCTAACCATCCACTTAATGAATCTGACCGTGCTTACCACCGCCAGGATATCGAATACAGATACAAGTTACTCACTTGGGGCTGGAAGGATTTGGTCGAAATCATCACCGACTTGCGAATCTGGCCTTTGATCATCATGTACTTTGGAGTGGTCGGATGTGGTTTTGGTCTTGCTGTCTTTGGCTCTACCATCATCGCCGTTAATAACCCACGTCTCTCCTCTATTCAAGTCTCGTTGCTCTATGCTCCTATTTGGTTATTCGACTTGGGAGGTATCTTGATAATCACTCCTTTTGCCGACAGATATAAGAGGTTGAGAGCTCCAATCTTTTCGTTTGCGTGCCTCATCATCATTACTGGTCTATTTGTCACCACATTTGCCCATGGTTCATGGAAAAAATACGGAGGGCTTCTCATTGCTGGTTTTGGTTTGGGTCCCACCGTTCCTATCTGTATGTCGTGGTCCGCGGAAATCTTCCAAGCTCGCTACGGAGATGTGGGAACCGCTGTGAGTGCCGCTTTGGTGAGTGGTCTCGGAAACCTTGGTTCCGTCACTGCCACTTACGCCCTTTATTCAGGATGGCCCGCTGACAAAAAGAGATTGTATCGTAATTCCAACATGATGCTTGTTGTCATGGTTGGTGTCAGTATTTTAGCGTCAGGCGTGTGCCACTTCTTGAGAAATAGGGTTCGTCAACAACCCGTTTCGAACTAGTGAAATTCTTAGTAGATCTAAGAAGTCTTTTAATCAGCCCAATTTTTTCTAACATGTCTTATGATCAGCCTAATATACAATACAAGTCATAAAGTCAAATTTCATCAATACTCTGTGGCTTTTCTGGTAGTAGACTGTCTATGGAGAGTTTCGGCTACAACATTCATGGGCTACATGATACAATAATGCAAATGAATCTATTAATTTTGTGCAAAAACGAGAATGGATCTTTATATATGCCTGTAGAGATAACAAAAACGTCGGATTAATTCGACTGTCAATCAAAAATCTTTTCAAAATTTAGCCGATTATATTAGTCGAAAGCACGTATTGTAAATTAAGAAAGCTCTTCAACCCCGGACTGTATTACAATTGTTACCACCTCTTACATTGGTCTCAACTACATATATCGTTAATGCAACATATGAGCATGTGGTGAGAGATAAATATTGGCTAATAGGAATATCACTCCAAACAGTTGCATACGTCTAAAAAACGGCTTTCTGCAAATAATTCGCATAATGTCAAAACGTTACACGGTGTCATAGTACGCGAGTTTAATTTTTTAAAAAAAGTAATGCATCGACTGCAACAGTATATAGGTGCATGCACAACATCGCCTTAATATTAATTGGAACCTACAATATGGGGCCAACTGTAACGGTGATAACCTAGAAGCCGAGGGTAACTAGTTCTTCATACATTTAAGGCACGACGAAATGAGGTCTTTGATACATTTGAACGTTGGAATAAATTAGAAGACACGTACTCTTGAAGAAATGTTGCTTCAAGTATTCTGTTCACGAATAGTCCAACCTTCTGAACTTCAATAAGCAGTCATGTCAAGTTAAACGTACATTCGCAACTAAACCAACAGAAACGCGCATTTGAGATATTTTTCAGCCGATGCGTCAATAAATTTTTTTTGCAGCAATTCACCATATTTAAGTGCTACAATGAGAGAGCTTACTCCGCACCCATCAGTCTGATCAAACCCTTTAATGTTGTTTTATAACTAAAAAAAAAACAACTTCTTGACAATGAGCTTACTTCAAGTATATATATCAATATTGATTATTTCTTCGAACTTGATCTATGAATTCTAAAACCTCGCTATATTAAATCCGAAAATTTAAGATTGCTGCTCTCGAACTAACTCCAAACCAAGGTTGATCAACTCCTGAATGGTATCCAAGACAGTACCAGATTGCTCTCTCACCAATACATCATTATCATAATCATGGACATACCTCAAGACATTCATTACTTTTTCTCGGTAGTGACTAGGAAATGGCACTGCTGACGACTCTGAAGTACCTAATATCAAGTCATGAATCAAAACAATAGCTGATCTTCTCATAATGGCACTGTCCTTGGAAGTTTCCAATTGGATTATACCAATTGCACAATCTAAAATATCATCCAAACAATCGACAATTCCAATAGGATTGACCTTGCACAGAGTTCCCAATAAAGACATACTCGACATCCGTATCCTGTTATCCTGAGAATCCTCTGGATTTTTAGGGACCCTAATCATACCAAGAGTGGCATCGACAATCATTCTAGCAGATTTACCAGAAAAGAACTGACTTGAATCTTGGATGTATCCCAAGATAGCTTCACCAACCTTGAGTCTCTCATCCAAGTCTGTATCATTGTTCCTATTAACATAAACATCTGTCAAATAATTGATGGTTTCTTCCGGATGCAAGTCCATAAGGCTACGTAGACCTTTGATAACATTCAAGTATATGTAGGGCTCGGGGTCTTTGAGCTGGACCAAGTGAAGATTCAAAACGAAGTCCAAACTAATCACATCGCTATTTTGGATAATTAGTTCTTTCAATAAATAGAGCCCATGGGCTCTTATAGGAACTAGAGGATCATTTAAACTGGTGATAGCTCGCTTCAACTGTTGGGTGTCTTTATCTTTCTGAGTTGTGGTAGGTAAAGAGCCCTCCAACAAAGTTGTGATTCTTTCACTTAAAGCTTGACACGATTTTTGGCTGGTTTGGTCGATAGGTAATTTGACCAATTGAATTAGACAGCCCCTTATCTCTTTGATTTGCTTCACACACGTGTCGTCGAAACTAGGAGTTTCAGAAAGTATAGCAGAGACTAGTTCGAGTAGAATAGGTAATAGTTGCAGATGAGCCTCGTCTTCGTCTTCGTCATCTGAGTCAGCCTCTTCAGCAGGAGAGGGTGGAGAGGCGGCCCGGTTCCCAGAACCATGCGCTGTTATCTCAGCTTTCAAAAAGTCGTTGACGATTAACAAGATTTCAGAAGGAGTGTTGGCGAGTATATCTCTGAATTGCTGCCCAATCTGCTCCAAAAGTCTCAAGTCTATCAACATAAAAAAAGGATTAGAATCAATGGAATTAGTGCTTCCTTGGTTTAACCATCTCTTGAGTAATTGGATGAAGACACCTTGAACCATGGAATTATCCAACTGCTTCAAAAGCTCAACTAGGTAGCCACAAACTCGATCTAGATCGTTGATAAAGGTGTTCATCTTTAAATCTTTGCTTCGAGAGTCTATTTGATTTGCGTGTTCAGCTATCTGAACCAACCCATTAGGTCCTATTTCATACTTCCAAGTATCTGATTCCCATAACAAGTTTTTGGCGATAGCGTCCAAGCCTTCTGAGCTGCTAGTTACTGTGAAGTAGCCTATCAAAATACCCATGACCACCTCAGCTTGTTTCTCGTTCTTTTTAAGAAAGACGGTATATGACCATAAAGGTAATAGAATCGGACCGACAAGGTACTGTGTTAACTCAGGATCCAAACCTCTTTTAGTTAAAGAAAGTAGGACATTTACATTGTTATTCACTTCCGCTTCTGTGACAAGAGCCTTCGATTTTTTCAGACCTTCGGGATTGAATTGATTCCAAATTTGTTCAAAGAAAAAGTCTCGTACTATGGCCTGGTTCTTGTACCACAATTTCTCGATTACGTATCCTATACAGCTGGTAATTGTGGGACGATTGATATTGACGAGAAGAGTATACGAGTCTTGGCCGATCTTTGTAAAATAATCGACTGTCGCTACTTCTTTGGGCTTTTTTAGGACTACATTTGCGACTTGCTCAAATTTCTCCATGTTTATATCGTCGTTTTCTCTCAAACCTAGAACAAACTCAATCAATGTAACAAGCCCGTCACCATTAGGTGCGTTGTAGTGCAATATTGTGAGCTGGTTCATGACATACAGCTTGAAGTATGCTGGCGACGGCGTCGCTATCAAGAGGGAATATGTCTGAAATAACTCGTAAGTTTCTGGAATTGAAATCACGCTGTGGAACTCGCTGGCATACTTTTTCTTATCAAGGTCCAGACCAATGAAAGGACAAGTAATCAAAGCTATAGATATCACCAAGTAATCAGAGAAGCCCGTTCCTTTCACCAAAAGATCTTTCACATCTGATTCTGAAGAGAAAATGAGCCTAAATTTATCATAAATCAAGACTAGCAATTTGTAATGAGGTTCGTATCGCTTTGAAGGTTCGGATAATGCAGGTAACAGGGTAATTTTTAGTTGAGTGGGGGTTGAAAAATGATTCATCTGTCTTTTCTCGATGGGAATTCCTATTTTAAATGCACTTAACACGGGATATATGCCGTGAATAAGCACCGAATTTACCACCTTGCTGAATGTCTTGATGTCATGCAACGATATTTTGATCAATTTGGAATCTGCCATCACATTCTGTTCAGATAACTTCTGGATATCGACCAAGTCTTGGAGTAACCGTTCAATTACAGAGTATCTCTGAACATATTCAGAAGCGCTAGATTCATTGAACATTCTCTGATATAGCGCGGATACGCTTAAACGATCTATTGGTCCATCCAACTCCTTATCCAACTGCTGGAACTTGAGATCAATAGGCTTGTTACCTATATTCTCTGGCTTGTGAAGACCTTTGCGCTGTGGGTACACCTCCAGGGTCTCCCGTTTCACCGTGGTCTTCTTCGGCTTAGCCTCAAAGGGATTGCGCCGTGGCTTGCTAGAGACCTCTTCAATTTTTGGGGCCATTGCCTTCAATAACTAGCACTTACCTTCAACCACTAGCTGCTTGCCTTCATTAGTCATGGGTGAAAATATCACGTGATGCTCATCTCCAAGCTATCAAAATTTGGGGCCCATAAAGACGTAGCAGTGCTTAATCAGAAATGGCAGAAACCGTGGTATTGACACAAGAAGAGAAGGACGCTGTGATCTACGACTCGCGTGAGGGCGATTTGGACACCTTGAAGGAGATTTTTACCGAAATAGACCCCCAACTTCTTCTTACCATCAAAGACGACATCACCTTAACCACCCCAGTGCATGCGGCTGCCGGAAACGGCCACTTAGAAACCGTCAAATATCTTCTTTCCATTGTATCGAAAGACGACGCCAAAGCGTTGGCTAGTCAGCCAAACGAAAGCGGGAATACTCCACTCCACTGGGCAGCTTACAATGGACACCTTCCGGTAGTCCAGCTCTTATGTGACGAATACGAGGTAGATCCTTTCACAAAGAACGTTTCGGGACACGATGCTATCTATGAAGCCGAAAGCAACGGCCAGACCGAAGTAGAAAACTGGTTTTTGAACAAATACGCCGTGGAGGACGATTTCAAGGTAGAAGAAGATGGTGAGAACACCAAAGTTACTTACACTCCCGGCTCCGAGAGTAAAGAAGCTGAAGAGAGAGCAAACTTGGCAGCCGTAGAAACACAAACTGGCGAACTCAAGCTCAACTAGTCTAGCCTGGTCCCATCCAGGAACCCTTCCTCTTGTATATTACATAGTTAGTAGTGCATGCACCAAAAGTACGATATAATAGTTGCGAAGATTGTTTCGTAGAACCTAGTGAAATGTCAAAGGATACTAAGTTAATGTCAAGAAGTAGTTAGAAATAGGTAAACAGCGATAGCGGAATTTAATGAGAATGGTGATGAATATACTTGGTGGTAACGAATTAGTGGTGGTGATGTAAGTTAGAGGTATATATAGTCTTGTGAAAAATAGGTTAGTGAGAATTAAATTTTGGTAGCTTTACCGAGAGATAGTGAGAGATAGTGGGATCGTGGCTAGGAATTAGTGAGGTAGTGAGTAGTTTGTGATCGAAACTAGTGAGAGTTAGCAAGAGTTAGTGTAGTGCGATAGTGCCTTCGGGTGGGTAGTGCACACACCAAAGTATCGTGATAAAAAATTTTCCACCATAAACCAAAAGTCGATTACCAACTTGACCACCACGTAAGCACAACAGCCGACGAGATGAGTGATTTAGGATTTGACGCCAGTCTCAAAAAGAAAAAGAAGGTCAAGAAGACCGAAGAGAGCGAATCGCCCGCACCCGAGGTTGGGGCAGATGACATGTTCGCTGGAATGAAAAAGAAGAAGAAGTCTAAAAAGACCGACGACAGCTCGGTAGACGCTGGAGCAGACGACAGTTTAAGCTCCGAATTCAGCGACCTTTCCATCAAGAAAAAGAAGAAGAAATCAACCAAAAACTTGGAAGCATCCGACTTTGACCAACAATTGGAGCAAGCAGGTATCGAAGACAATACTGCCGCCAAAGTGGACAGTCCAAGTGGCGACAATGATTCTACATCCCCATCAGCATCAGTATCGGCAGCCGTAGAAGATTTGCCATACGAAACCTTATTATCCCGTTTTTTTACCGTATTAAAGACCAATAACCCTGAGTTGGCAGGAGACAGATCAGGACCCAAGTTCAGAATCCCTCCACCTATATGTCAAAGAGAAGGAAGCAAAAAGACGTTGTTTTCCAACGTGCAGGACATCGCCACCGTGTTACAAAGAAACCCTGAGCATCTTATACAGTTCTTGTTTGCCGAATTGGGTACTTCAGGTTCGATTGATGGTGAAAAGAGATTGGTGTTGAGAGGTAAGTTCCAGCCGAAACAAATGGAATCGGTGTTGAGAAGATATATTATTGAATACGTGACATGTAAGACATGTAAGTCGATGAACACCGAGTTGAAGAGAGAGTCGGCCAACAGATTGCATTTCTTGAGTTGTAAGGCTTGTGGATCCACCAGATCGGTATCTTCTATCAAGACCGGTTTCCAAGCGCAAATCGGTAGAAGAAAGAGAGCATAATTTAATGTACATTATCTGTAGTAGAATTGTAGAGAAACTATCTGTACCAGGATTACGGCCGCAGTATGTAGAGACGAAAATTTTGTGTGTAGCCAAGATTTGGCAATCTCATACAGGAAAATAAGAGCCCCTAAGAAATTACTATGTATTGTAGCCCACACATAATTGAAGTTTAGGTGAAGTGTTACTTGAATATTATGCTATTGGGTCGAATAAAGGAAGACTCATATTTTCATACAAGTGTTATATCAATTATATAATACAAATCAATGTTTTCAAGTACCTCGAGCACATTGTAGTAACCGTAGAGCACCAAATGTAATGAGGCGCCGCAAAAAATAGCTAAGTTAGTGAGCAGCAAACAGTTAGTCAGTGCCATCACTACAGTCATATATTTTTGATGCCCCCTATTATCTTTTTCAAGGGAGAGCACCACCCACTCACCCCATCGTGCAATATCATGTAATCTACGACTTCTTTTTGCACTTCTTTCATGGAACCGCTGTTATTTTGGGCCCTTATGCTAACATCATGTACAAAATTTAAGTGGGAAGGTTCCAACTTCGGAATGCTAGCGCGAATCCTCTGGCCATAATAGTCCAATTCTCTCTGTAGAAGTGTAGTGGGCCGTTGAAGAAGCTGTTCGACTTGTTCAAGGACAAGATCTGGAGAGAACTTGACGCCACTGTCGGTAAAACCAGACTCAGGGCCATTTTCATTCGCATCACTGTTTTTGGGCAATTCAGCGGATGTTCTATCGGTGCTGTAGGATCTTGATTTGGAGGATCGCGAGCCAAGCGAACTTGTGCTGGAGTTTTTGGTGAGCATCAAAGGTGGGCAGTCGTTCCACCCTTCCATCAGATCACCACGCTGGTACTTCGTAAGCGTCATGGCCACTAGTTTTGAACGGCAGTGTCGTTGTATTGTTATGGCGTGGAGAAGCCAGGACATACAATGGTCACGTGATAACATTGATAATGATTCGTCAGGGCACGACTAGCGATACAAGTAAGCCGATGGCAAGAGGCATGGCAGCAAGATAGAAATGGCGTTTAAACAAGGGGCGCTCACTGATGAGCAGCGCAAGCGAATAGTACGTGAATCAATAAAATTTGTTATGGGCCAACATACTAACGAACAGGAAGCGAACCGACAGAAAGCGCTTCAGCGAGTGAGACAGCGGAATGGCGAATCTGCACCATCGCATTTTCAACCAGAGGAGAGCCTGAGACCAGTTCCCACGACACAAATGGATCAGATCAGAAATGGGTTTGAAATACCGGCCGAATATAGGAGGAACACACCAAATGAGCCATCGCCTAAGCGACCCCGTACAGAGCTTACGCCTGAGCAACGTGTCCGAATAGAGGCTAATCGCCAGAAGGCATTAGAAATCCGTAAAAACTTGGCTCGCAACAATCGTGATGCCACCGATACAACTCGTGTAGCGGGTGGAGACGCCAGTGGTGCGAGCGCGGGAAAGGGAAATAGTACTGGCGCGGGCGGTGGTGCAGGATCTAGTGCTGCCGCGAAGTCGCGGTACGAACCCCCCTCCATACGGCGACAGGACTATATTGAGTTTGATTTTGCAACCATGAAAGATTCACGAGGCGGTTTCCTCAGCACCGAAGAAACCAGTGCCCCGCCCACCGCCGATACCACTAGTCTTGAAGAATGGAAAGAAAAACAAAAGAAACTTATGTTAGTTAAAGAACTACCGCCTCCTCTCGACATTGACAACGCACCCAAATGCTTCGAGTGCGGCTCGCTAGAACTCGATCCCAATCTCTACACCAATTTTCGTCATGTGCGCGCGTGTCGAAAATGTGTCAAGGGCAAGCCTGAAAAGTACGCTTTGCTCACCAAAACAGAGTGCAAAGAAGACTATCTCTTGACAGACCCTGAACTTAAAGACACAGAATTGCTACCGCGGATCGAAAAGCCCAACCCGCACGGATACTCACGAATGCAACTTTTTTTGCGGTTCCAAGTCGAAGAGTATGCGTGGAAGAAATGGGGTTCTGCAGAAGGACTAGATCAGGAATGGGAACGCCGTGAGTCCATGAGAATCAAGCGTCGTGACAAAAAGTATAACGAGCAGTTGCGAGAAATGCGGAAGAAAACGAGAGCGGAAGAATATACTAGAAAACTACGCAATGGCGACAATCTAGGCGACCGCCACGTGCATGACTGGTCGGCCCCCCTCAGTATACCCGGTCAGGAGAACATGGTCAAGAAACGGTGTATCGACTGTGGTGTCGAGACCGAAGAGTATGTATTCCAGTAGTAACGAACGTCTATCAAAATCTATTTGCAGCCTTTTTTGTCGTGCGCGACACACATGGAAGCCCATGGAAAATTCGACACAAGCGTCGAAAATTTGCAACAAATAACTATTTAAGTTGAACGGGCGCACACAATTTCATGCCTTAGATTATCAACCATTACAGCCCAAGATGTCTGACGTTAAAGCCGAAACCCATGAGTTCACAGCTGAGATCTCTCAGTTGATGTCCTTGATCATTAACACTGTCTACTCCAACAAAGAAATCTTCTTGAGAGAGTTGATCTCCAACGCCTCTGATGCTATCGACAAGATCAGATACCAAGCTTTGTCCGAGCCATCCCAATTGGAAACTGCTCCTGAATTATTCATCAGAATCACCCCAAAGCCAGAAGAAAAGGTTTTGGAAATCAGAGATACTGGTATTGGTATGACCAAGGCTGATTTAGTCAAGAACTTAGGTACTATTGCCAACTCTGGTACCAAGTCTTTCATGGAAGCCTTGTCTGCAGGTGCCGATGTTTCCATGATTGGTCAATTTGGTGTCGGTTTCTACTCTCTTTTCTTGGTTGCCGACCACGTTCAAGTTATCTCCAAGCACAACGACGATGAACAATACATCTGGGAATCCAACGCCGGTGGTAAGTTCACTGTCACTCTCGATGAAAAGGGAGAAAGATTGGGTCGTGGTACTGTTTTGAGATTGTTCTTGAAGGACGACCAATTGGAATACTTGGAAGAAAAGAGAATCAAGGAAGTTGTCAAGAAGCACTCTGAGTTCGTTTCCTACCCAGTTCAATTAGTTGTTACCAAGGAAGTTGAAAAGGAAGTTCCAGCCGAAGAATCCGAAGAAGAAACTAAGGATGAAGATGACAAGAAGGCCAAGTTGGAAGAAGTCGACGATGAAGAAGACAAGAAGCCAAAGACCAAGAAGATCACCGAAAAGGTGACCGAAAACGAAGAATTGAACAAGACTAAGCCTTTGTGGACCAGAAACCCATCTGAAGTCACCCAAGAAGAATACAACGCTTTCTACAAGTCCATCTCTAACGACTGGGAAGACCCATTGGCTGTCAAGCACTTCTCCGTTGAAGGTCAATTGGAATTCAGAGCCATCTTGTTTGTTCCAAAGAGAGCTCCATTCGATGCCTTTGAATCCAAGAAGAAGAAGAGCAGTGTGAAGTTATACGTCCGTCGTGTTT
This sequence comes from Suhomyces pyralidae, assembly GCA_003706505.3. NCBI lineage: Eukaryota > Fungi > Ascomycota > Pichiomycetes > Serinales > Debaryomycetaceae > Suhomyces > Suhomyces pyralidae. The sequence goes on along the minus strand of PPLO03000003.1, from coordinate 1,234,911 downwards.
TCATCACCGACGAAGCCGATGACTTGATCCCAGAATGGTTAAGTTTCGTCAAGGGTGTTGTCGACTCTGTTGACTTGCCATTGAACTTGTCCAGAGAAATGTTGCAACAAAACAAGATCTTGAAGGTCATCAAGAAGAACATCGTCAAGAAATTGATCGAAACCTTCAATGAAATCGCTGAAGACCAAGAACAATTCGAAAAGTTCTACAGCGCCTTCTCCAAGAACATCAAATTGGGTGTTCACGAAGATCAACAAAACAGAGCTGCCTTATCCAAGTTGTTGAGATACTACTCCACCAAGTCTACCGAAGAATACACTTCCTTGTCTGACTACGTTACCCGTATGCCAGAACACCAAAAGAACATCTACTACATCACTGGTGAATCCATTAAGGCCGTTGAAAAGTCCCCATTCTTGGATGCTCTCAAGGCCAAGAAGTTCGAAGTATTGTTCTTGGTTGACCCAATTGATGAATATGCCATGACTCAATTGAAGGAATTCGAAGACAAGAAATTGGTTGACATCACCAAGGACTTCGAATTGGAAGAATCTGAGGAAGAAAAGGCTGAAAGAGAAAAGGAAATCGCCGAATTCGAACCATTGACCAAGGCCTTGAAGGAAATCTTGGGTGAACAAGTCGAAAAGGTTGTTGTTTCCCACAAGTTGGTCGACGCTCCAGCTGCCATCAGAACCGGTCAATTCGGTTGGTCCGCTAACATGGAAAGAATTATGAAGGCTCAAGCTTTAAGAGACACTACCATGTCTTCATACATGTCTTCCAAGAAGACTTTTGAAATTTCACCAAAATCTCCTATCATTAAGGAATTAAAGAAGAAGGTCGACGCCAACGGTGCTGAAGACAAGACCGTCAAGGACTTGACTACCTTGTTATACGAAACCGCCTTATTGACCTCCGGTTTCTCCTTGGACGAACCATCTTCATTCGCCGGAAGAATCAACAGATTGATCTCTTTGGGTTTGAACATCGATGATGACGTTGAAGATGATGTTGAAGGCGAACTCGGTACTTCCACTGCTTCCACCGAAGAAGCTGTTGAATCTGCCATGGAAGAAGTTGATTAAACGAAGTTACGTGTTACTTATTTAAATAGTAATAGGAAAACCTAATAAATGATAAAATGTACAAAGAAAAAATCAGCTACACCTCATGTAATTACACTAGAACTAATTCATTACCTCTGATTTTCAGTACAATGACAAAAAGATTTCAAAGATCAATTAAATGTAGTGCTACCTTGGCCTAGATGTGACATTGAAGTACATCATAATTTTCACCCGCTCTCTTTTCCACCATCCAACTCCCCACTCATATTTTTTTTTTTTTCACCGTCTTTTTAATCGCACGTGCGCAGCAAGACTTTTCTTGCGCGCTCTTTTACAGCCTTGCGATCTTCTCTGTGATTTTGACGAGTACGATTCACTAAATTGTAGACCAATTGAACACCATGGGCCTTTTTATACCTGTCAACAAGTTGGAGAACTTGAGATTGTACAAGTACTCGTCAGAAGATCACTCGGTTATTTCCAAATTTGTTTTGAAAGCATGGTGGAACTACTTTGTCAAAGTGTTTCCGCTCTCCATGGCACCCAATCTCATTACGTTGATGGGCCTTGTATTTATTTTGGCCAACTTGGCATGTGTGTTTTACTATGACCCAAGTCTTGAAAGTGGCGAAACCCCAAGATGGTGTTACTTTTTCTACGCCTTTGGCTTGTTCATGTACCAAACGTTCGATGGCTGTGACGGGTGTCACGCCAGAAGAACCGGGCAAAGTGGGCCATTGGGAGAATTGTTTGACCACTCAATTGATGCTATCAATACCAGTTTGGGTGCCATTGTGTTTGCGTCGGTTTTGAGAATGGGCTGGGGCAATCTCTTGATGTTGTCTCAATTTGCAACCGTATGTAATTTCTACACCTCCACTTGGGAAGAGTACCATACTCACACCTTGTACTTGTCTGAGTTCAGTGGTCCTGTAGAGGGAGTGTTGATGATCTGTGGAGTTTACTTGGTGACCGGTGTTTTTGGTCCAGATATCTGGAACGTCAAGCTCGCTGAGTTGGATTTGAGTGCGTTGGGACTTAGCGATTCGGTTGAAATCTCGTCTTCTATCATCTACGTGGTTCTTGGTTTGGGATCTTTGTACTTTAACATTGCTTCTGCCATGAAAAACGTCAGCAAACACTACGATTCTCAGTATAGAGACGCAGAAAAGGCAGGCAAAAAGGCAGACAATGCTTACATGGGCTTGTTGCCCTTCTTTGGCTACTATGCTACGGTGGTGTTATTGGTATGGACGTACCCTGAAATCATTAAGAAGACCGGTTTTGCCTTGGTGTTGTCGATTTGTTTCACCATTGCATTCAGCGTAGGCAGAATCATCTTGGCTCACTTGACGAACCAAACCTTCCCATTTATTCAAGTTCCAATGATTGCGCCATTGTTGCAGCTTATCATTGCCAAGTTTACCATCGGTATTTATGGCTACGACAAAGATTTGGTGTTGCATTCAGTCAGTTGGTTGGGACTCGGACTTACTTTGGGTATCCACTCCGTCTTCGTCGTTGAAATCATCTACGAAATCACAACCTACTTGGACATTTACGCATTGTCCATCAAACACAAGAAAGCATAGACTAGACATTTAGAGTTAGCATTTGTATTGATGCATGAGATCATTAATATATACATGTGAAAAATTGTAAAAAATAAACCCCCCACTTAAGCTTCTGGTTTCTTTTCAGTAGCATCAGCACCGGAAGCTAACACATCTTGAGCACCTGGCTGTAAAGAAAGCTGGTTTTCCATTTCTTGCAATTGGGTTTCTGCCAAAATAGCCAATGATAATGGAACTCCCAACAATAAGGCAGAAGAGGTAAGGCCCCATAAGAGAGATCCACCTCTGTTCAATGCACTGTTGGCGTACGACTTCAAGTTCTCGGTGAACGAGACAATCTTTACTCTTTGTTCTGGCGCAATTATATCTTTCAATGCTACGATTCTGTCGTAGACAGTTTCGTTTTCGTAGTCGAAGTCGTCATCGATGTCCGATTCACTGTCTGATTCGCTGTCGCTGTAGGTTTCAGTCTTTGGAACAGTGGTTCCTGGAGCAGCCTTGAAAGCGGCGTTGGCTTCGTCGTCGATTTGTGTTAATTTAACCATGCTGTGTATAAAGAATAGACTACGAGCTTGCCGTCGTTGCTGCTTTCAGTTTTCGGTCTCGATGAAAATTTTAGTGGTGGGCGCACGTAAAATGTGAGGGGTGATAACGTCACTAGCTGCAAATATATAAAGACTACTGATTACTGTCTACTGCTCCAATGCTTCTTTACTGGATGACTGTTCTTACATTGATTACCAGTACACATCCTCGTCATCGCCTAGACTGAGGAGAGGGATGTCGTCTTCCGAGCCGATTTCGTAGCCTAGCAGTTCCATTTTCTCTCGGTAGTTGCGCACGTTGTAAAACTGGAGAAGTGCGCGGAGTGAGATTTCTTGGTTGTAGGAATTGTTGAAGTCGCTCTCCAAATCTTTCCCACTGAGCCAATTATCCTTGAGACTGAGTGACAAATTGAGGTAGATTTGCGATATGAGGTCCATGTTGACCGACTTCCATTTACGGCCCTGGTATGGGATCAATTTCTTAAGGATCTTGAGAATAGGCATGGTTATATGAGGGTTTTCGTAGTTCATAAGGATCATTTTGTAGAGTTCCGAAGGCTTGAGTTCGTTCAACGTAAACACTCGCTGTGATATGTTATTTATGAGAATCTTATTGGTGATCTGGAGCAAGTTGGTTAGAATGAAGCTAAAGTTTTCGTTGTAGTTTTTGATGTATGTGTTGCTGACGCCATTTTCGTCGATGATCTTGGGCAATTGCAGGATCAAGTCCTTGTTAATGAACTTGTAGCTATTGTCTTTGGGGAACTGGCCCAAGCAATTGTTGAAGAATTCAAAGTGGGGTAGACTTATACGAGGGTTCATGATTTTGTTCTGATTTACAAGTATTTCGTACTCGCTCATTTCCCCGTTTTTGGCAAAGCTCTGAAGATTGGTGTTGTTGAAGCTTCGACTGATATAGTCCAACGTCACAGAAAGCATCTGGTGGTCAAATAAGATCGACGATAAGTAGTAGTATTTCATGACGTGGTTGATTTTGAACCATTTTATGAGCATCGTGATTATTCCTGTTGATGCCTTGACTGTCAATTCCTTAATATTTAGCACTTCGAGCTGCAGCATCAACACAAAATCGATTTTGCTTTTGGTGCTGGGGTCGAAATTAGACGAGTCCGATGCTTTTACGTACGAAGTCTCGGGATTGAGTTCCCACTCGGCAAAGTTGAGATTGTAATCTAGCTTGTTGGATTTAATTGTCTCCACAAGCACTTGGATGAAAGTATTGAGACGAATGAGGTTGTTTTTGTAGAACTTCTCGACCCTGTCAATAGATTTGATGAAGGTTAAGTTTTGTTCATCTTTCTCTTCTTCTTTTTCTTCTTGTCCCTCATCGGTTTTAGGCTCATTAAGGACATTACGGATATCTGCTAACACCTCGAGATCTATCCTGCCCTTGCTCTTTTTATACTCACTGACATATCCCCTTTCCTGTTTCATGAACTTCTGCCTCTCTTCCCACAACCTTTTGGTCGAGTAACTCTCGTATACTGAACTCTTTAGTATATTATCCGCCTCTTCTATAGCAAAAGGTACTTTCACTTCGCTTGGATAGATAAACGGCATCGACTGGTTAATCTGATATGACCGTTTGATCTTTTCTCCTCCTGACATGTAATCTGAAGCCATCAACGTGGGCGAAGGCACGGGCGTTGCTATGTGAACTGGCTGGGTAGGCAATTGGCTCAAGACAGTATGGGACTTATAAGTTTTTGGCGATTCAATGAGGTTTGAAAGCGAGTTCGAATAGGTGTTTACAGCCATAAACTCTTTGAACTTGGTCTCCACTTCGACATCGTCTACGCTATTTTTGAATTCGTCAAAGTCGTATACCTTAAAATCTTTTTGGTGAAAGAGAGGGTATTTATCTTGGATATCTTCTCTGAATGTAAAGTAGTCGAGTGGAGAACACGTAAGCTTGTTTTTGTCCTTAACATGCTTGTTTTTGATATTATATCTCTTGATCAAGTACTCGTCACAGGCCTTTACGTGAATTGAATCGCCCATTTCAAGCAAGATCAATTTCCATACCATAAGAATGAGATACCTGATTCTGTAAGAGTGGTTGGGGTACCATTTCCAGTGCTCGATAAACTTAATTAAGGTCGAAACCAAATCGGTTTCGTCAAGGTAGTCTCGAAACGCCTCGTCTTTGTAGCTAAGGCTGACGTTTATCATGAAGTATAATAGCGTCAACACCTGGAAATACACTGCTTCTACTGCTTCATTCATATCTGCCTTCTGTGATGACTTTTCCCTAGCAATTATTGTCTCAATAAACTCTTTAACAGCCACAATTAACGGCTCATATACCTTCTTTTCGATCAACACCTTGTTGTTCTGAACAATATTTCGTAATTGCTGTGACCTGATCTGACACTCACCATACTTTCCAAACGAGTAGTAGATCAACATACCGAGGTTTTGGCGTACTTTGTCATCGCCTTCCAACATCTTTGTGGCCAGACTAGTCGAAGCGTATTCATTGAAAATGGACTTTTCAGTGGAATTTTCATTAGAATTTGCAAATTGACTCAACTCATCTAATCTCAACACATGGAGATCATTGTAGGTGAACCACTCGCTTAGTTCCTGATCCAATTCAAAGTAATCTCTGTGCTTGTAGTCCAAGTGTGACTTGTTGATAAGAAACTGGTAGTTGACGTTCTGGTTGTTATAATTCGAACTATTGGAGTCTTTTCGTACACCGCCATTGATATCGTACTGATTGGACTTGATCTGTTCGGCTCGGGCATTCAATTTGTTCTGGAACGTTTCATCTAATGATGTGTTTTGGATCTCCTCCTTCGTACGGTCATCGGGATGATCTATAATTTGATCTTCGAGTTTGTCAATCAGAATTAGTTCATTCTGCATCATTGACATAAGTAAATGATAATATCGTTGCTACGATTATATACCACCACTCTGTCGTAAACTAAAGTGCCACTTGATGTGGAGCTGTTATATGGTGGCACTATGCAGGATATTCCCATATAACGCTAAAATGCTACGATTTGCTCAGTAGTCGAGGCTGCGTAGACGGATGAGATGAAAAACAGGAGTGTGGAAGTAATAATATGATTGAAAGAGGACAATATGTGATATTTAGTTTGGTCTTCCGATCGAATTATGCTTTTGAATGTTGGTGGAATATTGCAATTACTCAACACTACTGGAGAATTGAACCGAAGTATAAGTAAAGCTCGTAAGATCATGTAGAATTTGTTACGAAATTAGAAACATTGCCACAGTAATGTTACGCATCAGGAGTCCTTTTTGTGGACCATTAATTACTGCTGTAAGCCGTAGTAGTTTTTATTCCGCAGATCACTTTCTCTAAATATCCGTTTTCTACATTTATACAACTAAAAACGGGACTAATATATACAAAACAACTGGGGCATGAGACGAATATCGTGCGATACTCTATTGGAGGGATAGAAGGTTTTCTCATGACACTTAGTATGGGATAGCACCACTTTGTTGCATAACCTCGGCGATCTTTTTGGTTAACAAAGGATCTTCCTTAATACGCTTTTGCATTTTGGTAGCTTCAGCAAAGGAAGTGGCCTGGACCTTTTCGTCGAAGCTTCTAGCAAGATCAGTAGACTCTTCAAACAATTGGATGGCTTCATCAACCTGTTCCTTTTGCAATTTGATTTGAGCTAATGTGAGTTTGGCCAATTCGGATTTTGGATCTAATTGACAGGCTCTGACCAAAAGGTCTTCAGCTTCATCCATTTTTTCAACGCTTTCTCTTGAGATACAGGTGGCCTTGTTGATCAAAGGCAATCCACCAACAGAGAAAGTATCCAAGGCTTCTTGTAATCTGGCAGCAACATCGAACTGGTGACAAGCACCTTCAATGTCACCACGATCAGCCAAGATTTCACCGTAGTAGTTTGGAACTTCTGGAGAAGTGGCGAACTTCAACTTGGCTTCGGTGAATTTTTCAATAGCATCTTCGAATTTGCCGTTCTTATAAGTTATACAGGCCAATTGAATGTAAGCATAGACGTTGTCAGGATTCAAGTTCTTGGCTTGGTTGAAGTTGGCTTCGGCATTGACCAAGTCACCAGTGAGGTAGTGCAATTGACCCAAGTGGTAGAACAAGTCAGGACATTTAGGATCCATTTCTTGAGCCTTGGCGAAGTCTTGGATGGCATCGTCGTATGATTGTTTGTCAGCGTTGATTAAAGCTCTGAAGATGTATGATCTAGGTCTTGGTTTCAAGGCAATGGCTTTGTTGATACCGCTGGCAGCCTTCACAGGTTCGTTTTTGAGGAAGCTGAATGCAGCGGCGTACTCCAAAGCAACGGCAGCAAGACCGGCTTCAGGAGACGAAGGGCTCAATTCTTCAACGTTGTAAGCTTCAACGGCCTGGTTGAACAACGAGTCGGCGTTGTCATAACCTTCTGGAGTGTTGGCGTTTATGTTGACCAATGCTTGGTACAAGTATTTATCAGCAGTCGATTCAGAGTTTTCACTGACACCCTCTGGGTTGTGTTCTTCAACAAAAGCACCGAAAAAGGAGCCGATGGTGGCAGCAGATGGCAAGTTGTGGGTCTTTGGCTTGGACTCGACGATCTTGATGGAGTGTTTTCTCAAAACTCTTTCCAACACTACCTCAATCGACTTGTTGCTGAAGCCTCCGTAGATAGTCAAGGCAGTCAAGTCAAACATGGCGTCCTCGTATCTTTCGATGGTTTCGTACGAGGTGGCACGACGCAACACACACTTGGTGTAGTCCGGCTTGATTTTGATGGCCTCAGTGGTGTCTCTAATGACGGCCTCGTGATCGTCCAAAGCAGCGTAACAGGCTGATCTGTTGGAGTAGAAAATAGGGTCTTTCTTCAACTGCAAGGCGGCAGTGTAGTAGGCAATGGCCGGGTGATAGTTCTTGTTCTTGAATTCGGTGTTACCGTCTTCCTTCAAAGCCAAGGCCCATTCCTCCTTTTGTTCAGCGGTCAATCCGTCGATGATCTCCTGGGTAAGCTCGGGCAATCCTTCGCTATTTGTAGGATAAGTTGGTTTGGTGGTGGTTCCCGAGGCTTTCTTGCCGGAAGGTTGTTCAGAAGACGATGATTCGGACTTTTTAGCCTTCTTTTTCGACTTCTTCTTCTTCTTGCCGCTCTGGTCGTCGCCCAGACCAGAGGCTTGATTGGAGTAGTAGTAGTAGTACGCACCGGCAGCAGAAAGACCTGCTACCACAGAAGTCACTGCGATGGCGGTACGATTGCGACCAATAAAGCTGCTGGCGTTGTCTATTCCGCTCATATCTTTGTCGTGGTGAAAGAGAGTTGCCATCAGATTTTGTCAAGTTTTTCACTGGTCAACGACTTGGTCACGTGTAAAAATATTAGCGACACCAGTTAGTTTCCCCTAGGGCGAGCTCCTAGCGAGAGTCCTTAGCGAGAACGCCGCGGCGATGTTACTTCTGTAAAGCCTTGGGGTTGGTTGAATAATGTTACATAGACTTATTCAATGACTGCGAAGAATTGAATGACATCTTCATGAATATCTGAAGCTTTGACTTTTTGAAAAAATAAGACATTGATGAATCTCTAAATCAAAATCCTTCCGATAGTCAATGGATGCAAAATTTTAGTAGGCTTGAGAATAACATTCCATAAAGATGATTCAAATATTACCAATAGAAAGGGTAGTACGTTTTCAAAGTATCTTTCGTCGGAATTGACAGAAATACAGCCAGAATTTCAGATGACTTTGAATTAATAGTTAATTAAAGACCTGGCTTTAAATGAAAAAATCAGTTAGCTCTTCATCAATTGTGGAAGTCGTACGAGGCTGTAATGTTTTCAGTATAAAAAGAAGTATAGAGAATTATGATTAAAGTGTAGTAGTAGTTCAAGTACTATAGTAATTTGTCGCTATTCATTGTACATACGGTATAATTTATGTCTGGCCTACTCGTGCTGCTGGTACCGGCGGCGCGCGCGGTGGTGCTCGGAATTATCTTGGTAGGATGACTCAAGAACGGCGTCGTCGTATGTAGGAAGTTGTTGAGGTGCATCGATACTGGACACATAGCTGGAGGATGATTCGGGCCCCGCAGGACGTGGTGGCAGTTGTGGGGAGTTGGCAGCTTGGGTATCGGCTGGGGGCGCACCTGGAGGAGGACCAGAAGGACGGGCATAAGCGGGCGCGGTTTCATCGGGGACTTGTTCCTTCTGGTCGGTATAGAAACTATGGTAGTTTTGCACCTTGGGTGGTGGTGTTTCACCTAGACTAGTCTTTGATGACGAGTGTAGTTCGCTGGTCATAGAAAGACCGCTCAAGATCTTGATATCAGGACACTGGAGCTCGACCTTCTTGACCACTCTAGACATATCTCTCGAGTTTTTCGCCTCGCCAACCTTTTCACTTGAAAAGCTGCCTTCAATATACAAGGTATACTTGCGTGTAATGTTACATGTTTGGAACGACGGTGCCAAGTATTCGGGCAAAATACAGTTTGAAAAGTACTTACGGGGAATCTCGAGTTCATACGCTTCTCCGGAAAAGTCACTGGCACTCGTTAGGGAGGAGTTTTTGGCGGGTTTACAGTTCTTGAGGTCCAATTTAAGGTCTTGGAACGTATTGTTACAGATATTAATGACATTTTCATGCTGCGCATGGTGGTACTTGTCTGAGCCAAGACCCTCTGTTTGAAGTACCAGTGTCAAGGTGGTACATCGTAAAGATACCACGAGGCTTTGCATATACACCACACCCAACCCATTAGACTCGTCGGGGCGGCCGTAGCGCGCCAAACTATAGCGAGTAGGTTTGTGGTACAGCACCAAATAGAGCTTGAATGTGGGTGTTTTATCTGGAACCAAAAATGCCGGGTATTTAAACCTCACCTCAAATGCAAATGGCACTTCTGTAGCTTCGATCTCTGCGTAGTAGTCGCTGGATTTCGATTGAAGCGGCGGCGCAGGAGCGGGAGAACTCGAAACGCCTGAATCAAACAACCGTGACAAGAAACCTTGTTTTTTCGGTGCCTGTGGTAACTTCGGTAATGCTTTTCGCATCTCCATGCCGCCGCCCTTTTCGCCCTTTCCCGCTACCGGTACGCCCACTATTTCGGGGATGCGGTCCGCAAACACCACTTCTTTGCGAGCAAACACCTCGCGGTACTCGCCTCCCTGCAATTGCTGCCGCACATCCAAGTCCAATGGCAAAAATACAAACGGATCAAAGCCACGTACACTGGTCTTAAAGAAAGACGATCGTTTGGCGGTCACCTTGACGAAATATTCAATTGAAGCACTACTTTTGTTGTCATTGAGTGATGGCGGGAGCGGTGTGATGATGTGATAGTCTTGGCTTTCGCGGGTTGGCCCCGTGAAATCACCATTTAAGTAGCTATGGAGCCTCAGCGTGGCACCATTGCGGACCACCCGCGAGTTGAAATTGCCGTTGTTGATGAAAACATCGAAGTTTTTGTTCACTTGCACCTTGTTGGTTATGCCCAGTAGCTTGACGCACGAATTGTTGAGGGGTATTTTAAATTCAAACGGGTACGTATGGTTTCCTGGGCCTAAAGTATAGTCCTTTGCCAGCGATACTTGACGAATATTTTCGGGTGGGAACACTATGCTGACATCGTAGAGCAACTTGTGCACGTCCTGGATGTTCTTATGCTCCACCTTTCCATTTCTATTAATAGGCACAAGCATCAGGGTTCGGGAAACACCCTCGAGCTTGACTTGGATGTAGTTGAGACTGACCGATTTGGTCACCACCAACGTCACCAAACCCCTGATGGTATCGTAGTTGGTGAAAGTACTCGTTTGTGAGCGATCAATCTCGATTTTGACGTCACACCCACCCATACTGTGTTTGATGATTTGGTCCCTGGCAGTGCCTGGCGGTTTATAGCTTATCGGTTATCCGCTGTGCGGCGCAGCCTGCTCACAGCAGCACCACTAGCCGCTTAGTCAGAATGTCATCACCCTGCACACAGCTGCCTTGTTGGTTCGCTCCTCCTGCACACACCCTCCTATTTATTCTCTCCTCCTGCATACTTTTGTTGCTCTATATTTTCTCATCATGTTAAGGATCTTACGCCGTCCCGCTTTAGCTTTTCCTCGTACCCAGGCCAGATTCTATTCAAATATGTCCACTACCCAAATTGAAGTCTTACAAGAAGGTGACGGAAAGACCTTCCCAAAAGTTGGTGACTTGGTCACCATCCACTACACCGGTACTTTGGAAAACGGTAAGAAATTCGACTCTTCTAGAGACCGCGGCAAGCCTTTCCAATGTACCATTGGTGTCGGTCAAGTCATCAAAGGTTGGGATACCGGAATTCCAAAATTAAGTGTCGGTTCCAGATCCAAGTTGACCATTCCAGGCCACGAAGCTTACGGTCCAAGAGGTTTCCCAGGTTTGATTCCTCCTAACGCCACTTTGATCTTCGATGTTGAGTTGATTGGAATCAACTGATCAATTGAGTTAACTAGCCAATTGATCTATTAAATTGCAAATGCAATTGATTATGACTACCTATAACAAAATATATGAATCATAAATAAAAGAGATTTGTAAATGTGTAATTGGAGCTACTGGAGTAGTGGCTTTGTATAGTACTCAATAGTCAATCAATATTGGAATCGAGAAAGACCAATTGAACATTTAATAGTGAAGACAGCAGATATAAAGAAGAAGCTGTAGCCATTGACCTCGACACCCATTTCAAATGGGTATTATCATCACATCCATCAAAGAGGATGTTGAAGACTTTTCCCCCTTTATTGACTGAATACCTATGTATAAAATGAAATGGAGAAGTAGAGAGGGCTTTGATTGTATCCTGAATGAATCCCCTCTAGTTCCAAAAAGTTATAGGTGATATGAGTAGTATCAGATAGCTACAAACATATCTAACTCCTCAAAACTTTTAGGTACTAGTCTTGACATAGCATGAAATTGTAATAAACTCATTCTATGGTCCTATTGACGTGCCAATGCCTATTGGAACCCGTAATTCTGATTTGTCACCAAGAATATAACATATTTGAGAGTGACTTTTGGCTTCACTACTTGATTGGCGAGAGATTGGGAAGTAGTTTAATTGGGTGGTAAGTAAGTGGACAACCCATCGAGTGGAATAAGAGGACTGGTATACTTGATCTACAGTACATACGTCCCAGCACAGTAAGAGAAAAAGCCAGCAATTGCATCTACTTGAAGTATGGGATAAACACACTATCTACAGATGAATACTAGAATGTTACTTGAACCCTACTTATTAAGACTTGAATTCGTAATCTAGCTATAGTCTAATTTCTCCTATTCCAGTACATCTTTCTGTCTTTATATTCAAGTTCCGGAGACGTTGAAAGAGGAGGCAAGCCTACTTTGAACTGAACATCAAACACCTTGAGCACGGGAAGAGTAGCAGTGGCGGGCTCGCAGTTGCCGTAAAACTCCATTATATGGCGAGAAAACGGCAATACTGGGAACGCAGGCTGTTTCAACGGAACTATGTTGCGGGCATCAGTAAATGTCCAGTCTTGCGCATCGTCCAATTGGGTAGCAAACATAAAGATTCTGGAGGTAGGGTTTTCGATGATATAGGTGATTATGGCCACGTCGTTGTCGGTTCGCAAATCTACAAGAACTCGCGGATCGGACATTGGTAACGTCATCTCCCACTCATCCAAACGGTACTCGTTCACCACACTGCTTCCTTTCCTCTTCCATTTGATAGTAGCCGTGATAACTACGCCAGCGTTTCGATGCGAGAACCCGCTCTTGCTTTTGGTGGTGAGCAATTGGCTGATCAGCTGGGGACCACCTTTAGCCAGACCTACCGATTCCACCGTCAACTCAGGGTTTTTCGACTTGATACCTATATCAGTTCCCAAAATCTCTATAGCTTCGCTTTTGGTCGTGATATCCACCTCGGCAAGCCAAAGTCGGATCGGCAGTGGCATCACACCTGTGTCTGAAACAAGAAAAGGGGAAGGCATATGGCCGTCCCGGTACCGAGGAGTTACAGAACACGAGCTGGTAAACGCAGTCTTTGACACCGGAATCACATACGTCTCTACATCGTACACTGCTTCTTCCTCTTCTTCATCCTCATCCTTTTCTTTTTCTTCAGAAACTATCATGCGCAAATTAACCTCTACACTGGCCCGAATATTGTCGTGGAATCGTTTGTTGGGAGGACTGTGAAGCGTAACGTTTAAGTAGTGTGTACTTTTCTCATCATTTACCAATCCCCTTATGTCTAATTCATGGTCGTCTTTCAAGTCGTCCCAGCAAATTTGGGTAACTACGTCCAAATCCACATCGGTTTCATAGCGGATTCGTGCAGACGGTACTACTGAAAGCTTCAGATACCGAAGACTCAGGTTATGTGGCGGGGTATATTGGATTTTCACCGGTATAGACACCTTTTCACCTAGCACTATGTCCTGTATTTCGTCGATATCAAAAGTCAAGTCAGGTTTCAAAGGTAAAATTCGAATAAGTCTAGCATTGGCAGTACTGGTTTTGAAACGCCGCCTTGCCAATTCGCTTATACGGCTAGGACTTGTGCCTGGAATCAGGGAATAAAACACATTTTCGTTGGCAGAGACAAGACGCTGGTTGTCATAAAGTATTTCCTCGTGCTTGGTCAACTTGTAGGTATTATTCTTGCTACTGATCGCAATACCTATACGGCTTTTGACCGACCTGATCTCGTACATGCCCGGCTTATGAAACCGCTGCACAAAGTCCACTACCTTGACTTTTTCTTTAGCGCCTATACTCATATTAGCCGTTCCTTTATAATGATTACCAGAAGTTTCAAGGGGCATAGAAACCAATATGTCAGAATTAGCATTTGAATCGTTTTCGATCACCACTACCCTCTTACTGGAATCTCTTCCATCTAGCCTGTTGATTTGAACTTCAAGCTCTTCCACGTAAATATCGACCAGAGAACCCACAGGAAGTCTCTGCTGCAATACTTTTATATCAAACAAGCTCTTTAATACCAACTGCACTTGACACTCGTCGAATATATACGTTTCGGACCCTGCATATATAAGGCCCTGGACAGACAACACCGAGCCCAAATTGGTGGCATTTTCGTCTAGTGTAGTGGAATCTTTTAAATGGTCAAGCGAATTTTCGCTGTGGGCAATAGCAATATTCCCCCCAATCTTGCAAAGCTTGAGGGTGCTGTAGAGCTCATTGACACTGTCTCCCAATTGAGAGTAGCACTGCACCAACTTATGAGCTATATATTCCGATCCCCACTTTCCTCCATTGGCCAACGAAGCTTCATAAAACACTACTGCCTTCTCTACGTTGTCTATAGCGTAGTACTCTTCTCCTATCATCCAGTTAATGTACAGCAAAAACGACTTTAACCGAAATGGTGTCTGGCCCTCCTTCAAGTTCGAGTCGCCTATACACCTGGCCGCAGCCTCGAGTAACTGTATAATATGGTTTGTTCTTTCGGTTCCATCCACATACAAATAACTCAACTTAGGTATTTCGTTGCCCACCAGAGCCAGCTTTTTCAAGTGTTCTACTGCTTTCAAATACACCAAGCTGGGCAGGGTTATCAAGTCGTACGAGTATGGGCCTTGGATACGGATTCCTCCATGATAAGAGTACATTTTTGAGTTTTTTGTCTGTTTTTGCTCGGTCAAGTTTAGTTTGGAAATGATGGATGCGGGCAAATGCTGCATTAGTTGAGCCAACCACTCATACTGGATCGAAGCCCAGTTGTTGTTATATGCTGCCACCTGCTCATTACCCTCAGTCCACACGATATTGAGCACATTGGCAATATGGGTCTTGTGTTTCTTGAGAGCCACCACCGGATCTTCGAGTGAGAAGTACCCTCTAACTATGTGAAACGCTATGGTATCGGCAAGCTGGCGGTACTGCAAGTACATTTTGGCATCGTGAGCAGAAATCTGGAGTTGTTCAACATTCTGAAGTTTTTCACCGAAATTATCATATATGATTTCTATTAGATTTTGGTACGCGAGCTCAAGCAACTTGAGGCTCTGCTCCAAATTGTATGGGTTGCAGAACTGGTTGATAAGTGCCTGTTTAACTAAGTTCCTGGTCTCGAGAGCCTTGGGGGTGATCTCTATGGCCGTATCTATTTCATCAGTAGAAGGACAGGAATAGTACTTTTTGTTACGTAACTTGATTTTGTTTTCGATGTTGGCATAAAATTCGGTGGCCGAGTTCTTGATGTTGGATAAAAGAGTGGTTATAACCAAATCGGAGTCTCTTTCTAGCGTCTCAGGCGTGCTATGGAGATGAAGTAGGCCCGTCAATCGGGGCAAATTTGTCTGCTCTCGTATAGAAGAGACCCGTCTACTGATCCCTTCAATATCTTCATCTTTACTTTCAGCATTCTCTCCTTCTTTTTCTTTGCTCACAAGAATCACTACAAACTTGACGTTGTGGGAATGGTAGTACTGCTTTGCAGTGTTTATGGTGCGAATGAGCATGGAATCTTGCTCTGGACTGTCTGGCAACACCAATGTTTTTAAAAATGCAAATGGAAGCTCCTCTATGTACTTGGTGAACCAGGCAGTGGATAAGATACCGTTGGGAAATAAGTCTGATTGCACATTGAATGGCGATAATATCGAGTGTTCTTCGTCAGTTTTGCTTTTGTAAAACGGCAAATTGGACACCTGGTCAGACTCGTTGATTACTTTCACGATATACTTCATATTCAGAAGCCTGTTCTTGATAATGCAGTTGTCCCACGTCTTGCCAGAGATGTCGAAGTGGTTGATATGGGTGGTTAGATTACGGGAAATTTCGGTGTTTTCAAGCTCCCGCAGTATTTCTAGCTTCACTAGCGGTGCTACCTGCTGTAGAAATACTTTTGGATACCGTTCCATGATATAGTGGTGGGGATATAGTCCCTACACTCACCGCTCATAAGGCTAACATCATAAAACCAAATCACGTGACTAACGAATCACACTACTGATATATGTTTTAGTGATAAGTACTTTTCGATATGTCATCTTAATTACAACCGTACGATGTCGGACCCTATTAATGCCAACCCAACGGTTATAGATGTATCGAGCCTCCCTACACGGGCCAACAAGGCTGACGTCAGCAAAAACGACGACGTTGTGCTGAAAATCACCTCGTTATCGCTCTTGACCCCCAAAGTCCATCACACTCCTCCGCAGGCAGTGCCCGGGTTGGTATCGGACACCGAAATGGAGTACTCCACCGAAGAAGAGTTGGTTGAAGAAGACGAGGACGAAGAAGAAGACGTTATAGATGCCCAGGAAATATTTGACTTAATATCCACCATTTCCGACCCAGAACATCCCCTTACCTTAGCTCAGCTTGCAGTAGTCAACTTGTCCGATATCACAGTCACATTAGGGGCAAACAAACACAAGGATATTTCCGAAGTGCTCATTAAGATCACCCCTACCATTACCCATTGTTCGTTGGCCACATTAATTGGTTTGGGCATCAGAGTAAGACTAGACAGATGCTTACCGGCCCGCTTCCGGACCCGTATTCTTATTAAAGAAGGTACCCACCAGTCGGAAAACCAAGTCAACAAGCAGTTGAATGATAAGGAGAGAGTGGCTGCTGCATGTGAAAACGACCAGTTACTTAGTGTCATTCTGCAGATGTTATCCACATGTAAATAAGAAATAAAAACAGGTATTACATGAAAAAACAGGAAAAGGAGCGACAATTTTTTGGGTTAGTCAAGCAATGAACAAGACTTTGGCATCTTTGCTCGAATATAGTATGTTTCATAGATCAGTTGGAACATTCATAATAAATGGTTAGGCTGTACATACAACTCATAATGTTACTTGCTGATAGTGATTACTTGGCCCTGGTACTATAGTTTACAGGATAAATAATATTGTATTAGTATAGGATGAACACCATAAGTGTTATGTTTCCGATTATCTTATATACTCTCATTCGAAGCTTCCAATTAGTGTTCTTCCGAGAGTCTGTAGTAATTATTATAAATACACTATTGAATTGAATTATCGCAAGTTATAGAAATTGTAAGCCTTTAACTGAGCGTAGTCGAGAATCAACTGCGAAACGTCAATGATGATAAACTTGATGACTTTCTTTTTGAGGTATTCTACGAACTTGACCACATTGACATGGGGATTTGAGCCGGTATTGATGGCGTGGTTGATGATGTTTTGCGACGTTTCTGTGAGTCTTATCAACTGCATGTAGTAGTCGTACTTGCACTTTCTGTTTTCCAGGCGCTGTTCCTGAGTCAACAAGCTGAAAGGAGGCGATTGGGGTGTTTGCTGTGAAGCGATAATGCGGGACTCGTTGATATCGGGGGAGGCAAACGTAGAGCTGCCTCTTCTTCTGGAGGTATTGGTGGACGTGGTGTTAGTGGTGCTAATGCTCGTTCTATTGCTGTAAGTAGACGGCACTGAAGAAGTGGAATTTATGGAGCCGGACAGTTCTCGATGCTTTTTTATTTTGTTATAGATGCGCGATTTTGCAAGCAATCCATTCAAAACCTTCTTGTCGTCCTCTGGCTCATTATTGTGGTATTGGTTGTGATTTTGGTTATGGTTGATGGACCCAGGAGTGGTCCCACCCAGAGGCACGTCTTGGCCCATCATGGCCAGAAACCGTTTACGCTGGGCTATCAATTCTCGCGACAATGCCGAAATACGCTTGTGGTTGGTGCTATTGGAGGCAGAAGATTGAACGGAATTGTGCTTGTTGGAGGTGAAGGATCTTTTTTGTGAGCTAGTAGAAGATTGGTCCGAGCTGGTCCGTGCTATCAGTTTGGTATCATATTCCTCACTAGTTGAATTCCCATCTTCATCTTCTTCTTCTCTGAGTGATAATTCTGGCGGGGTGTAGACAGACGATGCCACAAACGAGCGCACCGGCAAATCGTAGCCTTTATAGGCATTGAGAAGCTTATCGTAGTAATTCAATATCTGGTCATCAAAGTTAATATTCAAAATGTTCTTCTTGGAGAGTTCACGCTCTATCATTGTGTTAATCTCTAGAAGCATGGCTGTCTTGATTTTGACGTCTCGAATACACAAGTCGTCTTTGACCCACAAATCAGGAGGGAACGAGATATTAGGCAACAAGTCAAGGGTTTCAGCTGTCGCCAGCAGCACATCGACTTTGGCAGCCAAAATTGCGTCTGGTCTTGCCAAGTTCAATATCTGCGATAAAAATACCGGGATAAACGTATAGTTTTTGGCGTCTACCGGTATGGCGAGCGAGAGCCGCTGAAACGACGACGAGGGTTCATCTGGTATGCCTCTGGAGTCCTCAAAGACCGACATAGCCACAGATGATAGTAGGAATTAAAAAAGAAGTACTGCGGTGTTGTTGCGAGGAGTTTTGAGGTGGTTTTGTTGTGAGCTGGTGTGTACTTGTGGTTTGTTTTGGCGTGAACGGCTACATCGCTAACGGTGGCTGTACGCAGGATTCCTGGGAGACGAGACAGATCCGGTAGCGAGCGACGCGCGTCGCAACGAGACAATGATAATTTTAGACGGGCGAAGGTCTGGGCATGGGTCCCTGGGTGACGATGTGAGGACAAAGTAAGCGAGTCTTGAATTCGCGTCCGATTTGAATTACTGCACTTAATCAACGATGCTACTATCTCCACGACGAACTTTGGGCCTAACATAGGGCGATTATTGCGAGTATCCTGTGCTCTGCTCGCAACGAGTGGTGTCACCGCTAGCACTCGCACCGTCCCAAGACGAAGAATACGTGCACATACTCTAATTCACTGAAATACTGCCATACTCTAAATACTCTAAACACTCTGATAGTCACTCACCACAACTTTATCACTCTCATTCTACATAGTAACACTGAAACGTAGCCCAACTTCGAGGTTAATGGTTAATTGGATATCAAGAAACAATTTAACCTAAGCGTAGAGGCTGGTATTGGCCGAGCCCCAGGTTAGGCGAGCTATGTGAATTGTCCTCATCAAGGCCATACTCTACATCTCTGTACATACCTATGATACTCAGACTTGTCCGATATGCCACACCACCTCACAACGTTGAGTGGTTAATTTTGTGTGAGAAGTCTGTGCGGATAGTCGGTAAAGTCTTTTCTGGATATCTATTTTGGACTTTTTGGAACTATTCTGTGCGTTTCATTGGAATTGTCTGGCCATTCTCAACCTCTCTATCGATATCCGCACTTTCTTAATTTTACAATCTACCTTAGTCTTGGAATTTACAACCTACCTAGTCTACTTCTACCATTACTTTTGGGTCATAGTATCAACCATTACTTACTCCAACAATCATATATTCTATCTACTTCCTCCCTCCCTCACTTCGCTCTCTTATCCTTTCTCACTATCTTACCATCTTACTCCATTGTCTTTTCCTTCTCTCACTCTCATTCTTTTCTACGCGTTTTTCTTCTTTTGCTTGTTTACTCTTCACCATGAGCTCGCTAGTCAAGACATTGACTCTACAAAGAGTCGAATCGTGCTTGCCATACCTTGATCCGGTACAGTGGTCTGACAACCAGCAGTTGGCCATCAACAATGGCTGGCAAATAACCATTTTGGACCCGAAATTGCCGTCGTTCAATCTGTCCATCACCCAGGTCGAGAATGTGAAAGTGCTAGACCCCAAGACGTTGTTCCAGGTAACAAACGTGCTTCACGGGGAGATTCTCGATACGCTTCCTCTTCGAAGACTCAATAACCTCACGGTTGAAACTTTGGACGAAACTTTCAGCTTGGGGCCCATCACAGACGTCAACATTGTTTCGCATCAATGGTCAGCTACAGACCCTTGTACAAGAGACAACTTCTTGGGAGTTTTGTTCAATACCGGTGAATTACTCATATTTGAGCGTGATACTATCTATATTGACCGCCTTATAGTTAAAGTTTCGGTGCTAGAGTTCTTGTGCAGAGAATACAACGTGGGCTTGGAAGATCCAAACAATATAGTGGTGACTAATTCCCAATTGCAGTCCATAAAAGTCAACTCCTTTACCTTCACACATCTCCCCAACTTGAGAAATACGTTGATCTTGTCGGTCACTACCAATGCTGGCTCGTTGTTGTTCTACGAGTACGGCTCTTCATGTTCTGTAGCCAACCAAAGGGGCCGAGTAAACCCATATTCTTTAGTGTTGAAGGGAAAAATCGACCTATTGGAATTGGCTTATAATGAAGACGGTACTAGGATTCCTGGTTACGAAATATTGAAGCAAAATTGGCTGTCCTGGTCTCTGTTGCCGGATGGCACTTACACAGCATACGTGGTATTGACGTTTTCAAATAATCTGGTGGTACTATACCACCTCAGATACGACCATTCTATTGACTGCCTTCTGGCCCAGGTCGTGTCGCCAAAATCGAGGTTTTTGGTGCAGAAACATGTTTTGTTGGCTCAGAACGACCAAACCTACGTGTTGTCAGGATCTACGGGCCTGGTCTCAGTCTTTGAAATCAGCTCAGGTCGCAAATCCACCCACAAGTTGACCAATTTCACCTCTATTACCGATATAAACAACATTCCCGTAGATCCACAAACCGTCAAAATCAACGTGAGCTTTGAAAACGGCAAATTCGAAGCGCTCACGTTGGACTTGGCTCAACTTCGCTGGTCTCCACAAACTCCCCACCACCAGTTGACCTCGTTTATCAAAAAAGCGTTATACTCCTATCAATTGTTAAACACAGACGAGGACAACGACGATGATGCCCAGCCCGTCAAGCAAGAAGACGATCTCTCTGTGCCCGAAACTGGTTCTCTGGCGCCGGAAGGTTCGTTTATATGCTACGGATGTAAAGTTAACCCACATGGGCTTGTAACTTTGGTGTTTCTAATAGTGCCCAAAGATGTATTATATTACCAAATATCATCCAAAAAAGAACTTCAGGTAGCATTTGTCAGGGTGGACGATTTCAAGAGTGAATCTTTTGATTTTGCGCCCAAAACTTCCATTGGATATCTTAACGAATACTGGCTTAGAGAACCTACTCGCATTCCCATATTCCCTGGCTCAAACAACCTTGATGAGTTGCCTCCTTTAGAAAAATATCATGAATTCATAGATAGAATCAAAGAATTGAAAGCTCAGGACTTTTTGCTGTTTCCTGATCTGTCTGATCCTGTGCTCGAGGACTTAACTGACAGTCTAATTGACCTGTTCAACCAAAGCATTGCAATCAAGAAGCAACAGACACTATACACTCTAAACACCATGATACTCACATCATTATCATCTGTAACCATTGAAGATGCAGAGATCACTAGGTACGAAAAAGTAGTGGCTGACGAGAATTACCATGCCGTGCTCAAGCTAACTATCTACCTTATCCAACACTGCATTGCTTCTTATGCAAACAATGCACAAAGTTCATCCCAGATTGATAAATTTGTTATTATTCAATTCTACCAAAGTTTACAAAAATTGGATCCTCATCACGTAAAACTGTTAGGCGATATTGTTCCCCACGAAAGTGAAATTACCTTCAAAACACGATTCTTCGAAGAGCTGTTTAGAGCTACCTCCAGCGATATAGTGACTGACAACAGCGCTCTTCTCAACTCCACCACAAACCACAAATGGTCGAAATGTGCTCTCACAAATCTTCCATTGTTACAGCTCAACAATAAAAAAGACGAGTTGGGCTTGTTCAACTATATCCTCTACGATCCAACGGTGATGGAAAACGAGAACGATATGGTCGTTAAACTTCTTATGGCCGTGCAGTACTGTTATATCACAGGAAACAAGACCTACATTGTAAAGTAATGTATAATATCGACTAAATATATGTAATATAAAAATTACTAGTGCCTCCTCATACCATTGAATTCATCTTTGTTTCCAAGAGGATGTGAGAACTCATTGCAGCAACGGATTCTGAAACAAATGTGAGATTGTAGCAATTAAATACAGCGTTGTACTTTAGTCCTAACAAAGTGCTCTAGTTAAACTTGTATTAATGAATGAATTTTTTTGTATAAATAATAGATAGCAAGATAATACTAGCTTGTCAATTTATATGCAGAGTATTGAGAGATTTCTAATCTTGAGCAAGGATGAATGAGCCTGGAATACCAATGTATGGATCATCGACAAAATCTCCGTTGATGACTGAAAGGACTTTTTTCCAGATCAATTGGGTTTCGGACCAATTAATGAGTTGGTTTGAGTTTGCAGGTGGCTCATCAGTTACCTTGGTGATCAAATATCCCATATTTAATTGGGCAAAGGTGTAAAACAACACGGCTAGCTGAGGAAACTTGTTAATCAATAAGAAGTTAAATAATCCAAAGCCAAACAATAACCCCTCTCTTGACTGATACCACACTTTTCTTTCGAAAGTTGTGAAGTTAACTCTGTGAAAGTAAGCTAACAAAAGGTCTTTGGACAAATTGGTACTTCCGTAGAAAGTAGCCAAAATGGTACCTGTATGGTAGGAAGGCAAGAAGTTAAGTATGGTGATGAGGATCAAAGAAGGAATAGAGCCGAGTTTACCAAGAAAAGTTTGGAAAGAAATGAAGCTAAGTAAGATGGTGGAGACTTTGCTGGGGAACAAGATCGACCCGTAGATGAACATATTGAATAAATAGTAGTTGCTGTATCTTTTGATAAAATGCTTGAAATATGGCGAGTTGCTGGTGTGGAGCTTGAACATTTTGTAGAAGTTGTTGTTGAAAATCACTCCAAACGTATTGTGAACTGGTTGGTGAACATCAGAAGATGAAGGCACACCCACTCCGCCCTTGACACCTTTAGGATAATGCACGTCGCCAACTAACTTCTTGTTTGGCAAAACATTTAAGTTTTTGTGGTAGTTGGTGGAGTTGATCTGGTCACTAAATTTGATATTGAGCATGAACAACTCGTCTGAATTGGCATCAAAGTAGTTCACAAACGTGATGAGAAAGACATTGAAGTTTAAAAACGTATGGAGGAAGTACTTTAGGTTGGTGAGGAGTAATCTGCTATTCACATCTATGAGACCAACATAATTGCCGCAAAAAATAATGGTCTTGGTAATAAAGAATGGAGCGTTCAGCATCAAATAAAATAGCAATGATAACTTTATGGTTTTGACCATAAAAGGGTAGTAGGTCGAGTGATATTGTATGGAAGGATTCTGTAGTGATCTATACGTACTAAGTAGGGCAAACTGGATCCCTCTTAGCACGAGCCATATTGAAAACGACTCAGAAGGCTTAGAAATAAATATGGGCGATGCCATCGCTTTCAGTAGCAATCAAGTGTATTTGTGAAAAGGAAGGGAAATGGAATGACTTTGAGGCGGATCAACAAACAAATGCAAAATTGGATGGATATAAACGAAAGGATCCACTTCTTACTAATAAATTTTCATCTAATTAGATAGTGACCATGTGCCCCATTCAGTACAAAACGTTTCTAGACAAAACACAGTTGCACAGACAGCATGACACGTCAGTCACGTGCGCGATCTATCTAATGGAATCTTCTACACTACAATGTGTCACGGCGGCATGGCAGTGCAGCGCGGGGGCCGCCGTTTTAAGTAAGTTTTTGGATCTCGCCGAGAAGTGCCAAACATATTTTTTCCTCGAGTTGCCACAAGGATGTAAGGCACTCGAGAGTTGGGTGTAATGGACCCTCGTGGGTGTGGCGGATATCCAGGGCGTTGGGACCCACAACCGCGTCATTTTTTTCTTTTGTTGCCTGGGGAATTCGGAACTCTAAGCCCGATGCTATCCCCTCCTGGCTTTTTGGCTCTGTTTTTTGACTCTATGCTGACAGAGTCGCGCTACACAAGCCGGAGTCAACACTGTGCTCCTCTCGGTAGCTGCGAAGTCAAATGTTTCCTCTTCGAGTTTGTGTAGAGCAGCCAAAAAAAAAGTTTAAGTACATTACGCTTTGAGCCCTCCAATGCTTTAAATACTTGTAGGATCCTGGCGTGTTGAATTCTTTGACTTCACATACAGCCAGAATAAAGAACCACTTATCGGTTGAGCCAGCTTATTTTCAACAAATAGTAGCTTTTTGCAGTCGCCTTACGTAATGTCTTCATTAAATTTGCAGTCAAATGGCACCTTGCCTCAGGCCCACGTCAAAACCAGTTTGACCGAAGTCACGAGCCAACTTCCCATGAAGCCCCCATGCAGAATTCTCTTGAAGAATGAGATGGAGCAGCCTTCAGGAAGCTTCAAATTGAGAGGGATTGGGAACCTTATCCACAAATCTATAATTGACGCAAGAAAGAAAAATTCCTCTAGCGAGATTCACGTTTTCGCATCCAGTGGGGGCAACGCTGGGTTGGCTGCTGCATACCTGGCATGGTTCTATAGAGTCAAATGTACGGTGGTTTTACCAGTCATATCCAAGCCGATTGTGCGGGAAATGCTCAAGAATTTCGGTGCCGAGATCATTCTTTTCGGTAACTCCATCAACGAAGCCGACAAGCATTTGAGAAATATCATTACTTTACTCGACACCGAAAATGTCACTCCTATCTATTGCCATCCTTTCAGTCATCCGCTAGTATGGAAAGGTCACTCTACATTGGTTGACGAAATTGTAGATCAGTTGTCACCCCCAGAAGTGTCCAAAATCCGTGGTATGGTTTGCTCTTGCGGCGGGGGAGGCTTGTACAATGGAATTTACCAAGGCTTGGTCGACAACAACATCCACAACTCCGAAATTCTTTTGCTTGAAACCAACCAAGCGCCAACATTATCTGAAACAATCAAGGCTGATAAGATTATAACCTTGAACTCAGTCAATTCATTGGCCACTTCGTTGGCATGCTCGTACTCTACGTCACAATCATTAGATAATTTCAAAGACAATTCTAAGGTGATCACCAAATTAGAGTTGATCGACGACTTGGATGCTCTTAGAGCATGTATAAGTTTCGAAAAAGATTTCAAAAAGGTGGTGGAACCTGCTTGTGGCGCTGCACTATCGGTACTTTATGGAAAAATCGACTTGTTGTACAAGGCTTTTGGACATTTCAAAGAGGACGACATAGTGGTCATAGTAGCTTGCGGAGGATCATGTACCACACCCGAAGACCTCACACAGTTTGCGCAATTGGTGAAGAGAAGTGAAAACAGATTATAGATAATTTTGCACCCAAACGATGATTAATACGTGCTAATGGAAAAGATTGAGGGAAAAAGTAAAGATGTAGAACATGTGAGAATCGGATCAAGCTCTATCACTAGAGTTTGACCACTATTCTAACATCTCCTCTAGTATTCCTCTTAAATTCAATTTGTCCATATATCCAGTAAAAACAGTTTATGCTGAGCACATATGATCTCGTGACCATACTTAATACCATTATCCCCTAAAAAGGCTACACATACAAGTACTTCCACAATATTGTGGACAGTCCCAGAACCTAGGACATATCTGTATCTTCCAATATGGCACTCTCACTATCAATTATCGTTCCCTAGTGTCTATTATTAGGCATCTTTAAGTACTGATATCTGTGGCGCGCTCTATGCAGGCACTGATAGCCGCGATAGAAATACTGACTATTTTTGTTGTATTGCTCCACCATAGATCCTTACAAGTAAAAGGGTCCCAGCAGCTTTCATATATAAATTTCAGTCAAGCGATAGTCTGGAAGCATAGGAATCTAGATCTTGTCATTCGCGCAGCAAAATACCCAAATCCTTCTTTAATACTTATACTAAACGCGCTATGGATGATCATTTGTTTGAGGACATAGAACAAGACAACAATCCATCTTTTTATGGAAACCAATCGATAATAAGTGATCCTTATGGTCAGAGCCGTAATGCAGTATCTACAGTACAAAACACAGAATTCTTGGGCAATTCCACCTTGGATCTTAGCTCCATAGCTCACTCGTTGCCTCCTAACAATGACTTAGTGAATAGCTCCATTGGGTTGTCGAATCAAATCCAGCGGCTTATAAACGATTCCAACTTGAAAATCGATATAATATCCAGCGAAAAGTTGGTCAATTCTCTGGTCATAGTATACTCTATCCAGCTATCCATAGAGAACAAGCCAGACAGCTCGGGCCAGACAGATTTGGCTGGATCTATAAATAATGGCGACTTACAGGATCGTAACATCACTACTATTATTGTCAAGAGAAGATATAGCGAGTTCAAGTCCTTAAGGGACAGTTTAGTCAAACTCTACCCCACACTTATCATCCCACCCATTCCTGAGAAGCACTCGATTTTCAGCTTTATTGTCAACTCCATCAATAATTCCAACGAAATCAATATCATCGACATGAGAAAGAGATATTTCAAGAATTTTTTGAACGACTTGATCTTTGATTCGTCGCCCCAATTACGGAATTGTGTGCTTGTTCACAAGTTTTTAGACCCAAACTACGAATTGTGCTGGTACAATGCTCTCAACGAACCACCGGTCAATTTGATTCCAAACAACTTGCTTTTGGCCAATCCAATTGACCCAACTGATCAAAATGGTCTTTACTCAATATTACCTCTTGTAAATGGTTTTGACTTCCATTCCAACATTGATAATCTTAGCCCATTGAAGAAGTTGAATGACGAACTAGCCAAGCTCAAAGACCAGAAGAACCTTTTTGAAGCAAAGGGAAAAGACTATGTAAGCTTACGAGAGAAAAGCAACAATGAAGAAGAATCTGATGATTTGGGCGATGGATTGTTCGACAATAGTTTTGAAAATTTTGAACAGGTGCCAAAGAATATCATGCAGTTTGAAGCCAAATTCCATAATATCATAAAAATATTGGGAGATCTCAATAAATTAAACTCTAGATCCGTGAAAAACTACAAGTCAATCACCAATACCTTGATTGAGTTGGGAGGCAATTTGAATAACTTTTCCTTACAAGTATACGAGTCTTCAAACTATCATAATACTAGAACCGAAGCCGAACATCAAGAGCATAACAGTTTGAGTCTAGCCATTGAAAAATTTGGCTCCACTATCGATAGCAATTTTTTGAACTTTGAGAGTTTCATCCTCGACAACTTAATACCCGAATGGCAAGAACCTATACACCAGCTTATTCAATACTATATCAACAGCTTACAACTCATCAAATTTTACAAATACAAAATCATTCAGTTCAAATTACTATACAAACTCAAGTTTGCCAAATTTAATGAGCTCATCAATATCACATCCAATTCAGCCGTTTCATCGATATCGATGAAAACCTCCGATTCCACTACCCCAGCATCTCAAACTCCTTCCAACTTAGACCACCTAAAGGATTTAAATAGCCCTAGCTTAAATAGTGCTTTGCAAAGGATCGAAGCAAGGAAAAGTAAAGGCAACACGTTGACAAACAAGAAATCATGGTACGGGTTGTTTGGAGGCAAGAACGGCTACAACAAGCAATTTTCCAACAACTTGTTGAGTGGCGAAGAATCAGGGGATATAAGTAGTAGCATGGGCGGTGATTTTAATCAGGTCAAATTCAAAACCCTCCAAATAGAAAAGGAAATGAGCAAATTGAATCAGCTAATCGAGTTGATGAACAGTGATATGCTCAAGCTTACAAGCAAGTTGAAGTCCACATTTGCTGATTTCTTGGCCAAATTAGAGAAGAAATGGTTGCATTTAATGATTAAGTATATTCAGAATGGTAAACGATTATTTGAGGAAAACTTGTCTAACTGGATAGAGTTCAAGGATTATTTCTCTACGATATGATGTTGATTAGCTCATACTACAATATATATATAGACTATTTAGCAATATACCTCATCGCGTATTAGTCAAATAGATGCATACTTATGACTTCTCGTGTCAAGACAGTACTTTCACTCGCTCGCATTTTTCACACTTCCTTTTTCGGAAGTCTACGCACTCTGGTGGCAAGAAATCGAAATCGACTCGTGATCAAAATATCACCAAACTGAAAGCGATATCAGTTCTTTCTTGACTATAGATTCAATTAAATACCAACAATGTCAGCTATGGACTTAGATTATGATGCATCGACATTTTTGGCGACCTTGAGACTGGAAACCGAATCGTCGGAATTAATAAACTTACTTTACCAGCTCGAAGATTTCTACGAGAGAAAGTTATGGCATCAACTCACACTCACCTTGGACGAGTTCTACAGCGCCGATACCGGCGCCAGCCCAGAATTAAAGTACAAGTTCTTCAACTCCTTCATCAGTCAATTTTCATCGAAATTGAACTCCATAAAAGTGGTTGACTTTGTATTGCAAAGTTACCTCGGCAGAACTCAAGACACCTTAGATAAATTGATTGAATTGAAAGGTCAATTTATCGAGGGGTTGAAGAAGTCCAACAACGTGAGAAACGATGATTATGAAAACGATGTAAATGCCAGAAACTTAATCGATTTCGACGAATCAGTAATCTACGTAAACCTTCAAATTGCAAGATATTATCTTTTATTGAACGATGTTTCCAAGGCGCAAGAGATCTTGGATACTTTGAGTGAAAGATTCGATTCAGGAAACAGCGGTATCGACAACTCCAAGGTCAATGCTGCGTACTACTTGACCAAGTGTGAGTTGTACAAAATCAACGAAAACTACAACTTGTTCTATTCCAATGGATTATTATACTTATCATCACTCGAAACCAACTTACTAGAAGAAGAAAAGGTCAAATTGTGTTACGAATTGTGCATTGCCGCATTGTTGGGCGACAAAATCTACAACTTCGGTGAATTGATCTTGCACGATATTTTGAAGGCCATTGCACCAGAAACTAGTGAATACCATTGGCTCTACCAATTGATCCAAAATTTGAACTCTGGTAACTTGAACGAATTCAACAAATGGATTGCTATATCATTCAAGAAGTCGCCCTTTTTGGCCAAATCCGAAGTGTTCTTGAAACAGAAAATCATCATAATGAGCTTATTGGAATTAATCTCAACCAAATCGACCACCAACAAGCAATTGAGCTTCGAAGAAATCTCTACTTTCACCGGTACGCCAGTCAATGACGTCGAACATTTGATCATAAAGTGCTTCTCATTGAACTTAATCAAAGGTTACATTAACCAAATTGACCAGGTTTTGGTGGTTACGTGGTTGCAACCAAGAATCTTGAACTTGGACCAGGTGAAGGTTTTGTACAACCACTTGCTCAAATGGGACAATCAAGTAGAAGAGTTAGGAAAGAATGTCTACAAGAATGGTGGAACTGTCTGGGCAGGTATGTAAACTAAAATTCAGAATAAAGAAATAAAGAATCAACTAATAAACTATGTAATTTACTGCGAATTAATTTATAACTCATACGGGTAAACTTAACTTTACCAACAGAGCGAATCTTTTGGCTGCGCGCGAGACAATTACTAGAGCAAGTGTTAGCTTCGAAAGTACTCAAATATTGCAGCTAAACGTTACTCGGAAGTCTCGGAATAGAAACAATCGTAGCTGTGACAGGAATATAGGCAGTTATTTTGGTTTCAACGCGACTAAATTTACGGATTTATCTGAGCCTCTGCTGCGCCCGAAATGGTGCGCTGCAGCCTCCTAATTTTTACACCCAACATTACATCCAAGCATCACACCTACTCCACGAACCATATAATCCGGAAATCTACATAGCGTGATCTCTTTCCCCATGTAGTCACCTTCATATGCACATATATATACTCTGAGGCACATTCTACTATTTTCTCTTCCACTCTTGGCATTCTTTCTCTGGGCTATGTCTACCTGGTTGCAGCAATTCTCGGTAGCGCACGACGACCATCCCCACGGTCTGGCGCCAAAAATCAATTTTGCCAACTTTCAATTGAAAACAAACACCAACCATGAGAATCCAAGGCATCGTACTGTTGATCCTGCTTGCGGCAGTGGCGGCTGCCAACTATGTGAAGTTTGATGCTGGTGTCAACTCACAAGTGTGTGCTGGGGTATATTCCAAGCACGATTGGGGCGGATCTCTCACTCCTAGAGTGCAAATGACACTCGAGAAATATGGAAAAGACAAGTATAAAGAGGGATCGGACCAAGAAACCACAGAGTCCGTTTCCTTATCATATGTTGTTTTTGAATACAGGGATATCGACAGCATCGGAATCCTCTTATCCGACAATTCCATTGCATACATCTGCGATGATTCGTTAATTAGTCAAGGTATATGTACCAAAGAGCACAGAAACAAGTTCCTTACAAACGACAGAACACCAAACTCCACCATCTACACTTCCGAAATGACTCAATTGGGCCCAGCCCACCTCGACTACGTGGTCAACAACACCGGCTATTACTGTGTGGCCACTTACTCCGAGGACAATTATGGGGGCCAGATCAATTTCCAGAATGCGTTTGGTCATTTGGCAGCCAGCGAAATCCCAAAGTTGCCAGCCTACGGAATCTTGACCATCTGTTACGTAATTGCGTTGGCATTGTTTGGATTCCAGTTCTTCAAAAAGAGAAAAGAAAATCAGATTTTGCCTTTACAGAGATACTTGTTAGCAATGATTGGGTTCTTGACTTTTGACACTATTGTTGTATGGTCATACTACGACTTGGTGAACAGAACCAAAAATAGCTCCGCCGCCTTCGTCACCTTCTACATGTCCTTCTTGTCTATTTTGAATGCCATCAAGATCACCGTCTCATTCTTCTTGCTACTATGCATTGGATTAGGTTACGGTGTGGTGAAGTTGAAGCTTCCCAAAAAAATTATGTTGAGGTGTAAAATTTTGGCGGGTACCCATTTCGTAGCTACCATGATCTACTTGTTTTCATCTTATTATACAGATAACAACAGTTCAATCAGTTCGAGTTCAAGTATCGGAGAGGACGAGCTTGGTGGATTGCTTGGAATAATCCCAATGATACCAGTGACCATCACATTGTGCATTTACTATGTTGCAATTTTGGTTTCCATAAGAACCACCACCAGAAATTTGCATCAGCAACGTCAAATCATCAAATTGAAATTGTACGAAAACTTGTTTAAGGTGATTTTTGCGTCAGTGGTGTTAACAATTGCTGGGTTCACATTGTCCTCGTTCATATTTATTGGAATGAGCAGCACTCAAATTATCGAGGAACACTGGAAAGCGGCTTACTTTTTGTACGACTTTTGGCCCAGTGTGATATTCTTTTTTGTGTTCATGGGAATCGCCTGGTTGTGGAGACCTACTGAGACCAGTTACATGTTGGCAGTTTCGCAGCAATTGTCTGGCGGAGAAAATATCAACGAGGATGGCACCGAGGCACCAGGAGCTGGGTACCACCAGGGGCATGAATTTGAATTAGACGACTTATCTTTAATGAGCCATAGTGATAACGAGCATGAAAATAGCCATGCGCGCGATGCGGATTCCTTTGAATTAAGAGATACCTCAACGGACCACGCAGCACCACCTCCGCAATATGAAGAAGTGGATAAAAAAGTGAGAAAAGACCAGGAACATAATTCTGACGAAGGTGCCAGCACCTTGTTTGAGGTCGGAGAAGGAGAAGAGAGTGATGACGATAGAACCGACGACAGATTAAGATAAATTGCACTCGAATAAGTTTTTAGATCTAAAAATTTGACCAAAAAAAAGCGAGAAATTTGTATGCAACAATGTAGGAACGATCAGACCTTCGACAGATTACTATACTTTGAAACACCGAACAGTTCTCCGAGCACGTAGCGCGAGTCCAGATGATACAGAAGGTTTTTTACGAGTTTAGTACAATATTGGCCCAATAAGACAAATGCAGATTCACAGGGCCACTTTAACTATTAATCCCTAATTAGCCGAGCCCTGCTCGCGTTGAAAAGCTTTTTTTACGCGACAAATTTTCCAAATACCGTACTGATGGACCGGCAACAAATCAGTCGTTGTACTGAGTTATTGATGGTATGACGGAAGATCAATTGTAAATATGTACTTCTAAGCTAATGATGTCGTCCATCTGATATGTGATTGATGTATAGCCCATCTCTAGACAGGTTTATCACAATCACCACTGAATTTTCCGTAGCTCACGTAGTGCAGCCTAGTTGCCCAACACGACCGCAACACGTCCCGTCGGTAAAACGCTGAGGCAGAGAAAAAAAAAATGCCTTTTCGCTTTATTGCAACAGGCTTTAACACACTTTGGCTTTAGACATCTGGTGAAATATTATGTACTAGTGGATTTGTTTTAGAATAGGGAACTACACTGAAACTAACATGTCCAGACTCATTCCACACACCAGACCGGATCGGTCACTACCACGGGTGCAGGGCAGGGTCTTGGTCCCTTTGAAGCCTCGTGTTGAGCCTGACTCCTTACCTACGCCTGTCTCAGACAGCTTGTCTACAGACTCTTCAGATAGCCAGTCAGAAAACAAGCTCGACCAAGCCACGAAAGTATATGCTCTCAAGACCAACCCACAACACCAATATATGTCTCCTACCACTTCGTCCGCACAGTCGAATACAAACACAAACGGAAAAACGAGCACTGCGAAAGAGCGATCACATCGCATCAGTAAACAAATTGACGTCAGTCGCTACCGTACCAATTATAAATTGAGAAACACTTATAGGACATTTTTGAAGGACCATGACATCTTTCAGTTTATCAACAAATTCTTCCCGTCGGTTGCAACCAAATCTGACATTTATAAGTTGGCGCTAGATATGGGGTTCCACAAGAAGTATTTCCGTGACATTGAATCGCTCAACACGCGCGAAATGGTGCATAGATTATTATACCAGATTGTGGAGGATTCCAGCCTCGTTTCTTCGTTGCCGCAGCCTCCAGTTCTCGAATATTCACTAGACCAATTTCTCGACAATCTCAAGAACTGTAAAAATATCATGATAATCACAGGAGCAGGAATCCTGACTTCTTTGGGCATTCCGGATTTCAGATCTTTCAAAGGTTTGTATACTCAATTGAGCCACTTGAACCTAAATGATCCTCAAGAAGCATTTAATATGGAAGTGTTCAAGAGAAATCCCGACATATTCTTCTCAATAGCACATCTAATTTTACCACCAGAAGAAAAATACACCATATTCCATTCATTCATTGGATTGCTACAAAGTAAGGGTAAATTACTCCGAAACTATACTCAAAATATCGATAATCTTGAAAAGAGAGTAGGGATCCATAACGATAAACTAGTACAATGCCACGGATCGTTTGGTTCGGCAACTTGCATAACCTGCAAAAAAAAATATATTGGTACTAAAATCTTTAGTCATATAAAGCACAAACAAGCTCCCAGATGTTTGAATTGCTTCAATAAAGTTGACATGAACGACGAAATAGCAGTAAGCTACGGGGTTATAAAGCCAGACATTACGTTCTTTGGCGAGGCATTGCCCGAAATCTACCATAGTTCGATCAAAAAGGATATATTGAATTGTGATTTGGCTATAGTGGCAGGAACTTCGCTTCAAGTTGAGCCTGTTGCCAGTATTATCGAGAAGCTACCATTGGGAGTACCAAGAGTATTAATCAACAAAGATGATTTGCCAGAGAAAAGATTTGATTTGCGGTTACTTGGAGATAGTGATGTCATTGCTGCATACATCTCGCAACTCTTGGGGAAAACTTGGGAAATACAGAACTCGTATTGTCCTCAAGCCAAAAAGCCCGTGGCCCTCGCGGACGAATATTATCAAAACACCTACAGGATTGTTACGTAGTTCAGTTCAAATCTTCCAATCTTTGAGTCAACCTCTGCTCCACTTCCGACCAGTTATTGACAAGCCCTTTATAGAAATTAATCTCTTGATTACACAAACCAAGCATGCTTTCCTTCAACTCGTTTCTGTTAAATTTGTCCCAGTTTGGATACTCTTCGCTGATGATTTTGTTGGTCAAATCGTTGACCACTCGAGTCTGTACGCTTATCTCATTTTCCAATTGACTGACTTTTTGATTAAGTTTTTGGATCTTCTGATCCGTCACAGACGATCCAATATGCGTGGTAGCTGATGTAGATAACGTATCCTTGATGAGTTGGGTTGTATTATTGACTATACCTCCACTCAGAGCGCCGTTCAATACCGGGTTTGGCGGTGGATGATGTCCTCCACGATTATTGAAATCACTACTGCCATGCAAGTTCGAAAGCTCGTTTCTGGTTTTGTTTAAGTAGTCCTGCAATACTTGCAAGTCGATTTTCTTGTTGTGCTGAAGCTCAATGAGGTTGGTGAAACTGGCAATATACTTGGAGCAGTCCTTCATAGCCACCAAGAAAGACTCGTCTATGAAATGATGTAACTCAGACCAACTCTTCAGGAAATAGTCAAGCGACGACGAGAAGATCTTGAAGTTGTTCATGATATTGTCATCAGGAGATTCAGTTGGAGGATCTGGTGCGTCTGCATCGGCCTGCTGAACAATTGAAAGTTTGGTTATTTGGGTCAGAAACTGTTCGTAGTCCACGCTGAGATCGTTGTTCTTTTTGTTCAACTTGACGAATATCTTGTCCAACTTTAATAAATTCTCGTACAATTTTTTCAACTTATCATTGATTTCCAAAATCTCTTTGTTGGTTTCGCGTTTATGCTTGGACGGAGTGAGAAAGTTCATCACTGTTTCTGTAATTAGGTCTTCGTTGACCACCTTATTGACAAACCCGCCGTTGGAGCCGTTGAAAGAATTGTCGTCGGTGTCTTTGTAGGAGATCTTGAGGTTCTTAGTGAATGTTATCCAGTCGTTGGAATCGCTCAAGAACAAATGGAATATCGACAGTTGCGACAAGTGCTTGTGCTGTAAGATAAACTTGATAAACCGGTCGAGTGAATGCAAACGCTTGTGGACGAACTCGGTGCTGAAAGTATCACCGGTAAGGTACTTGAAGCTCAGTTTCGACGGTAATGGCGGGATAAGCAACATGGGATAATCGTTGTTTAAGCAGTCATGCAAAATACGGAAGTCTCCATACCGCCTGCGCACCTTGATCTCCACCTGCTCAGACCCGTTCTTGTGGCTCGAGAGCTTCAAAACTGACGGGTTGTCTGTGGTGGTGGTGACGAGATACGAGATAAATGGCTTGGAATTGGTATCAAGATCACGTATTGGGGCCGTAACGTTGGCTTTAAGCAGGTACTTTGTATATTCTGGCGGGGTTGAGAGGGTCGGTGGTTCGTGCAACTCAGGCTGTGGTGGAGGAGTTGTGTGGTTTCGCTGTGATTTTATCGACGAATTGGCAGAGCTAGGTTGGTTTGAAGTATTGAGCGGACTCAAATTATCTTCGGTGTCTTTGGCACTCTTCTGGCTAACTACAGAAGGCTTACGAGAAGTAGGTACATTCGGAGGAAATTCTTCCTGTTCACCACTTTCTCGCTTGTTAGCTTCAATACTGGTGTTTTCTTGTACATCATCAGCGGCTGAGTCCTTTTTCTCATCTACTTGCTCAGTTATATGGTCTGTTGGTGGTGTCTCCGCATTGTACAGGGGAAGCTCTAGATCGTTTCCTTCGTCGATTTCTTCGGTAATGTCGTTGTTTCTGTCGATATTATCACGAACGGTGTCTCTGTGGTCCTCCACCTCTTCTCTATCCCACTGCACCGACGTAAATTGGTCTTCAGAGCTCATGATGTGTGCTCTTATCACCACGAAGTGGCAATCAATCCCTTTTTGTTGTCTCGGCACGTGACAAAACATAAACAGAGATAAAGTATCAAGAAACCAGCAAGGCGTAGCACACACAGAAGATGGTAAAAGGGAGTGATATGTCGCATATACTTAAATGTACTGAACACTAATTTCAACATTTTATGTTTCATAAGATAATCTTTTAGTGCTTTTTATGTAAGACCTTGGGATCAACGATATGATACTCCTTTACAGCAAAGGCTCAATTCCTATCATAATATCATCTTACTTTGTACAAATGTAATAGTAGTTTCTTCCTTTTAACTGTTATTTAAGTACACTTTTTAACAAGCATGGTATACCGCAAGATGGGTGACGAAGTTTCGAGTAATCGCACAGTATCTCCGATTGTGTGTATACTTGGCTCAACATATCGGCAACTTTTCTTCGAATCTTAATGTATATCTAATGCTCGTCTACATAGCTACTGAATTACTCTAATTCACAAGATGTTTATTTTACTGTACCTCTAAAGAACAAGCCAAATACCCGAGGCGACAAGAGAAACTCCAATGATTGCAGTGATGATACCGGCACCTGCCTTATCGCCGCTTCCAAGAGTTAATGGTTGGGCAGCGGTACTGGTCACTTCGTATCCTCCTGCAGGGTTACCAAGCGACGAGCCTCCGTTGTTGGCAGTATATGGAGGAGGGCGATCGTGGACTCTCAAAGCCTGGATCACTTCCAAAGCACACATCTGTTCACCCATACCGTACTTACCGTCCCAGCCACCGGTCAACCACGACTCACCACAGGTCTTGTTGTCGGTACCACCGACACACGAGTTTGCAGCTGCTTTGGCAGAAGGCACGATCCATTCCATGATTCTCTCAGAAGTTTGTGGCACCATGACGGCGGTCAATCCCAAGAAACGCGAAAAGTAGGCCTTGAACGACCGCTGATCCTGGTTACAGTTTCCACTAGGCTCGCAGGCAGCTTCGGTCATGATGTGGTATGTGTTTTGAAAAAAAGAAGCTGATCCGTTCAACAAGTATAATGTTCTGTTCAACCACTTGGGGTCTTCGGTATAGTTGTAGAGATAAGCACAGCCCGACAAAAACAACCCCTGGTTATATGTCCAAAGGTATCCGGTAATGTCAGAACAGTTGTCGACCTTAACACCATCGTGGACCAACCAGTACTCTCCCTCAGTAATAAGCTTGACTTCCGCCATCCAGTCCCACACCTTTTCCGCCCAGTCCACGTACGAGTCGTTACCAGTGAAACGGGCCAATCTGGCACCAATGTGGAACAAACAACCGTTGGAGACCGAGTTCTTGTAGTCGTAACCCGAGTTCCATTTGAAAATCTGCCATCTCAAGCCTCCACCGCAATCGGCCTCATCCCATCTGGCTGTCATAGTGTTGAACACAGCCTGGGCTAAGGAAAGCCATGCTTTTTTGGGGTCACTAGGATTGGAAAAGTTTCTTTCCGCAGCTCCCATCACTGCTATTCCCCAGAACCCCTGATCATCATTACCTTCAGTAGTACTCTGGTTCAAAGGAATATAGTTGTAATCGGTACCGGTTTGGTACTCCAAAGCGGCCTTGATTGTCGAAACATACGTGTCATTATCCATGTAGTAGCTGTAATCAATCAACGACCCCCAGGCACCACCGGCTTCCCACCAATAGTAGGGCCATGAAAACATCCCGACGGTTCCACCATACTTGTCTCCGTCGTAGTAGTTCATCAACCCATCTGCGATCAAAGCCGCAGCTTCTTTTATACTGGTCACATTGTCTGTATCCAAGGGCACCGCCGTCACCACGCTGACCACTGCTAGCGCAGCATATATTGGACTAAAGTACTTCATTCTAACGAGTGTAGTTGGTTCGTTAAAGTTTTTGATTTAAGGCGCAGTTGAAGACGCGAAAAATAGAGGGATAAAAGAATAGAATGAAGATTGGTGATAGAGGAAAGGTGGATCAGAGAGAAAAAAGAGGTTCAGTATATAGATATAGACTGCGATAAGATCTGGGGCGTGCTGTTATAATGCAGTTCGAGGCATACCACCAGTGTGGGCAGTAGAGCTCAGTAGTCAACCTTGCAATCAATAACCGTGCGGTCTTAAGTGGTCTGCGCGCGAATAGCGAGGAGACAAAAATAGAATAGAAAGAAACCAACATAATAGAGACGATAGACTACACAACCGTACAATAGATAGTATAGAGAAGAATTAGACGTAGATATCCGCTAAGATGAGAGTGAACTGAGCTCAGAAATGTTGTCCTCTCTGCAGATAGACTTTGGTCTGGTTAAGACCTTTGTTGGTTCTGACCTGGCACTGCTTGGCTCTGGGTGTCGTGCGTACCAGCAGGGCTGTCGGTAGACCTTCTGCCCCGCGCTCATCTCATCTAGCGAGACCACATGGTACTTTTTGGGAACGATGGTTCAGACCTTCTCTGAAATCCTAGAAACGCCGTAGGTGTCTACAGTGTCACAATAATCTACCTACACGATGACTATGTTAGCATCCTGCCTATTATCCGACTTCTGGCTCTTGTTTTTTTCTTGCTGCCCTCATTTCTCGCTGATTTGCTAATCTCAATTTCACCATCAACTGTAGCGATAGTGGGTGAAGGCAGAACTTACACAACCAAAACTACTTTATACTAAAGGCATTTGTCTAAACCCTACTGGTCTTCTTGTATTCCTGAATCTCCTGGTGTTTGTATTTTCTATTATACATACTTTACTCAGG
Organism: Suhomyces pyralidae; assembly: GCA_003706505.3. Taxonomy (NCBI): domain Eukaryota; kingdom Fungi; phylum Ascomycota; class Pichiomycetes; order Serinales; family Debaryomycetaceae; genus Suhomyces; species Suhomyces pyralidae. The sequence goes on along the minus strand of PPLO03000003.1, from coordinate 1,196,421 downwards.
CTTGAAAACAGGGTCCAACATCTCCGGCGTCGAGTCTTTATCATAAACCTTCTTCTTGCCCAAAAGCGCATTGATGTGGTTCACTTGGCCCAACGGCAATCCCGAAGGCGTTGGCACTGCCAGATCTTCCGTGTCAATATCCATAGAGTCACCAGTAATAGGCCCGCTGTTATTAGTGGCTTCGGCATTACCTGCATGGGCCCGCTGCAAGGGCACAATTCCTTTACTTTGAAGGACACTTGGATCTTCCAATTCGTCCTCGCTGGCCTCTTCACCATCATCGCTAGCATCTTCTTCCTCTTCATCTTCTTCTTCAACATGCTCCACTTCATCTGTCACTTCTTCCTCTTCATGTGCAGGCTCCGCTTGTCCATCAACAACAAAAACACTGTTGTAGTTGATAAAATCACTGATAAAGTCGTCTTTGTTCATCTGCTTCAAAAACTCCTGCACTTTTGAAGGAAACAAGTCCAATGCAGAAAGGAGTCTATCATATACCATTTTGGAAGTGAACAAGTTGTAGTCGATCACTCCTGTATAAATATGGGGAGGTGGATATTGTCCTACGGGTGGAGGCAACGACTTTTCGAATTTCAATCTCTTGAAAATTTCCTTGATCTTGTCTCTAATTTCTACCGGATATTTGGTGCTGGTTGGCTTGTAGAGTTGATGGTTCACCTTGATAATGAATACATTGTGCTTTCTGTCGTAGTTGAAGTAGACCGACGACAGCTTGATCTTTTTGAGTTGCTCGTGGACTTCGAAGTTGGGGTGATCGTGCTCGTACGAGAAATTGTAGAAGCTTTTGACTGAATTGGAGTTTCTGAAATCATTCAAGTTGGACGATACTTGGTTGTAATCGACACCCACAACAGCGATTACGGGCTCGATATATAATGACTTTAAATTGTTGAGAAGATGCGCACGGTGCTGTTTCTCGTTGAATCTCATGGCAATGCCACTATTATTGTGCTCGCTCTTGCCTATCGTCGAGTCGAACTTGGCCAAGTTGGTGGTAAACTCCTCATTGAACTCTTTCAAATAAACCAAATTTGTTATGTTTTCATGGTGCTTCTTTTTGTCTAGTATGGTAAGAAGGAATTGTTGGAAATCGTAGTATACGTTCTTGTAAGAATATGGATCGATTTCTTCGCTCAATATACTGGTGCCATTCACCTCTTCTCCCTTATTTCCCAACCTCGACAACTCGAAAAAAATGTCTTCTTCTTTGGAATCGTCACCTGGAAAGTGAAAGTTGGTATATTGTTTGCGTTTATAGTAATTGGACGTATCATTAGGCTTTGTGACTTTGGAAGCAGGAGCACTATAGCTCAGCTTGGGCTGAATATCTTGAAGAAGCTGGCTTCTTTGTGAATTGTACAGTGGCTGATTTTGAAGCTGCTGTTGTTGCTGTTGCTGCTGTTGTTGTATAGGACGAGTTGGGCGTACGTCTAGTGGTGGGTATTGTGAAGGTTGGAGCAATGTTGATGTAGGAGGGGGAGAGAACCCTTGGGCGGGAATTGACGCCATCTTGAAAGTGTACTGCTGACTATTGGAAGTGCTGGGATTACTCACTGGCGCTGGCGGTTGCACTATGGGACTGACATAGTTGGGGTTACTCAAAACCTCGTTGATTTCATATTCATAGTTAAAGGGTTTGTTGTGAAATCTTCTGAAGAATTCATCTTTTAATAGCCCTTCTTCCTCCATAAAATTACCAGTCAAACTTTGTTCCTTAAATTGTTTCAACCCATAGAGCATGGTCTCTTCAGCCAACGGCTTCCGAGAATTCTTCTTATTGCGTTCAATGATACGACACTTGGCACATGTCTTGTACTGCATAACCTCAGGGGGCTCGTCTTCGAGTCTCTTTCTCTTACAACGGCGGCATCTTCTGAGTTCGTGCTTCATCATTCCGTTACTTCCACAACGATTTTGTTTCGTTATCTCACTGGAAAAGAAAAATTCAAAAATGGCAGCCGCTAAAAACTTTTGACACAAATAGTACAAATCGATGGTCTAGAAAACAAATCTAGTATGATCTGACTTGCTTAGACGATAGATTGGTATCTGCTTTGATTAATAACAATGGTTAGGGTGGAAAAATTTTCCCCCAAACTAATTGGCCGTTTTTTTTGAAAAGACGGGGATCACGTGGGCAAACGACCAACATTATCCCCGATTTCTTCAAATAGTCTAATTTCATAATACCCTACATTCACCACCTACATCGATAACATTGTGGGTTCTGTTAAATTCCGAAATTTGCTGCAGGTGCTGCTTATCTACGCTTTGACAGTTTTTCACAGCCAAAACCGGTGCTGTCAGAAAAAGTGCGGCTCAAGCGAGGAATCTAACAAGAACGGGTAAGTAGTCCTTCCTGCTCTACCTGATTTGCCACTGATTTGCAAGCGATATTGAGAGTTTAAGCTGATAGTACAAGGTGTAGGTAGCTAGAGTAATGGGAATAGGGAACGTGAAGTCACGTGATTTGGGTCTTAGGCTTGGGTTTGATAGTCTTACAAGAACTACCAGGGTGAAAACAGAAAGGTTAGTTGCTATGTGTTGTACAAGAAGAATATGAGGTCTACTTTTCAATAGAAATTGTAGCTACTACACTCTCACAATCGCTTTGTGTATTGTTTCGTGAGGATTTAATACCTACTAAATTTGTTATCCTCTTCTTACGGTGCTCGAATAAAATCATCTATACGTCTCTCGTGCTACTAAACCTTCTCTATAAGAACTTTGGCTGATTATTTTGACCAAATATGTAGTATCTAAATCAGTCAAGCTTATATACCCCAGCAAAGTTCGGTTCCGAGGTTTTCTTGGACTATAAGCAAGTATAGTAAGCTCGCGAATATTTGTGACTATCGAAGCTCTTAGTAGTTTCGCCGGTCTCGACTCAATGGTCGACTCGAAGATTTCTGATGCTTGTATTATTTTGCTGGGATGCACTCCTAATATTTTTTCACCAAGTAAAATTCATCTTCTCCACTATCGGCTCTGCCTTTGAATTTTTTGCAAGCTATAATCTTATCTTCCTAGCTGCCACCTATGTCAAAGCTGAAAATACATTTTTCACTAAGGGTTGATAAGGTTTTGAAAGTCTCTATCTGAGGTTTTCCAAGCTCGCACAAAAATTGGGTGCAAATTTTAATTGACGTGAGAGCCCCAGTACAAACTACAGAGGAACGTTGGAGGAACATACGACAGAAAGCTGGGGGAATATTGCCTAATATACTGGCATAATCTATATAAAATTTGCTACTTTTGGAATCCATAACACTAATATCAATATTTCAGTTTACGGACAGGGCCAAATTGATTTCGAATTTCGCTTGAATCTCCGGCAATTAGCTGGATAAGAGATGTATGGAAAAAAAAAAAAAAAAGACTGTTATTCATGCATGGCTTACGCCAAACGATTATCACAACATATCGATTGAACGATGATTTATATCACTTCGATAAATAAAGATGATCTTAATCATGAGCTGATCCAGCTTTTGCAATTGATATTTTTGCCTATTATGTCTAGTTTTTTGGCAATAATCACCAACTTTCACTTCTCTTCCTACCCCGATATCTGATAAAACTTTCAAAAACCAAATGTACTAGCACATTCACTACAAACTACAAAGTGGATATCAATAATTAAAAGACATGCTTTACATTAGTCAGGTTAGCTTTACTGTTATCAGATAGGTTTACTGAGCCGATTACACGTGACACGCTCTCTACACTTCAAGCCTTCATAACGAAGGCGCTTGAAGCCAAAGCTGTAACCTATATAGCCATGAAGTGTTGTCTGTAGCAGCTTCAAAACCACTCTGCAATGTATCTTCACTTAACGTATTTCCCGCCAGGTCCGTGCCCGACTCTGCCACCTTTGTCCGAATGATCAGAATAGGCGCACGCACGACTGCTTACGATGGACGAGGGGCCCAGACAGGATTTAGCAACAGTTTCGCTCAATAGACGACAATAGCGACAAGCAAAGTCAACATCAATTGATCTAGGTAAACACATTTTGCAATGTCGAAGTTTGTCCGTTCCATCAAAAACGTGGCCAGTGGTTATTCTTCAGTCCAGGTGTTGGTAAGAAACGCCACTTCTAACGACCCTTCGGGGCCAACCACCTACGATATGGAAGAGATATCGGCGGCCACCTACTCATCACAAACCGAATTCATGGAAATCATGGACATGTTGGACCGTAGACTTAACGACAAAGGTAAAAACTGGCGTCATGTGGCCAAATCGCTCACTGTGTTGGACTATCTCGTGAGATTTGGGTCTGAAAAATGTGTTCTTTGGTCCAAAGACAATTTGTATATTATCAAGACATTGAGAGAATTCATTCATTTCGACGAGTCGAACGTTGATCAAGGTGCCTTGATTAGAGTTAAAGCCAAAGAGTTGGTTTCGCTTTTGAGAGACGACGAAAGATTAAGAAACGAAAGAGCCAATGCCGCCGACCTGAGAGGCGGAAGACGGTCCAACAGACGATCAAGAAGAAACACCACCTCCAGTAGACCTCCTACCAATGATGATCCCTACGATGAAGACTTGGAGCGTGCTTTGGAGATCTCCAGAATCACCGCCGAAAACGAAAAACGCCAGCAGCTTCAAGAATCGGACGACCCAGATTTGCAGGCGGCCCTCAAATTGTCTATGGAAGAAGATGAAATGAGAAGACAGCAACAACTGCAAAACGAAAACTTGTTGGACTTGTCAGAGTCAAGCCAGCAGCCTCAATTTTTCATGAACACCGGATACTACCAACCCCAACAACAATTTCCTCAACAGACTTTTCAACAACAGCAGCAATACGATATGTTTGGTAACCCTATACAAAACCCTATGCTTACTGGTTTATACCAACAACCAACTTTCCAACCCCAACAGACCCAATCTTTCCAGCAACAACAGCCTCAATTCACCGGCTTTAACTATGGCCAACCAGCTCAGCAACAACAGCAGGAACCATTACAGCCTTTGAAAACAGGAACAAATAACCCATTTGCCTTACAGAGCGAACAACCCCAACAATCCCAAAACCACCAGCCATCGTTAAGTGAGTTATCAGAGCAAGCTCAGCAGCTGCAATATCAACAACCTCAACAGCCCCAGTTCTTTACTCAACCAACGCAACAGCTCAAGCCTCAGAACACTTCCTCCTCCAAGTACAACGACTCTACCCACTCCGAGCTTAACAACTTACTAGCTCAAGGTACAGGTATCGATACGTTCGGTAACACCGGAGCTAACAGAATCCCCCACCAACACACCCAGACTCAAAACTTTATAAACTCAAGCGGTACAGGTTACAAGCAACAACTGAATGAAGTAAAACTTAGTTCGAATGCCACAGGAAACCCATTTTTGAACGTGGGGATCGGTTACCAGGGCCAACAGCTGCAACAACAACAACAACAACAACAACAACAACAACAGCCGCAGCAGCAGCAAATCAACCCTGCTTATACTGGGTACGGGTTCGGTAATGCTCAGCCCAACCCCCAGGGACAAAGAAACGACGGTCCTAGTTTGATAGACATCTAACCTCTATTTCTATCTTTACCATTCCACAAGTTCCCACATCTTGTTGTCTTTCGGTATCAAAATTTATAATTGTTTTTACTTTGCATTCAAATAAAATACATTGAATAGGTCTATTAAAAAAGTAAGTTTGAAATTTCCCATGAGTACAATTCCTCTCACTGACTTTACTCACATTCTCGCTAGCTTGTCCCACCATTTTCCATCTTGAAATTTCAAGTGTTTCTTAACGTCAGGTCTACAAAATTAGCAAATTATTTGCTACTTGGAAGTTATCGTGTAAATTACATGGAGGGGATTGTGTGATATGTAGGTAATTATGTAGGAACCTATATATTATGGAGATAACTATGGCTTGATTAAATAGTCGTCAAAAGGTTCCATTTTCATCTTGAATATCGACTTCACACACCAGTCCCATTCTATTATAATCCCATCAATTGCATTGGTACCCACTAGTTTGTTGAAAGTCTTTACAAGTTTGGTATCTTTGGTTGGATGTGCCACCAAAAGCACTTTGTCATTTTTGGAGGTAAGAAGGGACTTTTTGAGTGTTGCAGCTGCCATGGTGGTGTTTATTTCCTGTACCATTTTTAGCCCATGATCTCGAAGAATCCGCGATATCACCTCGACACCTCCGTTTATATTACTGGAAAGATTAATGCTGAGGTCTTGGAATAATTTCCCGTGGTTGGCAGATCCTATTAATTGCTTGAGTCCGTCTACACCTTTCGACTTTATACCAAGCTCTTCGTTGATTTTTTTTGTCGATAAGTATTTATCGATCGAATAATCATCAATGTTGAACTCAACTAGCACTGAGTTTGGGTCAGAGGAACTGTTCAATCTCTTGAGAACTTCGACAAGGTAGTTAGGGTGTATGATTCGCTTCACCTTGCTTAAACTCCGCAAGAACTTTTCTGTTCTTAGTATTTTGGGTGCAATCAACGTGTTAATGCTAAACTTGGTCAGGAACTCAGTTAGAACTTTTACTCCTATATCGGCCAATTTTGACAAGTCAGTTTTGGATAAGGTGATTTCCAGCTCGCAACCGGTTATTATCGCCACAACGTCAAAGCTGGTCTTCTCTAGTGCTTTCTTTTGTTTTTTACCTTCTGCCTCTTGTGAAGCTTTCTTTCTCTTTGCCGGTTTCTCTTCTTCTTGAGAAGACGTTCTTTTGCGGTCTTTCAGGGCTGCTGCTTCAAGGGTTTCCATATACGTTTTCATTTTACGCGAACTCTTGGTCATTTCCTGGTACTGGTTAAGATCAGACATGTTGTCGTGAAGTTTCAAAGCCGCTTTTTTCGCAGCAGATCTTCCCCCATATCGTACCGGCTCTGGAGCAGTTTGATTTTCTACAGTTTTCTCTTCTTTTTCTTCAGTTTTCTTCTCAGTGACCACCGTTGTACTACTTGGAGTCTCATTTTCACTCATGCTGTCATCGACATTATGACCCTCCAGTTTATAATTTTGACTTTTCTCTTTAGTTTCATACCATTGCTTTATCACATCATCGTCAAGTTTGGTTCTTCCTAAAAGCACTTCCACACCTTGGTTATCATTGCCGAGAAACTCATATTTGCTATTATTGGCATCCAATAAATCCCATTTCGAAAAACACTCTTCAAGCCACAAATGGTTGATCACTTTGATTTTGGGCTCGCCATTTTCATCCAACCATTTGTACTTTGCCGTTTCGTACTTTTTACCTTCGGCTTTGGCTGCTATCAAGTAGTGGTTTTCTTTGGTCATAGTCTTCGTAAAGTTACCACCTAATGTAGTTATGAGCTTAGAAAGGTAAGTACGTGCATCTCCACTATAATTAGTGACAGAAATGTTCAAGTCTTTAAACTTATTTAAAGGTAGAAGTGGTAATGGATAGTGAAGCAAGCTCGAATTTATAGGTAAAACCCACTTTTCAGTGACTATAATAGCATAAAGCCAGTTGATATTGCCCACTATAATGCGATTGGATTTACAGCTTTCAACATAGCTATCGCCGCTTCTATACTTGCCAATATATATATCTACTTTGGCACTGTCAAAGAGCGTAAGCACACTTCCGCCGTGGTTTTCGATCAACTTGATGATAGAATTTTTGAGTCTTTCCGAAGTGTTGTAGTCTGGGGCAATATAGAAAAATTTATTCTGGAGAAACGTACTGCTGAATTGGGTGTTTGAAGGCAAATCTTCATGGCTTATTAGCAAGTTGAGATCGGACCTAGACTCGTATTTTTCTACAAGTACTCCAATATTCGATACTAAGTATGGTGTTTCCTCTACTCTTTTTCCTAGTGTAAGGCACTGGTCTATCCAGTCTGGTAACACGATTTTGATGTCTAGTTTTTGGTCTGGATCGTCACCACTGGACATGGCGCTGTATGCAATAATACTCTTTTCATTGGTGACGTCTACGGCAATTAAATGAGTAGTATACTTGGTCAAAGAATCCAAGTAGCTTCCGCCAAACGCTCTGACGGCTCCATATATGACCTCTTTATCGCCAGCGGGCAAGTTATCGGCTACGCATACAAAGCAGTCTTTCAAAAATAGCCTGGGATCTGGGTTGTATAAGTTGGGGTTCACAAGTCGGTTGGCCTTGATGGAATCAAACACCCATTGCTCGGTCGTTATGGGGATCATGGCGCTTTTGGCCAATTCATATTCAATAAACTCAATAGTGTTGGTTATGATGTGACTTATCAAGCCTGACCTATGCGTATTTGGCGATTTTTCACCTGTAGTGCTGACATCCTCTATGAAATTGACCTTGTTTTCGTGCTCGTACTTGACTATGACTTTTGCGCCTGTGCGTTCGAGAGCCTGTTTCACTTCCAGAATATCAAAATACTTGGACTGTATTATCAAAAAGACCGATCCCTGCCACATAATACTCCGTACAGTAACTCTTCCCGCAGTATTCCAGCTATATCTTCCAGGTGAAGGTCCAGTGAGGTCTATGGCCTTAAGCGCGGTAGATTTTAGATCAGCGCGTCGTACACGTGACTCGATGCCCGATAAGCTTGATGAGGTTTTGATGAGAACTGGTAGAAGAAGCAGAGGGGTGAGAAAGAGGTGCTGTTGGCTAGTAGAAGTGCTTAGTGTATAATGTTTGTGCTTTGTGAGTTTTATTTGTATTTTAGGCATAGAACTTGTTTATTTTATGGATCTATGAAACCAGAGAAGAAAAGAATCGATAGTTTGCGCCGATGGGTGCAAATCTGATGGATTTCGTAAATGCAGATGTAAAACTTGATTGCAATAAAAACAATATGAATGAATAAAAAGGAACAAAACAAACGCGGGGTATGATAAATCTTAATTAGTATGGACGATTCATGGGAAGTGAAGATGGATTCATAAAGAAGAAACAGTCATGAAATTAGGGCTGATGTGGGTAATTGTATGATAGTACTGTGTATGGTGCGAATGAAAGCTGCCCAATTAAGTGATGAATAAAGGCATTAGATGGTCATGAAAAAGACATAAGAGCAGTCGTAGGGTATAACACGAATCTTTGTGATGTATGTTTGAGCTAGTTGCCCATGTTAGGATGCTTCTTCTAGGTTGATCTTATGGGTGCTTAATCTCTCATCAAATAAATCTTTGTTTTCGGCATGGAACTTTTTGCCCCAGCTTCGACACAATATACTGGCTTTCATAAACTTTCTTGTAGCGTATTTTTTAAAGAATTCATCGTGTTCCACAGGAGAGATCAAGTATTGGAAAATCGACTCAACGCACACTTTCATGTCATTTACTCTGTAGCCACCGGAATAATGTATCAAGTTCCCATTCCACACAGGTGTTTTGCCCAATATCAATCTGGCCAAGTACATAGCCAGGGCACAACACAAGGACGGTTTCAAACCGATGAATCTATAATCAATGGCGGTGATTTCCAACAAGTATTTGCCCAAGGTTCTAGACTGGACATCATAGTCGTCAGCCTTGGAGATTCTACGCAAGAAGTTCATTGGGTTGGGGTAGTTAAGGTCAAAGTTGAGGATGGTCAAAATGTACTTTTCTGCTTGTAAAATCTCTTCTTCTGTGTAGGAACCGTCAGTGAAGTACGCGTAGTTTTTCACGGAAGGAGAGAAAACTTCTTCGTACTTTGCGGCTATGAACAACGAACCTGTGGCCAACAACTGCAACTTGTCAATCTGAACCACTTCCAACGACATGAATCTATCCATAAGATTGATAGCAAGAAACAAACTTTCCGGTAACAATCTGAACCGTAAATGCATTTCGACCAACCAGTCTACAAGAATAGATCTCATTTTGGGTTTCAAGTGTTTTTGTTTGAAGAGGTATTGAGGATCTGGCAACATTCTCTGTTCCAACTCGTAAAAGTACAGAAATATATCCACCACGTATTCACTGGCCATGAGGGGGTCGTCCAAGTCTTCTTCGTCGAGATCTTGCCATTCGTAATCAATGAGTCTTGTCTTTTTGTATGAGCCTGCGTTGGTTTGGGATTTCGTATCGTTTGTTATATGAAGCTTTTCCACCAAGTTAGTTGAGGACTCGGTGGCTTGTCTTTTCTGGGGCATTCTAGAGGGAACAACCACGCCAGGAACTGTAGGAGGGGCTGGAGCAGAGGCAGTGGCGGAAGAGTCCATCGATACAGCAGTGGCAGATTCACTGCTGGAATCCGAATTTTTTTCATGGATGTGGTCGTCAGACGCCAAAGTGGTTGGCGGAACGAACGTGGTTTTGGTTCTTTGTTGTAAAGGAGCATTATCGCCGCCTAAGGGACGTCTTTTGGCAGGAGGAAGACCATTTTTGGATGCTGAAGTGGTGGAAGAAGTGGTGGACGAGGATGTGGTGGGAACGAGTTGTTTGGCCGATTTGGCGCCAGCAGCTCCGTATTGGTTGGAGACGTCGCCCAAGTACTGGCGCGTATTTGCAGGCACGTCATCAGACAGTTCTTCCGACGGGTGTGGCAAGGCCTTGGATCTGGTTAGTCTGTATTCGTTCTCGTTGCTAATTGTTTGAGGCATGATGTAGCACGAGAAGAAGCTTTATGGATAGACCTGGAAAGTAAGTGAAGTGGAATGAAGTACAGACGGGTATATAATTTTAGTTCAATCTTGTTGTAGGTTGGTGAGTTGGTGATGTGATGGTGACGACTTAGTATATATCTATTGATGTGCTTCCCAGTTTCCTATTTAGACTCTCTACAAAATGGCAAGTGTTTCTTATTTTCTGTTTCTGTTTCCGGCCCAGTGGTTTGAAGGCAGTTTTGTGATCAGTATTTTTTCTTTGCTAACTAGTATGATGTTGTGAGTGAAACTATGTGGGTGTTACCATTTGTGGATGAGTGTTGCGGTGTCGAAAGGAAGGATTCTCAATCCGACAATATAAGAAATATCCAAACAAACCATCGGTTTTGTGGTGTTGTTAATTTGCTCGATACGTGAAGTTCCACCACCAACGAAAATAGCGAATTTGGGCCGCGCGCGCGCTCCAGTTACGCAGCCAGGGTGTTACTAGGGAACAGGTGACACAAGCCAGCGCTACGGTGCGAAAGGTGCGTATTTCAGGACGTTGCTTCAGTGTTTTCCTTTGTGCCCGTCCCGGCGCGGGTTGCCTAGTGAGGAGATGTAAACAGGTAATGAAACGCATCAAACGCATGGCTTGTCCATGTCCATGGCATGAAATGAAATGGACAAGAGCAAGCTAGAAACCATGCTAGAGTAAGAGGAGTCAGAGTTTTCGCATTAGTCAGAACAGTATCTGATTAGTGCTTCATCGCTCCGCGATGCTTCACTGCTGGCGCGTTGCCCGTGTTGCAGCTACTCCTGCTCAACGCTCGCGTCAAATCGCGGTGGAACACATCTCAGCCGGCGATTGGCTCCGCTCGCTACAAACCAACAATAAAACTATCTACAATAGACGTATATTAGATCTGTCTTAGATACTCCATTTGTGCTCACCCATGAGATTCACTGTGTCGTTGCCATTATTATTGTCGATGGTGCTGCATTTGGGGCATCGGCGGCTGGCTACCCTCGAAGGTGCATCTACGTAGACGCTGTCGGGCGGATCCGCGCTGGCGTCGCGCGCGTTTGCATCGCGGCTGTTGTTCGCACTGTCTTCGCGTGAGTGGTCGCAAGTGGTAGCTGCTCGAGATCCTGTCCCTGTCAGCGTCCCTGTCAGCGTCCCCGTCAGCTTGCATCTTAGTTTTGTTCTGCCCTCGGCAGTTGTCGCATCACGCTGTCCGCATGTGCACACCACCACTAGATCGCGGTATCCCCGAGCATTGTCCGCGCCAGCTTGCGTCGTATCGTTTATTTTGTTCTCTGTATTGTCTGCGATCTTACCGATGGGCACTGATTGGAGAAGCTGTGCATATAGTTTGTTGTTGATATCTATTGTAGCCATGAGCTTTCGAAGTATGTCTTCGTTGTTGGGGCACTGTTCTCCTGCGGCTGGACCTTCGCTTGCCCCTGCGTCCTGGTCACGCTGGAGTTTTTCCATCATCTCCTCGAATCCCGGGAGCATGCGGTACGTGTGTTTTTTTTCGTTCCGTCCGAGGTATTGTGCGAGACTTGCTGCAAATTCATGCGGGGGTGGTGCTTCTCTTGGCTCTGATGGTTTGGTGTCAGTGCCGGCTGCCACATCCTTTTGTTCGGGCTTCTGCGCGTCATCGCGGCTCTTGCGTAATGCCTCGTTTTCTTTGTGAGCGTCATCTGATAGTTTCTTGTACTTTATGAGCTTTTCTCGAAGTAGTGCGTTTTCTCGTTTAAGGAGCGCATCTTGTTGTGGTGCTTGTTGGTGGAGCTTCCGGTTGAGTTGTGCAACATCCTGGTTAAGCTGGGTGACTTTATTTTGCAACTGCGCATTTTGTTTAACGTGATGGGCGTTCTCTTGCCTCAAGCGTTGATCTTGCCTTTTGGCATTCTCTAGCGCTTTTATAAGCTTATTGATCGATGAAGTGAGAAGCTTGGTGTACCGGTCATTGCTGCCAATATCTACGCTATTAATAATTTTGTGGGTTTCTCGTATAAGGAACTCGGTTTTGTCGAAATCTTCGAGCGCACTTTCTCCATCATCTGCCAAATATCGGTCGATGGTTTGTTCTATAGTGTCCCCCTTGAATTTTATGGGACTTCCGCCAGTTCGTGCACTGTCTAGGTGGTCCTGGTAATCGTGCCGTACCTTTCTAACTGGCGAATGTTTCAAAGGACTACTTGTTTTGAAAGGCGACTCGATTTCTGAGATCGACTCAGACCGGCGCACCTCGACAGAATCGTCTTCAAGCATGCGGTACATCTCAGACAATCCATTGCCGGACTCTTCTGCTGAAATAGAGTATACGCTGAGATCGTCATCCATACCCATCTGCATTTGTCTCAACAATTCTTCAGTAGTATCCATCCCACTCTTTAATATCTACTGTGCTGAGAGATGCTGTTTACATTTGTGCACTACAGACGTGTGGCATTTACGCGCGAGTTACGTCAGCGCTGACAAAGCCGCACCGGATCTGCCTCGGGGCTTCCTGGGCTCGCTGTTCGTTGCCACACCTGCACAAAAGCGATGAGGATTCAAGCACGTTTAGAATTTTTTCCTGTCAAAAATTGGTTTCCTTAAGATAACCCCTACTCCGAAAATGTCCAGCACCGAACAGCAAATCGCCGCCTACGCTAAAGAATTGAAGGCCAACTTGAGACAGATCCCAAACTTCCCATCGGAGGGTATTTTGTTTGAAGATTTTTTGCCAATCTTCACCAAACCAGACTTGTTCAAGAAGTTGGTTGATGCCTTCAAGTTGCACGTAGGCGACCAAAAGATCGATTACGTTGTTGGATTGGAAAGTAGAGGGTTCTTGTTCGGACCTACATTGGCCTTGGCCTTGGACGCCGGCTTTGTTCCAGTCAGAAAGCCTGGTAAGTTGCCTGGTGATGTCCACAGAGTCGAGTTCCAAAAGGAGTACGGTACCGATGAGTTCGAGATGCAAAAAGACGTCATTCCTGAAGGATCCAAGATTTTGATCGTCGACGACATCTTGGCTACCGGAGGTAGTGCATATGGTGCCGGGGAATTGGTCAAGTTGAACAAGGGAGAAATCGTCGAATACCTCTTTGTTATGGAGTTGGACTTCTTGAAGGGTAGAGATAGATTGGGTAAGCCCGTTTTCACTTTGTTGAGTGGACAAGCCGAGAAGTTGTCGAATTAATTTTTCTTATATTCATCAAACTCGTTTATATAGATTTGGGTGAGAACTTTATCCACTTTTGAAGATCAAAAAGGCCAAGTCTCCGATATAGTAATAAATAAAGTACCCTTGTTCATGGGTCACGTAACTACCAAAGCTCTTGCCAACAATGACATGCCATGTAGGGCCGTACAACTGATCCAATTCCTTTTTCAAGAACGTGGCTATGTCCTTTTCGATTTTGTATGTGATGGCTTGTAACGACAACTCGAAGATTTTGGTCTGGATCTCTTCAGCGAGATCGGACGCTTTCAACACCGCTAGATCGTTAGTTGAGTTCGTGTATGGATAACCATTATCTACGTACGTGTTTTCTCTAAGTCTGACATTGTTGGGCGGTTCAATTCGCAGCGCTTTCTTTGTTTTAATTGTCTACGCTCACTTGATTTCGTCTCCGAATCCGTCTCGTCGTGCGATTCCAGTATCAACACAAAATGTTACACAGAATAGATTACGTCTCATTTCTCGAACCCTACATCTTTATATACCTGAGGTCGTTGCCCTTGACATCGTCTCTAAACTTATCGACACCCAAGGCGCTGGTGTGGCCCCATGGCTTGAGTTTGTTTTCGTAGTCAATAGCAGCGGCAAAACAGTCGTTCCACCCCTCGCGCGAATATTGCTTGTTGATTGCATCCAAAGTGTCGCCGTGGATCAAGTGTGGATGCAACCCCACGTTATCCAAAACCGTGGCGATTTGCAAAATCAAACCCAAGGTGGTGATGTAGCCCGACTCGCCTAAATCCTGGTGTCTGACCACCGCCTCGGCAACGGCGTCTGCGTAGTCTCGGTCATTAGTTTCCTTAAGGAGAAGCTCCCGGGAGAGAATCCCGCCGTAGGTCTCAAACGAGAGTTTTGTGGAAGCCATATTTTCGTCAGTGGTGCCAATGTCGTGCAACAAACTGGTGACAAATACAAGCTCTGGGTTCAAGCCCCAATCTGGGAACTGATCCTTGATAATAGCAACCGAGTAGAGGTATACCCGCAACGAATGGTTCAAGACTTTAGGAGGAAGTTTCTCCTTAACGTACTGGAGCACACGGTTAGCGAGCGGAGTGTCTGGTAAATCAGTAGAAAGTTGCGCGGTGGGAGATTTGGGGTGGGGGATGGCCTGTTTGACGTCTCTTGAGATCTTGACAAATCCGTAGGAAGACATCGTAGATGAGTAAATATGTCTTGTTCACTAATTGAATGCCATGTGGCTTATATATGTCAGGGTATTGCTAGGACATGTGGAAGCGGCTTTCTGCCTGATTGCTATTTCGGGGATTGGGGGTTAACAGCCGCGGGTAGGCAGAAATGACTTACTACATGTAGAGAAAAGCCTAGATTGCATAATGGAGCCCAAATCGGCGCCTATTATAGTTGTGTGGTACGGCCAATGGCAGTTTTCAACCGTAAAGTCTCGCTACTCTATATATACTTTACAGTCTAGTCTGGTTGTGTCGTCTCGCTACCAATCTCTCGCTACCTCTAATTCTCTCGCTAAATCTCCGCCAATATCCCACTAATCTCTGCTCTCTCTACATGGCTTCACCTACAAGCATCAATGTTTGAGGCCAATGCATTGGATATATCCACCCACTACTACAAAATCGGCCACTTGTTGTCGGTCAATTACTCCATTTACGCCGCCAACGCCGGAAATGACCAGTCGCTCCTCGAGTTGGAGCTCCTGATCCGCTACCATAACCCCAAGATACTCATCACCTACTACAACAAATGCCTCTTTTACTTCACATTTGGCCATACTTCCCAGCATGATATCCATGATATACCCATACTAGCACAGCAGCTAGACCAGCAGCGCAATATATTCGACCAGCCCAAAGAATACCCCTCGCTATACTTGAAGCATTCTCATAAAGTCAGCGCCGAACACCTTGCCAACCCGCCCAAACCTCTGAGCTCCGAGTCCAGCGATGAATTCTTGCCATTGGCCAGCATGAGCTTCTTGAAAGCTGTCAAGAAAATGGTCTTGTACAACTTATCAGCCACTGGCTCAATCCATTTGTTCGGTAACTACTCAATAGTCCAGTCAAACCAACACAAGTATTCCATATTATACCTTGACTCGATACTATTGCCGGACGGAGACCTTTTGGTTCTGATGATTGCCCGGCACCAGGTGCTGTTGTTTGGATCCTCGGTACTTAAAACGATCCATCTGTCACCGTCTAACCCCATTGACTTTAACTTTGCAATTTACCTCATCCCCAGTGGAATACGTTGCCACTTGTTTGATGTAGTGGATTTCAGCAAAAACTTCATAAAGAAAACAAACGAGAACGAGCTTTTGAAACTTATACAACTTAGCATAGGAATAGACCATTTTTCAGACAAAGACGAGTTGGTGTGGATCAAGCTTATTCCCAACTTGAAGCATCTCAACAACCAAACATCGCCTATTTCCAAGTTTGTACACTCTGTCGATAATAAGAAGTTTATTTTATGGCCCTGGCACTTGTGCTTGCTCCAGTTTGGCAAGTACGAGCCGGTGCAAAATCAAAAGGAGCTTACTGATAATGTCAATCCTATGGACTTAATTAGTGAATTTATTGACTTTAATATCTCCAATAACCAGTCGTCTCAACAAGCATCTCATTTCCAAAATCAGTCCAGCAACCAGCCGTTCAGTGTATTCAGCGGAGAAATGTCTTCGGGAGCCAATGGCGTAGAATCCACTGGCCCTACTGCCGATATTAGTCATAAAAAGGACTTAGGAAGTGCAGAAATCCAAGACTTGACTACTCCAGTAGGTGCGACTGACTTGTTCTCTTTGCAGAATGACGAGTTTTTCAATAAGGAGGAATTAAATGCCTTCAAGCCAGATCAGGCTCAAGAAGCGAAGGCAGGATTCGATAATAATGATAATATGGAAATCGACGATTTGTTTGGTGACGATGGAAGTGACGATATTGCCGAGCCGGAAAAAGCAGAAGAAAACAATCAGGTCGATGTAGATTTGGATATTCAGGCTCACAACGAAATTAGCCAGCATGAAAACCTTACCGATTCTTTAAGTGATCCTATTCTTAATGAGCCAAATGAACAAAACGACCAGAAATCAGCTGATAGTCACCATCTCAATGAACCGTCCTTTCAGGTTCAAGACGATTCAAGTAGCGATGCTCATTACACCAAAGAAACGGAGAGTTCATTGCATGAACGTGGTATTCCTGCTAAATTTGCTTCTAAACTACTGTATATTGATATTCCAAAAGACCAGATGATGCTCAAATTTAATACTCCAGACTATAACGATCCTGGAGCTCCGCTTCCCATTGTGCCTACACCAGTTATTCCTCAAATGAATTTTGGAGCAACTACCCATGCCAACTCAGTTCCCCCAACCCTGAATGTTCCGCCAGAAGACGAAAAAGCTCGTCAGAAATCGATTTTCTCTCCCATTATCTTCAATCCCATCATCAAAAGCAATATCGATACCAAGTATGGTAAGGGCGGTAAGTTTTATGTGGACAAAGAATCGTCCACCGACCCTGAAATGGACAAAAAGAAACGCAATATTCGAGCCACCAGCGTCAGTGGATACGATATTCCGTTCAAGGACACGTTAAACGACGAAGAGAAGGGCCAACAATTATCAAGCACCACTGTTTTGTCGTTTGAGGAGAGTTCGGGCTCTGAGTCTAGTGAAGAAAGTGATGTAGACGAAGAAATGGCCCATTTACCAAACTCTCCTGCGCTCAAACTCAATACTGAAGACCACTTTTATCCATCAGAATTGGATAATGAAAGCAATGCCCCAATTAATCACGGTTTGGGAGTAGGATTACGAGTATTTGAGCACAATTCTCAGGATAAACTGGCCTTAAGTAACTATATTAGTGGGCCGCTAGATTCGCCAGGCCTGAGTAGAATTCCTCCTCTTAAAGGAGAATCGCCTCTGTTTGGTGGTGATCTTCAGAACACTATTTCCCCCATAGATAACACTAGTCCTCTGCAAAGAGGTCAAACCCAAGGCCAGCTTTTTCCCAACCAACCTCCTCAACATACGCCGTCTAATAACCAAGGTACTCCTACTCCATTGCATACCCCATCCAACCAATGGCCAAGTAAAACGGAGGATATAAAGATCGGTGAAGCCTCAAACTACTTGCCACTAATTTTGAGGAATATTAACGTATCCACCATTCCAAATGTATTTTTACTTAATAACCATATAAGTGACAACGACGATAATCTCGTCCAGCTGTTTAGTATCAATGATGATGAAAACGACAACGATTTGGAGTTATCCAAACGCAATGAAATGACTGTTAAAATGAGCCATTTGGATGAATTCCTCGAGTTTTTGGGCCCAAACTTGATCTTTGATCTTGGACTCAATTCCCGAAAGCCGAGAATGAAGTATTATACTTCGAACGAAGACATCAAGTCCTCTACACCATTGGAGCAACCGCTTGACTACAAACAACCATCCACCTCATTTAGCTCCAGGTTCATGGAGATATTTCCCAACGCATACAAGGTAAAGTTGTCTGAATTTCTTAGGGATTATAAGATAATTAAAGATAGCGAAGAGGACGATCTAGGTCTCAACTCTCAGCTTAACTTCTTGGGCGATATCACTGTTGATGTGGGCGAAGATTTGATGAACCCTAAATCTCTAATTTCGAAGCTAAAATCTCTAGAATGGGATAGTATCAATGACTCGGAAGAAAACAAAGGGGTTTCTACCAGATACAAGTCGATTATTGATCGGTTGTCAGAAAAGAACGAAACTGAGTTTGTTGGTGAGCTCGAGGACGTGTACTTCAAATTACCAACACCTAAGGCCAGGATACTTAAGCACCAAAATATCCTCAACTTGAACTCAGTGGGCCTCAACTTCTGGAAGTATCTCAATTTTAGTCCTCTCAAATCGATAAAAAACTTCCAGATTCTACTTATAGGAGAAGACAACGGGAGGGGCTCGTTTGTCAACGAAGAATTTCTCAACTTATTGATCACCAACTACAACGAGAATAACCTCGGGACAATTTCCAAAGTCAAACTATCGACTATAGATACCAGAATTGACTTGGAGAATATCCATGATGGGCAGATCTTGATCAACACCCAAAACGAAGTCACCTCCAATGAAATTTGCAGCCAGATAAATAATCGGTTGAACTCACTAGTAGAGTTAATCAAGTTAGATTTGATCAACAAAACCAACAACTTTGAATTTGACCGTCCGTTGTGTCTCTTATTGGTAAATTCCAGTCCACAGTACAATTCCATACTCCAAATCTCCAAGATATTAAGGAACTTTAAGACGTTTTTGGCCAACCACCAATTGCCCTTGGTCAAAATCTTTACCAAAATTATCCCAGACCTGTTTTTTGTGAAGAAGGGAGAAGGGCAATTGAACCAATTACGAATTATACCCAACTATCAATTGACCAAATTGTCTCTCAACCTCTACAACCAGTGTCCTCTGAATACCGGCAATGGTTCTGGAGTAGGTGGAGTAGGAGGCACCAAAGATGCGCTGATCAAAAGCTTGGCCGGAGGCTACAGTAGCTGCTTCAAGCTCTATACGCAGCTAGTCAAAGAACCACCATCCAAAATTCATTTCAAGTTCTTGAATACCAATCTGAAAGACAGTAATTTCAACGACGATATTTTTCTTCACTTGGCCTACGAAAGATCGATCGACAAGAACTGGCTTTCGGCAGCATGGTCTGATCCTTTGGGTGCTGCTACCTTCACCAAATCGTGGTACTGCTCCACCAGAGCCGAAAAGAATGACCGAGTAGATTCTGGGTCCAGAAACCTGTACGATTTGGGATCGATCAGCGACGATGTATGGAACATCTCGTCTGATATTTTTAGAAAACTCAATGACGATATCAACAAAGCCAGTGGAGGAGGAATTGGAGGAGGCAAGAAGTTTCTTGTGCTTACTCGTGTCAATAGCATTATACCTGATGACGAATTGGTTCATTGGAAACGACTCAGTATCAAACACAAGGACATTTCTCTTATAGTTTTGTCTGTTCACGATACCACAAAACTTCTATTCACCGATTCAGGTAAGTCATCACCTTCACAGATAGGCGGTAATTTGAGCGCCGCTAGTAATGGAAGTGTAGGCAATGCTATGGTGCAACCACCGCCAAGTTCAGCTGAAAAGGACTCGAGTGCAGGATTCAATTCGTCGCCACTAATTACCTCGCCGTCAATGAACTTCCATTCACCCCAGCAGTTTTTAAACGCTCCCTCCAACTTCTTATCGCCTCAAGAGTACGGCTCGAATACTTCGGGAGGAAATACCAGTACTAGTGGAGCCAGAAACGGAGGCCGCACCGAAGAAAGTAACCCATTTCCTGATTCAGTGATCCATGAATTGGATTCTGATATCATGGGGGTGATTCCTCGAGTACCGGTTCCTTCGTTCAACTCTCCTAGTAGGCTAGGCATGAAAATAGGCTACCTAATGAAGAAAATAGCCAATGAAGAGCCAGAGGAGCAGGAGCAGGAGCCAGATACGCAAAGTGGCTCGTACTTGGTGTTTGAAGTCAATTTACTCAGTTGTTCCAACTACTGGGACTTGGAAGTGCTTATGAAATTGATCTTGAATCATTACAAGAAGCTTATTGTCTTGAACGATATACTTGGAACCCGAGCTTACGATGGGAACATCAACATGTATGATTTGGACAGTGAGTCCAGGAAAGAGCACCAGATACAAAAACTTAGCTTCGAGGTTTCAGGATTGGTGCCATGGCACATTATGGCGGTTACTAAGTCTCTCAACTATTTGACCCATATTTATGTTGAGGAATGAAATCTAAGCAAAAATTTGCAGGTTGTCCTACATAATAAATAGACATGAATAAAGAGACACTGGACAATAAGAACTAGACAGCAGTCAATAAAAGCTAAGCTGTATTATGAACTGGTTATGCGTCGAAACTTCGAAAACTCTCACTTGAAATCGATAGTTAATCATAATTTGGGCAGAATATGGAAATGTAAATTACACTTGTTATTATATAGCGGTAATCAGGCAACAAGAACCATTTTTCGCTATACTTTTCGTGCCTTTGTATTTGCAGTGATAAAATCTTCCTCAATCGCACTATATAGCCTATCTGTGTGTAACCTGTGTTTTTTTTTTGCAGGTTGTTTTGATAGAGGGGTGGAAAATTGTTCATCAAAACGAGGCTGACCACCACAAGAACAGGATTCTGGAGCTAGGATGTCTGACTCCGAACACATTGAGCATAACAGGCCCGATAATGACGGATACGATGTTGAGGATCGGGACCAGAACGAATTTGATGACGATAACTTGGAGGACCAGGTAAATACCGAGGTGGCTGAAGAAGAAGCGGCCAGAGGCACCAAGCGCGAACTCGAAGACAACGACGATGAAGGCGAAACCGGTGGCAATGAAGGAGGAGGTGGCGATGAAGATGACGAAGATGATGACGAAGAAGAAGATGAAGTCACCAATAAAAAGAGAAAACGGAGAAGAGCTGCCAACCAGTTTATTGATATCGAAGCCGAAGTGGACGATGAGGAAGAAGACGAGCTCGATGAAGACGACGAAGAAGCTGAACTTTTGAGAGAACAGTTCATTTCGGATGATCGTGACCATGCCGAGGACAACAACAGAGACAATAACGACGACAGATTACATCGACAATACGACCGTCGTCGTCAAGAGGTAGAGGACCAGGACGCGGAGAAATTGGCCGAGACTTTAAAGCAAAGATACCGTAAAACACACACTGTGTATCGAGGTGACAGTGCCACGAGCGGTACGGTATCTCAGAAGTTGTTGATGCCTTCCATTAACGATCCGTCTATCTATGCCATCAGATGTAGACCCGGCCATGAAAAGGAATTGGTGCGTAAGTTGTATGAGAAAAAGAGAACCTTGGATAGACTGAACCGTCCCTTGGACATTTTGACGGTGTTCCAAAGAGATGCTTTCTCTGGATACATTTATATCGAAGCCAAAAGACCCGATGCTATCGACAACGCTTTGGCCGGTATGGTCAACATCTATGCCCGTAACAAGTTGTTGGTTCCTGTCAAGGAGTATCCCGACTTGTTGAAGCAGGTTAAGTCGTCAGATGTCGAGATTGTGCCAGGTATCTATGTCCGTATTTCAAGAGGTAAGTACAAGGGAGATCTTGCTATTGTGGATAATTTATCAGAAAACGGCTTGGATGTTCGTTGTAAATTGGTTCCAAGATTGGACTACGGCAGAAACGATGAAATCGACAAAGACGGTAAGCGTATCAAGTCCAAATTGAGACCTGCTGCCAGGTTGTTCAACGAACAAGAAGCAAGGATGTATGACGGAGAGTTTCTTCAGCCAGGCAGAGGATCGCGTGGTTTTATCTATCGTGGAGAAGAGTATAACGACGGGTTCCTTTACAAAGACTTCAAGTTGCAGTTTATCCAGACAAAAGACGTTCATCCACGATTAGAAGAGCTCGACAAGTTCCAGGCCGGTAACAGTGAAGAAGACGGCTTGGATTTAGCTGCCATAGCTGCATCGCTCAAAAGCAAGAACAAGTCTGACGGTAAACAATCCACAGCATTCCAGCCTGGTGACAAGGTGGAAATTCGTAGAGGTGAACAAACCAAGACCGTGGGGTTGGTTGTGGAAGCCAGTTTGAACGAAATCACCATTCTGGTCACCGATAGTGGAGACCCCAACTTCATCAACCAAAAGTTGACTGTTCCTGCTAACGATCTTCGTAAGATTTTCAACGAAGGTGACCACGTAAGAATCGTTGAGGGTAAGCACTTTGACGAGACCGGTTTGGTTATTAAGATCGATGGTGACTCGGTAGTATTAGTCAGTGACCAGACCAGAGAAGATGTAAGAGTATTTGCCAACTACTTGGTCAAAGCCACCGATTCGTCGTCCAATATCGATACCATGAATAGCAAGTACGATATCAAGGATTTGGTGCAATTAAACGCTTCATCTGTAGGTGTTATTGTCAAGGCTGAAAAAGGTATATTTGAAGTGTTGACTACAGATGGCCGTGTATTGCCATTAAAGTCTTCGGGGATTGCCTCCAAGTTACAGTTAAGCAGAAGAGAACAGATTGCTACCGACAGGAACGGGCTTACCGTCAAGATCGGCGATACCGTCAAGGAATCGTTGGGAGATAAAAACAGAGAAGGAACCATTTTGCACATCTACAAGAACTACTTGTTCATCAAGTCGAATGAGATTTCCGAAAACTTGGGTATATTTGTCACCAACCGTATGAACGTCAGCACCATTACTACTAAAGATTCGATGGTTTCCAAGAGCTTGGGACCTGACTTGAGTAGAATGAATCCTAACTTGAAGTTGCCTAGTGTAGCTTCTGCCACGGCAGGCCTCAAAACAAGGGTCGGTGGCCGTGATAAGCTCATGTACCGAGACGTGGCCGTGACCAGCGGAAGTTATAAGGGTTTAATGGGAAAAGTGACGGAAGTGGACGAAGTCAATGCTCGTGTTGAATTACACACCAAGAGCAAGAAGATCAAGGTCAATAAGAACAACTTGAACGTGTTAGTTCGCGGCGAAGCCATTCCTTACTTGCGTTTCATTGGTGCCACTACCAACGACTCTGCTCCTTTCAACAAACCCAACGCGCCAGCCTTTAGTTCTGGTGGCGGAAGATCGGCCTGGAGTGGCGGAGCAACTCCCGCGCTTGGCGGTGGAAACGCTTCTTCGTGGGGCGGTGCCACTGCGTGGGGTGGGGGAAAAACACCTGCCTACAACGGCGGAAAAACACCTGCGCCAGGCGCAGCGTCGACGTGGGGCGGCTCGACGTGGGGCGGCTCGAACAACCAGGGCGGTGCTTCGACGTGGGGCTCTGGTGGTGGAAGTTCTTCGTGGGGAAGCAAGGGTGATGGCTCTACATGGGGCAACAGAGGTGGTAATTCCACGTGGGGTAGTGGAAATGGAGGTGGCTCTACCTGGGGTAGTGGTGGAAACGGCGGTGGCTCGACGTGGGGCTCCGGCGGAAACGGGGGCGGCTCTACATGGGGCAACAAGGGAGGAAGAAGCTCGTGGAGCAAGCAGTAATGTGTGTATATTTACTTGCCTATCTATATAATCCATATATAATCAAAAACTGTACAATAAATGAACTCACTAAAGAGGTACACAGGATTTCACACTACAGAAGTAGACAAGAATCACTAAGTTTCAGTTAGCTAATTCTCGCTAATTAACTCTCGATAGAGCTACTCGAACTAACCTATCTCCCCCACTGTCACATAACACAATAACTTTTGCGTCGTCTGATAGGATGACCCCTTTCCAAATTTGGACATAATGGGAGACTTCTATTTAGCATGGTGGTATTAAGCATTCAATGAAATTATTTAAAGTTTGCTCTACGATAAAGGCTGCGAAAAACCTTTACTCGTAAGTCGAAGTGTGTTTAGTTTTGGCATTGTGGTAGTTGAGCTGTTGAGAGCATTTAGTAGTCGACTCAGTCTCGAAATAGACGTACCAAGTATTCTCCGTAATTAAAACTGAGAAAGTATTTCACTCGTTGAACTATTCATATCGACTAACGATCAAATTCTAATATATTCAGACATTCCAGATGTATCTAGACGCCAATGTATATGATACATATAAATAAATAGGTGATATGTTAAACCGATCAAATGTAATTGATCTCTTTTCTACAAACCCCCAACTTTTAACTGAAAACGAACAACTTTTATTTGTCTGTGTTCGTTAGTGGTTAGACGGTGTTTTCGCAACCGGGACAATTGTGCAATGCTTCGTGCACAAAAACATCGCAATCTATACAAAAGTGCTGGTGGCACTTCATACAAGCGTACCGTGAGCTTGTCATGGAGTCCAACGAGGATTTAGGGGCGTTTTCGTCAATTCCTTTAGGGAACATAAGCAAGCAACCATAGCAGTGGTGGCTGGCGTAGGAAGATGCAACCGGCACCTCAGTGTAAGGAGCCAAAGGCACCAAGTGATGGTAAGATCTTGCCAAGTGGGTGGACAAAATCAACATAAGGCCACACACTGGGCACACTGTAGGGAGATTTACCACCTTATTTTTACACTGCGGACACTGGTACCCGACTACATTATTTGGGTTTGCCAAGTCAAACTCAGTAGAGCCCGTAGTAGTACTATTGGACTTGACATCAACGGCCTTGGAGTCGTCTGGAGCCGGGTGGGATGCACTGAGCTGGGGGAAATCTACATGGCAGTTGGAATTGTTAAGTGACATTGTGAGTTTGGGGTGTATTTTCGATGGAAAACCCATTTTTATGAGAGGAACTCCATTAGTCTTTTCTTCGGAAGCCTTTTCTTTGGTCGGTATAGGCAACGGCACCACGCAATCCATGAGCAACTCGCGGAAATGGGTCTCGTGTATAATGACGCCGTAGTTTTTGGAGGTGGCGTTTTTCGGCTGATTGTTGGTACGATTGACTAGTTCCTGGCAAATCGATACTTGTGCCGAAAGTCCAATAACTTTGACCTTAATGTCGTCTTTCACTAAATGGTCAATAGTCTTGTGGATATCGCCCGGATCACTGGTGAATAATGCCCCAAATATCAATAGGATTTCCTTGGAGTTTTTGCTGTTTCCCGAGTTGCCTCCGCCAAAGTTGTAGCGCAACAAACTGCGGGCCATCTCTAAAGCATTCTGGAGCGAAGGATCACCTTTGGGCTCGTATTTGTTATGCTGTCGTGCCTTCAACTGCCTGATCTTGTCAATATGGTACTGTGGCAGCCCGCTGACCTCGCTGATCAAATTCGCTACCCCGTTTCTCATCATCACTATACCCATTTGCGAAATGGGGTTCTGGTCAAAAAACTCCACTACAAACTCCTGGAGAAGTGTCAATGTCATGGCAAATCTGGTAGGTCTTAAATCCTTTTCCAACATCGTCAGTGATCCGTCAATAACCACTATAAGAGTCCGTATAATTCCTCTTTGAAACGGCGTCGTGGGGTTTCTCATGATCTTCTTCTTTCTATTCTCAATCATGTTCTGAATGATCGACTCCAATGAACGGCCGCCATCTTCATCGTCCTTGACTATATCCCATGATCTTTGAATCTCATCTTCCCACGCATACCCATTGGCACCTTTGAGTTCACTTATGGCTCCGCCTTTGCCTCTATTGTTGTTGGTCTCTTCCTCTTCTTCGTCACGGTCATCGTCGTCTTTGTCTCTGGCGCTTGACCGTGTTCTACCAGAAACACCGGCCCTTTCAGGTTCGTTGGACGATGTCCGAGTAGAAGGCGTCACGACATTTGGACTGTTATACTCCTCGTCTGAATCATCCATGATGTGATCGATGAATTATTCGCAGTCGATAGAGGAGTGAAATTTAGGGAGAAAATAGCGAGAGAATAGTGCGAGAAAATAGCGAGAGAAAAATAGCGAGAGTGGTGAAATAAACCGAGAGGATAGTTAGCGATACCAACCAAAATCCAGTGATGAACAATTCTGGGGAGGGTACAGAGTGCTAGGATATTCCAGTAAGCCATTCAAACGCATGAAATACTTGTATGAGTATATCAATGTGTTGTGAGTGGCCATCGAGTGTATACATACATTCATTGAGAGAAGCTCTCTAGGGTATCAGTAGCGTCTCGGTAGTGGCTTGTGGCCGATAAGAACTAGCGCGACAAGTTTTGATAGACTACAATGAGATAATTTTTGATAAGCTTAATTGTGGTTCTATATAATGCAAGTATCTCTCTTTTTCCAAATGATATTAGCACCTCTCTTCATTGGCAAAACCACCATGGACAGGTAGTCTGCCGGAGGAACCCCAAAGCCTTCCTCCAATGTCCAGCTAATATTATACACCATGGTAGCTAAGATCACTCCTAGCTGAAGATGAGCGAATTGCTCGCCGATACACCGGTGTCTTCCACCGCCAAAAGGCAAATATGGCGATGAAACACTTTTAGATATTCTGCCAAATCCATAATCCACAGTGTCGTTCTCTACTTGTTGAGTTATGTTCCACCGAGCGGGATCAAAAGTACTGGCATTGGCGAACCACCGGTCATTGGTCATGGCGTACGCTACACTGGCAAGCACATAGTGACCCTTGGGAACCACCCAGTTAGTTTCTGGGATCACCATGGTCTTCTTGACCTTACGAAATATAGAATGAAGAGGATGGTGCATCCGCAACGTTTCCTTGACCACATTGGTGATCAATGGTAATTGCTGCAAATCGTCATACGTAAGGTCAGTGATAGCTCTTCCCTGCAATACCTCCATGAGCTGGTGGTAGATCTGCTCTTGCAATTCCGGCTTATAGCCCAAGTGTAGCATGAACCAGGCTGATGTGGCAGCCGAGGTGTGTTGGCCGCCCATCAAAATCCCAATCAAAAGATTGGCAATCTCTTGATCAGTCATTCTGGTACCATCTTTATAGGTAGAGTTGGCCATAAGCGAATCGACCAAGTCTCTTTCCGGATCGATGTCTCCACTGTCACGTCTATGGTTGATGACAGACACAAACGTGGATGAAACGATGCGCTGGGCACGGTCTCGAAGCTTGTTGTGGGGCAAGGGAATGTTAGGAAAGACAAAGTTTATGGGAACAAATGCTTTGTCTAAGTCGGAATACAATTTGGCAAAATCCTTGTTGTTGCGGACCAGGCCCCCTAATAGACTTGCTGACGCCGTCAACATGGTGAGCTCGGCTTGTGACTCCAACACATTGGTAGTTCCCTTCCTCAATAACCTAAGATTGAAGCTGCGCGACTCGGCCAAGTAATCTACAGTCTGTTGTCTGATTTCATCCACATAGCTTCGCAACGCACTGGGGGTGAGCGCGCTTTTGGCAAACTTCTTTTGTTGCACCAATTTTTCGTTGGGGCAATCGTAGATCACGCCTTTGCCAAACGCTGGTGTGGTCAAATGGTGATAGGCGTCTTTGGCAGATACATCACCACTTTTGGCATTAAACACAAACTCGTGGCCACGGGGACCAAGGTACACCGTCATGATTCGTCCGAAGAGCATAAACGCAAACACGTCTCCGTGCTGGCGGCGACACTCCTCAAAGAACTTGTATGGCTGAATACCATATACTATAGCTGAACCTACCCAAGGGATCCAGTGGTGGACCAACGGGGCTCTGTCGCGGCGGAGCGCATAGACTCGTTGCCATACAAAATTGGCTGCAAAAATCGCCAACGCGTAGCACGCGACTCGAATCACCATAACGAAAAAGCTAGAAATTATATACATCAATTTTCATGCCTCTAATACTCTATATATACTATGCTACTTTTGCTGCACCGGTCGCCTGATTCATATGCCAAGAACATCCAATCGTTTGCGGTACGAGTAAGCCATCGTATAAAATACTCGCGATCGCTGGCGATGCTGGCGCAGTCTCACCTGATTTTAACGAGAACGACGAAATGCTGCAAAACTCGTACCTCGTAAAAATGCGTCGTTCCGCGGACTTTTCACTCCTCAAGAGGTCTTTTCTTGGGATTAAATTTCTGGATATCCTTGGCATAAACGACCTCGCCGGTGCTCGACACGTCGTAAAATAGCCCCAAAAACTCTTTCACGTGCTCCTCGTTTACCGGCCCCAACTCCTCTTCGAGCTGCGGCACCTCCCTCAACTCGTCTATGCTGATAAAATCACCTATGCTGTACCCCTGGCCCACTACGGGGGTGATTTCCCGTTCAGTGCCTCTATATATATCGAGCCTCTTGGTGCCGTACATGGTAACAAACTCTTGCTCGCTGAGTGTGAAAAAGTTGTCTGGATACTCCTTTTGGTCTATATCTTTATTCTTTTTGGTCTTGGGCTGCGGGGCACTGGGATTCTCCTGGATGTAGAAGTTGCGGAGTAGTTGAATGGCCTCTGTTCTCATAATGCCCCCGTAGCTGGGATACGGCGGGTGTGTGCTAGGGTCCTTGTGCACCGATAGCACCGTGCCATTTCCGCCGAACCGGTCGTTTCCACATCCATACACCACTTCTCCGATCCCCATCTGTCTCACTAGTGACGCACACATTATACACGGCTCTACACTCACGTACATGCGCAATTTTGAGAAATCGGTACTATTGTCCAACAACTTCTTGATGGCTATGAACTCAGCATGCTTGGTGCCATTGAGCGAAGTGTTGGTGTAGTTGTACCCTATGCTCACGATCTTGCTGGTGGCGATATCCTGCAAAATACATGACACCGGTGTTTCGTTGATGAGCAACGCCTTGTACCCTACAAAAAGGGTCTTTGCCATCTCCCTGAAGTGCTCGCTAAGGTCTGCCATAAGTGCCTAAAGAGTGCTACGTTGTTCTGGCCCTCATTGAGATGGCCCCAAAATATGGGGAGACAAATCGCATCCTGTGTCACGTGGGGAAACATATACCAGACAGTCCAATACGGCACCTGTAAGTACCCCAACGATGTCGGGGATCCACAAAGCGATGATGAAACGGATGCAGCACGGTGCGGCACTGCCTTTGCGCGACATGGCCACCACTGTGGAAGAAAACGAAGACGACCAGGTGTCTATCCAGCAATTGGCGCAACAATTCGAAGAGCCCCGTCAGAAGGCGAAAGACGATGCTAATTCCGGCAAGAAAGCTCATAATTCCGATGATCTAGAGCATGCTAGGAGCGACCAGGCCATCAGAGATGAATACAACACCTTTAAATCGACGTTTTTTCCTTTTAGAGAGGTCTACTCTAACGGCATAAAGACATACTTTCTACCACCAGCAGACAAGTCCACGATATTGGTGTGTTTGCATGGAGCTGGATCTTCGTCGCTAACTTATGGAAAGTTTGCTCAAGAAGTGCGAAATTCGGAACCGTCGTTGGGGATATTTGCTTATGACATTCGGGGCCATGGCGACTCAAGCCAGCAGGTCTTGGACTACACGCTAGACGAGCTAGTAAAAGAGCTAAAGTTTGTATTAAATGAGTTTCGTAGCAAGCACGATGTTGCCGAAAACGGCCTCTACTTTATAGGTCATTCTTTGGGTGGCTCTATCATGGCCAAGTACTTACAGTCACAACCCAACCATAACGTCAAAGCATTTATAATGCTTGACATAGTGGAGGAAACAGCGGTGCGTTCACTTGCAGCCATGCCTTCTTTTATCAGAAACAGGCCCAAGAAATTTGACTGTCTTAGCGAAGCTATAAATTGGCACATGAACTTTCTCTTGTACAACGAGCTGTCGGCCGAATTGAGCATCCCCGACTTGCTCCACCCCAACCATACCTGGAAAACAGACTTGCTGGCAACTCAGCCGTACTGGGACTCTTGGTTCGCTAATTTAACTAATAACTTTCTTGCGTTTAAAGGCCCCAAATTGCTCATACTATCGACCCACGAAACGTTGGATAGGAACCTCATAATTGGTCAAATGCAGGGCAAGTACCAGTTGGTGGTTTTCAACAATAATAACAAGTCTGGGCACTTTATCCATGAAGATTTGCCGAGACAGATTGCTATTTGTATACTAGACTTTGTGCAGAGAAACGAGGCTCCTAGTGAGTATATCGAGAAGCAGTTGGGAATAGTACCAAAGTGGGGAGGAAAAATAAACAAGTAACCACTATTTACTACTCAAGTGCCTAAAGTGATAGTTGGATGAGTATAGTCCTAAATATACAGACTACTAGTTGTATCTGTACACTTTTTGCAGCTATTCAATGATCATTACATGAAGTATATCTACTACTACCAATCTAATTTATTTGCTACAATCTTTACATGTTACTTTTGGTGACTATCTGATTTAGTTGTTTATTCAACTTACTCAACGCTGACGTTGTTTCTATAGATCTCCTGTTCTCTCGCCTTGATGACCTCTACCACCTCGTCGATCTTCTTGCTGGCAAACGGAAACCGGGGATTGATCAAGAACGGTCTCAAGTCGAACCTGTTATCGTCAGGCGAATACTGTTCGGCGTGGTATGCTGGCGTCATGGTAGTCATCTTGTGTCTGTTTATAGCATAGAAGAACCAGAATCTCTTGACCTTTTCGGCCACTTGCTCTGCTGTCAAGTTCAAAGGTGGCTGAGACCATTCGTGGTACAACTTAATAAACATAGCTAAGGGCCCACATTTATCCACCTTTCTCAACTTACCAAACTTGGACAATTCGTCGTAGGTCATTCCCATGTCGATTTCATCACTCTGGACGTAGTTTTCGGTGATAGGTTCCAACTCTGCTGTAGGAGTAGCCGTCAAAAAGTCGTTCAAAATAGGAATATCAAAGCTGGTTTCGGCCCAAGCTATAAACCTCTTCAAGTCTGTCTTGGAGATTCCTCCAATCGGATTGACATCGGCAGAAGAGCAGTCGTACTTGGTCAAGTAACCTCTCAAGCACTCGTCTACATTGGCGCTTCCCAACACCAATAAGCCGCCATTCTTGGAGTTTCTGGACCAAGGCAACAACTGGGCAAATAAGTAGCTCAACACCATTCTAAGACGAGCCTGGATGTTCTGCAATGCCAAGTTTTCAGTCTGAGACCCGCCAAAGATCTTGAAAATTGGCTTTTTTCCAGTGGCTACTTCAAATACTGACACAACAGCTGCCACAAGCGTATCCATGTTCATGTCTACGTGATACGAGCCGATTTTAGCTGCCAACTCTTTTGCTCTGGACCTGGTTTCCTTGGACGAGTTTTCGGTTCCCATGAAACAAGTGTAGAAGAGACGAACTGCTATATCCTGAGGAGACTTGGGAACAAACTCCGGATCGTGGGTCAAAGCCCGTAAGTCTTTAGCCACTTGAGCATCTTTGGAAAAAGCGCTAAAGACTAATCTAGTCATGGAGTGGACAATGACTGCCGTAGCACACGAGTCGATTCCTCCACTTAAAGGAAGGAAATACCCTCCACACTTGGATCTTCTTAAGTAGTCCCAGAGCCAGCACGCTGGGCCCAATGCAATCTCCTCTTCAGGCAAGTGAATTCTTACGTCAATTGGAAGAGTAGGAGCAATTGAAAAGTTGGTGATATTGGAGCTGGGAGACAATTCGATGCTGGTTTCAATAGCTTTGTATGTACTGGTTTGGTTGACAGCCTGGTTATTAGCGGACCTTTGATTTCTGTATGATCTAACGTCGTCCAAGTCGATCGTAGCAACCACAACTTCGACTTCTTGGAGTGAAAACTGCAGGCCTTGGGCAACTACTTCACCATTCACTAAAATACAAGCACACCCATCGTAGTACAAACGGTCTCCATCACAACCTTTCTGGTTCGAATAGAGATAAATACCCCCGCATTTGTTGGTAGCTTCCTTAATTAAACTAAGTCTGGTATCCAACTTTCTGAGCTCGTGGTGCGAGCCACTGGAATTGGTGAAAATCTCCACACCGTCCAAACTCATGGCAATGTGTGGCGACTGAGGCGTGAACAATTCCTCACAGGTCTCACATCCTAATCTGGTTTCTAAAGTTTGTATAATACAGTCTCCAAAGGGACACTTCGTCTGGCTGGTGATTTTGGCGATTGATTTGGGTAATTGATACTCTTCGTAGTACTTTGGGCGATTCCAAGACGTGAAGTATCTCATTTCACGGTAGTTCCCGTCATTTGCCAAGTAAAGTTTGGGTCTAATCAACAAGATCTGTCCGTCATACGAAATCAATCTACAATTGTACTTGATAGATTTGTAAATAATTGGCATTCCGATATCCAAAAGAATACCATAGGTTGACTTGTCTTGTAATATTTCCCCGTAGATGTCCCAACAATGGTCATAAAGGTCATTCTCTGAAAAGTGATCCAAGCATCCGTAGCCACAGATCTCAAGCTCGGGCCCCACTCTGATGGAAGCGCCTTTTTCTTTGGCTTGTTTGATGGATTCAAGGATCCGATCACGGTTTCCTTCAAAGTCCAATGCCCATTGATTAAGATTGCAAGTTGCAAGTGTGATGTAGTGCCCCATCCTTACTCCAGGACTTATCATCTACTGAAAGACAAAGATCGGTCAAAGAGATGGGTCACGTGATCCGAAAGACATACAGGGAACGAGATAGCCAGTGTAGGAGAGTACAAGCTCTGTGATAGAAAAGATAGCGACGTGCGACGTTGGGGGCCTTCTCGGTAATCGGCGTGATTTCGATCCATGAAGTTGGAGCTACCGCTGAATCCAGGTGCCATGCTTTCCTCTATTAGCGAGAGCTGACGGAATTGCCTCGGCGGAGTCGCGCGGGAGTCGCCGTAAGTTTGTCTCTTCGGGAAGTTCCACCGGAGTGCGGAGGAACCTTCAACGAGAACCGCAGAAGAATACACAAGACAGCTAAAACGGTGTTAAGAATAGAGAATTGTGAAGATGTGTTCGAAGTAGTGCGTCTTCTAGTAGAACTGCGTGGGTAAATTACTATAATAGAATCATCATGTCACTCTTTCACTGAATGAACAGAGCATCGGCGGCAGGTGGTCTAACATTCAGTCAAGCCGTACTTCAATTGTAATTTGTAACAACTGGATTGATTACATCTTCAATGAAAATCTGTTGGTTCGCTCGCATGTCTCCGCCGGTGTCTACCGCAGCCATCCCCACGAAGCTCTTTTGTCGCCGCGCGCACTTTGAGTGCTCGGAATCTCCGCGGAGGTTCCGCCCCCAATCTTGCTTCCCTGATAAGCCTTCCCCACCATTTCTGATAGGCTTCCCGATATAAATATTGCCCCAAATCACAAGAAGTAAATAATCAGCAGATAACAACCGCACCATGCCTAGTGCTACATTGAAAGTCACCCCATTGAAAGATACACCATTTGGTTGTTCCATAGAATTACCAGCATACGCCAAAAACGACCCTATCAACTTGAATGATGCAGACTTCAAATTATTATTTGACGCTGTCCACACTCACTTGGTGGTAGTCATTCCTGGTTTGGCCGATTTGGCACCAAAGTCGCAATATTTGTTGACCAAAAGATTTGATCCCACCATCCCTGAACCAAAAGACGAGAGCGGCGCTGGTTACGGACATGGTAAGGAGTTTAGGCACGAGAAATCCGTGTTGAGAAAAGATGGGTGCACCGTCAAATCCCAACCCCAAGTCCAGATTTTGGGACAAGGAACTTTTGAAGCTGGTGAGCCGGGTAATGAGAATGGCGAAACTATCACTTTGACGCATCCCTCTCACACCACTTTCCACCACACCCCCTTAACGCAGGAACAAATCCAAAAGGAACACCAAACCAGATTCTACAGATGGCATGTGGACAGTGCGTTGTACGACTTGTCGCCACCAGTGGTGACGACCTTGCTTGGAATCAAAGTTCCACCCTCTAACCATACCCAGATCATCAAATATGAAGATTCTGATGAGGTCATGGAGTTGACCCAGGGAGCCACCTGTTTCCTCAGTGGAGCCAGAGCTTTTGATCAATTGTCCGAGGAAGACAAGAAGTTCGCCCTTAACACCACTGTGGAGTATGCACCACACCCATACATCTTCATATCGCCTGCTGGAGCCACCTCAGATGGTTTGACCATGGTATCGGAAGGAAAAGAGTATGCGCTTGACCAATTGCCTGAATGGGAAGAATCCAAGATCAAAAAGTTCCCTATGGTGTGGACTAATCCTGTCACCGGTGGCCAACATCTTCAAGTACATGGATGCTGCTTGTATAAATTACACACCAAGAATGACGATGGATCGGTCACTACGCTTGAATTGGCACGAGCCAGAGAAAAGGCCCACCAGATGATGAGGCCAGCCATTTCTCCCCACAATGTTTTGGCCCATGGCTGGACCGAGGGCGATTTGGTCATCTTTTTCAATAGAGGTGTGTTGCACTCGGTGACAGGAGAGTTCAAGGGTGTCAACAACGGTGCGGATGAGAGAAGATTGATGCACCAGTGTAATATTTCGAGTGGATACGATCCTAAATTGGTGCTATAATTAAAAGGTGCAATGTGTTAAAAAGTAAACAATTGGTGAAAGTAATATATGGAAGATTGATATAGTTGTTTTGTAAGTTGCAACCAGTTATTTTTACATTATTCTAAAAAATCTGCAAGTATCTGAAAAAAGGTGATTGATTTCTATATAATGTTTTTGCCGTTTGAGCTAATCCAATCGGAGTAGGTTCCAGCCAAGCATATAGATGTATATAGAGATGCCATAATGGAGATGACTTTCAGGAGGGATGTAATTCTAGTAGAGATATAATTCAAGAGTGACGTAACCATGCGGAAAATGGCCAGTGCGAACTGACAGTGAGCAGGCAACAGAAAGCGAGAGATCATAAAAGTGAGAACACAAGCACGCGAGTGTGCGAGCACATTGAAGAGAAGGTTGAGAATTTCTAAGTATAGCCACTTTGATGTAGAGGATCAAGCCACGAGTTGGTTGTTGACGTGAACCAGTAACTGTGAAATCTCTGAGACCCGCACTCACCTTTTGCCAAAACTTGGCCCAGTAAACCCTGTTGCATACTATATTTAACTCTGTCGCTTTTTCCCCTAATAGGCATACAGTTGCTATACTGGCGATGTCTCAAAATTGCTTTACGAGATATGCACGCGCTACTGACATCTATTTCGCTAAAACTTGATGCTAAGACTCCTAAAATAGCCCAGTATTCACTTCTCCGCCAGTCTCACCCCGCAGCATCGCCAGGTTGCCGTCTCGCCGTCTTTTCTCCCCATCTCCACTCCTTTCTTGCTTCCTCCAGGTTCTTTGCCGTTTTTCACGTGACCCTTCAGGTCCCTTTAATTTGTAGCCACCGCCCGCATATGCCGTAGACATCTTTGATTCACCAATTGCATATTCCAACACAGTTCTCACAGTTCTATCACATAACAAACCCTTCTCACAGTATCCAAAATGCAATACGTCGGAAAAGTAGGAGGTTACATGTACAACCAATGGAATTCCTTGAATCCCGCCACTCTATCGGGAGCTATCGATATCATAGTGGTAGAACAACCCGATGGATCATTGCATTGTTCACCATGGCATGTTCGGTTCGGCAAATTCCAGATCATCAAGCCGTCCCAGAAGAAAATAGACCTTTACGTTAACGACATCAAAACAGATTTGCCCATGAAGTTGGGTGAAGGTGGAGAAGCCTTCTTCGTGTTTGAGACAGAAAACACGCAAGATTTGTCTCAGTCTGTATTGACTTCTCCTGTGATTTCGCCTGTGAGCTCGCCTGGTGGCTCTCAAGGTGGATCTCCTCTCGGGTCTCCTCGAGACTCTCCCGAGCCATCCCCCTCTACAAATTCAATCGGAGACGACCTAGATGCATTGGATTTGAATGCAGATATCGAGAGCAAAATCGACTTATCGCCCAAAGCACCCGGCTCTCCTTCCGGCTCTCCTGCTCCAACCTTAAGTTCTCGAAAATTAGCGTTTGAAAAAGCTAGAAAAATTACCAAAAAGCTCAACATTTCCTCTAAAATAGATATTAATGGTGATATGGTGCTTGATATGGATGGATACAAGACAAATGCTCAGAAAAATATCGATAATTCTGATGAATTCTTCAAAAAGATCTTTTTCCAAGAGATCCAGGAGTTGAACAAGAACGCCAATTATGTGGCCGAAAACAGCGGCGACGACCAAGAAAACCTTGACGAAATCAACTTATGGGACCAAATCATCAGCAAAGACGAAAATGGGAATATTCGGATCAAAAATAAAGATCCATCCGTGAATATGGGAAGCGACTTGACTCTCAATGAAGATAGCGTGACTCCTTCCCCTGAGCATTTGAACGACTTATATGAACCTTTAAAGCAGAATACCGACTCTGTTTCTGATTTTCGTAATGATACCGAAACCACTCCTAATCCAAACCGTACTGATAGCGACAAGACGTACTTTAAAACACTTCGATTAACATCAGAACAACTCCAGAAAATGAACCTCCACTACGGAGAAAACACTCTTAAGTTCAAGTCAGCCGAAGGTACGTCTCAGATCTTGAGTCACTTGTACCTTTGGAAGTCCCATACGCCTATAGTTATATCAGATATTGACGGTACCATCACCAAGTCCGACGCCTTGGGCCATGTTCTCAACATGTTCGGCAGAGACTGGACCCATCCTGGTGTAGCTAACTTGTTTCAAGATATCAGTTTCAATGGGTACAATATTGTATATGTGACGGCCAGATCGGTGGGACAAGCCGACACAACCAGACAATACTTGAGGGGAATTTCGCAGGATGGCATCAAGCTACCCAAGGGCCCGGTGATTTTGAGTCCTGATCGTACGATGGCTGCCTTAAAAAGAGAAATAGTTCTCAAAAAACCAGAAGTTTTCAAAATGGCGTGCTTGAACGATATCAAGAGCTTATACTTCGGCAAGTCCATACAGAAAAGACTAGACTACGATGATTTGACACCGTTCTATGCTGGGTTTGGTAACAGAATCACCGATGCGATCAGCTATAGATCGGTCAAAATTCCTAGTCACAGAATCTTTACTATAAATCCTAATGGTGAAGTTCATATGGAGTTGTTAGAGTTGGCAGGTTATTGTTCATCGTACTTACACATTGGAGAATTGGTAGACCATTTCTTTCCTCCCATAAAAGAAGTATTCACTTTGGATACCTACTGGAACAATAACCAGTTGAACGAGTATATGAATCACAAGAAAGATATGGATGAGAATAGTAAAAATTACGATGAAAATTTGCCTCTTGATGGAGAAGAATCGCCTAGATCGCCGGGATCTTTGGGATCTCCAAGATCGCCAAGATCTCCAGGTTCGCCCAGACTAAGAGGAGGATTTGAAGCTATTCTTAGGGCCGACGAAAAATACAACGATGTCAACTATTGGAGAGAGCCTATAAACTTTAGTGATTTAAGCGACGAAGAAGATGACGAGGTTCCGCCTGGACCGCCTGATGTACCACCAGGCTCACCAAAGCTTGCCAGCGTCGCCCATTCCAATGCCGAGCCTGCATCTTCAGGGTTTTTATCGCTTCTCGGGTCCGACAGTCTTACATCTGATTCAAAAGCTACCAAGGAGTTGGTGGACCAAGATCAAGAGAGAGGTAGAAGCAAGAGTCTGGCTTCTAGTATAAGCGACCGGCCAGTTTCTATGAGTTCTTTCACCTCGCCATTGAAGAATTTCATGATTTTCGGCAGCAAAAACCATGATGAAGATGAAGACGAGGAAGATGACCAAGAGCACAAACGAGATCTATCCAAAGATGGCTTGAACACTGGGGAGTACACAGAAAACCACGATTGGGCGGATCCCGATGCTAGCTTGGCTACAAATGACAGCGATTTCACAGCTGGCGAGGAAGATGACGATGCTGACGAAGAGGATGACGATGATTATACTGACGACGATGAGGACAATGATGACTACGATGAGGATGACGACTACGACGAAGAGGATGAAGAAGAGGAGGATCTCGACTATGGAGATGATGCAATTCCCGAAGAACTCAAACATTCCATAGTGGCTCCAAAACTAAATCAACTCAACTCGGATCCCCACAAAAAAGAGCCACATACTTCACAAGTTTCCAAAGGATCCCAAGAATAACCAGTTGCACTGTAAACCATATAGCTAGACTACTTGCTTAGACACAATTTCATATCCAGGTCGGTTTTATCGGATCGACTCTCATTCGCATTTCAAATCAATGTACGTAACGTCACAGTTCACTACCCTGTGGTGATTCTCATGTAAGCTTTCTGCTGACTGACTTGTTTTTCAGTGATGAGTAATGCGCGCGCCAACGCAACAAACGAAGAACTGCATGGATCGCGCACCTCATGGAGATTGCGTTGCTAAATCAATGCGACATTGCGATATGTCCGGTTGCTTAGAAATGTGTCAAACTGTATATATATCCGGCAATTGACTGAAAAATGTGCAACAATTCATCAATCACTACCAATTGACATCTAATACACTATGAGCAAATCTGTTTTTATCACTGGTGCCACCGGTTACATTGGAGGCCAAGCTTTATACGAATTACTAAACAACAAGGAAGGTACTGAATTTGTTGTTACTGCCTTAGTCCGTTCCGAAGCCAAGGGCGAAAACCTCAAGAAAGCTGCTAACAAGCCTTCCAACACTAACAACAGTAGAGTTGAGACTGTTGTCGGTTCTTTGGACGACCTAGACCTTATCAAAGAAGAAGTTGGCAAAAACGACATTATCATCAACACTGCTAATGTCGACCATGTTCCTTCTGCTGAGGTTTTGTCGGAAGCACTTGTTGCTTCTCAGAAAGAGAAGATCTTGATCCACACTTCCGGTACTTCTATTCTCGGTGATGGTGTGAGTGACAACAAGGGCCCAACCACCAAGGTATACTCTGATATCCACAACATTGACGAGATCAACTCGTTGGAACACAAGCAGCCTCACAGACCTGTCGATGCTATTATTTTGGATATCAATAGACAAAACCCAAAGATCACCACTGCCGTGATCTGTCCTTCCCATATTGTTGGTATCTCGGACGGTTACGACAACAAACTTTCGATTCAAACCCCAACTCTTATTAGAGCTTCCAAGAAGCACGGCCAAGCTTTTAGTGTCTACTCCGGACAGTACATTTGGAGTCAAGTCCACATCAAGGATCTTGGTGAGTTGTACCACCTTGTTCTTACCAAGATTCTTGCCAAGGAAAACAT
This sequence comes from Suhomyces pyralidae, assembly GCA_003706505.3. Taxonomy (NCBI): domain Eukaryota; kingdom Fungi; phylum Ascomycota; class Pichiomycetes; order Serinales; family Debaryomycetaceae; genus Suhomyces; species Suhomyces pyralidae. The sequence continues at coordinate 1,157,017 of PPLO03000003.1, read as the reverse complement.
TCCTGTCAATAGAGAAGGTTACTACTTCGGATCTTACTGGGTTGACAACGAACCTAAAGCTACCACCAAACCTACTGAGATTGAACATACTTGGAGATCTGTTTCCGAAGCCGTTGGTAAGGGTTTGCACGCTAGAAAGTTGATTGACTCTCCTGAAGTTGTTGACTTGGATGGTGCCACCATCGAGAATCTCACAGGCGACCCCTTCGGTGCTTTCTACTGGGGTACCAACTCCAGATCCAGAGGTGATAACGGTAAGAAGATTGGCTGGAAGCCTAAGTACACCTCTTTGGATGACTACTGGAAGACCGTTGAAGAAGATATTGATTACCTTGTTCAGAAGGGCGAATTGAACTAATTCAGACTAATTAGACTAAGCTAGGCTAAGTTAGGCTAAGTGAGACTGAATTAAATGTAAGACAAATTATTTGGAGCCAAATGATGTAATGTAGGACTCATAACAGAGAGGAGCCTATTCGGATAATAGTGGTAGTTCATGAAGGCTTAGCTCTCTACGTGGCAACGATTCGGAATTGTTGACCGTTTTACAAGTTATAGAAAACTAGGTAAGCTTGGGGCTAGCTAAGTTTTCCTCTTTTTCTCGATAAACAATAGGTTAAACAAAAAAAAACTGTCCAGCTTACAGTTTCATTATTGGCTACTCACATTTGTCTTTGTAATCCTACCCTCTTTGAGAACTCTTTCCCTTTCTTTTAAAACTCACTGCATATTGTACGAAAATAATATTATTTTGCACTACCATTAATAGCTCGCTTGCAGAGCACGTTTTTAAGAAAAATCCGATGTAGTGTAATGGCTATCACAGTTCGCTCTCACCGAGCAGATCCGGGTTCGATTCCCGGCATTGGAGTTCGTTTTCTTTTTGATGATTGTATCAACAGCTCGATAAACTTTTGCTCAACGCTTCATTAAACGGGCCCTATTGTCTTTAGGAGTTCTAATTAAGATTGGCATGCAAAAAAACCACCTTTTTTGAGGTCTTTCAACTTTAGATACTTGCACCCAATGGAAGCAAAATAACTTTATGTTTCATTTTTTTAGCTTTAGATACGCTCAATCTTAATATTGCGAGACACTCTATTCTGAAATTGATTAATCTATTGGTACCGTTCATTATGAATATATTATACAAAAGAACTATTCTTGCTTCTTCTTCTCAATCGCGTCTGTGTAGCTTTTCAACTTGTCCAAGTCGATACTGACTATATGGTCTTTGACGAAATTTTCATACTCTTTAGGATTAATGAAAGTGTCACTGAAGGTTTCTGAGTACTTTTTACAAAAATCTTGGGATCCTTTCATGGCACAAGCAACATTGTCATTGTTAAATCCGATAGAAGCCGATTGTTCAGACAGTTCGAGCTCTTTCAAGCCTGGGATAGCCAACTTTTTGATGGTCTCTTTTTCATTTAACTTCGAGTTCAAAAATAAGCCTGGGCCCTTTATCTTGAGTATTTGGTTCAACAATCCCTGGACGTTGACTCTGTCAACAGTCACATCACTTATTGATACCATTATCGTTAACGAGTCCGTGGACTCCCAGACACCGTCCTTTGAATTCAAGCTTTCGATATTCCAAGTAGAGATACCGTTAGGAATGAGAACATTTCCATTCTTGCATAGTTCTTTGGGATTGTTTAATTCCCATCCGATAATGGGCACATTGAAATCCACAGACGAACTGACATGCGTAAGCTTGTACAAGTTCTCAGTAACGCCGTTTGCAGCAACAACAGCGTCCTTGGTCACTATCGCCAAATTAGGTCTGTACATTCTGGCACCACAGCCACACTCGTCTAAGTGGGCTCTAGGGAAACCAACCCAAATTTCACGGTCAGGTGGGATCAAATCTTTAAGGTCTACATCAGTTTGGGACCGGATTAAGTCTCCAATATTTATCATCTGAGTGCCTCCTCTTAACGGACCAACACCCTCTGTAGAATCAAGACTAGCACTCATACGGTAGTCGGTCACGCAGGTACCGGTACCGTCCTCGATATTACACTTCAACACTTCAAAGTCGTGCCACCTGTAGATGGCATAGAGGTTTGAGTCGTAGCCTCTTTCTATTCTCTCATGCTGACTGATCATTGGCACCCAATTCTTCTGCTTCTTCTGAAGTGGTTGCCCTTTGAGTTTCAACTCCAAGATCTTGGTGTAGATTCTGTTATCATATGTTGGGTCCGATTTTCCGTCAGTGTTGAATTTACCGGTCTGGAACTGGAATGGCCATCCGACAAACATGGATCTGACAAAAACTGTCTTGAACTCGTTCTCTTCTGAGCCTGGTTCCCACTTTGGATTGGCGATGATCTTACGGTTATAGGCATTAAAGATCAAGAGCGGTTCCTCGTACCCGAGCTTGTTCTTCACAAGTGATACATGGGCGTCTTCTGGCCCGTAGTACTTGTTCCTAGCGTTGTCCGGATCGTGCCAGAAGGGAATAGGGATGAACAGAGGAAATGTGACGGGGGTGAAATGCACTTCTGTGTCAGAGTTGACCTGTTTTTTGACGTCTGAGTTGGTGGGGACCATCAAAGTGTAGTCGCGCAACTCGTTCCAGTCTTTATCAAAGATCTGAGCATACACGAGCGAGAAAATAGGCTGGTTTCTGACAGCTCTGTCGGAATATATCACTCTTGAAACGGTGTAGTGAACGCCAAAGTCAGCAAGCCACACAGAAGAGCCGGCTAATCTGAACCAGAAGGCTTCCACCACCTGATTTTCCAACTGCAACTTCAAGTCATCAATGAAAAAAGGCGCTATTTCGGCCAAATACCCCTCTGGGTTCTGCTCAATGTCGTTCTTAACTGCAGTCAAAATTTGGTGCAAGTCGGCGCCCACGTTGATGGTATTTTCAACCAGCACTTCAAGCTCCTGCTTCAACCTGTCGCAGTCTTCAAGCTTCATGTTGATGTGTTCGCCACTGCCAAATACATCGAATTTGTGTTGTTTGACGGCAGAGGAGCCAAACGCCTTGGGTTGAGGTAGCGGTGAGTGGATGTGCATGACTTGATTTGGGGGGATCTCTGGATGGTTGTGTAAGAACAATCTGGGGTTGTCGTAGTTCAGCGGGAACAACCACTTGGTGCCTGGCCCGGGCGGCTTGTGGTGGTGGGGAGGTGGACCATGTTTGACGGGCTCTATAAACTTCAAATCGTCGTAGTAGTACAAGTGGTAGACAAAAAAGCCGGTGGTGACGAGCGCCGCCGCTAGTATGTACTTGAAAGTGTACTTGTGAACCATTAAGGAGGAGCTGGATAGCACACAGCAATGCAGATCAGTTTTATTATAAGGAACGGAGTCGTGCGCCAGTAGGCAGAGAAGATAGCTCAAATATTGGTAGACAATGTAGCAAACGTCTAGGGCTTTATATTGACTGGCGGGGGCTGAGTAGTTTGCAATCAGAGGGAAGATTATTTTGCACTATTTTAGATGGTGCCTCAAAAAATAAAAAAAAATGAAAAAAAAAAGTTTGCCTACTCTAAACCTTACTCTAGAATTAGCTTCGTAAACGGGACATAATCAGGGTTTAGGCGGAAGCAATCGTATGGGGTACGCGGTGACTACGAATGACAGGTTGTATGAATGAGCCGGGCGATCAATCACACCCACGGACGATGGTGCTTGACTTCGAGCCCTCGCTCAGGGGAATCGAACGGCTCGAGCATGTGTGTGCCGCGGCGCAAACAAAAATAGCGCGACGGGCCCTGCATTTAGAGAAAGAAGGTTTGGGAGAGAGTTTTGTTGATTTAAGCTTTAGAGGAGATAATATAGTTGTTTTTTTTTGTCCGTAAACGCCTCTGTAGCTAGGTAAGGAAGTTACGGATCCACAGTTTTTGAATGATTCTCTTAGAAGTTGCTTGGGGCGTTCAAAAGTCCTACGGTAGTACCGGCCAGGTCCACGGGGTCCCAATCATGCATATACGGAAATTAATATCACGCGATATTTAGTGTAAGATAATAGAGCTTTTGATGCTATTTATAAATTCTATATACCTCTTCCATCACCGCAAATCTTCCCAGCGTATACATTTATGCTGTCAGCCGTGACAATAATGCAGTAATTTTTTCTAACTCCGTATAGATTTACTTGGCACTCGTAATTCAACCCAACGGCTCGATTCATACGTCTATGTGTTCCTAATAGATCCCTCAAATGGACCAAGGAAGTCTACTTGGTTGTATGAAACACGCGACACTAGTCAGCATAGCCAGGCTCTCCAATCGCAACAAATAGATTGGTTTGTATCTTATGATAGGCTTAGCTAGATTTCCACATGTTACAATCAAAGTGTCCCTACAATTCCCCAAACTCCAGATTTTTTCTCTCAAGAATTTCCTAAAACGGCCGCAAACAAATTGAAAACTAAATTTTCGTTCCGCATGCAAAGTGAGCCTAATTCGTTGAACCAAATCCTACGTGTTTTACCCCTAAATTAGATTAGGCCGCGACTGTGCATCAAGGAACACCGCTCACAAAGCAGCATCTTACATGTATAGGCGTTGACTCGTGTGTACTTGTTGTTGGTTTAGCCCGACTTTAGCACGTGGACTGCTGGCGCGAAAGATCGGCAGAATGTAACACTCTCCTTCCACACGTTCTACTGGCGTATAGAAGCCCGTGGTCTCATGTCAACAGCCACTAAGATTGTTTTAAAACAATTCGATATACATCGCTGCTTATCTGACGAATGCTCGTAAGACACACGACCAACTTCCTGCGGTCGTCTGTTCTACTAAAGATCTAGCCGACTGATGAGTTATCACATGATGGTCTTAATCGATGCGGTGCGCTTTGCAGCCAGAATACCGGATAAATAGGGGCGCCACCACACCTTTATAAACAGCCTGACGCGCTATTATACAACGCCAAGTTTCATTCCAAATCTACAATATGTTCATTTCAGCTCTACAGCTCGTCAATTTTGAATGGCTCGAATAATCCTTCGTAAGCGCATGAGAAGCTAACCGCCTATATCTACAACTCCAGGGTGTTTACAGCCATCGCGTGACCACCTCACTGTTGCTACGGGCAGCGAGCAGCGAAATAGTCTCTGGGGCATGCACGATTATCTATCTTATTACCCGATTCGTACGCAGTTCCGCTAAAAACCAGTCTGACGGAAAACGAACCCCAGAATTAGACGCAATCTTGTCGAGGTATAAACTATATAAGTTAGTTGCGTGTTTTTCATTATTAGCCAAAGAACTCAACCAAAAGAATGCTTCGTGTTTCGAGATTACGCTTATCCAAATATAACCAATCTAGATCGTTAGCTTCGGTTGCTGCCCAGTATTTTCCCCAGGAACCCAAGTCGCCACAGATCATCAGTGAATCAGTGCCAGGCCCTAAATCAGTAGCTTATAATGAAGAATTAGGTAAGGTTTTTGATAATCGTGCCACTTACTTTGCCAGTGATTACACTGAATCTCTTGGTAATTATATCAGTGATCTTGATGGCAACATGTTGTTGGATGTCTATGGGCAAATTTCATCTATAGCTATAGGTTACAACAATCCCGAACTTCTCAAGGCTTCCAAATCGGACGAAATGGCCGTGGCATTATCCAACAGACCAGCTTTGGCATGCTTCCCTGCCTCGAACTACAAAGATATCTTGGAGGAAGGTATATTGGCAGCCGCACCCCCATCAATGAACAAAGTGTGGACTGCATTGAGTGGATCTGATGCCAATGAAACTGCTTATAAGGCTGCATTCATGTATCAGCACAGTCAACAGAGAGGGGCTTTGGACTTTTCCCACGAAGAATTGGAGTCAGTTATGGAAAACAAAACCCCAGGAAGTTCAGATATGGTGATCTTGTCATTTGAAAAGGGCTTTCATGGAAGATTATTTGGATCCTTGTCCACCACACGGTCTAAGGCAATCCATAAACTCGACATACCTGCTTTCCCATGGCCCAAAGCACCATTCCCACAGTTGAAATATCCTCTTGAGGAGTTCAAACAAGAAAATATAGCCGAGGAAACAAGGTGCCTTGAGGAGTTTGAAAACATCATCAACTCGTACCCTCCTCACAAAATAGCTGCTATTATTGTAGAGCCAGTTCAGGCAGAAGGCGGTGATAACCATGCTTCTGCCGGGTTTTTCCAAGGTTTGAGAGATATCACCTTGAAACACCAAATCTTGATGATTGTAGATGAAGTTCAGACTGGTGTAGGTGCCAGTGGTAAGTTCTGGGCCCATGAACACTGGAACTTGACTACTCCTCCAGATATGGTTACTTTTAGTAAGAAGTTCCAGGCGGCCGGTTTCTATTTCCATAATAAGGACTTGCAGCCCAACCAGCCATACCGTCAATTCAACACCTGGTGTGGAGATGCCTCCAAAGCCATTATTGCCAGAACCATATACCAGGAGATTGCCAAGCACGATCTTGTAGAGAGAACTGCACAAGTAGGCAATTATTTGTACAAAAACTTGGCCGCTTTACTAGCCAAGCACGAAGACAAGGTTAAAAATCTCAGAGGTGAAAACTTCGGTACTTTTATCGCCTGGGACTTCAATGATAGTGCTACCAGAAATAGATTCTTGCTGGAATGTCGCGCCAGAGGAGTCAATGTAGGTGGATGTGGTGATATTGCCACCAGGTTAAGACCCACTTTGGTCTTCGAAAACAGCCACGCTGATGTGTTGCTAGGCGTGGTCGAGGATGTGTTGAAACTGTTGTAATTGGCATTCGCAGCCAAACGGTATGGGACAATGCAACTGAGCCCTGGGCTAACGGTGCGCTGCCCTGCACAAAAGAAACTGACGATCTAGATTCTACAATAAGCAGAGTAGGAGGGATGTAGGGGATGTAGACCAAAAGGAAGTCCGAGGGGAAAAATTCCATGTTCGAATATACAATACCAGTAACGCCGGGAGAGGTTGTAGTCTATAACTTGTAAGCTGAGTGACCTCTAACATTTGAGGGGTATGCAGATGAAACATCGAAACAATACAACGTCCGCCTTACTAATTCGTCTACGCTACTGGCGTGACACCCGTCGCGACGTGGCGACGCCTCCACGCCGCACCGCCCTAAACCGGCCAAAAATCGCTTCTTCTCGCCCTGTACCTGCAGCAATTCCTTTCGGTCACATGGTAAATGTCTGTGTAAGTTGGCAAACTCGCTCGCTAGGTCGCCAATCCATCTACACATCACCACTTAGGATCAGAAGCGCCGTATTTTCGACCCACCGGCTGCCCTACAACGCCCTTGCTGGACTATTTGAGCCAGAGCTTCTACCACAATAATCAAAACACTAGACCGAACACTGGCTCCTATTGGTAGCATTTAAGTCTGCAAGTCTTATACCTACAACGGCCTTATCAGCAGACAATATTTATTGTACTCTTACTATTTTAACCTTCAATTTCGCTAACCACTAACTGTTCAATGGCTACATGTTAGGACGTCTCTTCAAACAAAACAACGGCAACCAGGCGTTTAATGGGCCCCAGTGCCCATCGAGTGGTGCCAGCATCACCAACAACCCGCCTATATCACCATCACTGGTGAACGTATCCAACTTTAATTCTTATGAAGATCCCTATACAAGAGAGATTTTGTATGGAACCCACAATTCCAACCAGCTCAAACCATTTCACTTCAACAACCAACTATTTCGGATCGTGATATCCCAAGATGGAGGCAACCTTAGGTCGAAACAAGTTCTTTACGATTCAGCCAACGATTCAGATACTTCACATCCAAAACCACCGTCAGCTTCCAACAACTTGCACAAATCTCCTCCGCCTAAGCAGTCGTTCAAAAGAAACATCATGAGCTCAAAAGTCAACCATCCTTCCTCAGAACTCAACGATTACATGTTTGGCTGTGGGTTGCCCACCACACAAACGCAGTCTTCTGTGAAAATTCACGTTTTGCCGTCGATAAATAGCCTGGTCTACGGCAGCTCGCAATCGGTGCTCATCACCAGACTCTTTTCAATCACTGACTTGGAAACTACAGAACCGACTATAGACCTTTCTACTCTGAACTATACACCTACCTGGAATCCCACCCCAACATTGTACATTAATGAGTCTTCGCTCCAGAACTTTCCCTTCATGAAAAACTCCATACTTTCGTGCCAGAGCTCGACTCCTTCCGCACTGTCCAAATCCACAGCAAACAGTATAAATAGCAGATTTGCGGCAGGTATAATTATTCCCTTGGAATCCTTGCATGATATTAATGATATAATATTTAATAATTGGGACGAAATCTCCCACTACCTTATATTGTTGCAGAAATTCACCATCAAAAAGTTGGTCCACGAATTGAATGCGGGACTTGCTAATAATATTAACTCGCCCGAATTTTCATCGGGATGCCCGTGTCCTTATATCATCAACAAACGTATTCAGTTCCCGAGCTACTTGTTACAAAACGACCAAGACCTCCACAACCAGCTCCTCAGACTAATTAAACTCGTGCATTACAACGCCAATACTCCTCGCTTGATCTGCTCCAACAGTTTAATTAAGCATTCTATTCTAAACCATAATTCCAACTACAACTGCATGCTTTTAAATTGGGTCTTAGAAGTCCTAAACTGGCTAGAGTTTAAGGACGGAAAGCTCCAGAACTATTCTTTTTCCAACGCATACCCCGGTGAGTCTAATTCTATGTCATCTCACACTTTTTTGGCTAGTCTTTTGGCATTCATTATTCCGCTTAGACACCAATTAAGCATCAAGCCTTTTTGTAACGTTACAGGCACCAAAAGCAGAGAAATCACCCGTGTGGTGATCATGACAGGCAACACTGTGGTAGCCAAAAAACTCATATTTATTATTAATGCCCTTATTCCCAGTGACATGTTCTCATTCGATGTGAAACTGGATAACGATTACGAAACCAAGCATGACCACCATAATTACGATGAAGCCGCAAATGTGTCTACTCCGACCAGTAGATCTTTTTCCAATTCTCCAGAGGCTAAGTCTTCTCGGTCGTCTCCTGTCAATACCAGCAGTACCAAACCCATTGCAATCCAGTCTACTAAGTACTCCTATCCTTCAAGCAGTACTAGTTCAGCTGACAATTCCGTGAGATCATATTCTTCAGTAAAAGGCTGGGAAATACCGAAAAAATCAGGTGCTAGTGTTCCGTCTCATACGCCAAGTAGCTCTAGAGTAGAGTCCAATACTCAAGTCATTCCGATTTCGGTGACCAGCAACTCTTCTCGTGAGAGACAAAGTGCCCAATCGGGCTCATTGTCGAAGTCTACGTCATTATCGCAATTGTCATCTTCACTAAACTCTTCATTATCGCTTTCATCCTCGAATTATTCGCTCTCGAAATTCGGGGCGAGTTTTATGGAAAAATGGAAGAATTCGTTCGGAAGCTACAACAGTAACAATTCTACCACTTCCAATACATTTACAAACCAGAGCCAAAACTTTGGATCCTCCTACACCTATAGTTCACTTGACGATTACGTACAGCCTCCACTTTTTGGAGGAGCATGCGGTGCACCGGGCAGCTTGACGAAGCGCAATTCTATCCAGTCGCTTAGGACTCCTTCGCCGGCTATTGAGCACGACGACTTTACATGGCAAAGTAACCCTATGCATTCCAATGGTTATTCCAATGGCTATTCAAATGGCCATTCAAACGGCCATTCGGGGAGCATAAATATCAATAATAACGGTTTCAATGGTCATCATTCGTATGCCTCCAATATGCTGATGACTCCCACCAAGTTGTCTCGGACACAGTCGATGTTCGATCTCTATAATATGAACAATAGTCAGCAAAACTCAGTAAGCGAAGAAACCGGCGGTGAACTGCGGATTTATGACAAAACAAGAAAGTCAATAGAGATCAAAAGAACAAAAACAAGCACCTATATTCCAATCATTAAAGACAATATGGTGAAAAATATTGCCGAACATAATAGGGAAGTAATCAAAAAGAAGTGCACCAATATATTGAAGACAGAGGTTTCTTTTGTCAGAGATCCCGATTCGAATATCCTTGAAGTCACTCCGTTAAATTTAGAGGATCATGATGTCGAGAAAGAAACGCGAGATGTAGATGGTTTTGAAGATATGGAGGAAGTCGATAGTTTATTGGCTGACCAGTGTACCATCACGTCCAACCATCCGAAGAAGAACAAATGGTTGGCATCGGAAGAGAAAGAAAAAAGAACCGGTTTTAGGCAAAACTCTATACTAAAGTCTAAACCATTACTACCCAGAATTGCCATTAGTGAGGAATTCAGGCCTGAATTCAATGTTCAGTCGTGTCCAATTAACCCCAAACTAGAAAGTCAAGTAACAGCGACAATGAAAAATGACTTGCTCTTTTATCAAGGAAACAGCAACTATGACCAAATCACCTCAACCACCATCTTCATCAGTCTTCGAGCCAGAGAGATAAAGTTGATCGAAATGAGCCTTAACGAAAATATGCAGGAGAAATATGCTTCGAATTTTGCACAGAACCTCCCCATGTCACCCCCATCGGATTGTGCGCGGAACCGCAGCGATGTCGTGCCGAACGGCCACCCATCAGGCAAAAACACCTACAAAACCAAAATCAAGAAGGTTTACACCCCGGCTAAAAATTCAGGTAACCCGGACAATATCAACAAAGTTGAAAATGTTTTGAATGAAATGAACAAACTCTTCATCGAACAACAAGCCAACTACAATAGCATCGACCGAAATGGCCACAAAACAAAATCAGGCAAAATCGCTCCTGATGAGATACAACGGTTAGCAGGACTTGAATCGTTTACCAACAAACTATCGAACTTGGTTTTGAACTTGGTGGACAGAAACTTCTTAGAGTGATGTATTCTATCCTAAGAGCACTGCCCTCATTTACGAAAGCTTAACACATTTCTTGGCCAAACGTGGGGTGCGAGGAAGTTAAAGGCGACCCATATTTGGGTCGCTCGCATCTACGCACTTCACTGCTAAAAGCGACATGAATTCCTAACCCAATTTTTTATCGGGGATGAAATTCTTATATAATTCGAAAACACCTTTATAATTGCACGACTCATAGAGGGCTGAATTCTACAGGCATGTGATGTAGTCAGTAGACGAGACTTTCAAATGGGCTTTTGCCAAGCGAAAGCTTCACCATTCTAGATTGATTTCGCCACGAATTTTCCAAGCAGTTTGTAGACATAGCTTAATGTTGGGCTCGGCATCTCCATCTGAATCGATCTAAGTGTATATTATTGTAAGATAGAGGGTTTAGCCTTTGGATTATAGTTCATGCAGAACGAAGATAATATTTTCGATCTAAAATCCGCTCTAATTTCAAGTCGTCGCCACAGTAGCTAAAATAATTTGTCGGAAAACTTTGCCAATATCCGAGGAACAACAATAGCATGTAGGGCGATGAAAATTGTGAAAAGTTTGGGGGATGGAAAAAAGAAAACGAAATGGCGGGGCTAGTACGAATGATAAATATGGTGGGGGCAGATATTTGTCGAGGCCACAGGGTAAATGCCCCTTAATGAAGGACTAATTCCTGTCTAAGCAGCCTCTTGTTAATAGAAACTAACAGCATCGTATCTATACATGTTACATGATGCAAGTGTGTTCGATTTCAGAATCCGCATCTGCCTCTCACGGATTTACGCTGCGCCTTTCCACGCATTAGTTTTTTGCGCGCCGGCCTCTCCTCACTTTCACCTTCAATAGCGGGGCTTGTTCAGTAATAATAATCGAATTGAGATGACATGTCTATTGTGTAGTTATATCATGCAGCATTTCATGTATCATGTCATGTTTCTCTTCAAGCAGAAAGAGTGTAGCTTTCGAAGTTCGATGCTTCTTTGAAATTAGTCTTCGCCATTCCTTATTGTGATACCTAAAATAACCTTTATCCGTAGTGCAGATACTTTGGTGGAAGGATGTTACCTAAAATCATAGCCTTGTTAAGCATTGGCCTAAGAGTCCCCGGCCGTTGTCCAGCCTTTCACTCGCTCGTATTTCAACACTTATTTTCGTTGGAACAAAGCCCGCATCCCGCTTTGGGACAATTCTCCACGCATTTTCTACCACAAATAGAACACAAAGCGACCCAATTAGTGACCTTTTAGTACCCTTAACAAGTAAAAAGGGCTAGATTGATGAAATTACCAAAGGCTGACAACAATTATTAGTACCCAACACAAAGCCGCCAAGACAGCTCATTTTATTGTGTGGGACTAGTGCCATGATTCTATTATATGGGAACAATCGGGCTTTTTCTCCCCTTTCACTATATCTTGTAGTCAATGTGTTTTAGGGTAAGTGCTTGCGCTAATCTTGATTGAGTTCAATTTATTTTATGACTTAAGGTAAACTGTAAGGCATTTTGGAGCTAAAAGTCCAAACTGTCAATTGGCCACACACGAACCAGAACCATCGTATCAATGCTTTGTAGGCATTGGCCAATCAATATTTGATTTAAAATAATGCATTAAATTTATATTTAATATTAGAATTAACATAAATATCAGTTACATTATGATTGATAATATTATTATTTGATATAGTAGTTGCAGAGGTGGTGTTCATCCGTATGACTGGATGCAATAGCGGATTTCTTTAATGATAACACGAATTGAGAAGTTTCACCTGCCACATATGCACCTGTATATCATTATAATTGAAATTATTATTTAACATAGTAGTTGTAGAGGTGGTGCTCGTCCGTATGACTGGATGCAATATCCAATGCATTGAAAAGTTTCACCTGCCACATACGCACCTGAATATCATTTTAATTAAAAATATTATTATTATTTGATATAGTAGTTGTAGAGGTGGTGTTCGTATGGATGGATGCAATAGCCAATTCTTTTTCTTGATAACAGGCACTGGGTAGTTTCACCTGCCACATATGCACCTACAATACAGAAAAATTAACTATTAGTCTGTATTAGAAGAAATAATTATAAAAAATCACTAGAAATAAAAAGCTGGGATACCGTAACACCGTCGTACATACAAGTCGTGACCCATTAAAAAACCCCGTAATCGTAAATTTACAAATCATTGACAGTCAACAAGATGTCATTCAACCCAGTGTCGGTGTTGAAGTTGTCCAACAACTTTGTAGAGTAGCCGTTCTGGGGATTAAAGTAGTTCATGTCGAACTTGTTGTATGGGTTTATAGACAAGTAATCTTCGTCAACAACTGGGGTGTTGATGGCAGCAGGGTTAGCAGCAGCACCGTCAAGATCCACCATCAAGGTGGAGAAGTCGTCCATGCCATTGTTGCCCAAGTCTTGGAACAAGTTGCCTTCATTGAGGTTAACACTGTTGATGTTCAAGTTGTCGTCTTCGGTAGTGGGAGGGAAGTTGCTCAATATAGGCGAGTTGTCTTGTTCTTGCTTGAATTGAGTCTTGGCTGGCTGTTCTTCTATTCTTGGGGTGTGATTGAATAAAGAAGCCGAGGATTCTCTGTCGTACTTGGTCAAGTCTGGAACCGAAAAAGTACGGTTGACATTCGAACTCAATTGGTTTTCAAACATGTTGAAGTTGTTGTTGAATAAAGACTGGTTGAATTCGAAGGTAGCAGTTTGTGGCACAGCGAATTTCTGGTTCTGTGTTTGATTTTGGCTGGCTTGTTCATTCACTGCGTTCTCCAATTGGAAAGATTGCTGTTGGGAGAAGCCGTTGTTAGCGTTGATGTTGAAACTGACCTTTGAAGATGGTGATAACACATCAGGAGTTTCAATCTTGACTCTTTTAGCAGCTGGTTGGCCACCGAGCTCTGGGGTAGTAGGGACTGATGGTTCGCTGTAGCTAGATTGGTATGTCATGGATGGGGTCTTGCTTGCAGGAATAGCGTCAGGGCTCGAGCTAAAAGAGGTGTAGTTGCCAGAATCCTTGAACTTCTTGATGTATTCCCAACACTTGTCACCATAAGCCTTAGGGGTCAAACCTGTAACCGACTTGAAGACTCTGTGAAAGTGCCATGCAGACAACTTAGATTTGGCAGCCAATTCCTTGAATCCCAAAACACCGCCTCTTCTTCTTCTTCTCTTGGAAACGCTGTTTGGCGATTCTGGGCTGTTGCCCTCCTCAGGAGTGGCACTCTTGGTGTATGGAGTCTGGAAAATGCTCATAGCAGCAGCCAATGCCAAATGACGACAAGCAAGATCCACCAACCTGTAGTGATCAGAGTCGTTTTTGGACAAAGGAGTAGTTTCCTTGGCAAACTTAGAATCCACATGGATGTTTGGAAGCGAGCGTCTATTATTTGGGGTACCACTGACATTGTTAAGCGTCTTGAGGATTTGCTCTTCGTTTACTCTTTTGGATTCGATGATGTTTGCTTTTATGATTTGGTTGTTTCTTTCTTCGTTAACGTCCATTAGTGGAGGCAAAAATCCAATCTGGTGATTGATTTCCGCGACACTGTTGATCAACAAATTGACATCAATACTGGGGGCACTCATGGGATCACACGACTCACAAGGTATGTAGCCCAAGCTCAAAGCATCAGCTGGGGTGTCTACAAACTTGATTTCCGACTTGAGATTGGTGATTGGGCGAGCGTCACAGTCTGGGCGACAGAAGTGCTTGTTGACCTTGTTGCAGACGTAGAAAGAACCAGCGGCAAAAGGATCGCTAAACTCGTAAGCTTTCCATCTAGCGGCTTCTGTAGAATATACCATTGTGTAGTGGGGTATTCGTATATGTGATAGGTATGTGAAGGGTAGTTGCCAATGTGATATAAGACTAAACTAGGGATGAGTTAATTGATTAAACTCAGTGATACGTTATATGTGAAACCAGATATAAAATAATATGTTCAACTATTATATGTGTTTGTTTGAGACAAATTAAAGTTACGTAGGGGATATACAATTACCTTTATATGAATTTTCTAGACGATTTCTTACTCCGGTTCTTCACAAAGGAGACTTACATCACACCTTCTAATTACATGTAGAAGGAGGTGAGAAAAATAATATTATTTTAAAATATCGGCAAGAACAATAATAGTCCACAGGTTAAAAAATTAATAAAAAGATTTCAAGACAATAATAAGACACACACAGCACAGCGCATAAAAAATAAGTTAAGGTTTTATGCGCACCCCCCAAGTTGAATTTCAATTTTGGGCCTAAACGTGAGCTAATATGCATGTAGGATGATCAGTCAAATTCCAATCATGTATGCAGCCACGCACACATCATCCGGAGTTCCGCCGCTTGGCCACTTGTGGAAAATGCGAAAAAATATTTGAGTCTAGAAACTCACAATGTCAAACATCCGATTCTAACACTGATTATATTTTGGATTACAACGCATGCTACTATACAGTTCGCCACGTACTACTATTGACGTAATTTCGTTGGGTATGCGAATTATTAATTGTATGAAGGCTAATGAAAAATTTATTGGGGGTGTCTCAGACTCACATTGAACGGAGCTCCATCCTATGTTCCAGACATCCACATTTTCGAACTAATAGTAAATGCGCTGTTAAAGTTCCTCGGCCCCAGCATTCAAAACTCTAATTGAATTTCATTTCGCTAATATGTATGGACCGCTTAGACCCTACGGACTCTAATGCAACGGGGGTAAGGATGATTCGTAATTACGGATGAAATACATCTTCATCAATCTCCTATTCCATCTTTCTACAAATTACTATCCACAAAATTTATTTTCCACGCCTGGAGGCGCACGCTTAACTCGCCCCGAATTCTAATTTGGGCGATTTCACTAGCCACTATTCTTGGCCCTTTTATCAATTCTCAAAATTAACAATAAATCCGCAATTTCAGGGTAATCCTTATTGATGTCTGGAACTATGATGCGGCAAGTGGAAGCATTACGAGCATTAAATTTTGATTTTCTATCAAGATAACTAAGCATTATTAATTTCCCCCCCTTTTTTTTTTTTTTCTAATCTCGAGTCAGCGGAGACGGGTGCTCATCTACTGTTTTGAACCAAATGCCAAACAACCGCTCTCAACCATTAGTAGCTCTACGTATGTCATGTTTCTCATACTTATGTTAGATTCACAATGTCCCCCACGAATGTCATGATTCTTACATATAGTTTTCCGTAGGTGTTCTATAATTAATTATCCTAATAATATTTGTCTCACCAACTATTTCATTCGCCATACATGCCCGTTTCCCGCATTCAAGCCTCCTCGGAACTTTAATTGCAATTCCATGATTTAGCTTGTAGTTCCGAGGCGGATGTCCATGCTGCTTTTAAGAGT
This sequence comes from Suhomyces pyralidae, assembly GCA_003706505.3. NCBI lineage: Eukaryota > Fungi > Ascomycota > Pichiomycetes > Serinales > Debaryomycetaceae > Suhomyces > Suhomyces pyralidae. Next base: position 1,140,780 of record PPLO03000003.1, on the reverse strand, counting down.
CGTTGAGGCGGTGTTGTATTCTTCAACATCCGCTACTTCCATTGATTTACAGTAGTTTATCTCACTAGCACGTCGAAACCCCGGCACTCCATACGGTCTAGAAGTGATGATGACAACATAAGCGAATGGAGGCCAATTACATTGTAAATGTTCGTATAAATCACAGTTATATTTTTTGCACGAAAGGCTGGACGCGCCCAAATGTCTTGTAAATGACAGCCCTTCTGTTTAATCCACGGTTGAAAAAAAAATACGGCTGGTGCCGTGGCGAGTACTACATAGATTTCATACTAAGTTTCAGATCACATGAAAAAATCGATATCGAATTTGCCAGAATTGCTTTTTTCAATCAAAGCTTTATCGGAGCTTCGCGCTTATAAGCCAGACGTCTTAAATATTAGAGAACACAAATATCCAACAGTTTAAACGAATATAAGCCCCATAAGTCCATTTTGATACCTTTCTGAACGCTCCAACATGTAGAGTTAAGCGCTTCACTTCTATTGATACATATATCAATTACGTGCTAGCCTTCACACCCCGCTAGTTGTAAGAGAGGCAAACATGCGCACCCTAAAAGGCGATGGACTCTCTAAACGCGACTCCCCAAAACGTTTCGTGCAGGCTCATAGAACACCGGGATTCCGAAGTTGGCTCAGTAAAATGCAACCCTAACTGTTTAAAATATCGCTTACCTAGGTAAAACCTGAGAATGCTGCGTGGAATAGCTGTGGTGTAACATTCGCTTGCCAGACAAATTTTGGCAGTCTACGACCTACGGCGTTATACACTTCGTCTTATGAAAAGTTCTAGTTATTCTCTGGTCGTTGTGAATAGATATATCCCGCAAAAAGGAGGGCTTGGTCGAAGATCAGACTAGACTCTTCTTAAGAGTAGCAAGTCTCACGCTTGACGGATTGACGGATATCGACTGGTAAGAGGATAAACTATTGATGCAAGTTCATAACGTCACCTTTAGATTTGCACCCCCACGCAACTTGTTGCGGGGTTCACATCTGGTGTTATGTTTTATTACATCACTTGGTTCTATCGGAGATCGATAACTGTGAGCATTGAGCGTTAATCTTTTTCTACATGGAAGCGCGTGGCGAAGTGCGCCCGATGATGTAATTTTTCTTTTCACCCCATTTCTAGAGCCTTCTTCGGCAAAATTCTGGAGAGTTCTACGCGAAGTTTGTTGTTGTCTTGGATTCGGATATCTCGAAATGACGACTACAACCTAACCTTAATTCAAAAAGTACAGTTCTTCAGGTTATTGTAGATTATATTGTAAACCCACACTCAGGATCCTTCTTCCATCAGCAGAATGATCTGATATTTCAGGCTCAGATTGGATCATAACATAATCGACGCTCCGAAGACATAAATGAGGCTAGTGAGGAGCAGATTTAACACCAATCAACGGTTGTAACACCTGCATGGGGGTCATGCACATCCCTTGAAGAAGAGTTCCTAATTCGCACCCCCCTCCAGCTAGTAGTGAAAAAACATCTGATTTAATAACTAGGGCGTGGCTCGTATTGTGTACATTTATATTTAAAAAATAGTTGTGAGGTTGCAGCGTTGAGGGCTCAAGGGCTCATCTCACAAACAAAAAAAAAAAAGTCTAGGAAGCTTGGATTTTCCATGCGCGGACTTCAGAGGTGTTCCGTTCCACGCACTCTGGGCTTGTGTACTAAATTCATATTGACGACCTCTTCTGGCATGAATTAGTGAATCAGCCAAGAATGGACAATCAAAGTCCTTGTGTTTTGTTAGGATCCATCTATTGTTCTAAGAAAAGGTGAGGGGATGGGTGGAATCTAGCTATTACGATTCATCGACCTTCCCGATAAGGAATTATTGAAATTTTCTCCGCCCCCTAATATTGTATTTCTACTAATCAAAGATGATTGTCTTTTCGCGCGCCGTTAATTTTTACGTCTATTTTTATGGCTGAGACCCAAACTTGTAAACAGCTGGAATAATTCAAATTGGTGTAATTGACATCTAGAGAAGGGCAATTGCTGCTAGCTCAAAGCTATCTACAAAGCCAATCCGATTAAGGTTTGGGTCTCCACTCTTGTTAAGAACGATCTGGCGGACATGGTCCAACTTCTCCGAGCGCCTCGTCGCCTAACACGACTTTTCGCAACATGTCACAAAACCATTCTGAGACATCCTTGAAAATGCAATACACTTCGCCTGTGGCAACCTGCAAAAAAAAAACGTCAGTGGCTTTACGAAAATGTATCGTAACACTGTTAAGTCGCTTGGAAGTGCCGCATTCCACTACTTTTAAAAGCTCCTTTTCAAGCAAATCAGTTCGCTTGTAGCTAACAGGCGATTTCATAAGCACCTGTCAAAAAAAATCGGTCGAAAATTCCAACCAATCGCTGAGCTCGTATAGAAATGGATTTCGCGGAGTTCACAGATGTGTCGGCAAGACACGGAGGACACCACCATACTGTGAATATCAAATACGGCTACGTAATACTCGGGTTTTCATTCGTACATATATTGGCAAGAATAGCTATACATTTCTCCTATACTAAAAAGTGGAATCTGCTAGGAACACCGTCAAACAACTTAAAATCTCTTGCCAAATTTCCACTTTGGCTCACTATTCTATTATGGACCGTCATCATCTCATTGATCAGTATTCACCATGTCCCGGAGTTGTCTGAGAACTATGTAGTTGTTGTCAAAAGAATCGGAAGAATTTCGTACGCATTGATTCCGTTTAACATCTACTTGGCTTTTCGTCCTTCTAATTTGTTTAACTCATCTTGGGGTTACTACTTGGAATCAATTGACCTACACAAGTGGATCTCACGGGTCATCTTCGCCTGTGCTGCAATCCACGCATTTGGTTTTGCATACAAGTGGATCACTGAGGGTGTTTTGGTAGCGAAATTGTTGGACTTTGACAACATTTTGGGGGTAATTGTATTTCTTTTGGTTGTCGCTTTGCTGGTATGGTCCATTCGGTACATAAGAAGAAGATTCTACCGTAGTTTCTATATTCTTCACCAGGTATTGGTTTGGTCATTTGTGATTCTCATCACCTTCCACGCGCGGCCCGGAGTATTCTACATAGGTATTGTGTGTGGATTGTTCTTGGTGTTGCAAGCGGTTCAGAGATTCAACAGCTTCTACGTAGGTGAAGCTGATATTGAAGTGTTTCAAAATGCAGCCATATCGTCGCTTCAGTTGGTCACGATCGCCAAGCCGCACAATTTCCCCTCCTCCTACCTTGCCGCATCCCACATTAGGCTCTCTTACCTGAACGTGGGCTACTACTCCTGGCTACTTCCCACACACCCATTCACGTTATTATCGACTGCTGATGACGATTCGCCGACCCTTGACTTGATTATAAGACAGGGCCAGCACTTCACATTCAACCCCACCTACTCATCCTATGCACTTACTGGACCCTATCCGTCCTTACCAGTGGCTTTTTTCAACACGGTACAGTCATTGGATGTGATCTGCGGGGGTTCAGGGATCTCTTTTGGTGTGCCTTTGTTGAAATATGCACTATCCAAGTCTTTACCTATTTCGATCGTATGGTGTGTTCGCAACAAAAACGATGTTCACGTCTTGAAACATTTTAGCTCGGAAATCCAAAACAAAATAGAGATATACGTGACCGGCACCAAAACTCCTTTGACGTTAGGCGACGAAGCCAACGAGGTATTATTGAATCAGCAGCAGAGTGACATAGAGATGTCCAATATAGAATCGGCAAATAAGTCGTTCAACCAAGGAAGACCCAAGCTAGACACTGTTTTCTCGGCGGAACCATTAGCTAACCATTGGACAATTGCTTGTGGGCCCGAAACCCTTATTGCAGAAGCCAGAAAGTGGAGCTCCGATCATGAATCACACTTCTTCTCTGAGCACTACGAAATGTAAGTACATATCATATTTATTCAATGATACACACCAGCCACATTCAATAGAAATCCGTCGAAAATCCGACCATGTCTCGAACCCTCACTCGCCACATGGAAATAACATTCAGGAGTAATTTAGCTTATGCAGGTAGGGTGAGTCATGTACACAAACCCAGGAAAAAAAATAATTCTTCAACACAGAAGGCTGAGAGGACAAAAAAAAATTAATCATAACATAAGCGCACCCCCCCTAGGTTAACAATAAGGCCTATGATGTCATTTTGCTGCAACCGAAGAATCCGTTAGGGTGATTAATCTTGCATGGCTTGAAACGTCCGATAATTCAAATCGAACTCATCACAGCCTCCATACTTTTAGCTGAAAGTTTCAGCCAGCAGCACGGGAGCTGAACTACCAAGATACAATTTTTTCTATTTCATATAATCAAGTAGGCAGTGATTTTCCCAAATGATTCGTTATTGTAGTTCTTTTCAGTTAGCGCACACAGGTGTCACAAGCGGTTGAACTTTCTAGACATTCCCAACGCAGGAGACACAACGTTTTAGTGCGGATAACAAACCAATGCATTAAAAAAGAGAGCTCGCACTCAGGTTCGAACTAAGGACCAACAGATTTGCAATCTGCTGCGCTACCACTGCGCCATACGAGCTCTTTCTGTACTCCTTCCAGAAACGGATGTAGATATGTCTTCTTTTGTTGAAACTAAGCCTTACTATGGAATTGTTCCAGACATCTTGAGCCGAATAGTCAATCTCCCAAAACGTATTGATGAGCCACGTTTATCCTTATGGTTTCTTGCATGACCCAACAACAGGGTTGGGCTTAGGCTAAAATGCTGTTGCACGCAAGTCGGAGTCGTCCATAGCCTAATTTGATGAAGACATTTCAAGGGCAGAGGACGAACTCGATAAATTTGACGTCTGAGACACAAGTGGCGGTACTCCGTTTTCCAACCACGCAACTCCGAAAGGGTGGAGCTATTGCTTGCCGTAAGGGCACAATTAGTAGGTTAGAGAGCTTCCAAGATGATTGAGCTGAAAATATCGCTTAATTAGCCCATTTTCCAACATAAAAAGAAGCCCCAGCCATATTCTTTTGAGTTTGAACACTGATCGTCTATAATAATCTATAATTATTAAACTTTATTTGTGAGTGCTCGTTGTCGTGTCTCGGATTTTCTGACCGGTCACGCCATACACTTGAGTGCACCCCTAGCTCCTACAAAACATCAGCTGTTGTAAAAGACTAGACTTTCATCTTGGGAATGGAAAATAATAACCTGGGGATTGATCATAACGCTAGGAGGTGATTACGACACCACAATCTCCTGTCATACTGAGCAATTATACTATACGATAAGAATTCTAGACTTTACTCAACAATTGCATCATTACTATATACCTGACCATGTTGGCCAGCGTAACTCTCTGCCTGCACCACAAGCTTATGACACCGTAGCTAGACACTCTCTGCCTCGCACCACAAGCTTATCGCCACCGAATGCTCTCAGGATCTAGTCACTCTCAAATGCACGTGGTCTGTATCACGCGCCGCAGCATCTCTCACTAACAAATGGCATCACGTTCAGCTTGCCAGATTAATGGCCCCATATGTCGGTGAAACAGGATTCGATTGGATATGAGCCGTTGGGGACGAACCACGGAGGCCAGTCGCAATACACGGCCCGAAACTTGCTAGATTTGAACGATCCAGTCCGTTCCTACGCGCTGCCTCTAGCAGTGATTGGCCTTGTGGATCTTAACGCGTTCTTTGCTCAGGTAGAGCAAATACGATTGAACCTACCAGATGAAGCGCCGGTTGTGTGTGCGCAGTGGCTGTCGCTAATCGCAGTGTCTTATGCAGCTCGTAAATTTGGTATTAATAGAATGGATACTATTCAGTCAGCCAGGGCCAAGTGCCCCAATCTAATGATTGGCCATGCCGCGGTATTCAAAAAGGGAGAGGCTCACTGGTCGTATGTTCAAGGACTTCCCAACCAGGCATACCACAAAGTGTCTTTAGATCCGTATCGAAGAGAAAGTCGTAAGATTCTTAGGGTGTTGCAGCAGCACTGTGATTTAGTAGAGAAGGCCAGTGTAGACGAATCGTACTTGGATCTAGGTAGGTTAGTATATGAAAAATTGGCAGAATTCTTTCCTAGTCACATAGCGACCATTGAAAATGGCTCTCCTCTGGATCCTCTACCTCCAATCCCATCTACATTGCCAGCTTCATTTCAATGGATAGGCAAAATATACGAGTCGGAATACGAAGCAGCCGAGCATACGGAACAAATGTTGAAAGGACGCGAAGAATCAGCAAGAATACCGACGTATATCGAGGACTGGGACGACATTGTCATGTTGGTAGGATCTCAAATATTGCATAAAATACGACAGGCTATATATAGCGAATTGGGGTATTATACATCTGCGGGACTTGCCAGGAACAAGTTGATAGCGAAAATAGCAGGTGGGTTTATCAAGCCCGATTCTCAAACGATTATACGCAACAAGCTGGTGCACAAATTCATGAATACCTGCGAGTTGAACGACTTTACGGGTTTGGGAGGTAAACTAGGCGATGAATTGCTTCGAAAGTTCGAAGTGCCACCGGATTCGAACTCCATCAGCTATATTAGAGAGAACGTAAGTCTTGAAATGTTGAAAGAAGAGTTTCCTAACGACCCCAATCTCCCTCAAAAGATCTATGAAATCGTACGAGGAAACTACCAGCTGCCATTAACCCATAGAGTAGATGTCAAATCAATGATGTCACGTAAGAATTTTGTGAATGGACGGCATGTAGACACCCTCCAAGATGTGCTAGACTGGATAAAGGTATTTTCTGGAGATCTATATAATCGTATGATCGAATTGGATGACGAAAGCCTCAATCTCCTGATGCTGCAGCTCGATTCTAAAGACAAGGGTGCAATCAAAAGACCCAAGACCGTCAGTGTACATTTCACCACCTCCAGTTGGAACCGGCACTCGAAACAAATGCCTATACCGCTCACCAGATCGCTTCCAAAACTTAGGGAAATGGTGGAGCGGCTTGGTTTTCAGCTTTTACAGGATTTATTGGATAGCTCAACAAGCTCTAATATGCTCAACAAAGGCAAGAGCATTGCGGAATTGCGTAAGCAGGACGTTCCTCTTAAATCTATAAAAACTACACCTCTTGCCAATCTTTCACTTAATCTTTCCAACTTCGTCAAGACCAACGATTCAAGTCTTATAGATTCATACGCCGGAACAAAACCCAGCGATAAAGACAATATCAAGAAGATGTTTGACGAGGTAAACAATGAGCAGCAAATGAAGCAAAGCAAGCCTGAGCCTGTAAAGAAAGACATGACCAACAAAGACAAAGAGTATATAGCCAAGCTCTTTAGCGACTTTGAGGCTGCTCCCAAGATAATAGAGACTAATTCTCCAAAGAAAGACACCAAAAAAGACATGAAAAAAGAGAAGAAACCGAAAGGGCCTTCAAAGGACGATATCAAAAAGATGTTTGACGATTACTCGCGTGAAGTTTCCGCTACTGCTCCAACTTCTGCTCCTGCTGCTCAAACCAAACGCAAGCATTCGCCAACTCCAGCTCGTCCTACTTCTGCTCCTAAACGAAAACACTCGCCAGATATCTTGAAATCTCTCAAAGTGCAAAAGCCCGATTCGTTCTTTCTGCAACTCCAGAAAGGGCACTGTCCAAAGTGCAATTCACCCATCGAAGACGCCAACGAACATAACGACTATCACATAGCCCTCGAACTTTCCGAAAAACTCAATCAAGAGTAGGTATCAAAGACTTGGGCTTCAACAGATTAATGAGTAGTCTCATTATACTTAAGCCTTAACAAGTAATAGATAGTAAAATTTCGAACTAAAGAAATAAGTGGTAGACTAATTACGAGCACCAAAAGAGTAGTGAGAAGACTAACCACGAGCTCTGTTAGAATAAATAGTAGGCTAATTAAATAGAGTAATTATTCATTCATAGAAAGAACCAAGTTCATGATCTTCTGCTTGTGCTGCTTCTGGTCTTCCCGCTCCTTCAAAATGGTCTCGGCAAACTTGTTATCGGTAGGAATGCTCACCTGCTTGACACCTGTTTTCTTACCGCTTTTGGTCAACAACTTGAACGACATATTGGCACCTCCTGTTGGAGCAGCTTCTGCGTCTTCCTTCTTGAGATTGGCGACGTTCGGCATATTCAAACGACGATTAACGGTAGTGTTGCCCCTGCTCATTTCGTACGAATCTGATACCATACGCTGGAACTCTCTTTCCATCTCCGCTTCGAAACTGGCCGTTTCGTCTTCAATGGTGCGCTGATAATCAATTTGGTGTTCTTCGTCATTGTCCGAGTCAGAGTCGGAAGACTCCGAACCACTGTCTTCAGAAGCATAGATATCCTCATCTTCATTATTATCAATATCTTCGTCTTCTTCATTTTCTTCATCTTCGTCGTCTTCGTTTTCTTCATTTTCGTCGTCTTCATTAGCTTGCCTTAATCCTTTTCTGACAATCACATCCTGCAACTTAGCAATAGTTTCCTTCAAACTGTCAAATCGGCGCACTTCGCTCACGCTCTCATACTTGGCATAAACGTCGCTCAACTGAAACTCCACTTCAACCGGAAGAGGCAACGCTTTACAGAATATATAGTACTGGAAAAAGACCAAAATCACATCTAGGGCTTCTACATTCTTGGAGTTCTTGCGCTCCACACTCTTGGCCATACGAGGCGTCAAATTCTTGACCAGTTCTGGTGTTTTCTTCTTTGATTTCTTGGGCGTTTCAACAGGCTGCCCAAATCCTTCATACACCCCGTTGATGCTCATCAATATACAGCAGCACATCTGAATTCTGAAGTAGTTGTTTGGAAGATCGGTTTCTATGCCGTTTCCTGGCAACGGCTGGTTATTGGGGTAGCCGTAGCACAATATCTTATAGAGAATATCGACCAAGAGCTTGAAACTGACAATTCCATAGTTGTATAATTCAGCAAGATATTTGACTTGCGACATACGTATTCTATTGCTTCTGTAGTCGTTCAAGTCCAAGCCCCGCTTAATGTTTTCAATAACATTATCTATAACGCGAATTTTGAGCCATTTATGGTACTTGAACTTTTTCGTTGAGGCCAACAAATTGGCTAGCAGGGGAATATTATCATAGCTTAGCAGTTCGGGCGTGGAGAAACTGTCTAACATTACGCCACGAAGCTCTTCTGAAGGCACTCCCAAGTCTTTAAACACGCTTTTTACGGCCGTGAGTGTACCGGCACTGAGCTGCAATATGAGCTGGCGCAAGAACTGCTGGTGGGGTGTTAATCTTTGCTCTTCGTTGTTTGTCTTTTTGACTGTAATCACAGGGGGATCTATGGTAATGAGCATGTTTTTGATGGTCATTTTGTCGTTGATGGAGCTGATTTGTTTCTGCTTAGTTTTGAGCAACTCAATCATTTCTTTCATCAACTCACTATACTCTGGATCCCTCAAAAGAAAACGGCCTATATTATCATAAACGAGCGTCAAGATATCCAACGAAGTGTTGTCGCCTATTTTGAGGGTTGAACTACGGATCTTGTGAAAAATCAGATGTTGCGGCAAGAGCTTGAACTTGACCAATTCCACGAAAATGTAGATGTTTTTAAAACTTATACTGTTGTGGTAGATCTGAGATTTGAACCCGTTGTCGACCGACTCTATCACCTCATTAAGTACGTCTTGAAGTGGCTCCTGGTTGATTCTGAGGAATTTACAGTAGTATTTGAGATTGGATACGGGTGCTTCTTGGATAGACTTAAAGAGCTTGTTTCTAGTGGCCTTATTGTTGATATTGAGCGCATGGAATTCTACTGTGAGCTGGTCAATATCGTCGTACGAAGCCTTCAGAAGTTTCTCCAAGAACTGGGTCAGCTTCTCTCCATCGGTCCTGGTATCTTCATCAGTATCAGTTTCTTTTTGTGAAGCTAAGAGATCATCAAGGCTCGAGATTTTAATATAGAAGTTCTTTTCCTTGACTTCGCTCCAGATCCCGTCAAGATCGTCTTCGTTTAGAGACTTGCTCTTGACCAATTCCACCGTGGCCCCAGTTTCGTCGTTGTTATCTGGCTTCTCTTCTAGCGACGGAAACTCTATTCCCATTGCAGACGCAAGCTGCTCCCCAGCATCCTTGAAGCTTTCAAACAACGCTTGCAACTCTTCTAGCTCGTTCAGCATTGTTTCATTGATTTTCCCTGTTCGAATCGACGCTTTCTTGGTGTCTCGTTCAAGCTTCTTTGTCTTCTTGTATAGCTGCAATGTAGTACTGAGCACCCCCTCGGTATATTTCTTCAATGTATCCACGAGCTCCTGGCGAATCTCATTATTGAGAAATTCCGATTCCGAATCTACCAAGAGCATGTGCTTGAAGCGCTTCACAAACGATACTGCGATTGTCAAAGAATGGCCCTCTTTGAACTTGTACTGTAAATTCTCGCGCAATATATCAGCAACAGGAAATTTGGTGGAGGTCTTGCGAGAATCGACACCTTCTTGGGCGCAATTAGATAAATCTCTGAATAAGTCTATGAGACAGAACTCAAAAAACAAACGTATTAAATTCTTCTGCCTGACTTTGATCTCATCCGAGGCCTCTGCTGATGCCATCTGTTTGGTTGACAACGCCGCAACAAAATTGCGAAAGAGATATGGCGTGAACAGGTCTCTGAACCGCTGGTGTAATGCCGAAACAATTTCTAGCGCAGCAGCGATATCGTCTGATTTGGACACCTTGAATAGTCCTTCGATTAACGCAGCAATGATCTCCTCAAGGTATTTTTCAAGACTTATGGTCTGGATATCTTTGATGATGTTCTTGTACTGATCTGCATTGATAGAGACCCTTACTTTTTTGATGAAGGCAGTATTCTTCTTAAGCGAAGAGTCTAGTTTGTTTGAAGTGGCAAAGACGCCATCTACGGACCAGGCCTCATGATTGAGTTGGTATAACTGGTGTCTCCGCTCATCTAGTTTGGCACTCATTAAAGAAGAAGAAATGAATTTCGCATCAAGCGATCGTTTTTTACCGAAGAAATTAGTTAGAGAAGAGCGGAATGAAAAGTGGGGGATGGTTTCGATAACCTACGATAGAATAGTTCCATAAGTGTAAGTGAAGTGGTACCAGAAGTTCCAATAGTCTAGTAATTGATGTTAAATGTCATACAATGGACACATCCTTACTGATAGTGCCAGATAGCCTCATTAACAAAGCATTCGCTAAAGAATTGAGATACTGCATGAAAGATCTATGTCTGTTAGTCCAATAAGAGAGAGTCACGTGACTTTTCACATTTCATGATATACGTAAATCATCCTTAGTTCATAGAAAGACTCGGTCTAAATCCGTAGTGTGCACTCGCGCTAGTTAACGGTGAGCACTAATTATTTTGCTCTAAGAATGGCGTATTTTGAGCATATCTGAGTGAAACGATGTATGGAATAGACAATCTTGTAGTGAATAGCATCTATAGACTATTTGAAGGATTAATCATGAATGTCTAGATAAAAGTGAACGAATGGCAGTAAACGCATGTAGTCACTTTACCATTTTAAATCTCTAACGATTTTAAAATGTCAATTTTTTGGGAAAATCGGAGATTTTTTGAAAATTCCGAACAATTTGTGCAACTGAAAAATTATTTACATTACATATTTAGCAATTGTATTATTTGAAAGGAATTTAAAAAGCAATAGAGTATATAATTAAGTGCCATATTAGAGGGGTAAGTTTATATCCATATTCCTGTTGTACATAGCCTGTCGTACCGCATCCAACGTGCCCTCTGAAATTAGCTGCTAAAAAACCCGCACAGGGCCTGGCCACGCGCAAACAAATGCGGAAATTTTTCGTCAACCCCAATATTATGTTTTATTTTGCGCTATGCTTGACATCATTGAAATAGCTTACATCACACTAGCCACATGAATAGACGTGGCGCGCATATTGTTATTTTCCTGTATGCAAGGTCTCGCCCTGACTGCGCCCTAAAACCTGACAGAGTCACTCGAGCGTAATTACGCTCGCCCTATTACGGACTAAATTGCAAGAATATTAGATAGTATATTTTCTAACTATGTACAGAACTATCAAGACACATCAGACCAATTTACAGTAAGGTACACCTCCAGTAGTTGTAGCCACGCAGAGCGTTTTAGCTTGAATTTCAAAATTTCAGCAGGCAACTTTATTCGAGCAAGTGAGGTTGACGTACTCTGTGGAAAACTTTGCCCTTTTCCAACCCATACTGAGCTCTGACGTCATTGACACTTCTGTCAAAATGCTGTCTCCACACATGTGCACCTACAGCTTCTAACCCGTACAGTTCGACGAAAGCTCTTATGTCAAACTCCGCGGTAATTCTGTCAGTTAAAGCTTTGATGTCCAATGGGCCGGTTTGTCTGAACACCCACAAACAAGCACGCTGGTTCTGCGCATTCTTTTCAGGAGTCAATGGCAAGTAGTTTTGGAAAGTCCACTTTTCACCGTTGGCCAAAATCTTGCCGGTAGAGATAGTGTTATCTACGTTAGTTAATGGAACGTTGGCAAGTCCATAATGTAAGGTTGTGTTGAAGGAATTGGACTTGGTGTTTGGAGTATCTGGGTTGACCAACACCACGGTATAGAGCTGGTCCTTGGACACGTGATCGAACTCTTGAACTAATATGGTTGGAGGTTGGGCCACGGCAAATGCTGGAAGAATCTCGCCTGGGGTCACCCAGTCGCTGAACTCGTCATTGACATTGTGAGGAAACTTGACTTTGACATCCACTTTAGGCACCAAGGTAGGTAAAGTGTCAGGTATCACGTACAACTGCTCTAATCTTTGCATAGTGACCATAAGATCAAGCGATTCCCATTTTTGTTTCAAGAGTTGTCTGTAGACTGGCTGCGATTTGTCGAGCTTTTCGGCTCCGAAGAACTCGCTGTTGTACAAAACTTCGGGGTTTTGGATTTCTGCTTCCACCAATAAGTCGTTTATTTTTTTGTTTAAAGTTTCAATGTCGTCTTTGTTCGTGGCACCATCAAGTTGTTTCTGCAATTCTTCCACCTGGGCATATTTGCTGGCGCTATCTTGCTGTAAATACTCGTACGCTGTCTTGAAAGTTTCGTCGATTTCGTTTATACTGTGGTATGCCAATCTTCTGGAGTAGTTCTGAATCGATGCTGGTCCTTCTTGAGGATTAATCTTGTCTAACAAGCCATTTTTGATTTCAGGATCAATGAGCTTTAAGCTGGCAGATCTTTTGGAAAAATCGCTCCACACGCCAGTGCTGGAGCTGTTAAGTCTCTTGGAAGCTAAAAACCGTATGGCTTGCGTTCCTCTGGCCCTGGTGCTGTTCATCATCTTGCAATAGGCTACGACTGTAACGGTTAAATTTTTCATACTCGATATTTTTCAGTGAGACTTAGGCGTGCCCAAAATTACACCGCGTGCGCAGGTGTGCGGTACCACATTTACCGCGACCCCGTATCATATGTCTAATTACTAGTAAAAATGCCGTATATATATTAACCTTACCCAAAACTAAAACCTAAAAACAGAGAAACTCTCAAGTGATCTATAATTGAAATACTGCCCGCAGTCATTAAAAAGTACCATGTTTCATCTATCTATTTCGAAACGTACGATGGGGTGAGCGGTAATGTGTCAAACTTCATAAACTGCAAATCATCATTAATTTGCATTTGAGGGAAAAGGCCCGGAACAATAGGGTTTGCAGGGTCGTCCGGATTGGATGCGAGGATTGTATCAGAGTTGGTGTTGTTGAATAGCAAGGCATGTGAACTAAAGTAGTCATTATCATTATCATTATCATTATCGTCGTCGTCGTCTTCGTATGCATAATGTGAAAAGTCCGCGTAACCACTACTGTGGCGGTGTGGAGGAGATCGAGAACAGTGAGGAGGTTCGAACAAAAGATCGGGGTTTGTAATTAAACCGTAGGAGTGGCATAGATCGGAGCCGGGCGACTTTGGAGGATTAGACTGATGATAGATTTGAGGAGTAGTCTTTTGTAGTTGTTGATAGAGGAACGCTGAGGGATTATCATGAAGCTTTCCTGGATGTAGTAGTTTGTTGGGCCCCAAGATGGAGGGGCTTTTAAACGAATCCACTTGCCCTATGTTGTGTGTAGTGTGGTCGGAATCATTATTGGATTTGGCTTCAAGGGCGTTATCAGAAAGATTACCAGACGGCGAGGAATCTAGACTTAATATCCCATCTAAGTATTGACCAGACTCCATTTGAGTCAAGAACTCACCATAAAGTTCGTTCATAGTATACCTAGCTACTTCGCCTGCAGCACAAGTACCTATATATATAAATTTGCTTGTAAAGGTGCACAGCGATTTATGGTATTAATATAAGTGGATGCGGCGTTGAAAATTACTCAGGGCGAAAATAAAGATGCAAAAATCAACTGTTGCGCAGAGATAAAAAGAAAATATTACGACGTACGTCACACAAAGACAAGGGCATATTGGAGCGAAAATTAGTCCGGCCACTCATGTTCACCGCCGTGACTGATCGGAAACGGCTAGGGTACCCGACCAGAGCCGAAAAGCCACGTATTTAGGATTTATGTTTAATTATTCACAATAGACTAGTGATTAACACGATGAAAGGCAAATAAAGTTATATCGGCTGCATGCAGGAGACATTATCGCCGTTCCTTGTTTCACGCAGTGAGCTTCTATATAGGTGACAAAAACATTGCGGAAGAAGTAGGGGCACTTGTGAGTAGTGTCAAATGCGCAAGGCACTAGTGAGAATCCGCGGAGCGCTATTAAGTTAGGGCTTTTGGCAAGTGCAAGAGGATTACGAGAAATCTAGCCATAAAACCCAATAAGGTACTGGGATGTTTAAGGGAGAGGGCGGAACAAACATCGGCTAGCCATGAGTGCCTGCGAAGAACGGCATTTTGCAGTTATTTCCAGTGTGCTTGGCAGGGGCACGTGAACACCCCCTACGGTTCTGAGCAGTGGCAAAAAGCTGCGAGCCATATAGACTGACGGCACTACAAGCAGTTGTTGGCGAGAGGTGATTGACTGGAGCGATTGGATGTTTCGATTATGGTTCAGTTCACCTGTGCGCTTGTCCATTAAAAGGCTACCCCCACCGGTGGTAACTATTGCCCCGTTCTGCGAACTATGGAGAGGCATCTGAGCGAACAAGAAAAATTATGCGAGCCTTACGAAAAACCTTGAAAATAATCTACGCTGCCCTTCTTTAGTCGCTCCAACTTGCGGCATAGAAGTATTGGAGCATCTTGGCAGTTAGCAGATCTCGGAGATGCCCAGACCAAGTCCATATTGTGGCTAGGCAATGCCTTGGCCATGCCTTGGCCATGCCGATACCATTGCCTCTAATGTGTCCACAACACTCATTGTCGACTGGAAGGTGCAAAAGGGTGCGATTGTGCGAGGGCGCAAATTTTGGTTCGGCATTTCTAATATTTTTGGTGTTTTCTACGGCATTTAAGAACGGGCTGCGCATTAAAACATTCAAATTATTCGTTTGTTGATTATAAACACAATAGCGGCTAAACTATTAAAGGATCTCATTTATCTTTGAGGTTGGAAAAAACCGCCGGTGCGGTGGGCATGATATTACTGTCGTTCTGCACGTTATTGGCGTTGTTGACCACGCCAGGTCCAGCGGATGGCGAGAGCTCGATGACTCTGCTTTGCAAGGCTAAAGTGTAGTCTCTTAACTGCAAGTTTTCCGCGCGCAACTCTTCGATCGACTGCTTCAAGTGCTCGACCTCCGCCGCTTTGGCTTCCAATTCCTTGACATACTTGTCCTTCCTCTGCCTGAATGCTCTTTGGGCATTTCTATTCTGTATGGCACGCTTGGTACCAGTGGTACTTCCCATCCTTACTATTTTCCCTTCATGGTCCTCCTCTATAGGCGACTCGCCCCCTATTCCGCGCGCGGTTCCTTGTGCTACCGCGGCTGCCAACTTTTGTTCCTGTGTGTACTGCTCCTGTTGCTGCTGCTGCTGATGATGCTGCTGAGATAAGCCGGCTGCGACAGCTTCCTGCGCTGCACGAACTTGGTCTTCGTGAAGTTTTACATCCTCTTCATCATCGCCAACATCAGTGCCTCTTCTGCTTCCTCTGCCTCTGGGTCTACCATTAGCAGCCTTGCGAGCATTTTGTCTTTGCGCCGTTGCAACTGCTGCCGCAGTCACATCTTCAACAGATGGGTACGCATCGCTGGCTTCGTTGGTGGGATGTCTGGCGAACGAGGGGTCAAACTTCTCCTCTACTCCCCCTTCGTTTTTGTCGTTGGTCCATGCCGTGTAGTTGGGGTTCATGTTGTGATCGTAAGCTATTATGTAAGATACTTTGTAATTGATTACAAATCTTTCTTACGTTTTCTTGGTAAGTTTGTTGATACTCGCGAAGCATAAGCAAGCCCGGACACGACCACACGTGACACCCATAACTGCTACTTTCACGAGCCGATCTAGTGAGGTACCGTACTACACAGCACCCACAGGGCTCCGATCTGGTACTGGACTGTGGAAATTGGTCTAATCTATGGTGCCAAGTACTGGCTAGTGTTTATTTGTCTGTATCTCTGTTTTCCGATGTCCAACCCAGCAACGTCCCAGTTTCTAGCCCCAGGAGGCTTTGGAGGGCCCCAGCGAAGAACATCCAACTTCTTTCCAGTCACAGGTGGCTCAAAAAATGACTTTGATATACCCTTTCCTCCTGACCTTGCCGAACTGCCGTTTCCTGACACTTCCAGACGTCACCACAGTTCGCCATTGATTGGTGGATTCAACAAGAAAACAAACGGCAGTTCACGGTTTTTTGGTAATAACCACCCAAATGGGAACCAGAGTGAATCAGGACTGTTCTTCTCTTTAGGTGACTCCAATACTACTACACCTACACTTTCTTTGGGTATCAGCCTTACGCCTTCCTATGACTCGAACCGAGCAGGATTAACCCAAAGTACCTTCAATGACACTTCGGCCATAAATATCAGCCAAGAACTTCAGGCATTAAGCATGTTATCCTCACCAAACCAGTCTCTAAACTACATAAAGAGAGGTCCTGGCCTTATGCCATTAGAGTCACCTTTAGCTTCTTCGGGCTCTTTGCTCAATACTTCCACTACCACAAGTGAAAGCGCAACACCATTATTGGCTCCTTTATCGATCTGGAACGACAACTCAATATACTCAAGCACCACGAAGCTAGGAACTTTAGATGAATATTATAAGGAGGTTCCAAACTCACCTATACTTTACTCACCCTTATTGACTAAGGATTTCTCGGTAGAGTACGAGTTTGATCCCACAAGAAGATTTGACGATGACGATGAAATACCTTCGAAACCGGTCAATATCTTTCTGCAAAAGGTGAACAACCCCTCGTTTGTACCTAATAGAAAGCCGGCAATAACGAAGCCTCTTAAGCTAGAAACTAGATCAAAGTTGGTCAGTTCAGATGAAGAGCCTAAAGGTACGAAAATCCAGGTTCGTTTGCCCAGTAGAAAACCCAAAAGAGAATTGGGCTATGGTAAGAGCCATTTTTTTAAGAATATGGTGACTTACAACTTCAACCGGTACGCAGAAGACTACTGCTCCACATTCTACAAGCGCAATGCCCATGGTTACATGTTTATAAAGGAGCCAGCCAACTCACTCAAGGTCAATAATACTGGTGGAAAATCATGGGTACAACTCAAGATAAAGCTTCCTGCGAAAGAACTAGACAGTGCTCACGACATACAATTGCTGATGCGCAAACTCAAGGTAGATATCAAGCGGTTACCTGTATGGAAACCTATAAATCTCAATGGAAGTGGTCCAAACTACAGGAGTGTTGCGATCAAGAAGAACAGGAGAAGGGACAAAAGAAAGGGGAATGTTTCGAGGAGTTTTGGGAAGGACGATATGTACAAAATCTAATACACTAGCCTCTCACCAATAGTATCACACTTGACGGTATCACAATAGCCTCTCGCTTCCCCGCATGCCCAAGTTGGGCAGTGTGAGATAGATTTTGATTCGTATGGTTATGCCTGGATGCTTTCATACGAAAACTAGTGTTTTTTGTTCTAGACTAAGTCAGCCCCTAATCTCGTAGTGCCGCGGAAAATAAGGTTCAGGCGCATTCTAGAAGCGGAAAATAGCTTCTTTCGCACCCAATGTTCGCAGGTCTAAAAGATTTAAAGGCAGTGGTTGGCGTATAGGTAATTTAACGGGGTTGTAAATCCAAATGAATATACGAGGTTCTAGGCAATAACAGGGATGTTTGATATCTTTGGGTGTTTAACAAAGTAGTTTAAGCCGTGAAAAAAAATTAAAAATTAAGATATTTGATTCCATCGAGGATCGAACTCGAGACCTTCTCTGGGTGAGAGAGACGTCATACCGCTAGACCATAGAACCTTTTTCTTATAATTAGAAAATTCGGACGCATTCATAAGGCGTAGGCTTGGGAGGTACACGTGAGTGACTGATGAAATTGGCGTGCTCTTATTGGATGTACTTTGGCCAACCGGGGTTTGTACAGTGTAAGCAAGACTAGAGATGGGTGACAACAGTGTACTTGACCACTACATATGTAGATTTATCATATAGCCCAGTAATCTCTTGCAGCCCTCTACTTGAACGCCCCGCTCCCCCGAATCGTATGATTTGTAGCGCCTTTAGTGACTTCTCAACCTGAATTTTTTTCGATGTCCAATCAATTTTTTTGTGAAAGACCGAACAAAAGTGAAAACTGTTGATAAGATTATACTACAACAGAAAGACAAGATGTTTACCAACACCATTCGTTCAGCTTTGAGATCTAGAGCCGTGGCAACTGTGCCAAGATTGGCTGCCATGACTAGACCAACCATCATGAGAATGTCTGTCCCACAAGTTAGATCTTACTCTGACCACCACGAAGAGACCTTCGAAGAATTCACCGCCAGGTATGTAAATTGAATCAGAACCAACGTCATGGGATTGCTCCTACGTGACCATCTGTTGCTGTGTTTCTCTGTAGCCATACTAACATCTAGATACGAAAAAGAATTCGAAACTGCCTACGACTTGTTCGAAGTCCAAAGAATCTTGAACAATTGTTTCTCATACGATTTGGTTCCAGCCCCAGTCGTCATCGAAAAGGCCTTGAGAGCTTGCAGAAGAGTCAACGACTACCCTACTGCAGTTAGAACCTTTGAAGCCTTGAAGCACAAGGTTGAAAACAACCAACAATATGAAGCTTACTTGGAAGAATTGAAGGACATCAGACAAGAGTTGGGTATTGATTTGAAGGAAGACTTGTACGCTGACAAGGCTTAGGACAATCTGCATATTCATATCCATGAATCATATAATGAATAAATACTACAATAAAGAGTATACTGAAGAATCGTAGTACACTGACTCAGCTGGTGTAATGTAACATAACGTCCCAAAGTGTGAATAGTTGAACTACAATTGTTCCAACTCTTAAGATTTAGAGGTGAGACTACAAAAGCTTCTCGATTTATGCCCCAACCCTGGTCATCTGTAGTGCTGAGTAATCTTTGCTAGGTAGTCAATTGAGTAAGACAAAGATTAAAGCGTGTTAGAGCGAATTCTTACCACTATTGAAATGAACCTAAAATATGGCAATAAAAGACCCAATGTACGAGAAAGTTTCAGTACCGAAAACAATTTGGGCCAAGTGATATAGAAACGCAATTCTGTTGTACCATGTCTACAAAATTAACAACTACAAGTAATCTTCATCAATTATAACTGTAAGAACTGAGATAATTTTAGATCTTTCTCTTTATGCTATGCACAATGTCGGTCTCTATTAACTAACATTTGAAGTGAGAAAGCATGGATGTCCATCAGATACAAAGGAGCAGAAGGTGGGTAAATACAACCTTAAAGTGGCATCCTTACCATATTCATAGTTATTGCTGAGGGAGACCAATTTTTTGGATGCAAAAAGAGAATGAAACTTAGATTGAATTCAGAATACCAAATTTGACTGTTAACATCGACGATACCTATAGGTCATATCCATATACGCGAATCTATGAATACATGAAAACTCATAATCATAAATGTAATTACATTTAAATATGTGCGGGCAACAGCGAGGTGGCCAGTATTTATCGGCGGAAATTGATACATTTCAAGTGAAGAATCACCGAATCTAGCTAAAAAACGACGATCTCAGACTTGTAGTTAATAGTGAACGACTTTAAACTAATGAGGTAGTTGATATACTTTGACTCGCTACAAACCTAGCCGTAGAATCATATAGAAACTAGTTATGATGTAAATTGCTCAGGATGTCGCGCGCGCATATAACTCACGCCAACTGAGATCATCAACTAGACACAACAGCAATGGGAGTGTACATACCTCCACCTAGCGACGACGAATCCAGAGGCAAAGGAAGTAAAGGCTCAAGCGCTTCCAACTCTACGAATGGTGCTACTGAAGGTGCCTACACCACGGGAGGCAGTTCGCTGACACCCTCATCATCTGCATCTTCCTCATTAATCCAAGCATGGATTCCTCGAAACCCCAGCGTAGGACTTGTCTGGGGACCATTGGTACCAGCATCAGACAACAGGACTGCTCTTTACTTCATGACGGGCCTCCAACTTATAGGGAGCATGTATCTCTTCCGCAAGGCCCGTCACATTTGGAAGCCTCCCATGCAAGTATACGGGCAACCTCCAGGATCAATTGCCAAAGCATTGATACCTTTCACTCTAGGAGCCGTTGGAACGTTTGGTGCAGGATTGGAATTGACCAGAATGTCGTTACCGTACGATCCATGGCTCGAAGAGGCCAAGCACTATCGTAAACTAGCCACCAAAAACGGCGACAAACCTTCCACTTGGTTCGGTGCCTACAGCTACTACAGGCCCATGGACATGAATACATGGACCGACAAAGTATCCAATTGGATCCAAAGGGTCGACAACGAGGTTACCGTGGACGAAAACGGCAAGCCCATATCCCTTAATATACCGTCTCGTACAAGTTTGTTGGCTAAGCTCAACAACAAGGGCAAGTATTCTGAGATCTACCAGCGCTTACTTGAATCAAACCGTTCGCGCCAGCAAACACTTCTTGAAAATGAACTTAAAGATGTCACTGAACTCAACAAGGCCGAGAGAATAGACTTGATTCTTGAAGGAAAGTCGCAATATGTCAATCCTTACTTCACCAAACCACATATCCAGCTAGGAAACCACTCGATGGAATCAGACAGCGACTTCGAAATGGTGTGGTTGAACTTTGATCCTTGGGATGAGTTGAAGTTCGATACTGACTACGATATTAGGTTGATACCTAGATGGAGATTGAATGAGGATGAGGAGGTGAAACAGAGGATGGAGGAGATCAACGGGCTTAGTGCCCAAGAGTAACCAACAATACAGATGATGTTAGTATCTATCCTCTCGCAATACTACATCTCGTCGCCTATCTACTGACCTACGGACCTTAATATTAGCGACCTCTAGAGAATTCTAATGCCGACTCTCTACTCATAAGTGCAAAACGTTTTGCTTGGTATAGAAAAAATTGAATATATGCATCTATGAAAAGGTTTTGTAAATGCTTTATTGTTTGATTCACAATCATTGAGTGCATATTTTACACAATACTTTCCATGGGGCGTATTATACAAATCCTTTGGCTAACGTCAGGGGTCAGGGATCCGTTTATATTTTTTAATTTTTTGATAAGCCAATAAAGAAAATAATCTTAGACATCATTGACTGTTAAGTAACGATCAGAAGAATTCGCTCACACAGTGTGTATAATAAATATCCCACTCATGCTTCCCATGTGAATGCGAGAACGTTTCCAAGAGCCCAACAGGTACATATCTACGATACGTCATTCACTTAGTACTTTCTCTTAGTAGTTTATTCTACTTTTCGCTATTTACATTTTCCGGGAGGATCAAGTCGTCGGCCCACTTCAACCCTCTCCTGCTACTGTTGTCCAAACTTGGCTTGTTGTACACATCCAAGTGCTGCTTCCAGATAATATCGGCCGGGTCTTGGTCTGGTTCCACCCACTCGAACCCATCACCCCCACTCATCCAGTATGCCTGTAATTTCAAGTCCTCCAAATCGTCTCTGGTCTGTAACAATCTGATTTTCTGGCCGTCTCTATTATAGCCTGGCTGCAATGTGTGCTGGTCGGTGTATAAATCTTCATTAACACGGCACAACTCGTCTACAATCTCGGGAGTAGATTGGCCTCCGTTCAACAGTCTGTCAGCTTCAATGATTCTAGATGCAAACATCATTTCGTCCGAATGCTTGAACCAGTTGTTATAGAACGTTCCTTTTTGCCATGTCACGTAGTCTCCTCCAGCCAGTACAGATTGTCTGCCTAGCTTGACAATGGTCATAAAAAAAGTGGAGTTGAATATATAGGTAAGAATCATGGAGTTTATGGAGCTAAGATGTTTCCATCCATCACTCAATCCTCCCATGTCCACAATCTCACTAATCCCCACCTTGTTGAGCGCCGTGATGGCCACGGTAGTTCCGATTAGTCTCATGATTCCACTACGTAAAATCTGTTGGTTTTTCAAGATATAATTAGGGTGTCCCACGGTGACATCCGTGAGCTTAATAGCCAGCTGGAACTCGCCGTTGAACAACGAGTTCCTCAATGCTATAAGCGCAGTCTCCTTCGGTATGATAGTGGTAGAGCTTGGGTTTTGACGGTAGTATATGTTGATGAGATGAAGATTAATTGGTGTTGGAAGCTTTAACAAGAAGATTTGCTTCAACAAATCTGGTGAAAACGACCATGAATTGTCCTTGAAAAGCTCATCTATTACGTGTTTGGTTTCAATAACGGAACCAGATTTTTCCAGGGGCTTTTCGTTGGTGGCACTCTCGAATTGCCTACATGTCTTTAATGCATCTATAATGAACTGTTCCTGGGATTCTTGTGAGTTGACGTTGGCTCTTTCTTGATTGATATTGTCAATGAGGTTACGGATGTCCAGCACATAGTGAAAATTCAGATTCAGAGAAGAGGTGAATCGTAATGTGTGTGCCAAAATAGGTTTACGGTAGCATGTAACCCTTTGTAACTGGCTCCTTATGGCCAAACTAAACATCGTGGGTGTGAGGATCTCTTTGGTTCATCTAGATTTGAATTTTGTTGCAAATAAAATTGAACCGCGCGCGACTTTTATAGGCACTTAGACAGCTCCAACTTGAGAAGACTAATTCGAGCTGCAAGTCTTTATTCAGACGGGACCGATTCCTACTAGACCGTGATAATGTACATAAGGGTATATTTTAAAAAAACTAACATAAAACAGATAAAGTCTGGCGAAGTGAAATATAAAACAGGAGAAAAGGTCTTTTTGGTTTTTGATTTTTAGATGAGTTCCATGACGACGTACCCAATACCAAAAGCCAAGTAAGGGTTAAAATTGATGGCGCCAGCCGCGTTAGCTGAGGAAGAACCGTGTGTGGCAGAACCGTGTGTGGCAGAACCGTGTGTGGCGGAACTAGCCTGAAGGTTTACAGTTGAAGATGGCTGGATTCTGGAGGTGATAAATGACAAGGTTTTAGTTGTAGGGTCGTCAGCATCGTTGGCGGTGGGCACTGGGCCAGCATTGGAGCCCACGGTTGGGGGAGCTTGGGCAACAGGTGCGTTACCTGGCGCACCACCGGCAGCCGCGCCAGGAGGAAGTGTGTTTGTGGTGGTGGTTCCAGTGCCAGTAGTGACTCCAGTAGTGACTCCAGTAGTGACTCCAGTAGTGACTCCAGTAGTGACTCCAGTAGTGACTCCAGTAGTGACTCCAGTACCAGTACCAGTAGTTGTGGCTTTACCAGTTGCAGTACCAGTTGTAGCGCCAGTAGCGGTTCCGGTCCCAGTGGTGGCACCAGCGGGCGTAGTAGCACCAGCAGCAGCTGCAGGAGTGGTAGCGGTGTCAGTAGCAGTGTCGTCAGCTGCAGCTGCAGGCTTTGTAGTAGTAGTTGCACCAGCTGCGGGCGTAGTTGCTCCAGCAGCAGCCGCAGTTGTAGTAGCAGCAGCGGCAGCGGCAGGTGTAGTAGTAGCAGCAGCAGCGACAGGTGTAGTAGCTCCAGCGGCTTCTGCAGGAGTAGTATCATCAGCAGCAGCGGCAGCAGGAGCAGCAGGAGCAGCAGCGGCAGCGGGTACTGAATCGGCGATCATGGCACCAGCGGCCATCAACAACACCAAAGAATACCTCATGATGATTTTTTGTGGACGTGCTTTGAAAGAGTTTAACGAAAGTAGGAGGATCGAAACAAGATCGAGACAGCGAAGATGACTAGTTATAACTATATCAAGGAATCTGTACTTTTCGAATCAACAAGCTATATTAACGATTGTCACGTAAGGGGTAAACAAAAAATTATGTTGATGAAAACGACGCTGGTTGGGAGCGTGTTGTGTGCCTTGCGAATAATAGTGGCACTGATTGTTCCCCCACGGGACGCGGTCGGGAACGTCGGTAAGGCGTTTTTCTACGAGACGTTACAGAAGAAAAATGAAAAAAAATTGTGGGCGCAGGCAGAGTCGCAGAAATTCAGTGCGAGGTTCAAAACAGCCACGACTGGATCGTAATGAGCCATACAAGCAGTGAAACAACAGTACAGAACAGTAAGAAGGACTGCGCTGGTAGCAAGCAACATAGCTGGTGGAAATCGCCTAGACGTCAAGCACAGATGACATACGCGGCGCACGGATATGCATAGCTGCAGTGAGAGGTGTAAGGGTAGAGTGGAATGTAGAATAGAGGTTTCGTGGTAGTGCAGTAGCGAGAGTATGCGATTAGCGAGAAAAGTAAGCATCAAATACATTTGGTTGCAAGTGTTTGACATGAAATATTTATAATACGCCTCCAAATTGTGGTACAAGCGCAGGAGTCACCGCTGCAACCCCTACAAGTATTGTGTCGCCCAAACGGGTCACCCCGCTTACTCGTTGCTACGCCCTATTCAATTGGTTGCAAACCTATAATACACCATATACAGATACCAGTACTAAATACTAGTACTAAATATTTTATGTCTTTTCTATGTCTTTTCTGGCACTTCACCGTACTAAAGACTTAAATAGTACTCGTGTGTTGTAGTAGACCACAAGCTCCTCAGGAGCCTGGGTGTTCTATGTCTCTTCATGTCTTTTTCTTTTTTCTTCGTTTCTCCATCTTAGGCGCACAATCAGGACAGTACCAGATCTCGTCATCCTTGGGTGGCGACGTGATCCCCACACAGCTCCAGTGAAACCACTCAAACTTACAATCGTCATTATCACATCCAATCATTTCACCAAATGAAACACGCTGACACAAACAGTACAAGTTGTTGTCAGCATCCTCTCCATTATTGGATGGGCCGTCTATATGGATCATGCCGAGCGGCGCGCCTAAATCGCTGTTGATGCCAAAGCTAAGTGAGCCCACCTGCTCGGGGCCAGGCGTGCGCAGCTGCGACGAGTCGTCAGCTTCCTCCGACCTCATTCTCTTGGTCGGACGCGCGAAACTGCCAGCGCCTGCGCTGCTCATGCTACGTACACCGCCAAGAGGGTGTTTCCTCTTGGGGACTCTCTTGATATCTCCATGACTGGTGCCTCTAGGAGTGACGTTTCCCAGTAAACTATCGCCATTTAGGCTACTGTTCATACGGCTACCCCAAGACTCGTCTTCCCACGCTGTCTCCATAGGTGGCAACAACTCATCCTTCTCCAACTTGGAGACATCGGTCTCGAAGTTGAACAAATGCTTAGAAATTAAATAAAGGGCGGTGTTGGCAATAAGAATCTTTTCTTTTTGTAGCTGCTGCACTACCTTCATGTCCTCTTCGATCTTGTGATAAAGTTGCTGCTCTTTTGGATGCTTAGTCAACGTGCCGTTGGCTCGTATAAATTTGTGAATTTGATTGTCTTTGGTCTGGTACCGCTTACGGGCTTCCATGAGCTGGATGTCCTTGCCTCTCATCTCCTCCATCAAGTGCCTCACCTCATGAGGAAGATTCGAGAGATCCTGTGTGTAGTTCTCCAATACCGTCGACGTATCCATGCTGTCGATGCTTCTCCTATGTTTTGGTTCAACTTTCTTCTCAAGCGATTTGTCGTCCTGCACATAGAAAACACTTTTGATTCTGTCGTTTTTATTAATAAACTATTTCAGATATACCAGGCATGGCAGCAGAAGGTACTAGTGATGTGCTGCTAGCCCAATTGTCGCTAGATGACAAACAAGATGCGTTTGAAGTGTTTAATCCCGAATATGAAGTCCCCAAAAATGCTCAAAAGACCGTCTTCGACCAGCTTTTGCAGGCATCACAAGCACCCAAAACCGCCAAAGAACTCTACGAAATATTACTAGATGACGCTGAGCGCTTCTTACAAGGCATTTGTAAGGTCGATGATACCAGAGGGCTTGTGCTTCTCAATACTATCAGATCTTCTGAGAACCACGAAGATCTCATTGCAAGCTTGCTCAACACCGTTAGAGCCATGTTGAGCCAAGGCGCAGACAAGTTCTACTACTTATCAGTGTACTTGTCACTCATATCCAGCTTTGAGCGAGTCAATCCACAGCATCTTGGGCTTTTTCTTTTGTACCTAGTGCCGAAACATCAGAACATTGCTTCGTTGGTGTTGATGATTATCGTGAAAATTCTCAATTCCCAGAGACAGCAGACGGTCGATGTTATTCACAACACACTAGAGATATACCATGAAAACGAATCGACTTTAGAATTTAATCAGTTTATCAACCTCGTCATGATAATGGAAGTACTCTATCCCATACTTCCAGAGATAATCGAGCCTGTATACTGTAGTGAGAAGACGAAGAAGCAAATTCTTGGCCAAGTATCGGGATGGTGGGAGTCGGGATTTGTAGGCGAGTATCCAAACCAGGTGGTGATCACCACCGAGATTTTGAAGTTGGTATCCAGCTCATGCATCACCGAATCTGCCCGTACATTTAATGCCAAAGAATACTACGAGTTGCTCAAAGTAGGATGTAAGGTTAAATTGGCCGAAATCAGGCTCTTGGCCACTTTGGGACTAGTCAAAATATGGAACTTTGTTAGTAAAGCTGATAATTCGTCTGATTTGACTGTTGACGATCTCTTCCACAATTTGGTCCAATGCTTGAAGACAGATGCCCAAGATAACCATACTTATCTCGAATATGTGATTGAAGGATTGGCATACTTGACACTAACCCCTGGTGTTCGCAGTCTGCTCAGAAACGACGAAGATACTTTGGAAATTATTGTATCGCTCATCAAAAGAAAGGACGTTTCAAATTCTCTAGTATATGGGTTAACGCTGATAATATCGAATCTTACCCAATTACAAGACCCAGCCCAGTCCAAAAGCAAAGAGACGGCCAGCTACCTCAAATCATTTGCCAATCCTGGAGAATCCACCAAGAATACTTTGGAAAACCAGCAGGATATTCAGCTTTTCAATAAATCTTTGATTGTCAACCACAAGATTCTCGATGTGTTGACCAGACTCAAAACTATTCAAGATACAGACTCTTCACCATCAGAAGTGGTCTCCAATAGTCTTGCCAACCAATTGGTGGTGATTATCTATATGATATCGATGAACCAGGAGAGATTGGTACGTAACGAACTTGTCAAACAAGGTGGTCTTACATTCCTCTTGAGCTACCTTATCAAATACAGTGCCGTTCAGAAAGATAGTGGCGAAACAAGACCTATAAATTCGGATCCCAAAATCATCGAATCCCGTATTCTAGCATTGAAAGCATTGGCCAAAGTCTTGATAGCTGCCAACCCTAAGTTGGCGTTCTCCAAGTACGATGTCCGCACGGCAGTGCCGTTTTTGGTCGAGTTACTAGGCGCAGATATATCTACGTACACCACTTCTTTGGGACAGCAGCAAAGAGATAAGTACTTATGGGACATGACTAATCTTGACAAGTACGAGTCATTAATGGCGTTGACGAACTTGTCATCAGACGAAGCCAATAAAGAACTCCGACTTTTGATTATCAACAAGTCTTTTAAGTATCTTGATAACTTTATTATAGAGGTAGACAACCCACTTATTCAGAAGGCGTCGTGGGAATTGGTCACCAACTTGATTAACGAGCCTAGTTTGTTGGTACGGTTCTTCAATATAGATGGAAACGATAAGAAGTCGATAGAAAACCGCAACAGACTCGAACTTCTAGTCAAGTTGCTCAATTCACAAGACGCGTCGTTGCAGATAGTCATAGCCGGGTTGCTCGCCAATGCCACGTCTGAATTCGAGATGATCCCACAGATATTGGTCAAGCATCAATGTAGTGAATTAAAGACCATAATCGGCGATATCTTCTCGAACCAGGCCGACCAGGACGACTTGATATTAAGAGTTAGCTACTTGTTGATGAACATGGTATACTCTGTATCGGACGTAGGTGTTTTTTCCGCCGATATGAGATTTGTGACTGCCCTTGCATCGGTGATAAAAAAGAGCAAAAACCCAGGGGTGTTGGAGGTATTGACGGATGTATTGAAGTTAATCAAATAGATACTAAATACACTAAAAATTAAGAAGTCCCTTGGTCAAGGTGGACTGGCTTTGTTCGGCATTGATGACCGATTTCCGTACTTTATTGGAGCTTTTGTCGTTGTCCAACTGGACCCGAATTGCCTTATGCAAATTAGACAAGTAATCCACGTAGCTTGGACCAGTATTGGCACTAATGGAACCAGCGAAACTGTCTTCTATCAAAGCTTCCTTGAACTCTACCACGGACCCATCTAATCCTGGTCTTACCAAACGAATACCAGCACTTTCCACTGATGGAATCCCCACCACCTTGGATTGGAAGTACGAAATGATGTTTCGGGCCTGTTCAGAAATGGGCGTTGGTAATTCGGGTAGCTCGTCGATAAGGGGCAGGATTTCAGATACAGACTCGATTTGCTGGCCAAATAAATCTTTGATAAGCAAGATGTTCGACTCGGGATCAACCCACACAAACACCCTGTAGCCGTCACACAAGATGTAGACGCCGTGTTCTAAGCTCTTGACCGAAGCCTGCTTGAAGCGAGGCAATTTTATAAACCCGTTGCCTTGATCGTAGTAGCCATCGGTTTCATCGAGCGAATGGAGCTCAACAAGGGCCGGGTACAAGTGGAACACCAAGCTTTCAACAGGACAGTTCAACATCCCATAAACCTGTGCTAGTCTGGAGTCAGCAGCAATGCCGGTTGCTAATCGAATGGCTCTGGTTTTGGTGAAGGCCAACAAGTACATGGGCAAATGCTTCAATGAGTCAGGGAACAACAACTGGTTGGTCATTGTGCGGTTTTTGTTGTGGCCCAACTCACTCATAGCACGATACTGGGTAAAGATATCGACCAACTTCTGGTTGACTGACTGACACAACTCCGTCAACGGCTGTTTGCCAATAAACGAAAGGGTATCTCTCACTATGGTGGTGACAATGGCGTTTTCGTCGGCGAAATTGAACACGTCTTCGAGTCGTTCGCTGACGGCAAGCACCAAGTTGATGACTCTGACTTTTCGAATCCCCTGGGGGTCAGTGTATAGTAATGCAGATTGGAAGTGACAGTCGTATTTTGTAGACAACTTGCCGTCGTATTCCATCAAAACAGTAAATGTCTGGTCTTGGCCCAATACAGGCACCACTGGGTCTTGAATACTTCCACCAGAAGTGGTTTCTGCCACCGATGATGACGTACCGTAGTATTGGCTCACTTGCAACCCGTTGGAACATCTCAACTTTAATTGACCTTGGTATCCTCTAGTATTAGCCACTGATGCAACAAAGGCAGCGGTGAATGCACGAGAGTCTCTTTCAAAGTCAAAGTTGGGCCATCGGCTGACACTGCCTCCACTTAACGAGGAGAGCCATCCAATATTCGAGAGGTCTACGGCTGTAGGAGAAGCCACGAATACATCCAAACCCACACTTTTACCAATAAAGTCCTTGCCCAAAAGCTTGTAGTACTCTGAGTCAGGTAAAAAGACCTTTTGTTCTACTTCTGGAGCTGGCGTTCTGCCCACAGCCCTGTTGTCTTTGTATTTCAAGCCACCTGGACCCCACGAAGGCAAACTTGATAGGACAGCAGTGATTTTTCCTCCACCAACACCCTCCAAACACATAATGGCAGTACGAAGGGCAGCAGAAAAGCACGGCTCAGCATCGGCAATGGAATCGCCTTGGCTAAGCAGCTCCAAGTGATTAAGAGCATCTTCGATAACGTGTCTGCTTTCTTCAGGATCAACAAACAAACCATCGTCGAACGGCACAAACGGGTCGTCGAGATCGGACGATATTACGATTTGGGTCGAATCAAGCCAGGCTGACAAGTTATAGAAATGGATCCGTTTGTCAAACGTCACAAGCGACACTTTGGTGACCCCCAGAGCGTTGTCGTTATACAAAGTTGCCCTTATGGCATCAGCCAACACCATAGTAAGGTTTTGTTTGCGACTGTGTTCGCTAATGTCGACTAAGAAGAGGTGATGCAATGGGCCCGGAGCCTCTTTGGAGCCGTTAAAATGGTACTCCTCCGGCACAATGAGGTCATAAACTCCACGGTGCAACTCAGGACGCACAAACTTGTCGATTCTCTGGCCATTGTTATCGAGCATGGCGGTATAGTCGGACGGAACAGTATTGTTGGGGAACTGACAAATATTACATACAAACTTGCCGTAATGGGTGAATTGCATCGATGGGTTGACATAGGTTCTACAGCGGCGACACCGAATAGGCCCGTTGTCTGCTGTGTCATTAGTGGCATATTCCAACCGTCTCATGTCGACTACCGGTACAGGCTCTTCTGTGTCGAGAAGAGGAGCAAATGGCCGGACGGTGACAGAAACAGGCAACTTGGTGGCTTGACGAAGTTGCTCTGACTCAGGCACATAGTACATGCTCGAGCGGATGAATTTGGACAGCGCTGTGCCTTGGTCGGTGGCATGAAACTGCACACTGGCGTCGGGCGGTGCAACATTATGAAAGGTTAAAAACGATGCCTGGGGATCGAGGAAATCTTGTTGCGAGTTGAATCTGTGTTCTGGAAGAGAAAGCAGTTCGTTTTGCGGCTGGCCCATTTCCTGTGGAGTGGAATGGGATGCCGGAGATTGGGCCTGATGAGGTGGAAAGCCTTGATTTTGGGCAAATGAGGTTTGGGCAATTGGTTGCGGATATGGATTTTGGGCAAATGGCTGCTGTTGAGGGTATGCTTGCGGCGAGCCAAACGAACCTTGGGTGGGTGTAGGACTGAAGGCTTGGGTGGGCGTCAGCGGAAACGTGCTTGGAGGCTGGAGATCGGTGTGGAAGGCTCTGGCGGGTCTTTTTTTGCGGGATTTCGAGGGACTGGAGAGATTGATGTTGCTGACTCCAGAGGAGAGGTCGTCATGGCTCGGGTTGGCAGATGAATGGCCGTAGACCGCACCAGGGGGCACTGGCGCCTGGAAAGACATGTTGTTGATTTTAGAAAGTATGCGAAAAATAATTTAAGTGGAGAGTGAAAAAATCTGAATCGATCTCTCAACGGTAGAGTATTTTCGGAAACGTTTGACGTTGATTTCGAATTAGTGTTAAAATTAATCTCTTGAGATCTCTTATGGTATTCCAGTTATGTGAGTACACTTCTACTTCTTCAACGGCTTGCACTGGTACCCGGACGCTGTGAAAGATCACACAGTGCGGAATCAAAATCAGCTGGAAGTCAGTAGCGTGTTTAAAAAGCTGGTAAATCATACATAGGGCTGTGCCCATTGTTCCCCATGAAGTGATAGAGTAACTAGAATAAGGACTACCCTCTATCCGATCCATATTTTACTTTGTCACATTGTAGGGTCTGAATGTTTTATGTTTGATCTGAGAGGCTGCAAATTTAACATTTTCGTGAAAACCTACTTGTCATTTTTTACTACAGTCGTAAAACCACATGAAAATGGTGGTGGCAAGTGAGGAAGAGATATTAGCTTACTAGTCTAGACCCCTTTCAGCGTAGCTTGAAGTGCTTTGCACAGTAGTTAGTTGTCATTCCTTGATGGGAGCCCAGGACCTCGTAATGCTAAGGTACGGAACATGTGAAATCACCAATATTATGTAATGTCTTGACGTATCCATCAGATACATACAAGATTCACGGGTATAGTAAATGTATTTATCATTCCAAGCCAAGAGTTCTGTCGCTATTGTGCGGGACAGGGCTTTCACGCGCACCGAAAGCTCGCAAATTTGCACCCACAATTGCCTCGAGGACTCGAAGACTAACACACTCAGACATTACATAAGACAACACAACCCACCCAAACGTACCCACACACCCATTCACACACCCCCGACACCCGCAAAACCTCCTCAGCACCGTCCCGTCGTCACCCTTTCTTTGTACCTTCCTCCTTCTTCTTCCGCTTCGCATTTCGCACAAGAAAACGACAAGAAATTCTGAAGTCAAGAAATTTCTGTTTATCCATACATATAAACCCTGGCCCCAGCACTCACCATGGCTGATTTTCAGCAACTAATCATGGGCGACCAGCTGCTCCAGTACCTACAGGAGACACTAATACCGATCAACTGCTCGGTCTACTCGCTTCCCACCGGAAACTTGTCGGCGGCGCCCGTTAATGGAAGCGGCTATGACTTCGTACCGCCGGATCTTTTGCCCGCCTACTACGTCACCAACTGCTCCATAACGCGCTTGATCGACTTGGTGGCCGAACTGGGCGTCTCCAACTCCTCGATGAACCTGTCTCCTTACAACGATCGTGACAACGGCGATACTTTCGTGGCGTTGTTGTTCACGCTATGCGCCTCGTGTGTGTCGTGTTGGATGCTCACGTTGCTTCTTTGCATATGCCCCAAGCACAAACAGAAACCGTTTCTCACCCAGTTGGCCACCTTGTTCAGCGCTATAGTCACTACCGTCGTGCTAACCCGATTCACCGAGGGCTCATCAAAGGAGTACTATGAGGGCACTTTGGATATTATCCGCCTCCACAATATAATTTACGTCAACAACGTTTTTCGAGTTACAACCATCATAAGCCAGCTATTCAACCACTTTGCCTGGCTCCAGATCATTATACGAGTTTCCAGAGACAAGTACAAGTGGTACTCGGCGATGTTTGGCTCTTGTCTCATCACCGCCTACTTCATCGTGTGCGTCTACTACGAAGTCGTTCACAACAAAAGCAGTTCCATTTTTGGTTCTAACATAAACCTGTCGGAACACGGCTGGAGGATCGTCCGTATAGTGATCAAGTTGTGTATTGTGGCGTGGTTGGCGCTCAGTCTTCTTTACTTCACCACCAATATCCTGAACCCCCGCAAGGTGTGCTACTCCAAACGGTTGTTGCCACTCGCCATTTTCAACTGGTTTGTCATTGTCACTCTTATCACCATCAATATTTTAGCGTTGAGCCGTTTCAAGAACAACTGGCTCATCAAATCGTGGCTAGAGCTCTTGCCCTTTCTCATAGAGGTTATTATCATAACCACCGTGTGGGAATGGATCTACAACATATGGTTTGTAGAAAAAAGACTCGAGTTGATGGGTGTTTTGGGTAGACGTATCAGCATGGACGACGTGCTTAGTATCCACCTGAGCCGTGAAGACGATAAAAACATGTCTCCAAAGGGCACCGGTCTATTTCCTAATCGCTCCAAACGGAAACTTTCCAAGGCTGCATTGTCGTCATTGTTCAAAAAACGGGGCCCAGAAGAGGCCAAATCAGACTGGACTGGCTCATCAAAGGAAGTTATAGGTACGAGTACTAATTCTAGTGAAAACTCCAACTTGCGGGTCCATGGAAGCAGAACATTGTCGTTCAATGCGATGTACCCCTATGAAAACCAGCATGGCGACGAAGTGGCCCCATTTGTTCTCTACGAAGAACCAGAAAATACCCAATATAACCAAAATAACGAAATTAATAACGAAACTACTTTAACGCATAATGCAGAAAATACTGCTACTAACCAAGAGAATAATCCGCTCTCACGGGTGTCTAGCGCTGGAAGCTACGACGATGAGCTGGTCAATGACTACGAATTTTGGGACGGCGACGACGAGGAGCCATCAGGTCTGGCTCCTCCGCCTTTTGAAAGTCACCCGGGCTTCAACCCTGGCGACTACTGGCCCTCCTCCAAACACTAATCCATGAAATGATTATAACTCAAAGGATAGTATAATTCACTTCTTACATAGACTTTAATAAATGATGAATTTGGTCACGTGAAAATCTCGAATGTTGCCGTACTGCACAGAACCTTCTGGAACAACCTGGAAAACCTGATAAGACTACTATTAGTATATAAGAGGGATCTTTTTCACGATAGTATTGCATCATTCTATACATCTCTAGTCTGAAATGTTGCGTGTATCCAGAAACATGGTACGGTCCAGAGCATTGCTAGTTCTAGGTCGTACCTCAATGAGAAACATACCCAAACTCTTGCCACCAACAGCCCCAATCGGTTCACGTAGGACCATACACAGTTCGATTCCAAGATACATATCTATGCAAATGAACAATGATGAACAAGACAACAGGCCAGCTCTTGAGAAATTTGGTAGTAATCTTACAGATTTGGCCAAGGATGGCAAATTGGATCCGGTGATTGGCAGAGACGAAGAGATCAGAAGAACCATTCAGATCTTATCCAGAAGAACCAAAAACAATCCCGTGCTTATAGGTAATGCTGGTACAGGTAAGACTGCCATAATGGAAGGGTTGGCTCAAAGAATATTAAGAGGAGAAGTACCAGAGTCCATGAAAGACAAGCAAATTGTCACGCTTGATTTGGCCAGTATCATCTCGGGAGCCAAGTTTAGAGGTGATTTCGAAAGCAAGTTGAAGCAGATCTTGAAGGAAGTCGAAGAAAAGGATGGTAAAATTATACTTTTCATCGATGAACTTCATATTCTCATGGGTTTAGGAAAGGCCGAAGGCTCCATCGATGCTTCCAATATGCTTAAACCGGCCCTTGCCAGAGGAAAATTATCTTTATGTGGTGCTACCACTATCGAGGAGTACCGTAAGTACGTGGAGAAAGACGCCGCATTGGCTAGAAGATTCTCGCCCGTGTTAGTCAATGAACCCAGTGTGCAAGACACCATCTCGATCTTACGTGGTTTGAAAGACAAGTACGAAGTTCATCACGGTGTAAGAATCACAGATGGTGCTTTGGTCAACGCTGCTATTTACTCAAACAGATACATCAGAGACCGTCATTTGCCCGATAAAGCCATCGACTTGGTTGACGAAGCATGCTCCACCCTTCGTCTTCAACACGAGTCTAAGCCAGATGCCATAGCTCAACTCGACAGACAGATCATGACTATTGAGATCGAGCTTGAATCGTTGCGCAAAGAAGAAGACCAAATGTCGATAGACAGAAGAGCCAAGCTTGAAGACAACTTGAAGGTGTGCAAGGCAGATTTGGAAGAATTGACCAAGCAATGGGAACTTGAAAAGGCCCTGATTGACGATATCAAAAACGCCAAATCTGACTTGGAACAGGCTCGTTTTGACTTGGAACAGTACCAGAGAGAAGGCAATTACGGTAAGGCTTCGGAATTGCAATACTCCACTATTCCACAGTTGGAAGCACAATTCAAAGAGATTATCGAGAATGAAACCAAAAACTCCAACTCTTTATTGCACGACTCGGTAACATCAGACGATATTGCTCTTGTTATTTCCAAGATGACGAACATCCCATTGAGCAACCTTATGAAGAACGAAATCGACAAGCTTTTGGAGATGGAAGCCACGTTGAAACTGAAAGTGGTCGGCCAAGACGAAGCTGTCAATGCAATCTCCGAGGCAGTCAGACTTCAAAGAGCCGGTTTGACCAGCGACAAAAGACCTATTGCTTCTTTTATGTTCTTGGGTCCTACCGGTACCGGTAAGACCGAATTAACCAAGTCATTGGCCGAGTTCTTGTTCAACGACAAAGGTGCTGTGATCAGATTCGACATGTCGGAGTTCCAAGAGAAACACTCGCTTTCCCGTCTTATTGGATCACCTCCAGGTTATGTAGGATACGAAGAGAGTGGAGAATTGACCGAAGCCATCAGACGCAAGCCATACTCGGTTGTGTTATTTGATGAGTTCGAAAAGGCCCACTCCGATGTTTCCAAGTTACTTTTACAAGTTCTTGATGAAGGCTCTTTGACAGACTCTCATGGTAAGCATATCGATTTCAGAAACACTATCATTGTCATGACTTCGAATATCGGACAAGAGATTCTCTTGGCCGACAAAGAGACCAATGACGATGGAACTATAAACAAGGGAACCAAGGAAGCAGTGACCGAGCTTTTGAAACATTACTACCCACCTGAATTCCTCAACCGTCTTGACGAAGTTTTGATTTTCAACAGACTTTCCAAGGACTCGCTCAGGAAGATTTTGGATATAAGATTAGGAGAGATCAGCGAGAGATTGAAGGACAAGAGAATCACCTTATCCTTCTCACCAGAAGCCAAGACTTTAATATGTGACTTGGGATACGACCCAATCTACGGGGCTAGACCTTTGAACAGAGTTCTTCAGAAGCAGGTCTTGAATCCTTTGGCAACGCTTTTGATCAAAGGACAAGTAAGAGATGCCGAGACGGTATTTGTTGAGGCTGAAGATGGCAAGATAGTCGTCAAACCAAACCACCAGGAGTGAATAAAGAAAATGATCGCAATAAAGCCAATTTAATTAGTGTATATAGTACCATAATATGTATAAAGACTCATGAAATAACGAATCAATAAATAAATAAGGATAATATAATTTTGCATGTAATAACTAATATAATTTGTTCAACTAAGACTTAGTCAAATGTGCATAACTTACAGATTATTATTGTCCATTAAACAAGTAGAAACTACTCATGGAAGTTCAAATTGGCTATGTGTCAACATTTGGCAGTCCTTTGTCTAAACATCAACATATTTCTAATTGACCTATTTTTCTCTACAGGTTAGTGTTTATCGCTACAGGTCATCCAAAATATATTGTCTTATTTTATTTTATGTTTACAACACTCTACCAACAGTTGCACCGTCGGAAATACGTTTTTGGCTTTCGTCAACCTTTTTTAAGCTTTTTCCACCGGTGATTTGTCCCAATAAAGCTCCAATGTCTGGAGTTCCACCTAGACTAGGACCAGCTGCAGCAGGAGGTGGAGGAGGTGGCGGTGGTGGTGGTCCACCAGAAATTCCTGGAGGAGGAGGAGCAAATGCCGGAGGGGGAGGAGGAGGGGGAGGAGGTGCTGTTGAAGGCAACGATGGTGAGTCCGACTCTGGCAAAGGAGGAGCGAAAGATGGAGGAGGAGGTGGGGATGGTGGAGAAACTCCTTCAGTTGGTACAGGAGGAGGTCCCGGAGGAGGTGGGGGAACTCCTTCAGTTGGCACAGGAGGGGGTCCTGGAGGAGGCGGAGGAGGTGGAGGTGGGATTCCTGATGATTCTCGGGTATTTTCAGTTGCTGCCGGATTGAAATCAAACGTATCATTCTCGACCGACTTGAACGAATCAACAGAAGCTTCTCTGGTGCTTTCCTGCTTCGGAGGCTCTTCAGCAGCGGGTGTAGTTTCTACACTCTTTGATGGCATTCCACCAAACAAAAGACTAGCCAATTGAGCAGCACCTGCACGGTTAGGGACGTCTTCGTCGCTAGAATTGTCTTTCTCCTCGTCACTCCAGTCGTTCTCATCAGCCAATCCTCTTTGAGATGCTCTTTGAGCAGCAGCCTTCTTTGGATCAATACCAGATTCTTTAGGCGTGGTGGGCTTAAAAAATGGATTGGAGTTGGTCCGTGGTACCTCCGCCGAAGCCTGACTTGTTTGTTGTTGACCCATCTTAGCAAAGGGGTTGCTATCGTGTGGCACAGAAGCTCCATTAGTAGCGACTGGCTCGACTGGCTTAGGTTCGTCCCTGATAGCAGGCGATTCTGCTGGCGTCGAAGGCACCGAAGGCAACGAAGAACTCTTCACTTCCTTGTTAGCACTGCTTGCTGAATAAGTTGGAGCTGCGGTGACCGGCTCGTCATCTTCTGAATCAGAGTCTTCTTTGTTTTTCATCGCTTCCATTTCTTTCTTGAGCCTAGCCAATCTTTCTTCCTTTTGCTTTTGTTTCTTCAACTTCCGTTCCTTTTCTCGAGCTTCTAATTCTTGCTTCTGTTTAATAAGAGCAGCGTATTCGGCATCATCCTCATCGTCAGACGAATATTCTGGTTCTGGTTGCTTTACTTCGGGCTGCTTCACAGGTTCAGGTTTCACAGGTTCAGGTTTCACAGGCTGAGGCTGTTTGACGATTTCAGGTTGCTTAGGTTCAGGCTGTTGAGCAATTTCTGGTTGCTTCACAGGTTCTGGCTTAGCAGGTTCAGATTTGTGGACAGTATCGTGTGATCCGGACCTCGAAATCCCCAACTTAGCTAATCTGTCGTTCATTCTCTTCTGAGCTTGTTCTTTGATGTAAGCCTTTCTTTCCTCGGGCGTCTTATACGTTGGAGCCGGCGATGGGGTTGCCAGTGTAGATGTTGCCTGTGGAGAAACATAGTTAGAGCTAGAGGCCGAAGTAGCAGGGGCCGAATTAGCAGGGGACGAGCTAGTATAGGCCGAAGAATTGTTTTGGCTCGATCCTCTCTTTAACTCCTGGATAAACCTGCCCACTTCTTCACTAACGCCATTTCCTCGTTCCCACTTGTTTTGACCCACTTCTTCTCG
Organism: Suhomyces pyralidae; assembly: GCA_003706505.3. NCBI lineage: Eukaryota > Fungi > Ascomycota > Pichiomycetes > Serinales > Debaryomycetaceae > Suhomyces > Suhomyces pyralidae. The sequence goes on along the minus strand of PPLO03000003.1, from coordinate 1,102,078 downwards.
GCTAGTAGTCTGTAAGTTTACAAGAAGACCGTCTTCCAATTCCTTGATACTGGATTCAATGTCTTTGATTGCTTCCGATTGGGCTTCACGCTCTTTATTGGTACGCTCCACCTCTTGTTTCAACTTGAAGTCGGCATCGGAATTGGACCCGCTCGACGAGATGCCTCTTCCAGTCAAGGCAGCCATTCTTTGTTTCAATTTTAGTTTAGATTCGTGCTTTCTTCTGTCTAGATCAGTGACCTCCCCATTTGGACCGGTTCCTACGATTTCTGAATCCGCACTATCAGGTTTCCAGTTAGGGTTTTCTTTGAGCAATTTTAATTTGGCCAATTCAATCTTTTTGTTTGCAATTTCTGAGTTCACCGAATGGATACTAGAAATCAATGTAGGCACTCTATCACGGGTAAGATGGTTAAATTTGTCAAGCAAGGCTTTCTTTTCGTCAAACGAACCATTCTTTCCAAGTGATTTATCGAGCTTGGCCTGTACATCCAAAATCTTGCTCTTCAAAAGACCCACTTCCTCGGCATGTTTTGATTCTGCTCTCCTTTTTCTTATAGACAGGTCATGGTCTTCTGCATCGGCGGCATCCAACAAGATTTTCTTTTGGCGGATCAATTTCTTCAAATCATCAATGGTCAAATCTGGATCAGAGGACTTGAGGATTCTCGAGTCCTTATCCTTCAAAGTGGTGTTATTTGTAGATTCGTTTCTTCTTCTGTGACGAGCATTCGAAGTGTAACCAAAGTTTTCATCATCATTCTTGAATCTACTTCCATTAGATGTTCCGCCGTTACTATTGTTGCTGACTTTATTTGACGTGCCAGCTCTCAAAGAGTTCTTCAAAGTATCCATCGAATCCTGCAAGTACTTGCTAGATGGCGGGATCAACTCAGGTGGCAATCTGAGTGGAAGGTCTAAGCCATTCAATCTTCTATAAACAAGATGCATGGCAACTGCGAACTCGTCTTTACTCAACTTGCCTCTGTCACTGGTATCAGCCAAAGTCCAAATGGATTCCAAATCAGTTCTGTTCAAGCCTGATTTGCCGAAGATATTCAATGCTACGTCTCCATCAACATACCCTCTTTTCTTGGTATCCCAAGCTGCAAAAATACCATCGTAAATAGCCTTTTCTTGCTTCGTAATCGCCCAAGTGACGTTGGATTTTTGGGCTCCTCCCATGGCGTTTTGCAAGTTGTTACTTGGCAATTGAGCATTGGGCAAGAAGTGTTGCTGCATTTGGTTCAAGCCCGGGATTCCACCTGTTGGAGTATGGACAAATCCCCATTCACCTGGTTTACCAGTAGGTTGGGATTGCAATAAACCAGTTGGCTGAGGCTGAAATCCGGTCTGTTGCGGCTGGAAACCAGTTTGTTGAGGTTGGAAACCAGTTTGTTGAGGCTGAAAGCCAGTTTGCTGCTGTTGAATAACACTTTGTTGTGGTTGGAAGCTGGTTTGCTGAGACGGGAACTGGTTAGAGAAGCCAGTTGTCTGAGGTTGTAAGGGGCCCGTTTTCTGGGCAGTCATCAGAGACTGGAAACCAGTAGTTTGGGCCTGTAATGGTTGGTATCCCGTATTTTGAGCCTGAAGAGGTTGGAAGCCAGTTGTCTGAGTCTGAAAGCCAGTTGTTTGAGGCTGCAATGGGCCGGTTTTTTGGGCAGGAATGAGGCCTGCGGTTTGCTGAGGCTGCAATGGTATCAACGAGCCACCGCCAGTTCTCTGGCTGGAAAGTGCTGGGGTACCAAAGCCTGTTGGCTGAGCCTGGAAAGAAGCAGGAGGCAATTGGTTAGGAACATAACCCGTTCCTTGAGGTTTTAACCAATCGTCCTGCTTTGGAGCAAATGGGGTGTTGGCCAAGATCTTGGAAGGGTCTTCTGGAATCGAAAAGTTGATTGCGTCCACAAAACTCTTGACTTCGTTCTGCCATTTTTCTGGAAGGTACGAAGGAAGTTGCTCTCCACGCTTAGCCATGCTACACAAGTGTAAACTCAAGGCAAACTCGGGAAACAACAAAGAGCCCGACTTGTTTGTATCAGATAAAGTCCAGATTTCCGCCAACGTGACCGAATTCAAGCCTGATCTCAACAAGATGTTGCTTGCCGAATCGCCACTGATCACCTGTTCACCTTTGGGGACAGCTGTTCTGAACAAGTGCTCGTACTTCTTCTGTTCCTCGGCAGATATGAACGACAATCTGATGGAGGGAATCTTGAGTTCGCTGTTCTCAATCACCGTGGGCGCAGGAGCGCCTAACTGGCCGAATCCAGTGGGCTGGGCCTGGATGTAGCCGGTTTGCTGGGGCTGCAATTGGGGTTGTTGGCCGAATCCCGTTTGTTGAAACGACTGGTTGGGATAGAACAGCTGCTGTTGTTGTAGCTGCTGTTGCTGTTGATAAAAGCCTGTTGGCTGGCCTTGGAGCGAAGGCTGCTGAAAATAGCCAGTCTGAGGCTGGGCACCAAACTGTTGCGGAGGAGGATTGTAACCTCCGCCAAACCCAGTTTGCTGGGGATTGAACCCGCCCTGCGGAGGCTGCTGCTGTTGTTGATACTGATTATACATCTACTGATCGAATCAATCAGACACAAACGGTGGTGAAATAGTGCTGATAGGGGAGTCGCTGGCCGATTTGGACGGTGTGTGGAGCGAGCGCGGCGTGCCGCTACCGGGTTGCATTAGCGAAAGGTCGGAAGGTAGAGCAAGAAGGAGAGAAGAGAGGAAAAACGGAAGCTTAATGGGTTATAGCAACAACTTGTGTCTCGAGTCATCATGTGTCATAGTAGTTTCGTAGAGTAAAGGGATGTGGTAAAAAAAAGCCTGATATCATTGGGCAACTGAAAAGTAGGATGCGAATTGAGATTGAGGCAGTTGTGATACTTGGCCAATACATCATTAAACAAGCCGGCTAAGACCAATAAACTTTGCAGTTGGTAATCCGAACAAGCTGGGTCACGACCACAATAAGACACTTGAAAAGTTCAATAGAAGCAGAATTAGGAAGCATGAATCAGAATATACTGTAGGAACTAAAGCACTAGCTAGCAAACAGATGGGAATAACAACTAGCATTCATCCATTGCGAGTGTATAAATAGTCAATCGAGAACACATACTCTATGTCTACCATCAATCAGGCATAGTTGCAGCTCAAGAACGTCCTTGCTGACCAGGAAGTGCGTGAGCATGGCGAGAAAAGGTTGTCAGCTCTCAATCCTTCTATAAATGAATAGTGCACCCTATTTTTGTTCATATAAACTGTAGGAAAAAGATAAAGTACACTATGGGTACACTAAGGCTGCAGCATAATTACATTACATTCATGGATACATCGCATATATATTGTAGCCTGCTTGCTCAACTATGTTGAAGTTTATAGCAAATGCTAACCTTTCATCGACGTAGCTATAAATGGATGCTGGTGGAGCATTCGATGGCTGCAAACACTTTGTACATTTAAAGTTTTTTATTAATTTATATGATATATATGATCTTACTCTTCAAGAACCTCGTCCCAAAATGCTATTTCCAAACACGTAACATTGTTAAAAACATCCACCATTCTGTCCAATCTCTGTTGAGTCAAAGGTTGCTTTTCGAAAAGATCTTGCAACATTGCAGCACCCTCTTTGTAGGCAGTGCCGTACCATTCAGAAGTATAGTCATCTAACCACGACTGATAGACTTCGGCCTGTTCAGCGGTGACAGCTTCTGGAGATGACGAACCAACGGTGCCGCGGATGCGTTGGCCGTAGTTGCCAGCTTCGAAGTACCCAAAGAGACATGGTGCTACTGCTACTTTAATACCAAAAAAGTCTTCGTTTTGAGCCGCTTTCAAAAGGTACGCACAGTACTCTTTGCATGCCTTACCGGGTCTGAGCTCTAGGTCGAGATCTATGTCTCTTTCGTAGCTGATATCATACTTAAGAGCTAACTTCTCCTTGTGCTTTTCAATCTCGTTGACAATGTTTCCTATCACCAATGCTTCAGCATGCGTTTGCTGATAATTGGGTGCTATAGCGGCAGCAGATCCATGTACTTGAGCGTAGTTCACAAGGTAGTAGTAATCCTGCTTCAAAAAGTACAAGAAGCGGTCAAACGGAAGAGTATTCTCGGCTAATTTCTTCAAGAAAGGGTGCTGTGTATATCTAATCCAGTTGTGTTTTATCTTGGGATGGTTCTTGAAGTAGTCTAGAAGGTTGATATTGGTGGAAACCTTTGAAGACTCGTCCACCACCAAATCAGAATACTGCTCCGGCTTGACCAAGTGATTGAGGGGCCCGTTCCCATGTCCTATTTTCTGTGAAGAGTCCATTCCCTTGTGGATGTAATCAATGGATAATGCTACTGCTTCATAAAGATCCTTTCCGTGAGCCAAATTGGCGGCAATAGCACTCGATAAGGTGCAGCCTGTGCCATGAGTGTTCTTTGTGTCGACGTACTGGGACTCGAATATGGTAATCGTTTCTGTTTGCGATTGATAGAGAACATCAAGAAGTACCGAGTCTTTACTTGGAGCGGTTTCTGGCTTATCTGTGACAAGGTTCCATGGAATATGTCCTCCCTTAACTAAGATATTGGCGCATCCCAAGGATTTTTGCACCCAAGTCACAAACTCAACTAATTGGTCTCTAGACTCAATTGAATCAGGCTTTGATCCACTAGCAAGCTCCACTAGCAGCTTTGCTTCTTCAAAGTTGGGTGTCACCAAGAATGCCTGTGGAATCAATTTTTCTGTACATAATTTAAGCCCTTCATCGTCTGAAAGCTTGGATCCCGAGGTGCTTATCATGACAGGATCTACAACAATCTTGATTCCTTTTCTACTCAACAATTCTGAGTAGTCTAGAAGCGCTTCAACAGCCTTATGAGTCAACATTCCTGTCTTAATTGCTTTCAATGGGGCGTCGTTCTCGGAGTACCCGTGAATAAAATCATCAAAGTTCATATCGAGAATGTTCTTGACCAACTGGGCCGAAGTCTTTTCAAACCTAAGCACTCCTGTGGTGTTCTGGGCTGTCAATGCTGTAATACAGGTCAATCCATATACGTTGTGAGCTGCCAAAGTCTTAAGATCCGCTTCAATTCCGGCTCCTCCTGAGCTATCTGATCCTGCAATCGTAAGCACTGCTGGAAGCGAAGCCGGAACTACCTTCGAAGAGCGGATTTTAACTGCTTTCTGAACTACCATTCTACTCAATTTTTCCTAGAACACTCTGTTGCTTTCTTATATATTTTAAGAAGAGCTGGATGGTCTTGATTATTCGAAGCCATCTAAGCGCATGCACTATGCGCATAAGTCGCAAAAACATAATCATAAGCTCAGTTTTTGCACCCAAAGAAAAGTGGTTCGATAACAGATATAGATTACGTATATTATTGGTAGTTCTATTAAGTCTCTTGTATATAAAGAGGATCCCTTACAAACAATTTTACTATTAATCATTTATTATCATTTATGTACGCTTTAGTTCTAGCAATCAGTGTAGTTGTTTCACATAACATGTAATCACCATGTGAAGATGTAAAGGTTTTTCTACTTTATCCATTTTATTTGGTGATTGGTTTTCCTTTGGTATAATGGTTGATCATTTCGATTTCACTGTTCAAAGTTTCTTCACGGTAGTTGACTCTTATTGGGGGTACATTGGTTTTCTCGATATCGTTACCAGCAATACCTCCCAAATAGTACTTTTTACCCAACCAATGTTTCTTGATACTGGCTTCCCATCCAGATTGCCTGACAGAATTGCATGCCAATTCACACATATCAACACTAGACAACTTGTTGATCTGGGCAGCAACCGAGTATTCTTCGATTAATGGTTCCTTGGTATAAGAGAATTGAAGCGGATCGTCGGTAGACAACGATATGTTCAATCCTTTCTGGAAGAACTTGTAGAACGGATTTTTGTCCAAGGTCAAGAACAAAGCATTGTTGGACAATGGCGACATGGCAATACCGATCTGGTCCAAGTAGTACAAGTACTGAATGAATGGCAACTTTCTCAACATGATACCATGGGATATGGAGTGGGACGTCAAGAAAGCGGAGATCAAGTGCTCAGGATCACCGGCCTCACCCGAATGAGGACGAAGAACAAAGGTGTTGTAGCCCAACTTCTGTCTCAAGTTGTTAAGAGAGGTAAGGTTGGCGTACAAGTAATACAAGTAGTACGAGTAAGGTGGGTTGGTAGACGAGTTCCACTGGTGAGCCGGTGGGAACTTTTTGGATTGAAGCGATTTTTCACTCTTGGACTCGTCATCGACCGAGTCGAATCCCACCACTCTTTGCAAGAAAACATGAAGTTTTGGATTGGACTTTGGATTGATGCTGACTTCGTAAAGCGGCTTGAACAAGTTGGTCAAAATGTCTTGAAAAGTATTGACGTTGCCGTTTCTCTTGTACAAGTCGTACAATCTAGGAACCTGGATCAACCATCTCACATTGTGACTGAACAACTTGTTGTCGACAATCCAAGCAGACAACTTGTCCCATTCGTCAATGGACCTACCATAGATAGAGATTCTAAGCTCAGTCATCTGGTACTTAGAGCTCTCAAGATCCTCAAACACCTGCTTCGTGAGCTCAGCAAGGTACTTTCCGTTGATGAAGTTGTCAGTTTTGAGGAAAATCTCTCTCAATCTAGACTCCCCAATAGGGTTATACTTGAGATTGAACTTATCGAAACGGTGGAACGAGTCGGTGTGGGCATGCATATCCAAGGTATCGATCGACAAGTCATAAGCAGTAAGGTTCAAAGACTTGAACACTTCGGCCAAAGTCAAGATCTTGCCGTCTCTAAAGATGACCTGCTCATGTGGTTGAGTCTTTAACTTGTACTTGATGAATCTGAGCAAGTGCTTCTGGTTCATACAGGCCGAATGGTGGATATGGGTATCGACTTTACGGACATTGTAGAAATCTCTGTGAGGATTCTTCTTGGACTGCTTGGTTTCCTCGAACTCATTCAAAAGATAGTACATGTTCCACTTAGCTTCCAAGTACTGAAGTCTTTTGAACGCAAACGACTTGGAGGGGCCGTCTGAAGACATACGCGTGACCGTGTTAAGATCCGAATAGTAGTCGTGCAAAGATGGCACTTCTACAATCGGCTTGTCTGTTTCGGTATCGATAGCCCGGTACAAGTGGCCGTCGCCCAACTCGTACTTATATTTGGTAGATGCCTCTGGAATCACACACCGGTCAAGACTGAATACTTCTTCGTCTTCTTCATGAATGGTGCTTGGAGCCTGGTTGAATCTGTTTTTGGACTTGTAGGTGGGTTTAGGAGGAGGAGGGTAGATAGTCCATGAGTCCTGGTTCTTGGGGTTGTCCAACTCGTTTCTCTGAATAGATCTGTCTAAGTATTTGTGTCTAAGATCAAGACACGTCTTGACGTTCTGAAACAACTCGATAAGCTCATCGGACGGGTGTGGCGCAGGATTGCCCAACTTGTGCGATGGCAAGTCGATAAAAGATTTACGGCGATGGGTTTGGGAAGGGCTGCCGAGGCTTGCAAGAAAACCACCTTGTTCTTGGTGGCCCTCTTCCTTTCCATGTAAAGCCTCAAAAGTCTTGACTTTCAAGTCGTGGTCCTTGATAAACCGTTCTTCCGTGGTGGAATAGTGTGTCGAGTTATAAGAGCCCGACAACATGTCGCCTTCTTCATCGTCGTCGCCATCGAAGCGGTGGAGTTCGGAAGCGTGGTCGCCGTCTTCGTGCTCACTGCTCGTAGAGTCGACGTAGGTGTGGCTAGGTTCAGTGTCGTGAAGATCAAGGGTGAATGGGGACATTCTTACTTCTTAGTCCCAAATCGTTTATCTCATCTGGAGTTTTTCGTTTCAATTTGATGGCCGTGCGGCGCCACCCGCAGGGCGTCAAATCTCCGAACCTGTCACAGAAAAAGACTGTACATTACAGTACAGTACAGTCAGTAGCCTGAATAAGTAGGGCTCAAGGTAGATATTGGGCTGCAGCCGATCACCCTCTAATAGAATGCTTAGTGATGAGCGGTACTGAGTCATTCAAACTATGCTAATTGGTTAGCCTACTGTCTGGCAGTGTGTCCTACGTACCGGTCGCACCATGATACTGGCGCTGGAACACGTGGAAAATGCGTACATTACCCAGCCTTAGCCAATGATAAAGAAGTCGAGGGCTATGGAGTAAAATGGTAAGTCGTTTGTGTAGTTGGGATAGCAGTCAACTGGTCATGAACGTTGTCTTATTGTCTCATTTTCTCGCTCAGTATAGCTGCATGAATATAAGGCGAACAGAATTTTCGCAGCCAGAATTTACCACGGAAATTTAGCCGTACTGTGGAACTAACCACCAATTAATGTTCAAAAGCTATTAAGGAGATTAGTTTTTCTTTTCATTCAACTAAGCAAAGGTATTTATTAATAGTAAACATAGAACTAAAGTACTCGATACCGGCATCGTAGGTGGCATTCAGTTGTTTCATTAGACAAGAGCTACCGAAGCAAAAGCAGATGCTGCCAACACAGCATACATAATGGCCGAGCCAGACGACTTCAAGGTAATGGAACCTGCCGCATTGGTCGAGACCGGAACTTTTGCGGTGGATGACGATTGAGCGGCAGAAGATGATGAGGTATGGTTGATGGCAGAAGAAGCATTGGCTCTCTTATAGAGAACTTCGTCATCGAGTAACCCGTACTCAAGAGCGACTTCTCTTGAAACCAAATCTCTGGCGAAAATAGTGCCGTTCAGGATCAAGCTGCCGATATCGTTAATCAACGCATGAAGAAGGTTGGAGTCGCTAATGGCTCTGGTGAACAAGTGTTCCAACAAGCCTGAGTCAATGATATCACCAAGAATAGGCTTCAAGGAACTGAAGTTTATACCAGAGAGTGCTCCGTTGATATCACGGAAAATACCTTCAAGAATTATAGCCACCGAGTCCTCGAATTGAGGGTCACTGAGAAGCTTGGAAATGGTTTCCTCAACCAACTGAGACCTCTCAACCGAACTAAACACGGTGGTCAACAAGTCCTCGATGTTATCTCTTTTTGCGACGTATGCCGGAGTTTGGGGTGCGGCCATTCGAGCGAAAAGTAATTGGCGCTCGGCCAAATGCTCTTCTCTTTTGAGAACACTACTAATGAGACCTTCTGCGGCTTGTAAGATGCTGCCGAAATTGATCGCTCCCGATGCAATAACTTTTTTGATTACCCCCAACCCGAATGGGAATAGTTCGGGGTCCTCCAATATACCGGTGAGTAAACCGTAGGCCAAGCCAGATCTGTCCAAGGCAACCCACACAGCAGTGGTGTTGGTGTCTCCGAGAATATTCAAACCTTCTTTTAACACTCTTCCTGCAATTGACCTGGTCCAGTTGTGCGCAACGATATACGAAGCCGCTTCAGGAAGAAGATTGGTGTCCTTCAAGCCAACCAATATGTCATCCAAATACTTGACGTGGTCGTCTTCAGTCAACAAGTTGTTGGCCCAGCCAGCGATTCCTTCGAAATTGATATCACTGAGAAGCTTGGGAATTTCGCCAGCTATTTCTCCCACGATATCACTGACGATTCCTCTTTCTTGGAGATCCACTTCAAGTGGTGCCGATCTTGGCGTCATTATAGGAGCTATGGCTGCTCCTTGGGCTACTGACCCGGCAGTTATTAAGACAGTGGAAGCTGTGATCAATTTCATTGTAACGAAAGACTTGTTTAAATAATTATTTAAACGTGGAGGGTTTGGAACAATTTATGCTGCTAAAATCAGGGACAGTAAACATTTATATATTTGTAAGTGCCTCCAACATATACCCAATTGGAACTAGTGGAATGTGGTTACAGATCTGAGTATGTGATAACTGTTTTTGGCACTGCTCATCTTTTTGCAGCACTGTGATCTACTTATACTTCCTAATGCGGAAATTGTGACATTTTCCCTATTGGGAACAAGCACAATTACGAGTACTGGGCACGTGAGTGCGCTAGCCTAATGGGCAACATAGAAGGCTGGTTACAAGCACAATCGTGTTTGGACTAGGGCCCAGGCCGTTAGGACCGTAACGAGACGTAAACAAACACAGGCTCGAATACACGCGGTTAAACTTTCTTTTCTACATATGGAAATTATTTTGCAACCACATCGAGTTATGATATAGGATGTGGAAATGTCTCACAATGGTAGACACCAAGGGTAATTCGGTGTTAACCTAGGGAAGTAATGCCAAGGGTAATTTGAATTTTAATTCGGTAGCGGCAGTGTCGGATCTGTAGTCTAGTATGTGTTGAAATCCCGCATGTGGCACGGGCTCTTCCAAAAGAGTCTCAGTTTGGCCATTATGCTCGTGGTTTCGGCTATGGTTTTGAGATTGGCGCTCATGTTTGTTTAGTTCGCAGATATTGAACTTAAATAGGAGGTAGTATTTGAGACTCATGAGCTTGGAGCTCTGGAACTGCTGCGTCAAGTAGCGTGGAATGTGTAGTGTTCCGTTGACTAGCGAGGTGCCGCGGTCGCTGTGGCTATCCCAAAGTGACGCAGCCAAAGTATTAACTTTGTATTTGGGCGTGCACGAATAAACGTTGGTGAAATCTCCACTTTTGTTTGTATTGTTGGTTGCGTGGAACACTTCGTGCGCTTCCAAGTATACAATAGCACCTGCGATTTTGGTCCAGCGACTATGACCCTCAGGGTTAATGTCGAGCGTAAAGTTTATATCTTGGCCAATGTGGTAGTATGGATGCGATAGACTAATGAGGCACAAATGCACGTTGTTCACACGCAACTGGTACTGAGTTTTAAGGTGTTCGGGTAATTGAGGCACTGAGTCGTGCACTTGGGGCTCGGATTGGCTGCCAATGCTGTTGCGGTGCTCGCTTGAAGAAACTTTGGGCATATTGTAGAGATCTGATTCTATGAGCTTAGACAAGTCGCTAAGGAACGCAGCTCTCGAGTCGGTACCATTTGAGTCGGGTGTTGGAGTAGAAGTGACATCCGGTGCAGTTTCGGTATTGATATTCCATTTCTTGTCAACTAATGCTCCGTTCAGCAAGTAGTCTTTCTGGAGCCACCTCTTATTGGAGCATGCGAGTCTCTCGCCCTTGACAGTAAGTGGGAAGTACACTGTGTGGGGCACCAATTGGGCCAGATCCGCACTGCTCAGAAGCCCAACAATTAGTGAGTAGCGAATACTGATCCAGCCCTGGTCGCGTGCCAAGCCAGTCAGACGGGCGTTGTAGGTTGGCGGTAAGTCGGGGTTTTGGGGGAACCTGACACGAAATTTGCGCGACGAACCGGGCTTAATACTGATGTCGGAAAACAATAGTGCTTGAGAAGTTGTATAGAATGGAACAATCGAGTCGGTGATATCGGAAAGTGGAAGCGATTCTTGGGGCTCGTGGTGGTCAGCCTCAGTTTTGGGCGGCCGGTGCGAGTTGAACGTGTAGAGCAAATCGTGAAGAAAGTATTTCTGCTCTAGTGTAATGTTGTGTTTGGCTTTTTCCATCACCAAGTCGGCCACGCCTCCCAAACGGCCCCCCACTATCATGGGATGGGACAAATTCTCCGCTATAAAAGGCACGTTGTTCATTTTCAATTCCTTGACGTCCTCTGTATCCTCCTCTTCTTCGTCTTCACCACCGTCATCCTCGTAACGGTTAATGTAGTCTTTGTTGTCCCACCACAAGGAGTTCTTGGAGCCACCAGCCAAGGCGTTCGCGGCGTTACCGAGTACGAAATTGTAGTTCAATACAACGTATCCCACGATCTGGAGATAGCCCAAAAGCACCGTGATATCGTTGCCACCACCGGCGTTGATGAGCTTGGACGATTCCGATTCAGGGTCGCTGCCTCCGAAAATCGACCCAAACCACCCTGCTTCCTCTTTTGGTTGTGTCTTAGGATTGACTACTATGGACCGATCCAGCGTGTTGTGTAGCTCAATCACACACTCTCTTTCGCGCCGTGAGTTCTCGACTCGATCGGCTAGGTACGTTAGCGATATGGTGAGTAGGTCATTGACTTTCTTGCTGTAGTGGGGCGTCAGGTCTAGATGGGGCATTGATCCAATTAGTGGTTGATTTGAAAAATAGAAAAAGTGAGCGAACATAAAATATAACTATGAGCGAAACAAATAAACCAACAGAGAGTAGATAGATCTACAATACCATGTGAGTCGCTGATGACTATAGTATGTGACCAACCAGGCTATGACCATGTAACTATGAATTATCGTTTTGAATGTAGAAATAGTGTACATAATGTAGGCTATAACTGTAACTATGTCCACTAGTACGTAACCGTAGAATGCGAATCATAATTGTAAGGTACTCTAAATGGCAATGAATCTCTTCTACTTCGTTCATTTACCCGATGGCAGCTTCTGTAACCACAGGCTATCCCACCAGTGGTCTACTTCAAGCCAACCACGTAAGGACTCACCTCCACACAATTAACTGTTACTTTTTAGTTCTTTTAATTTATATTTATTCTTCTACTTAATTATTCTACCTTCTGTTCTGGCTGAAACTGCTGGCTATTATCTATGGGAGCTTGGATTCCCTCCTGTTGGATCTGAGCCAATTGGTCTTCTTGTGAAATAGGCTGGCCTCCGTTAGAACCATTGACACCTACGATTTGATGGAAATCCAAGATTTCACTATACATCATCACTCTCCAGGTATCAACGGGCAAGTCTGCGTCATTGAAACTCCAGTCGAACTTTGTTTCACAAACAGGTTCATCGGTAGGATCGTGGAATGGCTCCATGTACGGATGCTCCAATGCTTCGACGGCGGTGATTCTCTTCTTTGGGTCAAAAATCAACATTTTCTCCAACAAGTCAATGGCTTCGGGCTCAACATGGGTGCACTGAGCAAATCTCTCTTTGAATGGTATAGGTTCGCGGTGTGGCAAGGATTGGACGAATCTTAAGGTGTTTTCCGAAAGAATGGTGCTGATAACATCGGCAGGAGGCGAACCTAAAAGTTCGGTAATAATCGAAAACTGGTGGACATGGTCTCTACCCGGAAACAACGGTTTGCCTTCGATTATCTCAGCCAATATACATCCGACGGACCACAAGTCGACCTCGGTATCGTATTTCTGCCAGGTCAACATGATTTCAGGCGCTCTGTAGTATCTAGTGGAGACGTACCCGGTCATTTGAGGGTCTCTTATTCTGGCCAAGCCAAAGTCGCAAATTTTCAAGTCACAGTTTTCATTAATAAGGATATTGGAAGGCTTCAAGTCTCTGTGAATAACGCCCGCAGAATGGATGTATTTCAACCCTCTCAACATCTGGTAGGTGAAGTATTGGATAAACTGCTTCTCCAAAGGTCTGGATGTAAGCAATCTGTGGAGATCCGTACCCTGGAGCTCGTTCACAAAGTATATGTCCTCCAAAGGCGACAAAAAGATATCGTCCAAAGTGATCAAGTTTTCGTGTCTCAAATGTTTCAAGAGCTTGAGCTCTCTGTAGGTACGTTTGGCTAGAACCGAAGTCAGGAAAGGTTTCATGATTTTCTTAACGGCAACATTTTGGCCCGTGAGCTTGTCTACGGCCGAACAGACCAACCCAAAGGCACCCATGCCTACGGGATTGAGCTCGGTATATCTGTTGGTAACCTCGAAGACGGTACCGAATATTTGGGTTCTTGTGAATTCACCATCTGACGACATGTTGTACTTGATTTATAATAGGCTGGCAGATAGATTCGGCTAGATTGGGGGTGTGAGTGGAAATATTAGTAGGAATGCGAAGCTTTGACGAATGGAACGCTGTGACACAGTATAAGGGACAGTTTGCTGGACGTGGAGCAACGATTGAATGATCAGGTTTGATAGTATAAGTCTAGCTCTAATTATATTGTATAACAAATAAGTGTTGTGTAGTGAAGAACTGGCACTTCGCAATGAAAAAATCCTGTCAACAAATGACCCACCCAGGGGAAATAGTGCGAAATGCAGGGAGGTTGCTATATGTAACGTCGCCCGCGAAAGAGCCAGCTAACCAGCAGGGATCTCTGTAGCTGCGCGGTCAGGGTTTTAAGCGGGGTCCAATCTGATTGTTATTGTCTGGCAAGTAAGTCGCGGGGCATTGTGTTAGTTAATTGGCCTATTTGGCCACTCGGCCCCGTTACAAGCTTTCCGTCCCGCCGCGCTGTCCTTCGCACTCGTCGGTACTGCCCCTGCATCTCGACCCGGCATGAGCATGAGCCTAACTCTTCCTATTCGCACCCTCTCACACTTCACACTTCCCAATCGCGCCATATTATGATTTCTATTAATACCCTCACCTTTGTTGTTTCGTTATTTGTACCATTGATCTAAACTGCTCTCATTCTCATTCTCATACACACACTTACGGTCTACTGCTAATATACAAAAATCGATACCCAGCTAGCTTTCCACGTTACGCTCTCTGTTCTTGCTACTCTACTATGTCGATATTCTCCCACCACTCGCCACTCTCTCGCTGCTCTCTCGGTGTTTTCTCATTCTCCTTGTCGCATTATTTCGCTGTGGCTTCTTAACAAATGAAATAATCACCAACATGCCTTCTATCGAACCGGGTGCCTCGTCGGCATCGTCAATCATCAGTCTCCTCAAGACCATCGTGGGCGCAGGCCTTCTTTCCATGCCATATGCCTTCTCTACCGATGGAATTGTCTTTGGAGTCCTCATAATTCTTTTGGCAGCCGCAACCTCGGGCTTTGGCCTTTTCATCCAAGCCTATGTTTCACGCTACGTGCCCAAGGGCCATGCCACCTTCTTCAATCTATGCTCAGTCACCTACCCTACCCTCTCAGTGGCTTTTGATTTCGCTATAGCCGTTCAATGCTTTGGTTCCGCTTTGTCGTACTTGGTTTTGGTGGGTGAAATCATGCCCACCGTGGTACCCACCGTTCCTTACGTGGAAAATACTCGTAACTTCTGGGTCCTTGCTTCGGCCGTTATTTGTGTGCCCCTCTCATTCCTTAAGAACTTGGACTCTCTCAAATACACCTCCATCTTGGGCCTCGTGGCCATTGCCTACATGTCTTTGCTTGTGGTGATCCACCACGCAGTGGGCGATATTCCTCAAGACTTGAAGGGCGACATCTCCCTTCTCCCAATCTCGGCCTCTGGCATCTTCTCCACGTTTTCCATCATTGTTTTTGCCTATACTGGCCACCAAAACATGTTTTCCATCATCAATGAGGCCGCAGACAAGTCGCTCGTGAACTTGTTCAAAATCACAAACACCGCCTTGTTGGAGGCTACCACTCTTTTCTTAATTGTGGGATCTGCTGGATACCTTACTTTTGGTAACAAAGTCGCCGGAAACGTCATCTTGCTGTACCCTGGCGGATGGCCCACTACGGTTGGTAGATTGTGTATTGTGTTCATGGTGATCTTCTCGTTCCCATTGATGCTTCATCCAGCAAGAATTTCTGTAAACAACATTGCTTATTGGGTCCGCTTAAACTTGTTGAAACCCGAGCCTCAGACTGGCGAATCGGCGCCATTATTGGACCCCGAACACGAAGAAGAAGTCCACGGCAGCACTCGCAGTCTCGTGGTTCCTTTCTCAGAAACCTCCTTCATTGTTATTACAGTTGCGCTTCTTTCTCTTGGCTACATTCTTGCTGTATCTATCAGCTCATTTGCATTTGTGTTGGCTGTCGTGGGTGCCACAGGCTCCACGGCTATTTCGTTTATTTTACCCGGTTTATTTGGTCACAAGTTGATTGGATCTGAGCTGGACGATCCTTCGACCGTAGAGGTGGTACTTAAGAACTTGTCGTTAGCACTTACACTCTGGGGCTTTGCCGTGATGTTCATCTGTCTTTACACCACATTAACCACTTAAATACCCTATAAATCAGATCAATACACATCTATGCCAGAGCATATACTACAAAAGAATAGAGACGAGAACATATGAAATAACAAAAAAGGTTCTAGCAACCATTTGTAGACAATGATGAGTATTACTACATTTTTTACCATCTACCATATAATTTCCTATAGCTTCCTTTTTCGTCCCTTTTCAGTCTAATTAGTCTTGATTTTCCAGTGAGCATTTTGTATTCGCACGGGCAAATTCCAAAGAGATCGTGATTACCATTAAAATGTCTTGCGAACACCAACACACTCACGGCCACGACGATGACCATAATGGCCATGGCCACTCCCATATCGCACCTGATCCTACCAACCAGGCTCAATCGCTTCGCAGCAAAATCGACTTGCATCACATAACTGGCCTCAATGTCGCTAACTCACCAGAACAATTGGCCAAGATATTTCGTTCAGCAGACCACATATATGACATTGATCCAGTGATCAAATCCGATTGCGGATCACAAACTATTATCAACATTCCGTTTCTCAACTCCTCCGCAAAATTGTTTTCCATTATTTTAAGAACTAATGGTGACAACTACTGTCCTAGGAGCATCAAGCTATTCAAGAATGACCCTCAGATCGACTTTGATAATGTAGAACAAAAGCGTCCTGCGCACACTTTGGACCATCCTCGCTTGGGCGTTGCCGCAGACTTGGAGATATCGCAACAATCCCTGGATAGTAACGACTTTGTGGAACACTATTTGCCCAGACATGTCTTTACAGGGGTCCATCTCTTGACGGTGTTTGTTAAGGACGTCTACGAAGAAGAGAACGAAGAAGATGAAGACGATGCCCAGTCGCGGATTCACTACATTGACTTGCGTGGCGAGTACACCGAACTCACCAAGGAGCCGGTCATAACCTTGTACGAGCTGGCTGCAAATCCAGCTGATCACAAGAGCCTCACTGCAACCGCCTACGAATTGAACTAAATAGCCGAACCAATAAAATACGTGTCACGTGATTAATCCTATGCTTTGACTTTATGTAGCAGGCTTAGGTGTTAGTGCAACTGTTCTGTATTGTTCCGGTTGCTTAGCTGCTCCTACACCAAGGTCCTGTCCGATTTCTACCATAATCAGGCCATGTTGAAGCCATCATCAGTGGGGCTTCAATGGCCGACCCAAGCAGGTCGGAACTCGCATCTGCACGTGTGTGGTCGAATATCCTTCTTTCTCTCTAGAGATTTCTATATGCGCAAGGAAGTCTCCGGTTGTAAGGAGAGCCCCGGCGGTGGCCGCGGTACAAAAAAACACACGTGATTGTGGCACACACAAGTCCGAAGAACCGGGGCCCCTCGACGTTTAAGAAGCTCCAATAACACCTGTTGTTTCTTTCAACTCAATTACATTACATTATGCCAAAATTAGTTTTAGTTAGACACGGACAATCCGAATGGAACGAAAAGAACTTGTTCACTGGTTGGGTAGACTGCCGTTTATCCGATGTGGGTAAGAAGGAAGCCCACCGTGCTGGTGAATTATTGAAGGAAGCCGGTATCAAGACCGATATCTTGTACACTTCCAAGTTATCCAGAGCCATTCAAACCGCCAACATTGCTTTGGACGCTGCTGACCAATTGTTCGTCCCAGTCAAGAGATCTTGGAGATTGAACGAAAGACACTACGGTGCCTTGCAAGGTAAGGACAAGGCCCAAACCTTGGAAACCTACGGTGCTGAAAAGTTCCAAATCTGGAGAAGATCTTTCGATGTTCCTCCTCCAACTATTGAGGACGACTCCGAGTTCTCTCAAGTTGGTGACGTCAGATACGACGACATTGACCCATCTGTGTTGCCAAAGACCGAATCTTTAAAGTTGGTTATCGACAGATTGTTGCCATACTGGCAAGATGAAATTGCTGGCGACTTGTTGTCTGGTAAGACCGTTTTGATTGCTGCCCACGGTAACTCCTTGAGAGCTCTTGTCAAGCACTTGGACAAGATCTCCGACGAAGAAATCGCCGGTTTGAACATCCCAACCGGTATTCCTTTGGTTTACGAATTGGACGAAAAGTTGCAACCAACCAAGCCTGCCTACTACTTGGACCCGGAAGCTGCTGCTGCCGGTGCTGCTGCCGTTGCCGCCCAAGGTTCCAAGAAATAATCAGTGTAGTAGTTAACTAATAAAAGCCAACCATGTCTCACACCTCTAAGGATGTAGGAATAGCCCCACACTTGTATACTCGCTTTCTGGCCTCGATCTGTTTGTTACTTGAAAAAAAGATCCGTGCCGCAGTAGTCGCGAAAATCAACGTTTTTCAAGCGAAGAGTAAAAACATCACCAAAGAAACGGCTACGATTGCGGGATCCACCAGTGAAAACCTTCTAATAAAAACACCCATACCGCTCCCGATTGGCCTAATACACTACTGCCAACTTTTTTTCAAGTGATATCTTGGTCAGCACCCATACTTCTGAGTGATCATAAATAATGGCATCCAACAACCCTCCAGCGTTTTCGTTTGGTGCTGGATCAAACAATGCATCAGGTCAGTCCAACTCGGCGTTCGGATCTAACAACAATAATAGTAACAGCACAGGATTATTTGGCTCGAACCAGTCACTGACTGGCGGCTTGTTTGGTTCCAAACCATCAACAAGCTTCGGTTCTTCCAGTCAATCCACTCCAGCTTTTGGCTCTTCAAACACATCTGCTCCAACTTTCGGCTCCTCACAACCTTCCAATGCGTTTGGATCTTCACAACCAGCTGCTTCCCAGCCCACCAATGTCTTTGGAAGCTCCCAGTCTTCCTCGACTTTCGGCTCCACTCCAGCTCCTTCCGGTAGTTCCTCTTTAGGTGCCAAACCAAACGACTCAAAACCTGCATTTGGATTTGGCTCCACTGCTCAAAAACCTGCTGGAGGTTTATTCGGTGCAAAGACTGACGATAAACCTGCCTCGGGTTTCAGCTTCGGGGCAAAACCAGAGGATAAGCCAGCTTCTGGCAGTTTATTTGGTGCCAAACCTGTTGAAAAGCCTGCTAGTGGCTTTAGTTTTGGTGCCAAAGCTGATGACAAACCTGATTCTTCGGGATTCAGTTTCGGTGCTAAAACAGATGATAAACCTGCTTCATCAGGATTTAGCTTTGGCGCAAAGACCGATGACAAGCCCGCATCGACTGGATTCTCCTTTGGTGCCAAAACTGATGATAAACCAGCTTCTTCAGGCGGTCTTTTCGGTGCAAAGACCGACGACAAGCCCGCTTCAACCGCTTCAACTGGACTTTTCGGTGCTAAAACCAATGACAAGTCGGCTGCTGGTGGACTTTTTGGTGCTAAACCTGCTGATAAGTCTGCTACTGGAAGTTTCAGCTTTGGTGCTAAAACTGACGACAAACCTGCATCTGGAGGTTTCAGCCTTGGTGCAAAGACCGACGATAAGCCTGCAGCTTCTTCTGGTGGTTTATTCGGAGCCAAATCCGATGATAAACCGGCAGCAAGCTTCAGTTTTGGAGCAAAACCCGACGATAAGACCTCCACAGCCGCAAAAACTGACGATAAACTTGCTTCCCGGGGACTCTTTGGTGCAAAAACAGATGATAAACCTGCTTCTGGTGGGTTATTTGGGGCTAAGACAGATGACAAGCCTGCCACCGGTGGATTATTCGGTGCTAAGACTGACGATAAACCGGCATCTGGAGGCTTCAGTTTTGGTGCAAAGAAAGATGACAAGCCTGCTAGTGCCGCTGGCGGTTTATTTGGAGCTAAAACCGATGAAAAGTCTGCCACTCCTGCTTCTGGTGGCTTGTTTGGTGCCAAAAATGACGAGAAACCTGCTGCTGGAGGATTATTTGGAGCCAAGACCGAAGAAAAACCCGCTTCAGGAGGTCTCTTTGGAGCTAAAGCTGAAGAAAAACCCGCTTCAGGAGGTCTCTTTGGAGCTAAAACCGAAGAAAAACCTGCTGCTGGAGGTCTATTTGAAGCCAAAAAAGAAGAAAAAGCGGCCGCTGGAGGATTTTCTCTTGATACCAAGAAAGACCAACCGGCATCTACTACAGGTACTACTGCCACAACCACCACTGAACCCAACTTGAAACCTACAAAGATAGAGCCTAAAGTGATTTCGATCGATAATAACACGTTAGAAGACCTTGTGGTGAAGTGGTCCAAGCAATTGACTACCACGTCCAAGATATTTGACAAATACAGCACCAAAGTCAACGACTGGGACCAACAACTTGGCAAAAGTGGAGACGAAATATTAAAGTTGAACCAAGATACCTTGGAAGCTGAAGCGTTACAATCTAGGATCGACCAACATTTGTTGTTTGTAGAGAGTCAACAAGACGAATTAGACCAATTACTAGACAACTACGAGCAACAAGCAGACATACTACTCAATAACATTGAAATCTCTCACAAGACCAACAACGGAGAGGGGAACGACGGGTCCAATGCTATTGTGCCAGGCAACAACACCTTGAGTGTCACCGACAAACTACGTGAAAAAGCCTACCATAATGCCGAGTTATTGGACGAAAGATTGGACAACTTGGGCGACAACTTGAGCACCTTGATCGGCGAAATCAATTCTGTCAGCGATGTGTTCAACGATATTCTCATCAATGATTTGGCACAGGCAGATGGGGAATCCAAAGCCACGGCCAAAAAGAGTACAGATGAAAACCCGGTGGAGGAAATCGTCAAGTTGTTGAACCTACACTTGGAAAACTTGAAATATATCGAAAACTCAGAGGAGAAGTTGAAAGAAAGGCTTGCTGTGATCAACAAGACCAAGAAGTATTAGTCTCTTCCATATAAAGTAAAAATGTATAATACTGTGTAAACAATTTGTAAATCAAAGTACTGTGAACCTAATCTGAAGGCTCAATCTAAGTGCTCCATAAAATTTCCCCACCTTTTTTTCAGCATGCGATTTTTGATCAAAGTTGACATTTTGGGAAAACAAAGTCTGCCGTAGACCAGAATACACCGATTGCAGTCCAAGTATTACTAAAGATACAAGCAAGATGAGTGGCCCACCGGTATTTGCGCTTATCAAGATGTTGTTCAACCCTGATGTGTCGAAGAAGTTGATTCTCCAGATTGCCTATGGCCAGATCAAAGCCATTGGGTACGCCAAGGTGCTCGCAGCATTGGCAGGCGCAGGTATTGTAGGGGTTTCGTCAGTGATAAGGATTCCCCAGATCTTGAAGATTCTCAAGCCAAAGGATGTGCAGGGCAGGGTCGATGTGGTCAATGGGTTGGCGTTGGAGAGCATTGGACTCGAGACCCTCAACCAATTGGTCCATGTAGTGTTCAACAGACAGAGTAACAGCTCGTTCATCAGCTATGGCGAGAGCTTATTGTTGGGATTACAAAACATCGCCATTATTCTACTCATCAAGTTCTACAAATTGCACGCAGAGGGAAAATTGAAGGGCATTGAAGAGCATGATGGTCTAGCCAGAGCAGAGATCGTGGGTACCCAGCTTGCTTCCACTATTGGTGTCATATTGGGAACCTCTGTGTTCCTTACCAAAATCGCACCACCATCGTTGGTCCTGTTGGTGCAAATCTTGGGAATCCCCATTTCTGTGATCTCAAGAATTCCCCAGATTAGACGTAACCATGCCCTCAAGTCAACATCCTCCTTATCGGACATCACCATCAGGGCCAACTTGTTGGGCTCACTGTTGAGAGTGTTCACGTCGGTGCAAGACTACAAAGGCAAGGCTGCTAGAAACAAGGCCGCCACTAGCGACAAGATCCTAGTTGCTGGTTATGCCACCTCACTTGTCATGAACGGAATTATTGTGGGGCAATCCATTGCTTATAAGAAGGACGAGAGTGAGAAGAGCAAAAAGACCGATTAGATCCCAGAATTACGGCAACTTCCACAGACAATCGATTCGGCATTGATAGTCATACTTGATCATTAATTTTCAATTCAATCTAATAGACGTTAAGTAGTTAGAGTATTCACTTATCGTCAATCGGCATAGTACCCGATTGAGTGATTATATAAGATGCATCGATATTATTCGGTCCTATTACATGTTTTTCTTTCGAAACGTCGTGATACAGTAGCGAGATCAAGCACTCAAATTTTAAATACTTTTTCAACAATCGTCTCGTTTCCGAACAATCGTTCTCGGCACAAGGCGAACAATCTGGGACAATCTGAAACAATCTGAGACAATCTGGGGGATCTTCTCCGCGGCTGTAGTCGCTGCATCGCCCGCGGAGCGAGGGCGTCACGTGCGGCTTTGCTTCCGGTTTAAGCAATCAGCGGAAGTTTATTTGCCACGGAAGTTTATTAGAAACCGTAATAGGGAACTGCAACCTCGATAAATAGAGGGGTTTTGAGTAGTCAAATTGCATAAAAACAAGATAGCTGCGTCGTAACCCTCGTCTCCTACAGTATACGCCAAAAAAAAAAATGGTTCATCAAGCACAATACTTGCCGCCCACCGGCACCGATATTTCCTCGGTGTTGCAAGGAGGGTACAATCACCCATTATCTCGAGAATGGCAACTGGAAAGACAGCTTACCAAGAACATGTTCATCTTCCCCCTTTTTGTGACCGATGACCCCGACGAAATCACTCCTATTCCTTCATTGCCCAACATCTCCAGAATGGGCGTCAACGCTTTGATCCCGTATGTGGGGAAGTTGGTGGCCAAAGGCTTGAGGGCAGTGATATTGTTCGGAGTTCCCTTGAAGCCTGGTGTCAAAGACGCCGTGGGAACTGCTGCTGATGATCCCAACGGTCCGGTTATACAGAGCATTAAGGCGTTACGCAAGAACTTCCCTGACTTGTACATCATGTGTGATGTATGTTTGTGTGAATACACCGACCACGGTCACTGTGGGGTGCTTTACGAGGACGGTACATTAAACAGAGAACAGTCGGTGCTTAGAATCGGCATGGTTGCTGTCAATTACGCCAAGGCTGGTGCCAACTGTGTGGCTCCTTCAGATATGATGGATGGTAGAATCAAAGATATCAAAAGAGGTCTTATTGATGCAGGCTTGGCCCACAAATGCTTGGTGATGGCATATTCGGCCAAGTTCAGCGGTAATTTGTACGGCCCCTTCAGAGACGCTGCCGCCAGTTCGCCTGGCCACGGCGACAGAAAGTGCTACCAATTACCACCTGGAGGCGCGGGGCTTGCTCGCAGAGCCTTGTTGAGGGATATGGAAGAAGGCGCTGACGCCATAATAGTCAAGCCCCTGACTTTCTACCTCGACATCATCAGCGATGCCTCCAGGCTCTGTAAAGACTATCCTATCTGTGCTTATCATGTCAGTGGAGAATACGCCATGTTACATGCCGGAGCTGAAAAGGGAATAGTGGACTTGAAGGCCATCGCCTTTGAATCCCACCAAGGGTTCTTGAGAGCAGGTGCCCGTCTCATCATCAGTTACTTTACCCCGGAATTCTTGGACTGGTTGGACCAATAATCTATTAGTGTATATAAATAAGAAACGTCATACCCATTGATAGACTTGAGTAATATTTAGAAAACTGCTACGTGCTAATGACCAATTTTCATGGCTACAATGTTTTCTGTCTAGTTTAATATTGCCTCGGTAGGGCGCTTTTCTGCCTCTGCAGGTTTTTCTTTCTCTTCGCTTAGAACATGCTGTGGTGCTTCCGGTAGTATATTACTGGTAGGTGCGTTGGGAAGAACATGTTCCTTTGGTGCTTCGTCCCTTCCAAGTTCTGCTTGGAGCTTGGCAAATTCTTCATCGACCTCAGACTCCTCTCCTGCAGTGAGACCCGAGCCCATACCCAAAGATTCACTGACCTCATTCACTTTAAGCTTCTCTTCCTCCAATTCATCCAATACCTTATCGATCTTATCAATACTCATTTCATTGTTGAGTTTGGTCAAGACCTGATTACCTTGTTGTAAGCCGTAGAGCACATCTTTCTCTATAAGCTTGAATTCTATCGTTCCAATGAGCGACTCGAGATTATCTAGCTGGTCGTATGTCTTGAGCACAGTGGCTTGCTGTTGCTTTTTCGATTTGAGGTAGAACTTGGCTCTTTCCGGCTGATTTTTGTTAATTGCTTGTCTTGCTAGCTGGGACTGACGCTCTATGACCAGGTTCAAGCGTTTTTGGTACTGTTTGAGTTTATCACGCTGTTGCTTGAGCTGGAAAATAGCTTTGTCTTGAGCCGTTATCTTGGGCGCTGATGGCTGTTGGCCCATGCTTGATGTCTTGTGATAGGATACGATAAGATTGATTTGTGCGCATATGAGAAGTTGGGATAAGAAAAGAGAGAAAGAGAGGGTAGGGAAGGAAGTCGAAAGTGAGAAAGGTAAGAACGGAAAAGGAAAACGAGATGAAAAGCGTGATGTAGAGTGAGGAGAGTTTAGATCTAGGGGAAGGTTTACTACAACTTATATCGTATGATTAATATGGTCTATAAGATGTACAGTATATTTAACACAGTTGGATCGAGATTTGGGACTCGTTCTAGTTTTACCGCCGTAAGGTGCGGCAGGAAATCTGCCACACTATCAGGGGTATATTGCAAGGATCTGCGCCACTACATGATGAATTGGGAAGTTGATTACCATGCAAGCAGGTAATCACTGAAGGTTCAAATCAGACCAGCTACCAATAATTTTACTAATGGTCCAAATAACTGACAGATCTAACCTCACCAATAAATCCAGCCCTAGAGGTTAGTGCGTAGACTGCAGAGACAAATGGTCGAACGATACTGGAGTGCGAGTCTCAAAAAGCAGCAATTTAGCGAGAAAAGGTGAATCAGTGAGAAGCTACCAATTACTCTACTACACTCAGTGGTACTAGACTCCTCTACAAATAGACACAAATAGATTCGACTATTAATAACTAGACTTTTACTGATCCAGTAAGTTTCCACTGAACTTGTGCCTACTAACCACACAACAGTTACGTTGACTACTAATATTTTCTAGGTCATCTCGGTACTTTCCCTCACTATTCGCACTGTCTCTTTTCTGTACCTCATTTTCAGTTTGTCTCTTACATAAGCTCATTTACCCAAAACGGCACTTTTGTAAACACCCCAGCCCATTTATTTCACCAAGACGGCAAAAATTCATATAACCAATTCATCACTTTAGCATATCTACTCTGGGACCGTAAACAAACATCGCAAGTCGGTTAGCCTTTGTGTCACTCGCAATTGACCTGCGGCACATCGAGTAACGAGTTTCACACACTAGCCAGATTTACAGATCCATTCATTGCTCCATTCATTGCATTATCGCATAGCATAGCATGTCGTCACTAGTCTTTGGGTCGCCCAAGACTAACCATTCGTCTCCCATAAAGATGCCGGTGCTGGCGACCGAAAACGATGGCATCAACTCCAATATCATGTCAGACATGCTCAAGTCTGCCAACTCCAAAAAGAGAGCCTACATGACGTCGCCCGCTCCTGCCAGAGCCGACTCGTCCACTGCATCCATGTCAGCTTCGCCTAACAAAAGACTTCATTTGAGAAACATGAGCCCTAATGTCTCTCGCAAGACCATCTACTTGAACCATATCCCGTCTTCTTCGGGCCAGCCTTCTGGGGGTGATCCATTTGTCCCTGACTTGAGAAGAGAGATTGAGTCTCGTAGTGCTTCTGGTCCGGCCACTCAAAGAGCTCCTCCTCCTAGACCTGCATTGCTCAAAGCTTCTCTCTCCAACCCGCGATCCAAGTCTTCCATTGCATTGCTGACTCGTTCACCTCCCAAACATAAACTCCGTCGAACAAACTCGTTGATCAGCCTGGGTCCTTCTTCCGATAGCCCCTACCAGGCGTCTGCCACCTCCTCGGACCGTTTCATTCCTTCACGCCACAACTCCACGTCAGGAAAACTTCAAACCACCTTGACTACTCCCCACCCCAATGCGTCCCCAGAAACCCACATCAAGGCCCAGACTTCTAAAATATATCAGCATCACGTCGCAGAGGCGTGCGGGTTGGACGTCAATCTGAGAGTATTGTTGTACCAGCCATTGCCTCCAGAACGTAAGAACCCCATCAACATCTTCAGCGGGTCCGTCCATGCGTCGCAGGCTTCCAGAAGACTCGATAGGTCCTCTCTCAGACCGGCCATAGCCACTGCTCGGGCAAAAAAAATCCCTACGGCTCCTGAAAGAGTTTTGGACGCTCCTGGTCTTGTGGACGACTTCTACCTCAACTTACTAGCATGGTCTCTGACAAACTTGTTGGCCATTGGGTTGGAAGATTCGGTCTACGTGTGGAATGCTTCGACTGGTTCGGTGGGGTTGTTGTGTGAGCTTCCTCATAAAACGTTAGTGACGTCATTGAGGTGGTCGGACGACGGCTCTTACATTTCCATAGGTAAAGACGACGGGCTCTTGGAGATCTGGGACATCGAAACCAACACCAAGCTCAGAACACTCAACTGTGATAACCACCAGACTAGAATCGCCTCTCAGTCGTGGCACCAACACGTATTGACCAGTGGGTCTCGTTACGGAAACATTTACCACTCGGACGTAAGAATCGCCTCCCACGTAATCAACAAGTTGGAAAACTCCCACACCGCTGAAATATGTGGCATTGAATACAAGCCTGATGGCCAGCAGTTCGTCACCGGTGGGAACGACAACTTGGTGTGTATCTGGGACGTCAGACAGTGCCACAACTCGGCCAGCTCTAACTCCACGCCTGTATTCACCCGTTCCAACCACAAGGCCGCCGTCAAGGCGTTGGCATGGTGTCCTTTTCAGCCTTCTTTATTGGCGACAGGTGGTGGTTCAAGTGATAAAACAATCAACTTCTGGAATACCACCACGGGTGCCCGAGTCAACACCATCGAAACCGGATCCCAAATCAGCTCGCTTAACTGGGGCTATGCCGCAGGGACTGGAATGGAAATTGTAGCCACCCATGGGTTCCCTACCAACAACATATCACTCTTCAACTACCCTACGCTTCAGAAAACAGGCGAGGTTTTGGGTGCACACGACTCAAGAATACTAAGCGGCTGCCTCAGTCCTGACAACTTGACGTTAGCCACGGTTGCGGGCGATGAAAACTTGAAGTTTTGGTCGTTGTTTGACTTGTACAAGGGCAGAAGAGAAGGAGCCAGCGACAGGCTCAATGACAACTACGATGACGAAAATTTGATCAGCAAGGACGACTCTAAAAGTATCAAGAAAATGATGAACATCCGCTAGTTTATAGACTAATACACATAGCACAAGCACAATAACTAATAAGCACCAGAAAGCACGAAAAAGGTCTAATTTTGCACCCACGGCAGTGCTACAATCGGTAGACGGCGCTACCAAATGGTTTCGCACTACCGGTGGTCTCGCGCACTGGTCCTCGGCCGTAGCGAAAAAACGCGCTACCATAACGCTACTTCGCTTCACCAGACCACCAACTTATCATGCCTCCAAGACCACCTACAAACACACTAATAGCTACAAAGGTGCCGCCACACTTACTTGGGAACCCACAGCTGTTGATCCTGTTTTTGGCAGCCGAAAATAACCACACCATAGAGGTGGTTGCTCTTCACCGGCTAGGTCGAATCATTATTATCTGCGACACCACAGAGACCGCCATAAAAGTCCACAAACTGCTTCAAGATTCGCCCGACTACGGTCAGCTTAGTCTCAGCTACAGTATAAAAGATAATCTTTTCAGCCATGCCGATTCGTGGCAGCATAGCACCTCCAATAACGGATACTTGGAGTTGCCGCAAGACGAGGCGTCTCGCAGGTTTCTCATTTCGCCGCCACTCTCACCTCCGGCAGAATGGGATCATTGGGACAAAGTAGAGGAAGGACCCAACCAAAAGGCAGTATACTCGCCCGAAGAGCTTTCGCACTTGTTGTGGGAACGTCTAGGAGGGTTCGAAAGCTCGACGGTGCGCAAGTACCAAGATGAACAGGCTGGTCCTGAAGAAAAACCTACAGCCGAGCCAGTTGATATGGCCAACAAACCCGAGATTCTTTTCGAAAATATTAACAATGGAGCACCTGCCATTGTGCTCGACAGTATCAAGCATGCTGGACCATCCAATCATACACCCATCGCAAAGACAGCCATGCCCCCAATAGACTAATAGACTCAACCACCTAGCGCAGGATGGTTGTGTAGTTTTGTGCAGGAGCGAATTTTTTTTAGGCATCGGGATGAGATGAACCTGAAAAATGTATAGTGAGTATTACAGTAGCACCAATATACACCACCAAAATGGCTAGAACCAGATCCCAGCCTTCCACATCTCCTAAGACCCCCAGATCGGCCAAGGCCAAGAAGGTTGGAAGCATTTCCGCCGACTCTCCATCGGCCTCTCCTTCGGTAAAGAAAACCAAAAAGGCTGCGAGCGATGAGACCAAGAAATCACCAGCCAAGGCTAAGGCTGCCAGGAAGCCTGCCACCGAATCCAAAGAAACCAAAGAATCATCCAGCATAGTGCCTGCCAAGGTCGCTGCCAAAGCCATATCCGAATTAGCTAAGTACTTAGAGAGAGAAGCTGCCTCTGAAGAGTCCACCAAAGAAAAGTTGTTTGAAGACGATGAAGATAACCTCAAGAGTTTGTTTTTGCAGTTAAACACCAAGAAGTTTGTTAGCGCCAAACGTCAGTTCAAACCCAAGTTTATCAAGTTGTCGAACTCTCTTTACAACGCTGAAACCAGAACATGTTTGATCATTCGTGACCAATTGGTCAAAACCGATGAGCAGTTGGAAGCCCTTGAAAACGAAAATTTGCCAACCGTGTCACAAATTCTTCCTATAAATACCTTGAAAACTACCTACAAAAACTTTGAAAAGCGTCGTGAATTGCGCGAACTGTTTGACTTGTTCATCGTGGACGACGCCGTGTTTAACTTGATGCCTACCTTGATGGGTAACATTTTCTACGGCGTGGGTCACAGAAAGATTCCTTTGCCTATTAAAGTCACATCTACGGGTAACAACAAAGAGCTCTCGTTGCCAACCCTCAAGAACCAGTTGGACAAGTGTTTGGCCAGCACCATCTACTTGCCTCCAACCGGTGTTAACATATCCGTTAAGATCGGTGCTATAAGCGACAAGTTCGAAAAGCCACAATTGGTGCAGAACTTGCAGGATGCATTATCTGTATTTGATGCTGCTACCTTAAAAAGTGTGATGATCAGAACCGTCAAGTCTCCTTCCATTCCGTTATACTACACCGACGCGTTATACGACGAAAAGGACGTTGCCGAAAACGAAGCAGCCACCAAGCCAGCCAAGTCTGAAGAAGAAATATCTGTGTTCGAAAAGGGATTGTTGGAATTAGCTGGTGTTGAAGAGGTAGCCAAGGTTCTTGGGCCAAAAAAAACCAAGGCTTACAAGATACAAAAGCCATAGATAGAATCTGTAATACACATGAGAAGAATATCAAGTAAAATGGCTAATACACCAAATAAAACAAGTAGTATCATATTTAAATGCTTCATGCTCAAATAGCTATTTAGCTCTTTACGTAAATTCAATCTCATTTCAGTAAGTGCCAAGTGCTTGTCCATTTCGCGCTCCGTATTTTATAAATTTCAGAACTTTTTTCAACTTAATCTTTTTGCACCCGCGAGTCAATTGACAAGTATGTGGATTGTCACGCATTCGGGGCAATATGGCAAGGGTAAGTAACCATTCAGAGTAGTCGGGGCCTATATACTAACATCCAGTAGTCAAGGGCCTTAAAACCAATTCAAAATACCTCATTGGGCGGGACTTTGACTGTGACTTTGTCGTCAACAGTACGTTGGTGTCTCGGCACCAACTCGAGCTCGTATTGCCACCGTTACTGGAAACCGACAAGTTTGAGCCGAGCGTACGAAGTCCCCTTACCATCAACGTCCTTTCAAGGGCCAGATCGACTATTAATGGGGTATCCCACAAGTTGTCCAAGACCGATAAGAGCCCCATTCCCCTCACCATGAAAGATTCACCCATCGAGATCAAGTTCAAGCTGGGCTCTCAAAACGCAGAAGAAGTCATCTCTACTATAGAATGGATTGATTTCAATGTAATGACGTATACAGGTAAAATGGAGATCGACAATGTGGTCCGTCCCAGCCACTTAACGTCCAATCTCGAGACTCTCTTTGACAGTGGCATTGATCTCAGAATCACCAACGATGTGTACCTGGCCACTCATTACTATACGTTGCTGTCTGTAGCAAACAAACTGCTCAACTTGGCGTTGCTGCGAGGTATACCTGTACTCAATCACGAGTGGTATCTTTTGATTCAACTGGAACCTGAAAACGCTCTGGAGTGGCTTCTTGATATCGATTTATTGCGATTTGCGCCAGATCAGAAAAGTTATTTGCTTCCGAATCTTCTGCGTCGGTCCTTATTATCGGGGATATTGGTGGTGTTCTTTGATACAGACCGTTCACGTTTTTGCCAATTGATAAGGGCCATGGGAGGAGACTCACTCGAGGTATCAACGAATGATGATTTCATGCACCAAATAAGACAAGTAGTCGGCTCACGTCGTAGTTTGGTGGTGGTCAGCTCAAATAACCGTTTGCTACAAGAGAAACTTGCCCTGCATTGTCAGTATAATGACGATAAGGCTTTGGCGAAAGCAATTCAAGAATGCAGTAATGCCAGCTTAGTAATCTTGGACTTGTCCCTAAAGAGAAAGCAAATGGATCCCACTGAGGCGGAGACAAGCCAAACACAGAAAACTTCAACACATACGAGCCAGACCACTCAAACACAGCCTACACAGAGAAAGAGGAGGAAATACGAAAAGGTTAGTAAGCTCCACTTTTTTGATTTGCCGACCCAAAAAAGAGAAACAGAAAAGGTAGAAGAGGATAAAGAGGAAACTATGGATGCAATGAATGAAGTGGATAATAAAGTGGATGGAAAAGGGAATAAAAAGGACGATATTGATGAAAAAGTGGATAAAATGGATGATGAAACCAATAGTAATAGAGACTCTGGCAAAGGTATAGAACTGTGTCACAATACCGAAGAGAATGTGAAAAGCGTTGAAAACGATGGGAATGGAAAAAGTGAGAAGGAGAGTTCTAATTTGGATCCTGATAACTCTAGCTCTAGGTCTACTCCTAACCCCACTGGAACGAAAAGAAAAGGATCCTTTACAGAAGAAGAGCCCCGAAAATCCAAATTCAAGCCAAAAGTATCGCTTGTTGATGCCATAAGAAGAACCAAAGAAAGTGCCACCAAATCAACCAATTTTGAACTAGGCATTGATGACAATGACGATATCGACACCAACTTGTCCAATCTTGCTATTGTGGAGGAAGTGCCAGTAACTCTTAGGAAACCACCAGCTGCAAAAAGCTCGGGGCCTTCCTCAGGAAAGAACTTCAAAGCTTTCCGTAAAAATCTTCCGCTCAAGTCCATAGTGACTCGATCTTTTGTAGGACTAGATACTGTTCCCGTAGACAGCGAGATCAAGATTGTTGGTGGTACCATTGACGATGGAACCAATGTGGAAAAGTTGATGAAACAAGACTTCAGTGGACATATGCAAGAGGTCAAGAAGATATATAACGAGTCCAGTACCGAAACAGAGGACTACACCGATCTTCATCCCAAGTTGTTTGTGGACGAAGATTCACAGCCAGTAGCAAATAATTCATTAAGCAGAGCTAGTATATATGCTAGAGATGAAGATGATGACGATGATGACGATGATGACGATGATGATGACCAGCCCAAGTTTGGGTTCAGTCGGTGATTCCTATACCACATAAACCCATAGAGCGTAGATACGTATTGTGAGTGGTGTAGTAGTTCCTGCTAATGCCGCCTCCAATTTCAAACGAATCTGGGAAATCATGGGCTATACACCGAGAATTGTCTCCACTGATACAGTCGACAACCATTCCAGGACTTGGCCTAGCGTCGGAAGCTGAACAGTTCAAGTATATTTGGTTATCAAACTGGTGATATCTGTCCAATATGTTCTTTGATTTGGGAATGGTGGTGACTATATCATCCTTATGGATGATCCGTAAGAATTTGCGCTTATAGGAGTTGTGCTGTGGGGAATAGAAGCTGCCCATGACTTCGTCAGTCCACCTCACAAACGGCTCGTTACCGACCAAAGGCAGTCCAAATGTCACCAAGCTAAGCTTGGAATAGCCCAAGTCTAGCATGTGTAAGCCCAAGAGTAAAGCTATGCTTCCGCCCATGGAATGTCCCACAAGCAA
Organism: Suhomyces pyralidae; assembly: GCA_003706505.3. Taxonomy (NCBI): domain Eukaryota; kingdom Fungi; phylum Ascomycota; class Pichiomycetes; order Serinales; family Debaryomycetaceae; genus Suhomyces; species Suhomyces pyralidae. The sequence goes on along the minus strand of PPLO03000003.1, from coordinate 1,070,064 downwards.
AATTTCGTAGTTTTCGGTATCAATTTCATTTTCCAATACTTCGTGAATATTATTTAGCGAGCTTATAAAGGCTTCATAAAACCCCTTGTGAACTCTACAATTCTCCCCACATGGCTTTATATGGTACCTTAAATTATAGTAGTTGATCATATCCATTTTCAAGTCGGTGTATCCATCGAATACTGACCGAGTCCCTCTTAATGATACAATGATGGTCTTTTTAGGCGTTCCCGTTTCTTGCTCATCATAATGGAAAATATTAGAATATGTAGTTGCTATATAACCACACGCAGTATCGTCATCGTACCACTGATGCACCAATGTCACGTTAGGAAACCTTTGTTCACAGTTCAAATCACACTTGAATGGGTTTGAAATTCGCCTGTTTTTGGAGATGCAGTACGAGATATCGGCTAGATGGGCGTATGTATAAAGGTTGGAGTATATGGCAGGGTCAACTGGTAGTGCTGGGGGATCGAAACTGGCTGGTGGTATTAATGGCCGTGCTGCCGACCAATACGCTAACAAATTCCACACCTTCATTCTTATCGTAGCGCAACTTAATGGTCATCACAAATGAGTATATATCAGCTTACGTAAGATTACCCCAGATTTGAGTCTGCGATGCGCGATAGCGACGAGATAGTCTGTAGTATGAGGAGGGCCAAGCCAGCTCCAAATGCAAAGAAAAGCCCTACTACAATTAGCTTCATAGCTCTTTTATAGGCCCAACTTATCTTGAACAAAAATTTCAAGCCGTAACAGGCACAAATAGCTATGATAATGGCGAAGTACTGAAATGTCTGCGCGGCCATCTTGGAAATTGCTCTGAATGGGGATCCAAAACTAAATTTCCATGATACGATCCTCTCGTGAGCAGAGTAGCACGCATTGAGAATCAGATTCCATTGATTTAAAGCGCCGTTTAGTGCATCTGTGATGTTCGAGACAGTGTGGGCCATGCCCTCAAGATCGTTTTGAAGCTTGACTATTCTGTGCTCGGTTTCGTTTACCTGGGTATCTAATCTACTGTGAACTATGGATGCGAATGCACTGATATTTTTCGCAGAATCATCCAAGATATTGACAAAGTAGCTTTCGAATGCCGTGCTCACTTCCTGAAGCAATACATTGAGTTCTGCTCTTACCATTTGACCTTGTTCATGTATGGCCATGCCACTACTTTCCAAGCTCTCTTCAATATTCTCTGCCAATTTTTGGCTCACCTCGAGGACTTCCCCCAAACTCACCGCCCGCTTCTCGTTTGCAACCGTGACGATCTCAAGATCTTGCATGTTGTCCAAAATACGATCGAGGCTGCTTTGGGCCTCTCCCGTCCATCCATGAAGTTGCACCTGTAAATCAGACACCATGCCAGAAATATTAGAGCTCACGAAGGTAGTTGTGAGATCGTGGAGGTTTGATGATACTCGGTTTAGCTCTTTTTCCATATCCTCGAAATCTCCTGCGTAGATCTCGGATGCTTCAGTAAACGACCTCAATGCTTCATTCAATAATTCTTCCACTTCAATCCTGTAGGCCTCTAGATCTTGCGATGCACTGTTTGCCTGTTCGGTATACTGTGCGAAGATCAAATGCATTGACTTTTCAAGACTTTCAAATTGGTTTTGTAGAATTTGGTGCGAATCGGCTGCAAATTCCAGTGACCGATTGATGTGATCGAAGAATTGAGAATAAGCCCGCGTCACATTGGCAAATAGTCCAAGAATATGATCCTTTTCGTATGGCAATGCCTCCTCGTAGCAAATGGTCTGAATTTCACGGTAGTAGCCACTGAAAGTGGTCCAGTGCTGTGGCGATCTCTCGATATCTGCTATGCATCGATCCAAAGTATGGGGTAGGTCGTGGCATGTGTCTGGATAGACAATGCCAGCATTGTTAAATTCGCATATCGATAGCTTAACTGCCAGTAGTTTTCGCGATTCAGGGTCCAAATATTCTATACCTCCGGAAACGCAGATCGGCACAATACCTTTTATTGCTTCTTGGATGCATGGAGGTCTCGAAATCAGATTGACCGACTCGGTTTTTTCAAGCAATTCAAGCCAGTCAGTACAAACAGCAGTGGCAATAAAAAAGAATAAAATGTACATATGTGGCGTGGGTACCACTTGGGGGTCCCAGCCTTCTTATGGACCTTTCATTTGAGACATCGATGAAACAAAAAAATTGAGCGGTAGGGGAATCGAACCCCTGTCACCTGCTTGGAAGGCAAATATGTTAACCACTACACCAACCGCCCTCTTGGTTGAAATTGGCTGATTTCAGCGGAAATATAAATTTATGGGTCTGCTAAGTTTCTAGCAGTCTAACTACATTAACGATAATCTGGATTGCAACAGCTAACTAGATCAATCTTAATGTAAATTTCATGCAATGTAGAGCGGATGTGTCGCGCAAAGACCGATCAATCCGACGTCTATGTCAGCACTGTAGTATTGCAATAAGCATTAGCGTCACGTGATATTTCCACCATCGATGCATTTTTGGTCCAAATTGGAATACCCAAAGACTCCAGAGCATGCAACGAGTCAGGATAGGGTACAGTAGGCTCGGTGCTGTTAGAAGTACCAAGACCTGCTACAGAAACTATGCCAAAACTCCATTTCTGTTTATCCCGAACGAAGAGAAGCATATATTCGAAAATGAAAAGTTAACTCCAGAACAAAACGATGCTGCCATACCACCCAAGCCCGAGTTTAAAGACGTTTCCAAGTATCACCATGACATGAGAAATCCTGAAGATATAGCCGATGTTATCACCAAGTTTAATTTCAACGATTTCATGATATCTGCCCTTTCTGACCAAGCTACCATTTTAGGAGACCCAGCACACAAATTCATACTAAAAGACGGCACTGAACAATCCGTAAGCCTACATTTTGCCAACATGACCAGGCTATGGACCAAAATCTTCAATGAACAAATCACAAAGCTTTCGGATATATCACCACAGCAAGAACTTAATTTATCGTCCAACACTACTGAGTTGACCCAGAAGTATGAACTGTTCACCGAGAAATTAGGCACTGTGTTTACAGTAGCAAACTTGGAGCTGTTCTACAGACTGGTAGGAGCACTCGATGGTCCTCAAGACTACTTGACACAACAACAATTCGGTACAATAACGTTTGAAGCCGTTTCCAGCTATTTAGCAGGACGTGCGGAAATGGAAGATCCAAAGCACTTTGAAGCTTTGATAGACTTTATTATTCCCAATATTGAAAAATGCTCGCAGCAAGGAATCATTACGATGATCAAAGCTGTGGTCAGCAGATTAAAAACCGTTGAAATCCCCAAAGAGCATTTATCTATTTTCAACCGATTCGTGGAGAAGATAGAAGACTTTAGTTTTATTCAGTCGTTAGACACAGCACATTTAGATGAACTCGCCTGCTTATTAATAGGTAACGGAGACCTTGCTCGTGCCAGAGACGCTCTTAGTACTATCATTCTGAGAGGTATATGTCCATCCAGTGTCACGGTGGACGAATATTTTTTGTGCTACCATAAAAGCTTACAGAAAAATGCAGTCAACGGAACTGTAATTGTGAAAGACTTGAGTCTTTTGAAGCCTGCCATTTTCCACCGCGACATCAGTCCTGTTATATTATCTGTACTTTTGGAACATGTGGTAAGAGATTCCATTGATTTGGGCATGTTACTCAGACTTGTGAACAGCAGTATGTTGGAACGGTTTCAGCATGAAATATTTACCAGGTTACTAGTAGTCAACGAGACCACTCCGAAGCAAGACAGGGTTCTTCAAATAGGACACTTGGTGAGGCATTATGTCGACAAGGGTGTCAAGTTGAATCCTAGCACCGAAACATTGATCAAGAGGGCAAAATTATAATGTACATAGATGATAGACAATAAAAGAATTAGAAAATATAGATTTAAAAAATTAGGTTTATGGACAAGAACATGATATTCAGGGTAACAAGATGGGGCGTCAGTTGTACAGCCGGGTTTGTTTCTTAAACGCTATCGACGGGCAGAAGAATTAAAGAAAGTGTCTTTTGTATTTAAATTTAACAGTACTTATAATCTTTGTACTTATTGCTTTTTTCATAATTGCTATCAAAGCTTATGTATTCCTGAGGGCATTTAGATGCTCCTCTAACTCTTCTTGTCGTCTCTCGTTATCATTAATCCGAAGTGAATATTCGCTGATGGGATCGTGTGATCTGATGCTTAGGTCGTCGTTGCTTTCATTATGGTACTCGTGGTGAACCCATCCACTATCAAAACTGTCGTTCGCATTATGGCTCAACTTCGGCTCTCGTGCTGTGTTGTTTTGAGTACTGTAAAACCCGTTGGTATATACATAAAAGCCGTCGTCACTAACCGAATCGTTCCATCTGCTATCTATAATACTGTTTCGTAGCCTCATGTCGTCGTTTCCATACTTGTGGTCTAGCTCAAGGTACCGCCTCGAAGAAATGGTTCTCTTGACAAAGCACAACATTGCCGCTATCAAAGTAAGGACTATAACAGGGAATAACTGAAGCCATCCTACGTAGCTCAAATTGGGAATAAACAATAGGATATCGGCCAAAAGTCCCAATAGAGTACATATGAAAGATAGCATGGAGAATGCGAGCATCATGTTGATGTACCGAGAAATGTCTCTCGGTTTTCGAAGCTGTTGAGGCCCCGATTCACGAGAAACACTCTTGCTCGATTGGGAGCCAACTTGGTCTCTCATTTCGATCATTTCTTCTTGTTCTGCCACGCTTTTCGAGGAGCCAGATACTTCCGACAGATGAGGAGCTTCTGGATTTCGTATACACCAACTGAGCTTTAGTCGGTCTATTTTTTCCACATACTCTAGTGATATCAAAAATAATACCACCAAGAATAGGAGGCACGAAAACCCGAAAGCTATGACGTGAACCACTAGAAGCTTGGAGATAGTATAAGTTGCATTAGAGGGCAAAGCAACATCGCCTAGATCTTCCACTTCTCCATTTGTCATGACCTGAAGGGAGTTGTTCATTGTGGCATAGCCTATCCTTGGTTCCAGACACCTTCCTGTATTCAAATCACACAAGCCAAATACCCCAAAGCTGATGGACTGATACCTAGAGAGGTACACGTTACTGTGTGCTGAAGTGATGGGGACTGATACTACTGGTAGTAGCTGCACCACTAGGCAGAAAGCGTTGAGTATTGCCAAAGCAACGAGCTCTTTGCTTAGAATAGCCATTAACTGTAGGTTGTTATATGGTGATGAATTGCAGTCTGGAAAGCTGATCACTGAAAGTGCGTAGCGAGAAAAGAGAAAATGATAGCGAGAAATAGCGATAAAGCTTGGCAGAGTAGTGTGATGCAACTAAGAGTACATATAAAACTACATAGACTTGCTGATAGTATATACAACAAGGATATTGAGTACAGAGACTATATAGGTGTTGGGATATTAGTATTTGAGGTACGACTATTTAGAAGGTGCAACACACCAGGCGCAGTGATGCCAAAGGGTCAGAATTTTTAAGATTTGCACCCAATTTTATTCTGAATATTTTAAGCAACATAAACTATTATATCTGATAGATTGGACTAAATTGTCAACGTCACTCGAATAAATCGGGAGTACTTGTACTTTGTACATTCTCATGATATTTTTAGGAAGCTGCAAATTTTCTATAAAAAGAGGTATGACGCAGCCTTTTGAAATCCAGGCTCACTCACTATTCGAGACCTGCCAATTGTACACACGTATATCTCTCGCTATATAAGCAAACTCTTTGTTATGGTAGTACAATGGATTGACTTATTTGCCTGTATGAAGTCTGTGACTATTGATGGGTAGGTACTTATCTCCTCTGCTAGAAATGTCTCACGTGCCCTCACATATACTTCCCTCCCATCGTGTCTCGTGATCTCACACCATCAACCATGAAACGTCTAGCAAGTGCTCTAGTAGTAGCATTAGCATTTACAGTGTGGAGGTTGATACGAATTCCGTCGGCCCCCAAAATGGTTCACCCTTATGCGAAAGAATTAGAAGTTGCCACTTTGGCAGTCAAAAGAGCCTCGATATTGACTAAAAGACTCAGCGACTCAATTGCTGCCACTCAAAAATCCGGTACCCATATCAAAGATGATAAATCGCCAGTGACTATAGGTGACTATGCAGCACAAGCCATAATTAATCACGCTATTAAGCTCAATTTTCCTAGCGATGAAATTGTAGGAGAAGAAGATTCGGACGATCTTCAAGCAGGAACTTCTGAAGCAAGTGATTTAAGTGCAAAGATCAAAGAAATTATCGGCCAAGTTCAAGATGAAACCAAGAATTACAATGAAAAACTAGGTATTCTTGAACAATTGCCTGAAATATATAGAAGCATTGACTACGGTAATTCTGCCGGCGGTCGTCTGGGCCGGTTCTGGGCTTTGGACCCTATCGATGGTACCAAGGGCTTTCTCAGAGGAGACCAGTTCGCGGTGTGTTTAGCCTTGATTGAAAACGGCCAAGTCGTATTGGGGGTCATTGGATGTCCTAACTTGCCTGAACACGTGGAGTCTAACGAAAAACAATCTGGAGTCGTGGGTGGATTGTTCTCTGCTATCAAGGGCCATGGGTCATACTACTCCAAATTGTTTGAGAGTGGATTCTTGCCATTGGCTGAGCAGCAACGCATCCATATGAAGCAGACTTCCAATGTTGATGAGCTCCGTGTGGCTGAAGGAGTAGAAAAGGGCCACTCGTCGCACTCAACCCAGTCGCAGATCAAAGCCCATTTGGGGTTCAATGCGCACACCGTGGAAAACCAAACCATCAACATGGACTCGCAGGTCAAGTACTGTTTGTTAGCCAAGGGTCAAGCCGATATCTACCTTAGATTACCTATCAGCGACACTTACCGTGAAAAGATCTGGGACCATGCGGCTGGTAATGTGTTGGTGTACGAGAGCGGTGGTGAAGTGGGCGATATCGAGGGAAACAAGCTAGACTTTGGTCATGGCCGTTTATTGCCTTCCAAGGGTGTCATTGCGGGCAGCAGTGCCATTTTCGATAAGGTGGTTGAGGCTGTTAAAAGTGTACAATGAGTAAAATAAATAGTTTCCATGATGTGCGTGGCAGCGTTTTTGCAGCAATTTTTTGCATATATAGTTCTTGGTGCTCTAAGTTAGCAGTAGTTTGAATTTAACTAGGGTATACCCCCAACGTCGATCACCCTAAATGAGTTTATTCACTTGTTACTTGTATTACTCTGTCTATCTATCCGTGGATGTTGACTTTTGCAGCACCCAAAATGTGGGGTGCGATTTCTTGCAACCACGCCAATTCCATGACCGAGCAGTTCCGGCCGTAGCCTTTGGACGTGTACACGTACTCAATATACATGATACAGTCAAGGTTAGCCTTGCCGAAAAGATGTGATGACGGGTGAATGCTGATTAGCTGACCACTGGTGAATGTCCGGTATGAGCGGTCGGGCATCCCCACAGCAGTATTGGTAATGTATCCTTTGAGGAATGACTTGAGCACAGCGGGAATATCCAACGCAGACAGCACATGCTCTGCGGCGTCTTCTTCTTCATCACTGTCGTCGCCATTGGTATCATCCAACTGAGTGCGGATTTGGCGAAGTTGGGTTTCGCGCTCGTGCTGGGTGGCTCCATCATCCTGGCGCGCAGTAGCCACCATGTATTCACGTAATTGACGACGAACCTTGAAGACGTTTTTGAAGCCCTTGTAGTTGAAATACATATCTTTGCACCACGCCTTGCATTCTGCATCCGGTAAAGACCGGAAGTAATCGAAATACTCCTTAAATGCTATTAAGTCACCGTGTTTGCAGCCAAGGGGGCTGTACTGGCGACGCGCATAGTTGACTTCATCGCGCAGATCTCCCTGGCCCCCAACATTAAGCACCAAGTTATCTACCGAGAGGCACGCCACAATATCGATTACTGGCGCCAACACCCCAAATTCGGTCGCAGTGAGTAGCACTACCGAGAGCTGTGGGGGCAATGGAAGCACAGACATTTTGTAGCCTAGTGAGGTGATGTTACCGGCATCATTGAGGGCGCCTAATGCGTAAAGTGTACTCAATGCGCTCAAGATAGCGTCATTACCCGGGTGCTCTAACCAGGCCCAGTTCAAAAGATCGTCTACACCGAGCTTCTTGAGCGTGAGCACCGGCAACACTATATCGTTACGCACTATTTCTGGCTCCTGCTGCTTTGGGAACAGTGTGGTCAATGTTTTTTCCAGATAAAGCCTGAACAGCTTACCTGCACTTTCTCTACCAGCTCTACCGGCACGCTGTTGGGCCGAAGCTTGTGAGATGGGCGTGGTGAGCAATGTGGATAAACCCAATTGGTGCTTCCATACTTTGACTTTTCTTAATCCTGAGTCCACAACGTACTTCACGCCGGGAACAGTGATAGAGGTCTCGGCAATATTGGTTGCCAAAATGACTTTCCGGCGCCGCTTGGGGAGCGACTCGAAAATACGCGCCTGCTGGCCCGGCGATAATTGCGCGTACAACGGCATTGGTACAATCAACGGAGAGTCTTTAGGAAGCTGCAGCGCTAACTGCTCAAGTATATTTACACATGTGTCGATTTCTTCCTGGCCCGGTAAGAAACATAAGATATCGCCCTCACCCTCTGACCGATTGAGCTGGACCACTGTCTTGACCATGGTGTCGGCTATGTCCTCGGTGTCATCTTCCAAATAGTAGTGTGACACCGGATATATTTTACCTTCGATAAAGAGGATAGGTGCATGGTCAAAAAATGAGCTGAAAAGCTCGGCGTTTAAGGTGGCCGACATGACGATCACCTTGAGATCAGTACGTTTTTTCGACACAAGCAACTGCTTGAGGAAACCCATGATAAGATCGGTCAACACCGTACGCTCGTGCGCTTCATCCAAAATGATAGTGGTATACTTGGAAAGCGAGCTGTCGAGCATCATCTCACGCAAAAGCATACCATCGGTCAAGTACTTGAGCTTTGTTCGTTGCGGATGCGTGAGGTTCGCAAAACGCACCTGGTACCCCACTTCGTGTCCCAACGCACAACCGTATTCTTGGCTGACTCTGGCTGCCAAAGAGGCCGCAGCCACTCTTCTGGGTTGCGTCACAGCGATTTGTTTCTTGTTCACGGGCATCAAGAACTGCGGTATCTGGGTCGACTTACCCGACCCTGTTTCACCAATAACCACTGTCACTTGGTTGCGTGCAACATACTCAAGAATCTTGTCCTTGTGCTGGTAAATTGGAAGCTGTTTTCTGGTCTCCAAGAGCTGCTGCGCTTTTGCTGCGAGTTCCCCGCGGGAACTTACTGTAGCCTGATGGAATGTTCCATCGTCTTCTGAATCATCACTGTAGTACGTCACCTTCTTCTTTTTCCCTTTTGCTTTGCCCTTAGTGGCTATGGCACTCTCTTTCTTGGGCTCATCTCTATTACTGATTTCATTTTGGTTGGTACGTTCGCCAGTCACTACTTGTGGTTTTGGCTCTATTTTTGATTTTGCCTTTAATTCTGGTTTCTGTTCTGGTTTTTGCTCTAGGTCAGCTTCAGCTGGTTGCTTCTCATTTATTTCGGGGGTTTCAATTTTGGCCTTCTCATCAAACTTGATCTTCTTATTGCTTCGTATCTTGGTCTCATGCACAGACTCTTCTACAGGCTGCTCCACATGCTGTTCCACATGCTGTTCCACAGACCCCGCTTCCTTCTTTGGCCCTCCTCTCTTTCTCTTTCTCTTCTTGGCCGCCCCACCCGCAATACTGGCGGTGTCTTTGGGACTATTAGACATCTCTACTGTAGTTGGTATCTCATCGCATTCAAAATCATTCTACTCACCATTTTTCGCGCGGGCCGAAATTCGAGCACAATTGATCAACTTCAGTTGCAACGAAGTATGTGGCGTGCTACAAGAGTATCCAGACTTGGAAAGGGTGCTGGCATCAATCAGATAGCATTCAGTCGGTTCAAGTCGACTCCTAATGTTGTTTCTGATACCGTCACCATCATCCCTCCGGTGGCTACGTTGGCGACGAAAAAACTTTACGAGGACGACTACAAAGGCTCGCTTGTAGGACACTTACAATCTCGTCACTTGGTCGAGTCTATCACCAGCGACGACTTGTTTGATCTCACGTTGCCAGATGCAGCCAAATTCAAACTTTACTGCGGGGCCGACCCCACAGCCAAGTCCCTCCATCTCGGCAATTTGTTGCCGCTTATGGTGTTGCTACACTTTAACTTGCGAGGACATGATGTAGTAGGCTTGGTGGGAGGTGCTACAGGTGCTGTAGGAGATCCTAGTGGGAAAACTACCGAGAGGAGCCAATTGGAAGAAAAGGAGAGATTGGCCAACGTGGAAAAGATTCAGGGCCAAATCAGCACCTTTCTCCACAACGGGGTTGAATACGCACATTCTAGAGACTTTCCTAAGATCGAAGGCGGGGAAATAACCACTGCCAATAATGCATCGTGGTGGTCTTCCATAGGTATGTTGGATTTTTTAGCTACGTACGGACGGTTTATCAGAGTATCGTCGATGTTGGGGCGCGACTCCATCCAATCGAGACTTCTGTCGCAAAACGGGTTAGGTTTTAACGAATTTACATATCAGGTGCTACAGGCGTTTGATTTCTGGCACTTATTCAAAGAACATGGCGTCAATATCCAGGTGGGAGGCAGTGACCAGTGGGGGAACATTACCGCAGGCACGGACCTTATTTCGCGGTTGCAAAAGCACCACTTTTTGGGGGAACATGAAAAAGAGCGCACCTCATTCGGAATGACAGTACCATTATTGACCACGCCTACAGGTGAGAAGTTTGGCAAAAGTGCAGGCAACGCGGTCTTTGTTGATCCAGCTCTCACCTCGCCATACCAGATGTATCAGTACTTCATCAACTCTCCCGATGAAATCGTCATCAAGCTCTTGAAGACGTTCACCTTGTTGCCGTTGTCAGTTATTGATGGGGAGATTGCCCTGCGCCACGAAGCCGACCCCGGGCTCCGCCTTGCGCAAAGAATATTGGCGCGCGAAGTGGTTGATTTACTCCACGGTGTAGGTGTAGGAGACGAGATGGCGTATGTCACCGGGTTCTTGTTCCCCACTCCGGATCAACCGTTCAACGATTCGTTATCCGCTGATAAATTGATACAAAATTTGAGAAGATCAGGAATCTTGGACTCGCTCAAATTATCTGACTTCCCCGATGAAGACCTCAAAATGAGCACGGTTTTGGCCAAGGTAATTGGAAAATCCAAGCGTGAGACCAAGAATCTCATCAAGTCAGGGGGAATCTATTTGGGGCTCGACCGTGACCAGTTTGAGGATCCCGAAGACGTGGTTTTATTTGACAAGTCTCATCACCTTATAGATGGAAAATTGTTGCTTGTGAGGGTGGGGAAACAAACCTACCACGTAGTTGAATTTACCGATTGTACATAGATTTAGCCAGAAAATACATAATTGGCCGCAAATTTACATGCAAGATTTACTAGTCATTGAGTGCGGAGGCTAAGAAGGTCAGTTATGTCACGCCGAGAAGGGTGAGGAGCGCTGGCCCAGCTAACGTCGTAGGTTACGTTTTGGTTACAGAGAAGCGTAGATACGCTGCGCACTGTCGCCTTTATGATCAGTGTGCGGCCGTTATCAAATTATTGTCAGCAGTCGCGGCTTGCTTAGTTATTTTCTGGGGTCTAGACCTGCACTTAGTAATATGAGTAGTGTGCATCGCCACTTATAAATTGATAATCAACTGCTACGACTGTTTCAGTATCAATACCACCACGAACATGTCTGAATTTTACAATTTAGCACCAAAAGACGCCAAAGGAGAACCATATCCTTTCTCTGACCTCAAGGGCAAGGTTGTTTTGATTGTCAATGTAGCCTCCAAGTGTGGATTCACCCCTCAGTACAAAGAATTGGAAGAGTTAAACAAAAAGTATGCTGGAAAGGACGTTCAGATTTTGGGATTCCCATGTAATCAGTTCGGAAGCCAAGAACCAGGTAGCGCCGATGAGATCGCCAACTTCTGTACTTTGAACTACGGAGTCACATTCCCAGTTTTGGGCAAGATTGAAGTCAATGGCTCCAACGAAGATCCAGTCTATAAGTACTTGAAGTCCCAAAAATCAGGTGTTTTGGGATTGAACAGAATCAAGTGGAACTTCGAAAAGTTCCTCATTGACAAGAACGGTAAAGTTGTTGAGCGTTTCTCATCATTGACCAAACCTTCCACCATTGGGTCAAAGATTGATGAGTTGTTAAAGTAAATAGCCCCGTAACGCTTTAAGGAGTTATGTCAAGCTCATAATCCATTGTTTAATACTGCATTAATATATAATCGAAACAGATAAGATTCGTAGTTTAAGGGGTGTATTTTATGGGGATATCGGTGGCTGCTACAATGGGAACAAGTGAGCATTATGCACTGAAACGGATCGACAGTATACTCAGATCAGAGTGCAAATCATTAATTCATATTGTTCCCATAATTGACTGACAATAGATCAGACAACCAAATCAGTAAAGTCTAATCAATTGAGCATTCATCAATGAACTAGCTAGCTGTGATCAGCCAGCAAAATCATTGCTTGTAGACCCGTATACTTTCCAGTTCGCACTACTGCCACGCACTAACGGCCAGCAAACACCGCACTAAATGTCACTGGGTTTTGAATGATCTCATTGCACCTACGCACGATTACCGCCACCGCTCGCCACAGGTACTAACCACACTATATTGAGATCTGGGACGAATCCACATTCTGATAAGTAGCTCCACTTTACATAAGTGCGCTGCAGTATGCGCAACACCCCTAAAAAAGCTTCCCCCCTTAGCCGTCTCATTTCCATTCCGTTATCCACAATTGAGATCCCCTATCCAACCTATTTAGTGTCTATTATGCACGCCGTTCCGTATTGTGTTCCCGAAAAGAGTTGACCGTTCTACGGTCTTCTACTAGCTTATCGCGCGCTCTGTGGCTGCCTTTTTAGGCAACTGAGAAGTAAGCAGGTGCTTGTTGCCAGCACACGACTTCTACCCCTTTCTCTCACTTTCCAATACTTATAAGATTGTTGGGTTCCCCACTAAATGAACACTTATCGTTAAGACTTATAAGTAGTCAAGTCATTTTTTATATTTTTGGGTCAAGGTATACATACTAGCACGTAACATCGGTTATACGAGCATCTGCTATTGTTGGCGTTTAGCTTGCCTGGAATCTTTCGACACCTTTTTCATCATTTACAAGGCCAACACTACACTTTTTATTCATTTTATATACAAGGCATTGGACTGTTTATGTCCCAATTCATTTCAATTGACTAGAACTTCATTCAATTAACCCTTTCTTTTTATTACATTCACGACTCACACGATATCAACTTTATGCATATATAATGACTAACGAATATGCCCTTTACGAAGCCGGTCTGCTTCTTTTTAACGACAACTACAAGTTTGTCAAGAACCTCCAGAATGGTTCTTTTGGCAAAGTGTCACTCGCTTTAGATACCTCCACATCTAACTTTGTTAGTATCAAGGCCATTCCCAAAGTATCGCCAGTCAAGCAGCTTGCTGGCGAGAGGAGTTTGGCCGAAATCGCGCAGGGCGAAATCGAAGCCCTTCAAATCCTCAATTCTCCTTCCACGTCAGAATATGACAACTCCAACATTTGCAAGCTTATTGACTCATTCGAGACCAAATCGTACATTGTTTTGGTTCTTGAATACTGTTCCAAGGGCGATTTATATGACTTGATCCATGAAAGATCATTAAGCATCCAAGAAATCATCAAATTGAGTACTCAATTACATAATGCTGTCCAGTTTGCACACAGCAAAGCGGTTTATCACCGTGATATAAAACCGGAAAACATCTTGATTGATGAAGACGATAACTTCAAGTTGTGTGACTGGGGCTTGGCCACTACATCTCGGTTCAGTGAAGACTTCAATGTTGGAACCGAGAAGTACATGGCACCTGAGTGTCTCCTTAAGGACAGAACTGCTGATGGCACATACGACTGTGTTTATTCAGACTATTGGTCATTTGGAATCACTATCTTGACTGCTATCTTTGGAACTTCTCCATTCAAGCAGCCCTCCACCACCAAATCGGTTCAGGCCGACTACAACTTTAAGAATTTCGTCATGTTCAACAATCCACACATTTTGTACGACATCTACCCTTCCATGAACACCAACTGTTTTGAGTTATTCATGAACTTGTTGAAGGTTGGTAGTGATGAAGACGACGCCATCTCGTTTACTGCCAAGGCCAGATCTAGAGATATCACTAAGTTCACCAGCGACTTACAATCTAAATGGGTTTACGGCTTAACTGTTGACGACGAAGTTCACGGCGAATACTTAGAACTGAGCGATGACGTCGGTGCTCAGCATGCTGATGTGTTCGACATGGATCATGACGACTTGCAATTTTCATGTTTCGACACCAAACCCTCATCCATTGACGACGAAGATGAGTATGACAGTGAGTTTGAATTGGTTGAGTACAATGCTGTAACTCCAAACATTCCAATCAATTCTCCTACAAAGAAACCGCTTACAACCATTTCACAGGCAAGTATGAAACTTCCCTCCTTGGTTGAATCGTCCATGAAGTCATCAGTTAGCTGGTGTGACTTGGACGATGAAGACGATTGGGCTTTAGACACTGACATTAGTCAAGTTCTCGATAGATTGAACTTGGAGGCGCCAGTGAAGAACGACAAAGCCATTAAAATACCAGGCTCATCCAATGATCAGGTCCGCATTTTTGACCAAGATTTAGGAATGAACTACGATACTAAAGTGATTAACTGGTTTGATTGCTAATCAACTACATAGGTACGAATACATTTCAAATCTAGAAAGTAAGACTGTAGACAATTGTTTTGCGCAACTACCAAATGTCCACTTCGAAATTCATCAGTCAGGTACTGTTAATTTCAGCCAATCCAACTAATCAACGACCACTGTAGAGTCATCAGGTTATGTTGACTTCGCCTGCTCCCACTAGCCAATGGCCACCAATATAAGAGTCATCAAGTTGTTGCCCCACAATATATCGGTATGACACCGATAAGAGCTGAAGCGGTCAAAATGTCCGGTGCAGGGAATCGGCCGGATTCGCAGCCGCGCCTGAACAGGTGGAAGGAGAGAGATAATGTGAGAGAAGGCGGTAACGGAGTTGAACTAATGCAGGGATTAGAGTTGTGAGCTACAAATTTACCACCGAAGGGTATACGCCTGCCGCCATTTAGCTAGCACTCTCTTACTTTAATGAATCGTGTCCTGTTGACCACTAGGGTTTAACTACTGTGATGCCATTGACAGCAGGTAGAATGTGCGCCGCACAAGTCATCGGTCATTGACACCGCCAGTGGTCAGCTGTAGGGCGCTCCGGCGGTCCGTGCGACACCGGCCCTGAACGGAATAGGGCGGTACCGGCACGTGCCGCACGCCAATCGAGCGGTCCCCAACCCCACTCGCTCCTGCACACACTCGTCGACAAGAAAATTACTCACCAAAAACTTTTCACTATTTAAAAGGTTGAAAAGTCTGAAATATATTACAGTTTTAGATCAGTATTAACAAACTTAATCATTCAACAATGTCTATCAGAAACACATCTATTCGTATGGCTAGAATGGCTGCCTCTGGCGCCTCCAAGCAAGTTGCTTCCAAGAGAGCTTTAAGTGCCTTGGCCAACGCTGCCCGTCCAATTGTCTCCAAGAAGTCTATGGCTCCAGTTGCTGTCCGTGGTCTTAAGAACATCAACTTCGGTGGTACCGAAGAAGTTGTCCACGAACGTGCTGACTGGCCACAAGAAAGATTATTGGAATACTTCAAGAACGACACCTTGGCTCTTATCGGTTACGGTTCGCAAGGTTACGGTCAAGGTTTGAACTTGAGAGACAATGGATTGAACGTTATCATTGGTGTTAGAAAGAACGGTGCTTCCTGGAAGGCCGCCATCGAAGACGGTTGGGTTCCAGGTGAGAACTTGTTCGACGTCAACGAAGCTATTAACAAGGGTACTTACATCATGAACTTGTTGTCTGATGCCGCTCAATCCGAAACCTGGCCAGATATCAAGCCATTGATCACCGAAGGTAAGACTTTGTACTTCTCCCACGGTTTCTCTCCAGTTTTCAAGGAGTTGACCAACGTCGAAACCCCAGAAAACGTCGATGTTATCTTGGCTGCTCCAAAGGGTTCCGGTAGAACCGTCAGATCTTTGTTCCAAGAAGGTAGAGGTATCAACTCCTCTTACGCTGTCTGGAACGATGTCACCGGTAAGGCTGAAGAAAAGGCTATTGCTTTAGCCGTTGCCATTGGTTCTGGTTACGTTTACCAAACCACTTTCGAAAGAGAAGTCAACTCTGACTTGTACGGTGAAAGAGGTTGTTTGATGGGTGGTATCCACGGTATGTTCTTGGCTCAATACGAAGTCTTGAGAGAAAACGGCCACACCCCATCTGAAGCTTTCAACGAAACCGTTGAAGAAGCCACCCAATCTTTGTACCCATTGATTGGTAAGTACGGTATGGACTACATGTACGATGCTTGTTCTACCACTGCCAGAAGAGGTGCTTTGGACTGGTACCCAAGATTCAAGGATGCCTTGAAGCCAGTTTTCGAAGACTTGTACGCTTCTGTCAAGGACGGTTCCGAAACCAAGAGATCTTTGGAATTCAACTCTCAACCAGACTACCGTGAAAAGTTGGAAGAAGAATTGAAGGTCATCAGAGGTATGGAAATCTGGAAAGTCGGTAAGGAAGTCAGAAAATTACGTCCTGAAAACCAATAAGCGTGCTCTTCGCAACAAATCTAAAAATTAATCATGGTTTCCTATGGTCTGGAATGGCTCAAGAATCCTAACTTTCAATTCTAACTTTTTGTATCTATTTATTACCTTTTTAGCATATAGGAACTTAATGTTTGTCGAATAAACACGTTCTGTGATAAAGACAGTAGACCACGTCATAAGCACGTCATAGAACCGCTCAAGAAGGAGTTGGCGGAATTTCCGGCCACATACGATGCAATAAGGTGATCTGCAGCTGTGGATGAAAAGTCAGTCTGTGGAGGGGAAGATTTTTCGCAGTCCTCAAACCCTAAGCCTGATCACGTGCCAATGATAAATGATCAAGTTCCGAACGTCGGGACTGCGCATACTGAGAGCTCTCACATGACCTGACCCCCGGAACTCGCCCAAAAAACTTTTCACTCCTGCAAAAGTCCAATCTCTTAAGACCACAGAAATTAGGTCCTTTTTCCTTTGATATTATATCAGAACTACTATCAAAATGGCCGTAGGAAAGAACAAGAGATTGTCGAAGGGTAAGAAGGGTTTGAAGAAGAAGGTCGTAGACCCTTTCACCAAGAAAGAATGGTTCGATGTTAAAGCCCCTTCCACCTTTGAAAACAGAAACGTCGGTAAGACTTTGATCAACAAGTCTACAGGTTTAAAGAACGCCGCCGATGGATTAAAGGGCCGTGTTGTCGAAGTATCCTTGGCTGATTTACAAGGTTCCGAAGACCACTCTTACAGAAAGATCAAGTTGAGAGTCGATGAAGTTCAAGGTAAGAACTTGTTGACCAACTTCCACGGATTGGACTTCACCTCCGATAAATTGAGATCCTTGGTTAGAAAATGGCAATCTTTGGTTGAAGCTAACGTCACTGTCAAGACCGCCGATGACCACGTCTTGAGAATCTTTGCCATTGCCTTCACCAAGAGACAAGCCAACCAAGTCAGAAAGACTACTTACGCTCAATCTTCCAAATTAAGAGAAGTCAGAAAGAAGATGATTGAAATCATGCAAAGAGAAGCTTCTAACGTCACTTTATCACAACTTACTTCTAAATTGATTCCAGAAGTTATTGGCCGTGAGATTGAAAAGTCCACACAAACCATCTTGCCTTTACAAAACATTCACATCAGAAAAGTCAAGGTTTTGAAACAACCAAAATTCGACTTGGGTGCCTTATTGGCTTTACACGGTGAAGCATCAGGTGAAGAAAAGGGTAAGAAAGTTTCTGGTGGTTTCAAGGATGTTGTTTTGGAAGCAGTCTAATGGGTTGTAGATTAGCGATTGAGGCTATTTTCGATTACGTTAACGAAAATAGTCGTGTATACTTTTAGTAATGTACGTTTAAATGAAATGATTATTAGGAAGATGATCAGCCTGGCTATCTTCAATAGCAGAGGCTGCAAGAACCACTACATGATTGGTAGAGTCCACCGGACTATGAGAACTAATTCTCGTGCTGTGTTCTTGATTTGCGGCTGGACGGCATTGGCTGCAAATAGTGGCGCGGGAAGAATCTCTCCGCCAGAGTCTCTTCCTATTAATCCTCGCTATTACAAATCACATATTATCATTCACACTATTTTAATATAGGGCCAAGGTAAAAGGTTTTCCGAATGATTATTCTTAGGTATCGATTCGTTCTGAATTAGGCATCTCTCGCTATCTCCCCTATGTGACACCATAATTCTCGGCTCACTTGCTATCAATTTTGGTCTCTCACTATTCTTTCTCGCACTTTTTCCTATTAATTCTCGTACTATTTCTCGCTAACTTTCGCTCCTCACTACGAATTTCTGTGACTACCGTACGATACAGCCAACATATCTTTATACAAAATAAGGTCTCTCATAGCACTATGGATGACGAAGACGATGCATGGTCATACTCATTCCCTCCCTCAACAGAATCATTACCGCTAGCCTCATCTTCTCTTGATGATCCGCAGCTCCCTTCGCAGGAACCCAAGCACAAGCAAACCTATACTGACCAGGTGGACTTGTTGCGCCGGGGACAAGAATATGATGATTTGCACTCACAAGAATCGTCCAATTCATCTGCAGAACACCAACCGAATGCTGGCGAGCTCAAGAGAAACCGGTTGGCCAAATTGGCGCCGATTTCTCGCACCTCGTCAAGATCGTCAGCGTCATTGCAGTCGCCGTTTCTCGCCAAATCGATACCGGCCAATCCTCATACCACCAAAGAAGACGCCAGCTCGGTTATATCCAAAGAAAACCTTGCCAGTGGCTTTGAACCGCATGCAAGTGGCAGTGCAAGGAACAGTCTTTTGCACAACAAAAGCAGCTCCATGAGCACCTACGAGGCCAAAGAAGACAATGGAGTTGCTCTGACACCTTCGCCAAAGATAATAGCGTATAGAAAGTCCAAAAAGTCCATTAGTGAAACGACTGAACCAAATTCTCCGATGTCTCCTAAGGGATCGCTTGATCTAAAGAATTACTCAGAAGACGTTTATAGAGACACGCCGTACCATTACGCTGCCATGAAACGTAATACCGAGTTCCACCAATTATTCAGGGTAATTGACTTGACTGACCGGCTTCTTGACGACATCTCTTGTGCGCTCAGCAGAGAGATCTTGCTCCAGGGCCGGATTTATGTTAGTGAACATTATGTGTGTTTCAACTCTAATTTTTTGGGATGGGTGACCAGCTTAGTTATTAGGTTCAAAGACATTGTAAGTATCCAGAAGAAGTCGACGGCAGGGCTTTTCCCTAATGGAATCATGATCGAAACCAAAGATGCAAAGCACACATTTGCCAGCTTTCTTTCGCGAGATCCGACTTACGACTTTATCACTACAGTATGGGAACACTCTCGAGACGATCCTTTTGATTCAAGGCCCATTGCGCAGGAAGAATTGGTCAATCAGGGCAGAGCAAGCCGTGATTTTTCCAACGAAACGCCCAAAAGAGTGGTTTCTCCGCCGCTGCTCCAGACCCCTCAAATCGAATCGTATATATTGTCTATTGACGGAGACGACGACGTAGAAGACGGCGACGTTTCTGACCACGACCTCAAGCTGCCGCTGAAACTGACGGTTACCAGCAAAGTGCTCAAGTTCAAAGAAGAGAGTGGCTACGTTAATGGCGGACCAGACTTGCACAGCCCTACAGAGGCCGAATATACTAAGGACAAGAACGAAATCGAGCTTGTTCGTGATACTATAGATGCACCTTTGGGTGTGGTTTTTGACATTCTCTTTGGAAGCCACAACACGAAATTCCACCGCCGGTTTCTTGAAAATCACGACGGGTCTGAAATCTCTGAGTACGGCGAATTTTTGCCTACCGAAGAGGATCCTACCTGCCAAGAACGTAGCTACACGTACCGTCGTGATTTGGGATACTCTATCGGCCCCAAGTCCACTACTTGTGAGGTCAGCGAGGTCATTGAGCACCTCAATTTCGCCGACTATATCACCATTCTTACCACCACAGTAACACCCGACGTACCGCTGGGCCAGTCGTTTTCAGTGAAAACCCGGTACGTGTTGACGTGGGCAGAACTCAACAAAACTCAGTTGGTGGTGTCGTACTATATTCAGTGGACAGGCAAGTCTTGGATCAAGGGAATTATTGAAAAACAGTCTTTGGTGGGCCAAACGGCCACTGCTAAAGACTTGATAGAAGAATTGCGCAAGGAAATTGCCGCTAGCACGTATTATGTCGATGGACCTGAGATCCAGGCTGTAGAAGAAATAAAGCCTGCAATTGTAGAAACCCAAGACTACAGACCACCAGTACCAGAGAAACCCACATCTGTATCGATTTCGACGTCATCAAGGTTCACAGTATCGACATTACACATTTTTGGAATCGCCCTTGTGCTTCTTTTCATATTACAGCTCGGCGTGCTCCGAATGGTCAGCCAGACCAACGACTTACTAAAACAACAGACGTTACTCAACACAAGATTGGTAGAGTCGCTCGCGTACCAAAAAACCGACCACCAGTTCTGGGACTGGTTAAACTCGAGCCAAGGCAAGAAACTCAGCAGGGATGAGCAGATCCAGCTCTTGACGAAGAAACTAGATAGTCTTAGGTAATTTAATTCTCAATAAAGAAATTACGCAATCAACTCTCACCAACTTTCCCTCAAGACGTACTATTGAAGCGGCCGATACTTCGAACAATGCATAAGGAAGTTGATATATATTCGGTGGTTTTTTACTATTTTGTTAGTCAGGATAAGGCTCCGTCTGAGAAGCTGTCGGAAAGTTTCGACACCTCTATATGCTTTGTAGTAGTACTTAGGGTGCAAAATAAAAGACTGGCAGATTCATTAGGTTTATGTGATTTATGCAATTTCTATCGAAAAGTATGGAAATGCACAAATAGGAGTTGTTAACCTAAATTGACAATAGTAAAGGTACGAAACAACTCACTAAGCGTTGCTTTTTAGGGGAACTGACATACTTCAGAAATATTCGATAGGCATTACTATGATAAAGTGGAAGACAAAAATATCGTGTGATATAGTGAAATCTGTATTATGTTCTTAGTTGCGTATCTATATAGCTTTTGATAATTATTTGCTCTTGAAACTTCGGTACTTTTAGTCTAATTGAACCTTAGTGCTGAGTGCCATTGCGAGACTATACTAGGTGTGAAACAACAATCCAGATTCTTGATTCTGCATAGTGATTCTGGTTCAGTTATGATCGAGCTACTTGATCAGGTCTATTAGTAATTACAAGACTCTTTATTTCTATTTACATAAATGCAATTTTAGCATATTCTTAGATTAGGAACCTCTTCCTCCTCCCTTTTTTCTACCAAGTCCACGTTCTCAATGGTATGTACAAGAATCTGGTCATTTTCTGAAGTCAACTCGAATATAAAGATCCCACTGAGCACTCTTTCGAGCTTCTGGTTCTCTTTGCTCAAACCTACTAGAGACGACAACATCTGGCTTATTACAGTACGAACCGATGGCAATGTCTTTGAAATACCCCCATCATCATCCTGCTTTTCCCTAAGGATTTTGAGCGTGTCTAGCTTGGACCACCTGTGGGAACCTAGCTTGGCTGCGGACGTCGAATGGAACTTGTTTGATTTGTCATTTTCAGTGAGATGGCTACATCCTTCGCTACATGTGTTCCAGCGTACATAGATTTTGGTCGTGTCTGGGTATACAGCCTGCTGATCTGGCTTGGTGGATACTCTTAAAGACTGGATGTGAAGCTGGACTTTGGGACTAAGAACGATCGACGTCAACACCTTTTGAACCGCTTTACATGCTGTGTAGTAGTATATTCGGCCCTTTATTGCCGGTAAGTACGAGTTGAGCTCGTCCAAGTGAGTAGGACATATACGTAGTGAAATATCGGGTGCTAGCACCGTGGTGGGGAGCAGCTCTGTAAGTAAACCGGGCACCAAGTGTTTGATTTCTTCGATTATTTTGCCTAAGTTGGCCTTTCTTTGCTGTTCTAGCACTGCAGAATCATCCTGAAAAGACAATTGTGGCTTGGGTGAACTATAGAACCTGCTGATAGTTCCGGAGGATGGCAAAATATCCACTTTACGAAGAGGCAATGCGTTGATTATTTTGACACGAGCATGTTTTTGGGGCACCACAGCTTCTTGTCTGTATGATACTGGCTTCGTATATCGTACCAATTTGCTAAATGCTCTGGTCAAAGACATCTATGGTGGTTGGGTTGCAGCGCTGTCGATATGGAAGTTTGTAAGTGTATGGTCACGTGGAAGGAATATAGGAAATAAAACGACGCAGAAGAAGAACGCTTTATCAGCGAGTGCTAGTTGGCCACTACTCAGAGACGTTGACAGCAGTTCAGACCAAACTACTCAAAGAGACCAACCTTGTAGAAGTGTATACGAGTAGGGTATTTGGATCACGTGACGAGTCGGATCGGTCATATCCTGCACAAGGCACCTGCTATAACCTTACGGTCAGCTTGTCAGTATCATTATCCTTGTAAATGCTACGTATTTTCTGAACAGTTTCTTTCATTGCCTACAAAGTATCGTAGAGTAATTCATGGAGTTGGTACTCTTCATTGGCATCATCAATGTCTTTGAAGTTACCGATAAAGTCGTCACCTCTCACTACACCAGGAAGTGGTTTGCCATTTGCTTGTCTTTTCCAAAGCTTCTTGGCCTCCTCATCAGTTCCCAAATCACGGTACTCAAACTTGATACCATTGGCTTGTAAAATAGTGACAAGTCTATTGGTTCTGGGGACAATTTGCATACCTCCTGCCAAAGAAGTGTACACGTAAATAGGAAGCGATTCGTTGTGTTTACGGATCTCAGCAGCTGACACTTCAATGTTCTCTAGATCATCGTCATGACCAACATCTTTTGTATCAGTATCTTCTTCCTTTTCGTCTTCTTTGGTGGCTCCAAGTGCTCCAGCTATGCCGGCAACAGCGGCACTTGCTGAAGCAATAGCAGCACCAACCGCACCGGTTTCTTTAGACTCATCCAAGCTCTTTTCATCTTTAGACTCTTCTGATTTAATGTCTTTTTCTTCCTTTTTCTCATCAGGAGTCAATTCTTCATTTTTGGCATCAGTAGTTTCTTTGGCTTCTTCTGGTACAGGGACTTCTGGAGTTTCAGCAGTAGCTTCTTTGGGCTCTTCTGCATTTTCAGTAGCTTCACCGGTCTCTTCAGGCTCTTCATCTTCTTTGGTGGTTATTTCAAAACCTTCAGTCTGTTCTTTAAGATCTTTTTCCGAAGATACTTCTTTGACAACTTCAGCACTTTCAGAGACCTCGGACTCGGCAAACGGTTCGGACTCCTTTAAATCCTTCTTCAATTCTGGCTCTTCAGCTTCAGCTTTGAGATCAATTTTAGATTTACTTTCAAGATCTTTGGATTCAGAGTTTTCGGTTTCAGCCAATTCTTGAACGTCGTCATTTTGTTCTTTTTCTGCAACCTTTTCTTGCTTTTCTTCCTTGCTCTCTTGGGATTCAATATCATCCAGGATGGCTAACTTAGACACTGGAGTATCCAAAGTATCCTTGGTCTCTTCTTCCTTTTCTTCGTGCTTGATATCTTCAGCATTGAGACTAGGGCCTGCTGGCTCATGCTCTTCATCCTTGATCTTGTCGGCTGCCAAGTTATTCACATCCTGCTCATTCACTTTAGTGATTTCAGGCTCATGTCCAACCTCTTCATCTTGGGGCAAATCTTTTTCTTCAACCTTGATGTCTTTGGCAGTCAAAACAGGACCGTCTCCAGCAGACTTGTCTTCGGCCAAACCGTCTTCTTTCGATACCTTCAAACTATCCAACTTATCTTCCAACTTTTCTTGCAGCTTCTCCTCCGATTTTTCTACCTTGTCATCTTCCTTTTCATCGTGCTTTTCCTCTTCCTTTTCCTCCTTCTTTCCCTCTTCCTCATTCTTCTTTTCATCAATTACATTATCTTCAAAATTGACGTTTTTTTTTTCGGTCTTTTCGGTGGGCTTTGAAATCTCCTCTACCATTGTATCCAAGTGTTCAATGGTACTATAAGGATCATCAGTTACAAGAGCACCTTCACGGACTAATTCCGTCGGATCCGCATCGTTCTTTTCGTTATCGTGACTAGCATCGATATTGGGTCTTGCTCTAGATCTAGACCGTGAAATAGACCTGAGATAGTTGGTAGAAGACTCGGAACGGGTCGAGTACAATCTGTCTGAAGGCTTGAATTCATTGGTAGGAGTGTCTACATTAAAGTTTGTGTAGTCACCAGTAGTTACCAAAGAAGGATCTCTTCTGAAATGTTCATTGGTCGAAGCATCTTCGGCGGCAGCTTCGGCCTTGGCAATCGACTCCCCCATGGTAGGTTTGGAGAATCTGGTTCTTCTGTCGTCGCCATCATCTTCCTTTTCTTCTTCTTCTTCTTCTTCTTCTTCGTTGGTAGCAGCAGCCAAATCGGGAGGAAGCTCGTAATGGTCAGGCTCGTCAACATTGGTATTCTTGTATGAATCACCACGGGCCAAGTGGGGTGTGACGGCTGATCTGGAACGAGATCTTTCAGACGTAGAGTTGCCCAATCTGTTGGCCGATCTGGATCTAGACCGTGATCTATCAGTGTGGAAGTATGGCGTGTGGATGCTGTCGGCAGCGATAACTTCCCGTGGGGCGACTTGAGGCTTGGAAGGCGAAGGTTTTGGCTTTTCGGGAGCATCTTCTCTTCTGAAAGAGTCGGTCAGTTCAAACTTGGGCAAGACGTGGGGGTCGTGCGATTTGATCGAGCTCAACAAGTCGGAGTGGTCGTTGATCTGATTTTCCAACTGGTACTCCGACAAATTGGGAGTCGAATAGTCGTTTTGGTTGTAAAACTCGGACGCATTCTTGGATTCCAACGGTCTAGGATCTAACGAAGGCTTTGTAGCCGGTTTAGGGTCTAACGAGGGCGTTAATACCGTGTCCAAGCTCTCTTCCCCACCCAATTTGATAGGTGAGTTGGAGATGTTATCTCTGTTTCGTAAGAACTCTTGGAACGTTTCTTTCTCCGGCAGAACACCCGGGTTATTCTTCAAAAACTCTGCAAATGATTCGGCAATCGGGCTCTTGGTAGTGGATTTGGCGTCGCTGGACTCTTCGTACTTGGCGTCGTCCTTGACATGACCTTCGTCGTCCAAAAACCTCTCAAAATCTTCTTCCGATCCCAACAAGGCCCCTTCATTGATCAAGTCATCCAAAGAAGCAGTCACCGACTTCTTTTTCTTGCCCTTGACGCTTTTAGACGGTTTCTTGTACTTTTCAGGGTGGATGTAGTTGTTGTGGGGCGAATCGTCGGCCGATCTCAATGAAGCACCAACGAGCGAGGGCTCGGGAAGCTTTTCTGCTTTTTCTAACTGTTGTTCAAAGTCCATAATGAATAGATTGTGGAGAGGAGTGAAATGAAGTGTTGGTCAATTCTTTAACGCGCTAACGAAACGAGATAAAGAAAATGTGTGATACGAGCGATTAATTGGTGAGGCAGTAGAGACAAAACATCGGCAAATGAGAAGAGACGAATGTAGTAAAGGGGAGAGTTAGAGGCGAGTGAGTAGTCAGGCATTGTAGCGTAGGGATTTACTCCTGGCAGGCTAGTCTGGTACTAGCCTAAGTGATCTAGCCTTACTGATCTGAATGATCTAGTTTGTTGGTTCGGAAAATCGGTGGTCGTAAATTGATTGCTGCGGTGCGCAAACTAATACGGTGCGAGAGAATGCAAATCGTCGCAAGGCAGCGGAGGAGCGGAGCAGATAGATAGAATAAGACTATTACATAGAAGGAGAAGCGCTGCCAAGAGTGATTACTATAAGTATACATTTCATTGGCCAGTGCCGATCAAGGGTTCATCAGGGGGTGTGAAATGCGGAGACAGATTGGGAGATTTGCGACGGATAGATAGTGTAGTGACAAATAAAGGCCCAACAGAAAAAAACTACTGTCAGACCACATTGTTACTGCGTTACTATTAATTATACAATATGACGAAACACAAGTGCTAATTACGATAATTACTTTAGTGGAATTGTATCAATTGTTTGGAAGCTTGCATTGATTGGCACGCATGTGCGACGGTCACTAGACATCCCTGTAAAAGCGAGATACGAGGTGTAGAGCGAGCAGAAAATAGATCCAATTAATGTTTTTAGTCGATTGGTGACAATGCGTAGTATATTAAACAGCGAACGAAAAGATCGAAAGGGTCTCGAGGGCTCGAGGGCACGTTGATAACTGTAGACATAGAGGTAGATAAATTCATTTCGGGACGAAATCAGCCGCGTCCAAACATGACCATAAACCAACTGTCGCCACCAAGCCGCCGCCCACCAGTCCTGCATGACTTATCCACCAGTGAAACCTACCAGCCCCGACTTGTCCTACTCATGAGGCTCACCAGCCATTGACATGTCTCGCTAGTGAAACCACTACATTCCTACGTGACTAGTCCTACAATTATGAGACAAATCCTACTTATCTATTCTACTCTATCTAATCTTTATATTCTGTTCTTTAACCTTCTACCGACCCCAGACATGACTCCCCTTGATTCTATTGGCCCGGCCAGTCACGTTTCCGGTACCCGTGTCATGTGGGGCGCGCGTCCTGCACACAGCCCCTTCCTTCTCGCCACTTAAAATTTTTTTATATAAGTAACTAGACTTCCATACAAAACTAATCACAACAACTCCATAAATAATAGACCACAATGCCTAGACAAAGAAGATCGGCCCCTGCTCCTAGAGCCCAAACCAGATCCGCCCACACTGCTACCGCTCCTCAACATACCGCACCACACCCAGCTGCCCACCCACACCCGGCTGCTCACCCACAAACCTCGCAAGGTCCAGGGTTATTTGGCCAAATGGCTTCCACTGCCGCAGGTGTGGCTGTTGGTTCCACCATTGGTCACACCTTGGGTGCTGGTATCTCCTCGATTTTCGGAGGCGGCTCTTCAGCTCCTGCCCCAGCTGAACAACAATACACCCAACAACAGACTCAACAGGAACCTGTAAGATGTGACGCTGACGCACGCTCCTTCACCAAGTGTTTGGAAGACAACGGCGGTAACATGCAAGTTTGTGATTACTATTTGCAACAATTGAAAGCATGCCAAGAAGCTGCTCGTCACTACTAGACTCGCACCTGTACATAATTTATTTATCATCTAATATATTTGAAAAATAAGGGGATTCTATTTAGCAGCTTTTTCCGATTTACTGGAATAGTAGTAGTAGCCAATACCACCAGCTCCCAACAACGCAAGTGGGACACCCAATCCTACGCCCTTGTTATCCTTGGGTGGTTCCGATTGATGGGCCTTGGAGTGATGTAAGTTGTCATGATCCAAATCATCCACCACTGGGGTTTGCTTTTCTACATCGGCAACCTTGTGATGCACGTCACTGTCACTTAAATTCACCACGTCCGAATTGTTGATGTTCGGGTTGATGGAAGTTTGCACGTATTGGTCGCGATTGGCAGGTTTTTTGCCCTTTTCTTGAGCGGGTCCACGCGAGGAGTCAATTGGGTCGCTGCCACGATCGTGTAAAAATTCAGGCTCTTCGCTGACAGCTTCCCCACCGTGAAGTACGGTGGCCGATGATCCTTCCACCTTAAGAGACGAATTACTCTCCTTAGCAAACAACTCGGTAGCGACTTGATTGGCTTTTTCTTGGGCAATGTCTTGCTTTATAGCTTCTTTGGTCACAGGAGGAACTTTTGGGTCACCGGTCTTGGGGATAAAGTCGTATTTGAATTCCCATTCATTGATAGAGGTTTGGGATGGTAATCTGTATGAATCTATAGTGGATTGATCACCCTTGGCTCTAAGAATTGCTCTGGATTGGAATCCTCTAACGGAAGATAATCTTAATAACTTGGAACTGAACATTTTGGAGATTATTGGTAGCCTGAATGGATGAGTGGAATTATTGGCTCGCCTTTTATATTAGAGGGGCCAGCGGCCGTCATTATCTGTTGCTGGAGCTGTCATGTGACCCCGGGTGTGGGGGCAGGCTGGGGTGCGTGGGCCCGCGGGAAGAAAACCCGCGATAACCGAAAAATCAAAACACCAGTCCAAACACTAATAGAACTATACTACAACGGCAGCGCCTACAACCAATTGGCCCCTTGCACTTCTCTATAAATTTCTATTAATTAAATGCTATCTAAGCATGTTGTGCTTTGTAATGTTACAGAAAACGAACTGACCTACAAGTAGGCAGTGATACGAAAGGTATATGTCTCCCATTAGGGGAGGGCTATGATGACATCGATGCAGTTGGCTGCGAGCGAAGGCCGCGGCCATCACGATTTCTCGTTCAAGAGGTCTTCCAAGTACTGACTAGGAGGTCTTTTCATTGGCGGACGTTCTTGCGCAACCGGCTGCGACTCTTGACTTATCGAGTAAGAATTGATATCAAACGAGGAGTCATGCATAAAGCCATCGCCGCAGGAATACTCGCTGGGTAATGGACTGTCTTGTTCTTTGGATAAAGGCGTTAGTATGGAGGTCGAGGAATGATATAATGGCAACTCTAATTGAGAGTTTCGTTTACCGGTAATCATATCCATGACTGGACTAAAGTACAAGGAAGTTCGTTGCCCACCGGCGGTATCTCGATATGTACGGCCCTGTTGGGATGTTTTGGTTGTCTCTTCCATCTGTTGGAGTTGGAGCATCGAATTTTGCTTTTGTAAAAGATATACCGAAGAATTTGACGACTGAGGTTTTTTCTCAAGCACCGAAGAATTGGATGAACTGAAGCTGTGTAGTATACTTGAATTGGAGCTCCCGTCAGAAAAGTCCCCGTTTACCATGCGCGCATAGTATATTTCTTTATCGGCCTTGGCCTTCAAGTTGGCTAGTATTTTTACACTCAAGTTGTAGGCTATTGACACAAGTAATATGAGCCCCAAAATCGCACCCACCACTACAAATACGAAGTTGCTTGGCATCTTGGAATCGTGTATGAATGGATTCAACAATGATCCCGGCAGTCCAACATTGCCTGCTGGCACCGACAAATCATACGAATACGATTGTGTGGGTGTAGCTGACGCCGCCAGTGCGGAAGCGAGCGAGGGCATTTGTGTGGTCGAACTTGCCGCGCCGTCGTGGTGCGCTAAAGTTGGCAAGTCATTACGCACTTCAATTTTGTCGCCCCGCTGATGATGATGGTGGTGGTGATGACGGTGATCGCTAGTAGGTATTCCAAGCATTGGTAAAAATAAGTGGTGATTTGCGAAATAACTGAGACAGCGTCGGAATGTTGTAAAATATATCAAGACTATTTAAACTTTAAGCCGATCATTGTCGTCCTACAATGGCGGATATACACTGTATTTAAAGCCATCTTTCTCTGCATCTAGATTCAACCCTGATCTATTTGTTTTGGTCAAGCGTGTAGCGCGTAGGCGTGTTTGGTACCTGATCGCGAGACAAAAATGCGAACAGTCTGAACAAGTTTCACACACCATGCTGACGCTCCCCAGAAGGAGGTTGGTGCCTGTTGGGCAGACCGGCTGTCGTATACCCACCAATAGATCTGTCAGCTGGACTATTGTAACAACTGCCCCTCAACCTTGTTCACTTGTTCAGTTGATTGTCATGTTCATGTATCGAATTCCCCATTATTACGACGCGTTCGAAGGAGTTTCAGCAGCGGAACTAACCAAATTTTTGCACTCGCGAGCAACACTTGCATGGCCGGGCAACGACTTGGAGCCCGGCACCATAATAGGTGTCTACAAACAATCTTTTGAGGCGCGTCTAGTGATTTGTTCTCTGATCGTATTCATCGAGTTTGTCTTGACTACTTAGTCAAGAGTGCTGGACCTGAAATTTACATATGTGATAAAAATCACCGAATAAGTAATGGATATCTAATCAGTTTCTAATTGTCACGTTGCTTCGCGTCTTACTATAATTTGTAGTCTTCGTTTCTAGCTTTAGATCGCTCCTTTCTTACATTGTGTTTTCCACTTGAAACTGACTTCTATAGACTCAATATTCATATATTTCATTACGAAAGATGCAACATCCCAGCATTTTGGCTGCGAAAAGCTACTGATTTACAATGAAGCATCGAAATTATTTTTTTTTTTCTAGTTTCTAATATTCTATTTTCTAAAACCTCCAGTTCTCGTCGGCGGATTCAATGGCCCACTTGAATTTCTCTCGCAAAGTCTTGGTGAACAACTTTTCCATAGGTACGTTGAACTTCTTGGAAAACATCACCGTCAATCTAGGATCGATATAGTTCATCTTGGAAGTACCCAAAGACACCTCGGAGTTATCTTCTTTATCCTTCAACTGGAAAGTGGTGGTCAGGATTCTGTTTTCAATGGTTTCAATCTGTTGTTTCAACTTTTCAACCGTGTGAGACAGCTTGACTTCAGGCTTGCCCGTTTCTAATTCTCGGGCGTACTCTTGCTTCAACTCCTCTATCTTTTGGAGTTTCTCTTCAAGGGCTTCTGGTCCCAATAAGGGCTTCTTTTCAAGCTTGAGCTTCTCGTTGTCTCTGTCGTGTTTTTTATGTGCAGCCTCGGTTTGTCTTTCAACGATTAATTTGTGAACATGCGCTTCGTCTTCTTTGGACAAATCCTCGATTTCCTCAAAGTATTTGGGATCTTTATTTAACAAGCTAGGCTCGCGTATAAGTATCATTTTCTTTAATCTGATTTTGCTCCACATTAATTCTTTGAGCTTGTCAGATATCCTTTGAACAGAAGCACTGTGGGCCTTACTGACTGTCCTTTGATGGTTACATAAAATGGCCACTGTTCTGTTGGCAGCATTGAATTTGACCACTTTTTCAGCCACAGTTCCTTCGTCGGGAATCAAATCTATTTGATCTTGCATGGTTTTGGATGCATTATAAGTACGGAAAACCTTGGCAGTAAGTCCTTTCATGTAGTTTTGAAACTGTTTGTTTAAAAGAGTAGGATTGATTCTGTCAAAGAGATCATCACCCGGTTGTTTAGGTTCCTTTTTGAATATTCTCAAGTTTTTGAACACTTGTTTGTCGACTTCGACTTCCTGGTAAAATCTGATGGAATCTTTACCAAGAAAGTCAAAAATCACCTTGTTCGGGGGTTTCAATGTGATGTGCTCATATCTTAGAGAACAACACCCTACAGTATCAGCTTCGTCTTCGCCCTTTTCTCCACCAGCTCTCAATGCAAATATATCAATAAGGTAAGTGGCGGTGGCCATCTGACGGTTTTGCATGAGATCACTCTTGAGCATTTGGGTGTAATCTTTACGGATTTCGGCAATGTGATGGCGCAATTTACGTGCTGTTTCAAACTTTCTGAAGTCAGACTGGCCCTTGACAGAGGATGAGGCAGCGAATCTAACGTACTTGAAAGAATCGGCGATGTTCTCTTTCCACATTGCCAACCAAGTTACGGTATTGTCGTGTCTAATTTCGCCCCATGTATGGCCAGGAGGAGCGTCTGGAATCTTACACCCTTGGCTCAAGTTGAGAGTCACACTTTCAGGTTGAACTCTTCTCTTGAGTTTGCCTGTCTTTGGATGTGCTCCTCTTCCTCTGAAAAGTCCGGGGGGTTCAATTCTAAAGTTACCCACCAACTCTTTACGTCCGTTCAAAAGACATGTCTTGTAAGGTTCTTCGAAAGCATCCTTTTCTTCTTTGAGCCTCTTCTTTTCCTCTCTAGACATGGCTCTTTTCTCTTCACGGAGCTTTTCAAAATGGGCATGCATCTTGGTGAAATCACACTTTTCAAACTCTTTGATGTCTACATTACAGCCACCTGCATCCTTCAATACGTCAAGGAAATCTTCAAAGAAGTTTTTCTGGAAAACTGGATTTTTGGCATGGTCGCTTTCCAACAAAGCACCAAAGAATCCCGCTACTTCTTCAGCCTCAGGTGGCAAATCCACAGGTTTGCCGTCGTAGTAAAGCTTGACATGCAGTGGCAATGGCTCGTATTCGGGTGGGAAAATTACCCCGTTATGCTCCAACGATTCCCACTTTTGCTCTCCATCATTCTCTTCTGCTTCCCACCACTTGTAGCCAGATTCTTCTTCATCGTCGCCATTGGGACTAGACTCTGTGAGAGGTTTCTTTGGTGTTTCTGATTCATTTTTGATTGGAGGAGGTTCGGAGATGGTAAATCTGGGAGTTTTGATGGGTCTAGTCCGGGGTCTACCCCTCTTACCAGGTGTCTTGGGCGGTGTCTTGGACGGTGTCTTAGGTGGTGACTTTACTGCTAAGGGAGTATCATCTTCAGATTCTGCTTTGACAACCTCCTTTTTAGCTTTTTTCTTGCTCTTCTCATTCTCATCTTTTACCTTTTTGCGTTTACGTTTCGATATCACCATGTCATCTTCGTCATCTTCGTCATCTTCTTTGACATCGGAGTCACCGCTGCGTAATTTTGCTAAAGGAAGATCATCTTCATCAATAGCTGGGCGCTTCAGCTTTGACTTCTTGCTTTTAACAGGTTTGGAAGCCTTACTTTCGTTGTCTGTCAGAGGCATTGGTGTTGTTTAAATCGCGTTTGGTGGAGAATTCAGAAAAATCTAGCAAGATGTGTCACGTGGACAGATTGAAAACTAGTGTCACGCGTTCAGTCGCGTGTAGCTAAGGTATTGTAGTCGCGTGACAAGTCGCGTGACTCGTATGGTGATAATCACCTCGAACTAGTGGCGAGTGGCACACCCCAATTGAGTTATCCGCTGCAATTGAGAGAGCTGGGAATCAACCAAACAAGCATTTAATAGCGAGGTAAAATCAGCATCCAATGGCGATGAAGAAGAAGCTTTAAATGGCGAGTAGAAGTGAGTAACTTGTGAGAAAGCGCCGTCAAGTAGAACAATAGTACTCCCTTGTGCCACCAAATAGTCTTAATAGGGAAGGTGGGGATCACGCGGCGCGGTTGCAAATTAGTAGAAATACTAGTGAGAATTGGGTACTGCGAACGTGTCTACTGGAGAAATCGAGTATAATTCAGAAACGTGTTGAAAAGGAAGTATGCAGTCAATGGTTGGTGTAGTATGGCTTTGGAGGTGGACCGGAAAATTCCCAAATGATACATTTAGTTTGGCTCTACGCAGAGAAGGCTAAAGGTAAAAAAGTTCTTTTGCCGCAAACGCGAAGGGATGAAAAAATGAGTGACAAGTGATGATTCAGAAAAATTGAACCCTGGGCATCAGGGCTACACCTGTAATAATTTATTGGCTGAGATAAAGTCAAGTGCTTTAAGGACAATAGAATGAAAATCCGTTCAATAAAGATCGACGGTGGAAATATTCAGGGACGGCATACATAGACGAATGTACGAAGACAAGTGCGGATCGAGTCAGTACAAACAAAATTAGACTTTGGATAACTACTACCTGAATCGACGGAACATTTGTAATTAGAGAGAAGAAGAAGTTTATTTGGCGGAGTAGTCCGGCGCCTCAACGGAACAACCCGAGTACTCGTAATTTACTGACCCAAGCACGGCCCGCCTAGCAGACTGTCAACTAAGCTTTTGGTCGCAGACGTTGTCTCGGGACTAATATACAACCAGGCTTATAATGCCCACGGTTTCGCCGCATCGCGTGGCACTTACAGAAATGCCGTTTCGCTAAAAAAGAAAGTTCCGTGAAATATTTTCTCGATGAGGCGCCAGTTGCAGTTTTCAGTGATGACCAATGGTCCCGCTAGGTAGCGGGGATCTATACTCCTCTATACCTCTATAGTCAGATCGGTGTAGACTGTACTTAATGGTGATGCTTTAGGCTCGTACTTGTAGGTTCAGGTTGGTGCTAGTTTCGGCTGTTCTTCTCCTCTTCCTCTGCTTCTCCTTCTTCTCTTGGCCTTCCGCCGGATAAAGTTACTGTGCTCGATCAAGAAATCCTGCATAGAGGCCGAGGCGCGATGCGGCAATTCGCTCTCGCAACTACATGCACTTAGTGAAGATGAGTTCTATTGTGGACCAACACCAGCTATTGTAGGCCTGGGATCTAGCAACTAGGACCGATAGCGACCCATAGCATGTTTATCTACCCTTATCAAGCATCCCCCGCACTATCGGAGTCCTCCAGCGTCCTCATAACCTGCTTGGCCCCAGATCTAATCGTACTTTATCAGTGCGTGCGCCGCCCGTTTCCGATGACAATGAAATTGCAAATTTGTGTCGTCTCCATCATTGTATATATATGAGACGATCCCCCTTCGATTTGTTGATACTAAAGCCACATTAACACGCTTGTTTTGCATTAGATACCTAGGTTCTTCATCAAATGTCTTATGAAAAAGAACCTACCGTGGGCTCGTCCCATGGTTACAGGGAATACTCGCCCGGTTCCCCCACCGACTCCAAGAGACCGCTCAACCAAGAAAAGAGTATCGATTACGCGAATGAAACCGACTCTCTCAAGTTCGATAACTTGGCCAGCGAAGAGGTCCAGAGAGGCTTGAAGGCCAGACACATCTCCATGATTGCTATCGGTGGTACCATTGGTACCGGTTTGTTCATTTCCACCGGTGGCACATTGGCTAAGGCAGGTCCCGTCTCCTCGGTAATTTCTTTCTTGTTCATGACCACATTGACTTTTTCTGTGACGCAAGCATTGGGTGAAATGGCCACCTTGATTCCTGTCTCGGGTTCTTTCACCCAGTTTGTCACAAGATGGTGTTCGCCTGCCTTGGGTGCTGCCAATGGTTGGAACTATTGGTTCTCCTGGGCCATTACTTTTGCATTGGAATTGTCTGTCGTAGGTCAGATTATCGAGAAATGGACATACGCGGTTCCTTTGGCTGCTTGGATCGCCATTTTTTTCGTGATTTTGACGGTCGCAAATCTTTTCCCGGTCAAGATCTTTGGCGAGATCGAGTTCTGGGTGGCCTTTTTGAAGGTCATTGCCGTTGTAGGATGGTTACTTTATGCATTCATCATGGTTTGTGGCGCCGGTAAAACCGGTCCTATTGGATTCAGATATTGGAGACACCCAGGTCCTTGGGGTCCTGGCTATCTCTTGGATTATGTTCACAACAAGAACACTGCACGCTTCTTGGGTTGGCTTTCCTCCTTGATCTCCGCTGCTTTCACCTTTCAAGGTTGTGAGTTGGTCGGCATCTCTGCCGGTGAGTCCAAAAACCCCCACAAAACCGTCCCTTCGGCCATCAGAAAGGTGTTGTTCAGAATTTTGGTTTTTTACGTCCTTTGTATGCTTTTCATTGGATTGTTGATTCCTTACGATGCGCCGGCTTTGGACTCCGACAAGAACTACACCGCCGCTTCTCCATTTATTATTGCCATGCAACTCTGTGGTACTCCCGTATTACCAGATATATTCAATGCCGTGATTCTTATCACCATTATATCTGCCGGTAACTCCAACGTCTACTGTGGATCGCGTATTTTGTACGGTTTGGCACAAGCTGGCGTTGCTCCAAAATTCTTCCTTAAGACCTCCAAACATGGTGTTCCTTACGTCGCCGTCATCTTTACTGCTGCTTTCGGTAACTTGGGCTACTTGGCAGTTTCCAAAAACGGAAACGAAGCCTTTAACTGGCTTTTAAATATCACCGCCACCGCAGGTTTGATTGCTTGGGCCTGGATTTCCATCAGCCACATCAGATTCATGAATATCTTGAAGTCCAGAAATATCAGCAGAGACTCCTTGCCATTCAAGGCCAAATTCATGCCTTTCTCTTCATACTACGCCGCAACCGCCATTGTTATCATCACATTCATTCAAGGTTTCGATGCCTTCTTCGGCTTCAGCGCCTCTGCTTTCTTCACTGCCTACATCTCCCTTATCCTTTTTGCTGTAACTTGGATTTTTTTCCATTTCGTTTTTAATGGTTTTACCAAAAAGGCATTTACTCTTGAAGGATTGTGGATACCTTTGGAAGAATGTGACATTGATTCCGGTGTCAGACAAATCGACGACGATGAATGGGATGAAGAAGAAGATAAGCCCAAGAATTTGTGGGAAAAGTTCTGGGTATGGTTTGCCTAAATTCGGTATTTTTTCCAAATTGCTATCTTCTTATCACATCTTTTTAATGACTTTTTTTCAACTTTCAATTCATAAGTACTATTTAAATGTATAAATAATAAACTATCAGAAAAAAACGGAAATAGTAGTATCGTTAGTTCGCAATAGTGACACATCAGAGAGACTTGCAAGAAATCGAACAGCACTCTGAAGAAAGTCTCCATCCTTCATTATCTGAATTTTTAGGTTGAAACAGCTCAAGCAAGGACGAACTGCTAGCTTAGGCCAATCACTACTTTTGAATAATAAATGAGTAATACCTTGTGAAGCGACCAAATCGCCTACTCTATCCGTTTACATCAGGTTATTTTTTGCACCCAAATCGATTGCGAAAAATGAAGAACAGCCATTAGATGACACGTCCATTGTCCCAAACGCAGATGCCTAGCAGCTCGTAACGTATATCGTAATGTATGTCTTCGGTTATTTCATACCGTACGCATTATAGACTTGGTAGTGATGGATTATTGAGTTCACCAGAACAATCCTTAAATTCAAATAGAAGCTCAATTCACGTTTGAAGCTAATATGTATTGTCGAATTCTTCTGAGTGATCATGGCAGTGAATCGACAGTTAGGACGTTTTCATGAGTGAAGCCATCTTTCTACAATATTTTACGTAGATATATATATTTATAGTACAAAACAAGGCGATCTAGGATCTAAGAATTGAACATCAATCGTAGAAATAAGAATCAATTTTAAACTCGATGAAAAAAATTTAACGGAAAGGGAAAGACATGGGTCGTCCAATTAGTACAAAACATACTTGGCTGAACCCTTGGAGACGGCAACAGTACAACCATCTTCGCCGTTACCGTTGTATTTGCCATTTTCGTAGACACACTGTCCGTTGACCTCCGAGCCAGAACCGTCAGCAACAATCTTGACTCTGAAGTTGGCAGAGTCACGGTTGTTTGGGTTTGGAATTATTGACAAGTACGAGATTCCGTTGGCAGCTCCGGCACCAAAGTTCAATGGGGCCCAGTTACCAATACCGGAGCCCTGAGTTCCCCAAACACAACCATCTTGCCATGAAACACCGGCGTTGTTGACGTAGTATTGAGCAGAGGTTGGCTTTCCTTGCCATTGGTAGTAAGTATCTTGGTCAACGACAGTAAGAGGAGAAGTAGAGCCACCGCCAACAATGGTTGGAATAACCATGTTTTCGGTACCAGGGTAATCGGTTCTACAGATGGCAACAGAACTACTCAATTTGTTTTCAACAGTAGCGGCCTGGACTCCCCATTCACACAAGTATTGCGTTTTGGTGTTGGATCTGTACAACTTACCGTTCTTACACAACAAACCACCGATGGAAACACCGTTGGAAGGTTGGTTAGATGGCCATTGGGTCTTGGACATACCACTTTGACAAGCGTAAGAGCAGTAAGAGCCTTCTTTACAGTTACCTCCAGTGGAACCATCGCTGTTTTCAACACCAGACCATCCACCAAAGCCCAAGTAGTCCAATGGAATGACACCTTGACCTTCTGGGAAATCGTCACATGAGAGCACACCGTCCTGGAAAGCATTGGATGGGTTCGAGTAAGCGCTTAAGTCACCGGTTGGCGCACCGCTTCCGCTGTTGCCACTTCCACTGGTTGACGTAGACTCAGAGGAAGATGTGGTCTGTTGTTGTTGAGAGCTTGAAGAAGCAGTGGTGGTTTGACTTGATTGAGAAGATTGAACTGGCACCTTTGCTTCGTAATCAGCAGAGGACGAGGCAGTGGTGGCAGCAGCAGTCGAAGAAGTGGTTGCAGCAGCAGTCGAAGAAGTGGTTGCAGCGGCAGCTGAACTGGAAGCGACTTCGACTTTAGCTTGAGTGGAAGAAGCTCCTGGTACAGCTTGACCGTCTTTGTCAACAGTGACAGTGACATACGAGTAATCGTAAACAACTTCACGCTTGTGTTTATGGTGGGCGTGTAATTTTGTGGTAGAGCAGTCTGAGTCGGCGGCAGCTGGAGCTGCTAAAGACAAAGCTGACAATACTAACAAGGATGATGTTATTGATAACTTCATTACGACTAGATCTTTATAACTTGGAAACCTGATTAAATGAATGTAAGGAACGACTAAAGGTTAGTTAGTATAAAGAAGACGACGTTGGAATCGAACAAAATCAAAAAGGCCGCAACAACAATTATTTAAAGTATCAAGGCAGGAAAGGAGGAGATTTCACATCGCTGGACGCAACTGCGGTTAAGACATATCCGGGGGCATGACGATAATATTGGAATTGCAGGAGGAAATACGGTACGTTGTCGCAGCGATGTGTCGCATAACGAGTAGACGAGCGCGTTTTTGTGAGCATTGGCCCCAAAACAACGTCAGCCAAGTATTGTTTTCGAAGGGGTGGAGGATTGTTTGACGGTTTGTTGACGAATCGCGCTTAAAACACGAGAAAAAACACGCTGCCGAATAAGCAAATCGTGCGACACAAAACCGGTACCAAGACTCGCAAATCGTCAATCAGGTCGGAATTGCCATGTAGCGCGCGTACCAAGAACAAATGCTGCGTACACACCACTCGAAGGAGACTAGACTTCAGCTAGTTACAGAATTGTTTCTGAAAGATTCCATAAGGTGGAGTGCCTAAATATAGTTAATTGGCCCACTACTGGTTTGGGTTTAATTGGCTGTGTGATGCGATGTTTAATCATTTGTCTATTGGTGCATACTCGGTTATGGTGAGCTGTTTGGGGCTTGAATGATTTTTTCCTCCGTATCTGCTCTTCGCTGCACTCAATCTGGCGATCACGGCGCTACTTCTCGATTGGCTCATTAAGTCACTTCCGACCTATTGACGGATACTTGCCTCTTGCCTTATCGTCCTACGTTGAGCGGATGCTCATGTAATAATTCAACATATGATAGTCTCTCATTTCTTCGTCGCTAGCATCCCTAGTTCCTGGATTGTATCTGACCTAAAATGTAGTCCATCCCTTCCATGTTTCACTGCAAAATTTGCCCATTTCGCCGCACTTTTTTTGTCCGGATTCAGTTTATTGGTCCTCGTTAACTTGACCTTTTGATTTTGTCGATTAAATGACTTATACATACCTTTTGAAAAGAATGGCAATAGTTGGATAACTGGATAAGAGAAGTCGTTTAAGAAAAGTACATCTACATTTTTACAAATTTACCACATTCTTGATTGAATATTACTCTTCTTACTGCCAGCATTCTTGCTACACCAAGTTAGCCAGCCTCCTGGTGTATGATCACGTGATTGCATTATTCCCCTAGTCAATCTAATCTCGTCGTCACCACTGACGTCCTGCATCTAGCAATAGCTAACGGGTCCGGCTCCTCTTAAATTAACCAGCCAGCCGGTGTAATCGCAAATGGATTCTCATCACTGTTTTATAGATTATTTTTGTTGAGATAAAAAATAAGTGAAATGCAAGCTACTGTGCTAGAATGTTCTATCCCAAACATACCACAGCTCTTTCATTAATCTTCGTATTGCCGAATTTAAGTAGATGTCCTATGTAACGGTATGACGCTAGATACAGAGTTCCAGACTTGTATAGATGAAATTTCAACAGGAACGCTTGTCGAGACAAGTCAATAGATTCTTAGGTACCAACCACTATCGATTTCAAATGATTCAAGCAGTCGTTGTAGAAGTCAGATACCAATGTGTGTCAACACAATAGTTCTAAATCACTGTATCGCCAACGCTCAAAACTATAATTAATATAATTGTAAAACGTATATGAATAGCACAACGTCAATTACGGCCAAGTACGGTAATTGTAATTGATGTTCACATGACAAACTAGTACTCAGGTATTTAGTACAAAGCGGGAATTTGACTTTTTGTCCGAAGAATAAGGACGCTCCCCTAATGCGAATTATTATTCAAGGATGCTCGTTTCTAGTTGCCCCAATGTTTATTTAAACACACAAACCTCCGGATATGTATTAATCATGTTCATTGCAGCTATTGATAGTTATTCTATTATTTTAACTCTTAGAGGCACAATAGAAGCTTTTTTTGATTCAAACTTAAACTTCAAAATTTCTATTCTTAAGCCACAATGTAACCCTCTTGCCACTCGATATGTTGCATCCATTATATGGTAAATGTTGTAAGGGTTCCGACTGTTTTAGCAGACTTACGGTTAAGGTGCATTTCAAAGTTCTCCACATAATGGTTCTGTACCATATTATTTTTAGCTGATCCCCTCATTTTGACATATTTTTGCTCGTTTCTTTATAAAAAAAAACAAAATTTGCGCTATACATTACTTAAATTTATCAGAAGTTAAGCCGCTTCAAATTTCCTGAGATCTCTCCAAATTATCATATAAACTACTGAATCGTGTTGAAAACTCCGCAGGTTGTATGGCTTCAAGGGGTAGCTATTCCAAATAATAAAAAGGAATGATACTCGTTAAGCATAAGCAAAATTTTGGATTTTCATTATGAGGAGATAATTAAGCGACCCTCAATGTAGTTTACGATTACATGATTGCGACAGCTTACGACGACAAGTCAGATTAACTTTTTCTTAATAGTGCATTTAGTACAACTTATTATCTTTGAACTTATAAGAAGAACTAGCTCGCCTGTATCGCATGGCAGAGCTCATGAACTTACACCAAAAAAACTTAAAAAATTGGTTGTACTGAGGCATGTCAAAAAAAAAAAGTGCCATACCACAACGGAACTGCTCGTATCGTATCGCCAGACTAAATTATTGCATTGTATTCTTATCTGTTTAGAGCCTTCAATGATACCCACCTCGATCATACCCTGCAATGTCACACGAAAACTAGGCGTGGTCCCGAATGAGCTACAAAATTGTGTCACATGCGACTGAATAAGTTGAAATTTTATTATTTTCGCACTGAACTCTATATCATAAACTATTCTATTGAACTTAAATTTCCGTTCCAGCAACTACCATTGAGATCCATTGTAGACGGAAACTAGGTACCCTTTCAGAGTTAACTCTTGCAGCATTACCTCTTAAACCAAAGTAAATCCCTCTTTCGCTCACATAATAGAGCAATACATTTTCCTCTATGGTTGGTCAATTTCACCATATCAGAATAAGGTATTAGCTCTTGAGTTGGTCAAGGATATACGCAATGTAAAATCTTTTACAATTTACCCTGCGAGTAGACACTCCCGAAGGAGGTACTTTGCGCCTTCGGTCGATTTACTCCCTGTATTCATCCATTCATATCATTACAAAGGGCTGAGAGTGTTCCAATGATGTTGCGCACACTTAGATCCTTTTTTTGTGCCAATACATGAGTAGCTTATTGAGAGAAAAAACTCTTATTAATAGACTCGATTTTTAGTCAGCATTTTAGTAATATTAGTCCATTCCCCTTGGTGTCAATAATTTTTCTTGGAATCAGCACGATAATGCAATTGACTAAGTTTCAAACTAATATTTTTTTCCAAGCTCGGTATTCTAAACCTGGGCGAAACCACGTTCGGTACGTTTCCTTTCCAGCATTGCGGCACAGCAAGGCCCAAAGATGTAGATAAATAGCTTAATTTAGTGAGGCGAAAGAAAACCCTGCTACAACGGAAAAGCGCAAGACTATTTCCATATTAGTACTACGATGTTGAAAGTACTGGAGCTTGTGTAGACCATGATTAGAGACGTGATAAAGCGCTGTGAAAAACCAATTCAGCAATGTGTGAAGGGGCGTAACGGCCATTCTGGAGAAAGTTAATTGCCTCCGTATTTGCAGCTTTTCTTGGCGCTCGCTTCTTCGCTTTTTTGCACCCTATATTATATCGCTTGGATTTTCCATAAAGTGTCAAACTTCTTGCAGTCGATCGTTTTGAAACGAGGGTGATCGTTTGCAACTTCTAGAGGACTGGTAAGGCACCAAGTGACTTGGCTAGCTAACCATTTGCTGTCAGTTTCACTTCCAAGACGCACATTTCTTCCCAATTCGATTGTCTCGACGCTATTCATGACCGCGGTTGGGGAAAAAAGAGTTCGTTCCTTAATCCAAATCTTGATGATGCTAACTACAACATTAGGGAATCATACATAAAACACGGAACCACTATAACGCACACCACGGCAATACCTTCACGCTATTTTGGCCAGTTCTTGGACTCTCTGCATACGTACTGGTATAGCATATCTTGGATAAACGACTGTAACAGATCGATTTTGATCTATTCCCAATTTTCATATCTGAGCATTTTCGTGTTTCGAAAAAAAAAAAAAAAATTAATGCAAGCAACAATCGCACTCGAAGCGAACATGGTTAGCAGTGATTGTTAGTGTGCAGACTGTTCTACACCGCATGTCCAAACATACTACTTCTCAGAAAAAAATAAACGCCTCTTTCTTAAAAATACTCGGGTGCTCCCTGTGGTAGAAGCCTACACAAAATTTACAGAAACCTGCCTCTTGATCCTGTAGTCCTCCTTAATATTTTTTAAAATCGTATCGTTTAGGTTTTCTTCGTTTGGATTTTTTTTGAGCGATTTCCTGAGATAATAAGTCTGCATCTGGGCGCCTGGTCAGCAATTCTTCTGTTCAACGGGCTTAGGGTGGCCCCTCGCGGGGCTCTCGAGACTTTACCTAATACTGGTGTAGAGTCTGGTACATAAGAAGAGAAACAGGTCAAATAATGGTAATTTTAACTTCTACGCACTCGGACTAGGCTTTTATCCCTCGCTACTTATCAAGGAATAATAAGTGGACCAACTAGTCAGGTGACCGCGCTTAACCGTATTAGCTTTCCGATTTCTTTTGTTTAACATGTTTTCCAGTACATCAAAAAAAAAAGAGTCAATTGTTGCAGAATGCATAGCTATTCTTTAAGGAAATATTTTTTAAGTCTATTTTTATTTTTTAAACCCTTTCCGGAAACCCATATGATAGCTACAAGTAATGCCTTCTACTAGAGCTTAGGCACCAACGCTAGAGTTGATAGACATTTTGTGATGTTATTTTTTTTTTGTTACAAAATACTTGTATAAAATTTCGATACTTCAGCGCCTCAGGTCCCTATATTTTCCTGATAGCACTTCACGTTACTGTTTCACGTAGGACAAAGATCATAAGGCAAAAGGAGGACCTTTAACCTAGATCTTTTAGGTGATATATGGCTGGTTTTCTTTTTTCTTGGTGAATTCAGTTTGTTTAAATAATCTCAATCTTGTCAGATCTTGTGAAACAGGATTATCATAATCTATTTATTTTCCACCCAATCCTGTTTGAGTTGGATTATCATTCAATAGAAGACATCCAATCTTATCTTAATGGAGCTACTTAACTATTCCACAGCCAATTCACTTACTAGTATTAATAGTTCATCTCGTCGGTTAGAAGTTGATAATTTAATGAAGCTAGTATCCCCGCCTAATACTCAAAGCAATGGACACCTCATAGAACCAAGCCAGAATATCACAAACTCTAGTCAGGCCCCATACCAAATCAATAAACAATTTCATTCGTCATCGAACTCTAGCTTGATGCCAACCCCTCCCAACCAACAAAAGCAGCTGCAACAACAGCCTTCTCAAGTACAATCTCAATTTGTTCAAGACCATTCTGATGCTACCAATGACTATGACTATGACTACAAAGAATCGTACAGCTATATGATGAGCCATCCGGAAAATACATCGGTGGAGCACTATTCCCCTGAAAACTCCAGCTTCAGCTTGCCTAGTCAAGAAGCTGCGTCCCGTCGACCTCAACCGCAAAATGTCCCAAGTGTTTCTGGTCTGTCAATTCCCGGTAATGCAGGGCTTCCCTTAATGTCCTCCCAGCATGTACAACACTCCTCTCCGTTGTCTTCCAACCTACACCCCGAAAACGTGCAGGGAAGGTTTATTGCGAACCAATACAATTCGCAGCCAATTCCTCACATCCAGCCGACCCCAGACGATTTCAAGCCCGGCAAGCAGCATTCCTTGCCAGAAATTAGACCTACAGTGTATGGCAGCCATGAAGACGAGCCTTTCAAATACAGAGCCAACAGTTGCCCAGTCACCTACCACATCCAGACAGGCCTACCCCAAAACCAATCGCAGACGCAGCCGCAGCCGCATTCTTTGGAAATGCACCAACACCAGATGATGTCCATCCATGTTCCGCAGGGACTAGACGTCAACCAATACCCAGACATGACTACCATGCTTAATTCCAACTCGAACTTACTTCCGCCTCCTGTTGAAAGCCAGTTCGTAGACCACAAGTTGTGCCAGACATGCGGCAAAAGAATCACCCGCGATATGTCGAGGCATATGAGGACGCATCAGTCAGAGTCTCGGTTTTTATGCAAGTTCCCCAAAAGCGTTTGTCGGCATAAGCTGGGACGATTCAACCGACCTTACGACTACAAAAAGCACTTGCTTAATAGACACTTCAAATTTGATGATCCTTGCGTCAAGCGTCTTCATAATTTGAACGATAAGTTGTTCGAGTGGGGCACCTGTCCATGTGGGGTAAGATTCATAGGAAAGGATTGGTTGGATGGACATATATTGACTCCGGATATATCCAAGAAATGTCCTTGCATCGAGTAGTGTCCTACATGCGAATATAGATAAAACTCAATAAATGGTTGTGAGGCGAATTTACG
This sequence comes from Suhomyces pyralidae, assembly GCA_003706505.3. Lineage (NCBI taxonomy): Eukaryota > Fungi > Ascomycota > Pichiomycetes > Serinales > Debaryomycetaceae > Suhomyces > Suhomyces pyralidae. The sequence goes on along the minus strand of PPLO03000003.1, from coordinate 1,025,138 downwards.
ACTATCTAATTATAAGCATGTATTTAATATCACTAAATCAGTGCTAGATGTTATTGAGCATATACTCAATTCTTACTGTTTGAATTTGGCTGCTAATTCCACGATGGTGCCAGCGGATACGATGTCTACAATAGGCGGATCTCCTTTCAATGGCTCGTTGGCCAAGTTGACAGAGATCTTTCCTAAATCCTCGCCGTATACAGGGTATGCGAGGATCTGCGCTCTGGTACCATAAACAAACTTTCCAAAATGCTCCGCCAATTTGTTCATGAATCCTTTTGAAGTTTCGCGTGCGCCCAAAAGAACTCCTGGTCTCAAAATAATAGTACGAGGAAACTTCAAGGCAATGATGTCGTCTTCAAGCTTACCTTTGGTGCTAGGATACAACAAGAAGGAGTTGGCGTTTGCACCCAAACTAGATATCAAAACAAACGTCTCGACCCCTGCCTCCTTTGCGGCTTTGGCAGCCTCATAATTGATTCCATAATCAATTTTCCGAAAGTTTTCGGCAGATCCTGCAGCTCCGCGGGTGGTTCCAAAAGCAGAAAGAAACACTTTGGTGTTCTTTGCTTCTTTCAAAATGATATCTCTCCATGCATCGCTGTTTGTTTCTGTGACAGCATTGATCTTTGCGCCCGTAATCTTTGGTGCTCTTCTACTCAAGGTTGTAATAGCATCTACCAGCGAAGAGGTAGATGCATATTTCAATGCCTCGTTACCTACTAATCCTGTTGATCCTAATATAAAAAAGCTCATGTTTGTGTTGATTGGTTTAATCCGAATTGACGCCGTATTAATTGCAATGGGGGCCAGTGGCAATTGCTGAGATGGTTTGTAGTCGATGCAGGACAGAAATTTGCATGGACGAAAACCAGTTTGCAATTCTGGGCAATTTACACGTGCGAGGGTCGAACTTTGTTATGGAACCTCCGCGGGTTGAGTATCAGGTTTTCCGATATTGGGGCATGAATAAATATGATACCTGGGGAGCAGAGAGCGCCGAAGGCTTGGGTTGGGGGAAGAAGCTAGGGCAAGTTTAGGAGAGGCTGGGGTAGAGTTCGGGAGATAGTGCCGCGTAACCTAACTTGGGTGGACACAAAATCATATTTGTCACTACTCATGCACTAATTACGCATAAAACCGGGGATTTTTAATTCAGTGGCGGAGTTAAAGGTTACTGGAACAATGCTAGCTGTGTAATCTGCAATCGTGTAATCTGCGACCGAATAGGGGTCGTTACGTTATGATTCGGCTATTTAATACACGGGGCTATATTGAACCTACCAAGGCGTCGTACTGCAGTTGTCGATATGACATGCAAGAAAATTGTAATTAGAGCTCAGGAAAGCTAAGCCAAATCAATTCACCCACGGCGATTTTTAATCAAATATCTATAAACATTTAGTTGACATGAAAGTGTCAAATTAGTCTAGGTGCAGTTTAAAAATTTTCGAGTACGATATAAGCGATCATGAGTAGAACTTAAAGCGTATTTACGCACTTTATAACCGAAAACATTGCAGCCAGCAGAGGCTAGCAATAGTCGTAACATGAATAAGATGCTCTACATGTAGTACGCTATACGTGCCTTTCTTGGTGAAAGTAACTCGCTTGGATTCAGGCCGCTATTATTTTTTTAACATGGACACAGCCGTGGTGGTGCGCAGAATTTGTTTCTAGAACATGTAGGTGTAGCATATTTTAGGCGAGGGTTATGCTCTACAGAGAAGCCGTAGAAGTCTATGCATCTAAGAACCTACCTACTGTATGCATGCATGGCTGTCGAGTGCACATAGTGTGAAATTTCAAAGACGATACATGTACCCTGCGGCAATATAGGCCCGCATGCATTTGAACATCCGATTTTTCTTGATTGGGCTCAATAAGCGAGTTTTACCGACGAACATCTCCCTATTGGAAATCTCTATCGACCTCCGACATTACCTCGTAAAACAAATTCTCTACTGAAGACGTCAAGGTAAAGGGTCTGGATCGGTATGGCTGTATGCCAAGGTCGAGAACAGATGGGCAGAACCGGTTTGTTCGAGATCACACGATCGCACTTGGTCATACCTCTACCCCTGGTTATAAACTATTACAAAAAACACAGACAGTACATAGTTTAGAGATTTCGACATGAGTTGGAAATACGCGAGAGGGGAAGGAGGTACAATCCACAAATAACCCTTCGCCACTTTAATTAACGGACATTTACATGATAGCTCGTAGTGCAGCAGATGCTATAACTCTGACCAACTACACCAGTAGTGCTTCAAGGCTTCATCATCTGATGCTTTACGAGTGCTAGGCTCTTCAATTTTGCACAAGACTACGATTTTTTAATTCGCACAGAATTATTATTTGCTCATCTTTGCAGCTAGAATGTTCACATGTGTATCCTGAAATGTGGCAAGTACTGAGAATCATCAACGTTGTTTATTTCACGCCAGATGAGCTCGAATCGAGATCTTTACCAGCTGAGTTCGCGAATTCTTACCGAAACCGCCCATCAGCTGCTAACCTCATCTGATTCTCAACGAGATATTTGCTAACACGTTTTGCTTTACCTACTTACTTAATTATGTTCTTCTCTAGTCACTTAATGACACCACGAGGGTCGGCCCCACTCATCGCTACGAGATTTCTGCACTCACCACCCACACTATTCCCCGAGTCCCTTGCTCGCTTACAACGGATTTATGTGTAGCCGCGACGTGTATGCAGGACGCCCATAACCTACGATCGTTGTTTTGATCACGTTTGTAGCCTGGCTTTTGTCAACAACAATGGACACTAATAACGTAATAACGTGTAATATTGGAGCTTTTGAGATGCATTTACTCTCTTATCGCCGCTATTTAGACCACTTTTTTGTTCTTTGCTGGCCCGTACGTCCGATCTTTCTTCCCCTCGGCATACTTTCACGTGACCAGAACCTTATCCAGAAAAAACTTACCGTTCTCACCAGCAAGTAACCAATAGATGACAGAATGAATAATGGTACTGGTGGCAATATGAACGAGCCCGGTCACAGTCAAACGCTTCTGCCCGGTAGCCTCAATGCTCTGCTGCGGCAATATAATGAATCCTGGATAAATTCCCCTGCCGGCGACACCCCAGACCTCGACCAATTCGACCAGTTCGCTCAAGACATGTATCGACAATATGAGATAGACAGTGGAGCCAATGGCAATTTTAAGTCGCAGCTTGCATTGGGTCACTCTGCTGATACTTACGACCCCAATATTGTGTCAAATCTACTCGGTGGCCCAGCCCATCCGGCCAACACCACAAATACCCCTACAATTACCACCCAAGACAACGTCACTGCATCCGATAACGACCTCTACTACCTCAATTACTCCAGTCTTTCGATACCTTCCAGTAGAATAGACAACTTATACCCGCCCCATCCGTCTTTTGACGCCAACTCTATCCAATATATGGACCAACAAAACGACCAATCAACGCTGTTTTCCCAGCTGCAATCGTCAATACACAACAACTACGCAGCTCCAAGCGGCTACCAGAACCCACAGAATCAACTTCAGCAAGACCAGCCGCTTCCGGCTCAACATCTGGGCCCCATCCAGGAATCGCACCTAAAGCGAAAATTCAGCCTAAACCCACAAACAGAGCCATTGACGCCGCCATTATCCAAAGCAAAGGCCAACAAACATCTCCAGAGACCGACAAGACCAAAAACTATACGACAGAACTCGTCCCCTGTCGTTGGCAACAACAAAGTCAAAAAGTCTTTCCCGCTCCATTATAACCTGGAATCCACTGTTTCTTCGTCTCACGACAGTTCGAGTCTTCGACAATCATACTTCGAGTTTGAAAACGTCTCTGACTACCTCAAAACTCACAGACCCAACCGTTCGATGGACGCTGACGGTCAGGGGTTCTACGAGCCGGTCTCTCACAATGAACACCACGACCTCTCCAGCATTCAAACTGACGAAACGATCGAAGCTCCTTCTTCTGGGTACGCCACACCTTCTACTTTTGGCCCGTTAACGGCAAAAATTGCACCCAGACCTCGTGGAAGACCCAAGAAATCCAAGAACCCAGGCTTCTTCATTAAACTCGACAATATCAACCGTAGCGGGCCCGTCAATCTCGGCGCCAACCCCAACTCTAGCGTGGAATCTCTTTTCCAGACCAAAAACCCCACCGTCAACTTAGTTTCGTCCAAGCAGTTCGGGACTATTCCCACTTTCCCCGATTTAGATGACGAAACCAATCCTGATCTTCGGATTCTCGAGCCAGATTTGGGCAATTATGATGGTGGCAGCGAGCTCCAGCGATTTGCTTCGGTGAACTCCAACATGACTCCATCGATGAAACCACCAGGAACAAGCCAAAACGGATACTTTGAATTGGACAATTCTTCCAACAACTTCTTATCGCCCCACATAAACTACAACGAACAAAACTACAACAACTTCAGCAAAGGGTTTTCTGATTATTTGGTAGACACCAAACAACAAGAATCTCGTCAAGGGGATGCCCAAAGAGTGGTTCTGTTCGGAGACGATATAGAGAGCCACCCTGATTTGAACGGCTACAACTTTGATGTAAACCCTAGCAAAGCACCTAAAACCGACAACAGAGACAGCCAAAAGGAGAGTTATAAAAGCGACCTGGCAGAACACAGCATGGGCCCCGAAGAATGGGAAGAAAGAGCCCACGTAGGAGTTCTGCCGGAGCTGGGATCTTCGCTCGATATGCCCCATATGGAGCGCACGGCTTCAGTTCAGAGCATGAATTCAAGCAAAGACGGCGGCGAGACTGGAGAGAAGAAGAAGAAGAAAAAGAGAAACACCAAGGGCGCCATTTGCTCCATCTGTAACAAACACATCAGTCGAGACATGACGAGACATCTTCGGATCCACAACGACGTGGGACGGTTCCAGTGTGTATACCCCAAAGGCATGTGTAATCACAAAACACAGCACTTCAACCGGCCGTACGATTACAAAAAGCATCTTCTTCACATCCACTTCAAATTTGATGATCCCAAAGGTAAGCTTTCACATACATTGACCGACAAGTTACCGTTGGCCGGAACGTGTATAGCTTGTGGAAACCGGTTTATAGCCAAAGACTGGCTTGACTTGCATGTGTTGACGAGCGATAGCAACACTCGATGTCCCCATGTGGCATGAACAAATCCACCTCCTCTACATGGCTTCAAGTAGTGCTGGAGTGGTTAAGTAGATTAGCATTTTGAAGCCACGAATGTTGACTAGAAATGATCCACAGCAGGCACTGGGAAGTTTCTTGACGTATAGCTGTAGAGCGTAATACAAGGCAAATCAAATTGATATTGTAAATTTACGAAATTGAAAGTACTATCATAACCAATTCTACCTTGAAACTTTGTAGAAATATCCATACGATATTGCCATATCAGTCAATGAGAATTAATTCCAAGATTCATGAAACATCATCAAGGAATCACCAAAATAATTAAATTTCAGTTTTGAGGCTGCAAAGAACGCTATGCAGATGAGAGAATATTCTTTCTTCAGCCGCTACATCAAAGGCACGAAACCGCACAAGAAGCATAAAACAGCCCTGATGTCTGCATCGTAGCGAAGTGGCTGCGAAAAGTGAGAAACTTCACTGAGGCTCAATACGGCCAAATGAATACTTAATCTAGCAGCGGCAAGGCTGTGAAACTCAAATGCGAGTTTCAACAACACAGTGAATTGCCGGCTATACTAGCACTCTTTGATTTCATGGCTTCAGTGTGTTGAGGCGTGCTGGTACCATATCAAATCAGATGGTCGCCATGGCTCGTACTTCAGGGCCCTGCAATGGTCGTACCACTTTTCCACTCACACTCTTTTCACCTACTTGAATCTAATGGTTCTCATATATATGAAGGGTTCCCGCTAAAATTCAGCATACATCCGACCCAAGTTTGGTCTTGTATAAGTCAAGCAATTTATAGTGGACCCTCGGAGTCGTATGCGCACACTTCAATAAAGCCCTATGATTCATTTCCTCGCTAGACCAATCCATGCAATTATCACACTGCTCGCCTAGCTTTCTACATTCCGGTTCACCAGGTTATCATCACTACATTTGTCCATAATATTTGCTCACTGTAACCGAGTATTAATCGTAAGCTCATTTTTTCCATTGGCTAACTCTTCCGAGTCGCACTTCAATGTGCACTACGCGCGCACATTTTCTGCTCAATGCGGACGCTTATACTCTCTTAAATCAGTAGGTAAATTTGCTCACCAATTTTGCATCAAACCTATAAAGATCTGGCTATGGCCACAACGGCGTTTTCACTCCATCATCAACAATGGCCGCATTAGTACCCAGACACGGCATGGCTATGGGCACCGCCTCCTCGATGGATATGGCTATGGGTTCAGCTACAAGCACCATGTCAATGTCCTCGTCCACAAGCACCATGGGCCACATGGACCACATGGACCACGAAATGGCCTCGATGCACATGTACTTCACCACTCAATTCAAAGACTATCCGGTCCTTTTCAAAACTTTAAGTGCGTCCACAAAAGCGCAAGCGTTCGGAATATTCGTGTTACTTTTCGCACTTGCGTTTATCGCTCGCGGGTTCGAGTTTCTCCGGAATTATATGGAACAGGCCGTATGGAAAAACCCTACATACGTCGACTGCCATCCAGAAACAAGCGGTGCCAAACCGGTACCGGTGAGAGAAACCACCGGTGGATGCTGTGATACGAAAAACGATCATGATTCCATCAACAGTGTATCGAAGCAGGGCACGTTAAGCCTCGATTCCAACCCAAGTGAATCTGATAGAAATTCGACAACTGGTTTGTCAATGGCTGCAACTGTATATAGAGACATCATCAGGTTGATTCTTTGCTTCTTGCCTGATTTATTTGGTTATGCTCTCATGTTGGCAGCAATGACGTACACCCTCACGTATTTCTTTGCTGTGGTTTTGGGTTCAGCCATGGGAAGGTTCTACTTCGAAAGATTGTCCGACAAGTATAAGTTACGGGCATTAGGCTTTGCAGGCCACTGTTAATAGAATAATAAATGTAGAATAGTTCTTTCGATCACGATCACAACAATGTAGGCGAAATGGCCTCGCACGAGATAGCCCCTAGTATCGTGCCGTTATCCACCATCTATATCTACTACTGTCTGTTCATTTCGAACTCCATTTAATTCTACTTGTTAAATAGCATTTTATGCTCTATTATTCATCTGTATGCTTTTATGCGACCCCTAGCGATACTTCAACCTTCTTCAACAAATCATTATACTTGGTTTTGTTGAACAGAGTACCATTGCCGTCGGCCAACTTCTCACTATATATCAATCTGACCATATTCTTGTACTCTTCGAGAGTGAATTTGTCCGGGTTTGCTTTGACAAACTTGACAAAATTGAACTCGTTGGCGGTGAACAACTCAAAGTATACCGACGATTTGGCAAAGTCCACCTCCTCGGGGTTCTTCAATAGGTTTCTCAACATCTGCTGCAACGTAAAGATATTGAGCAATACTCTTTTGACACCATTGGTGTTGATTTTACGGACCAAGTTGGAGCCATTGATGGCCAACTGGTTCAAAAACTCAGACAACCCTACAAATATACTCTCACGTTCCGAGTCTCCCAAAAACTTGGTAAGCTTGTTGTAAATGGAAAACACTTCTTTGTTCAATATTCCGATGAACTGATCAGCATCACCAGGCTCGGTGCTGGGCATCCAGTCTATTTGGCGGAAGGATTTGCCAATGTAGTAGATGGCTTTACATCTCAAGTCGTACCTCAATGCCAATAACGTTTTGTCACGGATGTACTGAAACTTCTGCACGATTTCGTCGAACTTTTGGATCTTCTCTTTGCTCAATGCCAAGTATATGTTCTGCAGAATTATGTCAGTATTTCCAGTCGTCACATTAATGATGGATCTGCCGTTTTCCAAGAATGACCAGTCGTAACGAAGCTTATCTACAATGAAAACCTGGAACCCGTTCCCTCCCTGGACATTGTAGTTGGATTCTTTCTTCACTAAAGGCAACCACCCAAGGATCCATGAGCTAGTAAGCAAGAGATAGCACACCTGGTTGAACGATTCGTTATCGAGCAAGTCATCTTTATTGATATCGAATATATCGTCGCCTGCACCGTTGTACAAGAAGATCCCAAGCTCCTTGTCCAACATGCTGGCTAGTAAGCTCTTTGCTTCTTCACCCACTTCCTCGTGCGCTTGCTTGGATTTCAAGTCAAGAATAGTACCACTTACCTCTATCAATGCCGGAACTTTAATCCACTTACTGATTTTCAGTATAGGCTTGGAGGTAGTTCCTGTAGGAGCATTGAAGTCTGCTACTTCTGTTTCTCCTGGTGAGAGCAATTCGCGGTAGAAGTGGTTGTAGGAGTCACAGAACTTGTTCAAGAACGCCAACACTATGGAACTATACTCTTCACGATACGTCAACGAGGTGTTGAGAATGGAACAGATGTTCAAGAATAACCGTTTGAAGTCCAATGCGTTCTGGTATATCATGGTAGGGACTGAGTCGGTGTTGGTGATACCACGATGGGGCGAAGTGATGCTATCGTGTTTGTCCAACGAAATCAAATCTAACTTCAATGGTGCGCCAGAAAAACCACCAGCGGTGTTTTCCGACCGGTTTCCGCCTATGTACTCACGGAAAGAGTTATCTATACTTTCCTTTACATGTGAAAGGAACGACATCTTCATAAAGTCCTCAAAAAACTGGATAGCAAACCGATTTGCAGGTGGTTTGAGATGCTGGCCCCGGTTCTGGTTGACGGAATATGCTCGTTGAAGCGAAAGCTCGTCGGTATCGTGGCTAGAAAAGAGACGATGAGATCCGGCCACAAAGATCAAAAAGAATTCGAGGATAATTCTCATGTTGTACAAGTTACGAGGCACCAATATTTCGACCACAGCGTTGAAACGCTCGTTTTTAATGTACGGCGAAGTGGCCTGGCCTGTTTTGGTCTTGAATGAGTCCGACAAGATGAAGCCTGGGAACATATCCTGGAGCACCACCTGGAGATCTTCAGGGGTCTTTGTCAGTTTGTCGTACGCAACATCCTCGAAACGAAACAAGTCTCTTTTCCGCAACACATCGTGGATCTTACTATTCTTTCCCAAGGTACTCAAAACGCCGGTTTCGGGTCCACTGAGGTTTATGTGGTTGGAATCGTAAATGTAGTTAAGCATCAATGACTGAAGCTCTTTTTTAATAGTGTTCCATATACCGTGGAGATCGTAAGATTTAGATCCGAATGTTTCTGGCAGACCCAAACTGGGCGATGCCGAGGCAGACCCTCCTACAGCCGGGGCGATATTTAAGTTCTGGGCCGATTCTATACGGTCGACGATCTCGCTGACGATCTTGTGTCTTTGTAAAACCGCCAAACTCTTGATAAAAATGGTACCGAAGAGATCTTGGAGAATGATTATGGAGGAATCGCTGAAGTTGTTGTTGCCAATGATATCAGCACTAGAAGAGTGGTCGAAGTTCTGGAGCTTTGAAAGCTTTCCAAGCACGCTAATGTTCTTCAGTTTGACTTCTTCGGTGGCTCTATTAATAAGACCGTGCAATTCCAGCTGGTTATTACCATTAAGTATCTCGATAACCTGACCTAGCCGGCTGAGCTTGGACGCTGTATGGAGCAACATGTAGATATAGTGGAACGACTCAGCACTGAAATTAGACGTGGATTCAAGTAATATCGAGTAGTCGCCACCACCATTAGCACCCAGGCTCTTAGAACCCATTCCGGTGGCCATTTGGGTGGTGGTATTGGCGAAATGGGCATGGAGTTTGGGCAATTGATTCTGGATAAAGTTGAACGACGCCTTGGTAAGAACTTCAGTGACCTCAGCGATATCCAAGTTGGCAGAATTGTAAATGTATTGCTCCAAAGTTTTCAGCTCGCTAATAAGTGTTCTGAAAGAAGCAAGCTGGGGATCAGGTGAGTTCACGAGAGTCTGCCATTTAAAGTACTGGCTCGCATCGCTGACTTGATTCTTACCTGAAGTAGGTGTTCCTGTATCAGAAGAAGAGCTCTTTAGGTATATTTCGTTCTGAAGCTCGTCTACAATCATGTCAAACAAATTATTCGACTGCATTTCAAGATAGCTCTGCACGGAGTTCATTGCCGGCAACGACCACAAATTGTACTGCTCTGCTAGCTTGTAGCCATTCAGAATGACGTCGTAGACCTGGTGGATCTTTTTCTCGCCCACCAACTGGTCGATTTTGTCGGGAATAGCGTTTAATTCCGCCATGGCGTCCAACAACTCGATCATCTCGGCGTATCGCGTGGACGTCTGGCTGAGTTCGTTAAGAATATCGGATCGATCGTGAACGTCTTTGGTGGTGGACTCCAACATTTCCTTTATTTCGAGCGAGTCTCGCTGTGATTCTTGTAGCGTATTTAGAAGCAAATGGTACGATCCAATGCTGTTATTGAAAAGTTCATGGTGTTGGTTGACGACGTGGCGAAGAGCGTTTTCCGTCAGCTGCTTGATGTTCTCAAACTCGCCGTAGCGATGAGCCATACCCACAGAAGTATCATCTAGCAATGCCACGGCCATTTCAATGGGATTGGCACTATCTTGGAGAATCTGGGGCCAGTCATAGCGTATGGTGTTGTGGACTTCCTTAAGCTCAAATATTGATTCGTCAATACCTGATTCTTCTTGTTTGTATGACAAGCTTATGTTTCTTCTCCGAGGCATAATAGGGAGGAATTGAGAAGTATTGCCTAGGAAGCCTGTGAATGAAGTGATAAATCAGAGAAATCAATAGTTGGAGAAATCAGTGAGTGGAGTTAGCGAGACAAAAAAGATTAGTGACAGCGCGAAAAGTTGGTGAGAGAAACGTGTAGCGAGAGCTAGCGAGAGAACGAAAGACGGAGGACGAAGGCATATAAGTTATGCTATAAGCACAATAGGTTCACCTCTGGAGCTTGAGCCTCTCAATATATACGGTCAAATGCGCATATACCTTACAATAGTCTGAGCAACCAAGGATGGCCATCACTTCTAGTTCTCACTCACTCTATTTTGTCTCTATCCATTCGCACTATTCACTGTTTTGTTTTCACATTTTAGTTCTCACTATTTATTACTCCACTCAGTCCAGTCTCTTTTCATATCAATTCTACCATTCATTAACTATATATACCTACTCAAGTATTATTAGTTCATGAAGGAGATAATCGATCTTTCACAAGAGTCAATCCCTGCAGCCGCTCCCGAAGTCATAGAAATGTGAGTATTTGCAGTCAAATCGAGACCAAACATCGCTAACTTTTAGCCTAACTTCAGAAATAGGACTGGAAAACCCGGTGCCTCCAAAATCAGACACAACTTATACACCTTCGTCACCCCCAGGAATAGCCACAGACTCGTGGAAATCTCCCGTGAACCGTAAACGCCCCGCGAACGTATGGTCTCTGTCGCCCATCGCGTCTTCTAAGTACGAGTCGATCGACGACTCTTCGTTTACGTTTCTGCAGCCAAAAAAGAATGTATTGGATCTTGAAAACTGGTTTTCTGATAGCGGGACTGAAGAAGAATACAATAAAGAAAGAAGGTTCGAAGGTGGGACGGTATTGGAGCAGGTAGAAGAAGAAAATGAAGTTATCAACAACAGACTCGATAGTGCAAATCAGAGCAATGAGAGTCTAATTTTCCAGAACAATGAAGGAATAGTATACAGAGCATATGAATCTGACGAAGAAGTGCATAGATCATATGAGTCCAATGAAAGGCATGTTGGTGAGCATGACTTCAGTGGAAGTGACGAGAAGCATGAAGATAATGACAAGATTAACGAAAACAACGACGAACGTAATAATGACGAAAATTATAATGATGATAATAATAATAATGATAATGACAATAAAATTAACGATACCACAAGTAATGACAAGACTAATGGAAACAGTGGTAACGAGAACAAGAAGCCCAGGCAAAAGAAACCAAAGAAGATCGATACCATAATTGATCTCATTCTGCAGTACGAGTACACTCCCAAAGACCTTAAGGAGGCCAACAAAATCACCCGTAAAAAAGAAGAGTTGCTTCTGGAAATGGTGATCCAGTTTTCCAGTGCTATTTCTGACTGTTTTCCCCAAGAACTAGTGGCCGATATCTTTCAGCATACGAGAGTAGAGACGCATTCGTGTGATCTTCCTATGATCTACTGGAGCCGCAACATCAAGGCGCAATATAGGCCGGAACTGGACTTGTTCATCCCATGTCCTCCTAAACAGGTCCATGAAAAGACGTTTGTGTTGTACTATAAAGCACCTGACTTGATATCTGCTATTGAGACTTCATTACAACTGCAAGTTTCGAGGTGTCTTCGTATTGCTGAAGCAATGGATCCTCGGCTCAGTTATTCGATTATCATCGTGGTAGAAGGCTACGACCAGTACATTCAGAAATTGAAGAATGCCGAAAATAGAAAATACAAGGATGCGGTTTTGAAAGGTTTGGACGAGACTGCGAGTCAGTCGAAACGCCGCAGAACTGCAGAAGAAATATCCATTACGGCAAAAGAAGCAGAATTTTTGATCAACAAAGTGCAATTGGATTTGAAGATCAACATCTTTCCTGTTCGAAGCAACAAAGAAGTGTTGGAATGGCTTCATTCGTTCACTTCCACCATCGCATACTCTCTCTACGACAAATACGAACGAAACCAATCTTTGGCCAATTTGAGAACGGTGCGTTCAGGAACAGACCAGAAAAGTACGTTTTTGCAGACTATCAGGCAATTCAAAATGATGACGGAACCCAGAGCAGACAAATTGTTCGGACTGTATCAAAGTATTTATTCTATCTATAACCAGCTTAAAGCTCATGGGACTCTTGGGAAGGATAGTTTCGGAAAGAACATCGTGCCTCCCACCACCGACAGTGCCATGAAGAAGACCTTTTTAGCTTACGACCCCCAAGATGTCATCAATGAATAACTTCCACTTTGCCTCTCGTGCTCATTCTGAATACCAATGATTGTAGAAATTGGCACGCTCCACTATGATCTCTATTTGTTATTATAATATCTAATACAAAAACAGATCACCTTGGTTTTCGCTACAAATGAAGGTTCGATCTTTATTCCTATGCTTGTATTATTATGGTTTTTATTCTATTATACACTAGTGATTGCTTGCTTGGCCAAACTCAAATCGTCTTCCGACAACTGGTCCTTCAAGTGTTCGACCCTCAGCAATCCCTCAGATAATTCAGCTATCTCAACTGCCGAAAACTGGTACTTTAATCCAGCCAATGTATGTATGATGTTCAACACTTTGTCAATGCATCCAGAATGACCATCGCTTTCAAGCATCGACTCCAAGTAGTCCACCAACTTGGCCTCTCTGATGTGCTCCATCTTCTTATCGTCCGATCCTGTGGACAAAACCGACGATATCAATGATAGTATTCTCAACTTGATCTTGTGGTTGTGTTCTTTGGACAAGTGGATGACTCTCCAGCCGTTCAACTCGTCAAACTGGGTGTAGCCAATCTCAAAGTTTCTTATGTAGGAAGCGATGGCTGACAACGACTTCAAGAGCAATTCTGGAGGAGTTCTGTCGTCAGCACTGATATCGATTAACTTCTGTAACCCACCGTGCTTGCTGAATGCTTCTTGTGACGTAGGGTTATTCTGCACCGCGGTGCCTATGATGGAAGCAGCATATACTCTGAGAGACAATGGCTTTTCGGCGTCCAATTGCTCAATGATATGAGGCCACAACTTGATGTTTTCGATATTGTTGGCATTGTCCATGTTCTCAATAAGCATTTCAAAGTTGTCGAACGCTATTTCCTTGGCTTCCAACTCGCTTTCAGGGTTGGTCACCACAAGGATAGCTTGCTTCATCAAGGTGGGCTCATCGGGACCTCCGAAAAGCTGTTGTAACATCTTAGGATCGGGAGCTCCGATCTTCTCCATAGCTTCTTTATCGCCTGACTGCAGCGCAATCGACCATTGTAGCACCTTATCCATTTTGTACGTAGTTGTAGTTGTCTTCTCTTGCTATATCTTTATATATGTGAAAGGCATCTCTTCTCGAATGTTCGACCGGTCACGTGATAGTCACAGCAAGATCAGAAGTTAGGCCGTTTTACAATACCAGTATAGGCGTACTGCCCTATAGATCACAATAGGGTGAACAGAGAGCAATTGAGAAAATGGATAGAGTAGAGATGTATAGAGGCCGAATACTTTGTTTGGAAGAATCAGTAGTATTGAGTAGCGCGCATTGAGTAAATCCGGGGTCAACTGATTCTGATGAATTCAGTAGTGGCCTCGGCAGACCGGCGACGCCATGTGCGCCGCTTGTGCTTCCGGGCAAATGGCAACCATCCACCCTGTCTCTTCCGGGAACACCATGCCACTTCAAAGGTCCACTTCAATTTGTCGAGCCCAATTCACCACGCCACCACGCCACTACTGACCCTACCTCTGACACACGTCATACCTCTACACTACCCACCTAAGCTCCTACCCTTGCGTACCTGCCCGGCTCGCGCTCACCCGCAATTCGGACTTTTGTGTGCACCTCCAAATTATCGGTGCTCGCTCGATCTCTAAATATTTAAGAATAGCAAATTCCACTCAATGTTGCGACGCCGATTACAATTGAAAACTACACTCATTTGTTCCAAAATGTCATTATCCAACAAATTATCCGTCAAAGACTTGAACGTCGAAGACAAGAGAGTTTTTATCCGTGTTGATTTCAACGTCCCATTGGACGGAAAGACCATTACCAACAACCAAAGAATTGTTGCAGCATTACCAACCATCAAGTATGTGTTGGAACACAAACCTAAGGCCATCATCTTAGCCTCCCACTTGGGTAGACCAAATGGTGAAGCCAACGAAAAGTACTCTTTGGCCCCAATTGCCTCCGAATTGGAGTCTTTACTCGGTAAAAAGGTCACCTTCTTAAAGGACTGTGTCGGACCAGAAGTTGAAAAGGAAGTCAATGCCGGTAAGGATGGTGCTATCTTCTTGTTGGAAAACTTGAGATTCCACGCCGAAGAAGAAGGCAGCAAAAAGACCAAGGACGGTGAAAAGATCAAGGCTTCCAAGGAAGACGTCGAAAAGTTCAGATCTCAATTGACCGCTTTGGCCGATGTTTACGTCAACGACGCCTTCGGAACTGCCCACAGAGCCCACTCTTCTATGGTTGGTGTAGACTTGCCTCAAAAGGCCGCTGGTTTCTTGATGGCCAAAGAATTGGAATACTTTGCCAAGGCTTTGGAAAACCCAAACAGACCTTTCTTGGCCATCTTGGGTGGTGCCAAGGTTTCCGACAAGATCCAATTGATCGACAACTTGTTGGACAAGGTTAACTTGTTGATCGTCGGTGGTGGTATGGCCTTCACCTTCAAGAAGGTGTTGGACAAGATGCCAATTGGTAACTCTTTGTACGACGAAGAAGGTGCCAAGAACGTCGAAAACTTGGTTGCCAAGGCCAAGAAGAATGGTGTTGAAATTGTCTTGCCAGTTGATTTCACTACTGCTGACGACTTCAACAAGGACGCCAACACCTCCACTGCTACTCAAGAAGAAGGTATTCCAGACAACTGGATGGGATTGGATGCCGGTCCAAAGTCCAGAGAATTGTTTGCCGCTACCGTCGCCAAGGCCAAGACCATTGTCTGGAACGGTCCACCAGGTGTTTTCGAATTCGAAAAGTTTGCTGCCGGTACCAAGTCTTTGTTGGACGCTGCTGTGAAGTCTGCTGAAGAAGGCAACACCGTCATCATTGGAGGTGGTGACACTGCCACTGTTGCCAAGAAGTTCGGTGTTGTTGAAAAGTTGTCCCACGTTTCTACTGGTGGTGGTGCTTCTTTGGAATTGTTGGAAGGTAAGCAATTGCCAGGTGTCGTTGCTATTTCTAACAAGAACTAAATAATTAATGCCAATAATACGATTTAATTTACCCAATGTAGAGCTTTATGCGAATGAAGCGAATAAAGTAGACTTGAAACAGATCTAAAAACCTCATGAGCGTAGGCGATTAAAGTTTTATGGTATGTACAGAGTGTTAATTAAAATTCAATTCTACATCTCAATAAATTGTAGTAGATTCAATTCTAGTGCCGGTAGTAGTTGTGAGGAACAATTAGTGTTAATGCTGGGAAGCATATATATGTAGGTATAATTGGTACTGATCGAGAATACGATTATCATATTAATACAGCTCATAATCATACTTCAAGGCATATATAATGTAGCTCCCATTAATTCGATTTTTCCTACGTATTGAGCTTCTATCAAGAAACCATTATTCTTTTATTCTACTTACCATTAATTTCGAGTTAAGTAATAGGTTATCATAATCATGTAGCTACTTGTGCCAGAATCAACAATTGGATGTATAATCTAGAAGCGATTTATATATGATGATAAAGAGAGATCTATAACTTCGATTTACCACTCAAGATTTGGGACCACGATTCGTTGGTCAACTCTTCATACTTGTCACCATTCAACCAATAAATGACATCTTTGTCAGACTCACCCTTTGGCAACTTCTGGTTTTTATACGTATTCTTAGGAACCTTATGGTTATGGGAAGATTGGATTTGGTTGGTGATTTTCACAAACTGAGGCACGGCGTACCTTGGTAAGGTCCTGAGAACATGGCTCGAGAGTCTGTCCAAGAGCTCCTGATGCTTGGATTCGTCTGCAAGTTCGTCCAATGGTTCAATGACGGCGAAACCAGCTCTGCCTTCATGATTAGGGACTTTGACACCCACAACGACCGATTGCTTGATTGATTTCGAGCCCATCAACTCATTTTCAACTTCAGTAGCAGAAACGTTTTCCGATTTCCACCGGAAAGTGTCTCCCAATCTATCCACAAAGTAGTACAATCCGTCCTGGTCCATCTTCAACAAATCACCACTTCTGAACCAAGCATCACCTTTTTTGAATACATCGAAGATGACCTTAGAAGAAGAGGCGCCTTTGTTCCCGTAATAACCTTGGAAAGTCTTCTCTGGGTCCTTGGCATTCAAAATCCTCATCAACATTTCACCTGGCTGGTTATAATCAGCCTCTGTAGCGTAGCCGGTTTTGGGATCTTTCCAGATCTCGTTTTCGTCTTCAGGATCCATCTTCACCAACACTTGCTGGGTAGACAAGAGTAAGTTGATAAGAGAACCATATGAACGACAGGCACCAACTCCGTACTCACCGAACTGCAAAGTGGTGGTTACAATAGGGGATTCGGTAGCACCGTAAAATTCTCCAATAGCCTCGATATGAAATCTCTTTTTGAACTGGTTCCAGATATCACGACGCAAACCGTTACCGTAAGCAGTCTTGACCTTGTGGGCTTGTTGGTCAGGATGTGGCTTGGCATTGAGCAAGTAACGACAAACTTCTCCGACGTACTGGATATGGGTAGCATTGGACAATTTGGCTTGTGTCCAGAAAGAAGTAGCAGAAAATTTCTGTGATACTGAAACACAGGCACCAGCCAAAAGCGTAGGACAAACACCAAGCATGGCAGCGGTAGAGTGGTATAACGGCATAGCTGTCAAGACGGTAGAGCTAGAGTTGATTCTTACGACGTAACCAAAGATAGTAGAGGCCATAAACGCTTTCCTCCACGACATAATAGCCGACTTGGGCAATCCAGTGGTACCAGAAGTGTAGATCAAAGCACAGCACGAGTGACCGCCGTCTTCGGGTCTTCTGGTCTCATTAGGTGCTCTGTATTTGGGTCTTGACTTGTCTTTCAAAGCTTTGAAAAGCTCCTCCTCATTGAGGTATCTCAACTTGACATGAGGCAACTCGCTGCGGATGTCCCCCTCGGTTTCCTGAACGGGAGCAGCACAATCGGGGTCAATCAACACTTGAGAAACAGTCGAGATCTTCAAGCAGTGGACCAAAGCCTTGTCTTTGGTGTTGAAGTTCAAGAAGGCAGGAATAGCCCCAATGTTCCACAATGATAACCAGATTATAATAAACAATGGCTTGTTCATACAACTGACAGCAATCGTGTCTTTGGAGGTGATTCCGTAGTCGTATTTCAAGATGTGCGAGAACCTCAATACCATGCTGTACAACTCTCTGTACGTGAACACTTCGAGTTCGAATTGATCGTCGTAAATCTTGTAGCCGTTGGCATCGACACGAATAGGAGGAGGGTTCTTCTTGGGTCTGGGGAACGACACCGCATTGTTGTTGGCATACTTGTTGACGGCAGACTCGAAGTAGTACCAGTAACTGGCTTGTTTGCGGTAGCACGCGTACAAGTACGAAATCGCACTTTTGATGACCTTCTGGGTGAGAAAGAAGTCTTCCTTGAGGTGGTACTTGGAGTCTAACAATTGCGTACCAAGCACCACGGCGGATGCCAATTCAACTGCAGACATTTTTACGCTATTAGAAACTATGAAATTCTTTACCGAGCGGGGTCTCTGCCTTTATATGATTTTAGATCTGGATGTGATAGTGGAGACATTTGAATGCATCAGCTCGAGAAAATTCTCATGTAAATATGCGACTAATTTCATGTGAATTCAGGCTGTTGTGGTGCTGAGACAGTGACGCGCACATAGACCGCGGTGCTATGCCAAGGAGACACGTCATTCAAAGCAATATCGTCACTACCAACATCCTAGACACTCTGGGGTGTGTCTGGACTGCCACCACCAGTGTAGAGACAGCTTGTGGAGTAGGTGCATTCCTCGTGACCGGGGCAAAGATAGCTCGGTTGTTGTCACAGATTCCGTCTTAAGTCCTCGGAGTGCATGTATCACATGAACTCGGTTGCTAAAACGTTGCGCAAACACGGGGATTTTTTTTTTGGGGTCTAAGGACGTTTGATTTCGCTGCCTATTTAAGAGATTTTCTATGCTGCGGTGGGTATGATCGAATTATCTCCGCCGATATCCAGATTTATTTCAGGTATGGAACTCACGTGTACTTTCCGCTAATGGCAGTTTATCATTTTCTGGAGGGGAATTCAACTTTCCATGAGCCCGGTGTAATAGTTCTCTTCTCGCTTGGGCCTTTGCCGTCGCCAAGTGGCATGCCTGGTGTGCCGTGGGTGGGGTGATCCTGAACCGAAATCTGTCTGCCTGCATATATTTGTTCCTCGCTACTGTCGTGGAGCCAGCTTGTTATCTCGGGGTTGTATTGCAATAGTCCCTGATAGATTTCGTGGGCCTTAGCCCGTATTCTGTCGTCGTTCTCTATCCATAATCCGTGTTGCACTAGCATTTTGACTTCAACATGCCGGTTGGTATTGTGGAAGTAGGCTTGTATGCAACATTGGCCATGCCTACGTAAGATCAACTGAAGTGCTTCGTAGAATCTGTACCTCGTGAACGACTCCTGTGAGATACACACCAGCTCTGAAAGCATCGGTATCAATATCTCGTGCTCGTTGCACTCGGTATTGGACGCTATCTCTTTAAGTAATATGTACGCCTTCATGCGCGAATTGATGCTGTTGTCAAAACCGCCGATTCCCACAATGCAGTTGAGAATTTGATTGAAGATAGACGTACGGGTGTGCACCATCGGTCTGAAGCCCCCTGCCCTGGGGACTTCGCCAGGCTCGTACTTCACATGTGCCCAGAGATAAATTGCAACCATTTCTATCAAAAGGTTTTGAGCACTTTGGTTCAAAATCTGCATAACCTCCCAAATATAGTTGTACTCTAGCAATGACTGCATGTACATGGCGAATGCAGGCAAGTAGTGGTTGTGGTTGTGCTGCAGTTGCATAGGCCCTCCTATGGACAACAAAGTAACTACTGCAATGCACTTATCGGGGTTCAGTGTAGTTGGAGACTCGATGGTTTTCCGAATCCTGCCAATCTCAGTATTGGCTTGCAGCCACGAACTGAAGGTAGTTGTGGGCAAAGGCACCGTATACTGCATTACCTGGGACATTTTGAGCTTCTTGGAACTCTTGTTTCTAGTAGGAGCTAGGTTCTGGTTGATACCATGAAGTTGTCTAAAACTGTACTTGATTTTGGATTCGGCCGTGTCTGCGGGTGTGTTTGATTGGCTGCGAAGAAAATTTGACATGGCTGTGTCGATAAAGCCAGGAGTATCTATCTCGTCGTAGAAGATATCTAGTTTCTCTACTTTTACATCTTCTGTTTTTGTAGAAGCCAAGTTCGTGGTACTGGGTGTCTCCTCCCAGTTGTCCATATATTGGTAACCAGAGCTGTTGCTGTCTTTTCCATATACGAAACCCTCTTGGACCAAACCCACTCCAGTTGGCTTAGCCTCCACAAAAGCCGAATCATCAGGATCCATCTTCTTTGGTGTTGTTTCTTGTTTTATCTCAAAGGACAGCTCAACTACATCTTTTGCAGCCACTGGCTCACTTGACTTTCCGACTTGCGCCTTTTGGTTTAGCCGCGAAACAAACTTTCTTATACCAAAACCGATCGCGGCCAAAATACTGGTGGCCAAAAGTAGTATTACAAAGATTATTGCCATATCGGCCAATATTTCGGCATCATCTTCACTTTTCATTGTCGGAAAAGTCTAAACTGGTCCCCTCAATTAAAAATAACCAGCCGCTCTGTTTTGTATAGTTTAAACTAGAAGCGCACAAATTGCAAAAAGGTAAAATTAGTTTTTTTTGCAGCAAAAACAATTTCTTTACGAGAACACAGGTAATTAAGCAGCACCAACTCGAATGCACTTTCTATGGGTACTCTACAAGTATACACAACTATCTATGTCAGGCCTCTGGAACGCATACATCTAAATGATTCACTAGACCCATTACAAAGAAAAAGCACTGTATGTGACTAGTTAAGCCAATAGCTGGCCAAAATAAGGTGATTACGCGGCGTGCGCCAACCGCGCAAATATACTATAACCGATTTTGAGTACCAATGAACCCATCAGTATCAACGATGTTTTGCAGGACTGGGTTCTATTTCACCAAGAACACCTCGGTGTTGACCACGTTGGCACAGAGCAAGGTGAGTCGGCTTTCGATAGTATCTCGGCCCAAGTTCAGACTCACCCAGATGTTGTCACGGTTCAGATCGATGCCTTTGAGAAGACCGTACTCGACTATTTCGGTCACTTCTGAAGCAGCAAAGTTGTCTAGTAACACCGCAAAGCCAGTAAATGGATCCAAGTACCCTGCAATCTCCAATA
The DNA here is from genome assembly GCA_003706505.3 of Suhomyces pyralidae. Taxonomy (NCBI): domain Eukaryota; kingdom Fungi; phylum Ascomycota; class Pichiomycetes; order Serinales; family Debaryomycetaceae; genus Suhomyces; species Suhomyces pyralidae. Next base: position 1,003,947 of record PPLO03000003.1, on the reverse strand, counting down.
AAGTGGTAGGATACTGGCTTATCGGGACATCCAGTTTGATCTTCGGTATTGTGGTTCTTGGAGGTTTGACACGTTTAACGGAATCTGGTCTCAGTATTACAGAATGGAAACCTATCACCGGAACTGTTCCTCCTTTGAACGAAGCAGAGTGGCTAGAAGAGTTCTCCAAGTACAAGAACTCGCCTGAATTTCAACAGTTGAACTCCCACATTACTCTCGATGAGTTCAAGTTTATTTTCAGCATGGAATGGGGCCATCGATTGGTGGGAAGATGTATTGGGATGTTTTTCATTTTACCAGCACTTTATTTCTGGAAATCTGGTAGATTTAGTAGACACATCACCGGGAGAGTCGTGGGGTTGACTGCGTTATTAGGATTGCAAGGAGCTATTGGCTGGTGGATGGTTAAATCTGGATTGGACGAAGAAGAGTTGGCAAACAGAAGGTCCAAGCCTACAGTGAGTCAGTACCGCTTAACCACCCATTTGGGAGCTGCTTTCTTGATGTACTTGGGTGTTTTATGGACAGGATTTGAAATCCTTTCTGAAAACAAGTTGTTGAGCAAAATCCGCCAACCGGGTGCTGTAAAAGCTATTGTGGAGCAGTTGAACAACCCGGTATTAAGAAAAATAAGAACTGTGAGTGTTGGATTATTGGCTTTGACGTTTGTCACTGCTATGTCTGGAGGCATGGTTGCAGGGCTTGATGCTGGTTTGATCTACAATACCTTCCCTCATATGGGAGACGACTACATTCCTTCTGGAAATGAACTCTTTTCGACCGTCTACTGTCATAAGGCCGACCATTCTGACTTGTGGTGGAGAAACCTCTTGGAAAACCCAACCACCGTGCAGCTAGTGCATCGTATAATGGCCACCACGACCTTCTTCTCTATTTTGGGTGCTCATTTATTGATCTCAAAGAACAAAGCTGTGGTTCCCAAGCCTGCCTTAAGCGCGGCCAGAACCGTGATGGGCTTGGCTTCATTACAAGTAGCCTTGGGTATTTCGACCTTAATCTACTTGGTGCCTATTCCTCTTGCAGCTGCACATCAAGCTGGTGCATTGGCGCTTTTGACTGGATGCTTGGTCTTATCTGCTCGCTTGAAAAAAATCAGACCTTCCACTGTTGAATATATCAACAAGATGATGAAGGATCAAATACTGAAGAACCGAAATTAATGGTAAAAGACTTGTACAAAGACAAAATCTGTAAATAGAAATTATTAATCAATGACTGTAAATATGGACCGAATCAGAATTAAAGCACAAGACATTGGCAATCGTTGACACTTTTGATGTATAAACCTCATTACATGCCATATACGCTTGACTTGACTCCTACTGCTAATAACACTTTGAGAGAATAAAATCGATTTATTTTAGAACTTACGGCAAGCTTACTTTGGAATTACAATACAATACTTTTGTCCAAAGGTACTTTGAAACTGACGCGGAGCCACTTCATAGATCGCCATTGTTGCAGCTCTACAATTATGTGCACCATAATACTAGTTTCAACGTGTATTTCGTTCGTAAGCATCACTTATATAAGGGTACCTCTCTGCTGTAACCCTCTAACTTATATTGTCTCCGAAGTATCTCCGTCTATCTATTAATGCATTAAAGAGCACATTCTTACCTCTCAATTTTGATCAGAATACCAAAGATGACAGTTCATTTATCTACATGATGGTAGATTTTGGCATCGAGAATGACGAAGATGTATAGTCACCAGATTCTCTTGCTGGACATCTCGTAGCGCATAACCTTTCCTAGCTCATCCTCGTCGTTCTCCTGATTGATTTTGGACAAAAGCTGGTTATTCCTTCTTTCCTCGGTTGTTGGAGGTACGGTCTCACCATAGTCATACAAGTATGATCGGGTCACTGGATTGATAGAAGAAGCGTCGGTGTTGGGGATGCCTGGAAGAAATGAAAAATCGACCGGAGACCGAGGAGATTCGGGAACTACGCTTGAAACGTCCGGCGTTTCGTCTCCCGAGACTTCATCCAAAAGTAAAGTGATGGTCAGAGCTGGTTTTTGAGGGCATGGCGAAGCAGAAACAGGGGTTTCCGCAAGCATTTTGGCTTCTCGAATATGTTGTTGGTATTCTATGTGCTCGATTTTAATTCTATTGGCAAGTTTGAGAATGACCAAGGCCAAAAGTAGTCTGATAAGTAGCAAGGTGGAGAAGGTAACGAGAATGAGGGCAGTAGTTGCCAAGAATGAGTAAAACCATGACGATTTCACCGGGAATATTATAAGCTGGCTCACGTCAGCCAACGTCATACGCAAGAAGCACACTATTGTAGCGAGTAATGGTAAGCCGATCCTCTTTGTAAGTACAATATAGTCAGATTCGGACGACGAGGAACCAAACTTGAACACAGTAAGAAAGTCCAAACTCAACACATACAAGAAGTTGCGGTAAACCTGAGGCCTGATTTTGTTGAACTTGGCAATGTAGCAGTGTTTGAGCCAATCGACAAAGATTTCACTGCCGATCACCACTATGCCTGGCCCAAAGATGGAGCCAAACCATGAGTTCCAGCTTTTCCAGTATGCCGGAAGAAGTCCTGCCAGGCTATTGAGCTGGAGAAAGTTACGGAGAGTGATCATGCTGAGCATTATCGAAAGCTGGAATCGTTCACACAAGTCGGACATTGTGATTTGGAATAAACCCTCACGCTCGAACTTCTTGAACACCGAGCTCTTGAGCTCAGCAAACTGGTTGGAAAGCAACAATGCTAGCAATGCGTTGGAGTACGAGTTGGCCGCCACATTAAGCGAAATGGCCTGGTAAATAAGGATGTACCCATGGAAAGAAAGGTAGAATACCGAGAGACCAAAGAAGGTTGTATACTTGAGCAAATTAGATTTGGAACGCACAGGAAATGGAACCAGATGAAACACATTGAGAATCTCATGCCCCAACGACGAACAGAGCTTGTCTGTGACCTCTAGCACCCCAAACATTACGTACAATTTGATGTGGGCCAGGCCCCTAATGTCGTGGTACATCTTGGAGATATCGAGCCGAGGCGACGACAAAACCCACAAGGAGCAGACTATTAATACTATAGTGAAGAAGTCCTTTTTAACCAGCCCCAAATGGGTTTGCAATTTGGTACTTAGTCCGTGGCTGGGTCCTGGAGCCATAAAGTCCCTTAGCACAATACGGGCAGTATTCACAACAGCTATGATAATCTTTAGCGGGATCAATGTGAATAGCGTTAAGAAAGAGTTCAAGCAGATAAGAAGCCCAAAAACCATGAACTTTTCCAAGTAGACAGGCACCTGGACCATATTCATGAGCTCATCGTACGAGGCATTGGCCTCTGCTGAGGCCGAGGTAGACGGACTAGGACCTTGGAGTGAGTCTGTGGGAAGATCTAGTTCGATCCGAAGCAACCGATAGAGCGAAAATAGCCGGTTTTTATACCGATGCGTTCGCTGCCAGTAAGAGTCTATTGTGCTGGAAGGATCGCCCGTGATAAAACTGAGAAACGCTGAATGCGATCTGGCCCGCGAGGTCCTCGATTGCGACCTTGACCGTGATCGTGAGCCTGAGCGTTGTCGCATCCGGCTTTCACCGCCGCCATTGCCTGTCCCGTTCATTTCTCTTGTTGCAATGACCGATAGCTGGCAAAATCTTAGGACATAGCAGCACACGTGACATATATAATCACCGCTATATAAGGTCTGGACCAGGTAGGTTAAGAAGCCAACATGGAATTGCTAACATTGGGGGTATTTTTGGAGCGAATGGCTCCGTTTGAGGCAGCTGGGCTCGTGAACCCCGCAGACGCCTCAAGACTCACGCTTTTGATCACAGAGTTGCTGGTCGACCACTACGTCGAGTATCCGCTTCTCAAGTTTCTTAGTAGGTATCTCAGCCAGCAGTCATACGACGAAATAATAGAAGAACGCAACATTGAACATCAGTGTGGGTATTTGGTATGTGACCGCACACCCAAACAACAAGTTCGAAAGGCTTCGGCCACCGAAAAGCTAGTGGTCAGCAACCAATACCAGATCTACAACAGAAAGCCATCAATGATCTTACCCAATACCTACTTGTCACAATATTGTTGCAAAGAACACTATCAAGCATCGATCTTCTATCGAAATCAACTATCTAACGAAGCAATATTCGCCCGTAAAGACATCTTGACGACGCCGCCGTTCGATCCGGCAGCGGGATCTAATTGGTACGAAAAGGGCATAACGTGCTTGGAAGAGGTGTTGCAGAAACACGACGAGCTCAAAGACCAGGGTAAGTCGCTTAGTGACGTCATTACCATGATGAGCGGCCTCAGTGTTGCAGATGGAAATACGTCCAATTCCGGCCCTAATGAGCTTATACGACTTCTTCAAGACTTTGAGATTGTAGAGAAGGAAGGAGGGGTCAAGGAGGACGACGACGATGACGGGTTTGGCGAGTCGGGGAACCCTAACGGAATAGACGGCTACATTACCTCCAGCAAGAGCTTCGGAGGCTATGTAGTGTAATGATTTACGATATAGACTAACATCCAATTATCCTATATAATGAATGTACAACTAGCGATGTGTTTGTGCTAAGAGCAGCCACCAATCCAATATAATATTTATAAAACACTCAAACTGCAATAATTAAAATGAAGCCGATTTTAATACAATTTTGCAAAAATATCTCCAAAGATTAAAAGTGCTGCAAATTTCAATGCTTTTGAAATAAATACTGAGCTAAGTACACAATGAAAGTAACACTGTTATAAGTGGGTTAACCTTAGTTACAATAAAGCTACTTCATTTCGTATTGTATATACAAGTGCTAGGCCTTTTGAGTATGAAAGTTTGCGTTTGACTTCACGACTATAGAATATTTGTTATTGATTCGCAACCAAGATATTTTTATGACAACAAAATCAAAACTTAGCCAGGTTAGAATTCATTACACGCTTGCTGGTTAATGTACGTTTTGTATAGATTATTGTTTACAATTTACGATTCATCAAGTTTGGGTATGAACTTAAACCGCTTGTAGAATCGATTGCCCCAGCGAAAATGGCCACAGCCCGTAGCCCGCAAGTGATCAGATAAGGTGAAGCCCATTCCGACCCGCTCGTGTTCAGGCAAGCCTGCATGGCTGCGTATTTCGTTTGGGCTGAACCTACTATGCACCCGATCACTACTCACAAGTTCGCTGTGTTTGAACACTTGGTGCGATTCGAGTCTGCTCACGAGCGCTTTGTACCGCGACACCTGGCGATCGAACTTTGCATTCATGGCCCTTTGGAGCCGGTTTCGGGCGCGGAATAGCAGTGAGCCGGGCTGCCGCAACTTGGTATATTTGGCATAATACCGATTCACCTGGGCCTCAAGCACTTGTGATGTCACGTTCAACGGCTTAGACCATTCTTTGGCGTAGGTATCTATGGAATGGCCCGGCGGTCCCACGAGATACTCCCACATTGCCTCGCCATCGGCAAGCTTCTGGTAGTAGCCGCGCGGGAACATGAACTGTTCTGGGCCAAACCCGTGACTACCTATTATACTGTAGCTGCCATTGCTATACCTTTTCTCGTCCTTGACCTCGCCGGGTTTGCTCTCCCACACATTGCGGATACGGATCCACCGCCACGACCGCTTGGTGTCCATGGCCACCTCCTTCATGGCCCTGATTCGCGGGAATGGTACTTTGATATACGGAATGGGGATGGCGCCCGCAGCCGACTGGGCGATCTTTACCTGGTATGGGCCGCGCAGGGTGACTACGCACCGCAATGGCTCGACATAATGGTTCTTGTTGATGTCGTACTCTAACGACGGCTTGACCACTGCCTCTATATACTCGGTGTCGTACCCCGCGGCAATCGCCTCAAGCGTAGTCGAACCCGGAAGCCCATACCGTGTGTTGTACGCTCCTACATTGTGGTTGGTGTCTGGCGTTTGCGGCAAAAGTACCGGGTTGGGAAGCCGGGCGTATTTCTGCTGTAGCTTGAGGTATCGCCTGAGAAGATGCCCCGCGTACTCTTGCGACTGCCTATACTCTGCCTTGATGATTTGTTTCTGCTTGTGACTCGGCAACGCGGCGTACTCGAGCAGCCTGCCATGCGCTTGTTGCGCACGCCGAGCTTTCAATTGTCGCCGCCTTTTTTCCACCACCGCGACAGATTTATCTTGCTCTACTTGGATGTGGTCCTTGTTTCGTATAGTGCTTGCACGCCATTGCTGCTTTTGGTACTGATGCTGTCTGTAATCTACCAATGTTTCGACCGCATTGGTGGGGGTCAAGTAGTGGACCAACTCGATTCCACGATAATATGCCTGTGCAAACTGGTGTGGCCGCTCGTAGTGGGTCTCAAACTCTCGTCGCACGCTGTACTGTGCTTCGTGCTTGATGTATCTCCAGTACCGCGATGGATCCAACTGGTACTTGACACGCTCGTCGCCTAGCGCAGGCGGCACGCCGCCGTTCTTGGTCGCGCTGTTGATGCGGCGCAAAAGCGCTCGGTACAACGCCAACGCGCTCGCCCGATGCCCCGCTTTGTCATACACCTTCATGGTGGTGGTGCCTCATCTCTGCCAAACGCTTGTATAGTATATAGCCAGTCACGTGCAGTTATAGATATTTGGTTTTAGACGTGCTCCACCTCTTATCGCCAACTAAAGCAATGGTATGTAAGACGCTAAACAAATCAACAAATGATGAACTTTACTAACATGTAGGTGGCCAATACCCCCAAATTTACAGTAATCAAGTTCAAGCGCCTTAAAACAAGCTACGTGGTGCCTGTGGGCCCCGAACCAGCAACTGTTGACAACTTCAAAACTCATATTGAAAAAGCCATTAACAATAGTGGAGGACTTTTATTAGTTGATCCAGAACAAACAGAAGATGACGATATTCCCGTTCCAAAATCTGAATTCAACGATGATATGATAGAGCAAGACAACAATACCGATTCTATACAGGTAACACCCGAACAATTACGGTTGGCAGTTCCCAAAGATAAGACCAGCCCATACGACAACCAGTGGATCGAAATCACCGACGACGCTCAGCTTTCGAGTATCTCCTTCAACGACTACGACATCGTAGCTTTTGCGTACAGAGACGAGAAATTTGAGATCACAGAAGCAGTCTATGAAGAATAGACGGTAGAATTGAATGAAACTATAAATAGTAAAAAAATGGGGAAAAACACCTATAGAGACATCTATATAGAAATACAGCCATGATTATGAAATACAATGCAGTTGTAATGTACATTTTTAAGACCCAAACTTCCTTCCATTGGTCCCGCTGACTTTGCGGATTCCGGCCGACAGAACTCTGCTAGCAGGGCTTTTGGACTGAAGCACACCTGAGTTGATTCTGGAGCCCGAGCGGGATTTGGGGATCTTAATACTGTGGTTGGGCGATGACTGGGGCGACGATGATAAGGTGGTGCTGACGGTTCTTGTGGTAGTAGTTGTGGTTGTTTTTGTGAGCTGAAGGGGCTGATTGGTGTTGGGTGAAATAGACTTCAAGACCTTCCAGTCAGCAGCATTAGAGGTATCGCGTTTGGGCGATGAGTTAATTAGCACGCCATGGGCATTATGGACTTCGACTTCGGCATCATCTGGTTCATTGGCTTTACGCGTGGGGCTCGATATGTCTTGCATGGACTCATTATCGTTTACGTCTTCATCAGAGTTGTTGATAAGCTCGACCACGCCTGAATTATCGGCTTCTTTGTACTTACGAGGCTGGCCAGGCGAGTCGTTGGGCACTGCGGTTTGGATCTTGGATGCCAAAACTCCGCTGATTTTTCTTCTACGGATAGGCGTTTGGAACGACGAGTCCATGTGGCCAATTGACGAGTTGCCCAGCTGCTGGTTCTGCACCTTTCTTAATTTGGCTTCTTGCTTCATTCTGGCTTTGAATTCGTCGTATGGGCAGAGAGGAAATAAACCTCCAATAAACTCGTCAGGACGGTTATCGAGAATCATGGTGTATCTCCATTTTTGGAAGTCGTGCTGGTGCAAGTATAACCAATGCTGTTGGGGCCCTACCACCATTCCAGGACGAATCATTCTCATGTATCCAATGCATTCATTGGCAGTGAAGCCATGGGTATAAATTAAGTGAGCACCAATCAAACATCCGGTACGGCCCAAGCCGGCCTTACAGTGGACGGCAATTTTTCCACCTTTATTGATGATACATTCGGAAGCCCCGATGAATTTGTGGACGTATTCCATGGTAGGACAGGTTCCGTCATCAAAGATCATGTCGATGTGCTGAATATTACGTTTGGTGAACTCATTGGCATCGTAAAGATGCGAGTTTAGTCTGACCACCAATTGGACGTTATTTTCCATGAAATAGTTCAATACTTTCCTAAATGGTTCATTCAAACCGGCTTTACGAGAGCTTTGCTGCGGAGACGCAAATGCCACAAAGTCCTTAGATATAACATTGAAGTCACCTTGGTCCACTCTTTCGTACTGCTCGTACTCTTCCAAGTTGAAAGTAGTCAAGTCAATCATGCCTCTTTCCTTGGCTCTCCACATGCCGTAAACTACATCTTGAATGGTGATTTCAAAGTCGGCATTGGAGTATCCAGCGTCTCTGAATCCCTGTAATGGAGGATCTATCTGTGCAATTGGTTGCAACACTTGATGAGGAGACCATGATTGAACTAATGTCATGTAGCAACAGAGCAAACACGCAGTGTTGGCTCTTTCTTTGGGGGATGTGGAACTATACAAAACTATAGCTTTACCATGGTTGGATTCTTCGTTAAGTATATTATGCAATACTACCGCAAAACGGTAGAGGTTTCCGATATGAAGGGGACCGAAATCGAGATGGAAGGCGTTGTATGGTAAAGCATCTTCGACAGTAAAGTATACAAGTTCGTTTGTGTCTGCGGGGGTGTAGTCGTAAGCACCGAGGTAAATTCGATCTAAAGTTAGTATTCAATAAAAAATTATCAACAAGATTATCAAAATACCATCATAAGCAGTGATCTATGAGCCTGGTAAGATATGATACATTCGTTTTTACTTACTCTTGAGAAACTCCACGAGCGGGATGTTCAATCTGCTTTTCCCCATATTCTGTTTGCTAGTGTGACTATGGACTGTGCTGGCTACTTTCAACTCTATATACTTGTGTCTTCTCAAATGTTGTTGTTTTGATTTGGGCCTATTGTGTGTTATTGAAACGGTGCCGCCACGCATCTGCAGATTGCCCCATCGGGCCAACGATGGAGACATCGGGTATGTGCAGGAGACGCTCGTTCAGCTACGAGAGCAGCAATCGCGATAGACAGAGATTATAGGGTTATAATGGTAGGTATACTATACGAAAGTTCGATATCTAGTATGATATACTAACACACAGGCTTCGTTGTACAGTTTTTCGTCGGAGACTTTGAGCGAACTTCGCAAGTTCCGTTTCGGCAGTGCCAGGGTCGATTCCATCCAGGCTGTTATCTGTAAGTACATTAATTGAACCGCTGGGGCAAGACTAACATCTAGACACAATCGACAAGGCCACATACGAAATCAAAAGAGAAGACGATCTGGTATATGATAACATTGAAGAGTTGGTGGAGGAATTACCCGATAACTCCCCCAGATATATCGTGTTGTCCCACCCAATGAAGGCACGTGACGGCAGGCCCATTACCCCGTTGGTCTTATTGTACTGGATCCCACCCACCAGTGGCCAGGAGAGCAGAATGCTCTATGCCGGGGCTGTAGAGCAGTTTAGAGAAAAGGCAGGAGTATCAAAGTACGTAAACGCCAGGAGCCCCTTTATTTGCACCATTACTAACATACAGACTTATCAAGATCGAAGAAGAGGAAGATTTCGAGGAGCTCGAGCTGCAGCTTGTATAGATAAACTTCTAATACACACAATGGACAGCAGACAAATCAAAGTACACACAAAAACCAGGTAGTCGAAGTGGAGGTCTATCAGCTTGTACTTACAAAAGTCATGTAGTTTCTCACTCACCAAACCACCTTGCCCTTTAGATACACTTCTCTAGCTGGAGTCGCACGTCAAAAGTCCCCAGAGCCCTAGGTCCGTGATTTACGCACCAAGTGTACAGGCCAGCACAAAATTTTTGGGTCGTGCGCGCCCACTCATCACCAAAGCCAGGAGTATAAAGGTGAAAAATTTTCCTGAATTAAACGAGACTTATTCTTCATCAAACAATCTAGTCAACATGGGTCGTATGCACAATTCTGTATGTGAAACGAATGAAACCAAACTGATAGCACCGGGTCACTTCAGTAGCTGGGCGGCATGTCATGGTCTTTATAAAAGTATACCCTAGAGGTAGTTCCTGCTTTTGTCTTGATTCTTGACTTGACTTTCCAGCACAAACGCTGAGTGATTCCACTATTTAGATGAGACCGTCAGAAGTGACCAGCGGTTCAGACAGACAAACCTACCACCTTTTGGTTGGAATGTCTCGACGAATTCTGGACGCTGCTGTGGTGTCTCTTGGAAATTCTCTGATACAAAATACTAACAGTTATTAGGGTAAAGGTATTTCCTCCTCCGCTACTCCTTACTCAAGAAACGCTCCATCTTGGTTCAAGTTAACCGCTGATGACGTTGTTGAACAAGTTATCAAGTACGCCAGAAAGGGTTTGACCCCATCTCAAATCGGTGTTATCTTGAGAGATGCTCACGGTGTTTCCCAATCCAAGGTTGTCACCGGTAACAAGATTTTGAGAATCTTGAAGTCCAACGGTTTGGCCCCAGACATTCCAGAAGATCTTTACTACTTGATCAAGAAGGCTGTCTCCGTCAGAAAGCACTTGGAAAGAAACAGAAAGGACAAGGACTCTAAGTTCAGATTGATTTTAATCGAATCTAGAATCCACAGATTAGCTAGATACTACAGAACCGTCGCTGTCTTGCCTCCAAACTGGAAGTACGAATCTGCTACTGCTTCTGCTTTGGTTAACTAGGTTTATTAATGTAATTATATTTCCTTTTCTAATGTACTATAGAGCGTAGGCTTACGCCATAATGAATGAGTAGTAGAGTAACAGTTATACTTTAATCCAATGGCGGGGGTATCTCAAGGATGGCAGAAACGTCTCGGCTAGTTGTCAACATCTGTTAATTTAGTTTGTGCCCTACACAGAGCTCAAACCCCCCTATTATGGCTAATCGTAAAAAAATAGCTTAGCATTTATTAGCTCAAAATACCTGGATGCAGATCAAAATTCCGAAATTTCGCAACAATATTCGCTTTGAGGGTGACGAACGGCGCAGAGATTAATCACGGCACAAACCATTGAGGCGTAGTCATGGCCGTGCAAGTCATAACAAGCTTGTAAATACTGGCTTCTTTTCCGAATGCTCCTTTTCATCAGTAGATACAGCGCCCTGTATGGATTCAATCAAAAGGGCTTTAATGGCTGACATCAGGCACGGCAGCCAAGTGTCTTGAAGTTCCATCACTCGAAGACATGGGAATTGGCAAGAGAGGAAACAGCGGTGCTCTTCTGCTAAATTCCAGTTTTACCGAAGGTTCAGCTCGTGGTGCAGAGTCAGCAAAAGAAGCTTACCTGAACAGCATTGACGAACAATTCCCCTCGTACTATCTTATCGTGTTTATGTTGGATCTCAAAAGAAACATATTAAGGTTTTAATCGACACAGGTAGGTGCGATTTATGGGAGGTCATTAATGACGTTAATTGTCTGTATGCTCCACCCGGAGCATTGTTTGAGTGGAGGCACGTTGGCCCTGAAAAGACTTAGGTTTTGACCTCCACAAGTGATGGACGGTTTTGAATCTTAATTTTACCACTGCTTATGGTGAAGCGAGAAATAATTTCTGTTTCGCCAACGGTCCAATTTGTAGTTGCTTCAAACGACTCTACTGATCTTGGTGTACCATGGGTATTGGACGGGAATCATCCGAGTTCATGACTTCGTGGTATGAAACGCGACTAACGCAACTTACCCAAACTTTGCTCAAGCCACGAAAGACGAGAATTATATCAGCAAGGTTGCCTCTTCTCTTCATCTGAGTGAGCCAACTGTAACGAGTGATAGTATTGTTTTTGGCGGATACAGAACTGAAAAGTACTTCGGATCCTCGGTGGAACTCCCTATTCAAGCAAGCGATGGGTTGAAACTGATCCTTGATCCGACAACTACTGCTGGCAGAAATACAACGAGTGTTAATTTCTGCTGTATTAGTCTCGGGTACCACCAAACAATCATCTCACAGAATGTGATTGAGAGCGTTGCAGCTGAACTGAAAGGATACAACGGTACGGCTCGCACGTATGCGTGTGACCAACCCGACAAGGTATTAGAGTATGATGGAGTGTCAATTGCTGTCCCTTATGAGGAGTTGGTCCTGCCAGCCAGTGACAGACTGGGAAATTATTTGGATTATTGTCTAATTGCTTTGAGTGTTAGGGACGGAGATCTCACAATTTTGGGAATGAAATTCTTGAGATGTGCTCATGTTCTCTACGATCTCGAACACATTTACATTTCTCTTGCCTAAGTGAAGTACACCAAGTACACCGATAAGTCCAATCTTGTTACTATTCAAAATTGCTCCCTAGCTTAGGAATAAACATTATTATAATATTGCCGTCTTGACATTGGTGGATATTCCTTCAAACAATTACGCTATGATATAATACTGTAAAGGCTATCAATAAGAATCAAATTTATAAAAAAGGAGAACTTTAAAACAAAGAAAAGCAAAACTTACATGCCCGACTGCTTGTAAGCAGACATAGAGTAGAATTTACCGCTGTTGCAAAAAAGTCGCACACGATAGGATCTCTCACTATACTTATCTGTAGTTTTGTGGCGGCTCACTAGCTTTCAGGGGACCCCGCGCGATGTCCCGAGCCTCTCGTTGTAGTGCTAAATCAATTTGGGGTGCGCTCACTCTAATTCTCGCTAGGAAGGGAAATTTCAGTCGCAGAGTTATTCAGCCGAGTGTAACTCAGTCCAATACCCACATCAATGGATGCCATATCGGATCGGGTGTTCACAGAGACAGCATTGGAAGGGTCTAACGATGATCCATCACTCCTCACTGTCATTTTGGACATATCGCCTGCTTCATGGTATAACATAAAAGACCAAACGTCCATCGGAGAAATCACCAAGGCACTTCTCGTGTTCATGAACGCCCATCTCTCGTTAAACAACTCGAACCAAGTGGCGTTCGTAGCCAGCACGCCCCAAGGGTCCAGGTTCTTGTACCCTAACCCAGGCCGTGAATACGACGAGATTCGCTCGCTGAGTCGAGACACAGATGAGCTTTCTTCGCGCGAGCCCTCGCCAGGTTTGGTCAGTAAAGAGATGTATAGACAGTTTCGAATGGTGGACGAGGCCGTGCTAGAGGAATTGAACCAGTGTCTACAGGATATCGGCAACACGTCCAACGACGTGCCGTCTCGAAACACGTTATCGGGAGCCCTCAGCATGGCGCTAACCTACACCAACCGAATGCTCACCCTCGACCAGTCTATTGTCACTACCACCGCGCTGGCAATAAATTCCACCACCAATATCAAAGCCAGTACCACCGCGGGCGGGACCAACGGCGGCGCGGCTGTGGGCGCCACCTCCAGCAGCATTTCGCAGATGAAGTCGCGGGTGTTGATCGTGTCGGCCAACGACGAAGATGACATCAAGTACATTCCCATCATGAATGCCATCTTCACGGCGCAGAAGATGAAGTTGTCGATCGACGTGGCGAAGTTGGGGTTCAAAAACTCGTCTTATTTGCAGCAAGCGTCCGATGCCACCGACGGCGTTTACCTCCACATCGAAGATCCGCGCGCCATTATCCAGGTTTTGTCTACGGCATACTTTGTAGAGCCTTCGATCCGGCCATACATGGTGTTGCCCACCAACTCCGACGTCAACTACCGGGCCAGTTGCTTCATCACCGGCAAATCGGTCGACTTGGGGTACGTGTGCTCGGTGTGTTTGTGCATCATGAGTCTCATTCCCTCTGACTCCAAGTGTCCCGCGTGCGGCAGCACCTTTGATGCCAAGATCGTGGCCCAGTTGCAGCGGGGCCCGGTGGTGAAGCGTAGAAAAGTGGCCACTGACACTTAGCATATACTTGGTCTATATATTATAATGTACACATACTTCTACAAACTAGATCCCACGGTTGATCATGCCAAAGTCGTAGGTCCGCGGATACCCATGTTTATCGATCATATGTAGTCTGCGCATTTTGGGAGTGGAGCACACCTTGTCACACTGGGGGTGAATGCACCTGAAGATCTTTTGTCCCTGGCTCTGTTTGATTCGTAAAAACGGATTGTGGTTCTCATCTATATGCGCGTTGAGCACGATTTCGGAGGGGAACATCCTGCGACACTCTTGACACTGATGGTGGTGGGTGCTGAGAACATGTATTTCGTACAGTGGGTAGTTGTCAAACTGGCTGTCACAGTAGAGACACGCTGTGGGGCTGGTAGCACCGTCCGAGTGTTTTAGCTCCCTGTCATGACTTTCTGCACCCTCACTCTCGTCGCCTCGGGCTCTCTTCATGTTATTTTTCAATTAGGGCGCGACTTACTCGGATGTTTCGTTGCATTGATTCTTTTCATGCTATGATAAATTCTCACTACTTCTCATTTTCTAAATATTAGAATATTTTTCCTTCAAATCAAGAATCTAATTTCTAAACAATTTTAACTATTGATAAGCCTCGTTTTTTGTAGCCTAGATATAAATGATACGATTAAGTTTAGTTGGACTATATACTTGAACTACACTTCCTACGCTTGAGTATAGGTAGAACGCATTTAATTCCCTCTTTATATGCTATACTCGTTATACTCCGATATCTTCGTTCCAGTCTTGAGGACGCTCTTTAATGAACTTAGTCATCAAGTCTTTACAATCTTGGTTTTCCAAGTTGACCACCTCGACACCCTGCGAGCGAAGCAACTCCTCGGCCCCCACAAAGGTGGAGTTTTCGCCAATAACGACTCTCTTGATTCCGTACATGAGGCACGCTCCCGAGCACATGTGGCATGGAGATAATGTGGTGTACATGGTACAGTCCTTGTACACTTTTCCTGGTAATCTTCCGGCATTTTCCAAGGTTGAAATCTCACCATGCAAAGTGGCCGAGTCCTTTTGAAATCTCATGTTATGGCCACGGCCCAACACGGTTCCGTCAGAGCTGATTAAAGCTCCTCCTATAGGAACTCCTCCTTCTTCGTAACCTGGCTGTTAGTGATGCCGATATTCGGGTGTCGTTTCCCTACTTACTCTTCTTGGCTTCTTCAAGCGCTATGGCCATTCCCTGGGTATCGTTCCACATATTGATCTGGTGTGTTTTCTCTCCATTCTTACTCCACTTGAATCATCCTTCTACGATGCGCAAGAAAAAGAAATTCACGCCGCGAGCAATGTTCCATTTTTCCATTTTGGTCACTAATCTCGGCTACGTACTCTTACAGTCTGAGACATATCTAGTAAAGTGGTGGTCTAGGACTACTTGTAGATGTGGGTGTTGCCATTGCGATCGACCGAAACAATCATTTCAAACGGGTACGTGAGCACGTCCAAATCGGTGATTAAATCTTGGTGGATCTTCGCGACGGGGCTTTGAAGCGCCGCGATTTCTTCTAAACCATAATTTTCTTTGGGTGCAAATTGTTTCTTATCGCCGTATGTTTCGTTCACGAGACAAAGCGATTGGCGCTTGAAGCTGTTGACAATGTACTTGACCTCATATTCACTGTTGATGCTGGTGGAGTTGTGTGGGTTGCCCAAGTTCCACCAGTTCAAATGCCGGTTCCACGCGGCACTGAGCAAATACCCAGGGCCCCTTTTGTTGTCTACGTACTTGAGCGCAGTGAAACTTTTGTTGGTACTAGTAATCTCATTTTCGTCGTTGGAAAATATCTCAACTTCTAACGACTTCAACAAGCTCTCAATACCAATACTCTCGGCGTCGTTGCTGACCGGCACCATACTGTAGTTTTTGACATACGGCGTTTCCACGTGCGAACTCAACACCTGCTTGCACTCAAAGCCCGGCATCTCCCAGATGGTGATGTCGCCTTCGCTGCTGCCTCCTATCATGGCGAAATACGCAGCTCCCTCGGTTTCTCCACTGGAAGCTCCAAACACAACATAGTCTTTCGGCAAGAGGATCAACTTGCTGATGCCGAATGTAGCCTCTCTTACATTGTCTTTGTTGGATTGTTTCAACTGAACTTTCCAGCTCGAGCCCAAGATCCGGAACCGCATGTCCCAAAGACTTATCACGCCCTTGCTTGTTCCCACCATAAACCACATACTCTTTTGATCAAAGATAAATGTGGTAATAAGCCCATGAATTAACGGATTCTGCACCATAAACGCCGTTTCCAGACGTATGATGTCAAACCCTACGATCTTTGAGCTTGAAGTCACCCCCACCATTAAGTTCTGCTTGTCGTTGAACAAATAGTCGCTCTTGACAATATACCCGTCATTCTCTACTTCCAAAGTGAACTTTCTTACCAAGTTGAGCTTGGTATACTTGATGATTTTCTTTGCTTTGTTACGTATCACATCGATTCGATACAATCTGACGATGCCGTCGGCAGTGGTCACACCCACTACAAACCGGTTAGGAATGAACTTTATCGATGTGATAGGGCTCTTGAGATCTACAACAAGACTAGGGTTTAGGACTGTGATGATCTTTTCAAGCTTGGAGCTGCTCCATATCTTAAGAAGCCCGTGTTCCGACCCGGTGACAAAGAACTCCGATGTGGGACACACCTCTACACAGTTTATACCGTCAATATCTCCATTTGGCCGCTTGCTTTCTTGGATTTTGGCCACAAGGATACCAGTAGGGTTCCACTCTGCTTCATTCTTTTTGAATTTGGGTTTGGAACTGACGTAATGTCCAAATTCAGAAAAGTCGTTCAATGTCGGCTCGAAATCGAGCGTTTTCAAGTAGTTCAAAATGTACGGGTTGTATCCGATATAACTGTGCTTGAGACTGACGGTAATAATCTTGGAGCTGTTGACGCTAAACACTCGGTGAGACCATACTTCATGCGCCGAATGGTGCTTGTGCTTGGTGCTGTGATTACTCTCACGGCTCAATTCCAACTCGCCAAACACATTGGCTTCTACAGTTTGTATGGAAGCTTTTGGCCTGGAAAAATTGGGGAGAATGAACGAGTTACGGCCCGACTCAAAGTCCCTGAAAGAAGTGGAATCACCAGGATTCACCTCCAGCAGCTCTACGTTGGACTCTGTGGTTTTTGAGTTGGCAGTCAACGACTCGGATTTGTAGCTGATATCGAAAAACGTGTTGCGGGGGATAACAGGGTGGTTTTCCAAAAGCATAAATGACTCTTTGGTAACAGTAGAGAGTGTTGCACGGCATACATTGTGGATATAGTCTCGCAACACGAAGATTTTCCACAAGTCTTTATCTTCCAAACCCACCGACTTGAGCTTTATGAGCCATTGCTTGTCTTCAGGAGATAAGGGTACTGACGACTTGCTGCCATTGGACAACGAAAAGACAACCTCGCTATTGAGCCGTGGAAGGTAAACCGACTTGCCCATGTTTTTCGAGTACGATACCATCGATTTTTTGCTGGAGTTGTTGAGCTGGGACAATGTGGAGAAATTCTTCTTTTGCCAGAAAAACGACTTGGAAGTAGCGTTCAAGCTCCATGTAATGGCCAACTCGTATACTTGTCTCGACAATGGCTTGGTGATACATGGATAAAGCGAGTTCCAGGTGAAGGAGGCCACGTCGTAGCTCAAGAACCCTTTGATGAGAGGGTACAAAAAGCAGTATCTGTCAGCATCGGTCAAGTTTTCGCTGATCGATATAATAAGGTTGAGAACGGCCTGTCTTATCCATTCGTTGGGATGTAGCAACAAGTTGATGAAGTTGACCACTAGCTCTTTGTAGATCTCCAAAGCGTTGAATTCTGTCCTGGGGTTTATAAGACGGTTCTGCACAAACTCGTTGAAGATTTCCAACACCTTGATCACCACAAACTGTTCCTGATCTGTCAACGTTTGGATTAAAAGTGGAAGAATGTACTGTTCAAAAGACAAAACCCCAACGTACTTTCCGATATCAAGAACAGAAGAGAGGAACGCAAGTCTTAAGTGGAAGTTCGTATCGTTTAGGTACGTTATCAAGTGAGGCAATATGATATCGTTGGTCTTGTCTACGCCAAAAAATTGGCACAATGGTAGCACATTATTGAGCAAGCTGATCTTGACGGTAGGATTAGGATCCGTTAGCAATGTGAACGTAAGTGTTTCAAACCCTTCGTCAAGCTGTGATTTGGTGATGGTAAAGCCACTAGAAGGAAGTTCAGAATCTGGGAGTTGCGGCTCATTTGACTTGAAACTCTTGGAAAACATCCAAAACTTTTTGGAAACATTGGCAAGATACGGAAGACATCCTGCCAAAGTCACCTTGATGGTATCTTTATCAGAAGGGGAGCAGTGCAGCACCAAGAGATTGGAGAGTTTGGGCAACAAGTACTCTGGAAACATGAGCACATTTATAGGAGTAATAAATGTACATGAAAGCAACAAAGTAGTGATGCTAGTAAGAGCAGCACAAACCACTTTCGAAGTAGATGGGCTTTTGAGGACATGAGTTTGCTGGTGTTGTTGCAACTGGTGTTGTTGCTGCTGGTGAGACAGATAGGAGCTTTCTACAAACTCATCAAGTAGCGAACAGAGGTAAGGGATAGAACGGTCTAGTTTACATTCATCATTAATTCGTTCCGACAAAGCCACGATCAATTCACATGCCTTTACTTTAGACGAAACCTGCTTCAAGCTCTTCATTAACGAGAATATGACTCCCAAGATAATTAGGGCTGACTGGCTCAGGGTATCGTTAAACTTAGACGGCTGAATCACGTAGTTGTATGGCATCCCAAGAAGATTGAGTTTTAGTGGAATAAACTCAGATTGAGGTGAAGACTTGTTTTCTGGAGAAATGTATTGGAACCCCAACGCAGCCACTATTTTATCGAAGTTTGCATAGATTTTGTCGATCTTTAAGTCGTTGATGGAAATATTGTCATTGTCAGGCGCGATTGGGTAGAGTGAGTTCACGTTGAGGTCGGAAATAAAGTCGTAAAGAAACGTGTAGAAGAATTCAGGAAAGCACTTTCCCCTAAATTCGTGGAGCAACGAGCTGGCAGAAGACCGTTTTTTGGGGTCAAACTGAACGAGCCGCCCTATTATGGCCTTTATGTCCTCGTCTTGTATTACACTTAGATCTGGGCTGTACTCTCCCCTCACAAACTTAAAGAGTTGTGATAAAGTGAAGGTGGGCTCGCCATCCAAATAAAGCTCAGCAATAGTACATCCCATGCTGAACAAGTCCATCTCGTCGGTGATACTATCAGCCCCACTAAACTTTCCATCTTCGAATTGGTCTCGAGGTACTCTGCTGTGGTCCTTGGAGTTGTAGAATCTTTCTGGAGCCAAATAGCAAAGACGGCGGTCTGAGGTATCAAAATAAAATGAGAATTGCGAAGGATTGTCTTCAGGAATGTAAACTGGCTTGGTATAGCTAGAAAAGTCCGACAACATAAGCCAATTCCATGAAGTCACAAGGAAGTTTTCGAGCTTCAAGTCGCCGTGATGAACCCCTGCTTTATGGCAGTCATCGACTATTTTGAGAATTTGGTACACCAAGAATTGTTTTTCTATATTCTCCAAAAATGGCCTGATCGAAAGCCGGTCGTATAAGTTTGTCTTGAGCATCTGGCGGATCAAGTAGCCAGCCCGGTCAGTTTCAATGATTTTGTGGTACGGCACCACATGATTAAAATGGGAGAGCAAGGAGTTTTGCTTTGTGAGTACTTCGATCAACTCCTGTAGTTGAAAGTTGTAATTGACGGTGGTACCAGCTGGCTTTATGAGTATTTTGATTATTATGAGGTTGCCTGTGGACTTGTCGATGGCACGGATTGTCTTTAGATAACGGGAGTTGTTTATCAAGTCCACATACTTGAAGGTGCTAAGAATGTCCACATATGAAGATATGGCCACTGTAGGCGCTGACGGGGCCAATAAAGATAGTTTAGCACCCATTACCTGTCAATTCTTTCTTTAGTTAGTTTAACTTGATATACGGCGCGGCTCCATGCAGGAGATAAAGATAAGACCAGAGAGCAGAGCAGAAAGACAAGAAGTGGACAAGAAGTGAAAAAGAGACCCCCCAATGGACGAGGAAAACTCTGATCGTATGGACTTGTTGTTTGGCCAGCACAAAGCATTGCCTGTACCAGACGAAGAGTCGGCGGTGGCGCGGTATCTTAGGGAGGTACGAAAAGAGGCCACCGAGAGCGAGCTGGTGATGTGGAGTGGCAGGCGAGAAGAGATGCACAGTGGGAAATCAACAATGGACGAAAAAAGGCAAGAGAATGAAGGCATGGATAATGATCAGTATACGGGATGTACAGAGCAGTTACTGGAGTGGGAAGAAGTGATGGTGGCCGAGTTTGCTCAAGCCAAGCTGGCGGTTGCCGCGAGCTCTGTAGCGAGCCTGGCAAGCGCCGCGCCGTATATTCCCTCCACTGCCAACCAATGGAGGAAGTATGTACTAGATAGCGAGCCACCGGGAATCGAATACTTTTTTAGTGTACTAGACCGCGCCAGTGTTCTTAAGCTAGTCGTATACGCTACCAAATGGCTCAGCATGTCCATCAACACCAACTTATCGCAATGGATCTGGCACTTGTTTGTGCGTCTTGATAGCACTTTAGACTACACCGAGAGTGCGGTGCTACGGGAGTTGGGGAAAAAAGCGGCTAGGCTCGCAGTAAAAATGACCCGCGACGCCAGCGACGTGGCGCGCTACACGGTGCGAATGATCACCGTAATCGTAGGCAACTACTATGGCCAAAGGGACTTGCTCCATCAGGAGCCTACAAATGTTCAGTGACGTGGGTATAATGTAAATATGAAAATATAGAAATACAGTTATATTTAGTGTAGATATACATAGATGCACTTGTGTCTATAGGCATAGGTATCTCTGAGATATGCGTTGCCTCGCTACGTTCGCGCCGCACTGTGCGCCGTAAAATCGTCCACTTATCACCAGATTGATCAAAGCACCAAAGGACATTATCAATACACTCCGCAAGAAATGGCTCCTAAACTAAGACAAGACTTGGTCGTGCCGTAAGTATACCCCCATGCTCGCTGAATCGGGCCATATTACTAACGTTTAGTTACAAGCATGTTCCTGCCAAACCACGTACTGAAGCCAGTGGTATGATTGCCCAATCTTTACCGATGGCTGCCATGTTCATGAGAAACAAGTTATTGTCATGGTCAGCTGTCTTCTTGGCAGTTCAAGCATGGTTGAATGAACCTATCAATGGTAACGACAAGGCCGATGCCCAGCCTCCATTGTTGAAGGTGGTGTTTGCATTGATCTCTTTACTTACATGTTACATGGACATTGTGTTTCCCAGCACCGCGCCAGGAGCAAGAAAAATCTCATTTAAGGCTCCTGAAACTACTGCCTAAGTAGCTAATACATGATTTTAGGAATATAGTAGCTAAGTAGATATGGGGCAAGAAGTTCCGGTCTGAAAAGTTGCAGGCACTTAGAGAGCCGACTTCCAGCCCCTGGGCCACCAGTAAATGTCCTCTAACAAAGGAAAAACGGTCTAGAAGTAGTGAAAGAGGCACATATAGGGGAAGATCGCTAGTAGGAGATCCCACACCAAGAATGCAGATGGGAACCCTGCAAGTATACCTTCACGAATCGAGATGTCTCGTCACGTGGACACCTGTAAAGCTCAACTTGAATAGCGAAGGCCCCCCAAAAACTATGTCATAAGTATGCTTCTTTCATGTGTAACCGTATGACTTGTCGTATGGCTCTTGCTGCATTACAAGTCTTCAAGCACGAAAACTTAAGATAAGCCCGTCTGGGTGAAAATAAAACACTAACCTTAAATGAAATATGACAAAATCATTTTCTCGCAATTATTGTGGTAATTGCTGCATCAAAATGCCCCTGGCGTGATCTAAATAATAGCAGTTGAAGCCTACGAAAGACGTAACTATCGATTTACCAGAGATGTTGCGACATTTTTTTGAGATCCGACTCTGCACACCTTGAAATGTGCAGGTGTTTCACCACTGAGGAAAGTAGTGTAGTACTATAGCATACAGATAGTGGTAAGGGGTAGCTTACTTGGTGAGAATTAATGAGATTGAATTAATTGAAGTACTAGTGTTACATTATATTACAGTTCTAGGTGCAAAATCAAGCTCTCAGTTCCTTTATAGCACACACAGAGGCTTGTGGAAGTGCTGTCCCAGCGCAAATCACAGATGCCGATGTTTGAGTCCTTTTCGGGGACATTCAAGTCGTAGAAAGCAGTGCATTTCAACACATCCTTAGGCTCGTTCGAAGTATACAGCGTCGACCGTACGTCCCAGATGGTGACACGGCCGGAGTCATCGCCGCAAGCAAGCCACTGGCGGTTTTGCGAGAGTGCAGTTGTGAATACCATAGTTTCTTTTGGACTAGATATAGCCTGGTCGGCCTTGAAATTTCGTGGATTGAAGAGGCAGACGCTCCGCAAGTTTTCTCCACTGGTGGCATTCCATATATTGACCACTCCCTCCATCGATACACTGAGCAAGAACGAGGTATCTTGGTGGCCCTGGAGCCAATGAAGACCTACTACGGGCGAAGTATGAAGCTTTATGTCTCCTGTATTAAGATCCAAGCACTCGTGAGACGATCCACGGCTCCATACTTTGATAGCATAGTCGTAATCTGAGCAAGAAGCTAGCAACTTGGACTCGCTATTGAACTTGAGAATCAGAATACTATTTTCGTGTCCATGCAAGTAACCGACCGTATGGACATCAGATATACTCTGGAACGAGTGCGGTTGAGGCAGCAGCACGGAGTAGATTTTGATCGAGTGGTTGGTGGTGGAAACGGCAAACTTGTTGTCGTCTAGCCAGCAGGCATCGATGACGGAGGCATCGTTTACAGCCTGAGGCGGCCTGATCTGTTTTATCAAGCTGAGAGTGGTTCCGTCCCAAAGACTCACCTGATTATTACAGTCTATTGATAAGAGAAGCTGGCCGTGGTCGCTCCAGAGGAGATCAGATATAAGCAGCGGGACATCAGTTTCTTTGTCTCCCAAACCGTTAGCAATGTTTTTGAGTTTTCCGTCAGGCGACCAAGCTCGAAGCTCTCCTTTAGCTGCAGCTGTAAGAATAAGATTGCCGTGGGGCGACCACGAAACAATGTTGACTTCGTTCTTTTCATGGAGAATATTGGGGTGTACCAACGTTACTGACTCGGCAACAGCATTATTTTGGATAGCATTGATCACTGCCACCGATTCGTCTTTGCCGTATGCAAATACCTGTGTCGTAGGATGCCAGTCGGCAACCAAACTGGGGGAAAACGTTATGATAGGTTTGAGCAAGGAGGTATGAAAATCGTTGAGTTGCGGTTCCACAACCTCCGGAGGTGTTTCTTTGGGAGGCTCAGGCTCGCTAATGTCCATGGCATCACTCTTTTCATCGACAACTTGTGACTTTAGCAAATATCTGTCGCCGTTCTTGACTTTCTCGGCTTCGCCTGCTTGGGCCACTTCGTCCTTGATTAAAGTGCCAAATAACGATAAACGCAGTGCTGGATCTTCCGGACCTGTAGTGGCTTTTCCGCTAGCCTCTTCTTGACATACCGAGTATAATATTCCTTTTTGTACGAGGTCCACCAAACATCCAGGCTCGACCTTGGCTGCTACTGTTGGCGTCGCCAATCGCTCGAATTCCAGGCACTTTGTCTGTTTTTGTAAAGCATACGCCGCAAGCTCGAGTCCCAGCTCCTGGAGATACCGCCACACCAAATAGTTGAGCTCGACCGAGGTTAGTGACATCGTTAACTGCTCGCTAAAACTCAACCAGCCATGGTGATATTTTGTCCGGTAGTGCGAAAACCACAAACCTATTTCACTCAAATTAATCAAGCTAACCAAAGATAGGTAAGGCTATGGACTTTGATATTAAAAAAACACACCGCCAGAGCAGAGCTCCGTGGCTGCATGGTAATGGCGGCAGTAATAAGCACAATCCGTACGCCAATACCAATCTTAGTGGCGATTCACGTATTCCGAGCGGCTCCCATGGCCTGAATAGTAGAGGTGGTGGATCTGGTGCGGCCGGAGCAGGCGGCTCAAACTCGCTCCAATTGCCTAATCCTTACAGAGTGGGACCTACTAGTGGCAGTAGAAAGACAAATAGACGTCTTAGTATACATGCGTCGGCTGCAGCCCATGCTCATGGCAAATCGTTCACCCTGACGCAGCCATTTGACGTCAACAACTTGCCTCCAGTGCCCCAATTGTACAAAACTGCCACAAATAACAGTGAAAAACTGATTGCCGATGACGCTGACGGGTACGGCAACATTGAAAGCAAGATATTTCGTGACTTATCGCAAGGAACTGCCTCAGAAATTGACGACTACTATAACCTTTTGGTCAAACAGAATGCCATGATCACACGAGATATCAAGTCAAAAATCAACTTGAACCAAAAAAACATCTTGCAGCTCACCAATGATCTCAAAGAAACCCAAGAGGAGTTGTTGCAGCTCCGAGTAACCACTAAAGAATTGTATGAGGTGCTTGACGAGTTCAAGGAATCTGCACAGAGACGGCTTGATCTCGAAAGAGAGCCGGCACAGTCCACCAAATCAACTTCTACAGATTCACTACGTAAGAGAAAAGATAGATCGTCCATTCTTGTGCTAGAGAAGATGTGGGCCAGCGAACTTCTGTCGTTGTTCAAGCATGTTGAAGGTGCCTCCAAGTATATACAGCCCCTTCCTGGCCGCCACGTCATAGCTGAAAGTGGACGCTGGCACGAGATCAATGTCGGGACATGGAAACCTATTAAGCCCACACATCTTTTCATCTTGAACGACTTGTTACTTATGGCCGTCAAGAAAAGCAGCCACGAAAACTCGAGCTCGAGCTCCAAATCAAGACTCCAGGCTGTACAATGTTTGCTGTTGAGCCAGGTAGAACTCACTCAGATCCAAGCACCATCCACTTCCAACCGTTCTGACGATACCAAGACATACCTCATCAACATCAAATCCAAGTCGCTTAGCTACATTTACCAAACAGATCGATACGACCACTTTCTCAAGATCACAGAGGCTTATAACAAAGGTCGGGATGAGTTGGTGCAGCAGCAGCGGTTGATGAGCGACGGCAAGACGTCTGCGTTGGATTCTACTGAGGCCAACGACGAAAAGCGCCAGCTTCGTGAAAGTTACCGTAACTCAGGTTCCATGGAGCCGACGTCGGAAGAAGTCGGTAAGCGTTCGAGTGGGAACTTTTCACGAGGAAGTACTGACGGAGTGTTGCAAGATATCTCGGCAAGAGTCCATTCACGTAACAGGTCCCACGACTACGGCAACAAGAAGCCAGCATATAAGAGTGACAGCCCCGGCGGCGCCCACTTTTTCAACGATCTCAAGACGTTGGAAGACAAATTGGACGATGTGGATGTTGAAATTGCGCACAACCAGTATGAGCAGGCTGTGGGACTTATTGGGCACATCGAAGGCAAACTCCGTAGTATTGATCTGGCTATATTGAACAATGCCAGCCATGCGGTGGACAAAAACACCAAGAACTCCAACGACGAAATCAAGCTTCTTGTGGACGTGGTCAAGTTGAAGATCAACAACCGAAAACTCAAGGTCCAGCAAGGGCTTGTGTTTGACTTACAGCACAAGATCTCCAAGCTCAGCGAAGAGGAAATCGAAGAGATTCTCGTGTACTTTGAAAGTTTTGACCAGCTTGAAAAAGGCATATCTTCTTATTTGAGTGCCATGTCCAACCAGCTATCAGTGACGGTAACACGGTTGATAGTCGGAGTACAGGGCTCGACCAAAATCGACGTGGCCAACTACTTATCGAACTTGGTTGTGGTGAATGTGGCAGTGATTAAGCGAGCGATTTTGGTGTACAACCGTAAAATCAGTCCTATCTTGAAACGTCACAAGAACGAGAACAAAGTGGATTCGTCTGGCTTGATCAACTGGTGTGTGGACGAAATCACCAAATTGGTGGCCCAGCTCAAAAAGCATCTTTACGGCACGTTGCTCAGCTCAGTGGGCACCAATCACGAGACCGACGAGCCCATACTAAGAGTAAAAGACAAGGTATTGTTCCAGGACTTTTTGGACGTGGTGATCCCGCAATTGAACGAGTTGAAAGAAGTGGGTGTGAATGTGGATTTTGTGTTTGAGGAGATCATGGTATTTCAGGAAAAGGAGTAAGTAGAGTACCTAAAGTTTATCGTACAATGCGCCCAAGTCGTTGTGCTGGCGAAAGTAATCACCGTAGCGTTTCAATATGATGAGAAACGAGCTTGATACCAATATAATGCTAGCAATAATAGAAAATAATATGCCGGGTCCAATGGCTTTTAGCAATGGGTCCACCACGAAGGTAGCAACCGCAGCCAAAATCTGCCGCAAAAAGTTGTTAAGACTCACGCCGGTGGCGCCCTTGCCCGGCAACGAGTCTACCAAGTAGGTGACGGTGGAGCCAATGACCAACATAGAAGCAAAGCCACATAAGGCGGTGCCGATCAACGGAACCAACCAAAACTCGCCGTACTTCAAGGTCCACCCAAAAATAAGACATGCGGGGATGTAGCAGCAAAGAGCCACCACCATGTTCCACGAGATTCTTGACTCCGGCGCGAGCGCGCCGTTGTGGGTCTGGGCGTACTTGGCTAGAAGGCGGTCGTTCCACCTGCCGCCAATGAGAGATGCTATGATGTATGTGATGGAGTTGGGAATATATAGAAGCCCAATAATGATTGTTTTGAAGTTGTAGGGGTCCTGTGCGTAGGCGTGAGAAATGGTCAAGTTGAAAAAGTAGATGGCTGCAAAACAGATTGAAGAGAACGAGCATACCAATGCGATTTGGGGGTGCCTCAACAACACGAGCGAGTGCGTGGGTCGCACGATACAGTCGTAGGCGATGGTACGGTAGCGGCGCCATTTGGACTGCGGCACGTCGATGTGCGAAGTTGAGCCGCGCTTGATCTCTTCCTGGAGCATGTCGTGGACCACCTTGCGCGAGTAGGACGAGCGGTTGGTGGTATGGCGCGAGAGCGAAGGCATGACGGGGTCGCCCACGGGCAAGTCCTCGCACGCGTCGTGGTACTCGTGTGGACGGGTGCTGATACGGGTGAGCTGCGACGCCATGCGGTAGAGTTGTTCGTCAGTGATGCTATCCTTTTCAGAATCAGAGTCAGAGTCTTTGTGGTGGTTGCGAAGCATCTCACGGATGTTGGCGAAGTTGTCGCTCTTGCGAAGGGTTTCCGGTAACGCAAAGATAATGAGCACCACATTGATCCCGGAAAAGATCACCAACAACCACTGGGTGGCCCGCCAGCCCCACACCTGGGCCACCACCCCGCCCAAGATCGGGGCCAAAAACGGACCGCAGAGCGGGCCCAAGTAGTAGTAGCCCATTGCGGTGCCGCGCTCCTCTATGGCGAAGATATCGCTGATGGTTCCGGCCCCGAGCGCCTGGACCGACGCCAGGCATCCTCCCTGTAGTACTCGCAACACTATAAGAGCGGAGATACTGGGGGCCACTGAGGTGCCAATGGAGAACGCAAAGAAGAGAACAAACGATATTATGTAGACCAGGCGGCGCCCCCACTTTTCGCTGAATGCGGACCACCAGAGCGGGAACACCCCGAGCGAGAGCAAGTATACACCCACCGACACATTGACCATGGTATCTGTAGTATGGAGCTGCTTCACTATATCGTCGAGCGCAGGGAGCATAATGGACGTCCCCATTGGCCCGGTGACGGCCGCAAATGCTATGATAAATGTGATGAGGTACTTGGCCATCTTGGGGTAGTCCCGGGGCTCTTCGTACTCGGGCAATAGGGCCACTGATGCAAGCAACCCTCTACGCTGTAGTCGTGGAACTCTGGCAGACACCTTGGTGGCCTTAGTTTCCGCCTCGCTGACCACATCGCTGGTGGCCTCGGGTGATTCGCCGAGCCCGGCCGCTTCCGGTACATCTTGTCGGTGAAGCGCGCTGGGTAGATCGTGCGAGTCTATAGAAGCTTGCGACGACGATAACGTATGTAGTGACGATCTACGTGGAGACGTCATGTTGCGAGAAGGTGGCCGTTTCACCAAAAGAAAAATAAAATATACAATTATAAACGGCACAAGATAGCGTCCCATTCAGCCGTCGCTCAGATTACCAGGGCACAAGCACATGGCGAAAAATCGGATAGGACCCGATGCTCGATTGTAGCCACACTGTATATGCCTCCCACGCATGGTTTCTCCGCCTCACACCAGTAGCGCAAGCATCACCAGCATCTCTCTGTCACCACCAACGCCGAGCCATGCCTCCTGGAACCCAACGGCTTTTTCCTCCACTCCTGTCGGCATTAATGACACCTTCCGGGCCCGAGACCCACGTGATCGGCCCACCGAGTGGCAAGCAGCAGCCCGTACAACACATCTTTGACACCACGTAGAACGTATCACGCTACTCGCTCATAGGACCGGCCACACGCTTTGATTTCACGCTTTGATTCGGTCAATTGATCCCCTAAATCAACCCCCCTCCTCGTATATTCACACTAACTGCTACCATGAGCAGATTCCAGGCTTCGCCTAAGCCGGTTGCGTTGGTTCGGGCGTTTGTCATCTTGCTCCTTATCCTCGTGGGAAGTGTTTCAATTACCATAGAACAGTTCTTTGGAATCAAACTCTTGTCTTCGCAACCTGAATTGCTCCAAGGGCTCATCAATCTAACCAAGTATCAGTTTATCGTACTTTTGACGTATGTCTCATCGGTGGTGAATCCGTCTCAAATCATCGTAACATTTGACGAGTCGGGAGCAGAGAAGTTCTCGGTTTACGACGACAATTTATATAGTATATTAGCCCCCAATTCGGTGGTGATTTCCAACCACCAGATATATACAGACTGGTTGTTCCATTGGTTCCTTGCATACACTGCAAACCTCAGTGACCTGATATTTATTATCCTCAAGGACTTGTCGAAAATCCCCATTTTGGGGTATGGAATGAAGAACTTCAACTTTTTGTTCTTATCTCGTAAATGGGAGAAGGATAAGATCGTATTGACCAACCAATTACTTGGAATCGATGCCAACGCTAGAGGTTTGGGTCCTTCCAACAACGTGAAACATGTTGCGTCGTCTAACATTAGAGCCAAATCGGTTTCTTCTACCGATATCCGCATGTGGCCCGAAGGTCTGAACCCCTCTAAAATATGGCCTTATCAACTTATAATTTATCCCGAAGGCACGGTTCCTTCCGACCACACAAAAGCCAGATCGGCCAAGTATTCTACTGAAAAAAACTTGCCTCCCTTGAAACACACATTGCTACCAAGAGTAAGAGGCTTGTTTTTGACATTACGTAAATTAAGAAACTCGGTCGAGGCCGTTTATGACATAACCACGGGCTATTCCGATTTGAAGCCTGGCGAATACGGCGAGATCTTATTCTCTCTTAAACGCTATTATCTTCTTGGCAAGGGCCCCTCGCAGGTAAATATGCATATCAAGCGCTGGGAAATAGCCGACATACCCTTGGGTGAAGAAACTCTCGATATAGATGAAGCCAATCCTCAAGATTTGGAAAACTTCGAACAGTGGTTGATAAAAGTATGGTATGAAAAGGATGAATTACTCGACTACTTCTACACCCATGGCAAGTTTCCCCAACCTACGCCCGAATGGAAAACCGTCAAGGCCGACTTCAAAGTAAGAAACCTGCTTCATGTTATCCCTACGTTCTTCGCCATTGCTATTGTTCTCTTACTTCTCCGTGCCACCTGGGTGGTTCTCTGGAAATTTGTGTAGCAAATTCAAATGCATATATTATGAGCACATGTAAAAAATTGAGTAAGCGAGTTCCTTTTTTGTCGCAAGTGCGTGTGCGAACTTACATCAACGGTGTTTTGGGTGCAAAATCCTAAACCCACTCAAAACACGTTTGGTATTATGTAACGTATATAAGTTTAGACAATTAAAGGTCTTTAGTTTGTTCGGCAGATCAGCCATGCTCTTCTTCCTAGCTCGAAAGATTGTCAAGTATTTCGTCATAGTAATTCTTTTCATAACTACCTTTCTCCTAGGGTTCCTATTGATTGGATGTAGTGATACCTCCAGCGCTTATTCAAACGTTTACTTGGCTAGGTTCCAGTTCAACCAAAAAAGTTTGAATAGCAGCAGTACTCCCAAAGTCACTCTCGATGTGGGATACCTCAGCTACTGCGTCCAAGTGAAGGGCAATACTACGTGTTCTGGTTTCTCGGGCATTGACGATCTTGGAAATTCAGATGGAATAACCATAAACCCCATTCCGGATCATGAAGAATCACTCAATATGGCAAAAATCGCAAAGCAGTTCAATGTGGTGTGCCACGCCAGTATTCTAATGGCCACAATAATCATAACGATTATGAATTTGCTAGTAATGTGTTATCTCGCGATACCCATATTCCCGGGGAAGTCAATAGCAAAAAAAATAGTGTGCTTCACAGCGTTCTGTAACTTGATTATTTGGGGGCTTGGTCTGATGTTACAACATGAGGCAGTTATGACAACCAAACAAATAGTGAATCCTAGTTCATTAGGATTGGTAATTGTTAAGTCAGGCAGCCGAGCCGAAGCCATTACTTGGACGGCATTTACATTCATTTTTTTGGCGTTCATGTTCAGTATGGTAAATGTTTTGGCAGACCTTCGAGAAGAAAAAAAGGGCACTTTCAACACCAAAGTATAGATAACAAAAAACCTGGTAATAAATGTAATCATCATTCAGCGATATTTGGGGAGGAATGTAAATGCTCGTATGAAGAAATTGGATTTAAGATTGACATCACCTCCATTGAAGTCAAATTAGCATTTGCCGTACTGGTCCCGCTAGGAAGATCCTTAGGGTACCAAAGAGAATACGGATAATCGAATGACTCGTGTCATACTTTGTAAAAGGTTCGTCCAGCATAGACTTCATAACTATTAGACATGAGTTTATTATAAATTCTATTTGTGCCTTTTTTCAGGATTGTCGCAAAAATCAAAAATTATTTGGAGGGCCCATAAATTAATTCAATTTTTAAAACACGTCAAACAATTAGCCAGTATATCTAAACTAAGGGAAGTAGAGTGAGATGTCGACGATGGACAGCTTTAATCCGTCCACTATTTCATCACTAGTAATAACAACTCAAGTAGGCGATTCTGGTCGGTGTCGATTATATTTTTTTTTTGCACTCGCATATCACGCTGATATCACGCGTATCTCACATGACACACACCTCTCCACGTCTATTCAATTCCCACCTCTTTTTCAAATTAAATTTTATAACATCACAACAAGCAGGTATGTCGTACACAGCACAGCTTGATACGTTCGTATCGAGGCTCAATGATCAAGCCGACTACAGAACAGCACACTCGGTGCTCTCTGAGCTTTTGGATATGATCGAAACCTTCAATGGCGCCGCTGAGTACGAATACTTTCTCAAGAATCTTGTGCCCATATTCATCAAAAACTTGGAAGAAGTTCCCATATCGTTTTCTTCCCAGTCTCCTGAACACAAATTAAGAAACAGCATACTTGAAATCATCCATAGATCCATCATGAACGAAACTTTTCAGCCATTTTCAGAGCAAATCTTGGATGTTTTGACGGCCATCTTGGTTGATGAAAACGAAGATAATGGTGTATTATGTATGAAGATTATTACCAGTTTACACAAGGCATACAAGGCGAAGTTGGGAGAGAAAGTCAAGCCCTTTGTTGAGATTATCAACCAGATTTACGACAACATGCCTAAGACAGTCCAGGACACTTTAAACGACCCCAACGCTAATAACGAAGAAGTGCCGTCAGGAACACGCGAAATGTCTCCTGCCACTGACGAAGATACAGCATCGAAGACTCTAGCAAAAGCCATGTTTTCTTTCAAGACATTGGCAGAATGTCCCATCACCATGGTATCACTTTACTCGTCGTATAAGTCGTTGGTGGGCACTTCTTTGCCCGTGTTTCTTCCTAAAATTATCAATCTCTTGACCCTTGAGGTAGAGCAACAGCGAATTCACAGGGAGGGGGCATCCAAAAGTGATACAGTGACGTCATACGTTTCACCTAACATCAGAAATAGACAGGCATATGGTGAATTCATCCTTGGACAGGTCAAAGCAGCGTCATTTTTGGCGTACGTATTCATAAGAGGATACGCCAGTCAGCACTTGGGACCAGAGCAGTCCAAGGCTATACCCGATGTAATATTAAGGCTTCTTGAAGACTGTCCAGCCGAACTTTCAGTGGCCAGAAAGGAATTATTGCATGCTACCAGACACATTTTATCGACGCCATTCAGGACGCATTTCATACCTAAGATCGAGTCACTTTTCAATGAAAAAATCTTGATTGGAGACGGCTTGACATCGTTCGAAACATTGAGACCATTGGCGTATTCTACTGTAGCCGATTTCATTCACAATAGTCGTAACGAATTGACACCCAAGCAAATATGGTCGACTGTCAACATATACTGTGATTTGCTCAAAGATGATTCTTTGGCTTTGACAGTGCAGATCATGAGCGCCAAATTGTTGCTGAATTTGGGTGAAAGAATCATGAAATTGCCCAACAAACTCGAGGGAAGACAACTTTTCATGATAATAATAGACTCCTATGCAAAGCGGTTTGACAGTTTGAATCGTAAGTATGATTATATCATCAGCAAGCACGCCGAGTTTGAGCGCAACCGTCTTGTAAAGGAAGCAGACAGTGCAAATGCTATACAGAGATACTCCTCGAGAGTCTCCGAGCGTGGCTTGAGCCCCCCAGAGCCAGAAAAGAAACAACTCAAAGAAGAAGAACAAGGATTAAAGGAGTCTGAAGAAGCAAAAGAACGAAAAGGGTCAGATGAGCCAAAGGATGACGAAAAGTCGGAGGAGCAAAAGTATATTGATCTTTTCAACATTGAGTCGTTTTCGCCAATCTCTTCCTCTCCCAACACCAACTCTTCCGACCTTCTCAAAGACGCCAGATACCTCTTCAGAACTCTCATGACGTTCTTGAAGTCAGTCATATTTGGCTTAAAGAACTGTAACCCGCCCGTCCCTCCACAACCAGCACAGACTGACCCCAAGAATCCTGGCCAGCTTATCAACTACGACAAGTGGAACGACTCTGCCAGAATCCGGTCGTACGAAGAGGTCAACATTCTCCGCGCATTGTTCAGAGGCGGTATAAGCTGTCTTCGGTTCTTTTCGGTATCCAAACCCAAACCATCTATACCAGCCAAGGCGTTTGATTTCTCTACTGGTGGACCCAATTTGCCCATAACGTCATCCAAAGAAGAAAAAGACCTTATGGAAATCTTCGCAACCATTTTTATCCATATTGATCCTGCTTCGTTCAACGAAATCGTGAACGCAGAGCTTCCTCTCATGTTCGATTCCATGTTGGAGAACGCTGCTTTGCTTCACTTGCCTCAGTTCTTCTTAGCCAGTGAGGTTACTTCAGCCAACTTCTCGTCTATCTTGATATCTTTTCTCAAGTCGAACTTGGACCAGCTCGGAAAAGTCGAGCTTGTAAAGTCCAATATCTTGATACGTCTCTTTAAGCTCTGCTTCATGTCGGTCAATTTGTTTCCTTCTGCCAACGAGTCGGTGATATTGCCGCATTTGAATTACCTTATCCTCGAGTCGTTGAAGTTGGCTACCAAGGCTGAAGAACCAATCGTGTATTCATACTTGGTCAGAATCTTGTTCAGAAGTATAAGCGGTGGAAGGTTCGAAAATTTGTACAAGGAAATCATGCCGATCTTACCCGTATTGCTTGAGAACTTGAACAAGATGATAGCCAATGCCAGCAGAATATATGAGCGTGATATCTACGTCGAGTTGTGCTTAACTGTACCGGTCAGACTCTCGGTATTAGTACCTCATCTCAACTACTTGACCCGTCCTTTGGTCTATGCCTTGAATGGATCCCAAGAGTTGGTCAGCCAGGGCTTGCGAACATTCGAACTATGTGTTGATAACCTTACAGCCGAATATTTCGATCCTATGATCGAGCCTGTAATTGACGAAATAATGGCTGCTTTGTGGAAACATTTGGAACCTGTCCCATACCACCACCAGCATTCCCACACTGCCATTAGAATTTTGGGTAAATTGGGAGGAAGAAACCATAAGAACTTCAAACCTCGTTCGGATCTTCAAACTCTGTCTGAACTAGACCAGGAAATCAATGCTCTTTTTCAGATTCACGGTCTCAATGGCCAAGTTCCTGTCAGCATCACGCCCGGTATCAAGTCTGCCGTCAAGTTGTTGCACGATCCACGGTTGAAAGTACATTACCGTATAAGTGCATTCAAGTACTTGAGTAGTATATTCAAGCTCTTTATCGATACTACGCCTGTACCTGAAGATTTCCCTCAGTATGTCGAGAAAGCAGTGCTGTTCTTGAAGGAAAACGACCTTGCTACAGATTCCGCTGCCGGCAGTGCTGGTTCCGGAACCGAGCCTGCGTCGCTGGGCGGCCAGCCGATCATCGAGTTGGGTCCTTCGGATATCAAAGATGTGGCCAAGCTTGATCGCCAGCAAAAACTTTTCACCAAGCTTATTGAGATCCTATTCTTTTCCGTCTCAATTCCTGAAATTAAGCAGGAAGCTAGCGATCTTATTGACGGCATAACCACCCGTTTTACCTTGATATACTTGGGTACTTCGATCGTAGAGAAGGTCAAGAAGGAAAGACCATTTTCGGTCAATGACAACGAGGGCAAGGCGTACATTTCGGAAACGTCGTTCTTGAATGCCTTGAACTATGCATTGAGTTTCTGGGATAAGGATGTGAGAAATAAAGGTATAGAAGCCATCAAAAACATATACAAAACCACCGTCACCATCTTTGGATCCGAAGAAGACGCCTTGTATTCTCCTATCTTCCGCTCCATGTTCTACAAGTTCACCCACTGCTGCTACAACGAGTACTACCATACCAAGTTGGGAGGAATTTTGGGACTTAAGACCATGTTTGAAGACTTAAACATTCCACCAAAATGGTTCTTTAAGCGTCAGTTTGAATTGGTTAGGTCAATATTTTTTATTTTGAGAGATACTCCTGAAACAGCGCCTTTCGAGATAAGAGACTTGGCTAAAAACTTGGTCTTGAAGTTACTCCATGACTGCAATGTAGGTCTTACAAAGGAAGTGGTATTAGAAAAACCTTTCCAGACCTTGGTGGGTGCTTTGGTATACGATTTGGCCAGCGCAAACCCTCTTGTAAGAGAGGTCTCGCAATCTTCGCTTAAGGTATTGTCAGAAACCACCTCCTTGCCTATTTCGCTCATCATGGGCCCTTGCAAACATTTGTTGCTTACGCCTATTTTCGGTAAACCACTTAGGGCATTACCATTTCCTATGCAAATTGGTAACATCGATGCCATTACTTTCTGCTTAGACCTTCCTGATACGTTCTTGCCATTTAACGAGGAGTTGAACCGGTTATTATTGGAAGCCTTGGCTTTGGTTGATGCCGAAGACGAGTCTTTGGCAAATGTACACCGTCTTTATGAATACAGAACGTCGAAACAGTTGATTGAATTAAGGGTGGTTTGCATCAAATTGCTTTCACTTGCACTTACCAAGCCAGATTTCTCTCTTGGCTCTTTGGCAGAGGCAAGGATCCGTATTTTGGGTGTCTTCTTCAAGGCTTTATGTAACAAATCGACCGAAATCATCAATGCTGCTCATCTTGGTTTGAAGTCTAGTTTGCAAGAAAACGCCAAGTTACCCAAAGAATTGCTTCAGAACGGTTTGAGACCTATGTTGATGAACCTTTCGGACCACAAGAAGTTGACAGTTTCGGGCTTGGAGGCTTTGGCAAGATTGCTCGAGCTCTTGATATCGTACTTTAGAGTCGAAATCGGTCGTA
This sequence comes from Suhomyces pyralidae, assembly GCA_003706505.3. Taxonomy (NCBI): domain Eukaryota; kingdom Fungi; phylum Ascomycota; class Pichiomycetes; order Serinales; family Debaryomycetaceae; genus Suhomyces; species Suhomyces pyralidae. The sequence goes on along the minus strand of PPLO03000003.1, from coordinate 967,882 downwards.
AATTGCTCGATCACTTGATGGCTTGGGCCCAAATTAATACTTTACGCCAGATTGCAGGCCAAGACTTGGATAACAATCATACTGTCCAGATCGTCATGGCAATTCTCAATATTTTCCACTTGCTTCCTCCAAAAGCTTACACGTTTATGGAAGAAATCATCAACACTTTGCAGTACTTGGAGGGCCACTTGGATCGTCACCAGAACTCTCCTTTTAGACTTCCCGTGTCTAAGTTCCTCAACAGATTTGCTACCAACTGTATCGAGTACTTCATCACCAACTTCAAGAACAGAAAGTTGGGTAATATGCTTTCGGCCATTGCTGGTATGGAGGGATGTGATAAGATCAGGGAAGTGGCCAAGGAGAAGTTGAATGATATCATCAGTGATGTGGAAAACGAACAGGCCGGCGAATCCAAGGTGGTCAAGTTTTCCAACACCATCGACTTGCTTGAGTCAATCACTAAGTATGACGAAGAACGGGAATGGTTTGATGGTCAGAAAGATGTCCTTTTGCGGTTATCTGCATTGATAGAGGATATTGTCAAGATCAAGGCCGATGCAGCCTTGATATCGGCCGCCCATTTCCAAGCTGACCATGCTATCGAAAAGTTCCAGAGCCTATTGGTGTCTTTCCTTCAAAGAAACGATACTAGTATCGACTTACTCTTCACCATTATCGACCGTCATTGCAAATTGAAGTTGCACGTTTCGCCTCAATTGCAAGACTATATCTTCAATACTATTGTCAGGTCCGACAGTGTTGAGTTTAGGGAACTTTACTTGGAGAAGTGTATTGATTTCGTCAGCGAAGACTCGTCAGCCTTGAAGTCCAAGATATTCTTTTTGAAAAACATCTTTAACCCTATTATTATCTATGAGGCCGAGAGCAAAGGGAGTGTCAGTGCGTTGTTCAAAGAGAATGACGAGATCCCCGTGTGGCTTAACAAAATATGTAACAATATTTGGAAATCTACCAACGATATTATTACCGACCACACTTCAGGAAATATGGACAGTTACCGGTACCAGCTTCTTGAAATGACGACTATATTGCTCAAGTGGGGCTCGTCGTTTATAGGCAGTTTGCGCAAGGACATCATCAAGTTCAGTTGGAATTACATCAAGTTGGAAGACAATATCACCAAGCAGGTGGCCTACGTAACAACATCCTATTTCATTTCCAAGTTCGAGACCCCTTCCAAGTTGGCTACCCAAGTGTTTGTGGCCTTGTTAAGAACTCATCAGACGGATTCGAGACATTTAGCAAGACAAGCATTGGACATTTTGGCGCCTGTCATGTCGGAGCGTATGATCGATACCGAGCTGCCAGAGACCTGGTTGAAGTGGCCACGTAGAGTCATTTCAGAGGACGGTTTCAACGTCACCCAAGTACTCAATGTGTACCAGTTTATCGTACAGCATCCGGATTTATTCTTTGTCGCCCGTGAGCACTTTATTTCAAACATCATCACTGCCATGGGCAAGTTGACCATCTTGGCCAATCCTGCAGTAGAAAACCAAGTGTTGGCCATTGAGCTTGCCGAGTTGATTCTTAAGTGGGAAGTCAGAGCAAAGGCCCAGGTCAAGGAGAACAAGGAGGAAGACAAAGATGTCAATATGGAAGAAGACGGTAACGACTTCACTACTTCTCCTAACTATACAATTCCATTTGGCCAACGTGAAGCCTGCGTGACTTTCTTGATTCGGTACATCTGTATCAGTCCACAGAGAGCCTCAGAGAGTGAATTGGGTCAGAAGGCTTTGGGCATCTTGTACGACTTGTTGAGCCCAGAACACTGGTCAGAAGTCAGTGTCAAGCTCAGTTTCTTCGAAAAGTTCTTGTTGTCCAATGATCTTAACTCGTCAAACTTATTGGGATATTGTCTCAATGCTTTAGAGGTGTTGGGAGTGGTTTTGGAATGGAAAAAACCCGAGTGGATTGTTTCGAATTTGGGCTATGTCCACAAGCTTTTGGAGAAGTGTATCAAGTCGGACAATCACGATATCCAGGAGGTGTTGCAGAGAGTATTGTGGATAGTTTTGCTGGCGATCGATGACCAAAAAGACGGCGATGCTACGGGAGAGGAGGAAGAAGAGGACGAAAACTTTAAGGAGTTTGTGAACCTTTTGCTGTCTACAGTAGCAGAAGATCTCGGCGATATGCCTTCTGTGGCCGCTGGTGTCACTTTATCATGGACGCTAGCCAACTATAGACCAGCTATCTTGGACTCCTTATTACCTTCGATCATGAGAACCTTCAGCAAGTTATGTAAAGATCATATCACCATAACACATCAAGGAGGAAGCTCAGGACTGATCACCACGGCCTCTTCCAACTCTGGCTCTTCTTCTTTATCTAAAGACGCTAACAATTCCGAATATGAAGCCAAAATGACTACAAAGTTATTAGAAAAGATCCTCAACTTATCGTCGATGAGAATATCCAGCTTGGGCGACCAGCGCAGAGTCTTTTTGAGTTTGCTTGCCCAGTTGATCGAAAGATCTCTCGACAAAGAAACTCTTGAGAAAATCATCAAGATTGTCAAAACTTGGGTGTTCTCTAGAACTGATTTGTTCCCCACCACCAAGGAAAAGGCTGCTATTTTGTCCAAGATGATGGTATTTGAAATCAGAGGAGAACCCACCTTGTCGAAGGAGTTCTACCAGATCATCATCGATATCTTTGAAGACTATACTTTTAGCTGTACTGAATTGACGGTGAGAATGGAGCAACCATTTTTGGTAGGAACCAGGTCTGCAGATGTCTCTATTAGAAGAAAGTTGATGTCGATTCTCAACAACAGTTTGGAAAAGGATATCAGCAAGAGACTTTATTATGTTATACGTGAACAGAACTGGGAATACTTGGCCGATTATCCATGGCTCAACCAAGCCTTGCAGCTCTTGTATGGATCATTCAATCTTGACAAGAAATTGGAGTTGGTTGACGATGAATACAAGTTGACTCCATTGAAGACTATGGCAATTCATAGAAAGGAAAAGGACAAAAAAGAAAAAGATCAAATGGATGTTGACGAAAAAGAGGAAAACAAAGAAGACGCTATGGATGTTGACTCTAATGCTGACTCCACTAAAGGAGTCTCGTCTTTGACTTCATTGTTGGAAAACCATAATGAGTTCTTAAAAAAGGTTGAGAAAATCACTGCTGGCGACATTCTTGAGCCTCTCATCGACATGTTCTACCAAAGCAGCGATACTATTTATAGGGCATGGGCTACTTTGTTCCCTATAGCCTTTTCGTCTATTTCAAGATCAGAGCACCTAGACTTTACTCGATTCTTGGTCATTTTGTTGTCCAAAGACTACCATACTAGACAAATCGATAGCAGACCTAATGTAATTCAGTCTTTGTTGGAAGGTATAGCACGTTGTGACGGTTTGCAGCTTCCTCCATTTGCAGTTGAATGCCTTGCGGCCAACTTCAATTCGTGGACTCAAGGTATTCATATATTGGAAAATATCGAAGAGCAGTCGATTAATGGTAATGCTGAAGTAAGAGATATTACTCAGGACGCTTTGGCCAAGTTGTATGCTACGTTGAAAGAAGATGACATGTTCTATGGTTTATGGAGAAGAAGAGCAAAGTATTCGGAAACAATCAGTGCCTTGTCGTTTGAACAGATTGGATTGTGGGATAAAGCACAACAGCTTTACGAAACGGCCCAGATCAAAGCCAGAAGCGGCGCCTTGCCGTATGGGGAGTCTGAGTATGCCTTATGGGAAGATCATTGGATTCTCTGTGCCGAAAAGCTTCAGCACTGGGACATTCTTACCGACTTGGCTCGTCACGAAGGGTTCTCTGACTTGTTGCTTGAGTGTGGCTGGAGAGTCGCCGACTGGTACAATGATAGAGAAACATTGGATCAAACCGTCAAGAACGTCATGGACGTTCCTACTCCACGGAGACAAGTGTTTGAAACGTTTTTGTGCTTGCAAGGCTACGGCCAGGAGAAGGAGAGCTTACAAGATTTGTCACGTCTTTGTGACGAAGGTATTCAATTAGCGTTGAGAAAATGGCATGGTTTACCTCAAAGGTTCAGCAATGCCCATATTCCGTTGTTGCATACTTTCCAGCAATACGTTGAGTTCATGGAAGCCAGTCAGGTCTATGCTAGTTTGGTCACCACCAATGCCCAAAACTTGGACGTCAAGTCACAAGAACTCAAGAGAGTGCTTCAAGTATGGCGTGAGAGATTGCCAAATACCTGGGATGACATCAATATATGGAATGATTTGGTCACTTGGAGACAGCATGCTTTCCAGGTTATAAACAAGGTCTACATGCCGTTTATTCCTGTGCTTCAGCAGTCCAACACCGGTGGAAATGCCAACTCGTATGCGTACAGAGGCTTCCACGAGATCGCCTGGGTAATTAACAGATTTGCTCATGTTGCTCGTAAGCACAACATGAGCGATGTGTGCATCAAAGAATTGACCAGAATCTACCAGTTGCCCAACATCGAAATCCAGGAGGCTTTCTTGAAATTGAAGGAACAGGTCAAGTGCCACTACCAGTACTCCAATGAGCTCAACACTGGATTGGACGTCATCAGCAACACCAACTTAGTATACTTTGCTACCCAGCAAAAGGCCGAATTCTTTACACTCAAGGGTATGTTTTTGAACAAATTGAACCAGATGGATGAAGCCAACAAAGCTTTTGCTACGTCGGTCCAGATCGACTTGAACTTGCCCAAGGCGTGGGCCGAGTGGGGTATGTTCAACGACCGTAGGTTTAAAGAGAATCCTAACGATATGGTGTATGCCAATAACGCTATAAGCTGTTACTTACAAGCTGCTGGTTTGTACAAAAACGGTAAAACTAGGAAGCTTTTGGCCAGAATTCTCTGGCTAATCAGCTTGGACGATGCGTCAGGAACTTTGGCACAGGCATTTGAAAACTTTAGAGGTGAAGTACCCGTGTGGTACTGGATTACCTTTATTCCTCAATTGTTGACTTCATTATCTCATAAAGAAGCCAGGTTGGCCCGACAGGTGCTTGTGAGAATAGCCAAGAGCTACCCACAAGCATTGCACTTCCAATTGAGAACCACCAAAGAAGATTTTGCTGCACAGCAGAGACAGGCAACGGAACTTGCTCGTCAACAAAGCATGAAGAACCAGACTTCCGAAGAAGCTCCAAAGACCGAGGAAGACAAGAATACTGAGCCTAAGACCGAGTCCGAACCGGTCAAAGCCGAATCTGCTGAACCCACTGATAGTGGTGCTGGTGCTTCGGCCTCGCCTAGCTCTGCTACTGCCTCAGGAGCTACTGCTACTACCGAAGGTACAAACGGCACCAATGGTGACACCAATGGTGACACCAATGGTGACACCAATGGTGGTTCAGCTAGCGCTGAATCGGGTCAAACGCCTCTCAAACCACCCATCTCTTCCAACGTGCGTCAATCATTGGACCATGTGGAAGAAATTATGGGTATTTTGAAAACCGCATATCCCTTACTTGCTCTTTCTCTTGAATCCTTGGTTGATCAAATCAACCAAAGGTTCAAGTGTACTGCCGACGAAGATGCATACAGACTTGGTATGGCTTTGTTGAATGATGGAGTTCAGTATTTGAACAGGCTCGGCAACCCAAGGGACGATGCCAAGTTACCTCCTATCACAGAAGCCAACATCACCAGATTTGCCGAAACAGTTCTTCCAAAACAGATAAGAGCAGAGTTTGAAAAGGATCTTGTGATTGGCAAGCCAAAACTTGAAACCTACATCACCAAGTTGAGAAAATGGAGAGACCGTTTGGAAGACAAGTTGGACAGGAGATTCCTGGAAGTAAATCTTGAGAACTTGTGTCCACATTTGAGTGAGTTCCACCACCAGAAGTTCGAAGATATCGAAGTGCCTGGCCAATATTTGTTGAATAAAGACAACAACAGCCACTTTGTGAAGATCGAGCGTTTTTTGCCAACAATCGACTTGGCTCGTGGCACCAATGCTTGCTACAAGAGGTTAAGAATTAGGGGCCACGACAACAGTTTGCACACCTTTGCAATTCAGTTCCCTGCAGCACGTCACTGTCGTCGTGAAGAAAACCTCTTCCAGTTGTTCAGAATCTTCAACGATACCATTTCTAGAAAGGTTGAAACCAGAAGAAGAAACATCCAGTTCACTGTGCCAATTGCTGTGCCTTTGTCTCCACATATTCGTATTATTGACGACGATGTTAAAGACATCACCATGCAAAGAATATACGAAGACTACTGTCGTCGTAATGGTAAATCTCGCGATGAACCATTCATTTATACTATTGAAAAGTTGAGAGCTGCTTTTGATCAAAGATTGCCCAAGCCAGATATCATGAGCATCAGGGTCGAGATTTTGAGTGCCATTCAATCATTGTTGGTTCCATCAACTGTGATGAAGAATTACTTCATTGAATTGTACCCACAATTTGAAGACTTCTGGTTATTCCGTAAACAATTTACTTCCCAGTATGCCTCGTTCATGTTCACAACGTATGTTATGTGCGTCAACACCAGACAACCACAAAAGATCCACATCAACAAGGGCAGCGGAAATGTTTGGACCTCCGATATGTTGCCATGCAAGATCGCGAGCAAGAGCGCTTTGATCGACAACCCACAAGGAAGACATGCGCCACTTTTCTACAATGCCGAAATGGTTCCATTTAGATTGACTCCAAACATCCAAAAGTTGATTGGAGAAACCAGCCTCGAAGGTATTTTATCGGTTTACATTCTCTGTATTGCTCGTGCATTGACAGAGCCAGAAGCCGATTTGGAACAATACCTCACCTTGTACGTGAGAGACGAAGTAATGTCGTGGTGCTCACAACAAGACCCACCTAAGGCTATTCCTCAGGATAAACAATTGAGAGAAGTGGTCAGAATCAATGTCGATTTGATCATAAAGAGAGTGTTGTCTATAGGTCACATTTCTTCGGGCCCATCTGTGGCTACGCAAAACGTTTTGGAGTTGATCAGCCAAGCTGTAAACCCAAGAAACTTGGCTGCTGCCGATACATTATGGATGGCCTACTTCTAAGCTATAACTTTCTATCATTAAAATGTTTGTATTAATAAAAATTGTATTTTATTTAATTTAGACTTTCATGTAACAAATATATTCATCTGTTGCTGGGCCAACTCGCTAGGGAGCCGCTTGGTGAATATGTCCATTCCGTTGGTACCGTTTCTGTCCATTCTGTTTAGCAAATTGTTTAAGGAGCGAGACATTATGTGAACATTTACGGCTGTGATTGCGAAGGCAAGACAATTGAAAGCTAGTGATAGAATCGTCACCACTTGAAGGTATGTAGTGATGTCAGTCCGTTTGAGCACATTCAGCTCGCCGTACTCGTACGTGTACATCAGTGGTACGCCAAGAATGCTCACGACTGCTGGAACATGTAGGGAAACCCCGATAAATTCGGACACAGAGGATGCGATTAGACACCGAAAAGATACGAGAGAAGGAATTGCAGATGTGCCTGCGGGAAGAAGAAACACATTTACCGAGAACTGGTTGTTAGTAAGACAGTATTTTGTTCAGATCTTCATACGTACCATGATTAAACAGTAAATGTTAGATACTATGGTGATGGGAGGGCGGTTTTCCACGGAATCAAATGGCACCAACATGTAGCTGAAAAAGTACTGGACCAAGAGAAGTCCCATGTAAATGCGGCACAGATATCGAAAGTGCTTGACATTGTAGATACGGTCCAAGTTTTCTACGATATTGTCCTTTCCCAATACAATTGGCTTGTTCACCGGATCATTAAACAATATACTAGACACCATCTTCTGGGTTTAGTGACTAGTCTAATACTGTTTGTGCACTTATGAAAGTGCTGCGAAATGCCTATTTGGGACGCACAAATTTACCAGCGATGAAAATTTATACTCCTACAAATTACAATTATGGATGGAAAATGCAAATGGACTTTCTGTGTCTCTCTGACACAAACAGTTTATCGCTGTTGTGCTTATGTATTTTTATTTGGGGGCACTAATGGAATAGGGGAGCTCGTAGATGCTCACGGTCGACTATAATCCTTGTGATTTTTGTACCGCGGTGGTTAATAATTTATTAATATTTATGTTAATGTTTGAATCAAAAATACAGGTGGAGTAGGTGTTAAGGTAAATAGTGCTGACCCTAACTCAAAAGCGTTCTTGATAGATTTGGACTAGAACTACCTGACTTCCACCGTAGCATGATCTCTCGACACTACTTTACTGGTGCACTGACTTAGCTACGAGCCTACTTCGAGTTCCATTAGATCGTATATTACATTAGATATTACTACTTTTCAGGGACAGGAGGAAGATAGTTTCTGCTCGTCAACTGGTTATACAAGCTACGTTCCATGCGAGGAAACACCTTCTGCGAAAGCTCTACACCATGGCTCAACCACAACCCCCACGATCCCATCATGTTGGCCATCAACATATCAGTAAAGAGTCGGTCGCCTACTACAATGATCTCGTTTGCATTGATGCCTTGCTTGCTGAAATACTGGTGGATTTCCGCGTAACACCCAGGTTTTTTCGTGGGGTGTCTAAGGACAGTCACTCCTGTATCTTTTTCCAATTTTTCGGCTTGCTTGTAATCAACATCGTCGTTGGTTCCCGCAGAGTTACTCACAATCAAAAGATGCTCTTTGGGGAAAGCTTCTTGCAACGCAGCCCATGTATTCTAGATGTTAGTCATCGCTTTTAAAGCTACTATGGTGCACGTACTTTATATTCAGGCCAAACCTTGTCGTCGTGGTCTTTCGCAAAACAGTTGTCTTTGTCCAACACTACGCCCTTGATAGTCACTTCGGGGTGGTTGGGGATGCGGAACGGTACCGTTATCTGGTCGAAGCTTTTGAGCACCAAGTGCGGGAGGCACAACGACGGATTGTAGGCGAGTTTCAGCACATTGAGCGTAGCACTGACATTAAACATGGTATGAAATATCCCAGCTTCTGGTAGCTACTTCGTTATCTTTGGTGCCGTAGCCTAGCGAGCTGTTCAATGGTCACGTGATCGTACTTCATCAAATTTTAGTCAGATGAACGAGAGTGAAATGTTAGGCCGCAAGTTGATAGAGCAGCTATACGTGCACCAGAACCGTAACAAACGCCACGATGTCAGAAGAAGCGTCCGGGACGACGGTAGAACAGAACGAGCTGATTGCGCCCAAAAATCAGGCCAGAACTGGCGCCAAAACCACCCACAAGAATGCTCGCCCAAGAACTCGATCAAAGAAGCCCAAGAGTGAGACCAAGAGTGCGGCGGACTCAGAAGACGAAGATCTGTGTATAATCTGTGCCAACAAGATCCGCTATGCTGCCATTACCCCATGCAACCATACCACGTGTCACATGTGTACATTCCGACAAAGAGCCCTCTACGGCAAGAGACAATGCCTAATTTGCCGGAGTGAAAACGAGAAAGTAGTTTTCACCGAACGCATTGATGCTACATATGAAGATTTTAGCGCTAGAGACTTCGTTAAGTACGATGCTGAGCACGCAGTGGAGTTTACCCAGGACTATATTTATAACGATACCATTGACTTACTAAGCTTCAAATGTGTAATTTGCCACGAGAAATATGCCAATTTAGACCAATTGGCTGAACACGTCAAAACCCATGGAAAGCACTACTGCCATATTTGTGCATCCAACAAAAAAGCATTTATTAGCGAGTTAGCACTTTACAGCCCCAAGGCACTCCTGAGGCACCAGGTTCATGGAGATGGTGAAGATTCGGGGTTCCTGGGCCACCCCGAGTGTAAATGGTGTCAGCGTAAACGTTTCTACTCGATTGACGAGCTCAATGTGCATATCCGTGACAAACACGAGCGGTGCCATATTTGTGACCAGTACAATCCCAAAACCGCCGACTACTACCGTAATTACGACAACCTCTACAACCATTTCCGCCGTGACCACTATGTCTGTACAGTTCCATCGTGCGTGGAAAAAAGGTTCGTGGTGTTCCGTGAAGACCTTGACTTGACGGCACATATGCTCCGAGAACATGGCGGTTTGGGGCCTGTAGGATCCTCCAAAGTAGTAATTGGCTCCAACTCCCGTCATTTCCTGTCTCAATTGCTGACATTTCAATCAAGACGGTTCCTCGAGCAAAACAACGATGAGGAAGACTACAATTCACTTGAAACTAAGAAAAGACGTTTTGAAGAAAGAGCCCGCCATTACCTCAATTATGACTCTGAAAAGTTCCAGCAGTTTGATGAAGTCAACAAATTCTTCAAAACCAGAAAAGTGACTGCACGCGAACTTTTCAACCGGTACTCACAGATCTTTAAAGATAAAAGCATTCAGGACCTCAACTTGTTGGTCAAAGAGTTCATTGAATTCTTCCCTGCCAGCTCCGACCTCCACAAGGATTTGTTGCCTATCGTCAAGGAACTCCAGATTAGCGGCGATAACGAGCAATTCCCAGTGTTGGGAGGTAGCAGCTCGGCATCAAGCACGGCCTCTTGGGTCAAAAACAAGTCATCAAGCACGGAAAAGTTTCCTGCTCTTAAACCTAGCAAGAAACCAGCCACTCCCCCTCTCAAATCCCAACCTATTAGATACACCACCGTCACCAAAAAGACCCCGGCCAGAACAGTGGTCAAGACTTCGAGCGCTTCTTCAAATTACATGCCCAACTATTTGAATAACCTCCCTAAAAACCAACCAGTCTTGGGGTCCAGGCTGTCTAGTCCTGACGTAACTAAGGTGTCGTGGTCCAGGTCGGGTACTCATACCAATGGAGGAGCCACTTCATCGACATCTACTACCTCAAGTCAATTGCCCGATACCAAGTTTCCAGCGTTGGAAAAGAAATCGAACAAAAAGGTCATACCTCGAGTAAATCCCGTCAATGTTCTTGATCCCAGTCAATGGGGCAAGGTTGAAGAAGATGAGCCGGTGCTATTGGAAGACGATATAATACAAGACAGAAGACAACGAAAGCTGAAAAAGAAACAAGACCGTTTATTATTTAGCACTTGATAAAATATAGAAGAATAAGGGCTATAATACAATACCACGGTGAATAGATTGTGAATACTTGAATAGAATGTGATTAGATGATGACTGACTAAAATAGAATATGAATAGATGATGACTGATCAAGTATTAGATCTAACTATACAACGTTCCAAAATTAACTATTACGAGCTATTTTTGGCTTATATTTAAGGTTTTCAACCTTACCATACCTTAATTTATTGCTACTCCTCGTAAAATTATGTACCCAATTAGGCAAATTTACCATTTACGATAACATGCCTGCCACCGAAATTAGGAGCATTTCTAAAATTAGTCATCGAGCTGTCATACGAAAGAACTAGAAGATGAACACTTGAGTTGTAGATGTATGGAGTAGATCAGAGTGTTCAATTTCACACCTGCACTAGAGGTACGCACTAAGGACATAATCGAAGCAAAGAAGCAAGAATTTAGGGGTATTTTACAATAGATTCACCTACTCCTTTACTAGTGATATTTCTTTTTGATAAAAATAGATTGATATAAATAGATCATAATCTATACCCTTTGTTCATCTTCTATTATACAGATGTCTTTGCCTCCCCACGCCACAATTTAAAACACTATTTGATTAGTCGCAAAGAATATTGTATATAGCTTTCAAGAACGACTGACTAGTCGCATATACGTGGAAAAATAACGCATTTAGTCTTGTATACGCGAAATCAAATGCAAGTCATATAACTACATGCTCTCTACACAATAGCCACACGGCACCCACGCGGCTTTCTCGGAAACAGAGTGGTTCGCCACAAAGGGTCCCTCATTTGCCCAGATTAACCACGGCTAGCGTAGCAATCCGCATGCCCGAATAAGTAACCACAGCGGGTTATGAGAATTCCATTTACGAGCCTGCATAAAAATAACTCAAGATGATGTTTTGGAACCAAGTTAAAGTTTTGTCGGAAATTTCGGAAGCTACAGTGCGGCGTAGTCGGAATTGAAATATATCAGCTCACGCTCTCCACGCTCTTGCTGCAAACAAACAACTTCCGGAAGTTCCGTTCGGAATGTCTGATTTTGCACCCGATGATATAGGTCACACTCCTCTACAGTTGCATATTCCAAAGATTATTATTCAAGACTTGCTAGACAACAACCCTGATTTGCAAAGAAATTGCTACAAAAAACGCAAGCTAGGGGTGTCCCAATACGACTTTACTACGCCAAACAACCAATATGAGCTAAATGAAACGATCGTGCGGCAATATTTCTCAAAGCCGAGCTATACTCTTGATAGAAACTCTCTCTGTCCCACTGTCACAAGTCGGCTTGAATACCTCAAAATCATGGAGACTTGTTTTCTAGAAGGGTTGGAAATCTATCGTCAATTCTCTGGCACGCCATCGGCCCAAAGATGGATACTTGATATAGGTACTGGATCCCTGGCCATATATCCAATTGTAGGAACATACATAAGCGATCGAAACCACTTTGTTGCTACGGAAATTAATCGGACTTCCCTTAATCATGCTAAAGCTCAAATATCGCAATGTTCGATGCCAAGGATACACTTGATTGAGCCCGAATCTCCCAATTTGGTGCCTGTCAAGAACATTGAGCAACAGCTTCAGAATCATTCGGTGGTATACACAGTTTGCAACCCACCGTTTTATTCCGACCCAGCTGATCTCGAGCAACGAGAAAAGTTCAAATCTGTCAAACCTAACCAACTAGTTGCTTGTCCCTCGGAACTTTATTGCCGCGGCGGTGAGGTGCAGTTCCTCAAACAGCTCATTGACGAGACCATTTCTCTCAAAAACCACCCCAACTTTACAGATACGTGGTTCAGTAGTCTTGTAGGGATACTTTCAGATTTGTACACCTTGAAAGGTTATCTACAAGATAAAGGTATTGACAATATACATGTAAAAACGTTCGGACACAAAACAAAGAGGTGGATATTGGCATGGAATTTCAATTCTGCGTTAGTACCCATGCTGCGACATGAGACAGCAGGGCACATTTCCGAGACAAACCGGGACAAACCGACCCTTCCGCTTAATAATAGAGTGAATTTATGTCTAAAAAAGTTACATCAAAGTCACCCATTTGAGTACAAATTGTTACAGGGCTACGGAGGCTTATTGTACTTGGTCACACGTCAGCCGGTATGGTGGAGGCGTTATAGGCGCCAGCGCCCTAATTTAGACCTAATCGTATTTCGAATTGTCGGAATTAAGCCCCAAAACATCCGGATGAGCCACCGTGCCCGTGATTCAACTGACATAATAAATAGTTTGTCTAGATTGCTTTGCGCATCGTGAATATTAGCCGGAAGTCGCTCGCAATGAATATGTAACTAGCTGCAAACGGTCACTGGGGTATAAATATCATGAAATTCCTCTTGTTTTTGACTGTCTAAAAGCTACATTTGTAATGAGTGAACACATAGTATACACAAGGCCCCAGCCACAGGCTTATAGAACCTTTCCTAGCAGCACCATTAACAAACTCCCTAAAATCACTCGTACTCTTTACAGTTACTACTATAACTTCTTGCCTTTTGGGGTGTTGTCTCCAGAAGAGGAATGGGCGGTCAATGCATTTAACTTGATCATTTTTGGTCTGATTATTTACTTTACCATCTGGAACCTTCCGCGGCTTGTAGCGCAAACCCACTACTTCATTCAAATCTTCTGCTCCAACATATTGACAAGTCTTAACTTGATATTTTCCACCTATGTAATAGGAAGAAACACAATAGGAAAGAAGGAAGAGAAGTAACGCAACACCACTGACTTTTGGCCCAATGGCACCTATTTCGACCTAATGAACCATTCGAACTACTGGCCACCCTATTTAATCATCCGAATAATCCCACTTAATCGATCCCTAGATATCTACTAGTAATTTTATGAATACACGACTAATGTTATGACTTACTTTTTTCGACTGTCAAGTAGAAGGCTGACCTGAATTGTTGCCAACTACTTTTTGAATGGGTCAATTAGCCACAAGCGTAAGTGACTCTTTTTCGTATTTTTTGTATTCTTCAATGTGCCAGTTACAGCCTGCTCAAAAGGCTGAACCTGAACTGTAACCCGTAAGCTGAATTTTTCCGATTATTATACTATTTTTATACACTGCTTACTCTATCCAAACAAGGCCCAGTTGTGCACCTGGTACGACTGGCTGATGCTTTTCAACAACTTGTAAGCCGGCCACGATGGGCCCACTTCCTGGTCCAAGTTCCCTACTGGTACGTTTACTGACACCACCACATCGGTTTTTGCTCTGTCGATTCTTATCAAGCTGATTAAAGTCACAACCCCTCCAGGAGCATCCGCCTCTTTGCTGTCTCTGCGCGGGTTGTGGCTAGTCACAAAGCTCAAGAAAGCGTCAAAACCGTCACGAGTGGCTGTCTTTTCCACGAACTGGTTTTGACTCTCTGGAGACAAGTCTTCGAGATGTACTTTAATAGCTTTTTCATACTCTGCTTCGTCCACCATCTCTAGAAGATCAAAGATGATGGATTGGTCGTACTTGGCATTGCCGCCTTCTTGCTCCAAAATAAACACTTCTTGGGTATCAGGAACTTGCCTGAACTTCGAAACATCTACTAGTTTGGCATTGTCACTGTCAATGTCACAGCTGATCGCTCCTCCGTATAATTGGACCATCGTGGTGCTGTAACGGCTAAATCATGAAAAATGATGCGCTTAAATTTGTACTCTGTGCAGGACGTTTCCATGTGACGTTGAGATGTCTAAAATCCCGCCAAACAAAGAGAATCAAGTCCATGGTATCATAACAACAGGATGTCGAACTACTACACCAAGCGAAAAAGGCCGTTTTTGATCACGTTCTTGGTGGTTGTAGTGATTTTTGTCGTCACCAAGATCACCACATCCAAAAACTCGGGCAAAAACTTGCAGGAGGTGTTGCAGAATATTCCCAACGAAAACATCTTAGGATTGTCTAACTTGATCTACAATGAAAACGAAAAGAGTCAGGACGAGTTCTTGGCCAAGTTGGAAAAGTTGAATTCCAAGTATTTCTTGAAACAAGAAGAAAGAATGACTAAGTTGGAGAAGCAAAACGAGTTGTTACTTGACCAGATTAGAATGCTCAAAACTCCTCCAGCAACCTCTTCCTTGCGTGAAAAATTGGTCTACTTGTACCCTTACGATCCAACAGTCAAGTTTCCCGCATACATTTGGCAAACATGGAAGCACGGCTTGAACGACGAAAGGTTTGAAGAGCTTTACCGTGAAGGGGAAAGCCAGTGGGCGTGGAAAAATCCTGGGTTTGTGCACGAGCTTTTCAACGATGACACGTCACATACCATGATAAAACACTTGTATCACCAGATACCTGAAATTATAGAGACGTATCTGAGCTTGCCTGAAGTCATTTTGCGTATGGACTTTTTCCGCTATCTTATTCTATTCGCCAAAGGAGGTGTTTATTCAGACATTGACACCTACCCGCTCCAGCCAATTCCCAACTGGATCCCGGAAAATGTAAGTCCCGATGAATTGGGCATGATTATCGGTATAGAAACCGATAGTTCATCGGCCAACTGGAGGTCAGAGTCTGTCCGTAGATTACAGTTCTGCCAGTTTGTGATTCAAGCCAAGCCTGGTCACCCTATCTTGCGAGAAATCATTGCCTCAATTGTAGAAGACACTTTGCACAAAAAGAGTGAATTACTGAACAACGACGAGTTAAAGTTGCACGGTAGCTCCAACCAAAAGAGTCTTGGAATATCCAAGTGGACAGGTTCAGGCAAATGGACCGATGTGGTTATGTACTATTTCAACGACTACTTGCAGTCCTCTATTTTCCAGAAAATCACCTGGAAAGAGTTTCATGACTTGAAGATCCCCAAGTTGGTCAGTGACATCTTGGTCTTGCCCATTCACTCTTTCGCCAGTGAGATCGAGATTCCTAAAGATGGAAAGATCGAAGACCCATTGGCTTTTGTCAAGCATTACTCTGCCAAAATATGGAAAACTACCTAGACTTACATATGCATGGTTTGGAAGAGTTGGTCTTTGTCTATGTCGGACACTTCTCGGGGCTTATAGAACTGTACAATCAATAGACAAATTGTATTACAACATGTATAGTGTAAGATGAGAACATAATAGTGAAGATTAGAAAGGCCACGGCAAGGCTTGTTCTAAAATAAAAGATTGTCTGCCTGATCATTAGAGTAAGATCGGATTAGAGTAGAACATCAAAATCTAAAAAGAATCTGTTTAGGTGCTTTAAATCTCTTTCACGTTGTAAGCTTGCACAAATAGCCAAACTGGTTTGGTCAATAATCACTTTAATGGTAGTTACTAAAAGCCAAGTCGGTTAACATTGAACTGTATATTTCAACTATCACTCCTTCAAATGCAGATGAGAAATACCTCGAGAAGTCTAATCAAGGCTAAGGTATTTTGAATCAAATAAATTTTAGCTTTATAACAGGTCGATCTATGGCAATATATTTGGTGATGTTTTATTTGCAACGTCAAGGCACATTCTTTGTGGTTCAGTCATGGTTTCTGTGACTTGAGCTAATACCAAACAGCTACTTATGAAATCATTATGATCATTTCGAACTTCACAAGGATCGTCATGTGTCCTGATTTTATCTACATGGTTGGTGTAATCACCTACTTAATCGAATCTCAATTTCTATTAATTCCTAAAACTTCAAGATTTGAAAAGAAATTTATCTAGAATACAACACTTTACCTGACATACCTAGTGCTCAGCCCATTCGCTCCGCAGCTGGGTCATATCGTGATATCGGTGGCTAAATCTTGTATTCTTTTCTTTTTGTGCACTTGTTTTGGGTGCAAAATACTTTTGCGGCATCATAGCATATCAAGACTAAACACTATTTAAGGATTGCAAATGGCTAGACATAACTTCAAACCTTACTTTACATTATCATAACTTCTAACATCACCTGTCTTCATACTATTGCTCGCAAAACTACTGATTCCGATACCTTCAGCCCCTCATGAAACCGAATTCAAACATTTTGTTTGATACTAACCAGGCCAAATACTCTACTAACAATCAAATGGTGTTATTTCCTTCTTATAATGACACCAAAAGAGACTTCAGATCTGGCTTGATTACTAATTACCCTGTAAGACTAATTTCCAATTCAAGGGAAAAGACTTCTAGCCTAAGCTATGAGCTTGAACTATTTTACCTATGCTATTCAAACGTTAGCTTCTGGGCCTCAGGTATGAATCAATTGCTAAATACGGTAGTCGACCAGCAGAAGGAAAACTCGGAACTGCTTGAAACGATCAAGTTTTCCCTAAGTGTTCTGGTCATTGATGAAATAGTGGAGATCGCTAATAATCAGCCGGAAACAAAAATTGAAATAGTAAGTCCTACAGAGGAACCCTTCTGCTCTGGCGACTATTATACACATGCATCCTTCGACTTTCTTGATGATGATTCCGATATCAAGTTTGGGTCGTACGAATATATACCGCCAAAATCATATCGGAATCGAAAAACCTTAAGTCTGATAATTGCTCCTGGAGCTCGAGCAAAATTGCGCAAGATGGAAGCAATTTACCCCAGCTCATGGTTCTCACCAATAATGAGAGAGGCAAACTTAATTGTAGATAAAATACTGGAGGATTAAATAATTCTCCTCTCATATACCATATAGATCAATAATAAAGAAAATCCTGAAAATCTAGTAACATGTAACTTTAAAGCACAATTTTTTTAACGGCAGCACAAGGTCATTGATACACCGAAATAAAGAACTTTGGACAACATTCGATCTTGCAATCAAGTTGATTAGAAGAATTGAAGAGACACAAGAGAAAATTAGTTAGACAATCAGATTCTTGTGTTTATTGTTTCTTCCTTTGATCTACTCTGGTTTAACTACTCTATAGCTGATTTATCTACTCTGTTTTCTTCTTTTCCGGTGTCGATACTCTACGTAATGCCACTGACAACAACTTGTAAGCAATGAGAGCAAATCCGAAAATAACAGCAATCGACGTCAACTTGTGAATATGAGCAAAGTTGGAAGTGCCATGAGGAATGTCTACTTGTAAGAGACCTGCATCGGAATATGTGCTGGTATGGTTAAAGTGGTAAAACACTGTACCATTGGTGAAGTATTGTTCGTAGCTTCCTCCGATATCGCCTCTATTGTCAAAAGGAGAAGTTTCCAAAAGGTGGGAGTCGGAAATCTCACAGGCCACAAAGATTTCAGGCAACGAATTGTACACAGTTGTAGACTTGACGCCTTCTTGAGGTTTGAGATACCTAGAATGGAAAGTAAAGTCTATGTCAGTGGTGACAAAGTCATCAAATTCAAGCAAAAGCTCGTTGCCCCATTCTTTGACCAGGTATTCCGGAGCCTCAAGCTCGGTTTTGCCGGTGTTGATGACTAGATCGGAGCCTACGGGGATCGACTGATACTTGTCGAATATAAGAGACTTCTCCAATTGAAGATAGTAGTACAACTTACACTCAGTAACGTCGTCGTCAGTAGGAACAGGAGTGCCATTGAGAAACGACGAATGAAGAATGGGATGAAGTCCATTGGGCTTGAAATAAGACTGGATTCGGTCAGGAAAGTGGCGATGTCTAGGCTTGACATGGAACATGGTTTTGAACAAGTTTTGTTCCAGATCATCGTTTTCGTTCAAGACGACTCGAAGGCCCGAGAGCATCAAATCGTCCGGAGAAGTAACCTGTTTATCGAGAAGAAAGAGTCCGATTTCTTTGGAAACACCAGGTTCCGATTTCACAGTTATGTCGCCAGTGGTCTTGCTGACATGTTTTATAGTCAACCCACTCTTTTCGTAGGTCAAATCAATGACAGATGCACTTGGATCGAGACATTTTCCACAGTCTTGATCCTTCAAGATCGAAGATATATCTAACGAGATAGTAGAATCAATGTTGTGGTAGTATAAAGCTCCATAAACAGGAACCCAATTATCTTTTTCAAGCCTCAAGCCCAAAATTTCCTCGGTCAATTGCCCCACTTGCTCAAAGAATTGTTCTCGTTCTTCCACACTCCTGATACCCTCCTTTGGTGCCAAATAAATGCCCACACCACGACTGCCGGGATAATTGAAAACGGGGTTTTGATTCAAATCTTCCAGATGCTTGATTTGCACTCTCACTTTTTTTACTAGTGGATACTTGTGGGCAATTGCCAGTGGCGGAACAACCGTTTTATGTTCTACGAAAAGACCCTCGGAGGGCAGTTTTAGTATTAGGCTCTGCTCGTCAACATGACTGATGATGTTGTCATGTGAATCGGTGGGATTGAATAGCGTGATTCTTTGTCTAAACATGGTACTGACAGGCAGCCTTAGAAGTGAAGGAGGCGATTTGATTGTAGGGCGGCGCCTATGTGCAGGAGATAACCACAGCGATAGCGCCGCAATAGAAAGAGGCAGAGATGGTATAGAAGTATAGATAATGGTCAAAGAAAGTAGCTAACGTGTATGTAGGTGGCCTTCTTGATAGGGCTGTATTTCTAGGAAAAGGTTGAACAATTTGATTTGAATTGTAACAGCCAAGAATATCTATTCAGAACTCGCTCACTTAAGAACGCATAAATATGCCTGGTACTATTTACAAAAAAAGTATCTAAATATTCATATTGCTAAAAGTTAGAGACCCTAATTAGTAGGACGCTAGGATCCTGGGAATCTCTCTTGCATATCTGCATATTAGCCTATTCCTAATCGAAGGGCCATTCGAAATGAACGGTGCAGAGGAGGAGCCACGTTACTTATTGAAACTTACTGTTGAAACTGACAGAGTGAAAACACAACCTTGCGCTTCCTGCGTTGTATCTTGATCCGCATGAGGTTGCATCTTATTTTTCATGCCTCAAATGTCCCGTGTTTTAGAATTCCCGAGAATAACGAGAATTGAAATTGTGTGGCTTGTAACCAAATAGACCGTTACTCTTGATTTCAAGCGTTGAGAGATTGGCTCAAAGGATGCATGGTGAGGAGCAATTATCCATAGGAGACTGTTGCGTAGCAGAGATCCGGGTTACTAAAGCGTATATATCAGGCCACTATCATAACTGGTTAAGAACAAAGGTCACGTATTTAATTCTTCCGAGATCTATCCGTATCTAATTGCAAGCCAAAAACCATTATGGAATTTCTTGACTCGTCCGGGCTTTAGCGTAAATCGATAGCCAACCATGAACACGCCCATAAGGCGGGAACCGCTATCACTTGATCCTATTGACATAAAGCACTTTTTGACTACGCGCTAAGGTAGTTTTTACCTAACAATAGACATTGGCGTGCCCAGATATTAGTTATCAATGCGATTGGCCTGGTAATCTCGGCCCAGTTTTCGGAAAACTCGCCGATGTTCGATGTCTCATCATGGTTGCGAGCGCTTACTCGTTACCCCGAAAAAGTGACTTGTTCGGAGTAAAAGAGGGGAGTAAGGGGGACTTCGCCATGGGTGCTCAGAGGAAACTACTGGCTCAGCTATCGCTTACCTGAGAAGCAGCACTTGTTCAGTTATGTTGTCTACTACAAAGTTGTCGCCCAAGCCGTCTTGTTATTCTCATTGACACATGGGAGACATGTGGGGAGCTACCGTAAGTTTTATGGTTATTTTTCAGTATTGTGGAGGCGGGAGGCGTTCAAACGACTTTAGCGACATTTTTTTATCTTGAGCCAAAGCACAGAAAAAAATTTCATTTCCATAACCACTCCATAAAATCCCCACACTGCGAGTTTATGCTTGAATTGGGAGGCGGGGCGGTAGGGGGAAAATATATTCGATACTTGTTTCTGGGCACCAACCCACGAGTGGAGAAGATACGATGAACAGAGGAGAATAATCAAAATGTGTGGCACGACCAAGCTCTTGCCAAGGTTCTCACCAACTTCCCCATGTTTTGTATGGTGGAGTATGGAGAAAAATTATTTGGCATGGTTACAACCGTTTTGAGCGTTACCTTTTTTTTCTTAATTAGTTTAGTTTTAATTGATGACTTATAAAGTTTATTTTTTATAATCTCTATACAGAATAACCCAGAATAACCAGTTTCCAAGAAGAATTAAATACAACATAACCAAAAGGTTGTAAAAGAAAAAAATGTTGGGACATAGAAGGGTGTAGTACATCCCCACATTTAAACGTCAATCATGTACCGCAAAGTTTCGACAAGTTCGTGGAAGTCCTTGTTGCGAATGAACTGGGATTCCAACATGTTCTTGAACAAAGTAACGTCCTTGTTGGCGACTTGTGCGGATACCTTGAGGGTTGATTCGATATGGGTGTAATGGTCATTTGTTTTTTTGGCGAAATCTTCATCCGGAGTCTTCCCACATTGATTATTCTGGATAACCAAGTTGTAGTCGTATAGCATATCTATTATTTCATCAATGACCCCATTCAAACCATCGTTTCCACTCAAGTATTGATCGATCACTGAATTGAATTCATTTTTGGCCACAACTAACATCTGTAAACTTTTGTCAGTTCTGAACGTAGAGTTGATATGGGAGCTAATGTCAATCACCTTTTTGTTGAAGTTGGTGATGATTTTGGTGAGTTTATCAGCTTGTGCTGAGAAGTTCTCCAACTTTTTGAGAACGGTATCATTTAATGCGGGATCTAATGTACCGATAGGACACAATACTTTGTGTTGTTCGAAGGATGCAAAATCGTAGTTCAAGAAGTTCTCACTTAAGTTGCACAAGTTGTTGGCAAAAAAGAGTTCGTTGGAAAAAAACTGGGATAAGACATAGTGACAGTCTTGATTCTTGAATAATGCTGGCATGAGGGCTTTGAGGTCGGAGTAGTGCAAGGATGGGATGGTCGAAACACTTTTACTGTGTGCTTCAGATGATGCAAGATAGTAGTAGTTGCGCGAATATTCCGATGTGACACCGGCAGATTCTCCGATAGACAGAAGAGATCCAGTCTCGTCTTCGGAAACTATTGATTCGGCATCGTCCTCTTCGGTATAGTAGTAGTTGTGTAAGGTGAACTTGAGGCTGTCAGGGTTGGTGGTGGTGGTGGTGGTTGCAGTAGCGGTGGTGGCAGCAGAGACAGAGGTCACGTTGGTTGACGAAAAGGAGCATTCCGTAGAGCTGCTCACTTTAGGTGCCACCCCTGATAAGGAGGCCCCCACATTTACCAGGGGTGGTGGGGGTGGAGTAGTAGTATTAGATTTTGTATCGTATGCACACATCATCTCTTACAATAAAGTTTTTGTAGGTATGATTCAAATTGGATCAGGCAGCAGATTAAGATCATTTATACTTGCAATCTTCGGAACCGAACCGCCTGAGAGGAATATGTTGCAGCAAAAGCAACAACGCGAAAAAAGTATACAAGGCTCAGAAATGTCGCGAGCCCGCCTGTCGCACATCCATCGAAGCAAAAAGCCGCATTCGAGTGCGGTCTCTCCGATTAACTTGTAACAGTCACGACCGCAATTATTACAAGCCCCCCATACGTTCGATGCAATACGTAAAAGCATAATAGACGAGCTACATGGTTCAAGAAGGATAAGTACTACAGTGTATGTGTTACTCTCCGCAGTGCCTCCTCCCCCATTTCGTAGTTGGCTCCAAGCTTTTGAGGTAGCAAGGGATCCCCGCCATGCCCTGGACAAGTATTTTTGGGGCCAAGCTCTGGTTGTTGCGGGGAACATAGAACCTTATCGATCTTCAAAGTAGAGATTTATGTGCCCTGTATCAAAGAAAAATCTAGTCCCACTAGCCACACCATAGTTGACCTCTCTAGGCGAACCAAGGGCTCGTGTCTCGCCGATGCTCTCGTGGCAATGCTACTGCGCAGCAACTATAGAGCTTCTCGCGCATGTTTTTGCCCACACTACATGGCAGAAGGGGTGCGCATGGATTTCCACCCAGATAACTAGCCTAAGTAACGTGTGAGTGGCAGGTGGAGCCTTCGCATTTTGCAATAGTGAAATGGGGCTGTGTGCACGCTAAAGACGACATTCTTCGGTTACATGCTCGCTAAGTACACCAACCATAGTGCATAGCAAACAACTACGTCAAAAGTCATACATACCGTACTGGCGTTATGAGTGCTCAAACAGTCCGAAGTCCGTTATTGCTCACAGTCCCCTAATCGAAAGCCGTTGACACGCGGAAAGATCGAAAATATGCGCCTCAGACATAGAGTCTTATACATTGGTTCTGTGGCGGTGTAGAGCGGTGGAGTTCCTGAGCAAGATTTATGATCTGAGACAGTTCTTCACAAAAAAAATTTCTCTACCACTGCTGAAATCCGTGTCGTTGGCATGGATGCGAATTTCATGGGACTTTTTGCTACAGATCAATTCGCGGATTCTCGATTCTCTATCAATGTAGATTTCCTCCCACCCGGAATCTGACCTGCGTAACATTGCGAAAAACTCAGATAACAACCTCTGTACCGCCGTTCGTGCCTGTTTCTTTTTCCAATTGTTTTTCTTACTATTTTGAGACAACGTCATGTTCATAGATCAGTATGACAGTTCTCGGTTTCTCGAAAGCTCAAGCCCAATCGATGACCTTAAAAATTAATTTGGTTTTGTCTTATCGCTGATTTAAGGTACCCAGATCAACTTGGCTTAACTCGCAATGCAACCTGTGTCGCAGTTTCAATCCGCGGATCCGAGATTTACTATCAAAAAGTTCCTTTACCCCTGAGGCACCGACTGATATTCCAAAATAGGTCTGTACAATACATTACGAACTTCCAGAAGCATCGATAGCGACGTCGCCAATGCGGTGTATGATGTAATTTGGACTTAGTAGAGTGACTATGAGAGGTTATGATAGATCACGTTTTACTGCTTCCACCATACTACACATTCCTTCACGAGCAACATCGCCGCTACTATTACGTCACTATATGCTGATAACAGAATATATGTATCATCCGGGTTCTGCAGTAGTGCCCATTATTTCACGGTGGTCCGGAACCCTTGCAGTATCTTTGGTGAGCAATCTTATCATTCGCGCAGTACTGATCTCGCTTCTTTTCGCGGCGCCTCGCTTAATATTTGCAGCCTTTTCCAAATATATAAACAAGGTGCGCGGGGAAAGTTTAGCCGTTTCTCATCTCATGTTGTTTTCTTCTTATTTCTTGCTTTTACACTACAATATATCTTGGTACGTTTCATGTATTCTATAACTCGTCGTGGCCCTTGTCACCACCAAGCAGTTCTCTAAACTTACTGCTTCCCCCAGGATAAAGCACCCTGTACTCAATAAATAAGTCACCAAACAAGTCGGTCTCTCTATTTTCGTTATCTTCCAAAGGCATACCCTTGCCTTTGACGACTTCAATCTCGCCATCTATTGTTGTTTGGCCATCGTTTCTCTTCAACGTCAACTCTTCTTCACCTTCCTCGTCAGAAAGGTGGCGGATCTTTCTGGACCATCCACCCAATGCTGCTTCCTTTAATGTCAACACCTCGGTACGATACAAGTGCTCGTTGATTCTACGGTATCCCCAGCCTTTGCTGAATTCTTCGCGCAAATTGATTATCAAATCACCTGATTGCAATCCCGGATGCTGGTCTCCTTCTCCTTCCAAAACGATATTGGAGTCTCTCTTGGATCCTGGCTTTATATACACGTCGTAATGACGTTTGCCCTGGACCTTTCCGTGTCCTTTACATTGCTTACACTTGTGCACAATGATGTTTCCTTTACCCCCACATTTGTCACAAGCAGCAGTGACCTGTTGCACCATACCAAAACCTAGCTGCTTTGTTACCCTGATGTGTCCGCTACCGTTACATTGATTACATTGATGACGTTCCTGGTCTTCAGATCCTGTACCATGGCATTTTTCGCAGAGATTGGACATCTCAACATCAAACTCAAGTAAGTGGCCATTGTAGAAATCTTTCAATGGAATATGGACATTAACTTGAGTGCTCTCTGCCTTCCTTGGTCCACCCTGGCCCTGGCCTCCGAAAAATTGTCCAAACATGTCACCGAAATCAAATTGCATTTGTTGTGGGCGGCCATTGGGGTCACCAAATTGATCGTAGTTGGCCCTTTTCTCGGGGTTGCTCAATACTTCGTAAGCCTCACCAATATCCAAGAACTTTTCAGCAGCTTCTTCATTGTTGGGATTCTTATCTGGGTGATACTTGAGACTGAGCTTTCTGTAGGCAGTCTTGATTTGCTTTTCGTTGCATGACTTATCAAGTCCCAAGACCTTGTAAAAGTCTTTCGCCACTACCAGCATGAGGAGGCCACATATGGCCAACAAAAAGAATAGAAACCGCATGCTGCTCTACTGGTTCAAGTATACCTCCGCTCAACTGCTAAATGTGCTTCAACTTCCACGTCATTGAATGGATCACGTGAACATCGTATCCTCCACGTCATTCGATGGGCACGTGAGTGTTAAAGCCACTCGGATTATAGGCAACTATCACTTACTCTGAATAGATCTAAGCCAACACCTTAGTCTTGCACAGTAGGGGCTGTGGTGGAAATTTTGAAACTTAAAAAAGTTGATATCGAATAAATATCATCAAATATACTTATGTGTCTTTTTTGCACCCAATGAAATGTAGCACAGTCATGGTATATTGACCACTAAACCACTACATGCGCAGAGTATTCGTATCAAGTAATGATACCCTGGTTTCTTTCAACCCCTAAAGCCTTAACTTGCCTGCGACATTCACGATGCTTTGTTGGCTGCGAGGCATGGGGTCAGCGTGTAAAAATATGTTGCGGTTGCATGAACTGGACCAGAAACCAAACAATGTACCGAAATGCGCCACATCCATTTACGAGAAGCGCCTTTCTTGTCAATTACCTATCCTATGTCCACCTCATCGTACACTTGCGCGAAGAGCTTATATCAATCCCTGCCAAACCAGCTTCACACAGTACTCTTATCAATATTTGTTTCGCGCACGACTTGCTATCAAGCTCCCCACAAATCGGCATTTTCTTATTAAGCGAAATTCAGTAAGAGATGCCTTATCGTTGGGAGTGTGCACTGGTGACTATTCGTTTATCACTTCGCGACGAAATATATGGGTTATCGGGAGTACATTTGGTACTATTAAATTCAGATACCAGCAAAGTAGGATTTAACAACATCATCACTTTCAGTAATATCGATATAGTCCAGAATGATGAGATAAGGGTCAGTGTTAGTGCTAGTCGATCGTCCGATATCAAAGAAGATTGCACAGTGAGCTGGTATCCTGCAAGAATCGAAAACGTGTATCAACTTCCTCATGTAGTTTCGGATCAAATAACGTACTTTCGGCAAAATGGATTCAATTTGGTTCCGCAAGATACCGAGAGAACGAAGTCATTATCAATATTAAAGCTTGAGTTCATCAATAGACAGGTAAAAGAGCTTTTCTATAAGCTGAACAAGTATAGTTGCGTGGAATTCTCGCAAAATTATCCCCAAACTGGTCATCGCATACAGATTACTTCTTCACCATTCAGCTTCACAAATACTTTACTATTCTCAAACTTTCGATCGGAGGGTATCATCAACTATATACTAGGCGACTCCACAAACCCGGCAGCATATCTTACTGATATAAAGTACTTGGATAATATGATTGGTGGGCTCGCAAACTATAGCAAAACAGAATCGTCAGGGCTTGTTTTGGGATCATTGCGAAAAGCAAACGGTGACGGCGAATTGACAGTCATTATTCCGTGGGCCATGATTTGGCAAGAAATACTACCCAAGTCTCTTGACAATGCGCGCGAAATCGAGAAAGCTCTACAACCAAACAACCTATTATCTCATCTGCTCAATTTTTTTCGAGAGCCCTCTAGAGTTATTACTCCCTCGAATGTGACTTTACCTCTTCAAGTCAAAGAAAGATTTAGCAACTCGTGGGGGTCTTGCGTGTACTACAATGCCAGTACGATCATCACCAACTATCATGTACTCAAACCATATTTAAATAACCCAACGCTGGTCGTAGAAATACATTTGGCTACAGGAAATTCGATACTTTTGGACCGACTTCAGGACCGCATAATCACCCCAGCAGAGTCCTTGTTGGACCTTTCATTCATATGTCTTTCTGAGACGAATGCTCAAAATTTAAAAGACGCTTCACTTGAACCAGTAAATCATGGTACCTCTTATGATGTTGGAGATAAAGTCTATTCTGTGGGCTATGGACTCTTTTTCGACTCCAACAATATTAGTCCCATTACGTCCACTGGCATCATTAATACAACATTAAGCGTGCCTGCGACGTTAGAAGACTCTGTGAGCTACAAATCTATGATAGTGACATCTTCCTCTTGTTGGAACGGCTCCTCCGGTGGCGGCCTCTTTGATGATAGCAATAATCTTATTGGATTGATTTGCTCCAACGCACAGGTATTTATACCCAATGTTGGTCCATTGCAATCTAGTAATCCAAAAACCGAAAAGTTGCCTAAAGTTGCGTTTGTATTACCCATTGAGCTTATCCGGTATTGTTACAACATGTCTGTAAATCTAAAAGGAATTGACTTAAATCCCAAAATTGGAGATTTATGGCAGCTCAAAAACATTCAACAGGACATACAAATAGAATTTTCAAAATTATAGGCGAATGAAAACTTTCGAAAGAACTTCTTGTATTATCTATCTACACTACTAGTGTTTCCGTATCACTCCTGGAATCATTGGTTTTAATTCTGGAGTAATCTTGACATTTCTATCCACTTCCTTGCTTTTAAGATCATCAGGGCCATTACTATATTCGTTACTGTAAGCCGTGCTATAGCTGCTTCCCCTAAGTATAGAAGGGAGCACAGTTACATTGCTTGGACCGCCATTATTAACTGTATTCCCACTCGATGAAAGAATTGGGGGTGGATTTATCGGTTTTGAATGATAGTTTGTATCAGGCTTAATATTTCCTCCAGTCAGGTTTTTCATCACAGATCGGTTGGAAGACGAGGATGCCAGCGACGAATTTGACATTGCAGGACTGATATTATTGGTTTGGTCGACATTATTGGCGTTAGCTAATAAACCCAAGGTTATGGAATTAGCCCGTCGATAGCTATTAATTCCCATCATATGATCAAAATCACTGTTCAAAACATTGTATGAACTGGAATAGTTCATGGACATCGGATTGTGGGACATTCCGTTATTATTGATATATTGCATTGTTGCAACTGTTGTTGCTGCTGCCGTTGCTGAAGCATCAGCATTATTCATGGGCGGGCCGTGCGAGTTCACGCCGTATAATGAGCCGGGTGGACCGGCTGCACATCTTTCCTCCTGTATGAAGTTTGGCATGTCATTTTGGATCAAGTCATTAATAAACTTGTTAACATTAGTTTTCAATAAAGATAAATTATTGATCGAGTATCGATAGGTACTGGATGTGCAATTGTTCTTTACTGGGTAAGACCCCGAAATGTTTGGTGCCATTTTTCCGTCGATTTTGCTTTTGTTGGTGATTTCATTTTTGATCAAATTCATCCAACTTTCATAGATTGAATCAAATTTGAGCTTGAGTATCCAAAACCATTTATTATTGAATAAGAACTCTTCATCTTTACCGGAATCCGAAAACTGACCGTTACTATTATTGAAGCCTTTGTCAAGATTCAATTTCTTTGACAAGGCTTTCTTGTTGTCCAACAATAAATATACAAGGTTTTGTAAAATATAATTGTCGTCAAATATGCTCGGGTTGCTCCACATCATGATCATCACTTTATGCATTATCATGTACCATTCCACAATAAATACGTTAATAAAGTTGAGCTGCAACACGTTGTACTTGGATAAGTCTACAATATCTAAGCTCAAGTATTTCGTGAAAAAAATGATGGGGAAACTGATGATACTCAAATTATTTTTGATTTCGATTGGGTTTTGCTTTGGGTTGAAGTAATTGGCAAGGTTTAAGTTCAACGAATTACTTTGAGGATTTGGTGCTAATAAGTATGCAAGGAAATATTGGTTGATAGGAAAATTTAAATTGATTTCTTGAATCGTTATGCTCAACAACTCCCAATTGTAGAAATGGGAAGGAATGAATAGATAATTGTTGAGTAAATCATGGAATTTTAGCGGGCTATTGATGATGATATTTTTCTTGAACAATTCAAAGAGCTTCACTGCTTTTTCATGTTTTTGATTGTTATTGGAAACTGAGCTGGTAGTAGCAACCGACAGTAAAGAAGAATGGCGCGAACCTTCATACACTTGCAGTGGGTTGTTGGTCAATGCATCATGTACATTGATAGACTTATTGATCAATATTATTGCATTGTGAAGGTAGTTTCCATTGGTGTAGATCAAGAAATTATCGCCGTTAATAAGGGATTTCAATTCATTGGATAGCGTAGCAATTATAATTGTGTTTAAGAATCTAGCCTCGTTATCAGTTTGGGGTCTGTTCAACGAAATGAATGATTTTGATAGTTTCATCATAACCAGGGATAAAATTGCACTCTCTCCGTTATCCAAAGAAGTCCTTTCTGAGCCAGTGACATTGGGATCGGCAGATATCACCTTTTTATTGATGAAAAAGGAGTAAAACTTGGGAGGACTCTTCTTTAGATAAGTTGATAAAAGAATATAAATATTCCAAAACATACTCAAATTGGCATCAAGTATGTTGTGGTTTGAATAGCTCACGGTGTTGAGGTTGGATAATATTATGAAGCTGATATCATTGAGGTAATTTAAAATAATATCGTCATTTATAAGAGTTCCTTCTTCTTCGAACTCCTCACTATCGAACTTTCCGTAATCAAACTCGAGGAAAATGTACGACAACAAGTAGAGGTTGTTCAATATTTCAATCTGGTCCAAAACATTATTGTTGTGGTTATAATTGGGAATCAACTTTTTTATCAAAAGATTCCACGACTGCAAAAAAAACTTGATCGCGACTTTATGCTTGTCGTTGCAACAATAGCCTAGAGATATGATTGCATATAAGATCCCAATTTTGAAATTACTTATTTCATTCTTCTTTTTGCCAGCACTGAAATCATGCAAGCCTGACTCGTAGTCTCCATGTTGAGGGAGAGGCTGATTATTGCTGACATTGAACGAGTTTAGGTATTGGAATAGATCTTTTAGCAACCGATCGAATATCTTATAGTCCACTTCAGACGAGAGCAAATTGACGTAGCCAATCAAGAAGTAATCATTCAATTGGTATTCTATGTTTGAAGGATCGAAACTTCCCAATAGTGTCTCCAATTTCCTAGTGATAGAGAGCAAGTGGATCAAATCGTGATTTATGAGTGGTTCTGCGTTTGCATCCATACTTTTTTTTCTCTTGGGGGGTGGCCCGGTATCGGGATTAATTATTTGGTTCTTGTTGTTATTAGAAGAAACATCGCTTGTAGACGGTATTTCGTTAATATTTTCAATCCTCAGTTGCGATTCGTCTGTCTGCAACCGTTCACCATACAGTTGTTGTGGATAATGCAGCTGGATCTGCTGCTGCTGCTGCTGCTCTGAATTCTGTTGCTGCTGTGATGCGTCTTGTTTAACCTGTTGTATCTGTAATGCGTTCAATTGGAAATTGTGCACAGTCCTACAGTGTCTTTGCAACAAGTCTCTTCTTACAAAGGAGGAGGTGCAATGCAAGCAGTGGAAAGGCTTTTCGTTGGTGTGGGACCTTTCGTGTCGCTGCTTGTGTTCAGATCTGGTGAATGCCCTTGCACAAAAGGCACAAATATACTTTTTAGTAGCCATGGATGAACAAGCTCTTGGGTTATAGTGGGGTAACCTCTAGTTGGTGTACTCGGCCTAAGTGAAAGGAAAAGTATCGGTTTGAGTATATATGTGAGAATGTGTATTTATGTGGTGTTATCAATGCATTAAGGGTGATATATATGGTACAAATCTATTGAATATACAACTTTAATAGACTTTAGCTAAATCTTTCCGCCAAATTCTTGTGCCCACTTTTGGTGGCTTCTTATATTAATGCAAAAAAATTAATTCACAAAATAGGCAATACCCCGCATAGATGTAAGTGAACTATTCCCCTCAGTGAGATCTAAACAAATTTCGACTCAGTACCTAGTAGTGCGGCGGGGCATTGTGGAGTGCTTGCAGTGACAAAAGGGGTTTTTACATCAGTCGCTGAGAACCCCACATTGAAATCGAAGCACAATGTTAATTTCAAGGTTAAAAACAGATAGGGCAGCACTTGGGCTAGCGGGCCCTGCAGAGAAAAACCACGGAGGCTCGGAGTAGAGGAGGAGCAGGAGGGGTAGGGAGGGCTTACACATTAGAGTTGGTTACCAGGGGCAAAGTAGGTTTAAGCTTCGTGATAGGTGGAGGTCAATCGATTGCAAACTCTATTACGAAACGGGTAATCAAGTAGAATTCCATCCCCGTTCACTTAACATACATCGCATTTTGTGAAAAATATTTACGACTAGCCGTAGCAAGAAGTAAATGTTGCGGAAACAAACACCGAAACTCATGAACTTACGCTTTTCTATACTTTTCTCAAACTCACCCAACCCTTTATTTTCTCGTCTCTCTTTACTGTTACATTGTACATAGTTACTAGAAGGCGGTTGGCTTGCCATACCCCTTATTCTTTCGGGTCTCCTGCTCCCGCAATACCAATAACACGCATATCAACACAAACTCATCGTCTTGCATCTTTTTTCGACCAAAAATCTTGATTTTGCCGCAACGTGCAAACTTATTCAGTATTCTCTCTGCTTCATCGGTAAATGTTGCAATGGGAACACTGACCAAGTATTGTTGTTCGTTCATGTAATTGTTGATTCGGCTTCGATCTTGAGTTTCGATGACATTGCTCATTGTGTTTTCTACTTGTAGTTTGTGCCTACTTCTAAGCCCTTTCCACACCACATTATTGCTCAACAATTCGCACTCTGGCCTCATAATAAAGATCTTCAAAAGGCCATTTCCAAATGTAGAAGTTGTTCCCGTAACCCCCATCACTCTCATTTTGGTGCCTTTATACTCGAAATCTACACTTGGCTTGTGCGAGTTATTGTTTAACAATACTACTTGAAACTCCTCCCCCTCATTCGTGCAAAAGTCCAAGACATGATACGAAATGTGATTGCTTATAACACGAAAATGCACCTTGCAGTATTCGAATTTAGTTTCCCCATGCCGGTGTATTACCATAAACGGAGTCTGTCTCTTGAATATACTCATCATGGACGTGCATGTCAGAAGAATCGGGCCCTGGTGAGCCTGCCGCGCGGGGGTTGTAGGGCACGGCTCGCCTGCGATTGCCCTACTTGCCGCGTGTGCACGTGACCCGCCGTCCATCACATTCGAGTTCTGGCGAAAGGCATCGAACGACTGTAGCGATTCGAACAACTCCACTCCCAGCTGAAGAAAAGTCGATATTATGGGTATTTCTCGAATGGTGGTGAACTGAGAAATTGGCTCGCCAAACACCCGGACCTGGTTTATCACCGTTTCGTCGGAATGGCTCGTAAATAGCGACTGGTTGTCTTCGTCTCTGCTTTCCCCATTACTAAGAAGGTCCAGGTTTACGAGGGTAGAAAGGGTAGCAAGCGTTTCGTTGCTATTACGTCGCACAAGATTCGAGCCTGGTTCGTGTGAGGTAAAGTTACGATGGTCTCCGTTTGTGTTTGTTGCGGGCCTGCATTCGTCGTCGTTTTCTCTATTACGTCTTAGGATGTGATTGAACATTGATTACCATCACAAGACTTGGTGGGCTCCCGATCGATATATAGATATCGGGCGGCGCACGACCTTGAGTGCCTGCCACCCAACTGTACCTTCGACTCTGGCTGTCACTATCGAAGACACAATCTTCACTAATATCTTGCTAACTTCTCTCGCTAAACAGCCAGCCTATTCTGCACTTTCGCTCGTATAACTTGTATGTCTACTTTTCGTTGCAGTGTGACATATCACTTGAAGCCCCTCTATTCGGACCGAGAATGGCTTTGTGCACCCCGGCCATTTACACCAGTGTCCATTGCACACCCCGCGTGATAAACGGTTCCAGGCGAGACAAAAGAAAATACTTCAATCGATGACACATCCAGGGTTTATGGTGGCTTGAGCTCTCGGATTGTAATTAGTTTGGCCGTGCTCCTCGGCCACATATGACTGATTCATAATGGAGGCTAGGAGGTTGTTTCCTCGTGATCAAGCCCGGAATCTCGCGGCTTGTAGGTTAGCTGCGCTGGATTGAGGCTTATGCAATGAGTCAAATTGATCTGTAGGTTTATATAATAGGCGATGTCCTGCCGAAACTTGCTGGATCAAGACAGCCATGTTTGGAATGAAAGAACGATGGGACGGGTTTCCCGTAGGTCAGATGACCGTGGTTGGACTAATCCACTTTTCGGAACCATTAGCCCTCACGTCGCTTTTTCCGTATCTCTATTTTATGATAAGAGATTTTCAGATAGCGCCTACAGAAAATGACATCGCCAAGTATAGTGGATACATGGCGGCATCTTTTGGGCTATTTCAGTTCATATCCGCACTTCAGTGGGGTAAGCTCAGTGACAGAATAGGCCGAAAGAGAGTCTTGTTGACTACAGTGACACTTTCGTTTGTCTGCATGCTCATTTTTGGCTTTGCGACCAATTTCTACGTTGCATTGTTTGCCAGATCTCTCTCTGGAGTTTGTAACGGCAGTATGGCAGTGAAACGAACTGTCATTGGAGAAATTGCAACCGAAAAAAGGCATCAGGCTTTTGCGTTTCTGATGTTGCCATTACTTTTCAATCTCGGCTCAATTATTGGCCCGGCCATCGGTGGCTCCGGATATCTCACCAGGCCCCGAGCCCACAGTCCGTACCAATCAAAACCAAGTGTTATTAACAATGGAGTATATGATGACTTTCTAAACTCACATCCGTATACTCTTCCTAGTGTGGTGGTGGCTTGTTTTCTAGGCTTCAGTGCGGTTTGCGGCTTTCTCTTTTTGGAAGAAACCCACGAGAGCCACAAGGCTAAAAGAGATATTGGGTTGGAAATTGGTGATAAGCTTCTTGAGTCCTTGGGCTTCAGCTCTGAATATGAAAGGCCCTGCAAATCCACTCGGAGTACTGAGCAATCGCCGTTGTTGGAGGGCGCAGTAACCTCTGATTCGGCTATGAGGAACATCATCGAGATTGAAGATGTTCGGACTTCGAGTATCTTCACATCAAGAGTGGTGCTAGCGTTATTGGCCAATCTAATTGTAACTTTTCACTCGATCTCTTACAAAGAGTTTCTTCCTGTGTTTTTAGCCGCAAGATTCCAGAGAGAAAACCTACAATTCCCTTTCAAGATTAAAGGTGGCCTTGGGTATGACATTAGCAGTATTGGAACCTTATTGTCAACTACAGGTGTTGCGGGTATATTTATTGTCGTATTCATTTTCCCCTGGCTTGACAGAAAGTTTGGAACATTAAAAGGATACAGGTTTTCAATTTCCCTCTTTCCTGCAGTGTATTTCTCTGTTCCATTATTGGTTTTCACCGTACCGGAATACAACTCAATGTTCCCGGCATGGTTCACTCCGGTGTTCCTCTATGTTATTTCATATTTTCACAGTTTTGCATCTGCCACTGGAATGTCGCAAGTGCTAATATTGAACCATAGATCAGCTGCGAAAGAGCACCGCACGTATGTCAACAGTTACGCTGTAACTTTAGCATCATTAGCCAAGTTCACTTCTCCGTTACTCTTTGGTTACTTGACTTCTTTAGGAGACACCCTCGGTAGAAGTTGGCTTACATGGTGGGTTTTGTCTTTTGTCTCATTGAATGGATTAGTGATGAGCTTTATCATGCAAGATTACGATGATGAGGATGATGTGGATAAAGTGTTAGAGTCTCCAACTGGTGCCGAATTCGAAGATGAGCCCACGCACGAATGCACCCAATCTTCAAAGCCAAGACCCTAAAATCAAGAACCAAATATCAAAATCATTTGTTATATAGTCAGAAATAGGTACCTTATAGACTCTAGAGTGTTTTCCATAGAATAATAATTGCCTTTGCGTGGTCCAAAGAAGTTAAATCAATTTGCAGCCAAAACTCAAAACGCACCTCACTCTCCCATTGTAATCGTGACCTGACTCAAATAATGTTGGAAAGACCGAAAAACCTGATGCGAAAGCCTACACAAAGTTATCTGAATGCTTTATCTCGACGTCTGGCAACAACAGCAGCAAGTCTGTAACGTCCATCATCAACAAGAGTGGAGATGGGTTCAGCCCCGGGAAGCACTCGAGCCCTTCTGCAGAGTTCGCTGGGAATGCTACATCCATCGGATGTCTAACAATTGGGTCAGGGCTCGTGTCATGATCACGATGTTGCCTTACACTACAAATCGCATGCGTGGGTATTTCCAGATACCATTTGCAGCAGGAAGCGGCTACCACCGGACTTGCACATTATTTAAAAACTACAGGTTACAGATTGAGAACGAACGAGTACTCGTGTAAAGACGAGGGTTCCCACGGCAGGTTCGGAATAATGTGCAAGTATTGTTCTTGCCTCATCGCATTTTTACAATAGAATTTTCAGGCCAACAGGCAGTCGGCAGAAATGGTTGTGTAGCTCGCTTTAATTACCGACAGAATGCAAAATCTCGGTCCGGTTAAAATTAATTTGTCAGATGAGGAAAGAAGCTTCAAACGGATAAATCGGAAATCACAAACTGCAGCCAAAGTAAAATTTGCTCTTTTCGACGTAAAGTCTAATTCAACTGGCACATATGGAAATACTAGCACATGGAACCCTTCTCATCGTCTTTTAAAGTACAACATTTTTCAACTATGTGTCAAAATCTTAAAAACAAGACATAATTTGTTGATCCCCAGCTAATCTGTAAGGCTGATTTCGGGCGTCGTGCTACTAGCATGAGAATAAAGAGAGGGCATTAGTTCCCCACTATGACGTTATGGCTCATAAGTTTTCCCCTGGTATTACCGAATGAAAATGCGTTTAGTGCGTGAAAAAGAAACTGTTGCGGGAATTTTACAGGCCAACCAAGATAAGGCTTATATTAGTGGCTAATTAAATTAGTAGCCTTACGGAATTGCAATCAGAGCTCATTGCAATAACGGCTATAGACTCTAAGTGTAGACAACGTATAGGTATGAATAGGACTGAACAAGACTGAACAAGACTGAACCTTCAAGGTCGTCAGGCTTTCTCTTGACACAAGCATGCGAACATTTATGCATAGCAATTCCAAGCGCTGCCGAAATTAGCCCCATGTTTTTGTTCGTCTGCGAATTACAATTCAATCTCTACAATCGGTTGACAATTTTTCAAATATATTATTAGTTAACTAAAAGAACCATCAGTGTATTGAAGCAAAAAAAACGATGAACAGATACTACATCATGATTCCCCAATCTAATGTAGTATACAGCTCAAACTGAATGTAATGTTTTTGATTCCCGTCTAAAACAAAACAATTCCCGTAAGCAAAAAAAATTAACAAAAAGGTCTCCCGTCTTAAAGTAATAGATAATAATATAAGCCCAATGTATGGACGATTGACAAAAAAAAAGGGTTACGGTAACCCAACTAGTTTCAATGGATTCATCTCAACTAATCAATTCGATAGTTCATCAAGTATGGCGATTGAGCTCGAAATTCAACCAGGGTATACTTAAAATCTTTGGTTGGACTTCTTCTTCTTGAGGGCCTTTTGGATGTAGACACCGGAGACAGCACAGAATGCCAAGAAGATTAAAACGAAAACTAAAATAACACCGGCTGGGAACATTTCTGTTAAGTTTAAATTAGAGAAAAATCAGAAACGAATATAAATTTAAGGGAGGATTTTCTTATATTTATAAGTTTGTCCATTTTTTTTTTTTCTGTTCTGGTAAAAATTGTCAAAGATTGTCCCGATGCACGCACATGCAGTGGTTGTTTGTATGGCTTTTTTATTATTTGTTTTTGTTACCAATTAGTGCTTGCTCGGGCAAACCGGACGAATTTTCTTTTAATACCTCAATGTATGAACAAATTTTACTCGGACAAGTAGCCTATTCCGGATCGAACCGACTGGACTTCGAACTTTTTATGAAGGCACACCACTATCGATGTGAGCGCGGCGTTAAGCATACTGAATGAGGCTTCGTTTTCCATGGATACACCGGAGTTGTGCGAATAAGCCGGATAGAATGATATTCAACGGTCCAATTATTTTTGCTATTTGTAGTTCGTGCTTTAGATAGGGCTTTGAGCGACTGGCAGCCTCGAGCATTCATAGCTGGCTATAGTTCGAGCGGGGCCTGTTTGAAACATTGTCTCTCACACTTTTTGACCTCTACTAGCTATCTATTCTGGGTTCCGCATCGGGAAGTGGTTTTGCTGTTTTGGGCCCATCGTCTATGTGTCACGTGCTTTGCTATTGCAAGCCCATCAGTGTATACAAAACACTTCAAAACGTAAACATACATTTGGCTGGCGGGGAGGAGAAAACCGGCCGCTCATCTCGTTTTGGTTTGATTACTAAGTTTCCGGCGATTCTTTCAGCATGACGTTCGGATTTACGTGTGTTCAAAAATACTTCATATATTGGGCTAACTAGTTGAATTGTTAAATAATCATTGCCGTCACGTGGAGTGCTCTTGTCCTGACCGGAACCAACAACCAAAAATGGGTGCAAAAAAATAATAGGTATGTAATTTAGAGGACAATCCGATCTGAAATTACCAAGATACCTGAGGATTAATGATCAAAATATACGTCAGCACTCAAAGGCAAGTTCTGTCGCACTTTTTTCTAACAGTATGCTCGATCAATTATAAAGGTAAAGTGGTGATATGATTTTAGGTCGGGTATTCGAACAAACAAAATAAGCAGCTTTAATGACCAAGCTCGAAAGTTCAAGCTCGTCAATTATCAAGTAAGACCTCAAGGAACAGATTGGCAAGTTCACGCATAGTTGTTCGATATTGGACAATTCGTTAAGCCGAAAGAAGTAATAATGAAAGGGACATTAATCGTAGGCATTAATAGGCATTCATAGACATCAATAGTGTAAGTTCGTAAATTCGTAGGGTCATCGTGAAGAGGAGACGGGTTTGTACGATGGTTTAAATTCCTCTCGTGTTAAAAGTTTGGGATACTTCTCGGGCTGATCCTGGGGCACAGACTTCGGTCGAGCCTGTGCTGCACGTTTATGTACAGTGCCATCTCCTTGATTGGAGACTCGTCGGATCAAGCGAGAGGTATTGCTCCTCTGTTTAGTATCAAAGGGTTTCTTGGATAAAGTAGATCCTTCAACTTCATCTGCAATGCTAATTTCAGGTTTGGCCGTAACCGTTAGTTTCCCGGCTGGGTTAGAAACTGCATCATTCCTTGAACTAAACTTTGGTTTCGCCGATGTTTTACTTGTCACTTTACTTGTTGCCTTACTTGTTACTTTACTTGCCACTTTTTGTCCACTGGCTACTTTTCCATTCGCATTTCTTACTTCTTCTTCCAACTGTTTAGTACCGTCGGCACCAATATCGAATTCTTGCAAGACCTTTTTGGCTCTGCTCCTTGCGGGTTTATAAGCTGTGGATTTGGATAAATCTTGTTTGGTTGCTCTTTTGGTTGCTGGTTTGTACGGTTCGGATTCAAGTTCGATATGCATCCCCAGCTTCTTAGTCAGCTGAAGATATAGCCCGATATT
The DNA here is from genome assembly GCA_003706505.3 of Suhomyces pyralidae. Classification (NCBI taxonomy): domain Eukaryota; kingdom Fungi; phylum Ascomycota; class Pichiomycetes; order Serinales; family Debaryomycetaceae; genus Suhomyces; species Suhomyces pyralidae. The sequence goes on along the minus strand of PPLO03000003.1, from coordinate 929,218 downwards.
CTCTCTCCATTCTTGCTTATCTACTGAGTTTTGGAGACGTATCTTGACGATTTTCGTAGCAGTACTCAATTCCTTGTCTAGGTTACTTATAACTGGTTCTCTACTCTGATATTTAATCTTCGCAAGATTACTTTGCGTTTTTGGTTTAGGCTGCCCGAGAACAGATCCACCCTCGCATATATCCAATAGTTTTTCAATATTCAAAGATTCTCCAGGAGGTATAGGATTGGGCTGAGAAGGTGTAACGCACTCAAGACCGACTTCTTTTCTCAATACATGGTCAATGTCCACCTCAGAGAAAAAGGCACAATTTTGCGGCAATTCTTTTATGCCCAACTGTTCGCTGAACATAGCTCGGGTCCAAACATTGCTGACCTGTAATAGTAAAGCCAACTTATACTTGTGCTCTTCCTTGACCAAGAACCGGAGTTCATCATGTACGGTTATAGCCAAGCGCGCGTCCAAGCCGTACCGCTCAATAAGGTAAGCCATAGATACAATAAGTAGGTGGAGGTAGTCTACTCCGGAGCTTTGGATCGTCCAGTTGATCCTTGAAGTTAAATACTCATTCTTGTTGAGATTGCTGATAGTCAAAGCATCGGTGATGGCAGCTCCAAGCACAGGTGTCCGAGGATCTGGCTGACTGGCTATAGCCTCTAGAGCATTAAACATCACCGATTCCGTGCCTCCATGGTACAATCTGCGGTCCAAAAACGTTGATTTCGAGACTAGACCTTTCGTTTTGGAGTATAGCTTGGTTGCAATTTCTGCGGCCTCACTATCACTCAACTTGGAGTTACATTGCTTCAAGAGTCTTGTAGCAAACGTGACTCCAGCACCGTATATCCTACCATAGTTAAACACCTTGGCGTCGCCACGAGAAATACTCATGATTTCGGCGGTTTTGGAGTGAAGATCTGTCTTTTCAGACTTGTCACCTTCCAAAGTCATCCATCCTAAAGCAGTACTTCCGTGAATTCCAAACATAGAATCGCCTACTAATGAAGCGATCCACAACTCTTCGGAATCAACATCAGCTCCTACAAAAGTATATCCCGCTGGAGCCTCAATCAACGACTTCAACTCAGAACCAATTCTATTCTTCTTGGCATTGGAAGCCGTCAACCACGTATTTTCAGTGGCTCTACGTGTGATGGTTCCCATAGTACAGAGATTAGGGAGGATTATGCCCATATCAACATGTTTTAGGGTCTCTTTCTTGGTGTCAAAAAACTGGTTCTTCTTCTTCTCTGAGTACACCACAAACTGGTTGGATATTCTATTACGGTTACCCATCCAGTAAGAGGCGGTGTTGTTCAACGCGAGAATCTCTTGGGCATAATTATACTCTGAAGTCAAAGTTCCATCTTCAAAGTATTTCAAGTAACTTTTGGACAAAATACTGGTGGTACGCTTGGAAGCACCTTCGGGATGTGGGATCTTGAACATCTCGTAACTCTTACCTCCGTCTCTCAATTCAGGTAAGAACTTCTCCAAATCCTCCTCGTTTAATCTCGCTTTGGTATAGTTTTTGGCTTCCATTTGCAAGATCAAATCTTCATCGAATGGCACCTTAAAGCACCAACCGCAAGAGTCAGTCCATATCAAAGGATGGCCTTCCCACTTTAAACGAAGCAATAATGGGGTGATTCTGGTTCTGACAGTAAGATTGATTTCTCTCTTCTTTTCGCCGGTAGTTTCATCCGTAGTGGTCTTCCAAAGCTCTCTGTACCATTCGGGATACCCAGTAAGAAAGGCGTTATTGGCGGCAGGAGTGCCGTCTTTCTTGAGTCTGGCTTGTTTCAAGGTCCAGTCCAACTGACGAAGCCACGGATCGTTTTCATAATCCGGTTTGAGGCTGGCGTCGTTCTTTTCAATATACTGGATAAGTTCAGTGGCTCTTTCTTTCAAGCTTTTAAACACTTCATGACGGTTTTCCTGGTAGATTTTTTCTGCTGTGGCCACGTAGTTGTCCCATTTCTTGCTGGTGGGCAACATCAATGTTCCCATATGGCGTAAGGCAGCAAAGGATACAGGATGAGGCACTTTCTTGAGAAATTCGGGCAATAGTTTCTTGGTCACAAGATACGTACCCTCTACATCCTTTGCACAGTAGTTCATTAAGGTGCTGAAGTTTTCAATAATAATGTTAGGATCTTCAGATCCAAAGTAATCACGGTCAGATTTGTCCATATCAATTTTGCAATGGAAACGAGCCACATTGGCCAAGGAGTTAGGGGAGCCTTTATTGAGCCAAGGGTCGTCGATAAGATCAGAGGCAATATCATAATCCGAATTGCCATCAAAATTCATCTGGGACTCTTCCAATTCTTTTGCAGCCAACGATTTGTTCTTTTCGTGCTTGAGCCACTTGGGACGTTGTTGAGAGCAGATTCCCGATACAGCCACATGAAGTGCCATTCCATCGAGGTAAAATGCCTTAGACTGCCGAATTTTATACTCCTCAAGTACCCTGGACCTATCATAACTGACATTATATCCTATAATCAACTTGGGCTTATCGAAACAGTCCATTGGAATAAGGTGGTTCCAGTCGTTATGTGAAGGATTTTTGGCATAATTGGTAAGGAACGGAGATACCCAGCCGTACCATGCTTCTGTAGAAGCACAAGTTGCCATAACAGCGTAATTGGACCGTTTGTAGAGCACCTCCACATCAAAAACCAACTCACTTTCAAGTGGATATTCCACGGGTTCCGGCTCGTGGCCCTCACGGTAGCGAGTCCAGCCAGGAGTAAAGGACCAATTGGAAGGAATAGGTGGAATGGAAGCATCTGGAGCCAAAAACGAACGGGCCATCGACAAGTATGGCTCGGACGCAGCGGCCCCAATTCTGTGAAAGTGTTCATCTAGCGATTTGCCCACTAGGGGAGGAAAATTGTCAATGGAGACAGGCAGCGAGATGTTGGTCTTTTTGCCTAGCAAGTCGTTGTGTTCGAGATGGCGTTGGGCCACAGAAAGTATGTCGGGGTTGGGTGGTGTAAGATAGGCAGACGTGGACGTGTTGGGAAAAACATGGCTGTGGAGTGATTCGGAGAGGTACTGGATGCCAAACTGGTTGATTCGGGCCGGCTCCGTCGCCGGCTTCGTCAGGTACCGCCGGAGCAGGTGTCTTAGTCTTGACCAATTTAGTCGTCTCATAGACTAAGTATTATATCTATCGATAATCTATTGTAGTATGGTCTAGAAACAAATTGCCTGAATCAAATTGTGTAATTCTCTTCTCACTGAAGTGTATTCTGTGCAATATAATAGATAGATCAGTCGATGGCGCACTGCGCTTTGTTTTTTCGCAGGTAATAATCTTAGTGGTATATAGTGTTATTTCGTGCTAATATATCCTGCTAAAGTATCCTGCTAGTGTTTCGTACCAATGTTTTTTGTTTTTGATCTCCACTCCACCTTTGCTGTTTCTGCTGTTCCTCTCTGCGCTGTTTCCTCTTCGATCTGATGTAAACAGCAGCCTTGCCATCAGCACAGAAAGGTGCAGGCCTGTCACGTGCACGGCGTAGCCCTCCCTACCTAATCGGGCCAGATGCCAAACATTCATCGTGTACAAATTTACCTTTACGCGGCCCCACGTCGCAACTGGCACTCCCCCCCCCAATTGACGTGACTGTTGTTTGGAAGGATCTCACTGCTAAACAAACTATACCACCATGTCACAATTCCAGAACTACAAGAAGGCGGAGTTGGTTGCCGTGCTCAAAAAGCTTGATGTCCACACCCTAACCAAGGACACCAAAAAAGTGTTGGTTGAAAAGCTCGATTTGTACGCCGCTACCCACGAAGGTGGAGCGGAAGCTGCACAAACAATTCTTGATGAGAACGAGGAATTGGCTGAAGAAGTCACCCTTGCTGAAGACGAAGATGCTGAAGACGCTGAGGACGCTGAAGATGACGATGACGAAGAAGAAGAAGAAGAAGAGGAAGTGGACGACAAAATCAACACGTCCATTGCCAAAGCTGAGTTGAGCGAGGACGACGACGAAGAATCCGACCCTGACTTCCAAGCCCCACCGGTCAATTTAAAGCAATGGATAGTTGATCCTCTCGTGGACTGGTCGGAGCACCTGCTTTCCAAGATCTACGACTTCACCGATGCTGTCGGCATCACCTACTTGGAGTACTCCGATATTTTGCGTGAGCAACTTTCCACCACGGTCACGCTCAACTTTTTGGAGCTCGTTGGTGAGGCTGCCTTCTTCTTGCACACCCACGTACCGTGGGTGGCTTTGAAGCACAATACCTTGAACCACCAAGTGTTCAAAGACAACTCGGCCTTCTTCTCTTCCAGCACCCTTCCTACTCCTCAAGTGTCGGCGTTGTTTGCGTTGGAACCAGCATCCACTTTTATGTTGTGGGTGTTGACCGCCATCCTCTTGCCATTGTTGGTGTCTTACTACGTCAACTTCTCGCGTAGAGTGCTTGTGTTTGACGGTGCTGAAGGCATCGTGGGAAGAATATACTCCTACGATCCATTCATCTTTGCCTTGACCAAAGTGCTTATCTACTACTTCATCTCGCTCTACGTCGGACCCTTGACTTCTCTCCATTCCTTGAGCGGTGTCTGGTACTCGGTGCAGAACTTTGTGTTGATTCACTGGAGCATTTACGGTAACTTCTTGGTGACTTTTGGCAACATTCCAATTGTCATTGGTATTGCCAATGCTGCCATTGCTCTCTACTCTCAATTCGAAGATTATTAGTTATCTCAAATAGTTTCGTTCTACTCTGTTTTACTGCTCTTATTGAATTGTTTTGTTTTCTTCTCTCTAATTGTTTTATTCATGCTGTAATATAAATCTTACGACAATCGTGTCTACGTAGATGCATCGCATCTGATAATAACCACCGAATATATACCTAGCAATTATCTGCCATGTCATACGTAGGATAGATCCAATTGTTTAAGATCATTGCACCACAACTCACTTTCAAAGATGGCAATTCTTTGGCTTTGCTCTGTCTCGTATACTTGCCATTCACTAGGTCCAAGAATTGCTCTCCTTCACTAACTCATACACAATAGCCTCCTTAAGACGTATCAGACATATACATCGTAACCACTTTCAACCTCAAGTGAGTACATAATGCTACTACGGTTTTTATCTTACTGGCCACCGGCTTTTAAGTCCCATCATCTCAAGATCACTCGTCAACTCCTCGGTCTTGGCTGCTTGCGGCCCGCTAAACAACTTCATGATTTTCGCCAACAACGTAGCTTCAGAATACTTCGAGTCTATTCCATCTCCCTTGTGCTTCAAACCTGCGTTTGCTGTTTGCTCGCCTCTTCTACCTCTACGCTTGACACCGCTAGGCGCTCCGCTACCACTATCTGAAACATTGGTGTCCAGTCCAGACGTTATTCTGTCGTATAATGGGCTCTGGAAAATCTGGTGCTTCATATTCTGCTTGGCTCCTGCACCAGCGGCCTTGTTCTCCTTTGAACTGCCTCCGGCAGCCTTGATTTTATTGGGTATATCTCCCGTTATGGCACTGAACTCTTCGGGTGTGATAAGTGGCATGAAATCGTGTATGGCCACCTTGGAGAAGGTTGACTGCCCAATTGTAGAGGGTGACATGGTGTTGTCTACCGGTAGGTGCCACATATCATTGGTTGCTTGCTCCAACACCAAAAGCTTTTCAAGACCATGGGCTTTTTGTCCGGGTCCTTCAGTCACTGTTCTGCGTACATACTCTTTTACTTCGTGCGAGTAATCGCGGTCGGAAATGCCATGGAAGAGCTTGGTGGCATCCTTCGACTTGACATCAAATAAGTCCAGTTTCCCGTCAAGATGGCCCGAAAACTCTTTTTTCTGGTACTCGAAAAAATGCCTCAACTTCTCCAACTTGTTGATCTTAACCAAGTTCAAGTGTTTGTACGATCTGTTTGAGTCCTGGTAGAAGGTGAGGGAATTCTTGAGAAGCTCGTAGTTTTCCACCATTTTGAGTCGCAACAACTCTTCGTCTCGTAATATCTCCATTTTCTCCTTGTACTGTAATAATTCTTCATCCTTAATAATGCTATTGGTGAAGGAAAGCTTAGATTTCTGAAGGTTGGCCAAACGTTGAAGCAACGCATGTCTCTTTTCTTCGTATATCTGCTTACTATTGTTGTTGAAATAAGTATCCAATTCCAGCCTGGACTTGAGAAGCTCATGCCTCCTTCTTTCACGGTGGTTTCCATTGGCCATGGATATATCCCTACCAGGATGTGATAAAATGCGATCACTACTTGAATCAACACTGAACCCATTATTCTGGTGAAAGAATTTGGTATACTCCGAATCCTTCTCTTCTGCGAGTTCCTCTTTTTCTTCTTCTCGTATTGCGCTCATATTCAGCCTAAACTGGATATCGGGTATTCCATCCAACTCCACAGAATTGTTAAACTTTTCCGTTTGCTGATCATACTGCTCGTCATTATTTATACCATTCAAGTAATCACAATAGTCTTGGAATCCCAATTCGGCATTTTCTTCATTATCTGACCCTTCGGGAGCTGCATCTGCTATTCTGCGGTCGCGGCGGATCTTACGCCTTTCCTCCTCTTCCTCTTTTTGCCGCTGACGCTCTTGGCGTAACCGGGCCTGTTTGTCTCTTTCATGCTGGGCGATTTCAAAACCTTCTTGAGTGGCTTGGATCTTTATATCAAATAACGATCCAGCCGCACTGGCAACCACCATATCTATACGCGGCAACACTTCATTTGCATCCACAAACGCCTCAAATACTGTGGATGGGGTCAAGTTAGATTTTTGGGCCATCAATGGATATGGCATGTAATTGGGTGGGGGGAACGGTAAAGGAGGAACATGGAGATATACTTGGTTATTTGTCTTTTTTTTGGCTTCCTCTGCTAATCTTGCAGCCTCTTCTTGCTCCTTGGCTTTGTCTCTTTTGGGCTTTCTTCCTCTAGTGGGAGCAACCACTTCTTGTTTCTTGGGATTCTGGGCTTCTTTCTTACGTCTAAACGACTCGATTGAATATGGCAAGGCGTCTATGTCGATCACAGGCGGCCTAGGGAAAATGAACGGTACCATGACACCGCCAGGAGTGGGCTCATCGCCGGGCATTTTCTGGTTGGATTCAACGTAGTTGGGCTCAAAGGGTGGTGCTGGCGGTGGAAATCGTTTGAGAATGGTATTCGTCTGTTGGATAATGTTTGCATCGTTCAAATCTGCCGCCAAGTCACTGTAGAAGTCGGAAGGTTTGTAGTTGGATGGGATTATGGGGATCATGGATGCTGGAACGGAGTGTAATGAGGAGCCCCTAGGTTCTGAGAAGTCCTGGTGGTGTTGTGCATCCAAAGAATTCGAAGCCGAGCCTGTTTGATGAGGTTCCAGGGTTTGGGTGAGATTATTTGCATCATCATCCAACGACCTCGGAACACTTGAAGTTTTCTGTTTTTTATGGGAGCTTTCTAGCGATATGTTGGTTGGCTCTGGATCATGGACCTCGTGGCCTCTTTTTCCATATTTGATGCTTTGCTCCATGATTACTGCAGGTCTTTTGAAGTGGCCGTCAATTTAACTTCTCTTGTAGAAAAAGTCGCAGCTTGGAGCGAAGCGGAAATAAAAGGAAGAGACCAATAATGAGCGAACCACGATTAAGGAGACTGCAAAAATATAGACTAGATATCCTCTAAAGACTTATACGACGTAAAATAGAGATTATTGTATTCAATCAGTATATGATGTGTCCTAGGTTAAGCCGCAACCAAGTAGTACTACTCAAGATTGACGAATTTGGGTATAAAATAGATAGAAATGAATTAAGATAAGCACCAGTCAACTTTTTTCGGTTTCTTTCTACATTCTAGCACTCTACTCCTCTGCCAATGCTTTCTTTTCAAATGGGGTGCCTCTATTTTTTGCCCTTTCTACTTTTTTGAGAATACTGCAAATTTTTGAAAATTAACCGATACACCAAATACAGATAAGAATCACCTCGCCAAAGATTCGGAAATAGATGGTTTTCATATACTTATATATAGTCACATATTTTAAATATACACTGTATCTGAATAATCTCCTTCATCATACTCTACACTAGCTCTCTACACCAGCTCTCTACACCAGCTCTCTAAGGTGTTGGGGTGTTCGTGCCTTTTGCAGCCTTCGCGGGCCGGCGGCCAATACAACTCACACGTGACATCTCCGCGGCAGCATCCAGCAACTTGCTGACTCTCAGCGAATCGCACCGGGACTATCCAGCTGGGCCTTTTAAGGAAGGCTGCATCTTAGTGGGTGGTATCAAACCCCATCGATACAGGATGGATCTCCGTTGATCTCTACCCACTATCTTGAGCCGAGAACATATGTCGTGTCATACTGTTTCATAGTTGCTGTTCCCCACGTAGAATCCCCCACATACCCCCCTTACGCGTCCCTAGCTCACTCACTCCTCCTATCTCTTCCACACCTTCTTTTCCCGCTAACTCTCACTAAATGTTTGGCCCAAAATCTCACGAACAACTTCAACTTTTCTTCTACATTACCTTCATTTAATTTCTAGACTAACCTTCCCACAGCTTGCCAATTCCAAAGCTACAGTATTCCCATTGATTGGTGCTCACAGTATACTCGACTTGGCTCATATCACTGCTGTTAACCCCTGCCATTCAATCGTTTGAGTAGTCGCCTCAGTTTACGTGTTTGTTGTTTTGACGGTTAGCGGTTGCTACTGGCGTCTGACCCAATCAATCTTTTGAACCACATACCTGAATCAATCAAAAGCAAGACCATGCCTCCAAAGAAACCAATATCATCGTCCAATCTTGCAGAAAAGGACTTGGTGCTAGCCAAAATGCCACGATATCCACAGTGGCCCGCATTCATCATGCCCGAAAGTCTTATACCAGCTGCAGTTAAAAAAGCAAAGAAGAAACTGACAAACTTCTGTGTGATATTCATTCCTGACGGCGATTTCTACTGGATGACAGAGAAGTCTCTCGAGCCACTTACAGAAGCCAAACTCGCAGCCCAACTTGAGAAAGTGCCCGAGCAATTCAAGACCAATCCCAAAAAGAAAAAAAGCGGCAAGCCCTCTAATGTCAATGAGGCATTTGTTGCCACCAACGGCTTAGACTTTGACACCTTTATCAATAATATCTTCAACGAAGAAGAGGAGGACGAAGAGGAACAGGATGAAGAGGAGGACGTGGAGGAAGAAGAAGAAGAGGCAGAAAGCCAAGATATCAAACAGGAAGAGGACGAAGAGGACGAAGATGAAGAAGAAGACGAAGAAGAAGAGGAAAATGATGAAGAAGGCGAAGAATCCTCACAATTGGATAACGCCACTAATAATACCAAACACAGAATACGTGCGCGAAAATCATCCACCACTGGGCTTCGAAATGGTAAACGTACTGCTAAGCAAGAAGATGGAAACACCACGAAACGGGCTAAGAAGGAAAGTGAGAGTAATGGCAACGGCAATGACAACGGCAACGGCAATGGCAATAGCAAGCCAGATGCCAAAAAAGAAGAAACGCCCAAACCAAATTCCAAATCACTTAAATTAAAGCCTGACATCAAACCATTGACAGAAGAAGAAAAGCAGCATCAATTGTGGCTCTGTAGAATCAAACTTCAGAGATCACTAATACAGAGGAACCAACCAGTGACGCCCAAAGACACCACTGGACTCAAGCCTCCTACAGCAGATGAACTATCAGTGGCCAGGTTAATCTTGTACCGGTTGGGAGATTTTCCTGTGAGCGTTGAGTTGTTGAAAAAGACCAAGATTCACAAGGTCTTAAAATGTATATTACGTGATGAGGCATTGGCTTACCCAGATAGCTTCAAACTACATGAAAGATGCCACGAACTCTTGGATAAATGGGATCATATTGTTCAAAGCATAAAGTTGGAGAAAAGCGCCAATTCATATCCTGATAACGAACAGGGTAAGCTCTCTAGTGGCCATGTTACTCAAGAAGAGTCAGAAATATCAGCTCTCAACAATTCCATCATCGGAAATACTGAGAATGGTGACAAAGCAGATGCAGTCCGTTTGAAGACTGATATTACATCTGTATAATATAATCTCACCCCTCGATGTTATATATGTATTATACTTTAATATACCACCTAGTGTGTCGCGTCACGTGCAAAGCAAGATGCCTAACTGTAGCCACCAAACTCGACGCCGGGTAATCCCACCCAGATTTACTCCGCAGCCCTCAGAATTACGCAGGGCATCAGCCGTGGTCAACGACATTGAAGTTAATGCGCGTGCGATCATACACCAAATGAAAAATTAGGTAGAGCGGCTTACATAAGCTCCAGCCATTGCGGGCGACATTTTTCTTTTTGGTGCTCATTTTCACCAAAATTTTTTCTCTTCCATTTTGCTGTCTTCGAAAAAGATTTCTTCATAATTCTTCTTTTCTTTCTTCTTCTTAGATATAGAACCTTATTGATAATTAATCATGGCTGACGAAGACGTAAGTTACAGATAGATATTGGAGCTAATAGCTCACCAATAGATCGGGAAACAGATCAACTGCTGGACACATCAAGGCCACTGGCACGCCAACCTCTTGATTTTGTCGAACGATCATTAGATGAAATTTTCAATCCAACTTGAAGAATCATGGATGAGCAGTACCGATCAGCAACCCAGTTTTAAATATTTGTCGTTCAGCTTTACTAACATTCAATAGCATACCTTTGAGACCGCCGATGCTGGTGCCGCTTTGACTTTCCCAATCCAATGTTCTGCTTTGAGAAAGAACGGTCACGTTGTCATCAAATCTAGACCTTGTAAGATTGTTGACATGTCCACTTCCAAGACCGGTAAGCACGGACACGCCAAGGTCCACTTGGTTGCCATTGACATTTTCACTGGTAAGAAATTGGAAGATTTGTCTCCATCTACCCACAATATGGAAGTTCCAAATGTCAGAAGACAAGAATACCAATTGTTGGACATTGACGATGGTTTCCTTTCTTTGATGACCAACGACGGTGACACCAAGGATGATGTCAAGATCCCAGATGGTGAATTGGGTGACAAGATCCAAGCCGAATTCGACGAAGGTAAGGACTTGTTGGTCACCATTGTTTCTGCTATGGGTGAAGAAGCTGCTATCTCTTTCAAGGAAGCCCCAAAATAAGCTAATTAGTTTTTTTTAAAACTTGATTGGTTTCAATTCTCATATATTATCTACTTAGTATAGGATAACACAAGTAAAGTAAAAATGCAGAGTGTGAATGAAGCCAACTAGAAACTTAGTTTTCAATATACAAGTAACGAACTACGATGTAGTCCTACATATCTTGGAGGGCAATGTAGGATCGAATGGAAAATGCGCGCACGATCTAGATCCACAGGTACGGCGTACACACCCACACACGAATTGTGCTACGGTTGAGCTATTCGTATATTGCAACGCGATGACTACATTGTGGGGTGGACGTTGGTGGATCTACCTACAGAGATTGTCGTCCGCACACGGAGATTAGCTCCCACATGTAACTCTATAGCAAATTCGTTGCCGGTCGTGCTTTATCATAACTATAAAATTACCTCGTCTGGCGGCGGAGTTGTCTCGCTAATCAACATAGTGACCTCGCCACTTTCATCTCCCCAGTGACACTGGTGGCTTATCGGGCTATGCTGGTAGAGTGCTGCGGATTATGGCTTTCGGGTGGGCTGAACTACTTCTACAACTGCGAATAAACCACTTTTTAGAGGGTTGAAGTGCACACCAGAGCGCTCGCAAAATAATCTCACCAAATGTACTAAGAAATCTCGCTATCGCAGGCCAAGACATGTGCCAAGACACTCTTTCTCTAAAACACGCCATACAGCATTTCGTATTCTGTACAAGTTAGTAAACCTTGTGATGGTCAGTTATTTCCAGCACCAGAATAATGCCCCGCCTAAGCCTTCTCAAGCTGTTTAGTCGCAACCTGCACTATTTCAAGTGTAAGCTCTAAACTCCATTATCATCCGCTTTTTTTCCCCTACAATCTCCACTTCTCGCTTCCTTTTACGAATACTCCCTGCATAATATAAATAGATCACGTCTGTAGAGTAATTCAACTTGACCTCTTGACTTGGTAATACAAAACATTATAAAATCACCTGAATGTGTTCAAGGGTGACTTTCAATCCAGTGCCTTGATTATCGTCCCTACAACTAACTGGCCACAATTATCCAGACTGGAGGCGTCACGTTCCGAACACTGATCCTTCGCACCACCAAATTTTCTTGATAGGGTCAAAATTGTCTGTCAAGACTAGTATCTTGCTATACCAAGCTATCCACTATGCTTGAGGCGGAGAATTTAGTTGCCAAGATCTTACTTGTCAAACTAGATACTGCTGCAGATGACAGTGACCAAAACAATAGCACTTCATCAGGGGCCATCCATAATTCTTTTGTGGGAAATACACCTTCAACCGTTTTGTTCTTTCTCGCCTTAGCTGTGGGGGTGTTCATCGCCGCCCTCTTTGTATTTTTTACGATAAGGTACTTCATAAGGTCCAAATACGGTCTACAGGTCTACATCCTATCACCTATAAGTGCATCTGCTGCGTTTTTTGGCGGAAGCCGTAGTTCGGACGACGATACACACCCCGGCTTCTTATCGGCGAACCCCACGGACGAAGAACTATACCAGCATATTGAGTTCATAAGGGACTATGCGAGCAGACTGGGGTTTATTTGGGACAGAAGAGCATACTATTCTAGCGTCAGTGACGCTGAGAGACGAAGAAGAAGAAGAAGAAGACACAGGAGAAGGAGAGGAAGATTTGCCCGAATGAAGAAACTTACCGAACAAGAAGTGGAGATACTATTCCCACGTAAAACCTACCACGACTGGCTCGACGGCGGGATGGAAAGAGATCAAGAAAACAGGGATGGAATTCTCAAGGAGGAGGCAGTAGAACCAGGCCATAATGCTCCAGAATCTACGGTGAACATCGACAAATCCAAACCTACAGAAACCGACATTACGTCGCTCAATGAGGAACTTACAACCACCACCAGTGCGTACAAAACTTCTACTGCGAACACCGAGGGAATCGAGCTTGAGGACTTGAGCCCCGCTGACATGGAAGCCCAATCCAAGAACACCGACGAGGAGTTGCATTTCACGTCAGGTTCGTGTGCCATTTGCTTGGATATTATAGAGGACGAGGATATAGTCCGTGGACTTATCTGTGGACATGTGTTCCATGCCGAGTGTCTTGATCCCTGGCTTATTAAGAGAAGAGCGTGCTGCCCAATGTGCAAACGAGACTATTTTTTCAAGCACGAGGGCTCAGAGGCAGCTGCAGGCGCAGGTGAGGGAGAACCACAAAGTACCACAAACGTCAATGCTACAGAGACGAGCAATGCAGAAACGGCTGCAAATGGACAAAATGAGTCGGACGATGATGATATCTCGATGATCGACCTCGAAGCGATGCGGCGCGACCCCGCGTTCCGCGCCATAGTCCAGGAGTTGATTCCAGTGTCAGAGAGAGTGCGGGTGATCTTAGAGGACCCGGCCAATGCTGAGTTGAGATTGGAGGAGCGGGCCACCCAAATCTCCAACTCGATGTACGGGCCCTTCAAGCTGGTGTTTTGGCGGATCATGGGAATATCCAAGAGAAATTTGTTTAATTGGGCCGTGATGAAGCTTTACAAAGAGCACCTCGATTCCGCCGGCAGTCTGCAACCATCTCAAATGCGCACCGCGACAAATTCGGCGTCAGATCCACTCGCCTCCTCGCCTACCGCGCGCGCCGCGGGGGAAGCCGCTGCGGAGTCCGTACTGGGACCACACTCCGAGACCACCACACAGCACCACCATGATACGGACGCAACCACTGATACTAACTCGACTCCCGCAGTCGACCCAGAGGTGTCTCGGACAGTAGCTGAACTGCGTGTATAGCCGCGTTTCTTATTTAATGAACATCCTAGTACTTTCTTTACGGTTACAGGAGTGCTAGAACCAATTGTCATAGTCCCATTTGTAAGAGTCTGTATATCTTCTTTTGCCACTCCTTCAATTGCTCTGTTCTTCCTTTCCGTTCTTCCCCCTCTTCTTCGTAGTCTTCTCAGGCGCAGCGAAAAATCAAAAAAACATCAGAAAAATCAAATAAAAATTTTTCAGAACATCTTTTGAGTATTTCGATCTACTCAATCGAACCCTTTTAAAACTATTACGACAGCATAAAGTTAGTCGTTATATAATCGAGCAAGAACATAGCAATCATGGCCCCTAAGAAAGGAAAGAAGATGGATATTGGTGATTTTCTCGCCGATGACTCCTTTGGCGGTACCTCGTGGGCTGACGAAGAAGTCGACTTGAATACCATTGGCTTGACCGTCAATTCTTCCACTGCTGTTCCAATCGCTAGCGCCTCCAGCGGTGCTTCATTCGGAGGCTCTAATGACCGTTTTGGCGGTGACAGACCATCTGGTGGTGCCTTTGAAGAAAGAAGAGAGAGAAAGGAATTTCCTATTCCAGATGCTCCTCCTTACCGTGCTAGAGTTGGTAACTTACCATGGGAAGTTCAAGAAAGCGAAGTGGGCAGATGGTTCGAAGACCAGTTGCAAGCTAGTGATATCATCACTGACGTCAAATTGCCAGTTGACCGTGAAACTGGTAGATTAAAGGGTACCGCATTCATTACATTCACAGAGCGTGAAGTATTAGAAGAAGCCTTGAATTTAACGTTAAGTGAATTTGCCGGTAGAAAGATCTTCGTCAACGTTGCTGCACCTCTCAATACTGCCATGGACGGTGACTGGAGATCAGTCAGACGTGGTCCATTGGACGGTGGAAGAGAAGAACCAAACTTGGACTGGGCTGCTGCCCGAGGCTCCGGTGTATTGCCACCAAGAGAAAGAAGAGAAAGACCAGACAGAGGAGACAGACCTCCAAGAGAAGAACCAAACTTGGACTGGGGTGCAGCTAGAAGCACTACTGTTACATTACCACCAAGAGAAAGAAGAGAATTCGACAGAGGTGACAGACCAGAAAGATCAGAAAGACCAAAGAGAGAAGAACCTGAGTTAGACTGGGGTTCAGCCAGAGGTGCTGCCTTACCTCCAAGAGAAAGAAGAGAACGTCCTGAGTCCGACAGATCCGAAAGACCTCCAAGAACACAAGAACCAGAATTGGACTGGGGAAGTGCTAGAGGAGCTGCATTGCCTCCTAGAGAAAGAAGCCAGAGATCAGACAGAACCGATAGACCCAAAAAGGAAGAACCAGTCTTGGACTGGAGAAGAGGCCAGGCCTTGCCAGCTCGTGAAAGAAAGCCTCGTGCTGTTTCTGGATCCAAAAAAGAAGAAGCCAAAGATGACACCCCAAAACCTCAAAAGTCATCTTTCAGCGTGTTAGCATCTGAAGGTGAGGATTCCGACGAAGAAACCGAATCCAAACCGGAAAAATCTGAAACTAAACCTTCTGCCGATTTAGAATCTGCAACCCAAAAGTTATCCATTCAAGACGACTCCAAGGATTCTCAAGGTTGGGAGGTTGTAGGAAAGTAATCCCCACACACTAATTTCGTGTATCAGACACCTATGTCTTTAATGACTAAATCATTTAAACCTTCCTTGTATAGATATTCTACTTCGTTTATTGTTTAATTTATGGTTAAAATTCTTAAGTAATTCGCTTTCCCATCTTACATTCAAACAGTATAATTGAGATTATTCAAATTATTATTCATTTGTATCCTGCGCACAAAAAAAGTTGACTGAATTTCAATGATTATCTTGATTTGTCTTGCTGGCTCTGGGTTGAAGATATGACAGCAGGGAGCGATGATATACGCGAAGGCATCAGTAGTTATTACTTGATAGATCCTAACCGTAAGTAACCATATCACTATATGCTTTTTCCCATTTATGTTACTAACTCCTAGACACATACACTGCTCCCAAACCTTCTCCACTAGACAACTTATTGTCGCTATATGGGCTAGAACCAATAGCCAAATCACTCGCAAGAACCAACCCTGATGGCTCCAAAGGTGTCAAGTTGAGAAAGTCCTACAAAAATCACATACAAGATTTACCTGGAAAGCACCAGATCCCAGGCCCCAAGGCTATACCTCCTGGTTTATTGGACCCGATGATCGCCCAAGCACCAGATATAATTAGAGAAATCGACTCAAATTTGTTACGAGACGCCTTGAGGTTTGAAAAGACCCCCATAAATGGTATTCCTGGCTTCAACACTGCCGATTTGGCCATAAACGATCAGCAAATGCTTATGAGAGGCGACGACATGTCGGAAAATGACGAGTATGGAACCAAAAAAGCCAAGAGGAAGAAGAAGAACCAACTCAACGGCGATGTCAAAAGACAACATACCTAGGCCAACGACTAATTACGACCTTCTATCTTATTGTATCTTATTAATTTATTTATATTACATTACTTATATAGTACAATTGCAAATTTATAATGCAAGCCCTGTATCCCCACTTTATATCAAGACGAATTTCAGCGGCTTCTAATCATTCGCTTTGCTTACTGTGACAACTCCTTCCTGTCCTTCGCTGTGCCTTGAATTAACTCTAACAACTCCGTCTTCGTGCTTTGGGCTTATTGTTACTTCTTCCATTCCCTCGTGTTTCTGCGAGCTTATGGTGACAACTTCGCTAGTTTTACTCTCGAGCTCGGAAATGTTGACAAATTCAGCATACCTTGTAATGGGTTTCAACGACCGACTTCTTACACGTTCTGCTGCACTTCGCCTCACTCTCATCTTGTTTTTAAGAAGCTTTCCGATGTGACTCAACAAGATTTTGATTATAAACTTCTCCATAAGTTTGGACACTTCCAAGAAAGACAAAATCCTCTTTTGGATGTCAAACTTTGGCAAGTCAATGAGAAAGTTCTGAACATTAAGTAACCGTTTGTAACCCTTATTCAAGCTGATGGATATCTGCAACGAAGTAGGATGTATAATGAGCGAGCCAATACTGAGATATTTCTTGGACCGTTCCACCATCTGGTCTACTTGGTCTTGGAAGCCGTTTTCTATGGAAAGCGAAGACGAGGTCTGTTGTCTCTTCTTGGCTGAGCTCTCTGAGCCAGAATCGATCGTCTTTTTGTCGAACATGACACCTTTGTTGCTGCCAGTCGGAAAGCCGGATGATGAGCCCTTATTATTCTTAATTCCAGCTCCTGCTTCTCCCTCCCAAATCTTCTTTTGAGGATCATCTCCACCTTTCTTGATTTTATTTGTTCCATCAGAAGCTTCAAGGAATCCTGCACCGCCAATTCCTTTCAAGGCATTCTCTGGATTAACCGAGTCATCATATTCGTTGTCTCCACCATCTTTATCATCAGAATTACTTTTATTGAGAATAGGACTCTGATCCAAGTCGGAGTCGGTTCCAAAGATATAACGCATCAACTTCTTGCTAGTGATTTCATCAACCTGTATCTTCGCAGGCATAGACGAAATCTCAAACCGTTCGATGACTTTGATACCTCCTATAGGTTTATTCATTGTCCAATGCATTGCAAGCACACTATCACCGAGAAGCTTAGACTTTTTGTTCTTATTTTCTTTAGGCGAGTCAATGGGGCTTAAGAATTCTTGGTACCGAGCATTCTTGATCAAATTGAATCCTTGCATGACTCCAATTTCCAACTTATTTTCATTGGAACCGTCTTCATTTACCACTCTTCGATATCCTCCCTTGGCAAGAGCGACGTCCAACATGGGTGTGCGATCGTCTTCCAACATATGTAAGATAATCTCGTCAGCTTTGATAAACCAATGTGCCTTTGGTTGGGTAGATGAACCGGAGTTGGTGTCCCAATTTCCTGCAAAGATGGTTTGCATCAACAAGAATATCTCGGTAATCACTTCTCCTCGTTCCATATTGAGCATCAAGAGATCGTTTAGTTGCTCATTGGTGAGGGTATTTTGACGGAAGCAATAGTTGAGCACCAACTTACTCATGAGAGTATAATAGTTACGAAGGTCAATTATCCGTTTATGTAAAGACGGGAGATCATGGAAGTCAAATGAAAACTTGAGCTTTTCGAGTTTCTCTCCGATGGATTTACTCATTGGTTCAGTATAGAACAATAAGGTGGTGACAATCACGTAGAGAGTGAAGTATTGCTTTGACGTTGAAGTCACTATGAGTTTGGGGAAATCCACGTAAAGCTTGTCAATAGGAGATGATTCAATGGACTCCTGGCTCTTTTGTTCATCAGAGTTGTTCTTGTCGCTACTTTCCACACTACCTCCCAAAGGCTTGATTTTCTCGTACATCATCATCACCGACGTTTTCTCTACCAATAACTTATCCTCTCCAGCCCATAATCCATTCTTACAGATCTCGATACCCAACCAGGGTGGCCAGTTGGTTCTTGTACCGTAGGTGTTTTCACTCAAGATGACCAAATCGGAATTGCTCAAATCTTCTTTGTGGAGCACAAAAATATTGGCATTCTTCATCAATACTCCAAACCTAGTAGCCAAATCCTCGGCATTACTGATGGAGTCTTCGGATTTGTTGATCACCGAGACAATTTTCGAGTCGATCTGCGGAGTGGCTATGATAATCACCGAATTGGGTTCTTCTTCGCTTTGGAGCTGGATTTGAGGTGAGATGATCTCGATCATGTAGTCTTCCTTTATGGTTTCGTTGTCATTAACTTGACGCAAGATCAGTTCAAAGTTTCTTAATCTTTCTTGAGAACTCTTTGGGGCTTTCGATTGTCCTTGGGTATAATTAGATGTGACGCTGTTAACGCCGGTAGTGATGCTTTCCAAGTCATCCTTGGAGAATGAATTCTTTGCCATGATTTTCTCTATAGATGCAACCGATTCGTACGACAAGTACTTCTCTAGAGACTTCTTCAACTGCACAAAATGAATATACTTAAGAAGATAGTTTCTGTTTTTGAAGTTCCATTTCAAAAGCATATTGATAAGAATGAACTTGTTGTTGAACAGCTCTGCCGGCTCTTTGGGTTTGGAATCGATGCCTGCCTTTCTGCTACCCCTAAGTTCATCCACTCTTCCTTTATTTGACTTGGAAGTTGAATTGGCTTCCGAGTTAGACGATATTGTCTGCTTCCGCATGGTGACCCATCTCTGCTCATTACGCTTGATCTCCTGATTTAAAAATTCAATTCGTTTGCGCAAAACGTTAGCATTGGATTTCTTCAGGCTAGCTTGTTTTTCCAAATGCTTGATTCTCGCGGTCAACGATTCGATTTGAGGCTGGAACACATTCTTCGAGTTAAGTGTACAATTGTGAGTATCTTCATCTCCGAAATTCTCCTCAGAAGATTGTGAGTGTGTGTCTCTCACGTAGGAAAACTTATCTGAAAACACAAGGGGATACACATTGAAATTCTTGGGACTGGACTGAAGCGGTAATGCGAAAGCCTCTTCGAAATCCTGGATATCGAACCATGTCTTATCTTCATCGTGTATGTGGCTAATGTTGTCTGGATTTTCTTTAGACTTGTCCAGGGCAAATTCATTGGTCTTGTAGAGATCCTGCTTGAATATAGCATGGACTACTCTCAAGTCAATCTTTGAAAGATGGACTTCTCCGATATTGAAGTTCATTTTCATCAACTTCTGGTTTCTCGAGAGCTCTTCATGGACATGAATTACTGTTTCTTTTCTTTGATGCAAATCCACAGAGAAACTGTCAATCATGGCTCTTATGCCAACAAACTGAATCTTATCATCCTCTCTAGATATGGACTCATCACGGTACATATGCGAGAGAAACAACGACCGGAAATTAAACTCAAACTTGTTGGTATACAAGAGCTGTGAGAATTTTTGGGCCTTTTTGATTTCACCAAACATTTTGCCTCTTCTGATCGGTAATGACATGTTACCCGAGAACAATTTCCACCATTTGAAAAACTGGAGAAACGTCTTGGGAGAAAGATGAATCGAATTATAACTTGCCTCTTGATTGGCATTGAATGAAATGGCCATATGTATATACTGACTTCTGAATCCAGTATACGAATCGTGATTTTCGGAAGTAAACTCTGGATTGAATAATTTGATTTCGTAATGAGGCTTGCATTCTTCGGTTCTTTGACCTTTATCATTCTTTCTCTGAAGCAAAAATCCAACCCTGAAATGAACTCCTCCACTAAGATTAACAACGTTCTTTCTGGGTACTTTAAGATTGATCTCTTTAAGTTGAGTCGAATTTACCAAATTGCCATCAGCTTGGAGCTGATAACCAAAGCAGGACGTAACGAACTTATCTGACAGAGGCAAATAAATGGGCTTCGAAGTTTCTCTTGTCCATGCCACCAACGGAGTTGCCAAATAGTTTGGTATATACCAAGAAATCTTACCCGAATGGATATCAAAAAATGATCTGGAATCGTCGTTTTCATTAATCTTCCACACAACATCATCATTGAAAGACAAGACGAACCCTGAAGATGTCTCAAACAAATCATATGGATCACTAGATCCCTTAAAAGCCACCTCCAAGCTCTTATTAGTGAGGATCTGACACTTACCATGCATGATGTACCTCATTTTATCCCAGAACCCAAGCTTCACCGAAGGATCGACGGGAGGTTTAGAGAACTGATCAAAGTTGAGCATTGCTTGTTGAATACCAAACAGGTACGACTGGCCCCACACGAACCTACTAGGCAAGTCAGAATCGAAACGGCAGCTCATGTCAGTATATAGTTTGACTGAAGACAAACTCTTTGCAATTGTAACGGCGTAGTATTTGCTGGACTCAGGATTCGTTACGTTGGGCGAGAATGGTATGTTTATCTTTCGAACATGTTCCTTCGCTTTGATAAGTTCTTCGGAAATTATAAGATGGCCAACAAGTGAAAGACATGGTCTTTCCTCGGACGAATCTGAAGAGCCATTGCCTGGAACATGAAGAAGCGGTAATGGATAGTCTCTAAGGTGGATACGGAGCTCTTTCAACTTCAAGTCCACATAGGTGGGGATCATCAACGAGTACTTCGTATCGAGAGGAACGCCCTGACCGATATCGTGAATGAATTGGGGTAAATCTTCTAGCTTGAATTTGGTAGTTGAAAGGTTCAAATCAAGCTTGTTCATCCATATGCTCAATAACGGTGCGAAATCAGGATACGAGACCACATTACTATTATACTTGGGCGATAAAAGCGCTTCGTTTCCAAATAAGTGTTTCTTGTTGTCAATGATCTCCTTCTTAAGTTGGGCTTTGTATACTTTAGTTTTTCTTATCCAAGAAGTCGACATGCTAGCATAAAGTAACTCGAGCTTCTCTCTATTATCAATCTGTGGGCTAGACTCTTGAGAGGTTGCTACCAGGCTTTTACGCTCTTCATCGTCAGATAAAGACGAAGAGCTTTTCGGCTGGTTGTTTCTACTAGGCCTGCGAAGTTTGAAACTTCTTCTGGTGGAACTTTTATTTTTGGGAACATTCAACTTGTTTGGAGAGATTGGTTTGAGTTCAATGGCTTCGTCGACTGGATCTGTATTTTCACCTGGTTTTTGTCTATCAAATGATTTGGAGGCATTGTGGATTTCATCAACAGACATTCCCGTTTTAGCTTCAAATAACCTCAATTGCTCGAATCTTTTTCTTTGTTCCACCAAACCCAATTGGTATATCATGTTAAGTTCAGTTTCGAACGGGTCGTCTTCCATAGCAAATCCTAGTTTTTCGGACCTGAGTCGAATATTAGGCATGTCAATTGTCTTGGATTTCTTGGGCTCGATTACCTTACGCCTGACATTTGAATCCAGAAGCAAACACTGCACAGCATACTTGATAACCTTCACTGAAATAGAGATATTATCGAACAATTTATGAACCACAAACGCATGTGGCTGGATTATTCTGATCGACTCACTGTTGATGTCAACTTTAATATCTGATTTCGAAGAATCGGACACTATGACACTGATGTTATCGGCACACAAAAGTCTACTCCAGCGGTTTTTGACCAACGGAGATTCAGTCAAAAGCCTGATAAAGTGCTGGCTAAAAGTGAGTATTCCATCCTGGAAAGTTATCAAGGTTTTCAATCCTTGAATTCTTGCTTTAAAGTCTTCACCTAAATGTATTGTCAATGCCAATTCCTTGATTGCTAGTTCCAAACTAATCAAATCTTTGAGTTTTTTGTTAGGAGCAGATTCGTTTGCAAGGAATTGTTGTGTAGCGTATTTTTTCAAGTCACTCTTGAACTTGCTGTGCATTACCTTGACAGGACGGATGATAAACTCTTTAATCAAGTATATCGATCCAATCAAGGTAAACATTTTGAACCGGTCCAAATTCAACTGAATTTGGTCGATGTTCAAATCTAACTTCAATCGTTTTTCCTGGGATTTATCCACTCCTCCTACACTAATTTCAATCAATGGCAAGAGCAAGAATTTCGATAACTTGGTTGCTTTGAAGTCTTCACTATATTCGTGAAGGTTGGTCAAAACTGACATTGAGAAGTTTTCTATCTTGGAGGTTAACGACCAAAACTCCGAATTGTTGACGATAGAAGAAGTGAGAGTTTCCGAAGAACCAGAAGATGGGGTTGAAACTGGAAGTATATCGTCAAGAGGTGCATCATCATTGTCGTAACGCAGATTCGATAACGTGGCACTCAATGATTCAACGCCAAATCTAACATATCTCAATTGCTTGTTGTCACCAAGAACATCTTTGAAATCCTCAGTAATGGCCAAGTCTTCTCTTGGAATCAAGACAGAACGAGCACCAAGCAACAAAACTACAGAGCTTATGCCAAATTTGCACTCGAGAATCCACGAGGGAAGATTTCTGAACAACTTCTCTTCCAATGACTTTGCTGGTTGGGCTGTTTTGAGAATGCTAGGACGGGGGATTCCTGCTCTTGTTTCCACAATTTGTGAGTTAAGTAAAAGATTAATTACCCCAATGCTGAGATCTTTCTCAGCCATTCCGGTGATATCTCCCAACATATTATTAATTCCAGCAAGAACATCGAGCTTTGTCAAATCTACAATAACCTCGCCCACCTCTGTTTTGGACTTGAACTTCAAATTCTTGAGGATTTCGAACTGGAAGTTGATATGCTCAATCTTAATAACCTTTTGATTGACAAGATCTTTACTCTTGTCAAATTGGGTCTTCTGTGATTTTTCAAGGAACCTAGTATGTGGACTCAAGATTTGAAAAATAGCATCGTAGTTTCTTGAGTCGGTGGTTGATAAATGGAAATCCAACAACGAGGATGAGAAGTTGAGAAGTTGTACTTTTGCGTTCTCGTAATGTCTAATAGCCAATCTGGGTTGTTCAACAATGAGCTTGATATCAAGTCTAGGATAATATTCGTTAAGTAACTTGAAAATGTAAGCACGAAGAGCAGAGTATTGATTAGGTTTTTCGTTAGTAGATTCCTTAGTCTCTCCTGAGCTTATTGTCACATCTGCATCAGAATCATGTTCCTCACTTGAGTCTGACTCTTGATTATGGGTGCTACTATTCCGTAACTTGCGCAAATGTCTAAGTTTCATGAACTTTTTGAATAGAACGAGATTGTAAAATATTTCACTTAATTGTTTGGTATTCAAATCCAAAATTGGGCTTGAAGTCGAAACAAACAACTCCATCACACAGTTTTTGAAACCATGTCCATGGACCAAGTGGTCAAGAATGTTTGTCTTGTAGTTTAACGACCAGTTGGGGATATTAAGTATCTCATCAGACTCTTTGCCTATATTGCCACTTTGAATAGGAATAAGTTTGGTAAAGTGTAGTCTCAAGAGCTGAAATGAGCAGATCAAGTGTATTGGAGCATCGATCAAAGGATCAAATAGAACTTCGAATCCAGCTGCATTTCTACTGAGCTTAGAATAGTTGAAAAATGACGATTTTAACAGTAAATCCAAGGATGTTTGTGGTCTTTTTCCAGAAAAGTAGGTTCCAAAGTCTTGATTGTCGACAATAGTAGCAAATGGGATCTCAGTGACGTTGGTGCTTTCAAGATGAATGGATATTTCAGATATGGTTTTATGCAATTTGTGGTGGAAACGTAATAGACCAGCTAAGTTACGTTTAGGAGAGCGGGACTTTTCAATGTCTTTTGTTTGTTCATCTTCAGAGAACTTGGAACTAGCTTGTTCATCATCCTCAGAAGTCTCAGATTCTTGTTCGTAATGTTGCTTGACAAAATCAATAATAAAATATTTGATTATCTTATAAGCCAGTAGTTCGAATTCATTCACAAATATTCTCAGCCTGATATCTTCAATAATACCCTCAATGGTACCAATTTGCATGAGTAATTCGATTTTCAAGTCGGCCAATGAAATTGGAACCACAGGGATGGACAGATTGGCAGAATTATGTACTTGTTTTGTGTTCGACAAAGCGATAATGGAGTAGAGCTTGAGGTTTTGGTCATTTCGTTTGCTGTATCTTGACGATAATGTGAATTTGAGGTACTCGATTGAGCAATTGTCAGTTTGGTTGATGTTCAAAGTGGTGTTTCTTAATTCGATATCAAGTCCCGGCAAGTGACAAATGGCAAATCTGACGAGCATTTTAGCCAATCCTCGGGATGGATATATCATGAAGAGATCATTTTCCAGGTGTTCACTGGAGCTTTTCAGCTTGGGTTTATTTGATGAAGAAGGTTTGGGATGAAACTTCACTGATAAGTCATCTAGAATGATCTTACGAGTATTACCCCATAGCCTGAATCTTAGAGAGCCTAGCTCTATAGATAATTTCTGGGAATTGTATGATATACCATTTAACAGGATGCCGTTGTTGATGGTGAGTGATTTGAGATGGAACCCGCTTATCTTGTATACTGTGTACCACCACACCAACCATGATAGTATGAATATTCCACCATAGTATGCCACCTGGTTAGCAATATCTTTCATGATGTTGGTTGTGGCAGAAGCCTTACTGAAGAATTTGGTTTTCTAGTGTAATGATATTCAGCTTAATTCCAGTGCCTGAAATGCTGCAACAAATTGTGACCAGACTAAAATCTTATAATATTTAACGACCGAGTGATAGGTTAATCTCCTCAAATTGTTGAGTTCAGGCCTACTGAGATATATCTATAGTGACGACCAACACGCTGCGGTCGAAATCTACTAATTTACGAAGTGTTCATTGTGTCTACAGCCGACAGCAATGCATGTTCGCGGTGAGCCGACATTGCCATCGGTGGCTGGCGCAGGCTGGCGTTTTTTAACTCTCGCTAGCGGGGAGACCAGATTCCATGGAACAAATTTTCCAGCACGCACTAGCGAGAGTTTACGATTTTTACGGAGGAGTCGCAGCTTTTCCGTGAGAGGTAGACAGGTCTAAATGGCCACTAGATAAGAGTACTTCCTGAACATTTACCAGACACTCGCAATTCCAGACGACTGCGGCTACAACTTCGTACCATGTCCCCAACACTTGAAGGTCTTTTGGTCACAATCTTTTGTTTTCTTTGACGCAGAACAATTGAGCAGCCAGCGTAAAACTTGAATGATGCCCCACACCCAAAATGGTGAACGTAAATATCAGGGCTGCACATAGGCGTATGCACGTCATTAGGCGACCGGGCTCGCTGTGCATCGGCATGGAAAATATACTCACGTGTATATGACTAGGGCTCAGCCCTCGCGCACATTGGGGGTCACTTAACGGACACCTGCATATGACTAAGTACGGCGCCTCGTAGCATGCGGCTCAAATTGAGGCTACTGCGGCGCCAGATTGCCGGTTTGGGACCTCCCTTGTCGTTACACAAAAATTTCGCTCTGTTGGATGGGAGTGAAAATTTTCAAGAATATAGTTATAAGTTTTCTAGTCTTTTTAATTTAGCTTAACAACAACATCGAAAGTATGTAAAGATTATGTGAAGAGACTCAGACTAAGTGAATACGAAGGAGAATACAAAGTATACCACCACATCAACAGACAGACCGTATGCCATGGATCCCCTCGATGACCTAATTTATTACAATCTTAAGATCATTACGTGAGAAAGATTATCATAAGAAAATTGAGTTATAAGATAACGTAGAATCTATCGAAACCTTCCTATCCTTAGACGAGTATCAGCTCAGGCTGTTTATGAATAATACTAACATTTTTAGTGGCTTCTTCTATTCCACACCCAAAGATTGTTAAAAAGTACACTAAGAAGTTCAAGAGACATCACTCTGACAGATACCACCGTGTTGCTGAAAACTGGAGAAAGCAAAAGGGTATTGACTCTTGTGTCAGAAGAAGATTCAGAGGTACCATCCCACAACCAAACATTGGTTACGGCTCTAACAAGAAGACCAAGCACATGATGCCATCTGGCCACAAGGCTTACTTGGTTAAGAACGTCAAGGACTTGGATGCTCTTTTGTTACACACCAAGACCTACGCTGCTGAAATTGCTTCCAACATTTCTGCCAGAAACAGAGTTGAAATTGTTGCCAAAGCCAAGAAGTTAGGTCTTAAGGTTACCAACCCTAAGGGTAGAGTTGCTTTGGAAGCTTAAATGATGAATAATTAATTCGTTTCATTTCTGAAAGGTTCACATAGAAATGACTGGAAATGGAATGGTCTATCATCATCAACTTCTAATACATACAAACCACAATGTACATTTACGTCTTGCAAGTTGTAGAAAAGTTGTAGTACATTAAGTTACACTCTATTACGACGTTAAATTCTTTTCGATTAACATAAACTACTCGATTTTGAGATAGCTATACACATCAACCGTACCGACGTCTACTTTAATAAACTACTTATTCGCATTGAGGCTTGTATTTTAACCATTATATACTCTAACTAACGTAACAACATTATATTGAAAACCACTATCTCATACGGGAAACTGGCACCGAGCTGGTTTCCAAGTGGTGGTGCTTTTTTATCTTATAACCCAATTCGCATGTTCCGTCTTCGTCTAACTTTAAGTCCGAACTGGACCTTAAAATCTTGTTACCGAGAGATGGTATTGGCTTTTTGTTTGTTGGCGAAGATGACCTTGTTTTATAGATAGACGAGGAAGACGATTGCGGCAATTGTTCAGGTGTTTCCGGCTGCTTCTTGATTTCTTCTTTCGTCTCTTCTTCTTCTTCTTCTTCTTCTTCTTCTTCTTCGTTTTCGTGTTCCCCACTGGATTCTTCTACAGCAGGCAAATTATCCTTCGGTGAATTCTCTTTTGGTGGATCAAGAGCTATACCCAACATTGACCTTGACTTGTGTTCTTCTCCTCCACTACTGGACCCATTAGACTCTATCCTCTCTTTCTCATTTCTCTTAAAGTTCACTGGGTGGTTGCTCAATGAAGATGCAGAGTGGATTGAACTGGTATCCTCTTGGTGGTCTTGGGATTTTAATCCGCCTCCTACCAAGTCCAACATGCTTCTGAAAGGTGTGGTGATTCCCTCGCTATCGCTTTCGCCATTCTCATGATTGAATGTGCCTCTACGGCTAGGGTTGCGTGAGTTCGATAGCGAGCCAGTATTGGAGTGGATTACCGAGCTGGGTTTCTGTTTATTGAGTCCTGTTCCCGGCAACACAAATGGGTTTACGGTCTGATCAGGGTGTTCATAAAGACACATTTCGAGTCCTTGGAACCATGGATCGTTGAATAACAAGTCCAAATCGTATCTTCTAGCAACTGATGGATCACACAATTTCCATGCTACTCTAGAGGCCCCAGTCGATTGAAACTGCGAGGCCCATTTGAACTCAGAGCCGGGTCCTTTGGCATAATCATGGTTGTTCTTGAAGTAAGGATGGTCACTGCAGTATCTATCGTGATTGAACTTGTAATCTCTATAGGCATGGTCGTTGACAGAGGACGTCTGGAAGGGCACTCCTCCGTATACGATACAGAACAACAACATTCCCAAACCCCAGTAGTCCATTTTAAATGGATCGTACTCAAAGTGTTTGGCTTCAGATGGCGACTTCTCTTTAAGGAGCATCACTTCGGGTGGTGAGTATGGTGGAGAGCCCACGTACGAATGGCTGGTCTTGAGAGGAGATGAAAAATCGCCAGGAGTTTCATGGCCATAGCCACTGACACCAAAGTCACACAACTTGACACATCCATTGGCATCGAGTAACACGTTTTCGGGTTTCAAGTCTCGGTGGACAATATCCAATTCATGGATAGCCTTCAACCCATAACTGATCTGTTTGAATATACAAAATCTTTCAATGAGAGGGGTTCTTTTCCATCCTGGCTTGATGATGGTGTTGAAAAGATCGCCTCCAGCACACCACTCCATCACAAACCCCCATCCTCTGGTCAAGTTGGCCTGTGACTGTATCCTCACTAGTGCTAGGACGTCAGCCACGTGTCTTGAAGTACTGCATTTTCTGGAGATAATGAACTCTTTGGCGACTCTTTCATAGAATTCCTCGTCGGTTTCTTTAGATAACAAGGTAAACTTCTTCAATGCATATAACTCTTTCTTGTGATTCAAAGCATTGATGATGCGCACGTCCGACGAGCCTCCGTCACCCAATTTTTTGGTTCCTACATCGATTTCGTAGTCGTCAAGTAAGTTGACATGTTCCTGATGATATTCATGCGGCAAGTAGTCGTTGGGATCTGCCACGGGGTTGGCCAAAACTCGCCCTCCTTCGTCAGTACCCGACATGTAGAACGAGCTGCTCTTGGGAGTTTGCTGACTGGGGTTCTTATTGACCCCGTATGGGTTGTAAACCATCTTTTCGTGGGAGCCAACGCCGCCTCCTGAGCCTGAGCCGGAGCCCGATCCTGCTGGCGGTGCTGGCGGTCTGTACTGAGCTCTGGCAGCATTTTTGTTATTGACCGATTGTAAATAAGCTACAGTTTCCGCCTTGGACAACTTTTTCCCTTCTTTTGGTGCGGACTGTGACAAGTTTGCGTTCGAGCCGGAGTTGTGTCCCGGGATCAAGTTCAAGAGATGGTGATGGTGATGCTCTGAATTGGAACGGGCTCTGTTATTTGGGTTTGAATTGTGACGTCTCAACGAAAGAAAGCTTCCTGTTCTCGACACAGATCCAGATGGAGGATTAGATGCATTGGAAGCACCAGAATTGGACGCAGGGCCATTTTCTTTTAGGTTGTGGTTGGAGCTGTGACGAAAGAGCCTCGACAATCCCGTATGAGACCCTGTGGAAGGGGACTCTGAGTCTGAGCCGCTATCTGACTTCAAGGGATTTTTGAAATGAAGATGGTGATGTTTATCTGTCGACGACTTCATAGTAATAGTATTAATTTACGGTTTAGAATGATGGGCGTGGGCTCGATTGCTGTGAGGTGATGATTGATGAGTGTTATGGTGAAGCTTCGATAAAGTTGTTTTGTATTGGAAGTGATATTGTGATATGCGCCTAGTAAAGGAATATGCTTAGCGGTGTTATGTCTGGATGTTGGTTTAAATGTTGGTTTTTTATCTGCTAATAAATGATAAAGTTTGTTCTGGTTCGAGCGAAGTACACTAAAGAAGGCACGGGGACTAAACCAAAAGATCAGGGTTCGGAAGTATACGGGGAAGAGGGGCTTTCAAATAGTTTCAAGTGGTTTGGAAGGGCTAGAAAAAATAAGAGGAGTAGGTCCAACGGATCTGGCCAGAGTTAGCTAAGAACTACAGGATATGGGCTGAGATCTAGCTATCTCACCACCACTTACAACAACCCAATTAGCGAGAAGCTTGTCAAGCGCACTCATCTCAATTAGTAGGAGGGTTTTGTGGTGCGGACCTGGCGTAGTAACAATAGATTTTGGGTTGCAAGGATATTGTTGCGGCTTTAAGAGCTGCAGAGAGTGGATTTCTTATTTCCATGTGGCCAGTGGAGACTACGACATATACGGTATCGCTAGTGATCTGGGCTAATGTAGGAAGGATCTCTTACTCACATCTATCAGATTTCGTAAACTCCGTAGGGAAGATTATTGGGTTTTTGGCTTATTGTAGCGGCTTGGCCGGCGGGGCGGCGGGGCGGCGGCCGGGCCACGCGCGTGGGGTCGGTTCGATCGCGAAGGTCCCCAAACCAATTCCACTCAACAAGGTCTGGCGACTGGGCATCTGCCAAAGCCTCCTTGGTGGTTTCCCCGCCATGCCAACACGAATACGAGTGCAAAGAGACGGGCCACACAATGCCAAGGTCCGAGCGATACCATATAAGCTTCTTGTCATATGTCTCGATATGCACCTTGTCAAAGCGGCTTTGAACTACGGTACGGGTAAACTCTATTTCCAACATTAGTTGAATTGCTACTGCTTTTTTTGGCGTGTGTGCCTTGGCACTCTGTTTTCGTCACTCTTACATCATCGGTAATAGACCCGGCATTCCCTGCTGGGCTCGAATCTCAGTTGCCGTCACTCGCAGCAATCGAGCAGAGTTCTGTCACGTGCGTATGCCGACATCATAGTGACCTTTTCTGCGGCTGACGAGTGAGATCTTTTTTTGTGTTTTGCGGCTAAATGTTTACATTTGTCTACGAAATTTAACGATGATTTTCTATTCAGGGCTATCTGCATTATAACAGCAGATGCTAGAATAAAAACAGGTAAATAAACAATTAATAGAACAGAAGAAAAGATTTAATTAGTACAGTCAAAAAATCAAGGTAATTTTTTTGTTTGGTACGTTAAACGTAGTAGTAGGTATTCGGTATTAAAGGGGAAAGACCTAAGTAGCTATTATGATAGCGCGAAAAAGCATGGCGTTTTCAAATTAGACGCTTTCCTCATCGGAAACCTTGTGGTTTCTCTTGATCTTGAAGAAACGGATACCTCCGGTGTTTTCATCCTTAGGCTCGGCAGGAGTTCTGGTGAATGAGGATTCATCTCCAGCTGGGCCGGCAGCGGTATTGGCTGGGGCATCCTGACCACGGACATTGGCCATGTGTTCCTTGTAGGAAGTAATGATGTTAGTAGAGAATGCATTGATGAACACAATCAACAAGGTGACGAACGAAGTCCAGAGAATAGCCATCAACTTGGTGCTAACATGAACGCTGAGGTTTTCATCTTGGAAGGCGTTTCTGGCAAGAACAACCACTGAAGTTTGGAATGCCACTGCACCAGCAAGAAAAAACAAACCAAAGGAGATCAAAAACACAATGACGTTATTGGCAATTGCAACGAAACCCAAAATAAATGCAAAGGCAGTTGAAGCCAAGGCAATAATAGTGAATGCAAAGGCGAAACGAGACAAGTAGTAGTAGGTAGATCTGTTGGTGACAAAGTCGTGGGGAACATTAGATTTGGTGTGAAAGTTGTCGACAGGAGAAATTGGAGCAGCTGGAGCGTAAGTACACGAGCTCATGTCATTGTAGTCACAAACACCCCAGAAAGACCAGACCGAGGTTTGGTACGCTCCAGAGATACCGGAGGTGTCGGCACGCAACCACCAGAATTTGTTGATTGGGGAATGGTTGGTGGAGCCGGATAAAACGGTGAATATCAAGAGTAACAATGTACCCATAAGGAAGAATTGACTTATAATCCCACTAATAATCTTCATTTTTCAATTGATTAAATATAACAGTTAGAAAGTGAAAGCTATTACGTATAAAACTAAACCAATGGTCTGTCGAAAGAAAAAAATTAACACTACACTTCAGGGGAGGTCACCGTCAGTTTATATTTAAATTTACCTATTATTTTTTTTCGAGTAGCACGATAATTCTATTGTACCAAATATATTATGATTGCTTCCTAATCGAGCATAATTGGAAGAGACAGGTACTGGAATTTGGCACTTGCCAGATGCCGAGGAGTACAGTTGATTCTCTCACAAAAGTGCAGTGACTAGCTACTAACCATGCACACTACGCTCCTACACTTATCCCATGGGCGATGGGTGAAGAATGCTTCCATCTAACCCTTCACTGTTTATGTTTATCCAGCTAAGGTTTGCTGTCGCCCCATTGGGACGTCAATACAAGTCATGCGTATTCCCAAATAGGCAACTGGTGCGTATGACGGCCGAAATGGGACGGCTGAAGATGAATCTGCGCTCACCCACAAACACCGTCACGTGGCTGAGATTGCTGTTGGTGTCACTGTTTCACCTGCGGGCGCCACTACCTCTCTCTATACATCGTCCCCCCATTGCGAGCACCACCCATACCATGTTCTCTTTAGACACTTTTGAGGTGGTTTGGTAGGCGTAGGTGTTGACGTGGGTGTCGTAGTGGATACCGTCGTAAGTCCTGTAGAAAGTCCCGTGGTGGGCTTTATCTCATGTTTTTCTCCACGCGAGGTGCCACTGCCGCTGGAACTGGTGCGTGGGCTCGGACGCGGCTGAAGGGGATTGGGCAAAAACGGCTCATCGCCCTCGTCATCGTCGTGACTCGTAAACCGCCAGTTAAAACAGTCTCGGCACGGGGGCTGTTCCATGCATGGAGCAGTTTCGTTGTACGTGAGGATCACGTTGTCAATGACGGTGTGGATCCGGTGGTTGAGAAGGTTGACCCGCCACCCTTTGTCGGTAACCACATCGTACACGCACTGCATTCCTGTGTGGCACGCCGTTTCCATGGCGTATCCTCCCACATTGCACAGACTGGATGCTCCATTGCACACGCCCATGTAGATTGGATCCGCAGTGTGCCCAATGTGCCATATGTTCTCGCGGTACCTGGGTAACCCAGGCGGCTGCGGCAAGTGGAGTCTTTTTGTGGCCAACATTTCGCCCGGGGCCTCAATTGCAACCACAGGAAGTCCGTAAGTGCGACCAAGTAGCGACGCCAACGCGCCACCCAAAGAGTGGCCCGTCACCCAAATGGTGGTGTTCTCTGGTGGGTATATAGCTGTCACGTTACGGTACAAGTCTAGGGTCGCCTGATAGTACCTATCCTGGCGCACCAACTCTTTTTCTAAGCAGTCTTGGTTGCAAGTGTAGGTCTTCTCGTAGCAGTCGCACACCGTAGTCCAGAGGTAGCTGACGCGCGCGCAGCAGCACGAAAACAAGAGATTGTCGTTGGTCTTGTCGCCTGCGGTGGTTTCTTCGCTGCCTGATCCCAAAAGCCCCGCACCCGATGTCCCCTTGATCCCAATCACCACCGTGCTGTTGTCCTCACTGACAAAAATATGACCTCGGATCCCTGCTGCGTCCCAGCCAAACTCTATGTCGCTGTTATCGCGGTCAGGATTCCATCCTCCGACATCGATCCAGTCCAGTCGGCGCTTTTCGTCATCGTCCTTGGGGTACCGCACATACGCATTGGAGGAAATCGTCGCGAGCGAAACCAAAGTGTCGCGGTCTTTCACATCAGGGACAGCCACATCGGTCTCGTCCTCCCATTCTAATTCTATCTTGTTTAATATTCTGGGATTTCCCTTCATTTCTATAGCATAATTAAGGTATGACTCAATAAACCCAGGCGTGTGTCTCTCCTTGAGCCTCTGAACTTTTTGAGGATGCGAAGCATGTTTGATAGGAAGAACTATCTCAAACGGGTTCTTGCCATGGTGAACTTTCGGCCAGTCCATCTGACTATAAACTGAGTTGAGATCGTTGATATCTACCTCTTCCCCATGTTGCGTCCCTTGTTGCGCGAGTAAATTGAAATGGTCGCGATTACGGGCCAAGTATTCGACCGTAATATCTAATCTCTTGTGTATTTTGTAGTCCTTCTCGCCAGTTCCATGATGGTAAATGTGCTTGAGTTTGAAGCTCAGCAGCTTTGCTTTGGGCAGATCAAATGGAGAATCAGACAGGTTTGGCGTGGGGTTAATTGGTTCTATTGGCGTATCACTAAACTGCGGCTGTATATCTAGATACTGCTTTCCATATTGCCATCCTGGTACTGATGCTGGAAAGAGCCATACAAGTATGGCCATGCTGATCACTCCTACGACCGCCACCAAAGTCCGTGCCCGTGCCAGCCGGGTGTTTCTCTGGTTCCTATTTATTTCTTGGTTGTAGCAGCTAGACTTGTCATCTGACTTCTCTTTGGTGTCCACATTTGTATGTACTCTCTGTTTCTTCATGGTGTAGAGCTGTCTGTGTTACTCCTTAATCAGATCTTATCTCACTTTTGGTCACCAAATCGGGTTGTGGCGGACAGGCGCGGGCTGCGAAGAATTGACAGGTACTTAAAAAATAGTGAAATGGCTAACAAGGAGTCAGAAATAGTCGCAGAAAATCCAGGTGCGAGTCCTAGCTCTTACATGCTATGTTTGTTGGTTAAACTCTAGAAGGTTTAGCCCGTGTGGGACTCTGACGGTTCGATTTGTTTCCGAGATGAAGCACGTGAATTTGTGAGTTCCGGTCACCTAGGTCAGTGCATATGGGTCCTCTGATAATGGTATCTCTGGCTATATTTCTTTGCTGAAAAGAGGCCACTATCCTCATACTAGCTTGAATATAGCTATGCTGAACTCTAGTGCTCCAGATGCTACAATTACCCTATTGCACCAAGTCTTAGCTCTGGCATTTGCCATATCCGGTCCATCACGTGCAGTATACCTCGGCATGTCTATTCATACATTCACTATCTAGTCTTCTAAATATCTTGTCTATAGGTACTGGGGATCGGTATATTCCAAGTCTGATTCAAGCAAAAAGCGCCTCAGAGACACCACGCGGATGTCTTTGACCACTTTCACCTCTTCGAGTCCTGTGGCCGCCAATTCCTCGGCATAACTATGCTTCAACACCTTTTGTAATTTGGTCAAGGCATCAGAAAGCACCTCTGGCACGAGTTTGCCATTGTTATAGAAAGCATCTGCGACCAATGCCGTGAACAAGTCGCCACAGCCGCTAAAGCTGCAATCGAACTTTTCGAGCTTAAAGTAAAATATCGTAGGCTCCACTCCCCCAGAAAACCCTACCGAGTACAATTGACCCTGTATTTCTACAGACGATACCACCACGTAGGGCACCTTGTACGTGTTGTAGAAGTGGAGCAAGGAGGATTTCAACGAATCCCAGCTGTCGATTTTTACGCCGGTAAGAGTCTCAAACTCAAACTGGTTGGGCGTCGTCAACGTCACGTACCCACTGGCAAAAAACCTCTTGTACCATTCTACTACCAGCTCAGGCAAGTACAACTTGCCGTTGTCGCCCAAAATGGGATCCACGATCCAGGCCGGAGATTTTTGGCCCGCTTGGTAGTTTTGCACCAACTGGTTATAGATGATCTCCATAGATTCGACCCTGGGTATATAGCCAGTCAAAATTATCTTGTAAGTATCATTGAACAGCACAATATTCTTTATTCCTTGTAACAATTCATCCAATAATTGAGGGCTACTAGCTTTTCCAGCAAACTTTCCGTAGCCAGGATGGTTAGAGAGATTGGTGGTATTGACTGCATCGACGTCCCACCCGAGGTATTGGAGCGGGAACACAGCGGCCCTGTTGCCCACATAGCCGTGCACCACATGCGACAGTATCGATAATACACTCTTGTTGGCCATGGTGGTCTTATGCTACGGCTGATCCTATATGATACCCTAAAATCTTTAGATGCGATTTATCGCGAGGCTCGAAAACTGGGGCCACTACCACCACCGAAAAGATGAGTCAAGTCCCCAAAGGACCTGACTAGAACAACTTCTACATCACGACCCTCTGGTTTCGTATAATACTTTTCATTTTGTTATATTCACTTCAAATCTTATACTGTACTACCAGTATTATCTAGACTACTTTCTCTCTACTCTTTCCTCGCTAATGGTCTCGCTGGCCTGTCGCTAAATATCTCTATTCGTGCCTAGAATAAATTTTGTTAGCGCGCCTTTCGAAGACAACCAAAAAAACACGTACTACTCAAGGTTTAAACACTAAAAGCCACCATGTCGCTTAAGGATTCTGCTACCATTGATTTAGGGTATCCCATCCTCGATACCAAGTTTGTCAATAACAAGACCGTCTTGGTCACTGGTGGTGGCGGCGAAGGAAACAATGGCATTCCCAACAAAATCACCGCCATAAAATGTAGCTTCAAGGTGAACGACCCCAAACGAAGACTCCAGCGGTTCAGAGAGATAACCCTTCCTGCAAACGAAGACTCGCCTCAGTGCTTAGATACCGCCAAGATTCCTGGTGATGGCGAGAACAAGGTGTCTGTGTTTGTTGGATGCAATCAATCGTCCAACTTGATCAAGACCATGAGCATGAACAACAATTTGAGAAAGTACGTGGTCAATAGCGAGGAACACCTTCGGTTTGTCGACGCAGCCCAATTGGAGGAAATTAGTCCCAATGCTGTTGACGATTACCCCAAGATCATCCGTTTATCGCCTAATAACACCACCGGTTGTTTGATGACCTCAACCGTGCCCTCTTCGATTCTCAACTTTAATCCCGAGACATTGGAGTTAAACTTCCGATTCAAACCGGAAATTGACGTGGAAATCAAAGACTTCCATTTAAGTCCTAATGATGACGGCAAAACCCTATGTTACATCACATCATCGTCCATTGAGACCATCTCGACTGTTACCGGAAACCCCATTTCTTCCACTTCAAAGAACCCCGCCATTGCCAAAGTCTTGCAAAACTATATCCTTTCTAAAGTCAGGTTCATTGACAATTCCACTGTCATTATAGCTGCCAGCGGCCGTGGAAACTCCCAGGGTGCTACGCTCCTTCGGTACTCCATTCAAGACCAAAAAATCACCAAGACAAAGTTGATTGCCAAAAAGACTAAAAACGTCGTGGCCATTGACTTGTGTCCTTCAAAAGACTTGTTGGCTGTTGCTGGTAACGACTTGTCTGTTCTTATCATACGTTTATCAGACTTCAAAGTGTTGAATACATTCAAAAAATTGCATCCATTTGCAATCACCTCGGTGGCTTTTGCTCCAAACGGCTCTAAACTTGCCACTGGAAGTGCTGCCAACACCCTCCACATTTTGAGAATTCCTTCCAACCACGGCCATGGCAAATCTACCATTGGATCCATATTCCAGTACTTAATAACCATACTATTTGTTGCATTTTTGGCCATTTTCTTGCAAAAGAGCCATGAATCGGGGCAATTGGAAGTATACATCGACAAATCAAAGGTGTATCTCGACCATTCCAAGGTATACGGCAAGATTGGATACGATTTGGCTCACGAGTACGGTATCAAAGGGTACAACTTTGTAAAATCCAAGTATGAAGAAAAGTTTTTAAGCGACAAGCCAACTGAAACATTTGATTTTCCGGCCCAAGCTGAAACCACCCCTGTCTCATCATTGACAGAGTCAGTGACAGAAGCATACGACGAAATCCATTTATCTGAGGTCACCAGAGACATTCCAACTGAGAGTGGTAACATTAACACAGATTCGATTCTGAATGAGTATTTGGAAATTGTCAGCGAGGCTATTCCCCAATCGGCACCAACTATTGATATTCAAGAAACTCCAGTTCCAGAAAGAGTCCCCGAAGCAGTTCCAGTATCAACACCTGGCGTAGAAGAGACCGAAGTAAAAGCAGAGGAGGAAGACATTCAAGTTGAGCCTGAAGTCGATTACAAGCCATTTGAAAAACAAGAAATTGTTGCCAATAGCACACAGACAGAACCAGGAGTAAAATTTGATGAGCATGTACCTGAGCCTAAAACAAAGCTGACAGATGAAACCGCGCCACTTATAAAGGCTGAAAAAGAAGAGCCTGCATTAGAACATACTGAGGATGTTGAGCCGGAAGAAGAAGTAGAAGAAGTGGAAGAAGTGGAAGAAGTTGAGGAAGTTGAAGAACCTCAAGTTGAAGAGACCGCTGATGAGGAAGTAAGCCAGGCAGATGATGAGGTTGTACCTGTTGGCGAGTCTACTACTGAAGAAGTTGAAGAAGCAACAGTTGACCCAGTAAGTGCCGTGACTGATTTTGTCGAAGAATTGATCGAAGAGGTTATAGAGGAAGTACCTGTTGAAGAATCCGAAGAGGACGGTGACGAAGCTGTTGAAAAAGATGTAAAAAAAGATGCCGAACAAGAGGAGTTTGACGTTGAATATGTCAATGTTGATAAAACTGAAGAGCTGGGTGAAAAACCGGTCGAAGTTTCTGAAGAACTTGGTGAATACGTTGTCGAAGAATACGAAGAGAATGTTGACGAACCTTTCGACGAAGTTGTCGACGAATTTGTCGAAGAATACGAAAGAATTGTTGACCAACCTCTCGATGAAGTTGTCGAAGAAAAACTCGAAGAACCAATTGAAGAATCTTTCAACGAAATCGTGGCTGAAGAACCAGAGATTGAAATCGAATCTGTGACAGATGAGCACATCAGCCAGACAGTTTCTGAACCAGAACCTGCAGTCACTCCAGTGCCTGAAACCGCAGCTGAAGTAGTTGAGGAGCCATCCGTGGAACCAATCGCTACACCAATTGCTGAACCGGTAATTGAATCAGTAGCTGAACCAGTAGAGGAGCCAGCTGCTGAACCAGTAATTGAAACAGTAGCTGAACCGGTAGAGGAGCCAGTTGTTGAACCAATCTCCGCAACAGTCACTGAAGAAGTCTCTGAAATAGTAGCTGAAAAATCTACCGAACCATCAAGTGAGTCGTTGACGGAGTCATCTACCGAGCCATTACCTGAGTCTTCAACTGAGCCGGCTCAGTCACTGACTGAACAAGTTGAGACCAAATCTAACTCTCTCGAATCAACTTCCACTCACTCTAGCTCTGAACTTAAGTCTAGTACCACTTCAGAGTTGTTGTCCACATCTATACTGGCTGAATCCCTGACTGCTTCGAGCCAGGTTCCGAGCGAATCTGTCGCTGAAACCACTAAAAAAACCAAAGATACTTCAGTGACCACTCCTCCACAAACTAAAAAGACATCTCAAGGGAAAAAAGTCAAACGTACCAAAACCATCAAAAGAACCGTCAAAAAACCAAAGACGATCAACCACGACGAACTCTAGTAAGTACCATATAAACACTAGACATCAACTCGTATTAAGACTTTGTAGTGTACGATTGTATATAGCGAGTTAGAACCGGGACGCGGCGCTTACGTAATCAGAGATCTCTTTTTATAGCAAAGATGACATGAATCGATCTACAAGACCAATGGCGATATGAGCAACTTCAAGAGCGGGGATGCCCTTACTGATCCGTCCGACTGGCAGAAGACCAAGTTGGTGGGCATGGGAGAACTCGACAAGCTCCAGCGGTGCTATATCTGCAAAGAGTTCTTCAAGGCTCCTGTGATCACTAGCTGTAACCATACTTTTTGTTCCGGATGTATACGAGAGTACCTACTAACCAATAACCTCTGTCCGTTGTGCAAGAGTGAGCTTTATGAAAGTAATCTTAAACGAGACGTACTATTGGAAGAGATCGTGACGTGCTATGCAAGACTACGGCTGGGACTATTGGCGCATTTACAAGCCGCCCCATCGGCCCCAAAACTGCCCTCGCCACGCGCGGAGGTGATTGAGATTGGTTCCGATAGTGAGGAGCCTGCGCCGAAAAAAGCTCGCACCGAGCCCGCCAAAACGGCTGCCAAATCCGGCCTCGTTCAGTGCCCTATTTGTCTGGAACATATGACAGCATTGGAACTTCAGGGAAGGCACATCGACGACTGTTTAAGCGGCAAGAAGCGTCTCACCCCAACCCCAAGCAGCACCAAGCGAGGAGGCATTACATCATTCTTCAAGCCCAAACCGGCCAGGCTGCATTCGCCTCTCCCCACAGCTTCGGGGTCGCTGTCACTGTCGCTAGGCCATGCCGACTACTATTTTAAGGAAACCGCCAAGCACAATAACGAGGCCAAGAAGTTGTCTAGGCTAGATTTTCTGTCGCTTACTACCCCGCGACTAAAGGAAAAACTCAAAGAGGTCAAGCTTCCCACGCTGGGAACACGCGCGCAGCTTGAGCTACGCTACAACCACTACTACGTACTTTACAACTCTAATCTCGACAGTAATAGACCCGTCGACACCAAAATCCTCATGCACA
Source organism: Suhomyces pyralidae (assembly GCA_003706505.3). Classification (NCBI taxonomy): domain Eukaryota; kingdom Fungi; phylum Ascomycota; class Pichiomycetes; order Serinales; family Debaryomycetaceae; genus Suhomyces; species Suhomyces pyralidae. Next base: position 889,351 of record PPLO03000003.1, on the reverse strand, counting down.
AGCTAAGTCAGTGGGAACAGTCGCACCTGGCGTTCTCCACCAACTCGGCCGATCTTTTCAGCTCGAGGTCGTCCCTCAGCACCAAATCCATCACAGACAAAACGTTTCTGCCTCGCGAGTGGATTCGCACTTATCGCCGCGAGTACCGCCATCTCGTGCGCCTCGCGCGTACTTCTGCCGAAAAGAGTTCTGTCATCCCAGAAGCTCGCGAGCCGGACATGCCCACCTCGTCAGAGCCCGCCCCCAACTCGTCAGAGACCCTGGACCTCAAGCTAGCCATTGCTCTGAATCCCCTCTTCGCCATCTCACCAAGTACTCCCCCTCTGTAGATATACAATGCATTCACTGTAACTATTTAATACTCGCCGTCTAAAGATTATATACAGTGCATCGGTGATACGGTTTGTCTAACTCTCATCTCGGTTTTCGTTCCTTTTGTTCCGGTTCGGTGCTCCTATTAAAATCATCGCGACCGATATACTCAAGTGCCACCAACTACCCTGACCACCCCAAATGACGGACGGCGACTCGTTGTATCTATCGACGAACGAAGCCGCCCTTTCGGTGGTGGCTACCGCCATGAAAAAAGCCCGGTTGAGACTAGATACTCTAATAATAAACTCGTTGTTGGGAGGAATCGTTTTTACAACGGGAGGAATGCTTATGGTGTTGGTGGAAGCTGACTGTCCTGACCTCATGAAAAACAACCCGGGGATTATTCATCTTCTACAAGGTTTAATGTACCCAATTGGGCTATTCTATGTGGTTGTATTGGGGTTGGACTTGTTCAATGCTAACGTACTATACTTCACCACTGCGCTCTGTCGAAATGCAGTTTCGGTGCTAGACTTGGTCACAAGCTGGTTCGTCAGCTGGTGGTTCAATCTTGTGGGGAATATCTTCATGTGCTACATCATCTGCAACTACTCACATATCACCAGTAACGAAACGTATGCTAAAGGTTCGGTCGATTTGCTCATGAACAGAATGAGCTACTCATTTGTGCAAACTATGCTCAAGGGAATGGCGGGCAATTTCTACACATGTTTGGCGGTCTACATCCAGCTCATGGCAAAACCATTACATGTAAAGCTCATAATGATGACCTTGCCTATTTTCTCATTTGTCTCTATGGGCTTCACCCATACGGTTTCCGATATGTACTTGGCGGTCATTGGCCTCATCAACCATTCTCCTGTGGCAGTGCGAACTGTAGTATGGAAATTATTTATTCCTGGTGTGATAGGTAACATTATCGGAGGCTCTTTTTTTGGTGTATGTGTGTGGTATTTGCATTTGGTGGTTGTGGAGAGAGACGAGGCCAGATTGAATTTACCCAAATACGACTATAGAGATCGCGCTCCGACGCTTAATAGTGACTCCAGAGTTACCAAAAATGTTCAGGAAACACCCGTGCTGCCCAACCTTGAGAATTATGACTTGGCCAAGAGTCCTACCGTAGCCTCCAGGGTCTCTACCAATACCTTAAATGTCGTCGGAAGGTCACCAAGAAAAGTCTTCCCTGTCTACGGCATGGGCCCGCCATCCGAGAGAGAACGCGAGATTGCATCTGGTAGTAACTATTCCGTTCAGAATTTGGAGGGAAATTCTATTTACGATCAAGATGACCGCTCGGCCGAATACATAGGTGACCAGCTTTCGCGAGCGTTCACCAGAAATAGCATGAGGCGAGATTCCGAATCTCGTGTGCTGGCCATCGACTTTCCTCGTAGACGATCCATTTCGTTGTCGTCACTAGGCCGAAGACAAACAAGACCCAGCGTCGAAACCGTGAATGCCAATCACTCATATAGAAAAGATCCAGAAGCCCCCAAATTAGCGAGATTAAAACCGTCATCTGATTTCCGTTCTGATCCTCAACCCATTAATCCACTCGAAACAGTGCCAGGATCCATACCTGCATCTACAAAAGGTTCGCCCACCGAATTTCGGTCTACCTCACCGAACGAGTCGGTCAAATCGGACGATAGCTCCGGCAACATCGAAGAATTCCTGCCTAAACCTAATATATAGAGACATAATTAATAATATTTATTCAATTCCCAGTGACTTAATAATTCGAACTTTGTCTCAAATACTGACGTAACTGTTCTTATCAATATTGCCAAGCACCTGTCACCATGTAGACGATGCATTAGATGAGCGCAATGAAAAGCTGGGGTAAAAAGGTGCAAAAAGAACTAGCTATATGGACGAGACAGGAATCGAACCAGTGACCTTTTGCTTGCAAGGCAAACGCGCTACCAACTACGCCACACGCCCATTACTAAACTGGAAGAAAATTAGTTTTAATATGAGGTACCTTTTTAAATTTCATTAGTATACTAATATAATGCCTTACTTCTGCCAGGAGTTCGATCGAATTCCCTACCGCACGTCAACACTCTTTTTTTGAAATGCGAATTTGTCAGTTTTTTCAAGTATATTGCGAATTATTTGCATTATTTGTAGTAAGTATCTCGAGGCGATGAATAAAAAACTGCTACAAAAATGATTATTCCCCGGTAGCCACTTGTATTGATCATCACCAATAGCCTTTTGAACCAACTTTTTAGTATGTGCATTCATCATTTTGCAGCAATACGTCGTCAATTTACAGAATGCGTCTCCACCATTAACGCGCATTGCCAGATAACTCGGGAGATATTAGCACGAGTACCGAAGGGAAGCGAAAGAAAAACAAAACTCTTTTACATTCTAGATTACCACGCTGGGTCGTTTAGATTGACTTGAGAAGTTGTTAGATCAACCTTTTCACTATCATTCGGATTGTTTTTATCAAGTATTCGTCGCTCTCACTCTCCCCCATCTCTTCTCATACTGCACCCTGGCCATCGCATCGCGAACAAACTATTCAAATTTTTTATTTCTAACAACTTTAAGAATAAACTCATCACAAGTGATATGTCGAATGGAGCTGCAGCATCGGCTGCTTACATTGATAATTCTGCATCATGGGAGTCATTCAATCTTGATGCCAGATTATTACAAGCCCTAAACCAGATTGGATTTGAAAAGCCAACATTGATTCAGTCCAATGCCATCCCTTTAGCTCTTGAAGAAAGAAGGGATATTATAGCCAAAGCATCCACCGGATCTGGTAAAACTGGTGCTTATGGTATTCCCATAGTCAACAATATACTTTCTGATACAGAAAACCAATCATCTGCCATAAAAAGTATCATTCTCGTACCAACTAGAGAATTATCTAGTCAAGTTCATAAATTCATCGAAAAGCTCTTGCTATATAGTAATGACTTGATTCGGGTGGTCAACTTATCATCGAATATGAACGAACAGGTTTTGAAATCATTACTTGCCAACAAACCAGACATCATAGTTTCCACCCCATCTAAATTAATACAATTATTACAAGAACAAAACGACAACTCTACTAATTTGATCGACTTATCCAATGTCAAGAATCTCACCATTGACGAAGTTGATTTGATCTTGTCGTACGGTTACTTGGAAGATTTGCAAAAATTGGAAACTTACTTGCCAATCAAGAAAAACTTACAGACATTTTTGATGTCTGCTACCATTAATGACGAATTAAACGATTTGAAATCAAGGTTCTGTACCAAACCAGCCATTTTAAAGCTTAATGATGAAGAGACCCAGCAAAGCAAGTTGATTCAGTATTACGCCAAGACCACTGAATTCGACAAGTTTTTGTTGGCATATGTTATATTCAAATTGAACTTAATCAAAGGGAAGACTCTTGTTTTTGTCAACAACATCGATAGAGGTTATAGATTGAAGTTGTTTCTAGAACAATTTGGTATCAGATGTTGTATTTTAAACAGTGAATTGCCAATCAATTCGAGATTACATATAATCGAAGAATTCAACAAAAATGTCTACAATTTACTAATTGCAACCGACGAAACCATGGAAGTTGAAGATGACGAAGACAAAGACGAAGAGGATGAAGCCATAGAGAAGAGTGCGTCGTCGTCCAAGAAATCTAAAATATCAAAGAAAGATAAAGAATATGGTGTGACCAGAGGTTCAGATTTTCAAAACGTTGCGTGTGTTTTGAATTTCGATCTACCAACCAGTTCAAAAGCTTACATTCATAGAATCGGTAGAACTGCAAGAGCAGGAAAATCCGGTATGTCGTTATCGTTTGTTTTACCACTCAGCGAATTCGGTAAGCATAAAACAGCCAGTTTGAAGTCGGCGAAGAGAGACGAGAAAGTATTGCGTCGTGTATTGAAGCAACAAACCCGTAATGGTTTTGAAATCAAACCATATCAGTTTGACATGAAGCAAGTCGAAGGGTTTAGATATAGAGCGGAAGATGCATTCAGAGCCGTTACCCAAACTGCTATCAAAGAAGCAAGGATCAAAGAATTGAAGAATGAATTAGTTAACTCCGATAAGTTGAAGAGATTCTTTGAAGAAAACCCCCAAGATTTGGCTACCTTAAGACACGACAAGGAATTGCATCCAAGTAGAGTGCAAACCCATTTGAAGAGAGTCCCTGACTACTTGTTGCCAGAAAATGCCAGACAGGACATAAAGAATATCGGGTTTGTTCCATTTCATAAAAATAAAGGAAGAGGTAAAGGAAAGAAGAGACCAAGCGGAAGGAAATCTGATCCTTTGAAATCTTTCAAAGTCAGGAAGTAAATAGCTTTTATACATATATAAATGTGTATGTGCTAGGATGCGTATTTATGTAGTAGTATAAGTTAATAATTATATACGTTGGTATGTCTATAAAATGAATTTGAAAGATTACGCCAATCTACTCAAGATAATATTCCAGAATAATTGTGCCAAGCAATTGGCAGGAAACATCATGGCTTGTGGAATGAGCACAAATGAACAAATGGAGAAAAATGGCCAAAAACAAAAACTGTACTTCAAAGATTTGGAAAATGCCAGTCTAGTTTTCTTCGTGATTTCACCATGATCCCATAAACTGTTCAATATGTTGAACAATAACTGAAAACTGGGTGCCCCAATCAATTGATCTACGAAAATTCGATAGGCAATATTGTCAAAATTTGTTATCAACAAATCAAGCCAGAGAACAGTAAAACAACCGTTGATTGAACCCCACACAATGAACTTGCAAATACGATTTACTGATAATTTCTTCTTTTGATATTGATTTAAAGTCTGGGCTAATGCAGCAGTGGAAGACCCCAATAGTGATGGAGCTAGCAAAGGATATATCTCACCAAGTTCACGATAATTGTAGTATATGGCCAACGAAGAAAAGGTCTCTAAAAATAGAAACAAAATTAATTTTCTTTTGGTGAGATCGGTAGTTGGGTTGTACGGCAGTATACTTGATGCAGAATCAACTGTTGATAATGGAGAAGATTTTTCCAAGTCATGATAGGTTTTGCCTTTGAGATGTGTCAATGGAATTTCTGTTTGCATGTCAGAACCGAGAAGTGAAAGATGACAGAACTGTGGGAGGAAAGGAACGGTTGAGGTGAAATATGAAGCAGAAGACGATCCAGCGACTATTAATGAGTTAGCAGTTGATTCCAGTTTTTAGATACAGTATGTTATGTGATTACGATCACGATTATCACGTCGTTTACTTCTCGCCCAAACAACAAACCTTTTGACAACTGAATCATTTTCCTGTACATTGGCAGAAAAATGAGCATTGCACCCTTTCATCAGTCGGTGTTACGAGAGGGGAAGTATTGAAGAAGACTGGAGCGGAGATTGAGAGCAATAATGTGACAAGAATAGAATAGGTGGTCAGCAAAACAGAAGCATCCACCTGGATCCATTTGGATCATAACGAGTCAAGAGTGGTTCACCCTATTTCAGTTTGATTCCGAGCAGGTGACCCAAACCCATTCGAGCAAATTATTTTTCAGCCATGATTGTCACGATCTGGCAAAGAGATAACGAAGTAAATGCTTTTGCATTCAGAGGTACATGTTTTGGCATGCAACACCGCAAATATCTGTAGCTGGTTACACTAATCTACTCAAGGATCTTCGGCTTTAGAAATCCCGGCTATAGGTGGAACCACATGCGCGCATGCGGTGTGTCTCATTTCTTATTTTTAAACCGTAAGGCAATTTCATGGCTCTAAACTCTAATTGTAAATATGAAAAGCTTAGCAAATCTGTCCCAAACCCTTACCTTCGTAGATGGAACGATCCTCTCAATGGCTACAAACATTTTCGGGTAAATTGATCCCCCCTGTATATGGAAATGAATTGAACTTTCAGTGGACCATACCTGAGGACGACATTTGTCCGTGACTGACCTCTTTTATTGTAGAGTTGCGCTCAATGTCACCAGTTGTTTCCTCTCCATCACCTAGGATGTTTTGCAACGTGTGCCCCAGAAAAATTAGGAGCACTGACTTTGTGTTTGTAATGCCCTAATGACCCTCTGCAGCTCAGGTTTTTCCATATGTCAAGAAATAATTTTCACGAGTGATGATTCTAAAAAAAAAATATTTTGCGCGTCTGTTCAAGAGCTTACAATCATAACGTCATAGTAAGGTTCGTTATTTCCTCGGCAGAAGTCATGATTACATTTACGGGCCAATGGTGGATTAAACTTTGAGAACCCCACAATTGGCGCCAATGACGTGGACGTTGTCAAATCTATTTTGGTTCCATCCTCACTACAAATTAATTGACGCACTTAATATGCTCGATTCGGGGCTGAATTATCTTGCATGAAATTGTTGCATCGGGTGTTTGTTCTATATTTATAATTACAAATATCAACACATACCAAAAGAATAATTCTACTGGCTGTATGTAAGCATAAGTTAGCATTCCAAAGTTGAGGCAAGGTCTACCTACTTGTCCACCTGATGAAGGTTTCAGGCACGAGGCATTAGTACATAGTTTTAGCCCATGACAAGCCTCTATCTGGCAATGTCATATTGTAAGCCAAATCGGTAGTGCTCGGTTAGGTTGCATATACGAAGAAGCACCGATCAAGAAGGAAATTTCCTCATATTCTGACATCATTGTACCTTTATTTCCCGTATTTGTTTGGAAATGAAATGTTTTCTTGATTCGCAGTAATAAGTTGCTTTTCTTATTTCATCTTTCTTCTTTGACATGGGGCATGACTAATGCGAGGGGACCTGGGGTTGCAAAGAGTTCGGAAAAAATGCAAATTCTTGAGGTGCTTCCATACGTCATAAGTTTTAGTTTCTTCTCTATAATTAGAAGTCCTATACCAAACATGCCATTGAAGTTTTGGTATAAATAATGATGATAATTTCCTCCATCATACCATCTTTTTAATATCATCAATCTAATCACAGAAAACAAAATACCAAACACACAATGCAATTAACTTCCACTTTATCATTTGTCACCTTAGCTGCTCTCGCTACTGCTGCACCAGTCTTCGAACTTATCGTCATCCGTTCCGGATCTCAATACCAATATAGCTCTGTCTCAGCCTCTGGTGTTGATATCTTAGTTGGCGGTAGTGATTCCACCACTTTCGAATTGAACGAAGACTCCACCTTGGTTGACACTAAAACCAACGATAACATCTTCGTTCAAGACAACATCTTCTACGAAACCCACAGAAAGCAAGAAGGTAGCAAAGGTTTCTCCATCAAGGATGGCTACTTATCATACGAAGGCGGTTTCTACGCTTGCCCAGTTGACGGCAAGGTCAGATTAACCACTTCATGTAGTGATTCTCAAGGTTCTCCAGTTGCCCTTAAGATCACCAACCAACGTGAAAGTAACGCAGGCGGTTCTAGCTCTGCCAGCTCTTCTAGCGCTTCTGCCAAGCCAACCACTTTAGTCACCAAGTCCTCCACACCTGCCACTTCTACCAAGGCTTCATCAAGCTCCAAGCCAACTCAAACCGCACCTGCTAAAGGAAACGTTCAATTTGGTATCATTGCTACACACTCTGGTTCTCAATTCCAAAACACTGCTATCAAGAAGGTTCCTTCCCACCCACATGTATTCTCGGTTGGTGGATCTGAGGGATCTGACTTGACTTTGACTTTGAAACCAGATGGAACCTTGGTTGACCAAGACGGAAGAGGTATCTACGTTGACTCCAAGACCGGTGAATTCGGTGACGTCGACCCATGGGGACAAGAAAAGCCATCCACCGGTTTCTCCATCAGCAACGGTCACTTGATCTACCAAGGTAAGGACAACTGGAGTGCTTGCCCATCTGGTGACAACAAGTTTTCCTTGGCCAACAACAACTGTGTTGGTGGTACTGGCATTTCTTTGACTGTTGTCGACCAAAAGAGTGCTTAGATAGCATGTTGATTTACCCAAAAGCACTTTTTATCTTCTCTCGTCGCCTTTTTATATGTCCCCTTGGCTGGTCCGTTTCAGATCCAGCGGTACTTTATTTCTAACCCAACCTGCATACTTTCATTAAAAAGTCACTTTGTTTTTCGTTTATAGTATAATCTATACCAATACGTCATTATCTAATTGTAATCCTTGGTTGCATTCATGGTGCAGGAATCTTTTCGCAGCTAATTTATTTTGACCACGTTAAATGTAGGCTCGATCGGTTATGCAGCCCGTGGGGCGCTCGCCGTTTTGAACATGGAAAAGTCTGGAAATATTCGAGGTTTTGACTTATATATATCGAGCTCACTGCGATTTAAACAACGCTAACTAAAAGCATGGTAGTACATAACCCCAACAACTGGTATGTATTGATACAAGAGAGGTACTCTCTGAGTGGTGACTAACCTTTTATCACAGGCACTGGATAGATAAGAACTGTCTTCCATGGGCAAAGAATTACTTCGAAACCGAGCTTTCTGACGTAAGCATCGAACAAGACCAAGTATCTGTCATTCTTCAACAAGTTGATTCTATTACAGGAGATTGCGATGTTACCCAAAGAAAGGGTAAAGTGTTGTGTATTTACGATATGAAATTACAATTTGCTGTCGACACTAAAGGTAAGGAAGACGAAGAATCAAAAAGAGTCACTATTACTGTACCTGAGTTCGTCCATGATCAGGACGAAGAAGAGTACGTGTTTGAAATCTCTGATTCAGAGCATAAATCTGTGATTAGAAAGAATTTCGTACCGGTATTGAAGGCCAAACTTATGAAGTTCCAAACCGATTTAATCAAGGCACACGAGAAGGACGTTCAACACTCCACCTGATCCCAACTTGAGATCTTATAAATAGGGTAGCATCACCCAATATAGATAGTGGTTGCATAAGCTGAGTTTTGGCATTGTAGACCTAGTCAGTGTTCCTGTCTTCGACGTCGTTCGCGATCTCTGAGTCATCCACGTTGTCTTCTTCATTCTTATTGTTTGTCTCATTAGCATCTTCCTCTTTGTCTCCATTTTCTTTGTCGGCTTCTTCTTTATTTACATCCTCTTCAGCATTTTCTTTATTTACATTATCCTGGTCATTCTCTTCTTTATTACTATCGTCGTCGTCATCATCATCATCATCATCATTATCCTCCTCCTCTTCTTCCTCTTCAACTTCTTCGACCTCCTCGTCGAACCCTTTGGGGACTCCTTTGGCATGTTTGGTTGATCCGTCTCTCGAACCAAAGTAAAACTCAATTGGTGTACCGTCTGGTATATCTGAAGGAAGCGATATCCATGGTACTTGGCCCTCCTCGATCTGTTTCAATAATTTGTATGTGTCCACTGAACTGTAAGGTATACCGTTGGAAGGATCGAAATATTTGACTTCGGTACCCGAAATAAGACAGCTCTTCCTGTTGTTGTTGGGTAAAATTAATCCGGTAGGTGCTTCTGTCTTCAACACAATATTGTGAGATTGGTCATCAACATCCTCCCTAACATCTTCAACAATCTCTTGTTTGATTCCTAGTCTTGGTAACTTTTTCAATTCGTCAAAAATAGGATCTTCTTCCGTTAACTCTGACACTGGCTCGAATAAGTGATCTTTTTCCTCCTTGACTACAGCGTATGGGTTTTCTACCTGTCCTATTCTGAATACAGTCTTCAAGTCTTTGAACCTTCTGGATGCAGGCAACAACGATTCCTTTCCAAATAAATATGTTTTTACACTGCTGTTGTCTAGCCTGTAGTCATTTTCGAAATCGATCAAATAGACGGTATTGCGAGCTACTCTCTGAGCAGGCCCTTCGAAAATCTCTGTAGGAGTTTTTGGTTCGATGTCTTCGTCTTCATCCTTGACGGGAGTGGCCGTTCGTGATTGTTCTCCTTCTGAAAGTTCTTCAGCAAATCGCACTGACTTGCTTTTCTGTGCTTCATCTTTTACTTCACTATTCTCCTCTTCCTTCACGATACCATCTTCTGACTCGGCTTTGACCGCAGATTTTTCCTTATCTGTCTGCTCTGGCTGTTGTGGTGAAGTATCGCCATTATTTATGCTTTCGGGTTCAGCAGATTTAGCATCCACATTCTCCGTTTTTTCTTTTGGTTCTGAATTAGTCAGTTCTTCTGGCGCTTTTTCGAGTTCCTCTGACTTTTCTTCTATTTCTTGGGGATTTTCCTCAGACTTTGAAATTTCTTCAGTATTTTCCTTCGAATTCCCTAGGTTTTCCCCTGAATCCAACTCTCCCGAAGTTATTTCTTCTTCAGGTGGTTCTGAATCGACTCTTTCAATACCCTCCATCTTATCAGGTTCTTCTATGCCTTCTTTTCTTCTTTCTTCTTCCTCTGCTTTCTTCTTTTCTAATTCTTCTTTAACTGAAGGTAAATTTATATCTGGCTCACCGGGGAGCTTGATAGCTTCGAGTTGCTGCTCCAACAACAACCTTTTCCTTCTTCCAGGTCTCTTTCTGAGCTTAGCGAGAATCAGTTCTCGAAGAAGCCTGGTCTCTTCAACTTCATCAGACGGCGTGATGTATGTCTCTCTACTTACGAGCCTCACCACATCAGTGAGTTTCTTTCTCTTCAGCAATAACTGCTGTCTCTGTCTTTCCTTCTTGACCACCTCTTGTTCTTGAAATTGATGTAATGATAAGATGTTGGCTTTCTCTGTTTCTACAGCCTCTGCGAGCTTCTCCTCTTGAGTTAATTCAACATGTTTAACCCTCGCGACAGGTGTGAATTGGGCCCGCCTCTCTTCACTAGCTTTCAATTTCTCCAACAAGGCTTGCTTGTTTTCGACCGCAGCTGACCTTGATGATGATCTTCGTACTGACAACAATAGTGATTCGGAGGAAATTAGGTTGGTTTTGGATTTGGACTTGGATTTCTCACCTTCAGTACTGGTTTTGGCTTTCTTGATGACCGGTATTATTTGTTTCTTTCTCTGAGCTCTTTGCTTGATTTTTTCCTGTTTTTGGAGCTCTTTTTCTCCTTCACTCTCGTCTGATTCAGATAAGGATATGTCCGAGTCCGAAAGTACATCGTCTCCATCTACTCCTGTATCTAGCTTCCTTTTGCCATTACGCGAATCTTCTTCATTACCTTCATCCTCATCCTCTTCCTGTTCACCTTCTTCTTCTTCTTCTTCCTCTTCGTCTATGCCTTTGAGGTTCTCGTTATCGACCTCGTTGTCGTAAAATTCCTCATCATCTTCGTCTTCTTGAAACAATAAGTTGACATTCTCATCATCTTCAGTGATAATCTTGGAAACGTTGCTTTGGAGTGCACTCGACTGTTCCTCCAATTCTATCAACTGCTTCAAACGCGAGCCCGCATTAGACCGACGCGCCCTAGTGGCCACCATACTATCATTATTCACCATGGTGTTGTGCCAGCTGTTGTATCTTTCTTTCATTCACTTTGATTAAAATAAAAGGTCTGTCACGTGACCGCAGACTCTGCCAAATTTCTACTCCACCAACAACTATTGCTCGAGCGGTAATGAATAGAATAACGCAGGGAGTGTCTACGAAGTTGGGAAAACGGGTGTTTTCCCTGTCTGCTAGAGTCAGTCATGTAGGACCAACATCGCAAAAGTATACATCTGCATCTGCCGACGAGATGGCCCACTTCAATGCTCTAGCCTCTACGTGGTGGAATGTGGATGGACCTCAAAGAATCTTACATAAAATGAACCTTCTCAGAATGGATTTCATTTATAATACTATTAGAAGCCATCTTGAGCTAAATATGCCAGGAACTCCTATTGAAGACGAAGTATATGTGCCTCCATATAACATTGATCTTTTGCCCAGACATATCAAAAGTCGCATTGTTGAAGACCAAGAAATCCGCCGAGATTTAATCCTCACCAAGTCCAAGCTTCAAGTCTTGGATGTGGGATGCGGAGGAGGCATTTTATCCGAGTCAATGGCAAGGCTAAGTTTTATAGAGAATGTCAAGGGAGTTGATTTATCGAGTGATGTATTAGAAGCTGCTAAACTACACAAGTCCAAAGATCCAATCCTTCTGGACGAAAAATTAAGCTACGAGCTCACTGCCATTGAGGATCTTGATCCTAACCAAAAGTATAACATCATCACGTTGTTTGAGATGCTCGAACATGTGGATTATCCTGCCAAGGTAATGACTGAAGCATTGAATAGACTAGAAGTAGGCGGGTGGTTATTTCTCTCCACTATCAACCGTGACTTCGTCAGTTGGTTCACCACCATATTCATGGGTGAACACGTTATTAAAATTGTGCCCGTAGGTACTCACACACTTGAAAAATACATTAACCAGCAAGAAATCAAGCAGTGGGTTGAGAAAAATGAGAACCATGCTTTTGAAGTGGTGGACGCAAAAGGATGTATCTATTTACCAGCATGTGGATGGAAGTTTACCTCGAACCCAGACGTGGGCAACTACTTCATGGCAATTCAAAGGAAAATGTAAATAGAAATAAAATGACAATTACGTAAATGTTTGGTGTATTAGTTTGCAACCTTGGCGGGCACTTCCGGCTCTGTTTCATCGATAAACGTGGGCAACTTGTCGGAACCTACAGCTTCATCGTTTAAGTAGCTCGGCATACCAAGTCCACTTTCGGCCATTTCATTTTCGAAGTCGATTTCCTCTCCAAGTGCATCTAGCTCGGCATCAAGCTCCGACTCGCTTATGTCGTCAGGCACGTCGTAGCTGGTCAGAAGTGCCTCTTGAAGTTCATTAGATTTGTCGATCAAATCGAGCATTTCATCCTGTAAAGCCTCGATTTTGTCTATGTCGATTTTTCCGTAAGTTTGTTTCAATTGTTTGTTGGCCGTTTTCATGGCATCCACCGTTATCATGGTGTTCTGTAAATTATCGGTAGTCATTGAAGCTTGGGTCATATTCCACGATTGATTCTCTAATTGGTCTTTTTGAGATTCGATTTGTTTTCTTTGTCTTAATAACTTTAATGCCTTTTGTTTTAAAGCACTCTTGCCAGGCCCGTCTCTCATGCGAGCTAGCTTCTGTTGGTAAGTAGATAACTCGGCATTGATTTTGGACAATTTCACATCCAACGAACCGACTCGCTCGTCTATGTTCTTTACTGCGTCGCCCAATGACGGCTTGGGCACTGTACTTTTCGTTCCAAATAACCTATTCATGATTCGTAGTTACTCTGTGACACACCAGCTTGGGGGCGTTGATAAACCTGTAGTTTGGTTCCCATCACGTGAATGGACCAACCTTGCCACTTCAACCGCTGTTCACTAACGGCTCTAGAGAGAACTCAAGAGGATGCCTGAAGTTGCTGAAGTAGCTCATGTTGTAGCATTGTTACGGCGCAACATCCTAGGGACCAAAATCAAGCTGGTTGCGCTCAATAATGATCTGTTGCTTTTCCCCTTTCTTAAAACTGCGACTGAGCCAGAGAAAGTGCTAGAGACAATGAGAAAGAACTTGGTTGATTCCACGATTGATTCAGTAGGGAGACATGGTAAGTACTTTTGGGTTCGGATTCGGCCTAGTGGTTCGGTTCAGACCAGCGTTTTGCTCATGCATCTTGGCATGACGGGTATGATAAAGCTTAGAAATATAGAGTCACATTTAATATTGATGGAAAATGGTGGTGATAAAAAGGTCAAGGAAAAGATAAGCGCAGAGAGCTCCAAATTCAAGTACTTTGACAAGGGGATTACAGAAGAAAATGGCATACAAGAAGTCAAAAAAGAGTATGGCATTTCGAGCAAGGAAGAGCCTTGGCCTCCTAAGTTTTCGAAAATGGAATGGGTTCTTGAAAAGGGCCAAACCGAAATCGATCTTTCGTTTGTAGATATGAGAAGATTGGGCAGAGTAAGGTACCTATCAGGTGACGAGGTTCAAACCAACGAAGATCTATTGCTACAGGAACCATTGAGCGTGCTCGGACCCGACTGGTCGAAACCCTCTAGTGGGGTGAGTAGTAAAGTAAAGTTTGAGTTCGGAGACCCCGACCCCGACCATCACGGGCGTCCGCGTCTTGGGATCGAAGAATTCAGTAAGTTGGTGCTCTCGAAGAAGAAGCCTATTAAAAGTTTACTTCTCGATCAAGCATACTTTGCCGGCGTAGGCAATTGGGTTGCCGACGAAGTAATATACCAGGCCCGTATACATCCTGGCGAGGTATTGTCACAAACAATCGAAAGCGGAGGCGAAATAGATCCGGTAATATCGCGACTTTACGAAAGCTTGATTGGAGTTTGCGAACAAGCTGTGCAGGTCGAAGGTCACAGTACCAGGTTCCCTGCTCATTGGCTTATGTTACATAGGTGGGGCAAGGCTCGAAAGAGGGAAAAGGCAAAGACTAGCGAAGGGTACGAGGTCGATCATGTGACGGTGGGTGGAAGAACCAGTTGTTTTGTGCCTGCTTTGCAAGTGATATCGAGCACCATAGCTCCTGCTGCCAAAAAACAAAAGACTAAATGATTTTTTAGCTGCAAAATGCCAAATATAACCTAAAATTTGCAAAAAATTGACCAGAAGGGCCAAAATGTATACGATCACGTTATTTTAGTAAGTACATAGACCGAAACAAAATCGAAAACTCCGAATCACGTTATTTAGCAAGTAAACAGATCAAACAGCAGCCTTGACAACTCCGAACCTCGCTAATTGTCACCCCATCGGATGAATTATCCTCCGAGACCATAACCATTAAATGATGGCCGGACCTACGCAGGTCTTTCCGTAATTGTCCGTGACGTGTTTTAGCGCGACTTGGATAAGATGAGCTTGCTTTGAAATGAACAAACGACACTCTTATTAAACGGCCAAAATTCAGTGCTCGAGCATCGGCTCGTGTGACTCGTGTACATACACTGTGCTTTCTGAGCATTCACCTGTAAACTCGCTAGTTATAACTTCTACTCACGGTTGACGTTGACGGGGCGGTTCCTTCCCCTCCTTCCCCTCCTTTGTAGGGAAAACTCGGAAACATCACGTGGTGTATCTAACAAATTGCCTAAAGAGGGGAAGGTGTATGTTCAGCCGCCTGCGGAGTAAATAGGCCCAACTCCCAAAGTGTTGGACGTCTAAACGGTTGGGATCAGCGTATGCGTGCTGCTGACTAGACTACCTAACGCCGGGGCAAGCTACGATTAGCAAAATCGCCATATACTTCGAACGCTGCTGAGCAACTTAACGCAAGGTTCGCTAATTTAGCTCAAGCCTCGTTCGTGCTCAATAAATACCTCGTTTGCACTGCGCCCAAAAAAAAAAAAAAGCTGTTGCCAGCCCGCTAGTCCGCTAAATGGCCAATGTCGGAACTCATTCGCGACCAGAACCTTTCTTGCAACTGTAGTGGGGCGACATCGCACTCTGGATTTTGTAAAGGTGTTGTTTTCCGGCGCCTGCCGGATCTGCGGGGAGAAAAATTATGTAGGTGCTACAGTGCTCGATTCTTCAGCCACCCCTAAATACTGGCAACCACCAGTTATTTAAGCAACCAGGATCCCTCTAGTAGGACAACCCTTTAACAATTTCTGAATATACCTACATCATGATGTTGAGAAGTGTAAAGAAAGCATCTGCCACCAGATTTGGGGCTCGTATGTCCTCCAGCACGACGACTGCAAATACTTCCTCATCCGGTGCAAACTCATCTATCCATACCCATACCATCAAAACCCCTGTTGGTATCAAAGCAGCTCTTGCTTCCTTAAAACCCAAAACCACCCGTTTATCCATTGAAGGTCCTATTGAATGTGACTTGCACGGATTCCAAATTTTGAACTCGCCAGTTTTTAACAAGGGATCAGCCTTTTCTAAAGAGGAAAGAGAGGCTTTTGGCTTGAGTGGGTTACTTCCTCCCGTCATCAACACGTTGCAAGAACAAGTTGATCGTGCCTATGCACAATTCTCGTACTTGAAGACTCCTTTGGCCAAAAACGATTTCTGTACCTCCATGAGAATCCAAAATAAGGTCTTGTACTACGAATTGGTGCGTAGTCATATCAGAGAAATGTTGCCTATTATCTATACTCCTACTGAAGGTGATGCGATTGCCGGTTACTCGCACCGTTTCAGAAGACCAGAAGGATGCTTTTTGGATATCACCGACCCTGACTCCATCGACGACAGATTGGCTGCCTACGGTGAAAGTAAGGATATCGACTATATTGTTGTGTCAGATGGTGAAGGTATTTTGGGAATTGGTGACCAAGGTGTAGGTGGTATCAGAATCTCCATTGCCAAATTGGGTCTTATGACCTTGTGTGGTGGTATCCACCCTGGTAGAGTCTTGCCTGTTGTCTTGGATGTTGGAACTAACAACCAAGAGTTGCTCAACGACGAATTGTACATGGGTAACAGATTCCCTCGTGTTAGAGGTGAACAATACTGGGATTTTGTGGACAAGTTCATCCATGCTGTCAAGAATAGATTCCCTAGCGCCGTTCTCCACTACGAAGATTTTGGTGTTTCAACCGGTAGAGATATGCTCGCCAAGTACAGAGAAGTCTTGCCTTCTTTCAATGACGATATACAAGGTACTGGTGCAGTCGTGATGGCATCGATGACCGCAGCCTTGCAATTCTCCAACAGAGACTTGTTGGATTCTAAGGTTCTTATCTATGGCGCTGGGTCCGCCGGTCTTGGAATCGCCGACCAAATTGTCAATCATATGGTTTCGCACGGTTCTACCCCAGAAGAGGCCAGAAATTCCATCCACTGTATGGATCGTCGCGGATTGATTTTGAAATCGTATGACGATGCTACCCCTGCTCAAAAGCTTTACGCTGACGAAGACGCCGACTGGGAAGGCGTCAACACCTCCAGCTTGGTTGAAGTCATTGAAAAAGTGAAGCCTACTGTATTGGTGGGATGCTCTACACAGGCCGGCGCTTTTACTGAAGAAGTCATCAAGACCATGTACAAACACAACCCTCAACCTATTGTTTTCCCATTATCCAACCCGACCAGATTGCACGAAGCTATTCCTTCCGACATCATGAAATGGACCGATTTCAAAGCCTTGATTGCAACCGGATCTCCATTCCAACCAGTTGATGGAAACGTCATTTCTGAAAACAACAACTGTTTCACGTTCCCTGGTATTGGTTTGGGTGCGGTGTTATCTAGATGTACCACAATTTCCGATACAATGGTTTCAGCCGCAGTGGACCAACTTGCCGCCCTCTCGCCTAAAATGGAGAATCCAAAGAATGGTTTGTTGCCAAGATTGGAAGAGATCGACGAGGTGAGTGCGCAGGTTGCTACTGCAGTCATTTTACAGTCGTTGAAGGAAGGTACCGCCAGAATCGAAAGCGAAAAAAAGCCTTGTGGTGGCTTTGTTGAAGTGCCAAGAGATTTCAACAAGTGTCTCAAATGGGTCCAGTCGCAAATGTGGAAGCCTATTTACAGACCATTGGTCAAGGTTCAACACGTCCCTGAGATCCATACTTTCCAATATTAAACCTTTTGACTCAAATCATTTCATTTCGTCCCTAATTATTAATCACGTATAGCATTTATAGAGTTAAGTATACATTTAGATAGAAAAAGCTAAATCAGTAAATGTAGATCAATGCAGAACCGTTGGTTTTCCTAGCCAACATTTTCGCAATCAAGGCTTCAAACGGTGAGAATCGGGAGAGTGGAGAATCGGACGTTAGAGCGTCGTGCGCACACCGACGACTCGGCCAATAACCTTTTTCAAGTTGAGTTTTCACCTCCCCAAAGTTTTCACCAATCACCACCAGTTTAGACTACAGTAAGCATGTCAGTTGAAGATTTGAAGGCCACCGTTGCCAAATTGCAAGAAAGAATCCAGCATTTGGAATCCAAGGCCGGAATTGTGCCAAATGTTCCAAAGTCCATCAGAATGGTCTTGATTGGACCTCCAGGTGCTGGTAAAGGTACTCAAGCTCCTAACTTGAAGGAGAAGTTTTGCGCTTGTCACTTGGCCACCGGTGACATGCTCCGTGCCCAAGTTTCCGCTAAGACCGACTTGGGTGTTGAAGCCAAGAAGATCATGGATCAAGGTGGATTGGTCTCTGATGAAATCATGGTCAACATGATCAAGAGTGAATTGGAAAACAACAAGGAATGTTCCAATGGTTTCATTTTGGATGGTTTCCCACGTACCATTCCTCAAGCCGAGAAATTGGACTCGATGTTGGAACAAAGAAAGACTCCATTGCAAAATGCTGTTGAATTGAAGATCGACGAC
This sequence comes from Suhomyces pyralidae, assembly GCA_003706505.3. NCBI lineage: Eukaryota > Fungi > Ascomycota > Pichiomycetes > Serinales > Debaryomycetaceae > Suhomyces > Suhomyces pyralidae. The sequence continues at coordinate 870,852 of PPLO03000003.1, read as the reverse complement.
GAATTGTTGGTTGCCAGAATCACTGGAAGATTGGTCCACCCAGCTTCTGGTAGATCCTACCACAAGTTGTTCAACCCTCCAAAGAAGGAAATGACTGACGATGCCACCGGTGAAGCCTTGGTCCAAAGATCCGACGACAACGAAGATGCCTTGAAGAAGAGATTGGTGACCTACCACAAGCAAACCGAACCTATCGTCGAATACTATAGAAAGACCGGTATCTGGAGCGGTGTCGATGCTTCTCAAAAGCCAGCCACTGTCTGGTCCGACATCTTGAAATGTTTAGGTCAAAAATAATTATGTATTTAATTGTAATTATAAACTGAAAATTAAACTGAAGAAAAATAATTTCTAGAGAGAAATGGAACCGAGATAGCCGTGGAAAACTGTAGGATATAACTGATAAGAAATTTGGATGAAGTTCATTAATCATTATCTATATACTATAATTTCTCTCTTTTTACTTTATGGTTCAACTCTTCTCCCCCTCTCTTCTTGTTAGCTTCGTTGAAACAAGAAACGTGAATGATCTTTCTACTCTGAAGGTCTTCGTTGTTAAGACGAACACAGTTTGGCCACACCCATTCACCCAATTCGTCGTTGTAGGTGGCTTTGATGTACTCGTGACACACCAAACATCTGTTGTTCATATTGGTATCCGAAGCTGGCACTTGCACGAAAGAGTTTTCAGGAACATCGCCATGGCCGTAACTCGTTTGCAACTCGTCCTTTTTGATTTCAGGCATGTCGTTGGTGGAAAACTCAAGTAAACCGTCGTCTCTAAAGTTGACCCAGTCGTAATCGTCCAAGTACCAGTTTCTGCTCTGGACTTTGGACGCACTGTTGTTCAACTTTTTGTTGATTCTAAAGTGCCAGTCAAGATGAAGTCTTTTATTGGTTGAGCCCTCAGGATCATTGGAAAACCTTTTGGCACAGATAGAGCATTTTGATCCTTTGGCTTCATACAACAACTCCAGTGCATCGTGAGTGGGATTGTTATTCTTGATAAAGTCTTGAAAATCTATGGCGGTTTGCTTGCTGACCACCATCAATTTTTCGAACTTCAACTTGGAATACTCCAGTCTATGAATACTGTTTGAGATATTGGAGTTTAGTATATCTTGTAATGTACTGGTAGACGTAAGGTTGTTTGTGGATGGAACATATTTGGTCTTGGGATATACCAAGTTGTATACTGGTTTTGATCCGGGGATAGGTGCTTGTTCACTATTGACTAACCCCGATTGTATCAATAGACTAAACAAGCTTTCGGCCCTGCTAGGTTGGCCTGTGGTGGTGGCTGCGATACCTGGGGTTGTGGGAGGAGTTATGGAAGGTGCTGCCGGAGTCGTCGCTCTGGATGGCGCCGCAGGGGTGGCTGTTCTGGATGGTGCTGAAGGAGTGGATGATCTGGTTACTGTTGGAGTTACTGTGGTGGGAACTGGGGTTGAAGGCTGGCTATTGCTCAATTCTTGTCCCTTTATATGATTAAGCTGTGCCTGAACCGCTTTCAAGTCGCTGGCTGACATCACTTGGTTCCGCAAGAGCACTTTCAATTGGTTCAACGCCTTGAACCGTTCTTGAAGTTTGGTATCTGTTTTGAAAAATGGCTTGCTTTGGAATATAGGAATCAACTTGTCAATGTCATTTATCAATACGTTGTTAGTCAATTCGTTGGCATTAGAAGTGCTGGAGGTGCTGGATGCCTTAGAGTTTGACGCCTTGGAGGTGTCTGGAGGAGGAGACGTCTTGGAACCTTTAGGACGAAGATATCCGGTTTTGGTCAAGAACGACTCGATCTTATCGAGTTGCTCCTTTGGAAAAAGAGGAAAATTTGTACCTTTGGTTTTGGTCACTTTCCATGTTTCAAACAACGATAATAATTTGCCTTTACGGTCCCTTTCACTTGAAAGCTGAAAAACATGGGAGTATAATTGAAATATTTCCTCTCCCACTAAGATATTGTACGAGTTACCGGCATATTTACACACGGAATCCAACAAAAACAATGCAAATAGTTTATGTTCGGGAATACATTTTCGAATTCTCGTGGTTATCGCATCAATTATGCCGTCAGCAGCATCTGGATTCTCTCGGGCAATAGTGGTCAAGTTGTCAATGATGGGACGCGAGTTGAAGGTGAGCTCCTTCAAGCTCTGAGCATAATCCTCCACTATAGACGACGATTGATTGTCCATGATGTAACTGGTGTGCTTACTTGAAGCTTGAAGCATCGGCGAATTTATTGAGAGTAATCACGTGCCTTTGGCCCGTGATAGAACTTGGCCTGCACGTAAAAGTTTAAGTAACGCATTTAACTCCGACTTGAGACTACGCTGTCGTACGGCGTGGTCGCTATACCAGACAATAGATATTGTACTTATTATGGGTGACCATACATAATTCTTTGAAGTTATGTTAGGATGCACGTTCTTGTGACTCAGAATGGTATGGTGCCATTCCCGATAGGGCAATTCTTTTCCATTAGCGCGGTGCGACCAAAAATTTTCCAATCCCTCTGAAATGCTCTGATACGAAAGTTTTCACTTTAGCTATTCAGACTACGATCGCTAATATGTCACCAGTCGCCGCCACTACTTCTGATAAGAAACAATCTGGAGCAGCCAGAGTTCTTGGATCCGCCTCTGCCGGTATTTGTGAGATCGCTGTGTTCCATCCAGTTGACACGATTTCCAAGAGATTGATGTCTAACCATGGAAAAATCGCCAGTTTAAGTCAACTTAACAGTGTCATTTTCCGTGAACACGCCAGCAAAGCTTTCGCCTCTCGTGCCTTTACTTTGTTTCCTGGTTTAGGTTACGCTGCTTGCTACAAGATTTTACAAAGAGTCTACAAGTACGGAGGTCAACCATTCGCCAATGAATTTTTGACCAAAAACTTCAAGGATTGCTACGAATCTTGGTTCGGTCCAAAAACCGGAAAGGCTTTGTTGTCTGCCACTGCCGGTTCGTTAATTGGTATTGGTGAAGTTGTGTTATTGCCATTGGATGTTTTGAAGATCAAGCGTCAAACAAACCCAGAATCCTTTCGTGGTAGAGGTTTTTTGAAGATCTTGTCTGACGAGGGTTTTGGTTTATACAGAGGTTGGGGCTGGACTGCTGCTAGAAACGCCCCAGGCTCTTTTGCTTTGTTCGGAGGTAACTCTTTTGCTAAGGAATACATCTTTGGCTTGAAAGACTACTCTTCTGCCACCTGGACCCAAAACTTCATCACCTCCATCTTTGGTGCTTCTGCTTCTTTGATTGTATCCGCTCCATTGGACGTTATCAAGACCAGAATCCAAAACAAAAACTTCGACAACCCTGAATCTGGTGTCACTATCTTGAAGAACATGGCCAAGAACGAAGGTGTTGGTGCTTTTTTTAAGGGATTGACTCCTAAGTTGTTGACCACTGGTCCTAAGTTGGTCTTTTCCTTTGCTTTGGCCCAATCTTTGATTCCTGCTTTTGATAAGTTGTTGAAGTAAATACTTGTATATAGAATTAATGTTACTAGACTAATCATCAGAAATAGACTGAAAAAACTATAGAAGAGCATGCAGAGAAGGATTCTAACCACTGCAGCTCATTAGCTGAGGGTCTGACCTCGTAGTGATGGTATCAGACTCACTAAAACAGGTGACCCGCCATTACTAAACACTACTTGACGACCTGAAAACAATCCAATGCTGAATAAGCTCTGTACCCAGCGGACTCTAATTGCCAGTTCTTATGGTGGCCTTGATCAGGCCTAGATTGTCAGCGTGTCAGTGGGGAAGCGCGAGTACTACTTGATCGGGCCAGGGCAACAAACACACGCACGTGACGCTGCCACGTTCAACTCGTCTAGAGCATGACTACAATATAAGACGAGGGTAGGCACTCGTCTGGGGGTCAGACAGGACAAGATGAAGATTTTTCTGGTTCTCCTATACAGCTTGAAAGTCAACGTGTTGCAGGTGTTCATACGAAGTTGTCAGAACCACTCTATCTCGCTCAACTACATCGACAGCTCGCTTTTTGAAGCCTCAGTTTGTACCCCATGCCCAGAAGAACAAACCCACTCATCTACGATAGTCAACATAACTGAAGTGCCGTACTTATAGGCTACTTACGACATACATCTTGGCGTGCCAGGTTTACGTATATGCCCCGTTTATAGAAATAATGTATAATATGACCTTAATTTTTTTTTTGTAAGCCTACAAATCGCTGGGGATGGCGATGTTTTGAACCCCAAACATGTCAAAGTAGCTCAATTTCTGGAGACCCGGCAACTCGTTGGTCCATTTTTTGCGGCCCAAAATCTGGTCTAGCTCGGCAGTCAGCGTTTTGCCCTCCAATACACACATGCGCATCACTGCATCCACTTTCTTCTTCTCTCTCTGGAGCTTCTCTGCGATGCGCTCTCTCAAACCACCCAGGGTATTGGCTATATTCATGGCATTTTTGAGGAGAGTTTTGGCGTTCTGAAGCAAGATCGCGCCACTCTTTTGAGCCACGACATGGCCTTCGATCTGGCTTCGCTGTAAATCGATATCGGATCTGGCTATGTACACCTCGCTTACTTGGGCGATGAGCGAGCCCAACCCTAGATCGATCCCAGACGGAACACTCTTTTTTTGACGTAACGTTTGCTCTAACAAGGCCTGTGACTTCTTTAAGTACTCACCAATTTTGGTGAGTTCGTTCCAGAGTAATTCTACATGTTCGGGCCTGCCTCCCTGATTTACTTTGGCATGAGTAAAGTCGCTGCGGTCCAAGAGTCCCTGGATATTGTCGGCCGCAGTCATGTAACGTTCGGCGGTGTGGGGAAGCTGCGCGTCGTCCCACAACTCAAACACATCTTCAGCATTGAGGAGCCCCAAGCCCTTGATATAGGTGCGGGCCACCTTGAGCTCGTCGACCTGCAGCTGCGAAAGATTCAGAAGCATGTCCTTGCGCACCGCGCTAGCCTCGCTGAATCGCACCACCAAATCGTGGGCGATCTCGTCGCACCGCGACACAAACGGATTGATGGTGTCTAGTGCCGCCATGGTCTCAACGAGTTCGTCGCTGATGTTCTCGAGAAGGGCCTGGCTGAGCTTGTACGATGCCATTACCGTTTCGTATATATCTGTAGGCTGCACCGTCTCACCGCTGGTAAACTCCTCCTCCTTGGACTTTTCAGGTGTCTCTGCTCGCTCGCTAGGTTTTACTGGGTTAGAACCATCGGCCTGGTTCAATTGTTGCAACTCTTGCAAGAACTGTTGAAAATCGGCGGTCTGCTGGTCCAAAAGCTCGGTGAACATCTGCTGGGTGTTGCGGGTGATTTCCAAGAACTGCGCAAAATTGGAATTGGGGTTTTCCTGCTCCACTTCAAGGGCTTCAGTGTAGACCACAGCGGTGTTAAACACTAGATCCAGCGGCACCGCCACGCCCAATTGCTTGGCTACCTTGATAGCGGTCTCGTGTGCTTCAATTATATTGGCCAACGGCTGGACCACCGACCTAGGTCCCTGCGCGAGTGCCTCGTTGACATTGGTTAAATCGTATATATTGACCCCATCGGTCTTGAAGTACTGACTGTAGACCTGGAACAAAAGCCTCAGCGAGTTGTAGTAGCTGTCCAAATTGACATTACTAGACAGTTGTAGCTCGATCGAACGGAGGTAGCTAGTATATGCCTTCTGGTAAAACCGTAAGCTCTTGGAAAGATCTGACCCCAACCACCGGTCTCCTGACTCTTCGTCCACCGACCCTTGCTCCAAGAACTCCTCTGCCGTGGTGGGTTCCCGCGGGGCCTGGTCTTCTTTTTTCAACATGCTCAATGCTCGCTTGCCCAACTTGGGGCCCTTATGATCTGCTGTTAGTCGCGCTCCCCCATTAATATTCCCCAATTGAAACTTACTCTTCATCTTATCGCCTTGCATCTCATCAGTCGCGCAATTTGATTTAATTGTACTAGACACTTGTACACACTAGAGAGTCGTGTTCCACAGACACACTACGGATAATGGCTATTCAGTGCATGGATGAGGTCCCGCTGATCACAGAATTCCAAAAGTACTATGACAACAAGGTGAAACGACTCTATGTCAAGCTACCTGTCTACATTTTGGCAGTATATAGAGACGGCACCTGGGGCTCTCGCTCAGGTGCCATCCTTGTGTTCACAGACTTCACACGCGTCAAGGACGCTGCAATTGCACAGCCTCGTCAGTTGGTGACATCGTTGCCTCGCGAGTTCTACATCCAAGATCAAAAGCTCGATTCTGCCTACTTGTACTCCACGTCAATGAGCGCGGGCCAGTTCACCGACGTAGCCTCGGAGCTCAAGTACGTAGGGGTTGTTCAGAGCCGATTGGAAGTGGCCGAAACTGCCAACTTAGAGCAGAAAGGCATATTCGCTAACTTAGAGTTCCAGGTCACCATACGTCAATCCACCGACCATCCAACCGAACCCACTATCCATGGACTCTCGGGCTTCTTACGCAAAATTTCTCTTATTAAGACAAAACATCAGGCTGCAACATTGGCATCTTCAAGCCAGTCTTTCCAGAAATTGGTGGCACGTTTCAAACGTTCGGCTGCTCCTTCAGTCTACCAAAAAGCCAATGTCTTATTGGATCTTGAAGGGGTCATCAATAGCGAAGCCATCATCTCACAGGCCCCAACTGAGGTGCACCCTACGCAACCACCCACCAAAAAACGCTTGACAGGCGCGGGTCTCTTGTTTCCCCCACCAGATTCAGATAGCGAAGGTGATTCCATGAATCCAACCCGACCAATGCAACCTACTCAAGATACCTCTTTGCTGCAAATACCGCTCGATACACAGCCCCAGCGAGCAACCCAGGTGGTTCAGTCCCCTGATGCCAGCCGCATCATTCCCTTTACAAGACCCAAAAAGTCTACCACCCAACCTGCCAGTCGTGTAGAAACTCCACTCTCACAAACTGTAGACGCTTTAAACGAGTTTTTGGTGAACAAATCCAGTATCGGGCATTTGAATGGAATAGTCGACTCTCTCAACCCCTCGAGCAACAATGTGTTCCAGATTGACGCTTATGTCAAGGGTATGGTGCCGTGGACACCCGTGATCATCAAGCCATTCGGGCGGACTCTCAAGACCACAAACTTCAAGCTACTTCTACAAGATTCTGCGGGCCACTCGCTAACTATGGAGTTCCATACTTCCTCAGAAATTTGTCTGTTTTTGGGGGTACGAGAGGTGGAGGAATTGTACAAGAAGATGGCTGCAATTGAAGAATCCTTCAAGAAGTTGATCAACTCTCCAACACGACTACATAAAAATATTAAGTTGAAGAGAAAGTTCGTGCCATTGGAGTCTAACCCCAGAATAACATATCCCTACTGGGCATGCACTAATAGAATCTATGAACTAACATAATCCATAGTCAAGTCATCAACACAAATTAAAGAGAGAATGAGCGCAACTTGGTGTCAACAACCACCACAAGTGGTATACAGAACCTACGATTCAATGATTTGTTGTGTGCCTATACATAAATAGAGTATGAAACTACAAAAATAAGCTGAATATCGAATAATAGGAATACTAGAAACATTAGTCTAAAAGGCTGCAAAATTCAACATTGAACACTAGAAAAAATGCGGGGCGATAATATAGTTAAATGACTGTAAACCTAGGAGTTAGGTTGACCTGCACCATGAACCATACAAGACTAGATCAACTTCCATTTAGTGCTACAAATGTATATGTGACAGATATGAAATGGGTTAGTCGTTTTGAGATGAAAGCGATTCCCTAATAATGAGGTTACTTTAGCCAATTTTGTAGTTCGTGAGAATTAGTGATAAAGATTGGTGCTGGTGAAAAGTCGCAGTAAAAAAATTGGTGGTAAATTGGCCAGAGAACAGATTAGTCAGTGCGCTAAAAGTGAAAGAGATAGAACTACACATTTCCATTATACTTAAATCGTGAGTGTTTTTCTGTTGAGAATCGTAATATATTCCTGTGTCTACAATTCTTACTCTTCAGTTTAACGTAACTTCCATTTTTATTTATGTTTAGACTAAAAAACCTCCAATAAATGATGGACAGGTAATTAAATTATAAAATACAAATAGAATTTTGTGGATGATGGGATGGTTTATGGTAGGAAATTTAAGCTCAAACTGAATAGTTTAGATGTAACCGATTCTGTTGGCAATGTCTAAAGCATCATGGTCAGCAGTTAATCTGATGTAAGCCTTCTTGGTACCGTTTGGTCTAACCAAAGTGTTAACGTATAAGACATCGACTTCGTATAATTCCTTAACGGCAGCCTTGATTTGGTGCTTGTTGGCCTTCAAGTCAACTTGGAAAACCAAGATGTTACCGTCTTCAACCTTCTTCATGGCAGTTTCAGAGGCAATTGGGGAAACGATAACCTTGTAAGCATCTAATCTGTTGTAGTGTGGAACGGACTTTCTGGCGTATTTTGGAGATCTAGATAATTTCAAGGTCTTTGGTAATCTGAAGGAGGCAGAAGTTCTGACCTTTAAAGCCTTAGATGGGTTGGTACCTTTTAAAGCGGATTTCTTAGCAGCAGAAGCCTTGGTGTTAGCTAGAATGTTAGTAATTAGAGCTTGTAGAAAGTGGAATACGGAAAATAACGTATGAGTTACAAGACACATATGGAAACATGCTGAAATTTTTAACACTTGGATCTTTCACTACTTTATATTTGTTGATTATTGATATGTTGTTGGTTCGATTGAATGTAGCCTAGAAAAATTTGAGTTGGAATCACTCATCATAGAATTGTGGTGGTTCATTCGTGAAAAATCGTCTCATCACCATTGGATGAGTGTGTCATGTTCCGGTGGTTGTCGGTCTATTCATATCATTATATTCCTTGTGTTATCCCAAGTAACTTACAAGTTGGAGCCATTTTTGATTAATCCTATGGTATGTATAAAAGTCCAATATAAAATCGCTAGTAAAAATTTGATATAGTTTGAATCCAGATTCTGCCCTGGGTGGAAAACGAAAAATTTTCGAACCGCAGAGACGCATTGTGTACAGGAATTAGATGTGACTGTTAGTACTGCGGCAAGGATTTTGCGCACTATAGGTTTTGTGCTGCGCTCGCAACATGCAAACTGAGGTAGTCAAAGTGCAAAAGATTGTAGAATGAGTAACGTGCACACGCTGTATCTCAGGGCGTGAGCCCTAACGATATGTTCGTACAGACAATATTTCATCTACTTACTAATGCTACTTGGTGCCGTACTAGGTGTATTATGTATTGAGTATGTACATGATGCAATGCCGCCGTAAGCTCACAAACGACGTAACTTCTTTGGACGAGAACCACCGAATCTAAGCTTGGTGTTGTCACTGATTCTTACAATATTAGGTCTGATATGAGTACCTTCCTTACCTTGTAATGCGGCAAGGAACGCTTCTCTACCTTTTCCGAAATCTTTCAAGATCAATTCTATTTTGTCGTTAGGTCCAATCATATTCTTTTCTTCTATGGTCTTGAACATTTTGCTGGCCACCTGGAATCCAGCTTCGTACTCTTGTCTTTGAGATTTCCTAAATCCCAACTGACCGGCAGATATGTGGAGTTTGGGATGGTGAGGCAATTGGAGATAGTATATGACCTTTTCATTGTACGACAAATCTGGGTTCTTTTCGAGGAAATCTAAATCTTCAACTACAGCTACCATAGTAGTCAAGGTGTTGTGTCTGTGGAAAGTAGCGTATAATTTCCAGAGAACAATCCTTTCGTTCTTTCTCTCAACTCTCTTTTGGGGATTTCCTACTTTCGAGAAATCAGCATCGGTGCTAGCGGTTGTGATTGTGGTTGTGGTTGTGGTGGTGGCGGTAGCGGTGCTGTTGGTTCCGTTTAAGGTGACAGGTGATGCATTGGCACGTATTATAGGAGAAGTATACAAAGATCTCATGGGGGATCCGAGCCTGACGGCCGCAGTAGGCACAGTCGCCAATCTAGTTAACCTGGAGAACATATCTACTAGACTATACTGATGGAGGTCCTGGGCTTGGTCTTGTCTTGGTCTTACGAATGAAAATTTTAGTGTGTCGAGCGCTTATGTAAACATGTCCAAATACTTACGTAATACATCTTTTGAGCCACTGTTTACCATTTGCCCCCGACTATTGTTTGGCAGGAGCGATGCTTGGTAGCAGTTCATGTGCCCACCCTCGTAATTTGACGTGTGTTACTGAATAGTGCTAGAAATGTTTCAGAATGGGACCAGACTCGTTCCAGAACAAGTCCAGAAGGGTCCAAAAGGGTAGCAAAAAGAGCTGGCTCTGTAGGGTTAAGTACCCGCGACCCGCTAGTCACAATTATGCGAGTCACGTTGATTGCTTCAATATCGCATAATAATCGTTGTGACACTTGTTCAACCAGAGTGACAGCAAAGTATTGTAGATTGCGAAGGGTATATTTTACCCGAGCTGGACATTCCGCCAATAAATACCTCTCGTGAGCCACCCCTACTAATGTTGAGCAACGCCTCTGCGCCAAATTTCACCGACTCTCCTAAACTTCCCCTCCCTGCATACTGTAAGATCAAAACACCACGAAAATTGAGAAACAAATCCCACAACGAGTCAAACCACCAATTAAGCGATAAAGACATACACAATCGTCGTGCATTCGAGCAAACAAATCAATCTGAAGTCGAAGTTACATCAGTCTGCCAGCTTGCTTACATTTGATACAGATATATATATACATATACAACTAATTCAATTGTGGATACACAAACGTGTCATATTGAATACGTTGAACCCCTGATAGAGGACGCGACGTTAGTTAATTGGGTACATAAATTGTATCATTAAAAAACAAATTTGGTAGCTTCACTCATAATTTACTTGAAGCAGTATCAATCCAATAACAAACCAAAATGCAAGAATTCGCTGGTCCTGTCAACGAGTACACCTTGGATCAGGTGATAAATAATCAGACTTCGACGTCTAGTCGGATGACAGTCAAGGAATACAAGAGAATTGGAGAAGGTGCCTTTGGAACAGTGGTCGAAGCGGTTTTGAAATATGCCCCCTCTTCTGAATCCGCGAGCTCCAACTCGTCACAAAGCGAAGAATGGCTTGGGCCATTTGCCATCAAAAGAGTTCTTGCGCAAACCGAATATAAATCAAGAGAGCTTGAAATCTTGAGGGTTGTCAATCATCCCAACATCGTCAGCTTAAGATTCTTTTTTGATAAGGCTAGTTCCAATTCCAGCGATAAGACTATTTATCAAAACTTAGTGATGGAATGCTTACCATCAAACTTACAAAGTGAAATCAAATATTATAGACAATCAAAGTATACCATACCATATCCCCATATGAAAGCATATACATTCCAACTAGCAAGAGCAATGCTTTATTTACATGGATTTGGAATTTCACATAGAGATATAAAGCCTTCCAATATTTTAGTCGATCCATCTACTGTCAAGCTAAAGATTTGTGATTTTGGCAGTGCCAAGAGATTAGAACCCAACCAAGCATCCGTTAGTTATATTTGTTCCAGATACTACAGAGCTCCTGAGCTAATAGTGGGATGTTCTGTGTATACCACCAAGATCGATATTTGGGGCTTGGGATGTGTGATTGCCGAGATGTTTTTGGGCAAACCGATTTTCCAGGGCCAGTCACCTGAATTACAATTGAAAGAGATCTCGAAATTGTTGGGACCTCCTCCTAATACCTTTTTCTTCAAAAGCAATCCTCAGTACAGAGGTAATATGTTTACCAACAAATTATTCAGCTGCACTATAGAGGAAAGATTCAAACAAATCTTCAGTAATTCGCCCCCTGATGCCATTGATCTATTGTTGAAAATCTTGGTATACGATCCAGAGTTAAGAGCAAGCCCTAGAAAAGTTTTAGTGCATCCTTTCTTCCATGAGTTGAAGAGTAAAGACTTCCATGTTTATCCTAGAGGCTCATCCGAACCAATTGCATTAAATTTGTTCAACTTTAGTGAATATGAGTTGGAATTACTAGGGGCATTGAAAGATGAGTTACTTTCAACCAACAAATAGACGACCATAACACAAGCACCAATTTCAGGACCAACCCACCATAATCCAACCAATCTGGGATGTTTTATGCTTTTGCTACAAAGTGGTAATGCTAGTCTCATCGTCATATATGTCATCATAGTTTCTCTTTTCGGGCCAGGGAAATTCTGGACTTTCCCTGATCCTAACAAAATATACTCCAATCTCTGCTTTTTTTTCTCTTCTATCCTAATATTTATTGAGTGTTTTCATGATATTGAGACATGTCATCTTGTTTACTTCCTATTTTTATATTTTCTAACTTATGTACGTTATTAATGTTACATTATTATCTGAGTTATAATGCTAAGCTATAGCTGTATTCATCCTCGATGTTTTGAGATAACCACAATGTAATGCAACTCAACATGATACATCCATTACAGACGATATTTGAAACGCCCATTCCCAAAGTTGGGAACGAATAATGCTTCAACAAGAACTTCAATATTAACACCATGAATGAACCAGCCAATCCTCCGGCCAATAAAGAAAATCCAAAAAACAAGATAACTCTGGCTGCCCACGCATTATTGTTACTACTCAAGAACGAGTTGTTGGATTCGTTGAACAAGTTGGCTTTTTCAATCAGATTGACAATCAACATGCCCAAACTTGAACAGATGAACGGGATCCAATCAACAAAAGTGACATGGACCGAGGATGCATTGACGGTTTTGGAGTAAATAGCGGCGTCGATTATCAGCCAGAACCCAATGGCATACAAGGCACCAGCCAAATAGACACCAAAGGCCCTAAGCTTTGCAGACTTGGGTAACTTCAATGAAGAGGCATTGAACCTAAATAAGTGATTCGTTTGTTCCATGATTGATCAATTGTATGACTAGTCAAACACTAAGGTCTTGGTTTGAGCTCGTTATCGATTTTGAGGATCACACTGAGGCCAAAAATAGGGAGCCAAAATAGGGAGAAAAATACGGAGGCAATTAGTGAGAGTCAGCTTAGGAAGGAGGCGCACCAAGAGAATGCAGTGTACTCCAACTCTGTGCATTACAGCGAGTCTATATGATGGGATTATATATGTATTCGTAGCTATACAATTATGGGGCTATTTGTGTTGTAGGTAGATTCGAGGACTTGTGGTGAGTTCGTGTTGGAGTTCGTGGTAGAGTTCGCATCGGTATCTCTCGCCAGCCCAGTCTCACTATCGAGCTGGGGCGTCGCGCTGGGCTCCGTGGGGGTGCTCACGGTTTTTGGGGTAACCTCACGCGCCTCTCTAATGTACTTTGGATTCAATTCAAACACATTGACAGTGCCGTCTGTAGTACAGGCAACTAGCCGCCTGCCGTTGTCATACGTATCGACTTGCAATACACAATCGTTGTTTGTGTTGTGCTGAAACACAATCGACTTGGTCTGCAAGTCCCACACTAGTATGCCGCTAGACTGCGACCCCGAAACAATTTTGGGATCAGCAGTGATAGTGATAAACTTGGTGCCACAGTTGTACTTTTCGCTGACCGGCGCCGAGTTTATGCCAGTGTATGTCTTGAGAACCAAGTTGTCCATGTAGTCCCAAAGACGGATTTTCCCGTCCAAACTAGAGCTGAGTATATACTTACCGTTAGGCGAGAGCTCCACGTTGGAGATTGGAAAATTGAGTACATCTTTGGTGGATGCGGTCGCCGTACCGTGACTGGTACTGTTGTAGGTCAAGGTCTTTAAGCACTGGCCTGTTTCTAAGTCAAATAGTCTCATGAGTCCGTCATACGACGCACTTACAATGATCGAGTTATCGGGCGTGAGACTTATTGATACGACGGGGTCTGAGTGAGCAGCCAATGTCTTCAATACTCTGCCGGACGTCAAGTCCCAGATAGTTATGGTTTCGTCTGCAGATCCACTGATCAACATGTTGCCTTTCGAAGTGAACTTGATGGTGGTGATGTGGTAGGTGTGTTTTTTCAAGGTGGTGATGCATTTCTGGTTCTTGATGGACCATAGCCGGATGGTGAGATCATTGGAACATGACGCTATTATGTTGGAATTTATAGGTGAAAAATCAATGTCGGAGATCCCGTTGGTGTGTCCTCGAAGTTCTGCTATGACAGTTCCATTATTTATATTGTATATCTTGATGGTGGAGTCCGATGAACAAGTAGCGAATTTGGTGCCCTCCGGGGAGATTTTTATGCTGTTGATGGAGGCAGTGTGTTGTTTTTGTAGTGAGTACTTTAATGCATACAAGTCAGGTATCGATGCTCTTCCATTTGGTACTTCTTCTGTCATCACCAACAGTTGACTAACACAAAATATATTATACTCGATGTCTTACTCCTCGCATGCGCATTTTACAAAATGTTGATATCAAATTGCTGCACTGAATAGGCTGCGAAATATTTTAATGTCTACCTACTTATAGTTGAATCCTGTTACTTTATTTTGAATTAATGTTTACTTTATCTTTTGTCATTTTCATATGCTCATTACATGGAAAGACCAGCTACTCCCACTTCTTTAGTATTGTCAGATGCTCCAATTTTTTCATTATCAGCTCCCCCAGTTTTCTTTCATCTTATCTATCCAGGACTCAAACAAACTGTGCTCTATTTCGTCAAACACCGAGCCAAAACGATCATTGGGAGTGGTTTCTGAGACCTGGCGTTGATTTACATAAAAGTTGGATGGAATGATTAGTTTTCGGAGCATGGCTTTGGAGTTGTTGCCGTATGACTCCAAGTCTGTAGACGACTTGCTGATTTCCTTGAGGAAGTACTTCAAGTATTGAAACACCAAGATCTTCTTGTAGTTCGTGTCGTTGGGATCGGATGTTTGGGTAAAGCTGAACAAGTTCAACAAGTCGTTGTTGAGCGCCACCAAAAGATCGTACTGTTGGGTATTGAGACTATTTTTTGTTTCGAGCTTGTGAAAGACTTTGTTGAGAATGCGATGGAATTCGGGCTTGATGTTCTTTTTGAATTGGTCTTGCTTGGTGTTAGTCTTTAGTAAGCTCTGGTAGTTAAGAGAGACGTTTTCGTGGATTGGCTTTGCCTTTATTCCGGGCGATTTCGAAGACTCTCGCGACGACTTGAGGCTCGGAGGAATCCCGTTGATCAGACTGATGTCGAAGTGGAACTGACCCAGCTCAGTGGCATCGTCCTCTTCTCCACGCCACTTTTTCTGGTTCTTAACCATTTCCGTCGGCATATAGAAATTGTGGTTTTTAATTACATGGTTTTCTTGGTCCCATAACTGTTTCTTGGTGATGAGACTCTTTACCTTCTTGGCCTTGTCGCTAGACTTTTTGTACTTGGTGATGAACTTGTGACTGAGAAGTTTTGTGGCCGAATACCTTTCCTTGGGGTCCACTATAAAACATTTCTCCAAGAAATCTTTGAGAATGGGCGACATGTCCATGCTGGCAAGTCCTATTATATTGATAAAGTCTTGGTTACTATGACACCGACTGATTTGCCGAAGTGCTTTCATGGGTGGAAAATGGCTTTGCAATGGTGGTTTGCCATTATATATCTCATATGTACAACATCCTAATGACCATATATCAGCTTTGAAACTGTGTCCACCGTTATTATTTAATATCACCTCGGGAGCCATCCAATATGGTGTTCCTACAGTGGTGTTTCTTCGTGAGAAATTCGATGATAGTTGTGTAGATACTCCAAAGTCGGTCAACTTGACTTCTCCTAGTTTACTTAGAAGAATATTTTGCGACTTCAAGTCTCGGTGGATCTTGCCTTGGTTATGTAAATACTCCAAAGCCACCAAGATCTGGCCCACTATTATCAGGATCAAGGACTCGTCCACCACGGGTCCGGGCTTGAGCATGTCAAATAGCGATCCTCCATTAACAAACTCCATAATCACCCATAACTTATACTGCTTGACAAAACACCCCAAATACTTGGTGATCTGCTCCAAACGACACTCTGAGATTATTTGTATTTCTTTGTTAATTTCAAACAAGTCGGTCAGGTCATTTTCAAGGTCAATCTGCTTGATTGCCACTTCCTCGTTGGTAGCTTTGATAATGCCTCGATAAACCACCCCAAAGCCTCCTCGTCCTACTTCCTCGCATACTTCTAGCTCATCCGCTGCATTTACGCGGGTCATACCAAAATGAGAGTGAGATGTTGTGGTATGCTGAAATCTCGTGTCTGTTATGTCTAGTTGTCTAGTGTCTAGTGTCTGGTGTGTAGTGGCTGGGATGTCTAGTAATGCTTTGTTTAGCTTGTTGTTCGTCTCGTACTATCAAAATAGACAAAAAAAAATAAATGAGATCAAAACAATTCTGGAAAAGAGTGACTGTTGGTGATTGATAAGAAGTGGAGATAGATATGTTTCTAAGAGGGATATGGCCACGGTATACGCGAAATGCATGGTCCATAAAGCCGAGGGCTTTTACTAAAACGTATTCTACTGAGCCGGAACTCTTTCTATTGAAAAGTTTGGGTTCATCCAAGCAAATAGATAATGGTATTTTGAGATGCACCATATTTGACGACCAGGGCAATATGGTCCACCATGGCAAAGACATAAGAAGAATAGACTTTATGAAAAAACACAACCTAGTGCCACGAGACTTTAGAAAGATATCTCGTCACCAGTACTACGCCGCCACCGCTAGTAACGCTGGTGCCACTAGTGCCTTCATAGATATGGTTCCGTCCATTGTGGTTAGAAAAGACTGTATCTTACTAAACCTACTTAACATAAGAGCCATGATAAAACACGATATGGTCACAATCTTTGATAGTTCTACCGGTGGCAGTGGCAGTCGTCTCAACGAGTCGCATTCACAATCGATGTTCTTGAAAGACTTGAGCCAGCGACTCAAGATCCAGGGCGATGACTTGCCGTACGAATTTAGAGCCGTGGAAGCCATTCTAGTTCATGTAATGTCCAACCTTACCACTGAAATGAAGGTCCACACCACGGTGTTGAAGAATATCTTGAAGGGGCTTGAAAAGTCTATCGAACGAGTGCGGCTTCGGTACCTCTTGATCCAGCACAAGAAAATCACCCAGTTTCACCAAAAGGCTTTGTTGATCCGTGACCTTATCAATGACACCCTTGATGAAGATGATGAACTTAATGATATGTACCTTACTGATATCAAGAACGGGGTTCCTAGAACTGGTACTAATCATGCTGAAATCGAAATGCTTTTCGAATCCTACTACAAAACCAGCGACGAAATCGTTCAGACAGTTGAGAACTTGCGGTCGCAAATCAAAACTACAGAAGAAATCATCAATATAGTGCTTGACTCGAACAGAAACGAACTCATGTTGCTTGGACTCAAGTTTTCCACCGGGCTTTTATCGACTTGCATTGCCTTGTTCGTGGCTTCGTTGTACGGTATGAACTTAGAGAATTTTATTGAAGAATACGACGGAGGCTTTGAAGCGGTGGTGGCCGTCAGTTCGCTCTTACTAATTGCATTGCTATTGTTTAGTGTTAGGCAGTTGAAGAAGCTCCAAAAAGTGACCATGACGGGAATAAGTAGAGAAGGCATGAGATTAAGAGTGGAAAGTTGACAGTGTATATATTTCTTAATGACTAATGACTATTTTGGCTCAAACTCAACATCTATGTTGGGTGTAAGATATGACGAACTCGTACTTCTAGGCCGGGTGCTTGGTGTAGCGTCTTTTGGCGGTGGCATTGGTGTTTCCCGTTTTCTTATCCTGTAATCACTTATACCGTTCATATCCACAGATCCCAGCGGTGTGTGTCTTGGAGAGCCACTTGGTGAAGGATTGGGCGTGGCTTTGGTTCTGAAAGGTCTTAAAGTGAAATTTTCTCCACTAAGAGGTCTAGGACTTTTGGGGATCGTGCCGGTGACAATTGTACGGTTTCCTGTGCTTTTTGATGGAGTAGATGGCACTTCTGCAGATATGGTTGGTGGAGGAATACTGGGCAATTTCTTCAATCCGATCTTTTCATTTTCCCGCTTAGTCCTATAGCTTTTCTCGTTATTCACAAGGATTTTCAACAATTTGATTCTTACTTGCAAATTCAACAAGTCTTCAAGTAAAAGCTGGTACAAACCCAACGGTGGTTTGAAACCCGACGAGTTTTTCACTGGAGATGGTCTGAAGATCAAGTGAATGAATGGAACTGAGCCAATTTGGTCCATAGAATTCAAGTTCTTGATGCTTTCGTTCAAGTCTATGGCTTCTAACTTGTTCAGTCCCGCATCTTCGCTAGATTCATCGAAAGTTTCATAGGATGGAATATGATCGAGGCCGTAAGAGTTGGCAATATGCTCCAAGATAAATATCAACGAAGCCAAGTTGCTTCTAGGAATCGAACCCACAAGCCGACAAAGCTCATCGACTCTCAGCTCGTGATCAAACTCATTTGACTCTTTGTAAAGGTTAATAATTGGATCATAAACCAAGTACGGAATAACAGAATCGGATATTTCAAGCAACCAGTTCTTCAAGTAGTTTATTGAGCTTGTGGCAGGAACAGTCTTGAATGAGTCGATCACAACATCAAGCATATCGCTATGTACTATTGATTCTTGGGGCACGTCCAAGTCGCTTGGACTAACGTAAGCATTGAGTATACAAATAATTTGCTCTTTGACAGACCAATAATCCTGATGGTTTAAAGGAGCATTCCATAGTTCTGAGGCCCTATCGTTCTTTTTTGATTCAATTGACTTGATCAAGCCATAAAGAAACCGCGGAATAGAGCTGATGGTTGGCTGCTGTGAGTGTTCATCTTCCAAGCTTGATAATTGGATATGAAGCTGAATGTCTTTGTAAATATTGAACTGACGTTTTAGGTTTTGGAAGTTATTATTCGATTGGTTGGTACTAAAGTGTTTCTTGGTCAAGTTGTTGGGCGAGACAAATGATGGGAAGTATATTCCGGTGGAAAAGTCATCGAGTAGTTTCTGGAAGTCTGTATCGTAGTTTTCGGGTTTATTCACTCTTTCGATGAAATCCTTAGCATGCTCATGTAAATTATTGGTAGATACCAACGAGCTATTATATATGATTTCCAGCAATTTTGCCAAACTTTGGTATACGAGTCTAATCTTGGCTTTTTCGAAGTTTTCAAGGGTCTGTGACTTGGACGAAATTTCTAAATCCAAAAGATACTTGATGTGCTGTAATTCCAAGTAGTTTTCGTTATACTTTTCTTCAACTTCAACCAATTGCTCGGAGTAGTTGTTTTTCAACAACGACGACCTCATGGATTTGAACATTCCGTTGAACCTTTTGGATGTTTCGTTCATGAATTTAGTGGTATTCTCGTCGATGGTGAGTCTCTTCGATCTTGGTGTATGTGGACTATCAGTGCTTGAATACGGAGGACTGCTAGGGTCCTTCGATGATTTCTTTGTTGGCGTTTCTGGCTGGACAGATTGCTCTTCGTATGCAGCTATGTACAATGCCAAGTCGGACCACTCAAACCACATGCCTTCACTTTTGAACTTGCTTGCTCCAAGAAATCCAGTTCCAACTAGAAACTTGTGGTCAATCAATGACTGGCCAAATCTTTCAAGATTGACTCGGGTGGGTTCTACACCAAAGGGCCTATGCTTTGTTATGTAATCGCATAACTGATCACTGCTAATTATTTCATTTTTGTATCCTGGAATTGGAATTTTTCTCTTGATGGTCTGAATAGACGAGGTCAATTTTGCAAAGAAAGAACTTAAATGAACTACGTTTCGAACCTTGATATTTCCAAGCACTAACGGGAAGTCAAAATCAAAGTCAGACTTTTCCTCTACATTGTTCTCATCATTCAGTTCGTCAGTACTTCTATCGTATGCAGTATTGGAATCAAAAGACTGATCTTCTTCTTTGAGTTCCGTAATGTGATGATCCATCAGCGTAGATTGGGTGGTTTCCGAGAGTTCTTGGAGTCTTATCAACTCGTCATATTGGCCCTTGAGTTTCTCCACAGTATTGTACGTTTCTTCATATGTTTCGAACAAATCGACATACTCGTCCAATATCTTTCTGACTTGTGGTTCATGATACTTGATAAAAGCCGAGATCTTTTCCAATACTTCACGGTCTATTACAGAAGCTAAAAGCAGTAAGTTTTTAGACTCTTTGGCCAAATTTTGTATGGAGAGTTCCCATGCACTTCCCATAGTTATAGGGCCATCAACAGAAGCTTGTTTTGTACCGGGCTTGACGATTTTGGTGAGTGGTGAAGAAGATTCGAGACTGACTGCTCTGAACGATTCACTGATTTTCTTAAGTGCTTTGTTGCCTTTGGGCTGATGGGCAAATGGTGACTTTATACTGGAGTCATAGGGCCTGAAAGTGCTGTCGAGAGTAAAGGAATCTATGCTGAGCTTGGCCAAGTACTCGCTGTTGGAATGGAAGTAGTTCATGTAGTTGAACACCAATTGTCGCAACTCATGAGTCTGTTGGATCGATCGGTGGGTCTGTTCATATAGGTGGTCTATGCCACTTTTGTAGTCAGCAGACCAGTAGTAATTGGAAAACTGAGACATCTATAAGGGTTGTATATGTACAGATCACGTCACGTCGATTTTTGGTTCAGATTCTTTTTTCTGTTTACGATTTGCATTTTGAATTGTTATCTGGGAGTCGTGTTAGCACAAGGCTGATCTGGGGTAGAGAAATTCATAGAACGAACAAATGACACTACACTGATAATTTGTTTGATCGTCGGTGGTTATGGACATGTATCAGAAAAACATAAGGGCAACGTATCAGTACAATCTATAAGGATCCTAGTTTCAGTATGCCAAGTCAAGATGGAAGAAATAAATGGCGAAAAATAATGGCGAGAATACATGGAATACATCTAAGTGCGTAAGTAAGACCTAGACATTCATGACATCTTTGCCAAGATATAGTGATGTATGGCAGTGTAGTTATCCTAGATCATATGTCAATGGTTAGTAATCATCCCCCTGCTGTCAGTTGCGACTAGTGTGATATCCGTGGTTATCGATGGTGCCATACCATTAATTAAGCACGGAGATTAATTAATCATAGATCTCACAGCCCTCACATTTTATGCTGCAAAAAGGAAATAATTCCTGCCCTAAACAGTATCTAGTACTGAAACTGATAGCAATTGGGGAAATTGAGAAAACTGTGGTGTTGCAGAGGCTGAAAAAAAAGCTGCAAATTGTGCATTTTGACGCAATCGAAATTCCAAATATGCCACATCGTTATTATGAGGCTTTATCGCCAGAGATTACGCCAGCAGTTGTTCCTAATTTCAATCTAATCTGTGCTTAGCGAAACCATGGCATGTAGGCGGTTTTTGCTGAGAATCTAAGCGGCTTATCCGAAGGCATTTTCATATATAAGACACGTATTTTTCCAATGGTAGCATCTATAATGGTCTAGGGCTGCAAGATGAGCAAAGAATTTCCAGAAGACTCCAAGAATAACGTGGTTCACGATGTGGTGAGCGACCTCGAGTCGTCGTCCATCGAAGGTGGTTCCAACTCCACCCACCATATATTTCAGGATCCCGTCATAGCTGAACACTATAGGGCCTTGTATGAAAAGACCCAGTATGAGTGTCGCGAATACTTTGATCCAGAATTTACTTGGACAGAGCAAGAAGAAAAGAAAGTGGTGTGGAAGAATGAATGGTACGTTACGTTCTGGGCTTTTATCATGTTCACTGCTTTGAACTTCGATAGAGGTAATTTGCAGCAGGCGCTCTCAGACAACTTCTTGGACGATTTGGGTATGACCACCAACCAGCTCAATATCGGTAACACCATAAACTTGGTATGCTTCTTGGCTGCCGAATTGCCCTCCCAGTTGATTTCTAAGAAGTTGGGGGCTGATGTGTGGATCCCAACCCAAATTGTGTTGTGGAGTGTAGTCTCAATGTCTCAGGCTGCTATCAAGAATTCTACAGGGTTCTATATTACCAGGTGTTTGTTAGGTGCATTGCAAGGTGGGTTCATCTGTGACGTGTGTCTTTGGATGAGTTATTTCTACACTTCATCTGAATTCCCAGTCAGACTCTCGCTCTTCTACATCTCAAATCCTATGTCGACAGTATGGTCGAGTTTGTTGGCTTTTGCGGTGTTGAAGATCAAAACCAATTCCATGCCTGAAGGCTGGAAATGGTTGTTTTTGTTGGAAGGTTTGGTTACTCTACTTGTGGGAATCTTTGCGTTCTTCAAAATGCCTGCCTCGGCTGTTCAGACCAAGGCATGGTACAGAAAGAAAGGCTGGTTCACCGACAGAGAAGAGAAAATCGTGGTCAATCGTGTGTTGCGTGACGATCCTACCAAGGGTGATATGCACAATAGACAGCCTGTGGGACCAAAGGAGCTCTTTTGGGCCTGTATGGACTACGACTTGCTTCCGATCTACATCCTTAGATTCTTGTTGGATATCTGTTCCGCGCCAATCTCCAACTATTTGCAGATTGTGCTTAGAGGAATGGGGTTCACTACGTTTGTGACTAATGCCTTGACCATTCCTTACAATGTCCTTGTGGTCGTCAGTATGATCACGCTCAGTTTCTTATCCGAAAAATTCAACAAGCGAGCATTGGCTCTAAGTGTCATCCCAATTTGGGTTTTGTCTACGTTAATCCCTCTTCGTTTCTGGCACGGCGCTCAAGTGAACAAATGGGGGACATTTGCGTTGTTGACTGTGTTGTTGGGACATCCTCCAAGTTGGCCCTTGTCTATCAGTTGGTGCTCCTCCAACTCCAATTCGGTGCGGTCCAGAGCGGTTTCTGCAGCCGTGGTCAATATTTTTTCACAGGCTGGTGGTATAGTGGCTGCGAATATTTATAGAAAGAACGACAAACCGCTCTATCACCAGGGAAACAACGCTTTGATAGGTATTTCTTTTGCTGCCTTGGCTGTGGGTATCTTTAGTCATTTTTACTACAAGCTCAGGAATGCTCATAGAGCTAAGAAATGGAATGCCCTCACGATTGAACAGCAGGAGGAGTACCACAGGAACCCTACTGAGAAAGGTAATAAGAGATTAGACTTTAGATTTAAATATTAGGTAACTGGTTTGTTTAATATAATGTACACAACATTTGACTATTTATACGTCATTCACTTGCTTGTAATGATTTACACTACCCCGTCTTATATGTTTTTTTAAAGGAGGCTGAACTATTTCGCTTGAAATATTCCGCATTTATGTTTATTTTTCTTAATATTTGATATTTCATGATAAGTTTGATCTTTGACCATGGAAAGCCAGCTCAAAAGAGAGATTGAGGATGTCAGAAGCGACATCGCGGCTCTTGAGGACGAGGTATTTGCCATTGAAAAGGAGAAAATAGAATTGCTAGCCAAACTAGACCAAATTCAAAACGAGGTCGAACATGAAGAGTCTGTATCTGCGATAACGAAGGATCCGGTCGACGATCCAGATATACCTCCTGTGCTTGAACATAGTCATTTCGACCCTTCAATTAGTCGCTTCTTCAGCATGGAGAATTCCAAGTCAACCATTATACCACCACCACCACCACCACCACCCCATCCTATAGAACACGATCATGTCAAAGCGTTGGTAGATCTAAAGGAGAACATACTACACGAAAACATATATAGAATAGGAGGGATTACCGCTTTTCCAGTCAACAGGCACCTTTTTAGTGAAGATAGTGAAATCCTAGGACTTCGTTTCGACCTTTTCTCCCATGCGAAGTGTATCTATTTGACCCCACATTACGTGATACTTCGCAAAGTAGTCACCACTGACAAGCAAGAACAAACGAGACGACATTGGCTGGTATACCGCCACACACTCCCCGTATACATACCACTAGAATCATTCACCCACGACTTGATACTTGAGTCTGAGACGGATGAGCAGCTGGCATTGGCTGATTTTACAGGTAAGATCCGCCAATTCTTAGTGTCAACTCAATACAAACACGACAAGCTAGATGAACTTAAGTCCAAGGTCAATTCCACCGTAACTTACAAAGTAGAACAAGATCTTCAATGCCAGAGGGTTCTCATCACTTTAGCTAGCAAGAACAGTCTTGAAAAGTGCGAACATAAGCTTGAGCTAAATTGTTCAATTGATACGGTAGAATCGGTTCATTTCAGTACAAATGGTAAGAGCAAGTCCAACCAAGCTGAGGTATGCAAAGCATTGCTTCAAGGGTGTCACTTTAACGACTTAAACGCTACATTTACAAAAATTGTCAAGCTTCTTCAGTAGTAACAATTATATTTGGACTGAACAATCTAACATATATAAACGTAAAATAAAAACGCAAACAGTTTTATAAAATATTTTAAAAGCCGTTGCCAAAACCAGCGCCGGTGGCTTGGTATCCTAAACCATTGGCAACTGGACCACTGGTGATCATCAATGGTTGGACGGAAGGAGATTCTTCTTCTTTCTTTTCGGCTTCTCTTCTCTTCTTCAAGTCTTCATAGACTTCATTGAGTTTCTTTTGGTTCTCGTAAGCAATCGAAATCTCGTAAGGTTTGATGAAGTTACCCAAGTTGTGTAACCAGGATAATTCGAGAACGTAATCTGGAGAAATGACATCGTATGAAGTGTATAACAAAGCAACGAAGCATTCGTGGTTACCGGTCTCGACAAAATAGTCTAATAATTCGTGGGCGATCTTGGTAGACTTGGAAATAGCAACAGTCTTGATCAAGCTAGCCCACAACTTGTCGTTCTTCAAGATGGAAATAGCCTTATTGAACTTCTTCTCCTTAGTGTACAAAGTAGCAGAAATCTGTCTGAAGAAGATGAGCTCGTGGTTTTCCAACCTTTCAGCCAAATCCAACTTGTTGAATCTGTCGTTGGATTCGTTTTCAATGGAAGATCTCAAAGACTTGTAATCTTCTTCTTCGATCAACAAATCGTGGTAAGCAGAGTTGACAACTGAGTTGTTCTTTTCCAAAACCGAAATCAAAAATGGCTTGATCAATGGCAAATTGTCTGATTTGACAAAAATTCTGACAACTCTTGGCAAGTCTAACTTAGGAGTCAAAACAGTCAACAAATCAACCAATAATGATGGGTTTTCGTTCAAGTAAAAGTTGATGGCCTTGTAATAGATTTCCAAGTTTGGTGCCTTGACAATGATTTCCTTGAAGGAGGCGTGGTCAAATGCAACCTCCGATCGTTCAATCATTGTCAAAGCAGCATTGTCCCATTCTTCGTAGTGACAGTACAAGAAAATCAACTCAGGATACAAGTGTGCTTCCTCACAGGCAGTCAACACTTTTGGAATGTTGATTCTGGACCAGAACAACTTCAAGTGTTCCATAACCTTTTCTGGGCTGTACTTGGCATATAAGGTAGCCAATTCAGTGAACATACCCATATGGGCTCTTTCCAAACCGAGACCACTTTCGAAAAGGGCAATCAATTCGTTGAAGTAACCGTTGTATTCGTAGGTCTTGACTAATTCTGGAAGCTCTTCAGCATCAATGATCAAGTTCAAACCACAGATTTGAGCCAATCTGAACTCTTTGTTTTCAATACAAGCACTGTTGACTTGCTTCCAGACATTGGTGTTGGAAGCCTTTCTGGCACAATCAACGGCACCCTGGTAATCTTCCAAGTAAACCAAGGTGGTAGCTAACTTGGAGTATTTGGAGACGTTGCTATACAAAATCTTGGCGGCTTTATAGTTCTTGGCTTCGAATAACTTGTCACCAATCGATTCCAAGTCAGCAACATTGGAGCCGCCGACAAAAGATTCGATGTCTGATAATCTGTCCAACGAGGCATAAGCATTAATAAGGGCACCATCAATGACTGGTTCTCTCAAAGTTTCTCTGGCCATGTCCAAGAATGCAATCAACTCCTCTTCTTTACCAGCATGTTCGGCAATCTCAATAACTTGCTCGTAATTATCAGGGATCTTCGACTTAACATAAGAGTCAATAGCTTCTGGAATACGCAAACCATTCAATTGGGCGTTACCTAAAGCGTGCCACAATTCAGGAGAATCGTACTTTTCAGCATATTGTTCACCTCTGTCCAAAGACATGATATCTTCAACCAACACCTTAATAGCGTTTAATCTCATTTCGAATTTGTCATAGACTTCAAAGGCCTCCTCGTACAATTGGTTGTCAATACACAATGGGGCGATTTCCTCAGCATCGAACTTGTCCATCTTTTCAATATAGTTGCTGACTCTTGAAGGATCGGCTTTAATGGCAGTCAAGATCAATAATCCTTGTAATGAAGTATTGTCATTGAATGGAGATGGCTCTAAAATGATCTTTTCCAACAATTCAATCAACTCTTGAGGCAAGTCGTTTTCCATAAAAGCCTTAACAGTGATGGAAATTGGCTCAGGATCAGTCAATTCTGGGATACCGGTAGAGATAACCTGGTCGACCAATTGCCTTCTGTGGATATTGTCTTCACTCAAAACCTTGTTCCACAAGTCAAAGTCGGATTTGCTCAACAAGTATCTGGCTTGGTACTTGTACATCTTGTTTTCATTGGTGATGTTGATCAATTCGTCATCGTTTCCACCTTTAGAGTAGGAAATGTAAGCCAAGTAAGGGTCTCTCTTTTCACAGTACTTACCAACAACCAAAGTATCATAGTTTTGGTTTTCTTGCAAGAACTTTTCAGGTTGGTTATTGGAGTCAATGTAAATCTTGGCCAAAGTGTTGTAGACCTCTTGGTCGTTAGAACCGCCTTCTAAGGTCTTTTCCAAAAATGGCAATAAAATCTTCAATCTGTTTCTCTTTTCAACTTCAGCCACCAATTCCTTGATAGGAACACGGCCCAAGACAGAATCCAATAATCCTTTGATGATAGATTCGTCACAGTCAACGTCCAATAAACCAGCAATAACTTGTGGGGTGTTGGCTGGGTTGACGGATTGAACGTAGACTTCGATAAACTTAAAGTATTGGTTCTTGTACAAGAACAAGATCAAGTCGTGCACGAAGTTGAATCTGTCACAAACAATAATCAAAGGTAATTGATCGTCCAACTTGAATTCTTTCAAGAAGTTCTTGACCTTTTCACCGTTATACACGTTGTTGTCTCTAACAACTCTTTCGATTTCCTTGGTCTTGTTCAACTTAGCAGCAGACTGGATGTACTTAAATACAACGTCTGGTTCCTGAGTTAAGTTAACAATGGATGATAAGTAGTAGAACAAGCCTTCCGTACACTTGAAGTCTTCAAAGAGCTTGATCAAAGTTAAAGGACCAATTAAGTCAGAATACTTGGTTGCAACTAAGATTACAACTTGCAAGTTTTGTTGCATGTTGTTGCTCAACAATTCCTTCAAACAAGCCACTGATTGTTGAACGTTCAATTGACCAAAGTATCCCACCAACCAATCGACTGGCAAGACATTGGTGTGGACAACAACTCTCTTGATATCCCTCAAATCATCGTAATGTTCTAATGCTCTTTGGAATAGTCCTGACTTTTCACACAATTTTCCAATGGTAGGTTTATCATAATGGCTGAACATGTTGTTGCCTAAGATGGCATCTGCAACTTGTGGAGCATTCAATAAGTTGACTTCCAAAACCTTGGTTTGCAAGTGTCCTTCGGCTGGAGAGTCGTTCTTCAATGCATCTAACAAGAAGGCAGTACCTTGTTGGAAGTAGTTTTGGGAAAAGAACAAGTCAGCAATGGTTTCAACCTTCAAGTTGGCATCCGGGCTCTGCAACAAGGATGTGGCAAACTCACTGGCCTTATCAGGGTTAACTCTGACCAAGTTTTGGATCAAGTTGGTGTAATCTGGGTTATAGCCAACCTTTTGACAGTATGGCAAAATCTTGTCGAATTGACCCAATTCTGCCAAACATGAAACAACCTTGATGTTAACATTGGCCCTGACGTAAACAGCCAATGCCAATGCAGGATCATTGTAGCTCTTGACGATATCACCCAATTCTTCCGACGAGGTCAACTTGTCTTCCTTCAACCACTTTTCAAACAATGGTTTACGGTCTTGTTGCAATACTGGCTTGGCCAACTCAATAGACTCGTACTTGTTCAAAGTACCTCTGTCCAACAAGGTAGAAAAGTACTGTAAAATTGGGGAAATTTGGCCTGGTTGAGGGGTGATATGTTTCAACTTGTTGATAGTGTCTTGAGTACGCAATTGTTCAGAAGAAGCAGCCACTTTGGCAGCGTTGGCGTAATCACCTTGGTTCAAATAATTTTGGAATTGCTGGTTGAACAAGTTTTCAGCACCCGGGAAACCACCACGAGATGATAAAGCCAATGCCAAAGGAACATTGGACAATTTCTCCAACACATAAGGTATAATCTTATCCTTGGCGACTTCAACACTCAACACTTGACCGGACTTGTTGATAGTGACGATACCCGTGCCATTGTTGTAAGAGGAAGCAGTGAAAACGGGGTCAGCAGTGATTCTGTTGACAAACAAGTTTGCTCCGGTTTCCATATCGTACAAGTGAATGAAACCGTATTTAGTCAACACATAAACGATTCCGTATGCGTTAGAAGCTTGCAAACTGATTGGGAAGTCATTGGCAGCATCAGGAGGGAAAAAGATATCTACCGATTTCTTTTGGAAGGGTGGATTACCGTCGACGTGATCAATTTCGATGATGTGTAAGTTACCTTGTCCTTGGGCGTTTTTGTTACCAACACAGAACACCTTTGTAGGGGCATTGGCACCAGACAACTTGATGGAAGCAAACTTGGAAACGTGACCTTCGATTGCCTGAGAAACGTTACGGGCTTTCGAGAACAACTGAATGTGACCGGCGATACGACCGTCTTCCTGGGCGATACCATTGACGGCGAACCAGTTCAAATCCGGTTCAGCTACAATATTTATAATCTGACAGTTGTTCAAGGTATGATGCCTTTCGGTCAATTTGATGGGACCATTGTTGGAACCGTCAAACACGTTCCAGTAGTAAATGGCAGATCCAGTGACCAAACCCAAGTGGGTGTTGTCCAACCATTTCCAAAAGATTACCGGTTCGTCCAACGTAAAAGCCTTTAATCTCTGTTTGGTTTCCAAGTTGAAAATCTGCAAGGTGGTACCATTGGCTCTCAAGGAAACAACGAATTGATCTGGATGCATAATAGCGTTATCGGCGGTCATATTTTTTCTGGTGATTTCGTTACTGTTCTTCAAATCAACAATTGCTACGGTGTTGCCGTTAGCTCCTGATTCCCTGATACAGACATAGTGGTCCGATTCCAAGGTGGTGGATTTGAAGTCCAATGAGCTTTGCTGGATCCCTAATTGAGTCAACTGGACCAATTCAGTGAAGTCGATCGGGATATCATTCGACATTTTGACCGAAAGATTTGGCAAAGAATTTTGGGGTAGTGTCAGTAATGAAAATTCAAGCTCAGGATAATAGTACAGTTAACAATGAATAATTAACCTAGCTAATTCAATCTATGATTTGGCCCGTGGTTTTAATTGATTGATTATTCCAATTGTTTTTCCGTGGCCCACTGAATTGTTTGATTGATCTCCAACTGTCGTCCACGCTGTTCACCACTGGAATTTTGTGGATCTTAGTCACGTGAGCGGTGCGGAAGGCGGCGGCAGATTGCTCTAAATTAAAGTTGTGAACCAGCCGAAGCTGGATCATGTGATATGTCCAGGAGGCCTACAGCCTGATACAAAGAAGCAACCCTTCACCCTACAGCAATGTAGTATTAAAGGCTTGTTATTTATTGGCACTGTGTGCTCAAACTATTATTAAAACGGTTCTCTGTTATTCGCTCATATATTCGATCACGTGGTCAAGCCAGATCTTACCTCATGCCCCCATTAAATTTTGCACCAATTTAATACAGATTAATACGATAGTTGTCGGATCAAATAATGCGCTTTGGAGTGTGATAGAGTGCCTATTGATTCGTATCATCGGAGTCTCGTAAATTTCATAAAGAAAACTTTTCTAATATATATTGGTGTCACAGTGTACTGAATACATAGCATCAAGTATACCAATTGAGTATTTGATGATGCAATAGGTGACGTTAAAGAAATTCAAACTATTTAGAATACCTGAAAAATCTCCAGTTCATTACATTTTGACTAATAAGCAGGTAATAGACAATAATTGCTCTTACAGCTAATGGCAATGATCCAGCTTAACATTGAACATTTATATTAGAGCTCTACAATGGTTTGATTGTCCTATCCTCATTAGTGGTGAACATCTAAATAGGGGGAATCACCTTGTTAATTGCATCTTCAACTATCGTATTGGTGAAACCTGTAGGTGAAGCGTCATTCTTCAGGGATTGTGACTGGTCCAAATACTTTTCGACATAACGGAAATCGCTACCGTACCAGTCGCCAGCTAATATATCTATTTCCTGACGTCGAAGATCGTTGTTTGCCGGATCATTGGATGTAAATACCTTGTCGCATTCCCAGTCGACCAACCAATAGCCTACTTTACGTGTGGCGACCTTTACATAGTCAGGCGTCGCAAAATTTTGGTCAGGGTCGCTACGCCATAGGACGAGAGCGACAGTCAAATCTCTTATTTCGTCTATAGCCCGCGTTGATAACCTGGTTTGTTTCGGAGCTAACGAAGCAAGACGATGGTTTCGCACAAACACTATTAATGAGTAGATATACTTTTTTATAGCAGGACTAACATAGATCTTGTGCCACTTATTGCGACAAGCTACTATTTCGTCTTGATACGTTTCCATTGGCCTTATATTGGCCGCTTCTTTCATACAAACCAGCTCTGATTCGTAGACATAGTTGAATGAAAACCAAAACTTTTCCTTGAGATATTGGTACATTTTGCGGTCATGATGTTGGTGTTCGAGAACAGCAATGACAGTAAACATAGTGGGAGTTCTTACCAGAAGATCTCGCACTTTCAGTGTTTCTGATGGACTTAATCGAGAAGCATTTGTGTCGTACTGATCCAACTCTAGTAAAAGTTGGTAGAGTTGTTTTTGCTGAGGATGGTCTAGAAGCTGAACATTTCTCCAAATTACTATAGTTCTGAGGACAGGGTGGCTCATGGAGTAGGTACACATACGTAGCAATAGTCGGTCAAAGTTCTTATCCTGTTTATATGCATCATATACATCGATTTCCACGAAATGGCTCGAGTCTATTTGGCACGCCTGAGCCACCACAAGCGTCCGGAACTGTTGGATCGTGGAAGCATACAGGTTTGTGGTGAGTGCGAACCGCTTGTTGCGGATTAGCGCTAGCGAGAGGGCCGTATAGAGACTGTCCATGGGAAGTAGAGGGTATGTCAGGTAGAATCGTTTCACAAGAGACGTCACATGGCCAAAATCACGCTAAAAGTCGCGTGAGTAACGAATGGCAAGGGGCAATGTATGGTGTATTTCTTGGGCACGTGCAGGTGATATCGGACGCGCAATGATTCGGTCCGTAAAACACGCAGGGGTTAAGAGAATACTTTCATGCTCGAATATGTACGAGTGAATTCGGTCCTGATTATTGTAGGGAAGTCTGAAGCCAAGAGTTGTGGTCACAACTTCTTAACCGGAACGTAATTCGGACTTATAAAATAAGTAACATATAACCTTTTTAAAAATACAAATAAATAAACAAATCTAGCTAAATCCTTGTCCCCCAGCACATCTCCCGATACCTCAGTTCCACTCCCGCGTTTTTATAAATGCGAGACAATTCAGACGCGGTTCTTGTCCGGCACACAATCGGTCGACAAAAGCTTAGACACGAATGAATCTGACGATTGTTCGCAACAATTAGCCTAAAGAAAAATAAACACAGACAATCGAGTAAAATTACACGATCAAATAAAAAAAAAACAGTCTAGACGGTAGGCCGATGGATGTATAATATTGGCATATACTGATAGTTGTCAACCAGACCACTGTAGTTACAAGGCATATTGGTCTAACTACTCCAACCTCTCCCTGTCTCACTCTCCACTCCATCTGTAGTAGGGCTAGTGTAAAGCCAGTGTAAGAATAGCCTAGCGCGCCTGTTCTGTCGGGTCTCGCAACCCCTAACCGTACGCACAATCCCTACACATACACGCTCCAACATGCTTGGTGTGTATATACATTAAACTAATTTGCTTGCGTCTACTGTTAGCGAGACTCCACGACCACTTTCTTTAGCGGCAAGTGAAGCAGGTTTTTTTTTTCCTTATATCGCAGTATTATTGTGAATCTTCATCTTGACAACTTTGTTTATTTCCACCAGTCACCAAGCTTCTGGACACATACTAGCTACTAGTGTGACAGACTGGAAGGCTAATCAAGACTCACAATACACCCAATCACCAAACTACACATTCGCTTAGATTAGTATTCTTCTAATTATCGTGGTATAATCGAGTCTGACGATGCAACAGTTCCCAAAGTTTCTTAGGTCAGAGAACCCGACCAAGTTTCATGATTCGCCGTTCCCGCCATTCAAAGTGGAGCACCGCTACAAGGGGGTCTACGAAAGAGCCGGTTTTGAAGTCAACACTGGTTATTCTGGTAGAAGCAGAGATGACCGGTCAATCCATTCCAAGTCCTCTGGGCATAAACACCATAAATACCCAACTCCTCCTAAAACTACATCGCCTACTTCAACTAGAAGTTCGCCCTTGAGTCCTTTATTCAATCCGAACAAAGGAACCTATCAAACTGCAGCCAGCACTCCTAATATCAGTCTTCAGCAACAGCCGTTTAACAAGCAAAGAAATAACTCGCTACCACACCAAGCATTCTATCAGGACCAATACCCGCAGCAACAGCAGCCGTACCAGGATAAGCATTCCAGGGCATATGCAAATGGACATCCTTCCAATAGAAACCCGTATGAACACCCTCCCCAATCGGCGCCGGCAACTTCCACCACTTATCCTGAGTTTTCCGGACATAACTATCCTGAAGCCAATCCTTCATATACTTCACGGTCATTGTCGAACGGTACTAGCGGTTCGAGTCCTGCACATCATAATGTAGACTCCCAAGTGACTTCTCCCTCTTCATATGAACGCGACTCTAGTCAACACCATGATGATACTCATAAAGTTCCTACTCGTGAAGCTGTTGATATGTCTCCTCCTGGCGATGATACCTTCAACTTCAGTCCCAATTCTACTATTCCACACAAGAATATCAGGAGTTTGCACCTTGATTTGTCGAAGGAAAACGAACTCGATGGTATTTCAGATTCTGAAAGCGACGCCAACCCGATGTTTTCAAAGTCAGACTCATTTAATGATACCAAAAACACCTCGGTAGAAAGGTTAGACTCTAGGCATAACAGTCAAGAGTCGGCTCAAAAGTTCGATCCTCGTAAAAGACACCAGCAACACCAGAGATCGGGATCGTCAATGACCAACTCTACTACGTCATCTCATAATGGAAGTTCTTTAGCGTTCACTAGAAGAGATAACTATCCATCGATAAGTGAAGAGCCACAAGCACCTTCCACTTCAGCCCCTTATCCAGCTGAATCTACTCCTGAGATTAGGTTTTCGTATGGAGCCACTCCCAATGCTGAACCTTCTCAACAATTCGATCACTTCAGAAATGAACAGAACGCTCCTAGCCAAAGTCTTAATACAGACTATCAGAAGTTCTTGGGAGGTGAAACGACCAAGATTAATAGAACAAGTCAACTCTCAATGGTAAGTTCGATCATTTCTAAGGACTCGATGTATGAAGATGAAGACGATGAGGTTGAAAAGGAGTTGGAAAGACAACTCCAGACGTTGAAAATGGCTGGAAACTCTAGCAATATCGACCTTCAAAATAAAACTAAAACCACCACACGACCAAGCCATGATTATGGCTATGGAAATGCAAGGAATCCTGTGCCTGTTTTCAATATTGTTGATGCCGATGACTTCAGCCAAAATATTCCAACCATAACAACTACTGGTCCGGACCACAAATTTCAGGTCGATAGTCATGCTGCCGAATTACCAGCATCAATGCATGGAAGTGTTTCAAGCAATGGTAAATCGGATTCAGACGTGAATGACTCGGCATCTTTTGGTTCGGCGCAAGCATTATCAGCTCGTCATTCAAAAACGGCACCATTGAACAA
The DNA here is from genome assembly GCA_003706505.3 of Suhomyces pyralidae. Taxonomy (NCBI): domain Eukaryota; kingdom Fungi; phylum Ascomycota; class Pichiomycetes; order Serinales; family Debaryomycetaceae; genus Suhomyces; species Suhomyces pyralidae. Next base: position 836,821 of record PPLO03000003.1, on the reverse strand, counting down.
GATAAGGTCCACCCAAGACTACGATATTCAAGAGAAGGGACTTGACTTGAACGACTCACCTTCATTACCATACGACGATGGGGTAAAACCTTTGAGTCCAAAGAACCATCAGGTCGAAGAAGAACTCAAGGGAATTAACTTCAGACTTTCCAAGACTAATCCTTTGCCACAAGACTTTACAGTTGAGAACTCTACGCCTAATCCTTCAGAAAATCCTACACCTTATCCTACGAATGATCTTCCATACCCAATTTCTCATCCAAGATATCTGGCTACTTCTCCTCAGTTCCAGCAGCAAGAAGAATTTAAGCATAATCCTGGTGAAGGTCCGTGTCGCTCGTGCTCAAATGAAGTATCTCCAGACGGCAGAGGAGCCGAGAGATCAATCTACTCGAAAACGGGTGAATTATCCGGACAATGGCACAGGGGATGTTTCTCGTGTGCGTACGATAATTGTAACGTCCAGTTCAACAAGCATGTTCAGTGTTACGCATACAATGATAAGCCATACTGTAACCATCATTACCATCAAATGAACGATACGATTTGTGAACATTGCTCCATTGGAATCGAGGGTGAATGTATTGAAAATGAACTTGAACAGAAATGGCATTTGGCATGTTTGAGATGCCATAAGTGTCACAATACCATCAAAAACGATTACTATTTGATCAACGGAACAATCATTTGTGAAAATGATGCCCTCAAGATTATCAATGGCAGTGAGCCATATAGTGATGAAAACGGTAATGTGATCAGTGGTGGATTATCTACTCGCGACAAAATCGAGAAGAGAAGAACCAGACTCTTGTTTGTCGATTAGTCTTGTCCCATGCCAATTCTCTTCTCCTCATTTACCATATTATCCATCTTGTACCAATACTGTATCAACTAAAATATTTTATAGAAAGTTTTAAACTTTATCATTAATACACTATAATTAATCTAAACCGTTTTGTAATACGATGATTTTTGAACCATTATATAAATCTCATTTGAATCATTATGTTTGTTTGATAAATTTTTTAGACCATTACATACTATATAGTTAAAATGCGAAGAGAACTAAAGTCACGGAGAGAGCTAATAATCTCTGTTAACTGATGAATTTTTCATCTTCCCAACATTCAACTCATCATCTATATCAAAGTCTTTGGCAGAGTCTTTTGATTTGGGAGAGGGTTCACGATTATTTTGTTCTTCATCGTTAAAATCATCATCGATGACGAAATTATCGGCATCAAAATCAGCAGAGTTTAATTCGACATTGGCTCCTGATTCCAAATCATCCTCAAAGTTACCAAAGATCATTCTATCGTTTTGCTCCACGCCATTTTCTGCATGATAGCTTTGCAATTTTTTCTGCATCTTATTGTAGATAATATATGTGACCAAGAATGCTGCGAAACCCGTAATTAGTATGCTAATAAAATCGACCAACTTCGTGGATTTTGGCTTGGTTGCATCACCAAGTTCTTTGATTTTTTTACCCACAAACACATGAACCATCAACTTAGGACTGGTAATTACAGATGCAAGCAAAAAGGTCCTAGCAGATAATTCGGGAATTGCAGCTAATCCACCATTAGACAATGAATAAGGAAGGGGACAAAGTCTGATTAATATCAATAAAAAGAGTGACGAGTCTTCTCTCAAAATCTCAGAAAAAGCTCTAAACTTTTCGTTATGGTTAATTAATTTGACTGCTTGATCTCTCAAGACGTATCTGAATACTAAAAACGAACAGAAGGATCCAGTAATGGTGGCAGTAGCTAACAAAGGCCATCCAAATTCAAATCCGTAGATCATTCCCGCGAGCATGGAAAGTGCAGAGAATCCTATCAATGGAGGGAATCCCACCATGAATATCAAGACAAATAAAAGGACCAGTCCATATTTGAGATCTTTCCAGCTATCAGATAATTTGACAAGCTCTTGGATGATATAGTTGTGGAAAATGATTACTAGTATGGCTGCAATGGCACTTACTACCACCAATACTTGGATTAAAACTTTTTTGAGGGCCAGTTGCGAATAGTACCAGTTCTTTGACTGTTCGCTAAATTCATTTACTAAACGAAGTTTATCGCGTACAAACGAATTGGTTTGGGGAATCATAATTCAAAAGTTCAATGAAAAGTCTTGGTTAAGGTAGCGGTACAGATCACAAAAATCCGGGTGACTAATGGAATTGTCTAGTATGATCGAATACGACAGTTCATCAGCCTTCCCAGAGCTACCGAATATATTAAAAGAAGTAGGCGAAATTGTGAAGCGCACGCGAATTAGGCACGTGAAGATAGTCGAAAGTACTGTAATATGAGAGGTGAAAGACTCATTCGAAAGACCTCCTGAGCTGTATAATCGTGCTTCAGCCTGGTCCCTCGAGTTGCGTAGGCTACTACTGACGGCATACGAGCGATAGCTGGGAATTGGAGGGACTGATAGTCAGATTCAAGGGTCTCAAGTACTGATTACATAATCAGACGAGAGGTTGTATTATCTCATTTTGCAGTCACTATGCCAACACATCACAACCATTCGTAACACTACTTGTCAGAAATGGCGCTGTCTGTTTGTTGATTTTCATATTTGAAGCTACTTCTGATGGTGTGTATTAAAATTTTTGTTCAATTGATCTATAAATATAATGAACCTAGTTTACAAGAATAAAGACTATTTTAATCCGAAGATTCCAATAAAGTTGGGAATTCGTTGACGTCGGCATTTTCGTAGATGACTCTGTAGGTAGCTTCGAACAATGGGAATTCTTTCTTCAAGTCGAAACTTTCCAATAATTCGTGGACTTCCTTGGCAGTCAAAATACCTTGGGAACTTTGTCCGTTCAACAAGACCTTTTCAGCTTCCCATGCATCCACTTTCTTTTCCACCATGTACTTGGCGACTCTGACGTTTCTACCACCAGAACAAGTGGTGATCAAGTCAGCGACACCGGCACTCTCTTCAGTGAAAGTAGTTGGGTTTGGAGCAGCCTTGGCCTTGATGCCAAACTTTTGCCAGTAAGAAGCAAAGTGGATAGTTTCCTTCAATCCAATTCTCATAATGGCGGCCTTGGCATTATCACCCCATCCAGCACCTTCGACGAAACCAGCGGCGATGGCAACAACATTCTTCAAGGCACCGGCAATGGAGGCACCGACAACGTCTTCGATGACATTAACGTGGAAGTATGGTCTGTGGAAGGCTTCCTTCAAGATGTACTCATCGATGTCTTGACCTTGACCCTTGAAGTCGTCAGGGATAGTGTAGGCAATGGAAGTTTCGGACCATCTTTGTCTGGCAACTTCATTAGCAATGTTGGCACCTGACAAGACACCACAGTAGATTCCCAAAGTATCGGTGATAGATTGAGATAACAATTTACAGCCTTCTGGACCAACTTCCAAACCCTTTAAACAGGAGATAGCTCTGACGTTTGGCTTGACCTTACCTATCAATTGCTTACACACTCTACCCAAAAACTGGTGTGGAATGTTGAAGATAAGCAAATCGGCGTCTTGAACAGTGTCGACAACGTCCGGCTTAGCAACCAAGTTTTCTGGTAACTTGACTTCTGGCAAGTACTTGACGTTTTCGTGTTCGGTGTTGATAATTTCGGTCAATTTCTTACCGTCAATTTCTTCTTCGAACACCCACATGTTCACATCCTTTTCGAAAATTTCTGGCTTTTCTCTAGTGTTTTCAGCTACCAACTTGGCAACAGCTGTTCCCCAGTTACCTGATCCAATGATGGCGATTCTGAAAGGTTTATTGACTTTATATGGAGCAGCGGTGGTCATGATGTTCTTGTAATTGATGATTAATCTTGAACTGATTCGGACCCAAGATCGAGGAATCATTGGTCTATTTATACCAAGCCAAATTTTTTACAGCATTTAATGTCGGAGTGGTTAATCTGTATGAGACGTCAGTGTGCAGGAGATGGTAATGTACTCCGAAGGGATTGCTTTTCTTTTTTTTTTTTTCCGATTGTTGATTCATAGTCAAATCCACTCAGTATGGGCTAGATGGCGGTGGAAGGGCCTATGACGTCGTTTCTTTTGTGTTAGTAGAATACTCAATATTGAGATTAATGTTTTATGATGTCACGATGAACACTACTCCTGATTAGTTTCGAGGGTATGTGTTTTAGTGGCATGGAGGTGCATTCCGAGGGTGTTCCGGTCATCTATCCGCCTTCGGCGTGTCGTCACCAGCTGACCACACCAGCCCAACAATTGCTTTCCAGGAGCACTTCATCCGTGTGAAGCGGGGAGTGGAGTAGGACTGTTAGCCCCACTACCATCAATAGAACATTCGTCTTCTTCCATAGTGACCAAATCCTTTCGCCCTGCCAATAAGGAATTCTCTTAGGTTATGATGTTTTTCTTTGAGCGTTTTCTCGTCACATATGCAACATTTCATCATCAAAATGTGTAACATTTTCTACTACGCTCAAGGCCGGACGGGATTGGCCCGGTCGGCGCAAGACATATTTATTTAGATATAAGCAAATTTTAACTTCTTGGAAAATTCCAAAATAGAAGATCTACTAATGAGCGGTAAATGTGAACACACAGAAGACCACCTGGTGCATCGATTGCTAGTATCATCACGGAGTTGCTCTAAACTCCGTAATCGGAAAAACTTAGAGGATCTCTTTCTATTCTCATAACCTGCACAATAGGGCTTGGTCCAACAGCCCCCTCGGAAATCGCTCGGATAGAAGGACTACTACTAGTAACGCGGAGTTTGGAACGTCTGATTGCATTCTCTATATATCTATACTTTAATGGTCGTCGTCATCATGTCTATAATCATCAAACACCTCCTGCCATTCATCACTGAGTATAGAATTCTTGGATCTATGTGCTGGAGCATGCAGTACTGATTGCCCCCAAGAATCAAAATCTTCCATCCAATCGCCTGATTTTACCTGATTACCACTAACGATCCTTGCTGCAAGTAATGGTTCATTTACATCTGCAAGTTCCCCGTCGTTGATATGGGCTAATGGATCAGGAAGTCGATTGATTTGGTCCTGATTAGGGGCCGGGCGCGCATTCTCAGCATGTCGTAAGTTTGCAGCTTGACCATTAGCTTGATTCATACTCACACCACTGGTATTTCCTGGCGAAGCCCTTGTAGACGATAACTCCGGCATATCTCTTACATCTTTTCCTGATGCTCTGTCGACAAGCTTCTCTCCTTCCAACTCCACTTGTCGAGATCCGATAGAATTCATAAGCTTGAGAAACTGCGACTTCTCAATTTTCTCTCTCATATCAGCATTCACTATTTGCGACTCTCTCATTGATCTTTCTACTTCCTGAGCAGTTTTGGCAAAGTCGTCTTTCTCCAGATCAGGAGCCATGCTGATATCTTCGACAGCATGTTCTTGAGGCGTCTGCTGCAGTATCTGCAGCTCCAACTCTTTCTCTATCAAGTCAAATTGTTCATCGAAATTTGGCTGCTCAAACTGTTTGTTTTGGAACTGCGGGTTTAGTGGTGTAGATAAATTTGTGCGCATATTGAGATTGAATGAGGTGGTGGGTGCTCCTACAAATTGTTGTCCCATATCAAACTGACGTTGATTATGTTGCTGGTGTTGTTGCTGGTTGGCATGCATGAACTGTTGATTCCAGTCGTTTTGTTGTCCCTGTTGTGCATGTTGCTGAGCCTGAGGATTTCCTTGGATCGATAAGCTCGAGAAATCCTGAACCCAACCGGCATTTCCACTCTGTTGGTGAAACTGGTTTTGTTGATGCTGTTGTTGTCGTTGGAGCTTCGGTGGTTGGAAGTTGGGACTGTTCATAAATGATGCAGCGAAGTTGTTTCCACTGTTGAACTGGTTGAACTCTTGATTTAATCTCATATCAACTTGATGGCCGCTCTTGAAATTTTGAGGCCCATGTGCTTGCTGATTCCTGGTGATGAACTCGTTTTGTAGTGAGTTGTCGCGTTGCGAATGTTGCGACAACTTCGTCATGGCATTTGAGGGCCCACAGTTCGCTTCCATCTTGTATAGTTTATTATATTACTAGCTCTTCGTGCCAGATGCCCGATTTATATATGTCTGGGACTCGTCCGAGGTTAATCTAATCATGACGAGGATGATATCATCACGTGCCCCGCCCCGCACTCGCGAGCGTGACTGAACTCGGTCTCGGTGGCCCCATTGGGCCACATGGTGCAGGCTGTTACGGTCTGGAGTAGTATCTTACACCATCTTAATGCTATCGTGGTGCAGTTGTGGCACCACCGTCACCGTGTTTTAACCTGGTGTACTAAGCTCGAGTTGTTTACTTTATTTAGAATTTTATCATTTATTGCGTTTTCTTTTATAATTTTATATTTTTATATTTTTGGCTTTCGCAGCCAAATTAAAGTTTCAAGAATGAATCACCTTCGAAGAGATCAGAGTACGACTCGCCTAAAAACTCATGGACATTCGATGCTTGCATCGATCTGCCATGTTTTCTATATGCTTTATGACTTGCCAACTTCACTAGGGAACTGGCAGCAAACACAGCCAAGAGATTGGCTTCGTCGCGATCCAACCTTTGCGACTCGCCGGAATCCCATAGTTTGTCACTGTAATTGTTTGACCAATTCACTATTGTAGCCATGGCACCTGTAAGGGTGTCGCCCTGGCCACCTACACGTTTATTCGAGCCATTCACTTCGTTTATAAGGTACTCATCGCCCTTGGCAATGATGTCCTTCTCTCCTTTGCGAATGATGGTGACTTTTCCCAAGCTATTGGACAATTCCGTGGTTTGTTGGGCCAACCGATCCAAACTACGCTCGGTTAAACTTGACTGGACACCTTGTTTTTTGGCCAAACGATCGAACTCGACCGGGTTAGGACTGAGAATCGCCTTGGAATAGTTTTGGATCAACGATGGTTTGACCGAAAGCAAGTAAAGCCCATCCGCATCTACAATTATTGGTTTGTTCAACACTTTGATTTCCTCAATGATGCGCACCAACGATTTTAACATCAACGGGTCGCGACCAAATCCGGGGCCCACGATAACGAGGTCCGAACGATCGAGAACCGGGAAGATTTTGGGCAAGATGATCGAATCGATGATATCGTCGAGAATAGGGTGCTTCTGAGTGACGAGCTCTTCAACGGGTAACTTAGAGTATTTGGCTACGTCGTCCTTGGAGACACTCAATTCTGAGCTATTGAGGTTGTAGAGGTACGGATGTACCATAAGGTCGGCTGAATACAGCTTGATTGTGGGTGCCGCAAGCACTTCGCACACCACCCTTGTCATATCGGCACCCACCAATGCTGCGGAGTGGGCAGAAAAGTATGGCGCGCCAGTATAGTCCTCGCTACCGCCTATGACGGTGATTTTCCCCGCCTGGCCCTTGTGGAAGTGAGGAAGCAATGGCTGAATGATGTTTTTGGAGAGCACTAACAATTCCCTCTGGTTCTTGTTGCGTAACATGATGAACTATCCAAAGTACTTGATCTGGTTCTAGCTGGCTTTCCTAAGTACAGTTGCCTCCTGGCCAGTGAGCTCCAGTCAGGTGACCTAGTGTTGCTTCCCCGAGATCCTTCTATGGTTTTATCTAGACTGGATATAGGGGCCCCACAGCGCCACATAATCCCACCATTACGTCACGCGGTCCGAGACAGCAACTTGCTCAGCGTGCAATTGACTAATGTGGGAACATTTTGTACAGGAACGACCGGTTCGCCTGGCCTATCGCATTTTTCAAAACTCCAATATAAATCTGAGCAATCACCGCATTGCTTTCTCATTTATCAACCATGTCATTTGCTCGTCAGATCACAAGATTATCAAACCCAAGAGTTTTGGTGCCAATTGTCGGAGCTGTCTCCTCAATTGGTTTAGCATACCACTACTCCACCTACAACTCGTTCATTGCCAACGAAAGCGGCAAGGCTTTCAAAGGTAGCGACGAGTGGATTGACTTGAAATTGGTCAAATCCTGGAATGTTTCTCCCAACACCAAGCACTTCGTTTTCGAATTGCCTAACAAGGATGATGTTTCTGGATTGGTCACTGCTTCATTGTTGTTGACCAAGTTTGTCACTCCAAAGGGTAACAACGTTATTCGTCCATACACCCCGGTTTCTGACCCAGACCAAAAAGGAACCATTGAGTTTGTCATCAAAAAGTACGATGGTGGTAAGATGACCACCCACTTGCACGACTTGAAAGAAAACGACACCGTCTCTTTCAAGGGCCCAGTTGTTAAGTGGAAGTGGGAACCAAACCAATTTAAAGAAATTGCCTTGATTGGCGGTGGTTCCGGTATAACACCATTGTACCAATTGATTCACCAAATCTCCAAAAACCCAGAAGACAAGACCAAGGTACAATTGTTTTACGGTAGTGTTTCGCCAGACGATATTTTGATCAAGAAGGAACTCGACGCCATTGCCAAAAAGAACCCAGAACAAATCAAAATTCACTACTTTGTAGACAAGGCTCCAGAAGACTGGAAGGAGGGTATCCAAGGCCACATCGACCACGAGTACTTGAAGAAAAACTTATCGGGTCCATCCAAGGACCACAAGGTGTACGTCTGTGGCCCACCAGGTTTGTATAAGGCCGTTTCTGGTCCTAAGGTCTCCCCAACCGAGCAAGGTGAAGTCACCGGTATTTTGGCTGACTTAGGCTTTACCAAGGAACACGTCTTTAAATTCTAGATAATAAACAGTACTTGAAGTCTCCATTCATGTAGTAGTATTTGTGTAGCGTAGTCAATCTTCTATCGTATTTTGCAGCTGCGTAGTCGATGTATCAATTTTTTTTTTCAGTGAGAGAAAATCAATGAATGCAACACTTCGAAATATAGCCGTTCAAGGGTGTTGCCATGGCGAGTTGTCAGCCATTTATAAGTCTGTTGGGACTAATACAGAGCTTTTGGTCATATGTGGGGATTTTCAGGCCATAAGAAACGCTAAGGACTTCGACACCATTAGTGTACCCAACAAGTATAAAGCATTTAAAGATTTTCATAGATACTATAAGGGCGAACTAAAAGCACCAGTACTAACTGTTTTTATTGGTGGAAACCACGAGTGCTCGTCGTACTTGAAAGATTTGAAGTTTGGTGGCTGGGTTGCTCCCAACATATACTATTTGGGAGAGTTTGGCAGTGTGTGGTTCAAAGGTCTTCAAATAGGAGGACTCAGTGGGATTTACAATCGAGAGTCATTCATAAACAATACCATAGATGATGAGCAGATTCCATATACTCCTCTGACATTGCGGTCTATATACCACGTTAAGCCCAAGAACTTCCTCAAGATGTGTCTAATGAATCGTAATATTGATGTGTGCTTGAGTCACGATTGGCCGGCTGGTATTGAAAAGTTCGGCGATGTTGCCAAGTTGTTACGGGAAAAGAAGTTTTTCAAGGATGACATCAACAAGGGAACTCTAGGTAGCCCTTTGAACATGATCTTGCTACAATACTTACGGCCCAGGCACTGGTTTTCAGCGCATTTACACGTAAGGTTCGCTGCGACAGTGCATCATAAAACCTTCAATATCACCACACAAGAGACGCCAGAGGTGCAATCCAGCAAATACAATGCTTCTGAAATCGAACTAGAGATGGATGAAGATCAGCATTTGAACGACCAAGAAATACCACTAGATATGGATGATACGGATAAGCCCTCCAAATTCGAAGAGATTCCACTAGATATGAATAGCGATGGTGAAACGAGAAAAAACAGTAGTGAGAGACCGCGCAAGAAAGCCAGATACGAATCGAGTACCACCGAGTTCTTGGCACTAGACAAGTGTTTACCTCGAAGAAAATTCTTGGAGAGAAAGAGTGTCGAGGTCAAACCAGAAAATATCCACCATCAATCTACGAGCCACTGCGGACTAGTCTATGATGTGCGTGCCATCGCGGTGAACAAAGTGGTGGAGGTTTATATGAAAAACCATCGCGCGCAGTTCAAGGCCATCGATATGCGAAAAATAGCCAGCGATCCTGGCGCGTTTCCCTTAGTGAGCGAGCTCGAGACTTTGGTGAATATAGAGGAGAAAAAATTACGCGAAAGACCGCAAGCAGACTTCATTGTGCCCTGTAATTTTGAGCAATGTGCGCCTAACTCAAGCACTCAGGGCCCTATCCCATTACAGTACTGGCCCAATAACCAGACCATCGAATATTCAACCAAGTTTGGTGTTGACTACGAGCAGCCGAAGACCAAACAAAAAGCGGCTGGTCCGGCAGTTGTTAGTAATAATGAGTAGCGAGTGCGACTAAAATTTACTATAACTACTATAATTACTAGCGGCGCGACGTCGTCAGGCCCCAGTTTTGTAGAGACCTGTCAACGCGCGACGCAGGAGAACGTGTGCCTCGATAGCTCCGGCTCGCTAGAGCCGCTAAGTAATGCCGAAGGTTCCGTAGAAAATGTACAATTCCACAATATCACCCCATCTCGCCAAAAATACTTACAATGTGGCCGTAGCCACTGTGGTATTAACCTTATTTTCGGAGCCAGCCGTCAGGTCAGCTTACGCAGTCACTTCAGCCGCAGTAAATGTGTTCTGCGGGGGTCACACCGTATTTATCAATGCAATGCTGGCGCGGGGGTGTTGGATACTTCAGAACATATGAGAAAATTAGGACTAAGTCTTGTCTGCTCAACAGATCTCGGCATGAAGATACCCTTGTAGTATTTGTAGTAATCTGTAGTGACTCCGCTTCTTTGTTTTCCCAGCTGAGCAATGTGTGTAATTATGCGCGCGCTGGTCCACTGTAGTTAGGTGCGCTTGGCAGAAGCTTGAATTCGTAAACAGTGACCGACCATGTATGGCTGGTTTTCTTCCAGAACCCCTGACTACAATCATAGCTGGTCATCTACCGAGCCCCGACTACATTTATAAATATTTATAGACCACATTCTAGCTGGCTTCTTCTAGAATCCTAAGCCAGCTAAGCGTAGCAGAAATTGACGGCTGCGACATTTTATACCACCAACATTTGTTCTGCTCTGTATTGCTATCTTCGGCATCACATGTTCGTCTATTAGCGCACTCTTCGACATTGTCTCGGAATATTTTACACACCGACTGTTTATTCCCAGCAGAAGACTTCGAGTTATTTGGCTACTGCTTCGAAGTAAATTAGTATATCATGCCGTTTGATCACAACAACCCGTTGCTGGTATCTCTACCTTACAACTTTCCCAATGCGCAGGACTATCCCACGGAAGTCATGGCGGCTAGGTTTCTGGCCTGGAGAGTCATCATCAAAGACTTGGTCAACTACTTGAAAGAATGCGCCAGTGTTCAAGAAGAAATCGTCAGGCAACAGATGAGACTTCAGCAGGCCGTTGGAACCCCCAGCGCCCCCGGCACAAACTCCAGTTCAGGCTCTCACAACGCTATATCGTCGAGGAATGAGGAAATAAATGCTATCAACAAATTCTTTTTGCCCATCGGAAACGGTTCTGTTCAAGATATTCCCGGTATCTTGACCAAATACCACCAACAGAATGTATCAAATGCTTCAAAAGCCCTTAAAGAGATCAATAACGTGATAGTCCCCAAACTCGAAGAGTTGCGTAAAGACTTGCAGGTGAAAATCAAGGAAATTAAGAACCTTCAGAACGACTTCAAAACCAATTTGGGCAAGGAAATTGCCGAAACTAAGCATCTTTTGACTCAATACCAGCAGGCAATCGAGTTGTCCAACAAATTGGACGATGGCTCGTCACAACACCACCATTCGCATTCAGAAGGCGGCAGCGAACACAGCAGACACGATCCTTACCTCATCAAGATTAAGTTGGACAGACAGTTGAAAAGACAATTGACTGAGGAAAACTACTTGTACCAGGCGTACGCCAACTTGCAGAACGCGGGAGGAAACTTGGAGTCGATTGTGGTGCTTGAGATCCAAAACTACATGTCCCAATTCTTGAACTTGTTGAGCGCCACCAACTCTCCATTAGTGGAAACTTTGGTTCCGGGCCTCAACAACGGGTTTTTGGCCAAGGAATCGACATTCGAATGGAACTCGTTCATCTCCAGAAACTTGCCTTCTCCCACTATCGGCACTGCCATTGGCAACTCTGCGTCGGCCATAAAATCAGGCACTTTCATCGATACGTCATTTCCCTCTAGAAAATTGGCCGACTTAAATATTCCAAACTTTGACTCAAACTTGAATGCTCCTGTCAGAGAAGGCATGTTGGAAAGGAGATCCAAGTACTTGAAGAGTTATTCCAGCGGATGGTACGTCTTGACATGTAATTATCTCCATGAATTCAAGACTGCTGATCGTAAAAAGGACCAGCAACCTGCAATGTCCTTACCTTTGGACTCGTGTACCGTTACAGAACACTCAAAAGACGATGGAAAATCGGGCGGAGTGTATAAGTTTATCTTGAGTTCTAAGCTGGCAAACGGTCTTATGCATCGTACTCATAATTGGGTATTTAGAACTGATACCTATAAGAATATGATCAACTGGTACGACGATATCAAGGCCTTGACTAGCTTGCCTACGCCAGCCTCCAGAGCCAGATTCTTGAGCAAAAAGAAAGGGTTTGTTAACAAGAACATCAACATCACTTCGTCCACAGGACTCTCTAGACAAACCAGTATCTTATCCAACGGTACTGCCAGAAAGTCGCTCAAGTCCAGAACCACCGTCGATTCTCCATCCAACCAATACAGTTCAGGATATCTCGCCAACCAAAGAGAAAGACCGTCATCCAGAGGTACGTCCGTGTTGAATACCAACAGGCTTTCATCGACCTTTTCCCAAAAGGACAACCAATCGCCAAGATTAGCCAACATGATCAACAGTGACGGTACCATTATAACTCCTGTCGAAACTTACGACGAGACAAATAAACACGATCAGCATAAAGACGATGAGCCCGTCCAAGGTGAGCAGCAGCAGCAGCCGCCGCAAGCGCAAGATCCAAACCAACCGCATATTGCTGTGCAACCCCAAGTTTCTACGCCTCAGCAATCTGTAAATTATAAGGGCCTTCAGTACTTGACACCTCAAGCAAACTATCCGTACTATCTTCCAGCACAACCAAACCAACCACAGCAAGTATATGATCCGGTCCAACAGCAGTACTTTACATTAACCCCCAGTATGCCTGTGCAGGGTCCTGGCCATCCACAACCGCAGTACTTCCCAACGTCACCCCAACCCACAAACCACTCTAAATTCGTATCAGTACCGCTGCAACCACAACCACCCAGATCACCGGTAATCCCAGGCCAGTCTTTTGATATCAACACTGCCAACTACTTCCCACAATATGCCGGTGGTCCTCAATATGCTGAAAGCTTGCCTTACCCTACCAGTTTGCAGCCGGTGGTTACATCCACTGAAAAACTTTCCCTCGATGACGAAAGTAGAAATGTGAGAAGGGAAGAAAACGCCGAGGATGTTCGCGATGAAGTATCAACCTTGCAAACCAATGAAGATACTCAGCTCACCGCCTCCGAAACCAACGAAGAGAAGAAGGAATAGATAGTAATGTAATATAGTCAGCACACTAGATAGCACTAACTATAATTCACAGGAAAAGACTAACTGTAACTCCACAGGGAAGGAATAATAGTGTCTCCACAGGAAAGCATTACTATAACTACACACTTAATTTTATTACCACTATCTCGCAACAGTAGACTATTTCTCACTGATATTTGCATCCAAATCTCTTATTGTTCTATGTCATTTCACTCTTTCGCAGCCATTCCGAGCTCTATTAAATTTCATCCTCGCCGCGAATGATCTTCAAATCGGTGCAGCTACGGTAGTTTCATAAAATGCTACAGTGTTTCAAATGGTTTCAAGTATTTGATAATTGTACAGTAATTCAAATGTGTATATGTATTAATATTTAAGACTACCAAGTTTAGACAACGACACCGGAGTTTGAAGCAATACGTGGCCATAAATCAGCACATTCTTTGGCGACAGGACCAGTGATGGCAGAACCCTTCATTTCACCCTTTGGATTGACAATGACACCGGCGTTGTCTTCGAAGTACAAGAAAACACCATCCTTTCTTCTCCATGGTCTAGATTGTCTGACAACGATGGCTGGCATGACCTTCTTTCTTAATTCAGGCTTACCCTTCTTGACGGTAGCCATGACCATGTCACCAGCAGAGGCAGCTGGTAATCTGTTTAATCTAGCACCGAAACCTTTGACGGCTAAGATGTATAAGTTTCTAGCACCAGAGTTGTCACAACAATTGATGACGGCACCAACTGGTAAACCTAACTATAAGATGTTAGTAAGTATTCTACGATGGTCAAACCACTGATAATAAGGCCAACTTGTAATAACTTAAGGTAATGACTCAAGACAACAACTTGAGGTAGTGAATTCAAGGTAAACACAGGGCTTCTTCAATGATTCAATACTAGTTTCGACATTCTGAGACTTGAGTCTATTCAATACTCTTTCGTAATAATACATTATTGCTGGATATGACTGATGTTCATCATCATCGCCGTAGTTGATCGACGCTCCTTAAAATCTTTTTGGTTCAACCGTTCTATTCAAACAAATCATGGACACATACAGACATACGGAATTTGTTACCGGAAGCACCAGAACCAGACATTTTGCTATATTATTTGATGTTTCTAAAGTATTAGGTTCTAAAAGAAAGCTCGTTAATATTTAATCAACTGAAAATTGTCCTGGTGCGTATACTATTGAAAATTTTTCTGATCCCAATTAGGCAATGCGGCTTGCGGGCGATGAATCCTAGCTGCAGTAGTTGGCGCGCAAAAGAGTGATCAGTCGTGCCTAAAACAATTATGAGGGCTATAGCCCTAGAAACCATTAGTACCACGTGCGCATTTTGGCCCCGCGCGTGCTTGGTTGGCACCCGCATTCGATCAGGAACAATTACATGCGAGTGATTAAAGTGCATGCTCAGAACATAATCAGGGGGATTGTCAGCTGTTTCTCAGGGTACTTGTCCAGTATCAGTGTGGTATGTTTAGTCAGATCATTATCTCTGTTGATCACTGTTTATAACTGTTTATAACTGTTCATCACTGTTTCAACATTATTTTGTAACTGTTTGCCCAGTACTTTATTTCAGCCCACAATGTGTATTTGCCCAGTTCAGCACTTGCTCTTGTGAGTCTGTATTGAGTCTACTGATCTTCTATTTTAAGTATAAACATTGGCGAATGCGATCAAAACATTTAACTTTAAGGTGTCTTGGCATAATATTACGATTGTCCTTTGCTACTCTCTTGCTCCAGATCTAGCCCCTGTGGCCAAATTGCAGTTGGTTGGAGAATTGCACGGAGAAATTGCAACTTCTCCATAAACAACAACACTTACACAAAACTGTCGAGGCAGTGATATTTCAGGATTATTTTTTTTGGCACACCTGCATATACACCGTGATCTGATTTAGGGTATGAACTTGTATTAACGATGGTCTACTAAAACACAGGAGAATGGAAAGGATGGTAGCTAAATTTACCCAAAAAACCAAATGGGCATAAACGTAAGGTATAGAAAAGAAAAGGAGTCGTATTTTAATTAGAAGGATGACTGGTTCGTAAACACCGCAATCATTTGAAGTTCGTAGAATTAGTTATTCACAACCTTTAAGGAGCCAGGCTGTCTAGCAATCATGTCAGGCAAAGAGCCATTGCTCAACCTGCGGCGACCAAACTCAGCAGAAGGAGGTCTTTCGAACCCCTGGCCGCTATTTTCGTGGAACATGAAATCTCTCTCTGCATCATTGGAGTTGAACGAGTCTGCGTGTGAGTTAGTACGGCCGTGACCAAAAAGATGCGAGTTGGTTCTGCTATGACCGGTATGACTGTTTGGGTTGGAATCACTACTTTGTGAGTTAGAATGGCCCTTGGCATATGACATTTGGTGATACGCATGACCACTTTGCAGGCCACTAACGCTTCCTGGCCCGTTTTGCTGATTCTGTTGTGAAGTATCGAAATTGTTGTAGCCACCTGCAATCAAGAAAGGGTTAGAGTCCAATGGAGGTTGTGGCTCTGTTTTCTCATTTATAGGTCCTGAGAGTGTAAATTCGTCGTCAAACTCATCGTCTCCTCCCTTGTATCTCTTGAACAAAAAGAATCCAAGTAAGGAGAAAAGAGCTACACCAGCGACGGAGCCTACCACGGCACCGGCTATTCCACCGCCGGAAATAGTCTTTTTGGAATCGTGGTGATTATCTGACGTGGCAGAAGCCGAGGATGTGGGTGATGCTGAAGGGGTGACTGTTCTGTAGATGATAGATTCCGTCACCTGGATGTTCTTAGGGTCGGTGGTCACTGTAGAATAGACAGTCAAGGATGCAGAAAGGCTCTCACTAGAGGACTTACTACTTGACGTAGTAGTTGAAGACTCTGACGACGAAGTGCTCGAAGGAGGTGACGAGCTTGTCAGGGGTGCTATTGATGACGAGGACAATGAAGATGAAGATGACGACGAGGATGTGGTTGAGGGTGATGAAGAAGATGATGTTGAAGATGATGAAGATGTTGATGATGATGAAGATGTTGATGATGATGAAGAAGATGATGATGACGATGACGACGAAGTGGAGGAAGAGCCAACTGCTGTGCTTGATGGGCTTACGTCGTTATTGGTATAGACCAAAAAGTAGTCGGAGCCCCCACAGTTTTCATAAGGATAACCGGAACAAGGCACGTCACAATTATCATCAGACACTTGTTGGCTACTGTCTGGAAGTGTATCACCACAATAACAGTTTTTACCATCGAGAAGGCCTATGACGGCTTTGTCTGAGCATTGACCTTCACAATAGCCCGAACTCTGCCATTTCCAAGTGTTATCTTGAGTCAATATCGAGCCGATGTCAGATTGTTTATAACATCCAGCTTTGCTGAAACTGGCCGCCAGAACAAGTCGGCTGGAAATCCCATAAAATATGAGGAATGGGAAAACCTTCATTGTGGAAAAAGTATTTGACTCACCAAGGGGGTAAGTGATGATGTATATGCGGAACCAGACAACTAAACGATAGTGCCAGCTGGTAAGAAATCAAACGTTGATAAAATGTTTTGGCTAATCAACCTTATAAAAAGTGTTGTCAAGTATTCAATAAAAAAAAAAAAAATATTATTCTTCAAATGCTCATAAATCGCAATCGATTATATACAATCTAAAAATATCAGATCGGATTGGTAAACAAACATAAGCCTCACCGGATGAAATGGAGATGGAATGAGGTGCGTCTTATTATTAAGGGCCAAGGCGGGGGCGAGGGGAACCAAAACACTAACGGGTTTTCGAAAAATCGCCGATATTCGGACTACACACTAGCACTCAACTACATGCTGCCAGATTTCAGAGACAATAGCCAGTTGTTGGAAGGCCTTTTCTCCTTGGTCGATAGACTGTGAAAGTTACCCCCGGTGCTTTTGTGATCGTTTCGAAAGCTTCTCTGCGTGGCGCTTTAGGTTGGAATGAATCCTGCGCAGTGCTTCTATTGGGCCAAGCATGGCTGCCCACTGCAGAATCGGGAGACTTGTATTACATAACATGCTACGTGCTGCAACATCCGGCGGTTTCGGCACCTGATGGGGTCACCTTTTGTAGCGGTTGAGGCTTATACGAGGCTGCCGCTTAAAAGCCAAGCATTGCTTATACGACACGGGGCAATTTCTGAAAGTGGTATGGCCCAAAATGCTAATCTAAATACTGAGACCTCATGTTCCTAGTGCCCACTTCGAACATTTGCTTGGCCTGGGCGGCATGTGTTGAGAGCGGGTAAAACGTTCAGGGCTCAACTACGAAGGGAAACTAAACCATTCCGGAACAGTGGACTATTACGAAACAACGGCCGGGTAACGATATCTCACGTGACATGGTCTCTATAAAAGGCGATGGCCAACGGGGAACGGTTCTTTTCTAGGCAAGGACATAAGGGAAGACTTGTAAGAGCAAAATAGAAGAGCTTCTCTTCGATGCAATATGTTCGACCGGTAGTTTGTACCTAGTCCTAAGAATACTCCAGCCCTTTTCGCTAACCACGATCATTTTCCTTAGATCGTCGTTTGATAGTAGTGGGGCATACATTTGTAACCTCTCTAACTTATTGTGCACCAAGATTATCGAGTACAGTACTCGAAGTGCTCTACTGTAAAACTCTTGCACCTGTGCGTGGTTTTGTGCGGCACCACAGGAACTTAAAAGTTACTCTACAAAGTGCTTGATACGACGCGCCCCTCCAGAGTTGATCTGTCCCTCGGTTTTCTACTTAGATGTTACTCTAGAGTTATTTCTGTCACGGTGGTGATTTTTCTCACTTTATCAAAAACTTACTATCTCACCTGTCAAGATGCCAATCCAAAGCATTCAGACGTTTGAAAAGATACTAGCTCATCACAAAGATGATATAGAACGGCTCGACATACCCAGCTTAGAAGAGCTCTCTCAGGAATCAACCTTTTACGTGACCAAATCGCCTTACGTTAATCAGTTCAAGTTGAGGCAGATCAAGCAAGATTTGGCCCTGATTCGTCACATTCTTCATACTCAATTCAAGTCCAACAAATCATATTCCGACACAATCAGACGAGTTGATTCGCTTATAGATACCTTGGATGAAAAAGAATACGTCAACAAGAAGTTGGAGCTAGTATACAGCAAGCAATATGAACCACAGGTGGAGCAAGGACTTGCAAATGATGAAGAGACGAAAGTATCGAGCTCCGATACCAAAGAAACAATTGAAGACGAAGATCTAAGTTCTCTCAGAAAAAGGTTGCTTTCTGGCGGGCAGAATACTCAACTTCTTGATGCTAGTGCTCAAGCTACAGATAAACAAAACGAGTACCATGAATCTATCCAGGAAAATATCCTTTCTGATTTGACTGAACTTACATCTGCACTCAAAAACTCGGCCATGACGCTCAGCTCCAAGATCCTTAATGACGACTTACAAATATTGAACGAAACTAATGAAAACATGATCAAGAACTCCAGCTTATTCAAAATTATCGATAAAAACTTAAACAGCTACCTTGACAATAAATCAGGCGGCAAGATCAGTATATTTATGTTATTGAAGTTCACAGTTGCATTGGTCTTAGGCTTCTTTTTTATGGTAATGCTAGTCAAAATCATTCCCAAGATCGGTTGAAACAGATTGTATATTGATAAATGCATAAAGTTGTGGTACCATTAAATATTTAATAGGTTGAAAGTTAATAATTAATACTGATATATACGAAGTATAATAATGAATATAAATATTTGAAGTATGCTAGTTACGTTTGTATAAGTTTTTTTTTTTGCTGTTGCATTTTGGGTTTGTCTCTTCATCAAAATATCACTCTTCTATCCGAAAGTCTTTGGGTCATTTTCAATAAAAATAAATAAGTAAAGTCAAAAACAATTGTGAATATCATTAAATATAACCCCTTAATGCCCGTCTAAGATGATCAGCGACTAACATTCATTGGTTGGTGCTATTGCTGCTATTATTGATGCTTTTAATGCTGATGTTGGTGCTAGTGATGTTGATGATGTTGTTGCTGTTGGATGTTTTGTTGCTGTGGGTGTTGATGTTGCTGCTGTTGCTGATGCTGCTGCTGTTGGTGATGTTGTTGATCATCATTCATGAACTCGCTGTCTGAAAACGAATGGTTGGAGCCATTGTCCAATCCGTTCAATTGGGCTGGAGCATTTTGGGTCTGGAATTGTCTAGGTAAGTTTCCACATCTGTCTTTACCAAAGTTGATCTTCAAAGTCTTATAATCATTGAATGATTTGATGCCATCTATAGCCTTGATTGCGTTGGCAATATTGACAAAATTAATAAATGCACAATTCTTTTCTTCCAAGTAATTGATTTGTTCAATGTCACCAAACTTGGAGAAATCATCTCTCAACTTTTGAGGATTGTAGTACTCAAAATCGACAATGTTACCAATATAGATGTTTCTAGATGCACCATTTGAAACAGCCAAAGATAAAGCATTCGACAAAGGACCCGAGTGCTTTCCCCAACCAACCTTGATTCTACGGTTGTGAATAGTTAATCCATGTAATTGACACATCGCAAAAAACTGGGCAGCAGCTATTGGATCAATGAAAGTAATGAAACAGACATGTCTTTCCTTCAAGAATCTGATACTCTGCAACAACCCACCCCTAACAACATTACAGATTTCTTCGACAGACGAGTCTTGGTGTAAGTTACCCAAATAAACGGTTCTGTTACCCAAGTTGTTGGCACCACCAGCTTGAGTAGCAATTTGAGCAGCAGCAGCAGATTGTTGAACTAAAGCCGAAGAAATGAATTCACGATCAGCTGCCGTCACAATGTGTTCCATACCAGGAGCCAAACCCAAGTATTGAGCAGCATTGTGCTGTTGAGTCTTGGTAATAAATGCGCATCTGTCTTTACCGTAAAAGCACTTTTTGTCCAAGTATTTTTCCTTTAATGGCAAGTTGGCAACACATCTAATTGCACTCAAGATTGATAAAAAATGAATGAATGCAATTCCTTTTTCCGGAATGATTTTTATACAATCAATGACTCCGTAACAAGACAAATCTTCTCTTAATTCCTGTTCGGTTATGATTTCTCCATTGACTGGATTGTTCAAGTTACCCAAATAAACGTTTCTGGTGGCACCATCTCTTTGGATTGATTCCATCACAGCTGGTAAAATAGGGCTGTTTTTGCCCCAGCCGATTCTAATATCATGTCCCTTGATGCTTAACTTCTTCAAGATACAATCAGAATGGAATAATAAGGCTGATTGGTGATCAATAAACGAGATGAAAGCACAGTTTTTGGCAGGCAAGATTTTGACGCTTTCCAAAATACCTGACCTGACGTAGTCCAACAATTCGTTGGGCTGGATGTCAGATGGAATGTTACCTAAATAAACGGTTCTAGAGGGAGCAGCCGACGAGTTTCCCCCTCCGTTGGATTGGTTATAAACAATGTCTTGGTGTGCCTGGGGTGGCTGGTTGCCTGGAGTTGACATCATGGGAATGTTGGACTGATTTATGCCACTGTTCATAGAGGAGTACTCGCTGGCCTGTCCATGAGGTTGGTTAATCAAGTTGTTGTTAACCTGCTGCAAGTTGGATCCACCCGCGTTGCCGTTTATAAAGACTCCGTCTTCATTATAGAACTCGTTTCCGGAGCCCGCAACATTAGTGACTTCGCCAAAATTGTAAGGTGCATCAGTTTGGTATTGAGGAAACTGTTCGTGCGAGGTTGGTCTCGACTCAATGTTCAACGGCAAAACGCCCTCTTGAATCGGGAACTGTTCATCATGAGGTTGTTGATAGTATTGAGGGTAGTAGGGCTGGGTCATGTACTGTTGAGGTATACCTTGGTATGGGTCGTAGTAGGACATGGTGAGATAAAACTTTTAAGATGACTTTTTGGATTTTCGAATTTTTTGATCTTCAAATTTGCTCTAGATTTTGAAGTTTTTCCAAACCTTATGAATGTTGAAACTTTTGAATGTAAAAACGGAACTTGCAAGGAAGAATTAGATTTCAATATTGACAAATGAAGTGAAAGAAGAAAACCAGCAAATAGAGACAACGAAATGAAAAGAACAAAAATGGAAAATGTTTGCCGCTGATATGTAGAGTTTTGTCACAGTTGGTATGTGGTGGGTGGTATGTGATGGATCGAATCAATAAATCAATAAATAAGTAGCTATGGATTGATTTCAAACTTATAAGGTAACCAACAGATTAAGATCAGTGAATAAATGAGGTTTAGAAAAGTTGAATTTCACACCAGATTTGAGATCAAACGAGTCTAAACGATTGATTGTGATTGTATGTATCGAAAAAGGCTATTAAATGTATCAGGACGCTAGCCACAACAAATAATACCGATTTATCGTGAAATGAAATATATGTGTAGATCAACAGAAAAAATTTTAGTAATAAGATTTTTGAGCGACGTCTCACTAAGCTTCAGATGAAAAGGACAGACCAAACACGGTTTGATCCCAGCACGAAAAAAATAAAATTCACTGATTCTTATGAAAAATTTTCCCCTTTGATCTCTACGCAGAAGCACAACTAAGCTTCGTCGGCGTGAAGCGAGAGAACTCGATCGAGACACCAAATTAAAGATGATTTTATTGGGTCGAGGACGTGTCACAAATAGATCGGGGTTAGGCATCGTTGGGGGACCGCTGTAGCCAGACAATTAACCATCCCCCAACCTTAATGTCTCCGATACCATGAAATACTTTATATTTTTAGCAGCTTATTGTTGTGCGTGCAGAGTATTTTTCAAGTGACGACTGCGTCAACGGTTGCCGCGGCAGGATCTGAAGGAGACACTCTACATGTGGTCTAAAGCTAGTTTACTTTATGTACAATTGAGCACCAATTGTATTAGCGTGGCGAGGGGACAGAGCTTAATTACAACCTACTACACTAGAGATTTTTTGGAATGTTTTTCCAACAAGTGGAGTTCCATGGCAAAAACCAGGACTTTTTCTCTGCATCTAGATTCTTTCATTTCTTTTCTCGGTAAAACTAAACTCTATCTCCTTTCTTTTTTCGGTGATCCATATTCCTTACATGGTTTGGTGTTTTGTCCTATAACTGGGGTGATCCAAGGGTTGATGTGGTGATGCTTCAGCCTGACCGTTCTTGTTAATAATATTAGGCTTCATCGGAGGACGATCTATAATCGGTTTCCACTTCATTCGCTGCCGTAGTGCTCAACGGTTTAGTTGCTTGATCTGAACCATTTCCCCGGTCATCCGATGAATAATCGGTCTCTATGTCTTCGCGTGTTTTCTGACTGCTCGTTTGTGCATTGCTACCGAGACTGTCTCCCACGACAGACATCAGATCACTGGCTTGATCTGCAGTATTTCCGTCTCTGCTTTTCTGCTCTTGACCATTTAATTGCTCATGCTTCCCCTCGCCCTCTGATACCTGTTCGTCTTCCTTGTTTCCATTCTCATCGTTATCTACATTGTCTACGTTGTCTTTTTTGTCTTCCTTGTCCTCGTCATCTTCTTTATCGTCTTCATCGTCTTCCTCCATCCCTTCGTAATTCGTACCGTCATCACTACTGGAGTCTTCCCGCGACCTCAGGTTTCCTAAAACAGAAGAAACAATTTCTTCGTCCTTGAACAGGAACGACGACAAATGCGAGCCTTCTTTCTTAATATGGGCCGCATCAGTCGAGTCATCTCCTATCTCGACAGCCTCATCGTGTTCCTTTTTGATTGGACCCTTTCTCCTCTTAAGAGCGGGCACTGCTCCTAGTTTGGTGCGTTTGCGTAAGTATTTTGTATCTAAAGTGTCCGATATCTCCTCCTTTTTAATGTTGTTTAGTTTAGACTCTCGTTTCACATATTCCTCATTAAGTCCCTCCAAGTGATCTTGTGGAATCTGATCCTTGGTCAATTGCCATATTTTGTCTTTTTTCGATTCTAGCAATTGGTAGAATTTCTGCTCTAGATCTTCTACAACGAGCTTATTATTAGCCACGTTGGTCTCATAACTTTGCTTGATCATGTAGTTCTCTGCTTCGAGCACTTGGACTCGTTCACGTAGACGTTTGATCTCGTCAAAAGCATGCTGGTTCTGGCCTAGTATCGAATCAAGCCAGCTGAAAAGATTGGATTGGTGCTTGAGTTTTGGATCCGTTTCCAAATCGACAGCATCAAGCGTGATGGAACCGATTGTAATGGGGATTTTGGCATCTGTTTTAATTGACATAACCACAGGACCTTCGTTGGGATCGTCTTGCGAATCCCGAAGTTCGCCCGTCAGAGGGTCATAGCTTGCTTTCAGACCCATTAACCTTGCTGAAACCACCAAGTTTCCATACTCTACATCTTCTGCATCTTCGATCACCAGCTCATCAACGGGAAAGAGTCGGTTGATTATGTCAATGGCTTGGTTGGTGTCTATATTCTCTCGAAAAATTGATGAAACGGACCTCGACGTGACTAAGGCATGGAAACCTCCATCTTGGTATACCCCAGTGATAGATATATTTACAAACTTGGGCTCATCACTAGGTACTTCACGGGCTGCAGTTATATAGAGATATAGTTTGGATGTTTTAATGATGTCATTGGTGGTTTTGTCTTCTATTATAAGCGGAATCGATAAAACATTGCCATTGGCATGATCATCATCCTGGCTCGACATCTTCTTCTTTTGTATTGTCTCTGGATATCGCTATAATTTTGTTGCGCGGGGTAACCAGACGCATCCTAGCACTCCGAAGACCACATACTCCGAGAAGAAAGTTCAAGACTTGAGCTAGTGCGCGTACTTTCTACGAGTCTTATTGAATCTAAAATGTTTTTATATTCACGGTTGCAGTGTGTTTCTGCATTATGTTCCCACAGAATACTCCTACAGAATTCTCCTACAGCTACCTTATATTTTTTTCTGAATTTGTGAGTAAGCTAGAAAAATGGGCACCATCCAAAGTAGATCATGGCTAGGTTATTGGAACTGGTAGCTTCCTGAATCAATTCTCGTACAGCCGCCTCTACGCTTAGCCCCCCGGCTATTAATTTGTCGGAGACCATCAGCACAGCGCGCCCTGCCTCAGAACCGTCTTCTTGTGGCTGCAAATTTGCCCATCCACCTGCCGTTTCATCTTGAAGCTTTTTTTTACGAATCGGCGATAACGCCCATGAGTACAACGGATCCCATCTTAGTACGTCCAATATGGATATAATGTGATCTTTGTTGCCCCGTAAAACTCTAAAGGTATGCTCGCATGACTTTTTAAACACTCCTTCTACACCCGAAACCCCAAACCCATCCACGACATCTCTGGTTAATCTGAACGGTACTGTTTCTGGGATTGGCAACCGCTTGCCTTGGTCAAAAGCAACTCCAAGGTCAATGTGTATGGGCTCTCCCGAATTCTTGTCTAGCAATATGTTGTTGCAATGGCGGTCTCCAAGGCCAAGCATATGTCCCACCATTGAGTTGGTGGCTACCCCATGGGTGTAGGCTGTCTTTCCCTGGAACCAGGCATTGGGCGTGACAAAGTTTTCGAACATGAAGAGGTGCAATACTGGGTGAATACTGGCGGTGATCTTATCGTAAGCTCTGATTCTTTCGATTTTATCTCCGCCTTGGACCTCTTTCATCAATTGTCTGGCTTTATCTAGCTTCATCTCATCATACTTGGTGTGATACGGCCTTACAATGTCTATCAATGCCACCGAATTGGGCACAAACTCTATAATCCCTGATTGTGGCCCAAGCGGTACTGGCTTATATGTTCGGATCTTCAACCTTCTTTTCCTTGTTTCTTTGTCTTTGTCAAAGATATGGTTGACTTTTTCAAACACTTGCTCCATGATAGAATCTTGTCTCAAATCATCGGTACCATGCTTCAACAATATCTTGTGTTGCGACACATCAGAAAGCTTGAAGGTAGCGATCTTCGGCAAACTTATTCCTGAGCTAGCAATGGAGACCCTATTATCAATGGCCTCAAGTCTTGGAACATTCAAGTACTTTGTAGTATGATCAATAGGCAAAGTCTTGGTGGGAGGGGGAATATTGGGCAACTTTTCGAGCCAGTATTCTCCTATGTTCAACTTATCCAATGCAAGACTTCTACCTTTCGACACTTTGTATTCTGCTAGCTTAATCGACTCCCTACAGAATTCTTCAATGGCTTTCAACTCGTCACTGAATCGTTTTACATGTCCTTTTCCTTGCATTCTCTCCCCGACATTTGCTAGTTCTTGCCAGAGCTTATTGGCAGCCATGTATTTGGACACAATGATGGGATTGGTGTTTTCATGTGAATGGTTCTCATGGATTCTCAACGACATCAACTGATATAGCGTGTGGTAAGGATGTTTGATCGATAAGTTGACTATCAACTTCTGGAGTAAAATTTGAAACTTGCTAGTCTCACTAGAAAGTCTTGAAATCAACTGCATACACCAACTGATCAATTTATAAGACGGTAAATTGAGAACATCTTCATTTATCAAATCATTCAAGTCCTCCTCATTTGAATGCTCTAGCCACAAACTGAAAAACTTGTCGAGATTTCCATCGTTGCTATCCAGAATCGAGATACTTTTCAAGTAAAATTCCACAGCTTTATTCAAGAATCTTTCTTTACTGGACCTAACCATCTTAAGATCGGCCGACTCAATCTTTAGCTGATGTTTCAATTTTACATAAAATCGTTGAATAACCTTTTTTTCATCACTAGGAACAGACATTTTGCCATAGTGTGACTTCAACTCGTCTATTTCTTGCGTTTTATCCTTGACTCTTTTTTCTAGTTTCAAAATCTCTTCATTGAGGCTTCTGGACTTGTACTGTGTATCGCAAAAGTTAGCTAGGGCTTGGTAGATGGTGGCTTGCTGATCGAAGTTGTCCAACGATTTGACCATCTTTGAAGTAGGCAATACGTAATTCTCCATAATGTTGGAACCTAAATCCTGGCGCGAGTGTGCCATCCATCCTACTAATTTGGAGTTAATGAAACTAGCATGTATGTTCAAATTTGAAATCGGTAAGTTGATGCCATCCCAATGACTTTCTTGAGAGCTTCTTGAATCTTTCTGGTCTCTACAGACAATATCTTTTAACATTAGGACGGGTATACCGGTCTGGCCTTGGTGCCATAATGAACATGCCGCATGATACTTTGAAAGATTTACTACGTTGCGACACAACAATTCATCCTTTTCTTCTTTTACAAGCATATTCGAAACCTCGTCGAGCAAAACTGTGGAGTTTATCATCTTTTGGGTTTCTTCACATTTTCTTGTGATATTGTTGATACGAGATAGCTCGTTGATTATTGCCAACCATTTATCTCTCGAATTGAACGAGTCCTGCTGATCATTCAATATTTGGAACAGTACTTGTCTTGCAACTAAAATATTCTCAGACATCGTAATATCCAGATCCTCGAACCAGCGGGTTTTATTGTTGAACGAATTGACGAGATTTGTTAGTTGAAGTCCTGACGTACTGCTGTATTTATAAGCTGCCCTATCCTCTGCTGCTAAAGCAACGATGCTCTTGATACTGGTGATGGTGGCTAGGGATTTGAGCCAGTCAATAGTATTGTTCTTGAATTCTTTCGAACTAAGGCTATCATTAACAAGCCTGTCTTTGTTATACAACGTTTCTAAAATTACGTTCTCACAAATAGCTTCTGATTTGGTTGGATAATCATGTATGCTTTTCAAAGTCTTATAGATCACCTCGTTATCGTTTGAGGCTTCTCGAGGTACTGGCAATTCCCAGCAATTTAACTTCCACGCCCACTCGTAATTGTCAGAACCTCTATCCTCATTGCTATTTATTAGTTTTGAGACCCCCATAAACCCATTCTTCAACATCGACAGCAATATATCGTCGCCCTTAGCACCTATATGTTTACCCAAGGAAATGCTTGAGTCAAATAATCCGCTATTGTATGTCAATAAAGAGCTATCATCTCCACGATTAATCAAGCTCAATGCATAGTCCAAGGTAGTTCTGGTAGGTAATCCATATATCAAGTCATCGTCATCGATAGATTTGTAAATGGATGAAAGCTCATCGAAATCATCGCTGTCAATTGACACTTTTGCTTCTCCAACACTTTGATTAAACGAGGACCTCGTTGGGATTCTCTCATCGGACGCAGCAGAGTTTTGCACCAGTTTGGGTTTACTTGAAAAGTTGAATTTCCAGTCTTCAAAAAGCATAATGGCAGTATGGTACAATTTGTTTCGAGAAGCTACCTTATAGAGGCATCCAAGATCAACCAATTGCATTATTTGAGCGAATCTTCTGACTTCTTTCATAGCTTGGATTCTGACCAAAATTATGGTGTCGATGAATA
The DNA here is from genome assembly GCA_003706505.3 of Suhomyces pyralidae. NCBI lineage: Eukaryota > Fungi > Ascomycota > Pichiomycetes > Serinales > Debaryomycetaceae > Suhomyces > Suhomyces pyralidae. The sequence goes on along the minus strand of PPLO03000003.1, from coordinate 808,958 downwards.
ATTTATCAAGCTCAGCAAATGTATTGCTTTTGTTGATTTGCTCTTTTCTTAGTTTACAGAATTTCATCACCAAATTACCAACAATATCGGAGCTTCTCTCTCTCGATTGAGTCGAAACGTAAAAGCAAATAAAATTGGGCAAAGTCCTTTTCGCAAATCCAGGTACTTTGATGATGAAGCTTGAAAAGAGTGGGGCAATGCTCGTGATGGCAGACAAGTCCTTTATCAAAGACAAGAATAGTCTGCTAGACCAGTTCTCAAAGTTGTCACAAACAAGATAATCGTCAAACTTCTCTATAATATCATCGATAGTATAGTTAAAAAGTCCAATTTCTGATTCAAAGTCCTCATCATTTAGCAAAATACATGTATGAAAGTCCAAAGGCAAAATGTAATTAGAAAATCTCGAGCTGACATCAGCAAGATCTAGATATTTCATGACTTTCCTATTATTAGTGTTTACATTATGCACAAGCACACCTAAAATAGTCTCTGCACAAGCCACAACACTATCATCAGAGTGATTTAAATATGTGATGATTAAGTCTAGGGTGCTATTCACAGTAGATACGTCTTTTTCAGTAGATGCTTCAGACGAGACGAATTCATGATTGAACTCACTTATTGATGTGACCAAGTCACTGTTTCCATCTTTGAGACCCCCTTCTAGGTAGAACGCTCCTAAATAATTTGCTACCCAATAGTTGAATTCTTTGGACTGGTGTAGATAATTTTGAGTACCCAAGAAAATCTTCACAAGGGTTGAACTATTCTGATTTGCCAGGTTCGTGTTGTCCTTCAAAAAAGGAAAGACTTGGGATATTAGGTTTATGACTTTAGAAATATCGTCGCCGGTCTTGCATAGCTTTAGCTCATTTTCATTATTCAATAATCCTTCGATCAAGTCTGTCGACATAGAAGTTTTGGAGAAGGATAGTATTTCACTTGCGGAAAACAAGAGTTGATAAATCGATCTTTTGGAAGCCAATGTAGATATAAGACACTTGATATTCTCCAAAATATCAGATGGCAAAACAAATTGCTCCTTTGACTTTAGCAACGTGCTGAGTAAAGTTATCATCAAAGGTACAAAGAGTTTCTTATCATATCTTGAAAAATTATCGATCTCAAGCACTCTCAAAATTAGTATTATATCTTGTTGCAAAAAAGTTTGAGGAATGAGTCGACACATTAGTTTAATTGTAATTTCGATGACATTGAAATCTGATAATGCCTTTTCCCCTCCAAACAAAATGACAAATTTTATCTTTCTGAGCAATAAAATATACAGCCTATCATTCAAAAATGAAGAAAATAATAGCGAGATTCTTCGAATTAGAAAATAGACTTGGCGCGTGGACCAAAATGATTCTGGATCTGAGTACTTCTCGATAAGCTTGACCAATAAATCATGGCTCGAATTAACGGATATAGAAGTGTCGCTAACTCGTTCAAGTTGGACGGACGAGCTTTCGATCAATAGGTTCAGCAATATGGTGTTATAAAATAAGTTCTTCATCTCAGTCTCCTTTGAAACTTCGGTGAATTTTATTATTTCTAGCACGATTATACTGATTTTGGATTTGATTTCTTGCTTGAATCCTCCGATCGATTGCAAGACATTAAAAACTTCATTCCGAATACCTTCTTTGGTGTAAGCCATTGAAATTATCTGAGGTAAACTGTCATTTACTAAGGACTCAGTTGTAGAGTCTTTTGATACTGCAATTTTCTTAAGGAACGCCATCGATTGCTTATTCTTTGCTGTATGATTCAAAGACAACGATACCGCAATTAACTCTTTGTAGTTGGAGTTAAGGAAGGTTTTGATTTCGTCGTAGCCAAACAATTCATACGGGAAGATTTCGATGTCTTCAAATTTCCACCAGAATCTCAAGATTTCAAATTTGAAGCAGTTGAATAGTTTCTTCGTAGTAGAGGCTTCCACTACTTCACAGTACTTGTTCAAAACGATACTCAAGTATGGCAACAAAATGTCATATTTCGTTAGCTCTAGTACGTTGAAAAGCGATGCTATCAAGATTTGAGTAGAGCTTTTAGACAAGGTTCCAAAAAAATTCAAAAAGGCAGCAGATTCTTCGATTGAAGTACCCAACTTGGTAAACTTTTCAAATAACTGCTTATAAAGGACCAATTGCTTTGATGATCTAACAGATGAAGTGAGATCAGTCAAAGACTTGGAATTAGCCATTTCTATCTTGACAACATTGGGAGCCATATAGAAGCTGTTCAAGAGCAAATCATATAAATGAATATTGTTGATTGTTGTTTGTTCATTCGAGATAATAAAACTGGCCAAAAACTTTGTATATTCAAGCAATGAGCTTTGAGTCAAAATGAGATTGTGTTCTCCACACTGAACCAACCAAATACACATATCATAGCAATCCTTTTTGAAGTTACTGTCAAATTTGGCTAAGCTTGGTAATAACATGGCTAGCAATTTGGAAACAGTCATTATTGTCAATTCACTTCTTTCAAACTGATGGTTTGGTAGAAGTCTTTCACCGATCAACCTGACTATAATCGAAAGAGTGAACTGGGGAATAGCATCTATATCAGCAATATTTTCCTCCATATATGTGATCAAATAGTATATAGCATGTAAGAATCCAACTAGATCATTATTCAACTTTTCGAAATACACCACCAAAGAAGACAAAGTAACCGAGAATTCAATATTTCGAAGCAGATTGTATAGAAGAACTAGCTTTACACTTTCTACGCATGGGACCGAAGTATAAATTAGCTGGTACTGGGTATAGTGAGCTGCCTCGCTCGAACTGAACAGAGTAGAAATCAGCTGGTTGGTTTCCTTGAATTCACCATCAAAGTCGCCAAATGCTAATGCTGGAGACGACTCGTAAACCTGCTTTTCCTCAATGAACAAGACCTTTTCAAACGGAAAGTTTTCCGCCAAAGCCGACTTTGTATCGGTATCTAAACTTTCTAACGTGAGCTCATTTAGCAAAAGAAGGATTTCAGATTTGGTTTCTGGTGGTAAAATGACATCACGAAACGATTCAAACGTTGCTGTAGATTGGAAGTCCAACGATGTTGCGATTTGCTTTAGCGATATTTTATCTTTTACTCTATGACTTAAACTTTGGGTCAATATTGACCATTGCAAACTCATCAGGGGATCGAGATCCTGCTGATTTAACGACTTCAAACTGTCCAATATTTTTGAAAAAAGTTCTTCAGTTTGTTCGTTACCATTCAAGGGATCGATATATATCGAAGGAGAATGGGTGGAAAGCTGGGTAGGTTCTTTCAAAACGATGAAGTCGCCTAAGCTTTTAAAGCTATTTTGAAAGTAGTATGCTTCATTGAGAGTGCCAGAGTACAAGCCATGATGCAGACTCAGTATTGAATCAATTTCAATGTGAGCTCCGCATAACCAGGCTATAAAATCCGGAAAGCCACTATTGGAGAAAATCAAATCACTAGCAGAATTATAAGAAACGTCCCATTTTGAAATTATCCAGCTTTGGATCCTGGAACCCAAATTGTGCTTTTTGTTCGAACTAATGGCTGTAATAACTCTATGAATTGAGTACCATAATTGAAAACTCTCGTTACAGATGGTGCTTGGCCCATAGATCTCACACAAGTCTATCAAATTATCTAGTTGAGTTGAAATAGACTTATCTATGAGGTTGCCAATAGTCAGTGAAGAATGACACCATATGATATCGTAGATCAAGTTGCATGAAGTTTGACTCAAGTCTTTTCTTTTTAGCAATTGAAGTGCTATTTTCAATAATTGAGAAAAGTGCTTAGTTCGTAAATAATTAGAGCCAGATCTCAGGCCAAACTTGATAATGCTTTTACATGCGTAAAGCGACCAAATGTGTAATTCTGTTTGCTCAAAAGAACTAAGCACTGACTTGAAAAGCGTATTGATGTCAAAATCTTTCATGGATTGTGCTGTTTCGATGGGAATATCAAACGTGGTTTCATCAATATCTGCATTAGAAGTATTATTGGAGAGACTTTTAGTAGGGTTTTCCTGGTTAGGTGCAATTTGGCCCAGCTCCAAAAGAAACACCACCAATTGCAACCCGACTTGTTTAGTCTTGATATTATTGTCATTGAGAATGAGCCGATGACAAAACTCCAAAGTATTATGCGATTGGTGCAACGAGTCACTGACATAGTCCAATTTCTGGCGTTTTCTCGCATTGGGGCAGTCCAAAATCGAACCTACCAAAGACCCTAACACTTCTTGAGTCTTGTAACCACTGGCCCTTTTGGGAGCCAGTTGTGATTCTTCCTTAAAATAAGAAACGATCAATTTTCCTATGCCCAATATGAGGAGCCACGGCTTGTAATTATCAGACTTTAGATAAAAATTGGATAGTTTGAACCAAGTTATTTCATGTCCTGTAGAGTGGATTAGACCAAAGTCCTTGGCATTAAATTTATAATCAGTAGAATTGATACGAGATATGAGATTCTCAATAAGTGTTTTGGCACTGTATATGTTTACTTCAAACGAAGCTGACTCTTTATTAGAAAAAGGGGATCGTTTGGATTCTTCATCTTCATAGATATTACCATTATCAGTATATGGTAACGGTTTCAAGCTCATGCAGTTATGGGTCGCAGAAAGATTTATAAAGATCAATAACTGTATTTGTAGCGAACTCCATGGAGTCAGATAGAAAGTCAAAAGGATGTTTTTGATGGCTACTTGCACCAACTTACGTACAAAGTGAATGTCCTGTGTAGACAACACTATAATAAGCTTATTGATGATCTTCATTATGCTCAATATAAGTGAAATGTCGGTTTTGTAGTGGGGAATAGTATCTTCCATCAAGATCGATAAGCCACCGTAGTTCGCAGGATCCAATGCCTGTAAGAAGCTGATTGAGATGTTGTTTGAGCATTGAAGTAAGCTCAGAAGCGCCTCGAACAGCTGAACCAATAATTTTTCTGTCGCCATCCCCTTTGTATATTTTTCATCGAGCAAATGCCTAATCACTCTCTTGAGAAAGTCAAGTATTCGATTCCATTCAACAACTTTAAGATGGAGTTTGAATGATTCCTGTGATAGTATTCTCACTACCGTCGATAAGAAGCTCATGGCAGTTGGTTCGAGTATAGTATGAGAATGCACAAAGAACAGGGCCATTATGCTCTCTGTGCTTCCATAGTACGACTTGTAGGTCAACTGGATATTCTTGTCATCTATGGACTTTTCAATGAAGAGTTTGAGATATTGACTGGCATTGGCAAGTCTTGACTCCACTGGGGCTGACGGATTGGACTTGTATACGTGAATTTCATGCTGGATCAAATTGAAGATGGCATTTATCATGCTCTTGATCTGCTTGGTGGTGAGCTTGAACCTTGCATTAAAGAGGGTTTCTAGTAAATTGAGCCCATCATTACGGTCTTTGATTTTGGTCGAGCCTAGCGACGTGATGATTTTGTTGATATCAAGCGTTGACATGGTCCATGGCTCCTGTCTATACTGTTTTATCTAATGAATATCTAATGATAATCATCGCGAATTTCAATGTCGCGTTTGATCGTAAATTTGAGACACAGTTGAGAAAGATTAATGCATATTGACCAACAGCTCGTTGATCTTTCAAAGAAAATGGATACAAACGTATTAAAATATTACACGTAATGTACCAAAAGAGTTATTCAAAGTGATACGGTTATCTAGTGATTTTCTTGCCTTCAAGATGGTCACTTCACAATGTGTTGCAAAGACAATGGTACGTAAAGATCTACGAGTTGGTAAATTGGTTGGCATTAGTGAAAACTCATTAAGTAAAGTTTACGACCGTTGCCACATAGGGACATCGCTGGAGTAAGTGAGGTGTATAGAATTCGCATAGAATAGAGATCATTGTAGAGGACTAAAAGGGTAAGAATGCTAAAACCCAAAAATGCGTATGTACTGCAAATGCGACCTATAAAGGATCGTAGTCTGCAATGTGAAATGGCTACAGAACAGGCTGTAAAACACTTCAGATGGTATCTAACAAACCCACAGTATACCTTCAGGTACTGAACCGCCACCTTAGTGATGAAGAGCCACACATGCGCGAAGAATTCTGCGTATGTACATGTTGCGACTACGTAAACCAATGGAGGCGTATGCTATTCAGGCTCATGTGGTACGGTATAGTTTTTCCTGGGCTCTGGATAGTCGTATTAGCGACAGTCTTGTACGGTTTGACTCGGTATACATACTACCGCCCCAGCGGGCCCGATTCGTTTATCAATATTGTTGGGTGCAGGATACCCCAGACGAGCGGCGCGAGCGATAGTGACTACTATCAGCACAAAAGCCATTCGAATCTGCGCTACATCTTGATCCAGCTTGCTGGATACGCTAGTTTAGGTATAATCTTCTACTTACTAGCCATCGCCTACGTCTATTGGGGTATCAATTACGTACTCTAGCCAGTGCCGTACATACTGCACATCTTCCCTTCCATCTTCCCTTCGCGGCCGAGTCACGGCACCCTGAGGTCAGCTGCACCCGAGTCAGCCCTCGCACGATCAGTATAAGAACGCAGCCATACCACCTAAATCAAATCCGACAGCAACGTGCATAATGTTTAGAAGAGTGCAACAAAAATTATATTCTACCAGTTCAGGGAGCGGGGCTCTCTTGAAGACTCCGTTGTACGAAGCACATATTGAGTTTGGTGGTAAAATGGTTCCGTATGCTGGCTTTGAAATGCCCGTCTTGTACAAAAACCAATCACATATTGACAGTCACAATTGGGTCAGATCGAAGGCTGGCTTGTTTGATGTCAGTCACATGTTACAGCACAAGCTAAAAGGACCTGAATCTAGAGCGTTCCTCGAAAAAATCACTCCCATCGACATATCTTCGTTACCAGTCAACACGCTGAGTTTATCAGTGTTGTTGAACAACGAAGGCGGGGTAATCGACGATTGTATCATTACCAAGCACGGGGAAGAAGATTTCTATATTGTGACCAATGCTGGATGTAGAGAAAAGGACCTCAAGTTCATTAAAGACGAAGTGTCAGCGTTCAATGCCGAACACTCGACATTTGAAGGAACCTTGTTAGCAATCCAAGGACCTCAAGCAGCCTCAATTCTTCAAAAGTTTACCCAGGACGATTTATCGAAACTTCACTTTGGACAAGTCAAATTCGTAGAATTAACCACTGGAGGAGTCAATACTACTGTTCATGTGGCCAGATCAGGTTATACTGGAGAAGACGGGTTTGAATTATCGATTCCTTCCGATAACCCGGCCGAGAAAGCCAACGCATTGGCATTTTTCCAGATCTTGGTCAATGAATACCCTGAAGTAGTCAAGCCAATTGGATTGGCGGCAAGAGACTCCTTGAGATTGGAGGCTGGTATGTGTCTTTACGGACATGAGTTGACCGAAGAAATCACTCCTATTGAGGCATCATTGGCGTGGTTGGTTCCAAAGTCTAGACGCGAGAGTGGTGGCTTTAACGGAGATTCCAAGATCTTGCATCAACTAGCCGATAAGTCCAGTTTTACGCGCCGGAGAATAGGTGTTAAATCCAAAGGACCATCTCCAAGAGATGGTAATAAAATATTCGATGATGAAGGTCAAGAAATTGGCTACATTACATCAGGATCGCCTTCCCCAACATTGGGCGGAAATGTAGCCCAGGCATACATTGATAAAAAAGCCAAGGTTGGCTCCCCAATCCAGATCGAAATCCGTGGAAAATTGAGACCCGGCGAAGTGGCCAAATTACCATTTGTGGCCAGTAAGTTCTATAGAGGATAAGTATCGTTATAATATATGTCTCACTGCACATGATTAATTTGTCTAATAATAGCCACTATAAAAAAACCGCGTCTATACCTGGCCAAGTATATGCCCAGAACAGTTGGGTATAGACAGAAAACGACCAACAAAGATAATTGTTTGGTGCAGAACAATTACACCAAAAGGAGCACACAATCGCCATAAGACAAGGGCAGTTTAACCGATTAGAGGCATATAATAGGGATGCACAAAAATATGAACCTGCGAGTCTAAAACCACATAATATTCCAAATTTGCAGTCGAGCACGACAGAAGGAGGTGGGGACGCGGCAGAGGAAATACTAATTTGGACGAGTGTGAAGAAAATACGACTGCGAAAAAACCGAACGGGAAGGTGGGCTAGTTAGCAGGGTTGATACAAGGTTTTCAGTAGGCCATACTGGCCACATTGGCTAAACATCCTAGCATTTCATCATGAATACATCGTAGCGTTCAGTGTAAGCTAGCAATTAGCCAGTTCAAATCACGGTTTCCGCGCATGCTGCATCTACCTATTTTGTCTTTGGTCGTCTGACTACTCGGCCAAGTACTTTTCGTCAAATAGCTGCGGTAATGCTTCCGCACGCATCGACCCAAAGTGTGCTACAAGCCTGCGAGCGCTAGGCAAAAGCGCGCCAACAACTTTTCGAATTTATGGGGAACTCAGCGCGTTTGTGGTTTCAAGAGAACGATTGCGGATAGGGGCCACAGGGGGAAGAATCTTTCGGACGAGATGAAGTGGATTCAATTGTAGTTTAAGGAGAGCAATCTGGAATGACAGAAGCTCAGCAGGGGGAGAGATGAAACTATAGCCTACGGAATAAAGCGCAAGTAGACTAGTTCCATCGCACCCTATTGTAATTGTAGTCTGGCCAATGTTTTTTGACGGGATGCGTCAATCCAAACAAAGTGACTACGGTCACGCGTAGGTACGCAAAAGAAACTTTATTATCACTGTAAAATGACATCAACAAATCGCACCTCGCGAGCAAAAGGGCGAATCGCTGCAAACATTCACGTTCCCATACATTCACGTAAAATACCAATTCACGCCCGCAGATTCACGCCTCAGCGTGTACTATAATTAATATTAATCGTCTATCAGATATATAAAAGTAATTGATTTCCAACTGAGAGGTTGTCTCGTAGTTGCAAATTGTCGGGTGTTGGTACTTGGGTAATAGTGTACAGCGTATAAATCACACAAAGTATGTCTTCAACTCCCTCGCCTTCCAAAAGATCGGTTTTATCCCCAAAACCATCTAACATTTCCTCACCATTCAAGAAGTCCACTCCTTTCAATAAGACCGTACCTTTTACCCACAATAAGCCGGCCACTGGCACTGTAGCTACACCATCCAAAAAGCCTAAGCTTAACTTCACTATATACGAAGACCAACCAGCCACCTCTAAATCCAACACATCTGCATCTTCAAATGACAACGTCAATCATTATGAACAAGAAAACATTTTACAACCAAAAAAATTAGCATCTCCATCCAACAGATCCCAAGTAAGAAAGCCTTTGGGAAACTTAAGTATCAACCAATTTCCGGGCTACATCCAATATCCGTCGGCAGGCACTCGCCAATTGACCGAGCTTTACCAGCCAATTAACTACGATAACGACTTCAATTCTTTGCATAAACAAACCAACATTCCTAGCTACTTGACTCCAACCAGAAATTCAAAGGACAAGTACTTGTTTAGATCTACAAACTACCCATCTGAGGTGGATCCAGTTCTTGACGGCCGTGTAGACGAAACCGACGACACCGAATTGTTGTTGATGAAGAAACACTTGAGGCGTGTCGGCGCACAGTCCGCTACCACTCCTCATATGGTTAGAAAGCACAGACGCTCAATGTCGGTGGGAAAAAACGACTCCAAGTTGAGACTTATCAAAAAGAACCTGTTTACTATTTTATCTAACTAGCCGTGCTCTCGCACTGATGATACCCGCAATTAATGCATTTAATGATATTCTAATATAAAAAGTAGTGTAGTCTGCATTTGTAATAATGGCAGACATTATTTTTCCGGCGGCAATTTCGCAGCCAAAATCACCCCAGAGGTTATACAGTAAAAAATATAAAAAGACAACGTTATGGTGCATTCTCATTACTCTATATAATTTAGATACCAAATGCTTTTTCAAGCTCGGTGAAGACGAATCTGTATCTAACATCACCCTTGTCACATCTGGTCAATGCGACGTTGACGTTCTCTTCACTGATTGGAATTTCTTCAACCCATGGCTTGACACCCTTTTCACCGGCAATGTGCAACATTTCCAAAGCTTCCTTCTTGGAACCCAAAAGTGATGAACCGAATGAACCAGCATTACCGATGAAACTGAATGGGGAAACTTGGAAAGAGGCGTCAGCATCTGGCAAACCAGCTGAAACGAATTTACCGTTGACCTTCAAGACAGACAAGTAATCGTCCAAAGATAAACCATCAACACCAGAAGCACAGTTCAAGACAAGGTCGAAAGTGTCGACGTAGTTCTTAGTCCAGTCCTTTTCTTCACCAGTAGCAATGAAAGCAGAGGAACCCATGGATATGGCTTGGTCCTTCTTGGCAGAAGATCTGGAGAAGGTGACGACCTTCGCACCAATGGCGTGTGCGAATTGAATGGCCAAGTGACCCAAACCACCGATACCAATAATACCAACGGTCTTACCCTTGGCGTCGTAGCCCAAGTTTCTGACCAATGGGGAGAAAACAGTCAAACCTGCACACATCAATGGGGCTGCAACCGTGGTAGCCAAATTGTCTGGAATCGGGAAAACAAATTGTTCATCGGCGATGGAGTGCGAGGAGTAACCACCTTGGGTGACGTAACCACCAGAACGTTTGTCGATACTGTTGTAGGTGGTGGCAATGTGCTTACAGTATTGCTCATCGTCGGATCCACAACGAGCACACTCTCTACAGCCACTGCTGGCAGCACCGAGACCGACTCTTTGGCCAACCTTGACGTCGGTAACCTTGTCACCCACGGCGATCACATGACCAATAATTTCGTGCCCCACAACCAAGTCGTTTCTCTTCAATGGTCCCCAATTACCCTTGGTAGTGTGGATATCACTACCGCAAAGACCACATGCTATGTTCTTGATGACAACATCGTGAGGGTTGATTTGCTTGTGTTCGTACTCAACCAAAGTTGGCTTGTTCCAGTTTTCGGCTTTGTCGACGCCGAATCCTTTGAATTTTTGTGGTACAGTAGCAGACATTGTAGGTGTGGTATGAAATATTCCGTTTCTAATATTCAAAAGCCGTGGGGCGATGTGCTTTATCTGTCCCTTTTATAACATTGCAAATTTCAGCTTTGCACCTCGACTAGCAACATCATATTAATCATAGATATAGAATGTTCCAGCCTAGCCCTAAGCAAGGAAGGTAGACAAGAAAAAAAAGAAATTTGCCGTTATTAAGTCCTGTTTTGTGCCCGTTGCACCTGTCATGCCGAGAATATAAAAATTTTAATTAGAAATGTCGATAATTGCCGGGCCCCTCGGTATATTAATAAGCGAGTTGAAAAGTCGGGCTCTCTTATCGGACCCAGTGTTGACGAACGTTATTGCCAAGACTGGTAAGTTTATCCTATTATTAGTTTTAGTCAACTAATACTTTTAGTCGTTGTAGTCAGTAAACTTTCATGCCCCATTAAGTAATTTAAGTTATACCGCGGATCAATCCAACTCCGGATGGTGTGAACCCCGACTATTTAGAATTTTCACGCGCTATTTTTAATAATCCTTTTATTACATTACGTAATTTTACTGGTTGATATACATCGCACACAACGGCTTACTAACTACTTTTTACCCTTCTTCTTTTTCTTCTTATCAGCACCAGAAGCTGCAGGGACAGGTGCAGGGGTAGGCACTGGAGAGTTACCGCCAATTCCCAATGATCCCTGATGCCCCCCACCGATTTTTTTTCTGTCCTTTTTGGTTGGCTTGTAGTATGATCTCAACTTCATAGGCAACCATCTCTCCGGATCCAACTCAAACTCTCCTTCTGGCTTGAGCACCTTACCTTGAGAAAACTTGGGGATTCTCTTGACCTTGGTTTTCTTGACGGCGGTCTTTGGTTTATTGACCTGGCTGGTGAAGGTGCTACTCAATCTGCTCTCGAGCAACTCATCAACAGTTTCATGTGACACCAATGTTTCTATTGGAATTAAGTCCTTATCAGAGTTATTCAAAACAGCACTTATCAAACTATCGGGCTTGATTGAGTTCAAGTAGTTCAACCATTCCAAGACAGTCTCATTGCCATTGAGAGGATCGTATAACTTCAATGCTCTACTTTTGGCAAACTCAAAGTATGCGGGATCTGCGACAAACACTTGTTTATCGGTAGAGTAAAGGTACTGGTAAGCTTCTTGGAGGGTTTGATCGATACTGTTGTAGTTGGATCTTTTGTGGTAGTGTGAGTTATTCAGCTTATTCCTGAGGTCTCTTTCTTTGGTCTCTTGTTCCAAAATGTCCAAAACTCCCACTAAACTAGGCGAGAGCTTGGATGAAGTTTCAATATCGTGCTTGATACAGGATTTTATCTCATGTTTGGCTTTGATGAGGTAGCTTTTATCTTCGTGACTGAAGTGTATCACTAACAAGAGCGCCACTCTATATTCGTCGCCTCTCTCTTCTCTAACACTGTCGACAAATTTCCAGAGCTTACGAATGCTGTAATTGTAAGTTGCTTTGTCTTGAAAGTCATCGTAACTTATTCCAGTCTTCAACAAGACTTTGTAGGCAATAGGCATGTAGTCACCGGGAAAATCCTTTTTGAACTTGTTCAAGAACTCATTTCTGATCTGGCCCTGACTCAAGGTATCGGTGGAATATCTCAACAACAAGCTATTCTTCTTTATGGTTTGGTACTGGAGTTTTGTAAGTTTTTGACCAAATTTGTGTAATGCCTCTTGGTAATTCAAGTCTCTTTCAATTAAGTTGAAGTCTATTTTGGTATTGGCCTCTTGAAAGACGTATTTGTTGTTCTTGATGATAAGTTTGAGAATCGAATCGCCAATCAATTCAGGCTCAACGTTGTTGAAAAGTTCCAAACTGGTTTCGGTTTTTCCTTGTAAGAAGTGGACATATGTTTCTGTGAGTTGAATAGGTAATAATTCTGACAAAACGTAGCTTTGGGTAAAATCTTTGTTCTGTTGAGAGCATAGTTCTTGGGCCTTTTTCAACAACTCTAAGGCTTGTGGCAAGTTCTTGATAGAAATCTGGATTAAGGCTTCGTTGAAGAGCAAGTCATAGTTATCACCGTGCTCTTCAATATTATAATTAGAGGTGATGGTTTGTTGATGGGTAAAGTTCAATTGTGATATCACCGAACGTTCATTGACCACAAGATCCAATTTATTGTCGAACTTGTTGTTTTCAATTAAATCGTGATAGATTTCCAATGCTTTGGAATATTCTCCAGATTTGTAGTAGTTCTGGGCCACCATGTGTTTTAAACCCACCTGTACTCCTTCGCTGTAGTCCGAGCTCAGATTGTAGAGTTTGATCAAGTCATCCGATCTTCCTAGTTTGTAGTAGATGTAACTGATTTCCAAGACCACAGAGCTTGTAATGTCCGAGGAAGATGGGATTTTGTTAACGATTTCCAACGCCTTGGCATATTTATCCAAGTTAATCAACGAAGTCAAGCAGTTTTTAAATGCCTTCGCATCGTCGAAGTTTCTGACTTTCGACAAATACTCGTACGAAACCGTGAAAATCTTCTCGTGGTCCGATATCTCCTCCCCAGGAGCTACATTCAACTTCTTGAATGCTTCGGCTATCGACGTACTCATGATATGTTAGCCTCTACTCTTGCACCGATCTGCTCGTCGCCTTTTTTTCCACTGTTCGTTGACTACCTATATTGGGTGCCGCACGATAATTGTCCCCACCATTTGAAAACTACTAGCACATATATTACTCTTATGCAGATTGTGGCCGGTAAGAACACTACAGAAGTAGATGCTAAGAATGACTAATGTGAAAAAGAGCAATTTCAAAAGATGATAGGCATTATATATATCGTTTACTATAATTCTTTGATAGAAGCTAACCGAGCCACCTGAAAAGAGTAATCTCTGGTGCGATCTCATTTTACTACAAGGCTTAGTTGACTCGATAAGTTACAGAGAACAGAACCCATTTCGGCTGGGAAAAATATTTGAGTTCCATAAGCTGATCACTATGTATTAGCACATGCCACTAGTAAACATCTAGGCTAATAACTTTTATCATTAAGCTTTAGATTAATTGCACTCGCGCGATCTTAAATCAGATTTCGGTAATAAAACTTGTCATGAAATCGTATTTTAAATGTATATATAATATGGTACATATTTGTGACTATAATTAGACATGTTCGTTAGTTGGCTTGGCTTCAGCAGCAAAACCGGTGGTATGAGCCATGTCTTCTTCGGAAGGAGGAACCCAGCCGGCAGAATTCCATGGCTTGACATTAGATGCATATAATTCATCGACTTCTTCCAATGATAATCCCTTGGTTTCATAAACGAAGAAGTAGACAAAGAAGAATGAAAAGACCAAACAACCGGTGAAAACGAAACCATAGTAGAAATGGATGGCACCGGTGATGAATGGTGTGAAGAATGAAATAAGGAAACCGAAGAGCCAGTTACCAGCAGAAGCAATACCCATAGCCTTAGATCTGATACGAAGTGGGTAGATTTCAGAAATAATACTGTAGACACCACCAGCCCAGGTAGATGCAAAGAAGAAAATGAACAAACATGTGATGAAAATCAATGCATCACCAGTTGGCTTGTAAGTGGGACCATCGTAACCATCAACGTATAAGTGGACTGAACCTAAGACCGAATAGATAATAAAACAAACGGACATACAAGCAGAACCTACCAACAAACAACTTCTTCTACCGAATTTTTCAATAGCCCAAATACCCACAAAAGTAGAGGCAAAGTTGATGATACCCAAAATAATGGAGGTTTGGAAAGAGTCGTTTAATCCAACAGCCTGGAAAATAGTAGTTGAGTAGTAGAAAAAGTAATTGTCACCAGTCAATTGTTGCAAACATTGCAAGACGAAACCAACGATAACTCTGTTCAAAATTTTTGGCTTACCAGTAATTAATTGAGACCAAGAGGCGGAACCAGCTAACTTTTCTCTATCTATACCAGCTTGAATTAATTGAACTTCGGTGTAGACACCTGGACTTTCAGGAGAGACTTTGTTAGTTCTGGCAATAGAATTCTTAGCTCCATCGATGTCTTGCTTTTCAATCAAGTAACGAGGAGATTCTGGCATGCAGACCATACCCACTACCATCAAGATGGCCCAGGCGAAACACAAACCTAATGGAATTCTCCATTGTCTGGAATCGTCGTATTGTTTGGTACCATATGTGGTACAGTAACCCAAGAAGATACCCAAGGTAATGTTCAATTGGAAACAGCAGACTAAAGTACCTCTAAGTTGTTTAGGAGCGGACTCACCGATGAACAATGGGGATAACACGGATAAAGTTCCAACAGCTAAACCGGAAATGGCTCTACCGATAACAATTTGGTACCATTTCGATGAAGAGGCGATTTGAATAATGATTCCAACGACGTAAATGACCATAGCACACATAATACCAACACGACGACCGAACATATCACCTAACTTAGATAAGAAGATACACCCAACGGCACAACCGATGTTGAAAATACCGACAATAAGACCAGTTCTCACGTTTGATAAGTAGTGTTCACCATCTCCATTGAGTTGACCAAATCTTTTCTTGTAATCAGGCATGTTCACGAAACCAGAAATGGTACCGGTATCGAAACCGAAAACGAAACCACCAAATGCAACTAATAAACAGAACAAGGAAATTAATATGTAGTCCTTCTTTTTCTTTTCTGGTAAAGTTGCTTGGTTTTCCATTATTTCTTTGCTGGTTGGAATTCTGTCTTCATTTGAAGGGGTATCGAGCTTCTCTTCGTTTTCGAATAAGGAGCCGTGAGGAGTATCGCTTCCAGACCTTGTTTCATTTTCAGAACCATACTGTTGCGAGAGCATATTCAGTGCTTGAGGATTTGATTCTTGAGCACTCATAATTATTTATTAATACAAGAGTTAAACTAATACCCCAGACTGAGTTTACGGGGAAAGTCCTTTATATTTATACGGAGCAAGATTGAAAAACAGATGTGTTGGCGCTCGAATGTAATCAGAAATTAGCAGCGCTGCATCTCAAACAGCCGAGAAGACACCATTTTTGATGAATGATTGTTGGCCCGTAGCAAGCTACAATAGTTCATGCTACAAAAAAAAAAAATATAACAGCATCAGCTGTACCGGAAAAATTTCTTCCTTTGATTTCTTTTGCCATGAATTTTATGAATAATAGTAGGGGAATTTCTTGTTTTGCTGGTGCAGTTGCGAGCGTTGAGTAAATTGTTGGCAAAAATCCGGATTAACTCTGACACAATCAAGCATGAAGTGGCACTAGCGACCAATCAACGCTTGATGTCATTGACCCCGCTTCTGAAATATTTTTCAATACGTCACGCTACATGGTTGATTTTCCGATTATCATCGGACTTAGAAATTTTTCGTTGGTATTGAAGGTGCCAGGATCGAAAAGTTGGATAACTTTAACAACCTTAACAAGACCGCCAAAAATGCAGAATATACTGATTTTTCCACATAGCTTGCCTACGTTTCAAGAATCGTGATTTTGGCTTCTCTTTGTCTCTGGGGTCTCTATAACACCGCTTGGCCTGGTGGCCCTTCGGAAAATTTCTCGGTAAAACTGGTTTCGAGCACAAATGTCTCCAGAGACAAAACACTGGAGGGATTTTTCCACAAACGGAATTTGAAAGTTTTTTTTTCTAGCAAAAGAAACATAGAGTCACCCCTCCCCACTCAAAATTCGAGCAAAAGTACAATACGAAAGTTTGTTCTCCATGAGCGGATATGGGGTCTTGTGCTAGGCGTTATGTGATGGCTGTGGTCACCGAGTGCTTTTTGAAATATGTACACAAAGAGAATTTAAACGGCCTTTCTATGGTTGTGGTCCTTCGTGCATGGTTCCAAGTCAATACTGATAGCCCTGGAAACAACTCGGATGATTTGTCAAAAATTAATTACGTCTTGTAGCAACTCCGAGCGCAGTATCAACTGACTCTCAAAGATCTCAGATCGTGCCCCAAGAAATAATCCTAAAGTTAAAACCTCGGGATATGCCGCACATATCTAAGTTTAGCCCCGGGATTCATCTTAGTGGCGTTAGGAAAAGCCTCTTAATTCCATGTTTGCATGATTAAGTTAGCAATCATGGAAAATGAAACCTGCTAGCCGTATAAGACTTTCAACGGCTAGAACAATACTCTTCGGCCCTTCATTGACATATCTGTAGGCTGGTATTGATTAGGGGGTAGATAGTCATGATGCCACCTGACTAACAACTCCAGACCCTCACATGACCAGGTGCGCGTGACTGCTCACCCCTCGAAATCGACGTCTCTAATGTGGTGGTAGCTTACGGGGAGGATAGGGAGTCAACGGCATGACGATATCACATCAAAAGTATCTTGATACAAATGGGAGCCGATCAAGTCACAAGCGACCTGTAACGCCATATGGCGATGGTTCAAATAAGATTTTTGGCATGGAAAATTTCGGGAATACTTGTTATTGTAACTCCATTATACAATGCTTATATTACTCGAACACCTTCCGGACCAAGCTTGTTTCCCATAGCCTTACTGAACACAGCCGAAAATTGGTTCACAATGGAGTCAAGCCACATGGTTTTACTGTAAAGTACGAACAACTAGTTGCCAAAAAGCTCAAGGAACAGGGAAGTACCAAAAACCCTTTCGGATCTAATGGAACTGGTAACACCGGTTCCACAAACTCGAATAATGATATCGGACCGAACCCAAATAATAGTGTAGCTAATTCTAATGGCTCGAGCTCAATCAATTCCAATGACGATAGACCCAAAAGTTCGAGAAAGGGCTCCTTTTTGGGGATCAAGTTCAACACGAATTCGTCAGCTTCTGTTGGAGCGAACAATGTAAATGAGAGGAATTCATCAGTAGATGATGGTAGCAAAAAAATGTCCAACTATTTGATAAAAGCAAAGTTCTGTGACGCCCTATCACTTGACCAAAGGAATAAGATCAGTAAAGACCCCGAGTTTCAAAAGTTGAATATACTAATAACAAGACCTTCTGATGAAAGTCATAACCCGCTAAGTCGGGATGATTACTCCCAAAGCTCTTCTATGCTCCTCAACAATGAACAAGCACAAGATTCAAACCAGTCTCAGCACACCCAGCCGGTCCATACTCCTCAGGAAGGCTCTATTAGTCCCACTTCCAGTGCTGTGATAGTGGGGATTCCTAACCCCGAGTCGTTCTTGGTAAACCCCATAAATCCATTCAATCTTAATCCGTCTTCTGATCAAAGAAAGAGATCTGCTCTAATCAATGGGCCCATCATAAACTTGGATTTTCCCATAAAACTTCCTAGCGAGCAAAATGAGGAGTCTGCATTACTCTATGCTTTGAAAGATATGTTTGAGAGCATGATAGAAAACCAGAGTAATACGGGTGTGGTGAGTCCATTGTATTTTATCAATAAATTAAAGGAAAAGAACTACTTGTTTCGCCAGAACAATATGCACCATGATGCACACGAGTTCTTTAACTACTTGATCAACGAAATCATCGAAAGTGTGGCTAGAGAAACTGGGTCGGAGAACAATTGGTGTAATGATATATTTCAAGGAATGATCACAAATGAAACCAAATGTTTGTCGTGTGAAACAGTAACTTCCAAACACGAATACTTCCTTGATTTGTCCATCGATATACCTCCAGGCGAAAGTGCATATTCCTTGAGTTATTGTCTCAACAATTTTTCGAAGCTGGAAACATTGACCAATCAGAACAAATTCAGCTGCAACACTTGTTCCTCGTTGCAGGAAGCCGTCAAGACCATAAAGCTTAAGAAATTACCCGAGGTTTTGGTGATCAACTTCAAAAGATTCAAGTATGATGAAAATGTAGACAGAATGGTCAAGTTGTTTGATCTGATAAGTTATCCTTTCAAACTTAGACTATTCAACACTACCGACGACGAACAAGACTTCACCCTTTATGAATTGTACGGATTGGTCATCCACATTGGGGGAGGACCAATGCATGGACACTATGTGTCTCTCTGCAAAATCCAGTCTGGTTTATGGTTATTATTTGATGACGAGACTGTAGAGTTGGTCGAGGATTCGTATGTTATGCGTTTTTTTGGAAATGGCCCTGGCTTGGCTAGCGCATACATTCTATTTTATAACAAGAAAACTACTGACGATAAAGATTACAGCGACGACGAAAACATTATCAATTTTGGGTTTGACGTCAATAACATTTACAATGGAAGTGATTATACGTTATTTCAGCAATCTGATGCAGAGTCTCATGAATCTTCAGTTCAAAGGACTACTGTCTTGAACACAGGATTACACAACCACAGAGAGGAAACAGACCATGAAGTTGGCTCAGATACGTCCTCAATTGCATCTTTCAATGCTCCAAATAGCACTGGACCTGAAGTCCTTCTGAAAAAGAGTGGTCTATTCAAGAAGGTCACCAGAGAAGAAAAATCCTTGTCAAGATCCGGGAGTATAGCAGAATCTAAAAAGACATGGGTTGGTGGCTTGAAACGAAAGGAGAATAAAGAGGTTTCTACAGATCGCAACTCGCCAGTTCCTCCTCCTAACGAAAAAAGAAAGAGCTTTTTTGGATTGAAGAGGAACAAATAAAGCCAGGGGTGACCATCTTTCTTAATCAGACAAGAAAGAAGTATCGCTGCAGCATTGCGCTGAGGTGAATGCACAGAGCCAAGTCCCTATCAGATTTCGTATCTGAAACTGGTAAAATTGTTTGACTGCAAAAAATTCACAAAATTTATTGACGTTATGAGATGAAGGGGATCAAAAATGTACCATACTTAAAGAGTGACGATTATGGAATGATATCAGCCATGGCAGCGACATCTATAATGGAATCTCATTTCATCGCTTTCAAGTGAAGAGATACAGGATACTTTCGGTATTCTCTGTCAATTGCACACCAATGGAAGCTGATTGGTTAAGTTGATCGTGAATGTACAATTTGAGAAATGCCGACTGTTCTAGACCGCATTCATGGTTTCATAGCTCAAACTCTGAAGATAAAGAAGACATTTAGATGTATAGATATGAAAAAGCCCTGCAACTTTAGACTGGCGAAAGCAAAAGCATGACTCTCGAGATTACGCCTTCACATACCTCTTTCAATGCTCAAACCGGGCCTATAAAAAGACGAAAAGATTCTATTACGGCACTCTGCAACTCGAATTTTATTTCACGTCGAGCCATGTAGTTAAAACATAGACCCAAAAGAAAGGATGTTTGCCTTCCGAGTAGATACCAACTGATTGCAAGTCAAACCCCTTACTTGTTGGTTCGTCTTTAGCTTACACTATAGAAAGCTCCAATTTGGAGGACTACAAACCCTTATCGAAAAATATTTTTTAGCCACATCTTATCTGCAATTAATAGTCCTAGAATCTCCGTTTTTGCGTAGGGAGCTCCACATCGCGACCTTGAGTGATGGGATTTAATCATAACAAAACTTCGGCTTATCAATTGATCAAGGAAAATCTAGCACCACCTTTTTGATGCTTACATATGTCGACAAATTGATGGCTATGCGTAAAACAATTTGATCATCAATTTACATACATATGGATGATCAACTAAGTACATAAGGCTTAGTTCGTTTTTGTCAGCTGCCTCATCATCTTTGGTAGCCGCATGTAATGTCTATATTATCCAGAAAACACAAAAGTGCACTGTTTACCTCACATTTTTTAGACGATGAAGACATTGTTCGCAGGCCAATCGGATCGTGCTCGCTAACTTTTCCACTGGCTGCAAAAACTAATTACAAATCATAACCCAAAAATGGCATCATGTGGAGCGGGGCCACTATTATGATGCCGAATGCGTCGATAAAGGCGATTGCTCACCCTTTCCTGCGCATCGCCGATCATGTGACATCGCGCGATGGGCAGACCTCGCTACACATTGAGCAAGATGGAAAAAAATTTCTTGTTCGAGCTCACGTGACCGCTTAGTCATTGCAAAAAGTTCCGGATCCACAGTTTCTGATTATATATCAACTGTGGTGAAACACCTTTTTGTTTCCACACCATATATCAAGGGATTTTCGTCTGAAAAACAATTCAGGGGGTTTGACAGCTTTCAACTTACCAAACATCCAAAATATTCACCACACATAGTATTCTCAAAATGACTGCTACCACCTTATCGCCCACTTTAAAGAGAACTAAGAATTCTAAAGTTATCACATTGGCTGCTGGCTGTTTCTGGGGAGTCGAACGTTTGTTCAAGAGACAATTCGCAGACAAGGGACTTATTGACGTTGTGGTGGGATACGCCAATGGTATTCCCACGGTCGGCAATGTCAACTACGAAAAGGTCTGCACTGGTGAAACCAACTTTGTGGAAAGCATACAGATCTCGTACGATCCAAGTCTTACCAATACCAGAGAATTGTTAGACATATTCTTCAGAATGCATGACCCCACCACGGTGAACTCCCAAGGAGCTGATCGTGGAACACAATACCGTTCGGCCATCTTGACTCATGATGATGCCGATCAAGAAATAGCATGGGAATCAAAAAGCACAAACCAAAAATTGTGGTACCCCAACCACGAAATCGTCACTATAATCGAACCTATAAAGATATGGTACGATGCTGAAGCATACCACCAAGAATACTTGGATAAGAATCCAGGTGGTTACGAGTGCTCATCACACTTCATCAGAACCAAGCCAAAGGTATAGGCAAATTTTCAACAAAGGGGGGCAATCATTCGCCAAAGGAAAACAAAATTCAACACTGTACTATAGTTCAACACATGTATATTATTCTCAAAATAGGCTCTTCATTTCGGCCAGGTTTTTTTTTTTTTTAATACGTTTTTCAATATAAGTGCATAGGTTTTCAAGAAGTAGCCTTATCTAGACTCACGTGGGTAAGGAAGCCCAAAGTTGCTTAATGTATTCACGTGATCTATATGGACGCGTATATTTCATTATTCTGCGCTGCGAGGAACAGCTAGGGCATCAATGTCGTTGTGGGTAGATAAGTACAGACCAAAGAACTTGGCGCAATTGACGTACCATGAGTCAATCACACAGAATCTTCTGGCCTTAGCCAGGTCTGGTGATTTTCCTCATCTCCTTATTTATGGGCCCAGTGGAGCTGGTAAGAAGACTCGTATTTATTCTACATTGAATGAGCTCTTCGGAGCTCAGGTTGAGAAGTTGAAGATCGATGTCAAGACATTCGTGACTTCGAGCAACAGAAAGCTTGAATTCAATGTGTTAAGTTCCAATTATCACCTTGAAATCACCCCATCTGACATGGGAAATAATGACAGAGTAGTAATACAGGATTTGTTGAAAGAAGTCGCATCGACAGAACAAGTTGATTTCACAAGTGCATCAGGAAACCAGCGTAAGCATCGTTTTAAGATCGTTATAATCAATGAAGCCGACTCTCTCAGTAGAGATGCCCAGGCAGCCCTCAGAAGAACAATGGAGAAGTACTCCACCAATATTCGATTGATCTTGGTATGTAATACTATTTCCAACATCATACCACCTATAAAGTCCAGAACTTTACTTGTAAGGATTCCTAGCCCTACTGCAGATGAAATCGCACAAGTATTGCTTAAAGTATCCAAAAAAGAAAACCTTAAATACTCTTCCACAAGTGAAGTTGAGATAACCGACTTCTTGAAGAAAGTGGCGATGTCGTCGAATAGAAATCTTCGTAAGGCATTATTGGCATTTGAAACGTTGTCGATGCAAAACGAAACTATTATGACCAACAACAATTTGGAGGTCTTAAACTTGGACTGGGAAACTATCGTCAGAAACTTGGCTGCTACCATCAAAGATAACAGAAACGTTGCCACGCTCGCCAAAACCAGAGTGATATTCTACGAGTTGTTGGCGCATTGTATTCCCGCGCGGGTGATTCTCAAAACATTATTGTTTGAGTTGATCAAGTGGTTTGATAATAACGGAGTCGCAGTGGTGGAACTCGTGAACTTGGCATCTATTTTCGATGAAAGATTGAGTTTAGGCCAAAAGAGTATTTTCCACTTGGAGGGGTTTGCAGCCAAGGTTATGGTAGCGATTGAAAAAAACATATAGATTATAAAACTAAATAAACATGGATAGTTTTACCTTATTCATAAATAATCATCTGCTTTGAAATATAAAAGTTCAATTTTGTCTAGTGTTGGACTTTGTTGTCGGTGCTCTTGGAGTCTTCAAGAGCACGACTACTGCCGGAGCCTGCAACAGCTTCGTAATCAGGAGGAGCATATTCCGGAATAGGCTCGTCGTGATTAGAACTTGAAGTCTCGGTTGGAACTGCTGGGACAGAAACATCTTTCTTTGTATCTTCTTGTGGATCAGCATCAGAGTATGGGGCTCTAACGACACTGGATTGAGGTCTACGGTTTATACCAACATTGCTTTCCTCGTCGATATTTTCATAGCCCTCTCTTTGTGCGATACTTGAATACTCTATAAAACAATACCACAATGTGAAAATGATACCTGGAATGTGGCCAAGTGCTGTTAAGATCAAAGAGATCAAAAACTCCTTATTGTACACACTGTAGTTTTTTAAAATTATGATGGGCAAAGGAGGGAAGATCACCGTCATAAGGACGATAAGAACCCTCTGATATCCATTAATCTCGGTATTTGCCATTGCTGTGGTGGTCTTTATCCAGGACTGTCCTCGCCACTATGGGGTGGCGGAATTTATCTTTGACCATGCTTAGCTCACGTGACTCATCCACTATCAAATTGATAACGAACTAAACAGCGGAGACCAGAGACTGTACACATAACGATGGACTACATTAAAAAGGCGATATGGGGCCCGGACCCCAAAGAGCAGGTAAGTATTGATAATTCAAACTGTTATGGGAATTGCTAACATTTTAGATGAGAAAGATCAACCAACTTCTTCGTAAGAACAAGCGAGAGTTGGATAGATCCATGAACCAGTTACAACCTCTCCTGAAAAAGACAGAGGGATTGATAAAAAAGGCCGTCAAGGACAAAGATATGAAAACAGCCAAGTTATATGCCAAAGAGCTCATCAATATCAAAAATCAATACAACAAACTTCACACCTCCAAGGCAAGGGTAGACAGTATAAGCATGGCGATCAATGAACAATGGCAGATGAACAAACTCACACAATCACTACACTCGTCTACAGTAGTGATGAAAGACGTGAATCAGTTGATACATCTTGGAGTAGTGCTGGGGACGATGCAGGAGCTCTCGAAGGAATTGATGAAGGCTGGAGTCATCAACGAGATGATGGACGATATGGTAGATTTAGATTTCGAAGAGGATGAAGAATTGGAGTCAGAGTCTCAAGAGGAAATCAACAAGATTATTCAGAGCTTGACTGAAGATAAGCTCAACAAGATTGACACAGAAATACCTACTGTCAGTGTCGAGCCAGAGGTTGAGGAGCCAGGCTTACATGACGAAGAAGAGCAGGAGGCATTGGACGAAATGAGAGAACGATTAAAGGCTTTACAAGAATGAACTATCATAGATAAGTTCTAGTAATTAATATATAATAGCCTATAGAATGCCCTCAACAAGTAGTGCTCCGACTAGCATTATAAGTGCCCAGTTAGAGTCGGTGCTTGAGGCGAGCGATGTGTCGCGATTATGATGAATCAGACCAAAATCGGGTCTGATATGCTTTTCGCGGCTATTATTCGTAGTGCGGTTGACAGTAGAGGGCCTTGCGCTCTCAGACATGAACAAGTTGTGTGTGTCACCAACAGTAGATACCAAGGCTTTCGAACTTATTCTAAACCGGTAAGGAACCTTTGGGTCTGATCCCGATACTTTTTTGTTTAAGTTCTGGTGTTGGCTTGTTTGATGATCTTCTGTTCTTGTATTACTTGGTTTGTGCTCTGGCTCTGACTTATTCGGCTGCTCCACCTCAATTGTGTTCTTCTCGGGGATGTGTTGACCCAAGCTTTTATTTTCGTCGATATTTGAAGCAGTATAAATGGCAAGAGGATTGTAGGTCTTGTTGCTGAAAGACAATATCTGATTCGCTTTATCCAATCCAAAGATACCTGCACTCTTTACCAGATTATTCCGACCTTGAATCACTAAGTTCTGCGATGGAACAGGGCGAACATATTCGGAAGCGCACACAAGCGAAGCTATTGCCAATACAATTGCAATCCTGGTCATGTTTCTTTATTGACTGAGGATATTTGTATTGCTGCAAAAAGAGTGAAGGCTGATTGTGAAAAATGTGCGCACAAACGCGGCAATCTCTGGAGTCTCCACAAGAAGCGAAAAGTCGAGACATTTGGGAGTGAGACCAAATTATGCTGAGTTTTCATGAAAATATATATTGAAACCGATTGTGAACACACCTAAGAAATAAAGTATTTATATAACGCATTTTATTTTGACTATGCTTTTGGCTCTTCTGCTTATAGCCTAACGTAAAGCAGCTCGGAAAAGTTGATCTTGCTGGCATCCTTTATAGTATCACTTATCTTGGATACGTCCGAATTCACTTTTTCTTTCTCTTCTGCGCTATAGATACGAGGATAGCTTTTGTATTCGTTTTCCACCAGTCCGTTGGCCTCGCTATGTTCATTAGGATACCCAGAGTGTAGACTGGGGTTCAGCTGTGCCAATAAGTTTGGTGTGGTGGGTTGGGAGCTACTAGTGATGGTCGTATTCAAGAAGGTCGACACATCTATCAAATTATCTGACAAGTCGTTCACTATACTGTTAAGTTCTTGTTGTCGCTGCTGCTGCTTCAAAAGTTCTGCCTCTTGTATGTAGTCACTTGAATAGATATTTTGCTGATTTCTCAAGAGTGAAGATGTTTCGTTCAATTCATCATCGTCGCCATTGCCTCTCAAGCACGATAAACAGACACCCATATCGATGGCAAATAAGTCTAATGGTAATCTATGGTAATCGATTGATTTGGTTACCTCATTAACGGTCGTGCGCACGCTTTTTGCGACAAAGATGGCTGGTTTTGGGAAATGAGATAAGCGGAGGATAAACAGAGGGGGTTGCTGGAATTTGGGGTCTAGAAATGAGAAATATTATAACACGGCAAGGCTATTGGAAATGTGGCCATTATGCAAGCATATTAATCTAATTTGCTTGTCGTAGTTATAAAGTTTGTGATGTGATTGTAATTTGGAAACAGATACATATGCCTCGGTATTATATCGAAGTAACTAATGTTATCAAAGTAGTGACATCGTATTGATGATGTTGCCTATAACGGAAGAATCTCTGAGAGTTGTTGTCTCTCACAATTAAAACTACGGAATAAATCTCGGTAAATATGTATGAGTTTTGCAGCAATTTAGAAATGAAAAGAAGGGTTTGGAAATAAGTTAGAACTCGATCCGGCCCTAACAAGCAATAGGAGTGTCAATATCCTTATAATCCCGCCATCCATCAAAACAATAGATATGCCAATATTCTTTCCACTTTCTTGCTACGTAACAGTTACTACTTGAACCCTTATCCCGCTTACATAACAGATTACTAACTCGCTCAGTAAAAGGATAGCCACCCTCTGCCCCCCTTATCTCTTCACCATCACCAATCTTGCTTCTTTAAATGTCCAAGGCAATATCCTGCTATGCGTTTGAGACGCTCTATGCCAAATTGAACTACACCACTCCCTATACCTTGAAAGAGTACATTAAGATTCTCAATGAGAATTCCACACATTTGAGCTCACTGGCTCCTTTATTCATCACTTGGAATCAAAATGGTAGGTTAAGGGGTTGTATTGGAACATTCCAAGCACAGCCAATCGAACAAGGCGTTTCGCGGTATTCTATAGTGTCAGCATTTCAAGATTCTAGATTCAGCCCTATATCCAAGAAAGAATTGGGGCCAAGTTTACTGGTGAGTGTAACGTTGCTTGAAAACTTTACCGATATTGAGGAATGGGATGATTGGACAGTTGGGGCGCACGGACTCAGGGTTTCATTTGAAGTAGATAGAAACCATTATCTGGGTACATTTTTGCCTTCCGTTGCAGAAGAAGAAGGCTGGGATAAAATGACGACATTATTTTATCTACTAAGAAAGTCTGATTACTTTAGCGTCACTAACGATGAAGCCAAAATTAGACTGTTCTATACCAAAGGTTTGAAAGAAGGCTGGTTGACTTTGACACGTTACGACGGGACCAAGAACTCTCTTGATTATGAAGAGTTCTTGAAAGTAAGAGATCAACTCTAAATAGTATATTGATAAGTATATAATTCTTTATAATTAATAAAAAACGTTGGACGGACAAGGCAGGGAGGGTCTAAGTATTAAGCATCCTGGGGTATTGAAACGACATAAATCTAAAATTTCTGCAATAAGCACCTTGTAATATGAAGAAGTCCTTAGATATTGGTAGCCTGGACGACTGCGTAAAGGAAAAATCCACTCAAGACGGGAATGGTGAAATTGTCGTCAATTCCCCAAAGATCGATAAACTCAGATACACTAGCGATCAATCCACTCAATAAGGCGTAGACATGAATGTTTAAATTACTGGTGGATGGAGTCCACAAGATATCTTGAGGGGTGTTGACATTATAGTTTGGAATAAAGTATCCGTAAAGCAAGTAGCAAGAGAAAATACCGGTAACGAAACTTGCTAAAGAACCAGCCAAAGACTTGCCTTCAGTGAGTTTGGGTGTGTATTTTCCAAACTGTCTTCCGATGGTTGAAGCAGAAGTGTCGGCCCAGCTCAATAACAAAACACTCATAAGAGATATATCCTTGGGAAGAATAGCGAAAACAATGATGAGTCCCAGCAAGTACCACAAGGTTCCATTGTATTTGTTGATTTCCTTTTCTCTAATCAACCACCAGAAGGCTCTGACTATTTTACGATTCAATTCAGGGTTCTGAAATCTAATGTAGTCATTGGTGAAGATAACCACAAACATCGTCGATAATGGAAGTATGAGCTGAATTTGGTGAACGCCCAAGGTGTACAACCACAAGGTGAAAATACCGATGGAAGAATGCAAGACTTTTCTTGGGACTTCATGTTTGACAATAAATTTCTTGATACCCGAAAGCTCCGAAAAGAATAATTCAAGCTTAGGATCTCTTCCAGACTTTGGTTCTTTAAGTTGTGCCTCCAGTTCCTTAGGAGACTCTTTAATCTCTTCTTCTTCTTCATCTTCTTCAAGTAAGTTCAGAAGATTTTCATTGTCGAGATCATCTGCATCACCGGATTCCAGGATTTCCAGGATCTCACTGATCATCGAGCTTTGGTTGATATAGGTCTCATCTTCCTCTTCGATGTAAGTCTCATTGGAATCGAAGTCAAGAATTGTTTTCTTCATCGGACTAGGGCCCACTTTCTTAGACGCCTTGGACTTCGGTGTCCGTGGAGTACTGGGAGTAGATACCATTTGATTGTGTCTCTATAGAACGAATCTACTAGTATGTTTATTGAAAACAATTGAAAAAGAAAAACAAAAATATTTTTGATTTGATGGCACGCATCCTCTCAAAAATAATCATCGCCACGCCATTGCTGCAAAAAGCATCAAGATCCCCATGATTGGCAGAATAATTCGAGAACTTGATGCCATATTGGGCACCGCGGTGACCTGAGCCTTTCTTCTTCGGCCAGAAGGTCGGGAACTTTTGTACCAATTAAACACATAAGGTACTGGCTTATTTGGACGAGGTAATTCTGTGCTCTGATCCTCTTCTGGCTCAGCAGTCGTGGAGTGCGAATACAGCTTAGGTTCCGTGAGGGAATACGGCTCCGAGGTTGGTGCTGCTTTATGGTACCGGTGGTGTTGAGGTGGAGCTGGTGGCAAAGTAGTCAATTGCAGTGATGTCACTTGCACACTAGAGCTACTGGGTGCACTCGTCTCTGGCTCTGGTACTGTATTGGAAAGCTGTAGTTGGCTTTGTGCGAGATCAGTGGTGGATGTAGACTTAGATAGGCTCGGTTCTAGAAGTATATTTAGCTTTTCAAGATCTAACTTCTCAAGTAGCAATTTCAATTCCTGATATAAATCAAGGTCGGTGTTGTCTTTCTTTTCGTCCGTGGGTTTCTCTTTGGGTTTTTCCTCGGTGGGCCTATTTCGCGAGTTGTGCCAAATGGTTTTGGGCTTGGAATACTCAACCCACTTGCTCTTTTTGGATGGCTGCGAATTTGGTAATTTTGGTTTGGTGCTTGTCAGAGTTGGGATTTCCAGCGCAAAGTACGTAAGGCTGGCGCTATCTAGGTCTTCGATAAGCTTTGTAGTTGGAACTGGACCTCTCTCAGTACTACTCTCGCTCCAATAGCTGGTACCACTGGTTTCGATGGTGGGGAAGGGGGGGTCTTCAAAGATAATTGAATTTGCTTGTGCGCAAAGAACTGTTACAATAATCAAAAAATATGTAAGCATATTATCAATACAGATCTGGGTATAATCAGTTGTCAATATCTCGAATCTCTTTTTGTATTTGTCCTCTCCTATCGTTATATATCTTTGGGTTGTATTTGTGAAAAAGCTGCGAAAATATTCCAATATGCTTATAAAATTTATATACAGTTACTCCAATCTCTCCAATATTTTGCCTGCTATGTCGAAGTATGGTTTGGATGTGGGTGAGTCTGGCTGGCTTATCACTATAGGCTTGCCGCTATCGGAATTTACACATATGTCTTCGTTCAAAGGAATTGACCCCAAGAGGGCGATGTCGTGCTTCTTGGCTTCTCTCCTGGCACCCTCAGATCCGAATATATGTGACTCGTGGTTACAGTTAGGACAAATGTAGAAGCTCATGTTCTGAACTAACCCCAATATGGGAATGTTTACTTTGTTAAACATGGCGATCCCCTTGACGGCATCTATTAAAGCAATGTCTTGAGGGGTACTTACTATGACGGCACCGTCGATTTTCAATTGCTGTGCTATGGTAAGTTGGGTGTCTCCGGTTCCTGGTGGCATATCAATGATGAGATAGTCTATATTGGACCATTTAACCTCAAATAGTAACTGTTGTAGTGCCTTCATCACCATCAATCCTCTCCACACCACGGCATTTTCGGGCGGAACCAAATATCCCATTGACATTGATTCTATACCATAGTTGGCGAGCGGTAGAAGTTTTCCATCGTCAGACATACGTGGTTCTCCTGACAAATTGAGCATGCGAGGAATCGATGGGCCAAATACATCTGCATCTAAGATCCCCACCTTTTTGCCTAAACCATGTAGTGAAAGAGCTAAGTTGGTCGATACAGTCGACTTACCCACTCCTCCCTTTGCCGAAGACACCAACACAATCTTGCCTACACCCGGAATCTTCTGCTTTATTGGCAATCCCTTGGACATCCGGGGTATTTGAGGTTCCAGGCCCTGTCTCTTTGGAAGACCCAATGGGTTTTCATGGCATAGTGACGTGGTCTTGTGAAACTGGCGCAATGCCCCCTGTCTCAAGAATGGAACACGAATCATGCTTATCTTGCTAATTTGTCAGTAGTTGCTTCGTTCTTGTACGCGATATTTCGCAACGATGTCTCAAAATTCGCGATGTTTCCAGTTGATCCAGAGATGACTAGTAACTGTTATGGTGTGGAGACGTTTGCTAGGCCCAGGTATAAGGACCAAGATAGTCGCGGCCAGATCCCTAGGACCCGTATTGGCATATCCCAGGTTTTCTTCGACATCAGCCCAACTGTTTCGCCCCACCATCTATGCGCTCTCTACTCATCTCACAAGATCAGCCATAGGTATAGTCAGAATAACGGGATCTCAGTCACTTTACATATATGACAAGCTCACACAAGGAAAAAAACCACCTATACATAGAAAATCAACTGTCAAGCGTCTTTATTCGTCGTCAGGTCAAATACTCGATGAAGCATTAGTACTATATTTCAAAGGCCCCAACTCGTATACGGGGGAAGACTCGCTCGAACTACACCTTCATGGTGGAGTGGCGATAATACAATCGGTACTAAAGGCAATCAAACAGTTGCACCAACCTGATCTTGGAATAAATATCAGGTATGCCGAACATGGAGAGTTTTCCCAAAGAGCCTTTCTCAGTGGTCGATTTGATTTGACTGAGATCGAAGGTATCAGAGAAATGATAGACGCAGACACAGAGACTCAAAGAATTGCTGCATTATCATCACTTTCGGGAAACACAAAGGTCCTTTTTGCTGGCTGGAGGAACGAAATATTAAACAACGTTGCTTTATTGACTACGGTGATAGATTTTGGAGAAGACCACGATATAGACGAAATTCAAGAACTATTTGGAACCGTCGAGAAAAATACTAAAAAACTTGAAACTGAAATCAAGCAGTACTTGCATAAAGTACAAAGATCCGAGATTCTACTTAATGGTATAAAACTCATTCTCTTGGGTCCTCCCAATGCTGGAAAGTCTTCGGTACTTAATTACCTTTCTAACAGAGACAGTGCGATAGTGAGCGACATAGCAGGCACAACCCGGGATATCATCGATGTTCCTATAGATATAGAGGGGTATAAGGTCATAGTGGGTGACACTGCGGGAATCCGAACCACCGACCAAAGTGATACCATTGAAATAGAGGGCATCAAAAGGGCCAAGCTTAAATCGTTTGGATCCGATTTGGTCTTGATTGTTTTACCCATCAACGAAGACAAAATTGTAGATTATCATGACCTTATGCTCCACATAGCCGAGTTGAAGAAGGAGAACAAACAAATCATGGTCATTCTTAACAAACTAGACTTGTTGGAAACCACCACCAGCGAAGTATCAAAGGAGTTCTCCCAAAGATTTGGTTTGCCAGAGACATGTTTTCACATGGTTTCTTGTACATCTGGTCTGGGCATGAGCGAATTGATGGAAGCTTTGGTCCACAGTTTCAAGACGATTTCTCTCACGGAATCTTCTGATCCCATCGTAGTGTCATCAAGAATTCAAGATTTGTTGGAGAACGACGTCTTGCAAGGCTTTGAGCAGTTCCACTACTGGAAAGAGCAAGACGATGTGGTGTTGGCGTGTGAAAGCTTAAGACAGTCTATCGAAGGTATCGGTAAAATAACGGGAGAATCGGTGGGTATAGAAGAGATATTGGGTGTGGTGTTTTCCAGTTTTTGTATTGGTAAATAAGTATACAGGCATCTATTATAGTACAATTATGTAGTATTACAAACGACATAGAAAGTGAATCTTTCGACCTCCCATGTCATTTTCATTTGCTGAAGTTGGTGCCTCGTATGGCGTCCTGCAGTCTCTTCGCCGTCCTCAGGCGGTTTAGTATGTTTGAACTCTTTGCCTAAAGCAGGAGCCACTTTGACTTCGAATTCCAAAACATTCAAACCCTGACACAATTTCAAATCGTACAGAATTCCCAATCGGGTTTCTTCGCCACTCTTCTGCTCGAAGTAATCACCCCCTTTGGTGACTTCTCTGTCGTTGGCAGTCAATTTACATTGGAAAGATTCGTCTGTGGCACTAGTGTGAAGACCACGGCCATCTACCAAGTACGGTCTCTTGACGTTGTAGAGAAGGGGGTGGAGCAGAACCCCGAAGTTGACATACGACAGCGCTTCTGGAGGCAAGGCAGTGGCGTATGATTGGATGGCATAACCGTTGGAAGGAACTTTGAACTCAAAGAAAGTGGTGACGGGTTGAATAGAGTGGGATGGGAATAATGCCTTTTTCAACTCTTCGTGTTTGGGCAATGGAAGGTTTCTTGTTTGTTGGGCCCTTTGCTGGGTATGTTTAGTGATATGAGTTACAGCAGCAGTCGAAGACGCAATTGATACTTCTTGAATCACCGTATCATCTTCGTCAATGGTTGGTAACGATTTTCCAAGAGTGTTTGCAGTCGATTTTTCGGGGTCGACACCAACCGGGCCAGTTTCGGGTAAGGCCAGAGTAGCAGCAACATTTTCTACAACTGTATCTTCTTCTTTTACTGCATCTTCTTTTTCCTCCGGAACCTCTTCTTTCAAGTCACCTTCCTTGGTATCATCAGGCTTTAATTTCAAGTTCAACTTGACTTTGGGCTGTTTTATTTTTAACCTCAACTTGGTTAGTCTATTCAATTCTTCTTTGAGCACGGCATGTTTCTCCTCAAACAATTGTTTTAACTTTTCAGCGTCTTGGTGGATCTCTGAAGATGGGTCGTTGTATAGTTGTGCATTATTGAAGATCAAGACGGTGGCATTGTAGAATCTCTCGAGATTGTCAGCAAGAGAGATTTTGGGTGAAAAAAGTTTCTTTTTTTCTATCCGTTTGATGACACTATTGAAGGATGTAGGATGTGCTACATAATTCACGTAATCGGGATACTCATTGACATCGACATCTTCCATAAACGGGCCACTTATGATGCCTTCGTCAGGAAACTCATGTGAGATGACTTCTTTTAAAGTATTGATACAGATCAGGGGAAGTCTATCATAAGTGATTTTGGGTTCGCCAGTGGCAGGAGCAGGAGTAGAGGATGAATCTTTTGCCACAGGTGTTTTGGGCTCCTTCTTCTCCGAACTTTGCTTGATTAAATCTTCTGCTTTTTCATTCACAAAATCGTGCAATTTTCTGGCCCCTGAAACAATCCAAGACTCAGGGTCGTTGTACTTGGCTGCGTTATCAAGTAAAAGCTGAAAGTCCAGCAAAAACTCGTCTAGTGAACTGGTGGAATATTTCTGCTGCTTCACTTTTTTCTGTATTTCCGCCAATGATATAGGGCTTTCGATGATTTCATAGTAGTCTGGATAAACTTTTTTGGGTGGTAATTTAGCAAACGGGCCTGAAATAAGTTCCCCAGATTCGTCTTTAAGCGCAAACAATTGGGTTAAAGTAGACAGGAAGAACTGCTTGATTTCCTCGGGAGCGAGTACCGAGGATGACTTTTTCTTTTTAGATGCTGACGCCAGAGCGTTTTGCAACCGCTTAGTTCCCATATTATCAATTTATTGCTGTGTCAAGTCTAGATTCGGCCTGCACCAGTCTCGAGTCTCAAAACAACACTAGCATACATTTGTTTGGAGATTTTTCGGAGCGGGTTTTTGTAGGCGCAATCTGTAAATTTGGATGTGTCTCATTTACAGATTAGACCGAATAGTATAGATCTGATTAGTATAGACGAATGTACTACGTTAGTGCTACAAATATTATGGAAGATCTTCCTAGTGAACCAGACGGCGTGACGATACTATATGGGTCAGAAACTGGAAACGCCGAGGATTTTGCCCGGTGTCTCTGGAGAAAGCTCCAATACCGCCAATACAAGCCAACGCTAAGCACACTAGATGACTATCCTATGAAAAATCTAATCACCCAAACCAAGGTACTTATAATAATCTGCTCAACCACCGGCCAAGGAGATTTTCCTCGGAATGCAAAAAAATTCATGAAGTTCATGCTCAAAAAGAAGTTGCCTGGCGATTTACTCAATCATATTAAACTCACTACTTTCGGCTTGGGAGACTCGTCGTATTCAAAATATAACCATGCTATCAAGAAGATCCACACAAGGCTACTTCAGCTAGGATGCTCTGAACTCTCTTCACGTTGTGAAGCCGACGAAATGTCACCAGAAGGAGTGGACGGATTTTATAAGGAATGGGAGAACCAGTTGTTGGAGCTGATCGACAAGGTGTACCCCGAAAAAGCAGGTATAGACGAGAACTGGCTTTTGCCTGCAGTCAATCCACTCGTAGTAAAGGAGGAGACTACTATCGAATGTCCTTCTGATCTCTCGCTAACCAGAGTGCAAGATGCTCCTTCCTTAAACGTAGGAACCATAAAAGAGAATAAAAGGATCACTGCTGATGATCATTTTCAGGACGTCAGACACATCACTATAGAGTCACAGGACCTCAATTATGCCCCTGGCGACACCGTGTCGTTGTTCCCCATCAACGATCATGCTAGTGTCGAGCTTTTAATACAATCTCAACCCCACTGGATTCCTTTCGCCGATATGCCGCTTCGGATTGAAGGCGACCGTGTTCCTATTGAGGGAGGACTCATCGATGAGTCCAAACTTACGTTGAGAAGTCTCTTAATACACCATCTCGATATCGTGGCCGTACCTCGTCGTTCTTTCTTCCAGCTTCTCTGGCACTTTGTCGATCCGTCAACTGAAGATGGTAAGAGAGAGCAAGAAAAACTACAGGAATTTGGTAGTTGGGATGACCCGGAGGAGTTGTACAACTATGCCAACCGCCCCAACCGGCTGATTCTCGAAACGTTGCTTGAATTTCAACGAAACCTCGAAATTCCTCTTCGGTACGTTTACGATCTTTTCCCCAAAATCAAACCTCGGTTATTCCTGATAGCATCTAGACCATCGCCCAGTCAGGTTGAATTGGTGGTGGCTCTCGTGCAGTATAGAACCATGATCCGTCGGGTCAGAAAGGGCTTGTGTTCCAAGTGGCTCAAGCAGTTGGTTCCCGGAGACCGCATCGTATTTTCAACCCAAAAGGTGCACATGAAGTTCAGTACTCCTCAAAACACTGCTCCTCCTGTCATAATGATTGCTCCAGGAAGCGGAGTAGCACCGATGAAATCAGTCATTGAACATGTTGCACACTTGGAATCTGGCCAGAAAATGTATTTGTTTTTTGGGTGTCGGTACCGTGCCAAGGACTATCTCTTTGAAAGCTTGTGGGAACTGTTAGCTGCCCAGAACAAGCTCGATGTATTTACTGCCTTCCTGAGAGACTCGGATTCAACTATCAAGTACGTGCAAGACCGTATATATAAAGAGCACCAATTGGTAAGTGAGTTGATTTTGAATCGCGGAGCTATCGTGGTTGTGTGTGGATCCAGTGGGTCCATGCCAAAACAGGTCCGGATCACTTTGGCTAAGGTCTTGGCCATGAACAGTTTGTCGCAGGAAGAAGCAGAAAAATATGTGTTGGATATGGAAAACCATGGCAGGTACAAGGAAGATACCTGGTAATAGAGTAAATAGAAAACTATAATAGACGAACTCATATTCAACACCCAGAAAAGTGTTGCAGCAATTCGGAGAGGATTAATAGTAGACGGTTAGTGGTTGACAGTTGGTGAAGCATGTTGATGGAAAATGTAGATGATCAAGACAAGCTTTACAAATGCATAGAATTTTCATAACATGGATAACGATATGAGTGAACTTTTGACATCAAGGCGTTATCCTTCTAACACTGTAAGTGCTAACGAATTATGGGCCTATAACCTTTGTGCGCACTGCACTCTCAATGTGAAAAATCGAATCTCGACACCGACTAAACTTAAACGATGTTCAGAGCAGTAAGGCGCACCAACTTAGGACTCAGAAACGTCCTAACGCTCAAGGGTATACGAAGCTATGCCTCGGGCCAAAAATTCCCTCCTGAAATTGTTCTTGATGGTAAAACTTACAAGACCGATTCATGGACAAATGTTCCACCATACATTCTCGAACTTACCAAAAGACAATTACACCAAAACCCGGACCACCCCATAGGTATTCTCAGGGACCTTATCGAATCCAACTTCAAGACCCTTGGCTACACCTTCTACAACGATTTCAAGCCTGGTGTCACCACCTATGAAAACTTCGATACCTTGGGATTTCCGCAGGATCACCCGGGCAGATCCAAGTCAGATACTTACTATCTCAACGAGAAAAATCTACTCAGAACCCATACCTCGGCCCACGAGCTCGAGTGTTTCCAAACATGTCCTACACCAGGATACATAATCACGGCAGATGTCTATCGTAGAGACGAAATCGACCGCACCCATTATCCGGCTTTTCACCAGATGGAAGGTGCACGTTTGTGGTCGCAGAACACCCCTGACCTCGAACAAGAACTTCTCAAGGACATCGAGTCTATTCCAAAAACCGATATAATAGTGGAAGATCCTTTTAGAGAAAACCCAGCCAACGAAGGCAATCCTCGCCAGGAATACATGACCGATAGACAAGTACAGTTGGCCAGCACGCATTTGAAAAAGACTATTGAGTACTTGGTTAACCAAGTTTTTGAAACTGCCCGGCGCTCGGCGCAACAAGCAGGCTCGACAGAGCCATATTTGAACGAGCCTTTGAAGGTAAGATGGGTTGAGGCGTACTTCCCCTGGACCTCTCCATCATGGGAAATCGAGGTCTGGTGGAAGGGCGAATGGTTGGAGTGCTGTGGATGTGGAATTGTGCAACAGCAAGTGTTGAACAATGCCGGCCTTACCGAAGACAAGTTTGGCTGGGCTTTTGGGCTTGGCCTCGATCGTATCGCCATGCTTCTTTTCGGTATTCCAGACATTAGATTGTTCTGGTCGCAAGACGAGCGCTTTGCCAGCCAATTCCTGAAAGGCAACATAGCTACGTTTGTGCCCTACTCCAAGTACCCTGGCATCAATAGAGACATTTCGTTCTGGTTGCCTGGCGACTCCATTCTTCACGAAAATGATGTCATGGAGTACGTTCGTTCGAGAGCAGGTGACTTGGCTGAGAGCGTAGTTTTGATCGATCTGTTTACGCACCCAAAATCTGGAAAGCGCTCGCAGACCTATAGAATCAACTACCAGTCAATGGATCGTAGCTTGACCAGAGACGAAATCAACAAAATTCACTCTGCCGTGGAGAACGATTTAGTGGACCACTACCAAGTACAAATCCGTTAATGTAAATAGAAAAAGTACAAAGAAACAGTTTGAGTAAATAGAAATAGTGATTACAGTCTATAGCAAAGTTTCAACTAAAAAGCATTAGTCTGACCAGATTTTTTGAACAACATCAATTGGACTTCTTTGACTTGTTGATTTGGCTGCTAAATCGCGCCTGTAGGTGAGATATATATTTGGCATGTCGCACGACCCCACGAAAGTACTGAAAAAATTCGCCAAATCAGAAAGATAAAGCCCGACCACAGCATGTTTGGATTGAGAAACATAGTAGGAAGCCAGGGGCTCTTGCGTCCCATGGCTCTGTTACAGAGCCCTCTCTCCAAAATGGTTCCTAGCAGCGGGATAATATTCTCCAGACTCAAGCACGAGTATGCTCCTAGATTTAAGCAAATGAGAAAAGCCTTTAAAGGAAGAGTCTCTGTGAGAACCGGAGGTTCTATCAAAGGTAACACTTTGGAATATGGTAAATACGGCTTGAGATTAAAGTCTAAAGGACTCCATTTTTCCGCCAACCAGCTCTTGGCCGCAGACAAAGTGTTGAAGCGTGAACTCAGACCCAGTAAATCCGATTTGATCACCCGTTTTGTATGTAACACACCCGTGTGTGTGAAAGGTAACCAGACCAGAATGGGTAAGGGTAAGGGTGCTTTTGACCACTGGGCCTGCAGGGTGCCTACTGGAAAGGTGTTATTTGAAATTAGAGGTAACATCCACGACAAAGTGGCCAGAGAAGCTTTGAGAAAGGCTGCCGACAAGTTGCCTGGCCTTTTTGAAATCATTACCCCCGAATCCAAAATTAGGGTTTCGTTGACTGATTTCGTCGAAAAGCCTCCAAAAGTCGACTACGCCGCCAAGTTGAATGCCAACCCGACCTCCAAGTGGGCCAACATTCAAGCATCCAAGGAACCAGAATACAAGATGTTCAGGGGCCGCTAATGTAAATAGAACTAGATCAATCTACAGGAATAATTTGTACAAGCACAAAACACGTTTAGGTGTACTGCCTAAGCTTTACTCTGTAATTGTGTAGGTAATATCGTCTACTGTGTAAGCATGTCCAAATCTAGTGGTCTCGTTTCAGTGATTCTATTTTCAGTGAGGGTAGCAAAAGTTTCGTGAGACATAGTCTAAAACTGTGCTGAAGTGTACGGAAATATAGTACTCATGTCTACTAACACACCTGAGTATATCAAAAATGCGTTGAATGCTTTATCCAAAGTAGTGGAGTCAGATACAGAGGTGGCTACCATTGACTTAAGCTTGCTCGAAAACCTCAATACCAACCAGTCGCTCAACTACATCAAGCTCGAGCAGAAATTAAACGTGCTCGAAAAACGTTCCTCTGACATCCAAAGGTTAGATGAGGAATATAAGTCATATACATCCATGCTTGACTCGATAGAACAGAAGATCGGGACCTTAGAACAACTTGCTGGCGAGTTGGACTCTTGGTCCAAGGAACTAAAACAAGCTGCATCCAAGTGACACCCCATCTACTAACCTCCTACACTCATATGAACATCCTACTACAACTAAATAAGCGCTCATAAAGCCATTATTACTTACTCTATTAGTTTTATTATTTCGATTTGCTCCCAATGCATTTTCTATTCCTCTTCTGCTTCGTAGTACTTGACTTTGATCCAGAGACTGCAGCTCGAACACTGCACTATAATATCATACCCACCATGACCATCTTTAGTTCCGTTTTCCTCAAGTTCTTGCTCGGTTAAACAGATACTTCCAGGACTAGTGCACCTCGGGCATTGCCTAGACCACCCATCCTCTTCTTCATCAAACTCCTCTAGCCCATATGTATCTAGCCCATCACCACTGACATTGAAACCCTGCCTCTTCACACTCTGATTATAAGACTCATCATATTTCTTTCTCAACTCCGGACTCACCAATGTCAGGTATGCTTCTTTGATCTGGCTGATCTCGTTACTTGATACAACTCCTCCAACTTTGTCTGGATGGGTACTGAGGAGCCTGGCTCGGTATGCGGCTTTGATTTCGTTTTCCTCGGCGCTGCTCTCTATTCCTAGCACCTCATAGTAGCTTTTCTGTATCAGAGCATTGTCTAGGTAGTTCATGACAATTCCACGATTAGGATGCTAATCTGGATATATCTTGACCAGTTCCGGTCTAGTGAGTTGTATTTAGTGCTATGAGCACGTGCGACACTATTTCCGACCATAACCTCTGCTCCACGTGGGTGCTACAAAGCTTCACCCCAGCAATTCCACGTAATTCACTTCACCAAGCTTAAAATCCTAGGTCGGCAAATCATCATCCCAACAACAAGACCGCTCTACCTTCAATCCAGGACCAACAGCACCTTCTACTGTAGGACCACACACGTGATCTCTGTGAGCTGAATTGTATCACGTGATCTCATCGCTGAAATAAATATTTCAGTCAACCATCTCACTTCATCGAGGTTACCAAAGCCAACATGTCCGGCACAAAGAGAAAGAGAGACGCTAAGACCACCGAGATCCAGATCAACTCGGTCTCTAATGACGCCACCCCCATTATTGGGTCATTTTTCAATGGGTTTTCCGTCCCTTCGTCTACCGAGTTTGACGTCTACAAGCATAAAAAATCCGACAGATACGTAGTTCATGGGGAAAATGATACTTTGGACTACAACGGAGAAACCAGAGACGACGAAGAAGAAAACGACTACATCGTGGGATTATACAATCCAAAAAGCAAATCTATTGATCTTTATAAAGCTCCATTCGTACCAACCAGAATCACATCCAAGTCCAAGAGAACCTATAATGGCCCAGCTATCAAACAACTTGGTGTTCGTAACATGGATCAAAGAAACGCCTTGGGTGAAGCTTTTGGTACCAAGAAAGCCAAGGCCTCTATCACCAATTTGGAAAGAAATAGAATCAATTCCGAGAAGTTACAAGACAATGAAATCGATATCATTGATACTATACAAGAATCTACCAGAGCCCTCCCTACCAGAGAAAAGATGGAACAAAATGTTCAAAACGATAGACCAACGCCAGTTGCCAATGTCGATGCCACCAGTGTAGAAGATATCTATCCTATCGCCAACATAATACCAAAGAAGGAATGGTCATTAATAAGAATCGAATCGATCTTGAATGAATTTAACGACAAGGCAAGATTGGAATTGTTCCCATACTCCAAGTCACATTACGTGAGCAAGAACTTGCCAATTTTAGCTGGCCAGAAAAATCACGAGAAACTCAAGCTTTTGTACTATGCCTCGTTATTATTCGGAGTGTATGTGAACAGGAAATCCAGAGACAAGAACACGTTGATGGAAAGACTTGGTAACTCTGTTGGAGAACCTTTAGTGGATGGTATTTTGGAAAGATTCACAATTGCAAAGGCTTCCCAATTTGGTAAATCGAAGGACAGATCATTCACCATCGATCCTCACAGTGAAGATAAGCTCTTATGTTTCTTGATTGCTATTATTTTCCACATCAACGATTTCCTGATCGAAATACAGCCTTTGGCCAACGAGCTCAACATGAAGCCTACCAGACTTATTGGATTAATCAAGGCTTTGGGAGGTTATGTTAAGCCAATCACCGTCGGACAAGCAGAAGGATTAGGTATCCCAAAGAATTTGGTAGGAAGTTACAAAATGGGTGCTTTGAAGGTTCCATTCAAATTACCAGAGATGAGCAAAAGAGGAATGAGAAGGTAAGATCATATAAATGACTGAATATAAATAGCATATTGTTCATAATGTAGAGAATAGTTTGAGGTGCGAAACGTAATCAATTTATCAGCCTTGCTATATTACTTAACTGACAATACGAGATGGCGAATAAGCTAATTTATTGTAATATTTAAATGATGGCAAAATTTTGGCACTCTATACTAGTCTAATAACGAACGGTTTTTTTGGTTGCAAGCCAATTGAAGCCTATCAAAAGGATGATACAAATAATGGCTTCCATGAGGAACCCCATGAATGTGTAGTACTTCCAGTCTCCAAAAATAATGAAATATTTCGAGGGTTGATTAAAATTTATTCCCTTGAATGCAGCAAGTAGTGTATAGATACATCTGATGACCAAGAAGACAATTGCAACCAACAAAATTATTACCATTGTTCTGTATTGCGGATGATGGATGTAAATATGGATGTTCAAACCTCCAACAATCAACACGGAGACCAAGAAAAGGACTGCGCCGACTTTAATGAGAGTTTCACCATCGGTTCCATTATCACCTGAACTAGCGTATGAAATACCAACAGCTGTTAAAACCATTGAGACTAGTAACACAATAGTGAGAAAGTTGAAGAAATGGAATTTCAATTTTCCTGGAGGAGCTTCGTCGTTGTATTCTTCAAGTTTATTGGTTGCAACTTCATTGAAGAACAATGGCCGAAACAACTGATTTATTGCTCTGATCAACAAACCAACGCAAATCGTGTTGCAAATATAACCAATAGTGAAGACGTCTTCCAGGAATTTGGCGCTATACACTTCCACAAGGGAAAGGATCCCACCAACAATTTTTAAAAGGGCAAAGACACCCAAAAAGATTCCAAACAATATCAATGGCTTTTTCTTATCAGCATGCCTAAGTCTGAGAAGTAATAAGATATCTAAGGCTGCCATAAAAAGGACATACCAGATGGTTTGAACGTAAAACACTGCTTTCCACTCGGTAGCTATTCCTTGCATACTTAGTTAAAAGATAAATGATGCCAAGAAAGACTGGACCAGTAGGACTTGAACTTGTCTTTATAAACATCGCAGTCTCGCGATCCAACATCGCCTAGGTCATC
Organism: Suhomyces pyralidae; assembly: GCA_003706505.3. Taxonomy (NCBI): domain Eukaryota; kingdom Fungi; phylum Ascomycota; class Pichiomycetes; order Serinales; family Debaryomycetaceae; genus Suhomyces; species Suhomyces pyralidae. The sequence goes on along the minus strand of PPLO03000003.1, from coordinate 766,521 downwards.
TCGTTTGCACCGTTCAAACGGCTCATTGATCCATCCAGGGCTGTATTTTTGCAACTAGCGCTTACATAATCGGCTCGATCTACTAGCGGCATGCGGTTTGCGCTTATGTAAGCGCGTTAGTACGAACAATGCTGATTGGTTTGCATCACACGGCTGGAGTCAGCATAGCCAGAGAAAAGCTGAGGTATCGCGTTGTCACGCTAGGTGAAAATCGGACCGGTTGCATGGGTTATGAAAACATGTCGGAGTTTGGGTGGCCAAGGGCGGTTGACATTATATCAGACACACGTTCACTTTATGCCTTATCGGTCCGGCAAAGTACATCAGATAATTGACGTGGAGCTTCTGAGAGCCCCTTTTTGGGTTTCGTGTCTAATGGATGATTATATTTGTTTTGAGCACTATGCGAGGGGAATTTGCAACACGCTGATCAATTAGAGCCTAACTGTACGAAAATTGAAACTAAATATAGATATTGAAAAATTACAGATTAGATAATTATTGTATTTAGCACTAGCTGTAGATTAATTTGTGGGTGTAGTCACCTAATTATTTAAATCAATAAACTGATACCAGCAGCGAAGGCCCCTACGACTACTCCGCTAGCTCCATAAGATGCAGCGGCGTTGGCACTTGATAATGCAGGCTTTGACCCGTTTTCAGATCCATTAGACGAAGACTTGGATTCCAAAGTAAGGTTAGCACAGGCTACTCTAGAGTTGTTTAAAAAGTGAACAACAACAGACAATCCACCTGGGAAAGCCTTGTCATCTGGGTTCAACGAAACATATGGGTCAATGTAAGAAGTATCGATGGATCTTCCTTTAATGTTGCCATGTTTACCAGCCAAATCACCAACTTCCTTGTCGGCTGGAGCGGAAGCATTTGCACTACCGTTGTACGGGTTTAAGTGGAGAAGCGTTCCGTAACAGTCACCATTGGCTGGGACTGGTCTTTGGTGAATATGGTAAGGAAATGGACCTCCGGCTTCAGGTAAACCCTCCAAGTTCACGTTCACAAGAGTGGAGCCGTTGGAAGTACCCACAAATTCAACTGATCCGCTAACATCATTGGTACTGTTAGGTTTGAAGTTAGCAATGTACTTGACACCCTCTGGAGAATCGTGCACAACCGGAGCGTCAGATCCAACTGCTGCGAGTGGAAGAATAGCTGAAACGAGGGCTTTTTGGAAGGACACCATTATAGATCAAGCTGTTTGAATTGATAAATCTTAGACTGCACTACGAGACTAGAAATTTCGTCTTTTATATACATAAAATCTATTACTCCTATTGTTTACAACAACCAGAGGTTTGAAGCCAATCCCAATAGCACCTTTGTCTCTTCTTACACTTTTCGGTCATTGCAGATGTAGTCGTATCTGATTTGTCAAGCCTACGAGCTAGGCTATTGCAACGGAATCAGAACAATGTCAAACTGCACGAGTTAAAGTTTGGACATAGGTGCCTCACGCCCCCGCGTTGTGAGCTCGCAATAGATGTTCGAGATAAAACAATTCACACGTACGAGGACGAGAAATAAACGGCTTTGTGCGATGCCCAGACCCAGAACTCAGGCACCATTGGCTAATTTTCAAGCTATGGTCCGTATCTCGGTACTTGACAGTCAAAATTATATACTCAGCGCAAATGTCCAATCAAGTACCGTAAACATGTAGAAATGTACTAGTGGTTGAGTTTGTAGTTTAGTTGAGACGAACTATCATTGACGTGGTCAACTAGGTGACCTACCTTGCATTTCGGGCACAACGAAAGATCAAAATCCTATCATCAGAAGTAAATTTACTTACTAGCTACTAAACCAAAGCTTTGCGGCCTCAACCCTACTATTTAAATATTCGCTCACAAACCTCATGAGCTATTTTGTGACCTCATATGGCAATTCAATAAGCTCACATCCCCTGAAAATATGTAACGACCCTACATATTAACAGCTTGGAGAAACTGTCAAGACGCTACCTAGAAGTGTACCCGGTGACCTGACAACCTGGCTCATATATGTTTGCTCCCAGTATTTGTTGTTATGTCATGCTCACAAGAGAATGCTGGTCGCATTTTGCTGCGGTTACTTGCTGCGCTCACACAAATAAATTATCATCATCTTCGCGTGGTAGAACATACAGATTAGTATAGCTAAAAATGTATTTGCCACTTCTAGGAAGAGTCGATGTCACAGATTGGCCCATCATCATAATATCCTTGCTTTTGGCCTGGATAGAGTTTTTCGTTTCCATCATCACCTACCTATTGCCACAAATTCTTATTGACTTTTTCACGGGAACTGTCAGCGTATTTTTTAAGTACTTCAAAACCAACCCCATCCAATATATCAAAAAGTCAAATGAGGATCTGTACAGCAAGCATGAGGAGATCTCCAACGAGGACTACAAGCGCATGATCGACTTGCTAAATGCAAAAAACGTCCAAACGATGTGTCGTATTCATGGCTATGACGTTGAAAACAGAATTGTGAGAACCACCGATGGCTATCTCTTGACTATCCACAGAATAAGAGGCAACCACCCTAGAGCCAGGCATCCCAACGGTAAGGTCGTCTACTTTCATCATGGACTACTTATGAACAGTGAGATTTGGGTCACTATGATAGATAAGTATTCTAACTTGCCATATATATTGTACGACTTGGGATACGATGTGTGGCTTGGGAACAATCGAGGCAACAAATACAGTCAGAAACACTTGACCAAGAAGCTTCAGGGCGAAGCGTTTTGGGACTTTAGTCTCGACGAGTTCGCGCTTTTCGATATTCCCAGCACTATAGACTACATATTGAGCGAAACTGGCAAAGACAAACTCACCTACATCGGATTCAGTCAAGGTACTGCCCAGGCATTTGCCAGTTTCTCGATTAATCCTCAGTTGAACAACAAAATCGAACAGTTCATTGCCATTTCGCCCGCCACCACCCCTCATGGATTATACTCTACCATCCTTGACATTCTTTTAAAGTCGTCGCCAAGTATCATATACTTATTATTCTCAAGAAAAGTGCTTTTGCCATCAACGGTTTTCTGGCAGAAAACCATTTATCCTCCGCTTTTCAACGTGGTCATTGACTTATCCAACTATATGCTCTTCAACTGGAAATCAGCAAACATCTCTGAGCATCAAAAAATCAGCTCGTATGCGCACCTTTATTCTACCACCTCTGTCAAAAGTGTGGTACATTGGTTTCAAGTCATTAGTGCGAAAAACTTCCAAATGTACCACGATACAAACACTGCTCTTGGACTCAATCCTTTAAGCTATCCGCTCAAGAACATTCAGGTCCCCATCCACTTGATCTACGGTACTACTGATTCTTTGGTCGACATCGATGTAATGAAAAACCAGTTGCCCGATCATACCACAACACAGCCTGTAGAGAATCACGAGCATTTAGATAATATCTGGGGAAGAGATGTCTACGACGAGGTTTTCAGGCACGTTTTGGACTACATGGGCGAGGAAAATGTTCACTCCAGACTACTCAAAAATAACCATCAGAAGCTAATTGAGGATATAGTGTCAAGAGATGATGACGATGATATAGATACGTTGACCAGTCAACCGTTGAACTATCTCAAGGTTGCTGGGGCAAAAGAACTTCTGGAGGGCAAACCCTTCACGCCCGAGATCCAGGCCAAGCCCCATCGTAGTTTGTCAACAGGCGGCCGTTCTATTTTCGATTAACCCACTGGTGGGCCCATCTTTTCTATCTATAGTTTGCTAATAACACTTTCGCTGAGATTAAGTATCTTATTTAATGCTTTTTCGCTCCATTCCCAATCCGGTAAGAAGGTCGTGGGATTTGGTTATCGCACCGCACCCAAATGTATTGAGTTGTTGCAGTTGACCTGTTTTAAAAATTTCTCCGTGTATTGAGACAAGGCGGCTTGAACGTACCGATAACGGGGCTATAACTACTTGGAATCTACTGGTAGAGATGTACAGAAACCCGATGAATATACAGAATGTATGTATCCCAAGACTAGCAGTGGAAAAACCGGCCCAACTGCACCGGCCACGATTCTAGTTTCCCGCAATTTCACAGTAATTGAATTAGCATCAACCAAGGTGGTGGCGTTTTACACCCAATATTCACAACTAAATACTAACTTAACTAGCTAAACAATGAGTTTCTACAAGGTGAGGCGTTTCATCCCGAATGTACGTAAACATTAGATACTTTTGCTCCGACCCCTACTAACCACCATAGCCCTAATACGAAGACTTGAAAATAACATCCCCAGATACTTGCCCTACAGAAGCTACGACACAAATGGGCCACAACCTGATCCTATCATCAAAGACCTAATGAAACTTACTCCCCATCGGCCGTTCATTAAATCGGAAAGGAACCCCGAAGAAGAAGACTCCATAAACCTATACTCTGCAAGATTACTGGAGCTTTTGTATCTCCTTAATGAGGAGCAAGAGTTGGATGAGAACGCCCGTATATCTATCGAGTCGTCACTCTTTGAAATGACCTCATATATCCCCACCCCTCTGGAAACATGGACCTTGCCATATCAACAAGCTCTTGGTAAATCACAAAACCAATCTTCACTGAATCCATACCACAACCAAACTCCCCATCACCAAGACCCCATATATCCAAATGAATCATTGTCAAAGATCTTGATAGACAATTACACCAGCCTTCACAAGTTTTCATACACCTACTTCAACCTATCTCTCTCTTCTCATGTCACCAAATACTTGGTAGAGTTGGCGTATTCTTTGCAGTACTGGGAAGTTTACCATTTGATATACATCCTACCTGAATTGGAACACTTTCTCAAGCTTATTGATTTTGAAGTTATTCACACCCCATTTGGTCCCATGATAAAACCCCCAGTAAACTATCTTAATGATGCCATGTTGAGTGGTTTACAATACCCATTTCCATACCCATTCTACAACTATTCGTACCATTCATTTGACCCCAAAACGGACGAGAATAAGTTGAATAGAATCAAGATTCAGTCATATTCGGGTGTCAGTTTGATGCCAGAGGGGTCACAGTTCCGCAGAAAAACACCGAAATCAAAAGTCAGCAAATCAAATTCTATAACTAAAAAAGATGCCAAAAGACCAGATAGGAGTAGAGCCAATTCCTTGAAAACTATAAAGACTTTGAGTAGTTCAAGACCATCGAGTTCTTTCGAAGAAATACGAGGAGAGGGAAACGAGGACGATGAAGGGGATGGTGCCGATGAGAACACCGGTGCGAAATATAATGAACGAAGCAAAGCCGGTGAAATTGCACTCTCGCTGAATATTGCATCTAACCAACATGAGGGTAGTTCGGGCATTCAAGTTGGCTCTATCGCTCCTGAATCGTCAGTTCATTACGATAAACCGTCTGATGAAAGCAGCAGTGAGGATGAAGAGGAGATAACTGAGAGAGCGGGAGAAAGAAAGTCATATCAAGAGTATGCCGATGTCAGTTCAGAGTTGGCAGAAAACGACTCGACTAATAACATGCATCAGTATCAAAATCAGATAAAGTTTTACCAAGGATCTCCAGGCAAAATGAAATCTGAATCCCAAGGTCTTCTTTTTGAGGATGGCGATGATAAAAGCAAGAAAAACAAATCTGGAGTCATACATCAATGTCATCTCACCGACCCCAATACTTTCAGGAGGTGCCTCAAGATATTCTACGGCAAGAACGAGCTTTTGAGGCATCAAGAATTCGTACATGCCACTAAGAAAAAAATTTACAAATGTATCTACTGTTCGAGAAATGGGGCCAAAGTCCAAAGCTATCCCCGCCACGATTCTCTTGCTAGACATATCAGAAGGAAACATGGTGTAACTGGCAAAGAAAACAAAATGGCAGTCAATTACGCCAAGGAAAATGTTGAAGTTATTGACGATCCTAATGCTTTGGTAACCAAACAACATCATTTCGGCAAACCTTTACCCCATCCGCAATACTTGAATCCGGACTTCACAATTAAGCCGGGATATGCTGGCTTTCTTCTGTTCAGCTCCAAAGATAACAAACCAACGTCTCCTTCAAGTAAGCATCCAACTATGGAAGGTGAATATTCGGGCGTAAACCCCGAAGAAAACACACCAAATAGCGAGACGCTAAAAAGTTCTCCAGAAAAGAAAACGAGCTTTCAAACATTCAGGGTGACACCTAGCCAATCCACTGCTGGTCCCGAAGAGACGGAAATCAACAGATATGCTAATATCGCTCAAGGTGAGGAATCACCTTCATACATGTCAGAAACACCATTACCATCAAATGCCGATCAAGATGCGGAGCAAACTCCTTCGGAGACGAAACCCATCAACGAGCCGGCTCCACCAACATCCGCAAGTCCGTCGGCTCAGTTTTTGCAGCCATCGGAAGAATTCCGATTTTCGTCTCCAAATCAGGCAAGTTCTGTTCAGTTCTCTACTTTAAATACGTCCCAGGCTGCTTCCTCTGACTTGGAACCCTCCAGCGCTCCTACATCTGCACCAGGCTCAATGCAGACCCTAGATAATCCACCACTTCATCAACTAAACAATTATCCTCCACAAAAACAATATTCCCCTCAAGAATAAGTAGGACATCTTTTAAAAAAATGGACTCTCAAAAGTTTTATAGCCATATACTCGTTGAAATAAACGTTTTATGTGCCAAACCACACATAATCCCGTAATTGAATTTTATTAACCCTTCATGTCAAAAAATACCATCTCGCCTAATTTGGTTGCAACTTCGGTTTTGTGTCAACTTTCAAAAGTTTCGTAAAATGTAAAAATAGTCGCAACGCCAAGCCATGCCCGGCAATGGCAAGAATTTATCAAGATAACACCACATTACATAGGGATATAAAATAGTTTGATTCGAGCTTTTAACCGAGAAGTACTAATGAGGATACCTACGGCTGTTAGCCGGTGGCATGCGCTAATCATTTCACGTGTGTGGACATCTTCCGGCTTCATGTCCCATTTTTTCCGGCAATTTTGGTTGCAAAATTCCGACACAAAATATCGGCTATGTCCGGGTAACACTTCCCGATCGGGTCAGTCGTGCATGAAGTCGTGTGCTGTCACCGCCACAAAATTTTATTGCAGTCACCAACAGCCAGATAGGAATTTTACAGCTTTTGAAGACATCAACTATCGAGGCTAAACCCAATTTTCATTAGGAAATAGCTATCCTGAGGTCACCCTGGGATTGGGATATTACTCCGTTAACTTATTAGTGCCACAAATATACAAAAATCCGAATTCATCCACTATTTATTGCTAGGTAACGTTTTCACAACAATCTATTGGTTCCAAAAAGGTAAGAAAACATACAGAAAATAACGAAAAAGTCATACATGAGTTGCATAAAGACCATCATACATACACCTACTATATAAAGAGTAACAGCTAAGTCCTTTGATACTGTTGAGCATTATTCCTTGTTAAATTACAATCCAACTTTTTTGCAAACCCTTTACTTTTTTTTGCCGCTAATATGAACGGTGCACCAATACCTCCAGTGTATCTGTTCAGTAATCACACTCAAACTGGTCAACGACCGGACGTAGTAGGGTCAATACGATCGGCCCATCCAGGGCAGGTCCTTATGCATGGTGTAGGTGTTCATCCTACGCTCCATGTTCCCTCGTTGCTGCAACTGCCTCTACAAGCGGTTGCACAGCCTTTACACGCCAAACATCAATTACCGCAATTTCATCAACTTCCGCATCTGCAGCTTCCGTATCTCCAACATCAAACACCAATACAATTTCATCAAGCTCTTCCACCGTCAGTACAACCGCCTCAATCTCAGTCCCCTCAACGGCCTCAACTCCACTTTCAGCATCCACCGCAACCTTCGCAACCTCAATCTCACTTGCATGCACCTAGTCATTCAATGTACCAATCACCTTCCCCCTATTATATACCCACATTTCCTTCTAGTATACCCAACATTGCTCCTGTTCGCAAGTTTCCTGAGAGCGTAGAGATGATTTCGGAGCCTACGGCTAAAGAAGTCGATTCGTTCACCATTGAGGAAACAATCTCACTACTTACCAAGATTGAACCCATCGACATAAAAGAGTACACTGAGCACGTATTCAAGATTGTGTCGATATTGCATGATGACTTGACCAAAGATGTCGAGCAAATAAAACGTCTACGTCAAACGTATTTCAAGTTGATCGACAAGTTTGACGCTTACATAAACTATGACGAACCTATAAACTCTAAATTACATCTATTAATTGAAAGAAACTTTGATCTCTTCATTCGGATCTCCACCAACCACAATGACGTTGAAATCTCTACAAAGACAATACGATTCCTCACAAACATTATAATGAATTTGAACTACTGGGAGTTGTACAACCTACTTACGTGGAAACCAGCAATTTACCATTTTTTGACAGTCATTCACTTTGACTTGAATGAATGCTATCATAAATTCATTGAAGATTATACCCAGTTCAATTACAAAAAGTTCAACCAGCTTGAAAAATCACAAGCTGCCAGAGAGGCCAAAAGGGCCAAACGTGCAGCAGCCGTGTCAAGACGCTCACGCAATCAATCGCCAGGATCCGATGATTCTTCCATAACCAATGATGACGAGTCAGAATCCCAGACCCCTTCCAGCTTCTTTTCGCTGAACCCAGAATACAGTGAAAATAAGGTAAGCAATGACAGAATGAGCGCAAGAGAAAAGAAGAGACTTAGGGCAGAAGCTAAATTGGCGGCCCATAGGGTAATCAAGAAAACCGCTGTTAGTAAAGCAACAGCCAAATCATCCAATTATGACCCAGATGTTGTACATGAATGTCAACTTCCTTCGCCAGATGAGCCTCATAAGGTCTGTATGCGTCGTTTCTCCAGAAAATACGAATTGATAAGACATCAGGAGACGGTCCACTCGAAGAAGAAGAAATTGTTCAAGTGTTTCGTGTGTGTCAAACAAAACCCCGGTATCGGCCCTCGTATTTTCACAAGACATGATACACTTGCAAAGCATATAAGGGTCAATCATAAGATATCTGGCAAGGAAGCTAAGGCGGAAGTGGCGTACTCAAAGAAGAATGCCGAGGTGGTTGAGGAAGGCGATATAACGGTGCATGTCGGTCGAAGGAAAACGAAGGTCGATTTTGAGTTAAGAGCTCATATGGAAAAGAAAAGATTGTCAAAAGATCCAAACGATATGGACGATTCCGGGTTCTTAGAAACCAATAGTGAGCTAGACTCAGGTGACGAAGAAGTAGTATTCAATAATTAAGTACTCTCATATTTTCATTTCAGGGAAACATTTAAAAGTAGTTTATACGATTGTGTGTGTAAATAACAATTACAAAGATTTCGATTTATTGAATTTGAGTGGTATTAATACATGTAAGAACGAAATATTCTGTTATAAACTAGAGAGTTCTTTCAAACTCCTGTTGATCCAAAATGGCACTTTTGGTCTCTTCATCGACTCCTTCAAAGATTTCTTTGGGGACATCCTTTAAACCGGTGACTTTTCTTCTGATGTCAGGGTTACTGAATTGTATCTCTTGGACAATATCATCTCCGGATTTGGATATCACTCTTCTCTTGGTCCGCGATGGTTGAGTATGTGCTGGGAAGAAGGTAAAGTTGGTGTAAAGATCTTTGATTCCTCTGTTGAGTAAAGCTTCTCTGTTGTCCAACAACTTTCTATTATAGTCTTTGACTTGAAGCGCCACTTTGTAAAGCCATGTTGGATCAGTTTGGTAGCTAATTAATGGAGCAGAGGTTACGGGAGTGGTCACACCTCCAGTGCCACTCTCACCAGCTAGAGCCGAGCGGGTTGGATTCTTGATCGACTCAAGGGGATCTGCATAAGTCCCTGGAATATCTCCATTCTCGATAGCCCTGTCTTCCCAGAAATCATCTATGACTTTCTTACCGTTTCTAAGGACTTTGGCTCCGAACTCTCTGAAAATCGATCTTGCCGCAACCAAGTTTACGGATCTACCCTTGTAAGAGTTTGGAATAAGGCCACGTTCTATTAAGTCGGTTTTTTCCTCTTCATTACAAATTCTTTTGAACAAAGTTCTGTGGGTTTTGAATAGTAAGTATGAGTCTCTGAAACCTACTAATCTGGCTGGGTCGGTTGAGATCATGTACAATCTCTTTCCGGAATTGAGAACAGTAAAGGTTTTGTTACGATATTCCCTTCCTCCACGCAAATAACCATCTTCGTCCACCTTAGCTTTACCTTTGGGATCTTCATTCTCTATCACCACTTCATCTCCTGCTACGTCAATGGGGTTTCCATCTTCATCAAAAACACCCTCCTCCGAAAATACCACCTCGAGCTTTTTTCTTCCTCTTTTCTTGAGTCCTGGTTTCTTTATTATCTTCTTTGCAGGCGTGGAATTTGCTTTGTCGGTGTTCTCAACCTCTACTTCTTCCTCCACTTCCTCTTCCTCCTCCTCTTCTTCAAAGTCATCTTCTGGTTCAGCAACAGGCTCTTGTTCTACTTCAGGATCGTCATCTTCTTTGTCATCATCCACTATCTTTCTTTTTGTTCCACGTCTTGGTTTCAGTTCTTCAAAGTCTTCCTCTATGTTGTCTTTGCTTCTTTCGGCCTCACTATACTCCACGTCGTCGTCATCGGGGCCCACATCCAATCCGGAAAAGTCGGCCCGACTTCTGCGTGTGGCTCTAGGCGACCTCGAGTGCTCGGCAACTTCGTGTCTAGAAGATCTGGTCATAATTGACGGTAAATAGCTGGGAGTCTTCAGTATTCTGAGACTTTTAAACTTTCGCACTTTAGTTTGTTGATGAAAAATGCGCGTCGTGCACTTTTCAAGTTTATATTCTTTCTACACTGGACTGTCAGATACTTACTACAGTTACTTTTTCATTTATGATATTGGAAATATTTACAAGGTATACTTCGAAGAGGACCAACTTATCTATTTCTCCTCGTCCTTCTTCTCCTCTGCGGGCTTTTCATTTTTGAATGCAGCTTTTCCATCAAGATACTTGTCGAACGCATCGTTGGTCTCTTTGAATGGTCTTGGGCCCAACAATCTAATCATGTCTTCTCTGGTAATAAATTCTTTCTTCAACAACTCTTGCGCAACCAATTCAACTTGTTGTGCTTTTTCTTTCAAAAGTTGAGCACATTTTTGGTGGCACTCTCTGACTATTTTCATGATTTCTTCATCGATGATGCTATTGGTCTCATCACTGAACGGTTTGGTTAAGTTGTCCGAAGATTGGGTGTCGGCATAGTTGACCATACCGACTCTTTTAGACATACCGAATCTCAAGACCATTGATTGGGCAATGTTGGTGACTTTCTTGAAATCGTCGTGGGCTCCACTGGTGACAGTAGGGAAATGAAGCTCTTCACTGACTCTTCCGCCCAAAGTCATGATCATTCTATCCATCAATTGAAGTTCGGACATCAAGTACTGGTCAGGTGGCAAGTACTGGGCATAACCCAATGCACCTTGACCTCTTGGAATGATCGATACTTTCAATAACGGATGGGCATATTTTAAGTACCACCCACAAACAGCATGGCCAGCTTCGTGGTAGGCAACAATTCTTTGCTCTTCTTGATTCAAGATCTTGGATTTCTTTTCAACACCACCAATGACTCTTTCAATAGCCAACTCAAAGTGTCTCAAAGTCACGGCATCGGCATTAAATCTGGCCCCGATTAACGCAGCTTCGTTACACACATTGGCAATATCGGCACCAGAAAATCCTGGTGTCAATGCAGCCAATCTACCAGAAAGATCCTCGTCGATTTTGTCAGCCAAAGTGATTTTCTTCAAGTGGACTTGGAAAATCTCCTTACGGCCTTCCAACTCAGGATTATCAATGGCAATGTGTCTATCGAACCTACCGGGTCTCATAAGGGCTTTATCGAGAATATCGGCTCTGTTGGTACCTGCTAGAACGACCACATGATCTGAACTTTCAAAACCGTCCATTTCCACCAATAACTGGTTCAACGTAGTTTCTCTTTCATCATTGGCACCACTGGCATTTCCCTTGGATCTTTGCTTACCGATAGCATCGATTTCATCCACGAAAACAATGGATGGTGCGTTTTCTCTAGCAGTCTTGAACAAATCACGGACCCTCGAGGCACCCACACCAACAAACATCTCTACAAACTCAGAACCAGATACAGAATAGAATGGCACACCGGCTTCACCAGCGGTGGCTTTGGCAATAAGAGTTTTACCAGTACCTGGAGGACCCGATAAAATAGCACCTCTTGGGATTTTGGCACCCAATTTTTCGTATTTTTCTGGGTTTTGTAAGAACTTAACAAATTCCATCACCTCCATTTTGGCTTCAGACATACCAGCGACATCCTTAAACCTAATCTTGACATCAGTCTCCTGGTTGAACTTCTTGGCAGTGGACTTGCCAAATCCAAGTGGTCCACCCATTCCTCCCATGTTTCCTGCCTTTTTAGTCATGTAGTAGATAGCTCCCAAGAATAAGACTGTAGGCAAGAAGTTGACCAACATTTTTCCAGTACTACCTTCAGAAGTGTAGATAACAGGGATTCTGAGTTGGTCATTGATACCGAAACTGTCTTGAGCCTCAGTAAGACTTCTTTCAAACGTTTCAACAGATCCAATGGTGAAGTAAAAATGACCTTGGCCAACTGCTGCACCATTAGCGGCGGCCTGTCCGAATTGATGTTTGCCGTTTTCATTGAGTTCAATAACAGCAGTGCGGTTGTTCACCACAATAATCTTGGACACAAGATTCTTGTTCAAGAATTTGGATGAGAATTCTTGGAAGGTAATTTCCTTATTTCTATCAGAAGACATATTATACAAGATGTATACTAGTAAACCAATCAAAGTACCTACTTGGAAGTATCTAAATGGCGAGCCGTTGAGATTCAATTCAAACTCCACAGTTTTAGGTTTATCTGACTTGTCTTTACTAGATTTATCTGATCTATTGCTTTCAGACTTTGGCTTCTGACCGGAAGGTTTCTGAGAAGGGTTGCCAAAGTTAAACGACTTGAAGGCATCATCGTAGTTAAATTTTTTCTTTAAGTTGTCGAACTCGCTATTCAAGGTTTGGTACTGTGAGTATTCGTATGGGCATAACGGGCAGGTCATTCTTTCAGTTCCTTCCTTGAATGGGGTGGAAGATAAGGTGTCAAATATATCGAACCAACCTTTCACAACCTCAGGGTTGGAAATGCCATAGCTCTTGGAGATCAGTTCCACTACAGTACTTCTATCATCAGTTGGAGTCATATTGGCATAGCTGTTCAAAAACTTCTGTACTGTTTCGTCTTCGAACTTCAACTCGTCCAAAAATACGAGATTATTTGATAATGCATAATAAATATGGAAGTAAAACAACACTTCTTGTTTGGTGATTGGTTCTACATCTTTGTGAACTTTTTTGAACAATTCTGTAATCTCTTCTATCAAAACATCGGGGCTGACATTGGTCACAGTTTTTGGATTAGTTGCAAAGATTTTACACTGGTCCAAAAATGAGTTGAGCATATACTTATATACAACTTGATACCTCTCGATACTTGCAATATTCAACGGATGTTCTGGGTTTATGGTTGGAGTACTTATGGACTCATCAATGAGTTTATTGGATTGAGCCTCGGTGATTTTGAGTTCTTGTTCGAACAAGCCTGGCCTCAATTTGAATTTCTCAAAAAGCCCGGCTTTGTTATAGTTTTCTTTCAACTCCTTGAGTTTTTTGATTTCTCTATTCAACTTATCATCTAGGTCGTCATTATTCTTCTGACTCAAGTAATTGGATTTATGTAAACTTCTCTTTATGAGATTTGTAGAGCGATTCCTGCCAGCAGACTGTATCACAGATCTGACAGACCGTTTACTAATCCCAATAGCCATGTCTGCTTGTGAAGGTTAGTTGTCAGTAAATTTTGGCTGATTTTTGGTTTGCCTTCAGGTGAAAATTCGAGAGTCGCGCAGACTTCCGCATTGGGAAAATATTAACGTACATTACAAAGGGAAGAGAAATATATAAACTAACTCTTCAAAAAGTTACTCACCTACGAACACTTCGTCGTCACGAGGTATCCTATGGTTGGTGGTGAAGAAACAGCTTACTGCAGCGAAACATGCGCAGCCAAGTCCAAATATAAAAGATCGATGGATTGAAGTCATTTAGTGCGTCGTAAACTTGCTCTCGAATTGACTCAGGCAATTGATTAATTAGATCAGGTGAGCTAAGTAATTGTCTTGGGTCCATATCAGTGAATTGTGATTTTTCACTATCGGGCAAACGCATCACGATATCGGTAACTAAGTTTTTGCCTGATGTCTGAAATATTATTGTTACCAAGGTAACTCCAATAACTCCTCCAAGAAATCTTGAAAATACAGCCCATGTAGTAACTGCAATAAGAGAACCTTCTCTTTTGGGAGCCTTCAATTAACATGATAGGATAGTGCCCTGGATTTGAATTCCCACAGATATACCAACCGCTATCTGGTACCCAATTCTCTGGCCAAGGCTAGTTTGACGGTCTATAAGTAGGAATAGGCCACATCCAACAGCACCCATTACACCTGATAATATGAAGTAAGGCTTGACCATTCTGGTGACTTTGATCAAAATACCAACACTCACCGCCGATAACGCTGCAGATATAATTAGTGGTAGCAAATCTATGCCGGACTGAAACGATGAATGGTTGAGTATGACCTGGAAATAAGCAGTTAGATATGTCATGTTTCCCATGAAGAAACAATAGTTGAATAATCCTGTTAATGAATCAAATAATATTTGTGGAGTGGTGAAGAAAAACGCTTGTATAAGTGGGATTTTCAGGGCAATAAAGTTGTATAAGGCGAAAGTAGCTATAAAGAACGCTCCAAGAGCAATGCACAGTATCACTGCTGCCGATGCCCACGGATACTGGTTCCCGCCCATTGAAAGTCCCATTAGAAGTAATACAAGTCCTAATGTTAAGAGGCCAGTACCCAAAAAATCATTTTTTTTGATATCCTCTTTGATCGAACGTATCCCTTTAGGGGGATGAAAGCTTAAAACTAATATAATCAACGCTAACCCCCCTATGGGCAAATTAATATAGAAGCACCACCTCCAAGAGACACGAGTGGTAAAGGCGCCCCCAATAAATGGCCCTAGTACACTTGCAATCGAATATGAGATTGCCATCAAACTCAACGAATAGCTTCGCATATTAATTGGCACCGACTCAGTAACGATAATACTTGTGACCGATTGCACACACCCCGCACCCAACCCCTGAATCACTCTTCCCCCAATTAGCATGTCCATGCTATTCGAAAGACCCGCGATTAGGGACCCTATCTCAAAAACGATTATGCCGCAAATCAAAGTCTCTTTTCTTCCGAACACAATTGATACTTTTCCATACGTGGGACACAAAACACACATTGGTAAAAAGAACGCAAAGGTGAGCCAGTCGATCTTATCAAAACCATCGAATTTGTTTCCCACCGTGGTATAGATGGTGACTACAATTGTCATGTCCAATGCCGAGAGAAATAGATTCAATAAACATGATACTAGGGTAAACCACAACAGGTACCCTGTTAGATAATGATCCGTTACCTTCGTACCATCTCCAGCATTACTTTCGTAATACTTGTCGCCATAATCTTCTGATTCCTCTTTTGCAGCTAAATCATCTCCACTCAATGAAACCTCACGTTCAATGGGAGTTGGTGCTGGGTTCAGTTCCTTTTGATTCGGTGTTTGGAAGAAAAGCTCAGAGCCATTGGAGATATCGTTATTCATCTTGAGAGCAACGAACTATACAGCCGTATCATAATACTACTCAGAGACGTATTATATATACATATGTCAAACATATCTCCGAGGTTGCAACGATGTCATATGCAGTCCCCGCTACAATATATTGGAACAGGAATTTACTCCACTACTTTAATTAGATGGGGAAGAGATTGAGTGCGCAATAATTCACGTGAGCGCAATTGTCATTTAAATTAGTATAGTGTTGGGGCATTAGGGAGTGTGAAGACACGTTTATATGAATGTAAATACTAGAGCAAATAAAGACGAGAATGTGATATGATTAGAGGACAACGAAAAACGAATACGGAAGTATGAATATTGTAGTGGAGCATCTAGCCTTAAACTTCTATATGGCATCAACCAAGCTTAGTTCCACAACTTGAAGTGAGCGGTGATAGGTCTGTGGTCGCTGAAGCGGTAGCCGTTGTACAAATTGTCGAGGACCTCATGACTGATAACTCTAGACTTCACGTTGGGCGTGTTGGAGTTCAAAGGTGCCCAGATGAAATCAATAGTATTTTGTTTCAGATCCGGTGCGAATCCACTGTAAGTGAGTAAGTTATCATTGTAAACGTTATAAGCCACCTTGTCGGTGTCATCCATCTTCTGTTTGATGGTGGTGTATGAAACGTCAGTGCTAACAGCATTGAAATCTCCAGTCAAGTAAGTGAAGTAGTCATTTGGAATCTCGCTGATGTATCTCAAGATTTCGTTAGCACTAAATTGTCTTGCATCGGCCGATTTTTGGTCAAAATGCGTATTCAAGTAATTGATTCTTTTTCCACTAGCTTTATGTTCAAAGGTAGTTATGGTCACAATTCTCTTCGTGGCTGCACCGGGGTAAATACTTGGGACATCAGGAGTGCTGCTCAACCACTTGGTAGTGGAATTTAACAAGTTCCATTCTGTCTTGTTGTAAATAATTGGTGAATACTCTCCAGCTTCTTTGCCATCGTCTCTACCGATACCATAGTGAACCCAGACATCACCACCGTCTTGGTTAAGACCTTTGAGAACATCATCCAACTGGTTATGCAAACACTCTTGTAAGCCGATCAAAGTTGGGTATTGCGTGTTGCGCGATTTGATAGCTTCGATTACACCGTCTCTTCTCTGGGACCAAGGTCTCTCATCGGGCAACCTGTGTCTGGCACCCGAATATCTAACATTATTTGAGTAGAGCTTAAACTCAAAATCACCGCCACGTTTAGCTATATGCTGTTCATTTTCAAGTATACTTGGCAACACAAGGTTTGACTTGGAAAAGTAGACAAAAGAAGTTAAACCCAACAAGAGGCATACTGTGGTGATTATCAGGTAAACTTGTTTGGAATTGAGTTTGGACATCTTAAAATTACTCGGATCGACGCAGCCTATTAGTACAAATCTGTCATGATTAGAGAAAATCTACTCTGATTTATATATTACAAAACCTAAAATTCAAGCCCAAGCGATGTGACAGGCGTTGCATAGAGTAAATGAATTTCCTCCCCTTTGGGTATCCATGTCAATCGCTACGCCTTAATTTGGCTTTAGATGCGTCCTCCTTCAGGGGACCATGTGGGACATGATGGCTTAAGTGAACTAAAAATACACCTTTAGGTGCGAAACTTTTTTTGGTCCGAGAATAGTTTATTTTAATTAGTCTAGATGGAACGAAGGTGTGGGGGCGATAAACACTTCTAACATCGTTACTAGGAGATCTGTGTCTTCTTTCGAAAGGCTAAACTGTATCTCATCACAGCGAATTTTAATTTCCTTGGTAGTAGATGTCTCTAATAGATGTTCTCGAGATAAATTAATTTTTTCCCAAGGTTCCTAACTCAAAGCTGTCCATAATATGTATGGGTTCATGATCATCGTCAACTTGAAATCAGACTGAGCGACCCTAGGAAAACGTGGCTGCAGGGGCTCTCACCGAGCGCAAGCAATGGTATAGCGCAACTCAAGACCAAGGCTACAAAATTCTAAGTTTCAACTCACCGATCTACTCATCAATACTTTTGGAGTGTTAATGAAGTGCGTCAACATTCTTCGAGACTGAGGCTTTTCGGTAACTAAAAAATATGAGGAATTAATGCGTATACTGGCATGTCTTGCAGATAAGAGGAGGTTTCACGCTCGCACGCCAATCGTAAAAAGCTGTCGCAGATATACGAGTCGGCGAAAACTTTCCCGCCTCGAATCTTTAAGTGAAAATTATCGTACATAACGATTGGGTGCTTAATTATCAACGATAATAACCCGGATGTGTAAAAATAAAGCATGGTTTTTCCCGCCCACCGCTTCAAGACGTGGAGCTCTTGGATTAATCCTGGCCCATCAACCTTTTTACATATGTACCTACCATTTGATCAGAAGACGCGATTGGAGGCTCATTTGAAACTTTCATACACTACGGCACTCATGTGAGTCTACCGAACCTTTTTTACAAATTGCGTAAACTCTACAGTAAGGACAAAGAAGTCCAAAAATAGATCGGCTCAGTCATCTGGAGAATAGTGGCTGCCAAAGAAAAAGGTGACGAGATGCGTTTTGAAAATGAATCTGTAGAGGGAAAAAAGAACCCTGAAGGGATCAATATATGAAAGCCAATATGCAAGGAGTACTTCAAATCATAAATGCCTCAGAATATACAAACCAAGTGCCTGGTCTTGTACTCGTGATGCGAGAGAGCGTGCCCGTGGTCACATGCGGTTGAGTCATTGGACTACCTCGATTCAACCACATGATCTCGCGCGCCGGTCGGCGTACCTCAAGAGCCGGTGAGATTAGATAAGCTCATGCGCGTGCCCTGAACCCCCGGAATCGCATCCTCCACAAATCTCTCGGTGATCTCCGATAACCAAAATTCCGTATCATATAACTAAAGTGGAGACGTCGCCGATTAAAAATTTGAAAGACTTTTCTTCTTTCCAAAGCAACGAGCGTCAATCATTCCTCTTCAATTTCTAATACTACAAAGCTCCTAATGGTCCAAACCCTCTCAGCAGAAGAATTTCACACCAAAATCGTATGTAACTATACCGATGTAATTGGGGAAAAGCTCGGTGGAAAAGTTTTACTGAAAAGTGACGAATGGTTCGCGGCTGCAGAAAACTTGATCAAGCCAAAAGCTCCTATCAGAGATGCTACCAGATTCGTTCACTCTGGTGCTTGGTACGATGGTTGGGAGACTAGAAGACACAACACTGAAGAAGCCGACTGGGTTATCTTCAATCTTGGTGTTTCTTCTGCACGTCTAATTGGGTGCGAAGTCGACACTGCTTTCTTCAATGGTAACCATGCCCCACACATTTCTGTTGAAGCCGTCAAGAAGGTCGATTTGGAGGATTCAGCCATTGCCACCATTGACGAATCGGAATGGGAAACCGTCATTCCAAAGGTCGAATGTGGACCTTCCCAAAAGTTCTTTTTTGCGAGAGAGCAATTGACTGAAACAAACTACACTCATGCCAGATTAAGAATGTACCCAGATGGAGGAATTGCTCGGTTCAGATTATACGGATCCGTCATTCCAATCCAGCCACAAGCTAAAGATACCGTATTTGATTTGGCTTCGGTCAACAACGGTGGTGTAGCTATCAAGTATTCTGACCAACACTTCGGTTCGGCCGACAACTTGCTCCTTCCTGGAAGAGGCCATGACATGTCTGATGGTTGGGAGACTGCTAGATCAAGAACTCCTGGACATGTTGACTGGGTTGTTATCAGATTAGGCGCAAAGTCCAATGTCAAGCAAGTCGTTATTGACACTGCTCACTTTAGAGGTAATTTCCCACAAAAGATCAACGTTAAGGCTATTAACGTCGACGAATCTAAGATCCCAGCTCACGATGACAAATCATGGGAGACTTTGGTCGACGACTCCAAAACTGGTCCTGACAAGGAACACACCTTCGACGTTGAATCGTCAAAGGCTTATTCCCATGTCTTGTTGACCATCATTCCAGATGGAGGTGTCAAGAGAGTCAGAGTTTTGGGAACCATCGCATAAAAGTTTAAAAAGTATATAGTTACAACCAGCATGTAATGAATGAGAGTTATCATCTAGCACAATGTAAAAGATTCAAGAAGATACCCCAAATATAGGATTTAAGTAAAAATAATGATCCATGTAGTCTATTGCAACAGCAGGCATCGAAAATGTACTGTATATGGCGCACACAAATAAAGGCAGCGACAGGTGATGAGCATGAGGGGGCAATGAAAGAAGTCACGTTGGACAAAATAGTAGCATGGTTGGAACAACGAGTACCCATTAACGAGTTGTGGCCAGTTCTTATGTCAGATGCTACACTTGCCAGTTACTCGCGGCAAAAAGAACTCTTGAACTATCTCACCAATAGTGAGATTCTTCAGAGTAACCCGTACTATGTCAAGACCTTTTTCAAAAAGTATATTGATTATATAGAGCAGTCGGGTGAAGAAATGGTAGAGCTGTTGTATGAAGTGTACTGTGATGAGTTGTTGCCATCACAGGAATTGGACGTGTTGAGAAAGGATAAGATAACATACTACATTGGAGGCTTTGACGAGCTTGATCCGAACTATTCACTACAAATAAGCGAGACACCCAGATTGATATCTGGAATAAACACTACCGGACTTCGTACTTGGGAAGCTGCAATTTACTTGGCCAACTATTTGAATGCGAAACGCCCCAAATGGCAAAATCAAACAGTGTTAGAGCTTGGAGGCGGAACTGGTCTTTTGAGTATTGCCCTTAAAGATCAGAATTTGAAACAAATAATAATAACGGATGGCTCAGCTTCGCTTATAGATAACTTGTCTGAAACACTACATCTCAATTATAGTACGTCTTCCACGCCCATCAAGTGCCAACAACTTCTCTGGGGAACTACCAACCCATCACAAGATGATTTTATCCAGGAACCTCCTTCAGATGTAGACGTACTTGTGGGAGCAGATATCACATACGATGCTTCTGTTGTGGATAGTTTGGCATCGACGATCGCCGATTTCTTTCGTACGGGAACTAAAGTTGCAATTATTGCAGCCACCGTCAGAAATGAGGACACTATAAAAGAATGGGAAAAAAGCCTAAGTGAATGGTTCCCTCAGGCTTGGAGCGTTATAGAGAGATGTCTCGAACCAGAAAGTATCGACTCGCTCACCTGGTTTAGACGGAGTACCCCTGAGATCAAAGTCTACCACATCGACAAGTTAACTACATAGAATAAATGGCTGTATTGTAAATCACGTGACAGTCCGTTTTTTGGAACTCTTTCCTGGCTTTGCCTTTCCAAATCGGGACGCGACGTAGTTAGGAAGTAGCAAAGTGTCTCAACTCATCGTAGGTCTCCATTGATGTACCAATATCGCCCAAACCACCCTCTCAACCGACAGACACGAGTGTACACCGAATCCGTAGCGTGTAACTTGGCGTGCGCGAACCGGTTCTCGCCAACCAATGAAACCAGACCGTTCAATTCCGACTCAGTAAAAAAAGGTGAAGAAAGTATAGACATCGTTTCCATCAAGAAGAACATACAAAAATGGCTATTAAATTCCCAACTCCTGTCGCCAAACCTTTGTGGCCATACGCCACTGGTGGTAAGTAGAATTCAAAGACAGAGCTAGAGAAATATGGACAATTTTGAACCCATTCAATCAATGACTTTCATCATGATCAAGTGCGAGAAGGACATGTAATATACGAAGCAAAAAATACATCACATAATACGTGATAGAATAAGAGATGGTACAAAACGCTTTAATCGATTGACTCTATGAAACAGAATCAAAACTCAAATTACTTTCACTACCATCACGATTGCATAGTCCGAAGATAGCTCACGAGAACAAATTGCGGTGTCCAGAGAATGAAATATCTATGAGTCTGAGTATGCTCACTATTTGTGGTGTGTCATATCAATTGTCCAGAAATCAATTGTCCATATTATTAATTGTTCATCAATACGCCCATTTCCCAAAACTAGTATCAAACTCGATTCTGTAACGTCCCTAATACTAACTTTCTAGCTGCCATCACATACTACTTGATCTACAAGGCCTCTGTTGCCTCTCAAAACTCTGACGAGTTCATCAATGACCCAAGACACCCAAGATTTGCTTCCGGTGGTAAGTTTATTGACTTAGAAAAGAGAGATTAAGTAACTTTTCTAGATGTATAGTTAAAATAAAATCAACTTTTAAGAATCATAGTACTTATTAACTGGTCAAATTATAAAATGATATGTTTTAATGCTTTGGATAGAAAATGTATTTAAGAATGTAACTAGTGGGGCTACTCCGAATATTCAATTACGTTGCAGTTTTGTTTGTGATTTCCACATTTGTATGTGATCAGTTTGTAACTTTCACCACCAAGTCAAAGCATAGTTTACAGTTAAAGTTATAAAAAGAGAACGTATTTAAGTGGGTATCGATGCCCGCATTTGACATCCATGTTCCTTGTTCGTATACCGACGTATAGTGTCCCCCAATCGGTTAACCCCACTCGAGTCTCCCCGCTATCATTACGCGGATGAATCTTTCAACCCGATTCGTTTTTCGAGAAACTACGCGGTGGTATTTCACCGGAGGGTTTGCGCTTTTACCCCTCTAGGGCCGTGGGCACGCTATCCGGCGGAGAGATTCTATGCGCGTTTAGTAGATGAAATGGCACGTTCTTAGAGTACTATAAGTCTTTCTTTTATCAATAGATTGAGTCACCTGTTGTGCATAGATTAGCGGGTTCCTCGGAGTTGTAATTCCTTACATTGCCGATCGGAATCCTCTATCTTCACGGTATATGGCATAATCTGGCATCTTCGTCCATATTGCATGCATGAGTCACAACAATTGCGATCGGACCCTCTTGTGAGGTTAAACACAAGAGCTAAGCTTTCTTATCCAGATCAATACGCTATGGGAAATGCGACTCGGATTTCACGCCACCAAAACCAGCTGTGAAAAGTTTTTTATGTAGGTTTTTTTTTTCTAATTTTTTTTTTTCGCAATTAAATCACCGCTAAACATTTGAGGTTGCCAAATAGTTAGACACGGTGCGCGACCTACGGTTATTGTGGATATCATATACGTATGATTATTCTATACTTCTTATTAAAATTACAAACTAAAGTGCCTTAACCTCCCGGCAACCTAACAAACCCGATAAAAACGAATAGTGTGTTGTAGTCACTAATCTCTCCTTCCACACCATCGTGAAACCCAAAAACAAGAAATGAAATGAAGACTTGGAATGCTTATTATATTCTGACAACCGAGGTTTGCCATTTTCTGTAGTTTGACATTAACCATTGATTATTTATGTTCAAGTCCTCTTCGCTATGTTCGCATGGGACGGTGTGGGTTTGCTTGCATATGCAGCATTCGTAAAGGAATGGCTCAAAGTGTTCTTCCTCGTCGCTGGCATAGACGCTGTCTGATCTGGATACCGAAGGCTCATATGTGTAGCTTGAATTGGTTCCGTAGCCTCCATATGTGTATCCGTAGTCTTCGTATGGTGATCCAGGGCTTGTCGTGGCGTTTAAGTATGGTGATTGTGGAGATGATGGAACATCATCGTTGAACTCGAAGATATCGTCACTGTATTCTACTGACATTGCTGCTATCTGATATGTTATTAAGATGTTTGACTAAGCTGTAAAACTTTGTATGATTGATAAGTAATTGATATTTAAATTTTAGTACGGAGAAATTCTCTCTATATATATTTTGCAATAGTGGTTATGTGAGTAATCGCATGAAACTAGACACTGTGGAGACTGTGTGGGTTTTTTTTTTTTTTGAGGCACGCGGCTTGGCCCCTGTGTGGCCACAACCACCATAGTAAGTGCGGAGCGGACTCTCACAAAGACACAAAAAGTGGTGGTGGTGGTGCTTCTTTTCCTTCTTAGAGTCCCCAACGTGCGAAAAAAAGTTGACAATCGCACGTTTTGGGTACTTGCCCGCCACAGATCTGAGTCATATGATTTAGAAGTGACTAAAAGAGTCATTGCGCGAATTCTACACTCTTCATCACGTTTTGTTCCAGCATTTTCCACAGTGTACCACAGCGTGCTATGGTGTTCTACACACTTTTTTGGGTATCAACATCCACCACATTTTGACGGATGTTGATCCCGGTGCACAGCACAATACATCTGTGTCAACCCAACCTTCTCCGATATATCCTTAGTTATCAACAGGCTTCTCTTGATCTGTCACAAAATCGCCTTTGTAGATAAAGAGTCACGTTCTCACCATCTAATCGTAAAAAAAAAAAACATCTCAAGTGGGTACTGACACGTTGACTCATATTCAGATAAGTCAGCTGGCTATGATACACTCGTTTTTCATATTTGATAGGCATTGTTCATGCATCTACAGTAGAGAGTTCGCCAACTCAGATGCCACTAACAAAAATAATGATTCCGACACCGCCAAACTCTTGTTTGGTATACTATACTCATTAGGAAACATTTCGACTAAATTAGCTGACTCGTCGCCATTACGGGATAATGCTGCATCTACGGGGTCAGAAGAAACCACCATTCCCAACCAAACCAATTCGCTAAAGTCATTCACCTTGGGGGCTTTTCGTGCCCATTTCTTGCAATCACTTACCGGTCTCAAATTCGTTCTCGTGAGCGATACCTCAATAGATAACTTACAGCCTGTAATGTGGGAGCTTTACTCCAACTACTACTTACGGAACGTAGTGCATAACACCTTGTCTCCGGTAGAATTCACGTCAGATAATGACGCCTACAACAAAATATCAAACTACACATTTATTCACCAAACTGATGCGTACTTACAGTCCTTGCCATTTTATAGGTAAACCAAATGAACGATTTAATGATTTATAGATTCCGAAGTGTGATTGCGCGCCATTGCCGGGCGCGCAATCTTGTAACATCCAAGCTGCACTACAACGGCGCGCCGCGGCTGCTAAATGCCCCAATCTTGGAAAAAGATCCAAACATCGGCGGTCTCCGATGCCCTTCTGATAACACATCCTAACATTATTTCCATATATGTCTTAGCATCGCAAGTTTTATATTGGACGATGTGAACTAATATTCCTACTTCTTCTTATTAACAAAACATGTTGGACCCTAGACCGTCTCACTTCAAGGGTGCTGCCCACGAAGTGGCGCTCATCCTGATAGTCTCCATGGGCATGTTCCTATGCCAAGGCGGTATAACCATGTCCCTCAGTACGATGAACATTGTGTTGAAATCATTTGAGGGTAATGAAAGCGACTCATCAATTCAAGTATGGTTTATGGGCTCTTTTGCTCTTACCGTGGGTACTTTCATTTTGGTGAGTGGGCGTCTCGGAGACTTATTTGGACTCAAAAATATCTTCTTGATCGGGTGGTTTTGGATATTTGTGTGGAGTTTGATCACAGGTTTATCCGTCTACCTGAACTCAGTCATTTTTTACATTATATGCCGTGCTTTTCAAGGTATTGGCTTTGCTCTTCTCTTGCCTTGTGGAATGGGTATTCTTGGAAGCATCTACCCGAACGGTGAGCGTAAAAACGTGGCCTTTGGATGTGTGGGTGCCAGTGCGCCCGTTGGTGCTACCATCGGCGCGATTATGGCGGCCGTCTTGGCTCAATTAGCTTGGTGGCCATGGGCATTTTGGATCCTTGCTATCGTCTGTTTTGTTCTTGGCGTTATGCTGATATACTATGTACCCCCTAATCTCAATGCTCGTAAATATACTTGGCGGGAAGCTTGGGAGCACTTTGATGCTGTGGGCTCTCTTGTGGGTATTGTGGGGTTGATATTGTTCAATTTTGTCTGGAACCAAGGTCCAGTTGTTGGCTGGAATTCAGCCTATATCATCGTGCTATTAATCATTTCGGTGTTGTTGATTGTGACATTTTTCATCATAGAGAAAAAAGTCAAGCACCCTCTTCTTCCTGCATCAATTTTCAATATTAGAATCGGTTTGGTGTTGCTTTGCGTAAGTCTTGGTTGGGGCTCATTCGGGGTATGGCAATACTATTACTGGCATATCATCCTTAATTTACGTCACTACACTCCTATTGGGGCCTCAGCTACATATGTTCCGTTGTTGATTTTGGGTATCATTGCATCCTTTTCGGTTTCCGCCATCATCAGTCGGACCAAACCATCATATATTATCTCCTTCTCCATTACCGGATTTTTGTGCGGGTGCATTATGTTGTCTGTCATGCCAATTGACCAGTCCTTTTTCCGTATCGCAATGGGCCAAATGTTCCTACTCTGTTGGGGTATGGACATGAGTTTCCCTGCTGCTGCTATTGTCTTGTCTAATTACTTGCCACGCCACCATCAAGGTATGGCTGGCTCATTGGTATCTACAGTCGTAAACTATTCAGTCTCGATCATCTTGGCTATGGGTGCGACTGTTGAGATTGAAATAGGCAAAAACCTCGATTTGTCAAAGCCAGAAAATGTGTTATCTACTTATCGCGCAGCCATTTACTTTGGAACTGGAGTGGCAGCACTTGGAGTGCTCGTTTCGTTTGTTTTTATAGCTTTCCAAACAAATGACAATGCAGGTACATTCGAAGAGACTGAGGTGACTGAGTCCAAAAATGAATACATAATCAGCCCTGCATCTGACCAATCCTCCTCAAAATCTAACTCCCTATAGATTATATAGATTAATTTATTTATTATCACGTACTGCACAGATCCTGTATTTTCGTTTTGGTGTGTGCACATTGTAGCTGTGTTTACAAACTTAGTAAGACTAAGTGAAGGGGAAGGTTGAAACGTTACTGAAACAAACAGCAAAATCATGATAAAAGATGAATACTCTCCTAGTAGGAAGAGGGTTCTCTCTGAGATATCTATAAATACCGTACAAAATAAAAACTTAGAGTTGATGAAACCTCCCACCACCAAACGCATGAACTTGAGAGAATCAGTATATAGTAGTAACAGGACAAGACCCAGCAATATACCAGTGGCCACACCCACAACAGAGTCAAAACCAAAAATACTAGATATAAGTACATGCATGGGCATAAAACAAAAGCTAAAGCAAGCATATGGAAACGCCAACATCGAATTCGTCCCACCAGTTTCCAACCAGGTAATTCCCACTCCAGATTTGCATTCAGTAGAAACTCAAGTAACAACATTATCGCAGAAAATAGAAGATCTTAAAGAAGAGATATATGCTATAACTCGTGAACAACATAAAGTACATTCCAGAATATCTGATATAAATGATCGTTCACTATGCCAAAACCGAGTACTTGAAAGGGAAATAGAAAAGTCCGCCAAGGACAAACACCATAACGAGCAAATGCTTCAACTACAGATACAGGACCTTGGAATAAAATTGGACGATGACTACAATGAACTAAAGTTCAATCTCCAATCTGAAATAGAGCAAGCAAAGCAGTATCAAAACGAAGATATTATTGAGGAAATCAAGGAGTTAAATGTAAAGCTAGGAAATTTACGATCAAATCTTGAACAATTAAAGGATACCAACCAAAAGAAAGTGAATGAAGAATCATTGCATTTGAAGCAAGACTTGGAAAAATACGTTTCGAAGCAATCTATTGAGATAGACAAGCTATCTGAGGAGTTTGATCAGGAAGATAAAGAATTACAGCATGTAAACGAGCAGTACGCAGAGCTTCAGACCAAAGTAGCTGAAGCATCAAAAGCAAATAATGAATTACAATCTTCGATAAAAGAGATAGAGCATATAATGGCCAACTTCCCAGCAGTAAAATCAGCACTTTTGAAATCATTATCAGCGTTAGACGAACGACTTGCCCAGACCAAGAAACAGAACAAGATTTGGGAGCAAAAATCCTTAGCGGCTGAAAACTATCACACCACAGTCAAAAGGAAACAAGACATATATGACCTACAGAGACGGATCTTGGAGAACTCAATCATGAACTACGAGGGAAAAACACGCATATACATCAGACCTACATACCCCGATCCGAGCATCAAGGAATTGGATACCAATATTACTGTCAATAATCGCCATTTCTTGTTCAACAAGGTATTCAAACACGATGCCAGTGACCAATATGTCACCGATGAGTTTTCATGTTTCGTTCAAAACAGTGTAAGTGGTCCCAATGCTTCCATAGTGTTTGTTGGGCGTAGCCTGGAACAGCTAATATCGTTATCAATTACCAATAGCTATCGGTCCCTTCTCAAAAAGTGTGACGCCTTGAGCAGTTATGAAGTAAATTTCAACTTCAAATGTTTGGAAATTGAAGATAATTCCAATACAGTCGACTTGTTGGATTCTCTGTGCCCGGTATCATTGCATTTGATTGATAGTGACTTGGATCAGATCCCTTCGCAGCAAATGATTATAGACAGCGTTGATGAGTTCACAAAAATAGTCCATCAAATCAATGAGTCGACAAAGCTGGCCTGTCTCTACATCATCAAAATACAGGCTAGAAATGCAACAAGCATCATTAATAGTAATTTAATGTTTCTTGATTTAACTGGTCAGAATATAGACTCCCAAATATCGAGTATATCTTCCCCCACTACGTCGAGTCATTTATCAAAAGTATTGAAGTACACCTTTCAGAACAAATGCTTGTTGATAGGCAATATCGACAATGACATAGAGTGTATGAACTTATTAGAGTGCCTCGAGCAGGTTGGCTCTACGGTTTCTACATCGAGGTAAAATAGTATTGTAGTTATAATGTATATAAGTTAGGAAGTTTTACAATGTTACATTAATTTACCGTTAGCGTTAGTCATTCCAGGAACCATCAACTCATATTGTGGAAATGAGATCATGCAATACCCACTTCAACTCATCAGTTGTTCCAATGTGAGAGTCTGGCCTTACTTGAGGAGGTGCAGGTTTAGCGGGCTCAGATTCCGGTTGGCTCTTGTTCTCCTCTGGTTTCAACGAGCCGTTGATCTTATTGGCAGTTGTGCCATTTAATGAGGTAGCTTCTGCACTTCCATTCTGGAGGTTTGGTAAGCCAGCACTTGTAGTTGTGATCAAACTTTCAGGCTTTGGGGGTAATATATAATCAGATTTTTGTGCAACACAATCGTCGTTTTCAAGTAAAACGTTTGACAAACGGAACATCGGTCCACATGGTTCTATAAGATGAGGAAACATCTCCAAAGTGTTATACAAGTCTTCGATATTCAACGTTATATCTTTGGAATCGTTGGTTTCCATTTGTTCGAAGTTTCTCTTTTTGGCAGCGGTATTGCTTGAAAGCGGTTCGTTTTCTGACGATTTGCTATCAAGGGGTATATAGTCCATATTGGTATACTTATTTTCGCGGTACTTCGCCACGTCGATGGCACTTTCCACGATATTTTTAAGGTGGGTCTCTAATCCAAGTAAAATCACTTCCATGACCTGAGCATTCAATCCTCCGGTTAGCCCAAACTCTCTCATGGTCATTAAAATTCTACGTGATAAATTGTCATAGTCTGGAAGCTCATAATTTTGAGTTGCTAATGGTGTATTGATACCATTGACGACATCTTGTTGCCATTGTACCAAGTTGTTGACCTGCAATTGCTGTTGCTCTTTGTCTTGAATCATTGGAATTTTTGGAAGAAGCGAATGCCTAGTCAACGTAATACCCGAGTTAAGCTTGCTTTTTTTACCACTATCTCTGGTTATATTCTTGATTCTTCTTCTTTCTTTAATTGGTAAGCCCATTATATTTTGCTTGAACTTTTCATACTGACTTGATTTAACCTTGCTTGTTTTCTGGGCTTTTTTATTCCAGAACGATGAAAATTCACTCGAAAAGTCAAGTGATCCGTCTTTCAAAGAGTTTGCAAAGTTTATAAGTAATAAACGATTGTGATATTTTATCAAACCATCTTTTAGTATCGGTGTTATTGACAGCACAAACTCATTACGCGAAAGTTTTCCTATTAAGAACAATGAAAGTGTCTCATGGTACTTTTCCCAGTTATTCCCCAACTTATTTTGAAACTCACGTATCAAGGACTCGAGTTCCAACCTTTTGTTTTGTTTCTTAGAAGAAATCGTGGCCGGAGTCAGGGCTGAGCCAAGACTCGCTATATCGGAGGACTGAACATTTACAGAACTTGGGATCGATGTACTTGTAATAATACCTGAGGAAGCAGTAGCCGTCTGTGTAGTCATTTAGAAGCTGAAAAAAAAGATTAACCTGAATTTGACTTTTTGCACTGTTTATAGTTTTGGGATTATACTGACGACCAACAACGATCAAAATTCGAAAGAAACTAGTGATTCAAGTAAATTGCCTCTGTCCATATATGTGCGTACAAAACCAAGAATTGATTGATTGAAGTCTATGAGATTAAATGATTTGTCTTGCTAAACCTTCCTCAGTGATTATTCTGTCTATACTTTTGAAGGTGTGTCTTGGTACTGCAGAGAATAAGCACGTGACTTTCTTTGCAACATAGCGAAGTAGGCCTGTCATGGATAGACTATCATGTCTGTTTGAAAATGTATGAGAAGAAGCAATCATGACAAGTCAGTATAAAGTCACCTTCGGGATTTCTACCCTTGAGTGTCTTTTTTGGCATCCAAAATAAAGGAATTGTCATGGCCAACAATGATAAACTTGTACTTTGAAAATGTATTTTGTTTAAATAAACTACCAAACTTTCGCTGCCATCAAGAAGACTTCTTATGAGTGATCGTTCTAATGAAGAAGTACAGTAGTTTATATAAGCCAGCTCAATATCTATCCAAAAAAATACTTAAGCACCGTGTTCTACTATTGTTCCAAAATTTATCAATTTAATTAAAAATTTGCAACAATTTGGAAAAAGATTGTACAGATGGTTGTAAAAACCGGAAGAACAACTACTTAATCACATCATGATGTCAGAAAGTCAACTACGTATTATCAAACTAATTGTGTAATTTCCATATACAAGGTAATCTGTAACTATTAAATTTTGACTTTGAATGCGGGAGACGCTTGTAGGCTTAGTTCTTTTGTTGTTGCATGGCTGCAATTGCTCTTCTTCTCATGACCTTATTGAATTGGTAGGTAACAACAGGCAAGAGTACTGACATAATTACCACCCAAGCAACAATAATACCAAAAGATCTGCCCAAATTTCCTTTCCAGGTATTGAAAAAGATCACTTTATAGACCTCGAATGCATTATGAATAGGCAATCCATAACCGTATCTAAAAAACTTTGCAGCCAAGGCTAATGGTGTGAAAGTTGGTGAAATGTTGATAATAACCCAGAATAATAACCAAAGACCCATACCGGGAGGGAACACCATGACACAGACCATAGACATAATTTCATTTGCAAGACCCACTGCACACATGGTGAGGAAACTTGTCATCCAATAAACCAAAAATCCAGAATGACCAAAGGCCTTGGTAAAGTCGATTTGCAAGGCCAAACTGACCAAAGAAAAGAAACAACTCACAATGAAAAAGGAGATAATAGCTGCAACCCAACGGTAAATGAGGAATGAGCTAGGACTCATACCGAAGGTAGCAACTTGTTTGTGCAATTCCATGAAAAATGAGGCTTGCACGAAGGTGATAATGACAATGTAAATCAACCCAACTTGAGCAGGTGCAGTGATAACCGGATTCGTGAATGGGATCATATCTATATATGTGAATGGAATTGGGGTTGCCAAAACTTTCAATGAATTGGCTGATAAATGATCGACATCCGAAACAAGACCTGTAGTTAAGTTATTCTGTTGATCCAACCACGTAGACTCAATTTCTTTGACAGAAGAAACAATATACGAACCCATATTCAAAATGTCTCTAGCGGTTTCATAGAATGATAAAATGCTCAGATTTGACACGTTGTACGAAGTATCTCCATTTACAATTGCCTCATGAAGATTATAAGAGGCATTGGGCTTCACCCATATGGAGGTCCAGTATTCTTGATGGTTAATTTGACGTTTGATTTCTTGCTCTACTGTGTTGTTATTGTGGCTTTTGGCGATTTTTTCAAAGTCTGTGCTATGGTAAATGTGCCAAGAACCCAAACTTTTTCCCTGCGGGGATCTGAGCAAATTTTCGATGCTATTACCGATGACCGGTTGCACATTGTTGATTTCCTTATCATCTTCAATGACCACCAACATCTTCAAGTTTTTTATACGATCCGTCTTCTTATACAGCGCTCCCCAATATATTGAGAACACTGCCAACATAAATGCAGATATGATTGCGAACTTAATGAGGAATCTTATGATTATGGTTTTCCATCTCGGTCTCAATTGATGACTGAAAGCAGGCACATACGTGGGTCCTGATTCCAAATCCTTCTTCTCGTTTTCAGGTTCGAGTCTTTCCTCGTCGCTCTCATCAACAGCTCCATTGGGCACGCCGGGTGCTTCATATTCCTCAACTTTGGGCCGGTCAGTCATGGAAGCGTCAGAGGTTGTAGTCAGTTCACCAGCCATTCCTTCAAAAAATAGCTATTGGAACAAAAAAGACGAGGATGCATCATCCATATATACTTATGCAAAGAATTAGTAACACTTAACATTAATAATTACTTGGCATCAATGGTAAGCGTAAACGAGATTATTTCGATGACTTAGTGCTCGGAATGAGGGTTATGTACATTCCCGAGATTGTCATATTTTTTTTTGCGCTCGGCCGATTAGATCAAAAGGAGACATCGTTTGTGCGTGAAACCACACTGCCGTGTGTTTCGACAATTGAGCACTGTACTGTATTGCATATTGGCAGCTGTGCTTGTTAACGTCAATTTGGTAAAAGCGTTCGCGGGCCTTAGGTAAACTCGTTTTATCAGATTATTAACGTTTTTTCAAATGGCTTAAATTAGAGTAGTGCAATTCAAAGTATCGTAATTGATGCAAAGCCGAAGATTGATATTACTAATCGCTTTATCAGATTATTAACGTTTTTTCAATTGGCTCAAATTAGAGTAGCGCAATTCAAAGTATCGTAATTGATGCAAAGCCGAAGATTGATATTACTAATCGCATTGTTTAACCTTTCCAGCCATGCATAATTTCTACGCCATGCACTGGAAGACTCCGTTGGACCGCACGCGGCCGAAAGATAGGTATTCATTCGGTACATTGCGGGTACTCGCGGGTATAGCTACTTTCTTTTTGCGTAAAGCAACAATACCATACAGAACTTCAGTTAGTATATTTATTTGACGCGGGCGGAAATTCACGGTTCGAGCTCTTGCGGAATTGAACATAGAAACGGAAATTAAAATCCCGGCAATAACATACATGGAAACGGCATTTGACATCGGCGATAATAAGCACGGAAACGGCATTTAACATCGGCGATAATAAGCACGAAAACAGCGATACTTCCGTCTCAAGGTACAGCCACAAACAAGATGGTTGGGATTTGGCAGAAAAATCTCGCTGGTGTCAAGTGGAAAATATGACTCATAGATAGGAGTAGATCTTACCTCTTCATTTAGAATATAGAAGTATTTTCGATGGCGACCCTTAAGTGGTTAATAGTGCCACTTACAGTGTACTTCACGTTTAGCTGGTCATTACACATATGCAGGAACGATGTTCCAACGCTTACTCAAATACTATTATACAGTGTATGATTTGGACACCAGAAGTGTATCTATACGCTACGCAATGGATGAACCCAGGTACTTTAAAGTTACTGACCTTCACTGACTCTACTCTTCCTGCCTCCACCATTGCTGGCGCGCTGTCATCAAAAATTTTAAAGCTAGTAGGCTTAGAGAGGTGGTGGCAAATTTAAACGGAACTCTTGGAAATCTGTGGCTTGTGTGTCTTAGACACCATACAACTACAGTACGCCAACCAAGTGTATAGCTTAGATTAGGGTACTTACCAATATGCACATCTGCTGCAAGGCCCAAACTTCCAAATTTCTCACGTGTCTTCTCCGTTCGGAGTAAAGAGCCGCACTGCATCCCAGATTTTCCTGCCTAGGTGAGAGACATCGAGTGTTTTCTTGGAAATTTCCCAGCTACCGATCGTACCGTGCTGCGGCCGTTTCGGTTGCGCAAGGAAGTGCATACTGGGCTAGCTTGAAGCATAGCCTCCGGTCTATTCTTCATCAGGACATTATAGCTTACTTCGCAACTATTGCTCTTCAACTGTAGCTTCATATCAATTCTCAATTCATCACCTTCTAGTAAGCAATTTTGTCTTGAGCCCAGTGAAAAATATTTCCTCACGCCGCCTGCGCGTTTGGTTGATATAGCAATCTATGCAAGTGAACAGCTTCCATGCTCAAAACTCGAGTGGGGTTATTTTCGACGAACTTATCGTTGAATTGATTCAGGGCGGCAGATCTACGTGTTAAATGTTGAGTCTTACCCACACCCGTGTTCACTTTATGCCTACCAACGAGACTTTTCATTAATAACCTCTCATGTCATACAATTGTTTAAAGTGTGTTTCCGTAGTATTAATTAGCCCCCTGTCACTAGCAAAGGTTATTTACCGTATATAGATGAGGCGAGTTTGGTATTCTATGGCGATACATCCTCTGTCGCTTCGCAATTGGTTCTTGGGCAATTGAGAATAGTCTTTTGTCACTTTGGCTGCGTTATTGATGCGTAATTTCTACCCCCACTTGCCCCCTCACCCTCACATTGTAAGTCCCATCTCACCCTTAAACCTGTTTTTGCTCCCAATTTGCCCATTTGGAATTGCGGTGCTAAAACCTTAAATTTTCAATAGAAAGAAATCACCTCAACTTCTATTTAAATACCTGATCCGCTTGCTCCTCTTCCACCATGGCCGATTACTTTACTAAAATGCCTGAAAGTACAACTAAAGAAGAAAAGCGATTGAAGGATAAGAAGTACAGAAAGTGGGGCCCTTATCTTGGCGAAAGACAGTGGGCCACAGTGAGAGAAGATTACTCTCATGATGGAGACGCATGGTCCGATTTCCCATTTGAGCACCTGAGATCAAGAACCTATAGATGGGGTGAAGATGGTTTGGCTGGTGTCTCTGATGACCGTCAATTGGTTTGTTTGTCGTTGGGTTTGTGGAATGGACAAGATGATATTTTGAAGGAGAAGGCGTTTGGTGTGACCAATTCCCAGGGTAATCACGGTGAAGACGTCAAAGAGCTCTACTACTACTTGGATAACACTCCCTCCCATTCTTACATGAAGTATTTGTACAAGTATCCTCAAAACAAGTTTCCTTATCAGCAATTAATTGACGAAAACGGCAAGAGATCGAGACAAGAGCAGGAATTCGAGATTACTGATACGGACTTGTTCAAGGACAACAAGTATTTCGATGTTGTGTTTGAGATGGCCAAGGGAGATGACGATCCCGAGGAGTTGTTCTTCAGAATTACCGCCTACAATAGAAGTGAAGATGTTGCGCCTTTACATATTTTGCCTCACTTAGTTTTGAGAAACACCTGGGCTTGGGGTTCTGAAGAATCCAAAATCACCAAACCAAACTTATCTTTACATGATGATTTCACCATAAAGGTGGACCACGAAATCTTTGGTGAAAGGTACTTTGTGTTTGCTCCAGCACCAGGATGCGAAGAAGATTCTCCTGATGTCGAGCCTAAAATGTTGTTCACTGATAATGAAACCAACACCAAAAGGTTATACAACCAAGAGAACAAGCACAAATACGTTAAGGATGCTTTCCATGACTACGTTATCGCGCAAGACGAAGGTGCGATCAAC
Source organism: Suhomyces pyralidae (assembly GCA_003706505.3). NCBI lineage: Eukaryota > Fungi > Ascomycota > Pichiomycetes > Serinales > Debaryomycetaceae > Suhomyces > Suhomyces pyralidae. Next base: position 731,065 of record PPLO03000003.1, on the reverse strand, counting down.
CCTGAAAACCAAGGTACCAAGACCGCAGCATGGTTCGCCTTTGATGAGAACGGAGGTGTTCAGCCAGGTGACTACGTGACTATTAGATATAAGTTGTCCAAGAGCCCTGAGGAAATTGACGAGTACGATTTCGATCAAGTTTTTGCTAAAAGACAAGATGAGGCCGATGCATTCTACTGGAAAGTCAGTCCTTTGCCAATGAGCGATGAATTGAGACAAGTTCAAAGACAAGCATTTGCTGGGTTGTTGTGGACCAAACAATTCTACTACTTTGTCCACGGCTACTGGTCAAAGGGTGATCCAAATACCCCCAAACCTCCTACTGATAGAGCAAACGGTAGGAACAAAGAATGGATGCATTTATACATCAATGACATCCTATCGTTGCCAGACAAGTGGGAGTATCCATTTTTTGCAGCCTGGGACACGGCCTTCCACTGTATTCCATTTGCCATGATTGATCCCGATTACGCCAAAAGTCAAATTGATTTATTGTTGAGAGAGTGGTATCAGCATCCAAATGGTCAGATCCCAGCCTATGAATGGAACTTTTCCGATGTCAACCCACCTGTCCATGCTTGGGCTGCCTACAGAATTTTCAAGATTGAAAGAAAAATGTATGGCCGTGAAGATATTGATTTCTTGGAAAGAGTGTTCCATAAGTTGATGCTCAATTTCTCTTGGTGGGTCAACAGAAAAGATGTCAATGGTAAGAATGTTTTCGAGGGAGGTTTCCTTGGTTTGGACAATATTGGTGTGTTCAACCGTTCTGAGTCTCTCCCCACAGGTGGTACATTAGAGCAAGCTGATTCAACTGGTTGGATGGCTTTTTTCTCATTGCAGATGTTAAACATTTCGTTGGAACTTGCCAAAACCAGACCAGTCTACGAAAACATCGCCTCCAAGTTTTTCGAACATTTCATTATGATTGCTGATGCCATGAGTTACAGAGGTGCTGGCAAGGGTGACACCGCTGAGACAGAGTTATCATTATGGGATGACAAGGACCAGTTTTACTATGACGCCATTAGTTACGGTGGTTGTGATTCCCAGTCTTTACCAGTGAGATCGTTAGTGGGGTTGATTCCATTATATGCTTCTTTGACGTTAGAGCCTGAAATTATAGACAAGTTCCCTGATTTCAAAAAGAGATTGGATTGGTTCCTTGAACACAGAAAGTCTGTTGCTGAAAGAAACATTGCTTCTATGGAAACTCGCGGTGTAGGTGAAAGATTGCTTTTGGCTCTAGTCAACAAAGACAGACTCATTGCTATTTTGGACAAAATGTTGAACGAAGACGAGTTCTTGTCACCTTATGGTATCAGATCTTTGTCTAAATACCATAAAGATCATCCATTTGAAATGAACGTGAATGGTGAGAAGTATGTCGTTCAATACTTGCCAGGAGAGTCAGATTCCGGTATGTTTGGAGGAAACTCGAACTGGAGAGGCCCAATTTGGTTCCCTGTCAACTTCTTGTTGGTTGAAGCACTTCAAAGGTTCTATTTGTATTACGGACCAGACGTGAAGGTCGAATGTCCAAAAGGTTCAGGCGACTTTTTGAATTTGGCTCAATGCGCCCAAGAAGTCCAGCACAGATTAATGCACTTGTTCATTCCAGACGAAGATGGTAATAGAGCCTGTAACGGAGAAAATGATTTGGTCAACAAGGATCCTTACTTCAAAGATTACGTTCCTTTCTACGAATATTTTGACGGTGACACTGGTAGAGGTTTGGGTGCTTCACACCAGTGTGGTTGGACTGCGGTTGTAGCTAAATGGATCCACGATAACGGTGTCTCATGTAGAATTCCAAAAACACCAAGAACCCCCAGAACTCCAAACTCTTCTATCTTTGTCCACAACAGTACCACACCTGGCGATTTTGAGGATGATGAGAATGAAAATATCAAGCAGTACTTCCCGAAATCTGGTCCATTCCCAGGAAGGTTGAACAGAAGAAAGTCAGGAAAGTCATTATTGAACTTGACCGTGAATGCCTTGGACCTTGATGAAGATGAGCTCGCTCATCACTCCAAGGTTAGTGCTGCAAGGAAGGCAGGTGACCAAGGAAAGAATGTCACACATGATATGTTGAAAGAGGATTTAGATGAGTTGGCACCTAGTAAGTCTCGCAGTTCATTTGACTCCAACTCGGCCGTGGACGAAGATTTGCTCACTCAAATCAAGACTGCGTTCAATAAATACAAATTGAAAGAGGACGACGATCCAAACGATGTATCTGGAGACGAATTCGAAACTAGAAATTAGCCCACTTCACTATAGATTTTACAATTTATATAATAAATACATAAGCTCGAGAAATAAACACATCACCTTGAAACAGCTAGAAGGGTTCAATATTGCGATCAATTAAGGGTTCGATAAGATCAGCTGCATTTTTCCCGTTCAGGCGAGATTCATCTGGGTCGTGTGCCCCTCGATATTACTGCGACACTAGCAAGGATAATCGTGGCAAGTCGTATAACCAACAGGATCAAGATGTCAGACCTATTCGAGATATATGAATCAGACTTTCAATTGGCGATACAAGAAGCCAAGTCGCAGTTGATACAAGCGAAATCTCTGCTGGGAGGTATGTTCGAGTTAATGTTTGGGGAGGTCACTTGAATTTACTAACATATTAGAACAACGTAATACTCATTTAAGAACCGTTGAATCTGCCACTGATGAAGCTTTGGAAGTGTTAGAGCAAATGGGAATCGAGGTACAGAACTTGCCCAATAATCAAAGATCTGGATATAACACCAAAATACGTCAATACAAGGCTCAGATTGATGAGAGTAAAAGAGACTTGAAGCAATTGCTTGACGATCAAGATAGAAATGACTTATTTGGAAACAGATACACTGACGATGATTCTAGTGATGGATTGCAAGACGACCAAAGACGTCAATTGTTGAAGAACAATTCTTCCTTGGACAGATCGTCTCAGAGATTACGAGATAGTCAGAGAATTGCCTTGGAAACTGAATCCATCGGAGGAAACATTCTCAATGATTTGAGGTCTCAAAGAGAACAGATCGGTAGTGCCAGAAACACTCTTCAAACCGCCGATGGCTACGTTGATAAATCGGTTCGTACTTTGAAGTCGATGAGTAGAAGATTGACAGCCAACAAGTTTATTAGTTATGCTATCATTGCCGTGTTGATATTGTTGATCTTTTTGGTTCTTGCTAGTAAATTCTGGTAATTGCGGCAGTACCCCAGATAAAGTACAACTGCTTATGTATAGTCCGTTAGTATATGCTTACGTAATCATTGGTAATCGCCATCGTCGCTATCCGAGAAACTCGAAACGTGATCTGGAAAAGTTTGTATTGGCTTGTACTTCAGTTGATCAAGATGTTTAGGACTGCTTCACGCTTTGTTGGTGCCAGATTGCCATGTAACCAGATGACAAGATTGCTAATAGCTGTTCCAAGGTTTTCTGTGCTGAAAAATATGGCAAGATCACTTCACAGCACCAGACCTTCGCTACACGGACACCTTCACAAACCAAATCCAGGTGAAGAGCTTCATATCACTTTCATCACCAAAGATGGCCAACAGCATACCTATGAAGTTGCAGAAGGTGACAACGTATTAGACATTGCCCAAGCCCACAACTTAGACATGGAAGGTGCTTGTGGAGGTTCATGTGCGTGCTCTACTTGTCATGTTATCGTAGATCCCGAATTCTACGATGCAATCGAGGAACCGGACGATGACGAGAACGATATGTTGGACTTGGCATTCGGATTAACGGAAACCTCCAGATTAGGCTGTCAAATCAAGATGTCCAAGGAGTTGGACGGAATTAGAGTGGCCTTGCCTGCTATGACAAGAAACTTACAATCTAAAGACTTTAACTAGTGTCACCAAGCAAAATCATGTGGGAATCCCCATAAAATTTTGACCTAGAGGAACAAATTTTGGACGGATACGCCAGCCTACATGGGTCCAGTATATGACGACCCACCATAAATGACTGTGAATGAGTGGCAAAAAGTCTTTACCGGGGCCATGCTATTTATTTCTCCTATACATAGTGTCTCTGTACGTCTGTAAATAAACCAATATGACAGTGCCAATGTGGCAATACAAGTATGTGGCAGCCAATTTGTAGCTTTCGTATTTCTCACAAAAATCGATATCTCATTCCAGTGGCAGTGGGCGCACACTGTGGAACCAATACACTACGAAACCAATACACTACGAAACAAACCTGAGACGTCACATAACGCAGGAAGACGTGGCTCGCTACCCCTTCTACCCCACTTGCCCCGCTGCTCCTCTTTGCCTTGAGCATCCTTATCACGGACATCACGTGCCCGAGTCAGACCCGTTCCTGCACCGATAAGAGTCACCCTTCATATCATAACAAGAGGTAGAACTAGATTAAGAATTGTGATTTATTTATAGGATAGAATAGGCAGCAAAGGTACCTTTATTGATATCGATTGCCAGTTTATTGTTTTCCAACATCGATCGCTAGCTTGTGAAAGCTCTCAAACGCACCCTGAATATTGTGATTGCTTGACTGCTAAACGTGGTCCTCTTCTGTTAATTGACACCAGCTCCAAATAATGGCAGAGCTTCATCACAGACAGATCAAGTTGAGCAAGCTGTAAGTAAGAAAGCCGAGAGGTTGAATCGTTGCTTTACTAACCAATAGTCACACACAACCAAAGAAGGGATACAAATTAGGGACGGCTTCAGCGGCTTGGAAAAAGATCAAGTCTGCCACTACTGCTCCTGGTACCAGAAAGGTTGAGGGCTGTGATGAGAATCACAATAAACAAATAAAAATTGATATTGAGGCAGAGGAAGCTGCAGCAGGTGAATCAAATGGTGTTGCGGGCAACACTGTGCGTAACGCCGAACCAGACTCAGTGCTCAGAGATTATGGCACCGGCGGTGAGATAGCAACTCTCTACACAGAGTCCAAAGTGATTGAGGTTTGGGGCTGGCTTCCCCCATGCAAGGACTCTAAGTTTGACGGCGATACGCTCTATCTAATCTACCAAACCAAATTGGGCCCCTCTAGATCTCCAATTATCAAGTGTTTCAAGATCATAGAGCAGCTCAATGACTCTTTCAAAATAGCAATTATTACTCTCGATGCCATTGAGATACATTTGATCGAACCTAAACGTGAGTCTAGTACTCTACTCAAATCCATGCACGTCGCATGTCCTATGAGTAATGATAGAAAATACTTTATAAAAAATTCAAAACGATACTTGTTGGTCGCTAGCGATGATGGCTATGTTCATATTATCCCAAATAACGACAAAGGGCTGTTCGGTGGAAATCCGCATAAGTTGCACTCTATAAGAAAGAATTCGAGTCAACCAGTGATCGACTCTGAGGGTTTGCAGACTTCTGATCACTACGTTACGTTAAAGACCAGCTGCAATGAAGACGGCAAGCCGATATTTGACTTGGTGGACAATTGGCTCGTCTACTGCCCAACCAAAATCGAATACAATTATCTTCGGGCAATCAATAAAACAAAAATCGACAATCGCAAAAAGCAACCACTCGAGGAGATTGATCCCCTTGTTACCAATCTCAACAGATTATACGAAGAAAAAGAGCCTCAAATAAATAAAAATAGCTTATTCACTCCAGTCAGATTACCACCTCTGGGAAAATTACTAAACAGGGTACTATCTACGTTTTCAAATACTGCCTTGGATGGCTTGTTCAAGCTCTCTGAGATGAGCTCATCTAAAGTCAAGTCGTATTTGGATCACGATAAGAAGATTGCTAACACAAGTTCAGGGGATATCACGTTCAATTCCATTGGAAAAGCCGTGGGTAAACTACTCTATTCAACTGCGTCAACCACCGCTAATACTGTCCAAAATTCAACAAGAAGTTTCAAGCCAAACAATAACCAAATAGTGAAGATATTGGACTTGTCGAACGATAAAATCTTGGGTGTTTTCAAGCCACCAGGAGGCGTGTCTAATCTATCATTATCGCCCTATGATCTCCAGCTAGTCAATTCGAACATGAGAGGGGATTTCTTATTTCTTTGGGATCTCTATAGATTACCAACGGAAATCTCCTTGATAGGCAAATTTGCAAGAGGTAAGACTTCGGCTCTTGTCGAGAATATCTTTTGGTTTTCTAATAGCTATGAAGAAAGGTTAACCGCGCCAAATCCTTTGAAACCAAGACACAAGTCTGCCTTTGTCAATTCTGGGTTTGGCTGTATTACAAAATCTACAGGCTCAATTCATTGGTTTAATACAAACTACTTATCGGGTGATGATATGGGGTATACCAATCAAAGCTTCAAAAACGAAACAACGGGAAAATCGGTCGGGTTCCTTGAGTCTTGGATCCTACCATCTTTTGGCGCCACGGAATTTGTCATACTACCGATGACATCAAATACCGATAGACTCGCCAATACCGAATTCAAATCCGATATTTACGAGTCATCTAAAGTAATGAATCAATTGGCTATAAAAGACAACAACAATCAGTTGAAACTCATCTCAACATTAAATGGTCACCACTTCTACAAATACGATTTACCAGACAAACCATCAGTCGTAACAGGGTCTAATTATGAGAAATTCAACAAAAGCATTGAATCAGAGGAGGAATCGGAGGAGGAATCAGGGGAGGAATCGATAAATCCTTTATCACAAGCCGAGATTGAAACCAGCGCTCCATTTTCCAATTTGATCAACAATACAAACATTGTGTTTGAGACTTATGATTTTGGTGGAAAGGATGACCATGACAGCTTCTTCAATTTGTTCCAAGACTTTGGAAACCCGATTCCGGGGAAGATTGTTCAGATTGATTCGAACAGTGTGATGACTGATAAAGAATCGAAGCATGAGACGGACGAAACATATTCTGGAATTAAGGGACTATATCTTGACCAAGAGGATGGCTTCAATGCTTAGCAACCCTCATGCTAGCTCATATGAACTTATACTCCAATACTTTTTTTAGGCTTTTTATTTTTTTTTTTATCTGGATTTGCTCTGTTTATTATGTCTTTAAAAATACTACAAATAGTGTGATTGACGATTGTAGTATTACTATATTACAAATGAAAATGAAGACTCGCTAGCGAGGCAATACGTGCAATAAGATACACAAGGTGGTGATAGCGCACCTTTCGTTTTAAATCAAAAGTAGACCAGTGGTATCCAAAATCTTTGATCAGAGCAGGTAAATGCTGAAATCAGAGTAGATAAAAGCTTACTTTGATAAGGAAGATTATGAAAAGGTCATTAGAAGAATGTCCTGATTAATTCCAATAAAGCACCACCACACACCAAGAATAACAAGACGAAAATCCAAGTGGTGGAGACTGGGTACTCAACCTTCTTCTTGACTTCTCTTGGTTTACCTTGTTTGTTGACGTTCTTTTTGGCAAACTTCGAGTTTGCAGCTCTTTGGGCTGGGGTTTGGAGGGCCTACTATGTTAGCGTGGCCTGAAATATTCTGTCTTGACTGTACTTACCATTATTGGAGTTTACGGTAGTAGATGTAGACTAGTTTACGTGGTCTCTTGTATCAATTGGTACGCGACCTTGTATACAGGACTCCCCACTAAAGATTTGGCAAAAAAATAGCGCCGCCTGGTTTCGATCCAGGGATCTCAGGGTTATGAGCCCTGCGCGTTTCCACTTCGCTACGGCGCTTATTTCTTGATTTTGTTTGACGCGAAGCATAATATAATGTTACGCTTAAAACTCTCTAACTTAACCAACTTTAGGGTCGAGAAACATGGCTTAAAAGAACTCTTAAAAGTGTCAGTGTGGACTTCGATGGGAATTTTCTAGGGTTCAAGATTGCACATGATTCGATAACGCGTTGTCTGTTGTGTTTCTCAGCATACTCATTGCGTCAACCTCAACAGTTGTCGGGGTCAAGATGAGGGGAGCTACTTTTTTGTGCGGGACCAAAAAACAAGGAATTGTCTCCAATTCGGCATTGCAATAACATATAATGTATTGTTGAGATTAACTCCGATCGGTCATATAACTGTAAAGAGTTCCCCGAAGCACAAAAATGGCTGTCTGTGAATTTTTAGAATGCCTTCCATATTGCAAACCACTTCTCACCTTATCAGCGTAAGTCGACGAGTACCCAACAGACATAGTGAGTTATCAGGTTACTGAAATTGTTGGAAAATGTGTATAGGTGAAAACTTAGGAGAATGGTATTTGTTTCCGTTGCGAATCCGCGCGGACATAACCATGTAACGGTAACAAACCATTCCAATTGAGCATGCTCCCGAGATGTGTCAAATCAAAACCTCCATTAATAATTATACTCCAATTTCCCCACTTCAACTCTCTGCCGAGGGCAATCGATGTATACCATATATCCACTCGATCTCTCGGTTAATAAGCATTTTTTCATCGTACTATCCTAGTGCTAGAGTTAACAGATCTAGCAGGTTATTATATACTTATATTAAACATTATCGAGAAACTCAATTGACCGAAGAATATGTCATTAAGTTTAGTTAACCAAGATTACCGTCAGGTAGAACAAATTTTCAAGCTGAGGACTTGGGATCCGACAAATACTGCAAACGCTATTCCAATACCCAATTCCAAGAAACCAGGATATTCGGCGGTTTATAGAAATGCATATGCACCAGATCGCTTGATTGAGAACTTGTTCCCTACATTGACTACAGTTCACGAATTGTTCGAGTATGCCAGTCAAGTGTATGCTGACCAGCCTGCATTTGGAACTCGCTTCAGAAAAGAAGATGGAACTTTTGGTACGTATGTGTTCACCAGCTATGCTGAGGTTAACAGACAAAAATTGAACTTGGGTGCGGGATTGTTTTGGGTTTTGGAGAATAATCCTTATAGAACTGACTCAGAACCGCACGGCAAGATCAAGTACGATCCTAAGGCGAAGGAGACTCCTTTTATTGTCTCGATCTTCGCAAGTAATAGAGCCGAATGGGCGCTTGCAGATTTGGCATGTTCGTCGTACTCTATAGTCAGTACTTCACTCTACAGTACGTTGGGTCCTGAAACTTCCAAGTATATTCTAGGCTTGACAGAATCGCCAATTGTTCTTTGCTCAAAAGATAAATTGCAATATTTGATAGACCTCAAGAGGAACAACTCCACAGATTTGGCTAATTTGATTGCGCTAGTGTCAATGGACGACTTGTCGCATTTATACGACAAGACGCTATTTGAATCGGCTAAAGCCAACAATATACTTCTTGTAGACTTTAGACTGATTCAGGTATTAGGCGAGGCCAATCCATTGAATGTAATTCCTCCTACTCCTGATACTGACTTTACGATTTCATTCACTTCGGGTACAACAGGAGCTCATCCAAAAGGTGTCATCTTGACTCACAGAAATGCGGTGAGTGCTGCAACTTTTGCATATTGTAACATTGAACCCAAGCCAGATTCTTGCTCGTATTGTTTCTTGCCTTTGGCCCACATTTATCAACGATTGAGTTTGCTCCTTAATTTATTCATGGGTTACAAAGTTGGGTTTCCTCAATCTAGTTCTCCGCTCACATTAATGGATGATGTTAAGGCGTTGAAGCCAACAATGTTGGTTTTAGTCCCGAGAGTTTACACCAAATTGGAAGGAGCACTCAAAGCCCAAACCATCAACAGTAACCGGCCTCTTGTGAAGTATTTATTCACAAAAGCTGTTGAGAAAAATATTCAACTTCAAGCTCAAAATGATAATCAAAAGCCTGAACATCCTATTTATGACAGAGTCATTAATATTTTGCGTAAGAAGATGGGGTTTGATAATTTAGCAGTTCTTTCGACTGGTTCTGCCCCAATATCTCCCGAAACCATGAGGTTTCTCAAGTCGGTCATGGGTGTTGGATTTAGTCAAGGTTATGGGTTAACTGAAAGCTTCGCGGGTGTTTGCACCTCACTTAAGCATGAGTCCAATCCGGGTTCCTGTGGTGCCGTAGGCGTCTCTACGGAAATGAAGCTTCGTGAAGTACCTGAAATGAATTATTTTGCAGACTCTCCAAACGGGCCAAGCGGTGAACTACTTCTCAGAGGTCCACAAATATTTAGAGGCTACTATAAGATGCCCGAGGAAACTGCCAAGGCATTCGATTCTGAGGGCTGGTTCCATACAGGAGATATTGCCACTCTTGATTCCAAGAACGGCAGAATTTACATCGTTGATAGAGTGAAAAACTTTTTCAAATTAGCTCAAGGTGAGTATATCATGCCTGAAAAGATCGAAAATGCTTACCTCAATAGATTCCCCATAGTTCAGCAATTGTATGTTCATGGTGATTCTTTACAGACATTTTTAGTAGGAATTGTTGGCTTGGATCCTAACACTGTTGAAGGTTATATCAAAAAGAAATTTGGCCAGACCATCACTGATCGTGCTAAAATTATCGAGTTTTTTGCAAAACCACAGAATAAAAGGACATTTTTGACTGATATGAATAGTAGTTTGGGAGGGTTCTTAAGTGGATTTGAAAAGGTTCATAATGTACATATTGACTTTGAACCCTTGACTATTGAAAGAGACGTTATTACACCAACTTTGAAGATCAAGAGACCGATAGCATCGAAGTTCTTCAAAGACGTTTTTGACAAGTTGTATGAGGAGGGTTCTTTGATAAAAAGCGCAAAGTTGTAATGTTGAAATATTATATTAGTGTCACTTATTTACATTCTATACGTACTTGTAAGGATTCATTATACCCTGTGGATCAAAATGATTCTTTATGCTCTTGATCATTGCGATTTCAGTATCACTCTTGGAGTATCCAATGTAGTTTTTCTTCTGGAATCCTAAACCATGTTCGGCCGAAATGGAGCCCTTTTTGCTCTGGATCCACTCATACACAAATGGTTCCAAAACAGACTCAATTTGCTTGTTATATTCTCTGACACACACGTTCAAGTGCAAGTTACCATCACCAATATGACCGTATCCAATGGCATCAACAACTGGCTTGGAAGGGTCATCAAGTCCTACAATACCTGCTCCAGCTAATCTCTTGTTGACGTCTTCAACCAATTCGTACAAGTGAGGCAATGGAATAGACACATCGTACTTATAGACGCCACCATTCATGGTAGAAGCCTCAGGGATGGATTCTCTCCAGCTCCACAAACTACGTACTTGGGTTTCATCTTGAGCAATAATACCATCATCAACCAAACCCTCCTCCATGGCATTTGCCAAGAAAGTTTCAAGCTTTTCATCGTCATGGTCTTTGTTAGAACCAGATGTTTCAATCAAAATGTAGAATGGGTATTCTCCACTTTCAATAGGGTGGTCGACTTTCAAGTGACGTCTGTTCAACTCTTGGGATTTACCATCCATGAACTCAAAAGCTGACAAGATTTCAGATAATTCTTGTCTAGCACCTGCAAAGACCTTCAAAACGGATTCATAAGACGAAACTGCCAAGAATGCGACGTTGACGGCAACAGGTCTGGCAGGACACAAGATCGAAACACCGGTAACAACACCAAGAGTACCTTCAGATCCAATGAACAATTGTTTTAAATCATAACCAGTATTGTCTTTTCTCAAGGAGTCCATGGAATTGTAGATGGTACCATCTGGTAAGACGGCTTCCAATCCCAATACAGAACCGTGTAATGAACCGTATCTGAGTAATCTTAAACCACCAGCATTAGTAGCAACAACACCTCCTACATGACACGATCCCTTAGCACCTAAATCAAGTGGAAAGATGAAGCCTTTTTCAGCTAAGAATTGGTCGGCATTTTCCAAGATAACACCAGCATCACACTTTAAGACCCCAGTAGACTCATCAAAGGATCTAATTTTATGTAAGTTACTCAACGAAAGGATGATCTCGTCGAATATAGGGTTGGAACCTCCGACCAATCCGGTGTTACCACCTTGTGGAACCACAGCTAAAGACTGCTCGTTACAGTACTTTATAATTTCGGAAACTTGCTGAGTATTTTTTGGCTTCAACACCAACTGAGAACTTCCACGATATTTTCTCATCCAGTCTTCATTGAAGAAGAGTAAGTCATCGGCATCAGTAATGACACTGTTGGAGTCCTGAAGAATTGATTTGAATTTTTCGATATCAGACTCTTCCAAAACCTTGTATTTGCTGTCTCTAGAGACTTTTGAAGCATAAGTCTCAGCAGTCAATGGGACCGACTTGGTTGAGTACAATTTGACTCTGGGAAAATTGGCTAATATGAGTCTTGATTCTACACTCTTGCTGATAGCACTCTGGATAGACTTGCTCACGTACACGGAAGCACCGCGTACGGTCTTTAAACCTGGTGCAACTCTCATCATAGCAATGTTGTCTCGATAGAGATAAATGAAATATTATTGCAGCTCTTTTGACTCAGGCTTTAATTAGAGGTGATATCACGTGCTATGTAGAGTCCACAATTCTCTCGTAGTAGGCGGATAAGCATTGCGGAACACCGAGTGGGGTCGGAGTACTGTTGGCTCGCGACACTTGGGGATTTACTTGGCTGGGCCCTTTTCCCACATCTATAGCCCCGACTTGTTAAGCCTATCTACAAGTCATCTTGCCAACCCTGGTAAAATAGCAAGGATGTTTCACGTGACCTGGCCATCATCAATAGATACGCTTAATTAATGTAGATATCGCGATAACCGACTGATTTCTTTATGCAATGTTGTCCCTGAAAGTAGGCATATTATGCCTAATACTTACATGCGTGTTTGGATATAACTTTCCTCTTCCCAATGTGATACAAAGAGTATTTGACCTCGGCCAGGACACAGCCAGTATCGAAGAAGTGCCCCACTATACTACTTTCGAGCAAGATGAATTACCGATTGAGTTGACGCGGTACTCCCAAGACTTAGTAGTCAGAGTAAGCTATGCAGATGATGAGGAGCTCAAGAAGTATTTACTCAGTCATAAGATGGCAGAAGTAAGGTTTAAAAAGTGGGGAAGAAACAATAATCTCAACACCATGGATATACAAATTGACGAGGACAACTTGATCAAATTGTTAGAAAAGTATCCCGGTCTTACATACGAAATAATTATTGAAGACTTGGCCCAAAAAATTTTCGAAACATACCCACAAGACTATAAAATACCAGACCAAGGATCTCCCTACAAGTATAAATCAACTGAGGAAGTTGTAGAAGCTACGTCAGCAGACGTATTTTCGGAAATTTTCTTCAAACAGTATAGGCCGTTGGAGTCTATTGATGCGTGGTTGTCGATCTTGGAGCAATCATTTCCTGGCGAAATCAAAATCGAAACTATCGGGTATACCCACGAAAACAGACCCTTAAATGTGGTTCATTTCTCAGCTCATTCAGATATTGAACACGATAAAAGAAAGACCGTAGTGGTTTCAGGAGGCGTGCACGCAAGAGAATGGATATCTATTTCGTCAGTATTATACGGTATCTATGAGTTGTTGCAGTACTATCATGCCAACCCCGACTCAAAAATCATGTCTAGATTGGACTTCTTGTTCATTCCCGTTTTCAATCCTGATGGCTACCAATACACCTGGGACTACGACAGGCTCTGGAGAAAGAACCGTCAACAAACTATCAACGAAAACTGTATAGGTATAGATATCGACCATTCCTTTGACTATCACTTCACTCGTTCCTCTGACTGGGAATGCGGTGAAGAGTACAGCGGAGAGTATCCGTTTGAGGCATTGGAATCCAAAGTATGGGAGATCTACTTGAACGACACCAATAATGATCACAACATCTATGGGTTTATCGACTTACATTCCTATTCCCAAGAGGTGTTGTTCCCATATGCTTACTCTTGTTCGCAGCAGCCTCGTGACGAGGAAAACTTGATAGAGTTGGCTTATGGTATTTCCAAGTCGATAAGATTGCAATCTGGCAAAACGTATAATGTGTTACCAGCATGTATTGACAAAGACGCCGATTTGATTCCCGATCTTGGTGCAGGTAGCGGATTAGATTTCATGTATCACAACAAAGCATTCCACGCGTACCAATTGAAGTTGAGAGACAGTGGTAGCCATGGTTTCTTATTACCTGGAAAATACATCAAGCCTGTCGGAAAAGAGATATTCGCTGGAATCAAGTATTTCTGTATGTTTATTTTGAGTGACGATTAAATATAATTATGAATTTTAACCATGGTTGTAGATTTCCAACAAATTTCGTGCAAATAAATAGAAAATTGAATATCCAAATGGGCTATCCAAACGGACTTAAGTATAGCTTTGGAAGAATCAAAAAAAAAAATACTCTGAGTAGATGCAACAGAACTTTTTATGTGACTACGAAGTATTTGTTGAGTGGTATCGTGATTCACTTTTGCCCTCTTATCTAGGTCTGATAATTTTTTTGAAATCGCACAGATAAAGATAAAAGTGAAAAATGAGTCAAGCGAGAGCTCAACAACAGAATGAGAGTTGTGATTCAGAAGGTTAAGCAGGCATCGGTGACTGTCGAAGAGAAAGTCATCTCATCGTAGGTAGCAAAAAAGAAATTATTAAAATATCAAATATTAACTGCTTAGAATTAGCAAAGGTCTTATGATACTAGTGGGTGTTTCCACTAACGACACTGTCGAAGATGTGAGCAAATTATCGAAGAAGATTCTTAGTCTTCGAGTATTTGAAGACATGAGCAGTCCTCCTGAAACCGAGACTAATTGGTACGGCAAACCCTGGGCCAAATCAGTTACTGATCTTGCAACCAGTGGAGAGGGCGGTGAGATACTATGCGTAAGTCAGTTCACGTTGTACGGAACAATCAAAAAGGGAACGAAACCAGACTTTCATAAAGCTGCCAAGGGAGAAACTGCTAAAAAGTTGTACGACTTATTCTTGACTCAATTGAGACAAGGCTTGAAGGACGACCTCAAAGTGAAGGATGGTAAGTTTGGGGCCATGATGGATGTCGGATTAGTAAACGATGGTCCGGTCACCATTATATGGGATACCCAAGACTCTACATTGTAGATCACATACAATAGAATTTCATAAGAGATACGAGTAATGTATTATGTAAATGTATGTATAATTCAATTAAATTCCGTTACTGGTACACGAGAATGGGCTGCCGTAAAGACTGGCTTGGTAAGACCATATAATGGATTGAATGGTGGCATAAAGACCAGGTCCCAAGATGTAGAAGCCTAGCATAAATAGTATTATGTTTAATATCACCTGCACCTTTGTAAAGAATGAGCCCTTGGTGAAAATAGCAAGAATTGAAATCTTTTCAATGCCCTCTGTTTTGTAATAATGGAGTCTCTTTAATTTGAAGAAGGCCACGGCCCAGAAGATAAAACCAAACCAGCAGTCGAAAAGCGAAGACATTAAACTCAATAAATCAGAAAAGAAAGGAATAACCTCGGCAATAACAAAGGCAAGCACCCACAATATGAGGTTCAAACCGGCCCAAACAGCCCACCCTTTAACAGTGTGCTCGTTTCTATGAATTGAAGCCTTGTTGAAGATCTTGAGGAACATGAACTGCGATGAAACATTACCATACAAGGAACCCAAGAATAAAATGGTTGGTAAAGCAAACGAAAAGGCAATCTTTTTGTAGTTATTGTCAAGGGAACCAAAGGCTGGAGAAGTAATATAGGCATTGCCAACGTAAACGTAGACAATGGAACCTGCAAGAGCAAAAAGAATCAATTCACAAGCAGTGACGATGTAAAGAGCCTTTTTGAAATCCTTTGGCTTCTTCATCTGAGAAATGAATGAAGGATATGTGATTTGTCCAACAAAGGTGTAGACAATGTTTAAAACAGCAGACATAATATCAACGTACTTGGTACCTTTCTTTGGCCAGACGGTGTAGTGGACTGGTTCGTGCAATTTAGCATAGCCACCAGGATGCTTTTGAATACCAGCAAAAACCAAAGATAACACAACGGCAATAAACATGGTACCTGCCGAAAAATAGGCGACAATCGACATTTTCGAAAAGGTTCGTGGAAGTGAAAGCAAGAAACAGATAATCATGGTGACGATTGAAAACACAATCGAACAAATGGTGGTGTTTTCAGAGACAGTGTTGAAATATTTGGCACCCACAAGAACATGCAAAGCTTGAATCAAAGTATTGTTCAAGAGGAAACACACCGCCGTCACATACCACACCCATTTCTTTCCCCAGAATAAATGCTGGCCAATATCGCACACATCAATCAAATGGGGATAAGCCGCGCAATAGTCCGCGATAATCAATCCGGTATAAAGAACGATAAGCGAGACTATCACGGTGATGATCAACCCCAAGCCCAAACCAAGGACCGAATAGGACCAAGGAAACGACATGATGGCAAGACAGATGTATTCGGAGAAAAGCAACCCTGCTGTTTTTTGCCACGAGCAGTCACGATAGTTGATGGTGTTGCTTTCTTCTTCCTCGACTAGCTTGTGGAGAACGGCATCGGGGTCGTATGACGAGAGGGATGAGGTGTACTCATCAGCAACCAACGGCTTTTCATCTCTGGCATACCCAAAGCTGTCCCTCTGGCTCTCTAATAGCGAAGCTGTCATGGTCTAATATATAATGAAAAAATTAAGGTTTGGAAAATACTCCTTTCATGAGCTCCAAAGTTTTACCGAAAATAATCTAGATATTACTTGAACGTAAATAAAGTTCTATATATATATATTTTTTATGATGAATAGAGATGGGCCTTGGTTAGTTTCATCTTGGTGGCGGAACGTAATAAATTTCTATTGCTGCATCTATCATTCTGCCTGCATATTTTTTTTTTCGAGATTATGTCCGTCTCTAGATACCAAGAATTTCTGGCCATAACCCAGGGCCGTCCCAAGCCTAGGCTTTGCTCTTTCCAGAAACAACTTTATGTGCCACTACATATGAACCGTTGTAGGTATTTAATTCTAGCAACTGTCGACCATTAGCGACCCTTTTACGCTCAAGCCGATGACTTCGGAAATCTTATGAAATTTCCTTCACATCGCCGTGTTTTACAGTCGATAAAGTCGGCTCCATCCGTATTATCAATATCTATTGTGGCGGTGGTTGCGTCATAGCACTTAATTGGCATGGGCAACTGTGGGGCGGCACGTGACCGATGCCTTGCGAAATTTGGTCCACCTACCCTTGCTCTTGCCAAAAAGAGAGGCGGGGCTGCGGGACGTTGAAATGTCACGTGTAATAGCTATCTACGGACCAGAAGTTAGGTGCCAATGTGCATTGATGTGCATTTTGAAGTCCACAAAATAAGGTCTTAAGATGCTCCTATGACCAAGCTAGCAACCAATACCAATATACCCATAATTGCCCAAGTGTACTTCTGCTTTTCAATATCGAAGCGCTCCACAGGATCAAAATTCACCTCTTGGAACATTCGCCTAGGCTCTGAGCCTGCCGTAAGCCTCGAATAGGTTCGGTGTCCCAAATCCTGTATATATCCTATCACATCGAGACGATGAATAATTGATATCACAATAATTATAGCCACTATGTACAAGATCCAGTAATAATTTCTGCCTAATTGCAGGTGTCTTCTAGAGAGCCCTCCGATGCTTCTCTTATTATTAATATTGCGATGTAACCTCGCCATCTCAGTCATAGATTAGATTAGCGTTGTTTATTGCTCAATAAGCCATGGCATGCTCGTTTTTCACTCAGCTACGTCCCAAGAGCTCTACACAGGAACACGTGAGAACGCCGTGCAGCTCGAGTGCAAATCCTCACCACAAATCTTATCTAGACAGCGCTTACCGATACGGAATTGCTAAGAGTATCGATCTCAATAAAGCAGGGAACAACTTTGAACTGTGTAAAATACTAGGTATAAACGACTATACACACCTCTAGTTATCCTGTTTACGCTATTATTTCTAGTGTAATGCCAATAACTCATTTCAAATTCTGAGTCATCCGCGAAGTTATGGGTCATAAAAGGCCAAAGTACAACAATTATGCTGCAAATACTACTTCCCTCATAAAAGACTCCGAAGATAGAACTGAGAAGACGAAAGATGTTCCTGACGGTCAGCATCCGTTCTTGAACCTTTCAAATGATGTTCAGGATACAATATTCAGTTTCTTGGAACCACCTGATCTTATTGCACTTGCAACCACTAATAAACAATGGAGAAGATTTTTACTTGAACGAATATTTAAGACAACCAGTATCGACTGGGAGAAAATATCCGAACAATTCAAGTACTCCAACTATGTTCGAGAATTAAAAATCTCAGACTGCAATTCTTATGGCGAGTGGCATGTTGATATATTCAGTTATCTTGACAAGTTTCCCAATCTCGAGCACTTTCTACTTAATTCTTCAAATTCTTCCAACTGGCTAAAGTATAGAAGTAATCATTCATTTCATTCGCTAACGTTATTCTTTGATAAGTTCAATACTCTGGTCGTTCGACGAGGCTCCCTTGTGAGGGGTGGTGACAGGAAAGGTAGCGATACTTCCAAGACACTCAAAGAGCTGTCAATGAAAACTGACACAAACAATGATATTCCTGGATCGTTCATTCATTCGGGCAGCCATCTTACTGGGAATAATCTAGGAAGTCCTCGTATATTTAACCTCGGCCATCTTGCAAACTTCCTGTTGACTTCACTAACTCTTTACAACTATCATTTTAATTGGGAGCCGCTGGATGTTATCGGACTGAGCCTTGAGAACTTATCTATACATGACTGCACATGGGAGTATCCATTTATGTTGTCACAATTCAACCATGGCAGTAAACTAAAGAATTTGAGTTTGTGCTATAGCACCAATAATTCTTTCATATTATCTGAAAGATTCAATAAGTTTCTAAACAATGAACATGACGGGTTAGAGGACAATTTCAAAAGCGTGAACTCGTTGTCGATTACATTCATAAACCGTCCTTTATCGTGGGAGAGAGCCCTATCACTCAGATTGATGAATACATTCTTGAATGATCTATGTCCAGAACTTTCCAGCCTTAGGTTATATGGATGGACTCTCAATTTGAACTCGATCACTCAGATTTTGACTAATGCCCATCTCGAAAAGCACAACTTGTCGCTTCTTGATCTAGGAGTGTACGATAGTTCCAAAGAATACGACCAATCCGCCATTAAAATCGCAAAACTTTTGGTAAAACAAAAGTGTCCTTGGATGGACTTTAGATTTAGAGTGAATAAACTCAATTAGAAGTGAAATCGTATATTTATTTATATAATTGAAGCAACTATATAGATCTTGCATTATGAGAATATATAAATACCCACACGTGACTTTCTTGAAATCATGGAGCGTTTCGATGAGTTGAGTAGACGAAGTTGGCTTGCACAGCTCAACAATCCGAACGACAATCCAATTGATTGACATGAGATGATATATCTTCTCGGCGTGCTATTCCTTCTTTTCGGGAATTGCTGGGCCAATACCGAAACCCATCTCACGAGGGTCCCACTCTATTATGACATCCCATCTCACCCCAATCCTATTCCACTTCTGGCAAAGACCAAGCACGAATACACAATATTAAATGATACCCACACCCTAATTGCAGACTTTCCTATAACATCATTGAGCGATTCGGCTGGGATATCGAATGTGATATCTTTGTGTTATGATACCCAAACGAAACCTTTACAGACTTTACTAATTCGTGTAAATAACTACAACGACTCAACATTTGAGCAGCACGATTTGATCAACACCAAACTCTGTTGGCCTGCCACTAACCCCTTTGAGTTTAGTATTGACCATAGATTTTTCACAGATGCCGAAATAGGAGTAAGCTCTAAAAATTCGCAATTGAACTTATATATTGAGGTACAGTACTACTTCCACGCTCATACATACAAGCCCGCATTCCTCAAAAGTAACGAGCTCTTGGAGTTCCAGTTATACATTACCAAATTGCCCAATCGGTACATTCCCATTCCCTTGGAGTTGTATCCGTTCATTACGTATTTTGTCGATTTGGCAATCGTAATGACAGCTGTGGTGCCAATACTCACCAAGTATATATTCCCCCTGTTACAGCTCTAGCAATAGTAAAACATCGTAGCACTCGTGAAACCATCCTACGTAAAGTTAGTCGCTTATTGCACGTGTTTCTACACGTGACTAACAGGTACGCAGGAGTACATTGAAAATAGATGACTACTACCAGTAAGTTTAAGCAACGTGTTTCTCCATAAGCAACTGTAAGAATGTCGTTACATGAAGATGACCCCTTGGGACCACCTACCAACTCGCAAAACTTGGACTTATCCAAATTATCACCACAAGAATTGCGTATCTACAAGATGTATGGTAAATTACCAACCACGCAACAAATCTTGACCTCGAAATTTCAAGATAAGAAATATTTCGATAGTGGAGATTACGCCATGCAAAAACAAATGGGAGGTGACTCCAACAAAGCGGCCCTTGGTGGAGGAGTCCCATTGAGGCATCCAAATGCTGAAAAGGTCAAAGAGATCTACAACAGGAACTCAGTAAGTGGAAGTAATTCAGGAATTTTGTTCAATGGAAAGTCCAGTTTGTTGAACGAATCGACTCCTAATGGTGCAGGCACTGAAGAGGGAAAGTAATTACAATAATGCCTGCAGTGGACTGAGTATTACTATCCATCTTAAAACGGTTCAAAATTCACATGCTTGACTTTGCCAATCAAGCAACATGTAAAGTTTGCTTCAAATTTGCGTATATCCAACTATATTTTACTATCATTGATTAGAGTTAGCAAGACAGCTAGCTCCTTAATATATGTGTCCAATGAAATATGTAGAGATCACGTGCAACAAACTACATGAAGCGCCAGGTTAGTGGAGAAGTGGGTAGTAATGAGAGATATCACTAGCGATCAATTCGAGAAGACAGTTGAGGAGTTTAATGCTATACTTGTAGCAAACATTCAGCTGCCAGGTGATCACTTGGTGGTGGTCAGTAATTTCGTCAAGCACCACTTAGGTAGACCGTACATTCTTCTCAGCATTCTCATAGAAGAGCATCTCAAGATTACAATGACAGTATCCTATGATGAGCAATATCTTGTCCCAGTGTGTAATTTTAGAGTGTTTAAGGTAGATTGCGAATGCGATACCGCCATCAATAAGCTAGAGCCTTCTGATGACTGTATACCAGATAGAGTAGTACTAGATAACCACCACCTCCTCAACACTCCGTGGTTTTGTATACATCCGTGCGAATCAAGAGAAGTAGTTAGCATGTTTCTAGATGCAGAACTGGAGTTCTCTCTGGAATCACCCCTGGACCTCAGGTATCTTGTGTGCTGGTTTGGACTCTACGGGATTCCTGCAGTTTTTCCCAAAATACAATTGAGAACTTCTAAGGTTACTTAATTTTATTTAATATATTAAATATGTAATGTAGGGTGAAGAATAATGCATCATGAATATGTTTAACTATGGTTTGCTTAAGCAGCAGGGGCTTTCTTATCAGTGAAAATACGACATGGGTACTTGTCGGTAAACATACCATGTTCAGGCTCTTGTAATATAGTCCATTGGAATTTGTTCAATGAAGGGGCCACAATTGGTTCACCGCTGTTACCCAATAATTCGCCCTTGATGACGTTTTCTGGTACACTGGATAAGGTGGTTGACAAACTGACTGGAGCAGCAGCATCAACAAATACAGATAATTCCTTAGTACCTTTGTCACCAGTGGAAATTCTGGCCTTTTCTGCAGAGCCCAACTTTAATAATCCCGAGACTTTGGTCTGATTGAATCCATGAACTTGCGGGAAGTTTCTTCTGTAGTCTCTCTTGTAATATGGGTTACCTTTGATGTCACCGGCTGGCAAAGTCACTTGTTCATTGAAGTTAATTGCATCTGCGATTCTGTCACCTGGTGGTGAGTGACGGTAAAGGGAAACAATCGGATTACCCGAAGATCTGTTGGGTACCAAGGAAAGGATACGACGGACTTTCTCCCAGATCCCGGTCGACTGGGTGGTGTACTTTTTCCAAACTGGAACTGGTCCTCCAGACATATTACGCTACTGTGCTTAGGATTGTTGTAGTGGTGATAAAATTTCTGGTGATTAATTGGTTGAAGTGGTCGTGCGGGTCTCACACTCTGGCCAATCATTCGCGGGTTGAAATAAGACCCGCACGTGCCTCGTCACGTGGGACAATGTAATGGAGCCCCTGCTTAGCTCTAAAATGTAGAAGATTGATTTGATAGATCTAAGTATATAGTTTAAATATGATGTAAAGAGTGGATTTAGCGTTGGCCAGTCACTTGCTTCCAAACAAACCCCTTCCTATCTTACCAAAAATAATAATTCCACAGAAAAAGAAACTACCTATCCAGAGACAGAGAGCAATTGAATCATCGTACTGGATAGAAGCATAGTGATTTATGAAGGAATAGTTTTCAAAGTAGACTGAAGCACATGCGATGGTGGAAACCACCAAACTTGCCAAGAATCCTGAAATTGTACCGTCAAGTAATAACCACAAGCCTGGGTTCAATAGCGACCAGATGATGGATACCTGCAAGAATGAAGCCCATTCTATTTTCCGAGTAGCGTAACTGATGCCCAAAAATGTGATGGAGGCGCGAATCAAGTCGTTGAAAAGATTGGAGTAATTACGAGATTCTTCTGGTTTTGGATTCGATGACAACAAACGTTTCGAAAAGCTCGATGGAAGTAATTTGTCTAAGAGCGGATGGGCCAGAGCCATGCCAATTCCTTGGATGGCTAAGGAAAACACTTTGTCCAAGGTTTTGAAATTCTCGTTGTCAACGGGAATATAGTTACCGATCTTGAGCTTTTCGAATATACTGAAGATGATAGCATTGGTCACCGTAACTGGGACTCTACTCAAACCATTATTGTTAAGATGGTTATAATGGAGATGCTTGGTGATCTCATTGTAGAGAAATGCACTGCCAGCCAAGAGAAATATTTTGGTGATCAAAGGTAACTGGAAGCTGGGAGGTTTACTAACTTGACTAGCAGTGGATGGTCTTCTTCCAGGTGCGAGCTTTTCTGAACTTGGAGAAGGTGTGTCGTCGAAATTGTGGCTATCAGAACCCATTCCTCTGCTCAAATTGACATATGAATCCTCTCTGTAGATTTCTGACAATGCCGGTTTGGTGAGATTGACGACTGAGTCAGTTTTTTCCATCTTTGCCGGTAAGTTTGAAGGATTTTGACCAACAGGGCTAGACTCCTTTCTCTCGATAGTTGGGTTCGAAAGTGCTGCCTTTCTTAAATCAGTCATGATAGATCAAGTTGTTGGAAGTTGTATTTGATGTTTTGGTTCGGGACGGGACGTTTGATTAAGCGAGTTAGTTTAGCTTATAATTGACAATCTAAAGGCAATTGGATAAGTAGAATTGAGTGGCAAATATCGTTTGGCTCGTTTTAAATAGAATTAGTATAGCATAAAACTTTTGGTGGGATGATAAAACGGTACGCCGAATTCTGTTTTGGTATTAATCAACAAAAAAAACCCTGTCACGATTTGCGTGATGATAGCGCATACATCAATTAATTGTTGGAAGAGAAGCGTGACGTGAAGTGGACATACAAATAAATTGAGATAGGTTGTAAAGAGAAGATTACAGGTTGGTTGTCATAATCGCTGCATGTAGCTGCACGAGTGGGTAAACTGTAGGGTCAATTGTAGAAGATATCTTACGCCAAACGAGCTCGCACCTAGCTGAGGGGAAGGTTATTGATCTTCGAAAGGGGCCGATATATAAGACTTTCGATGTCGTACCACGGGAGAAAGAGCTTTACAATGGAAGTGCTCTACGATACAGGGTAAACTACCCGCAATAGCTATTTAGTAATACGCTTATTGCTATAATGAACGACAGATAATAGCGTTAAAGGGTCCTTGCTCGCTACAAGAACGAGCATCGGTGAGCATTTGTGAGAATTGCGCAGTGAGAGTGCACAGTGAGAGTCGGTGAGAAGTGCAGGTTTCGCGAAAATGCAGTTAGATAGTATCTACAGGTTGCGGTGCAACTTATCCATTTGCATGTTGGAGAGACATCAGAATCTAAACAAAATTGTTTACATAGCTTGGTTTGCAGGGCCCTTAGTGTACAATGTCGAACAATATTTTCGAGACCAATGAAGGGACCTCTGCTGTCAATAGCAAAAACCAGATTCGAGAGTCTGCCATTGAATCCGAGGACGAATTGGATCACCTTATGGATGAGTTTGAAATGGAAGATAGTGAAGAAGAAGAAGAAGAAGAAGATGCTAAGGCAGCTTCGTTAAGACGTCAACTTGAGAGTGACGAGGAGGATGAGGGAATCTATGAAGATGATGACGGACCAATAATTTTCTCATCAGACGAAGAATATGAAGAAAATGGAATACCCATAGTGGATGACTATACAGAAGGATACAACTTGAAAGATGCCATAAGAGAGGCTGCTAATTTCAGACCTAAGAATCAAAAAATGGATGGATCGGCTTTTTTAAAGAAAATGTCCAAAAATTACAGTAGTGCCTTGGACCCAGAAGTTAGAGATAATTTATCTAAGGCCAATGAAGCTTTTGTTAGAAATGACTACCAAGTGGCCTTGAATCTATATAATAACGTCGTTAATTTCGATCCCAAAAATATAAGCGCATGGAAATCGCTTGGAGAAATTTATAAACACCAAGGGTTTCTTGACAAATGCTGTACTTGTTGGATCTTAGCTGCAAACCTTTCCGGAAACCAATATTCATGGGTAGAGGTGGCAGAATTGAGTGCCCAATTAGGGCATCTTGATCAAGCTATATATTGTTACACTAAGGCCATCTCGGCCGATAACAACTTTAACCCCCATTACATTCTCGAAAGAGCTATACTCTACAAAGAGAAAAAACTATTTGGAAGAGCTTTGGAAGGACTACAGAAATTACGACAGTTGTATCCCACTGACTCGAATATCGTCAAAAACGTGGCTAGTGTTTACGTTGAGCAAAAGAGAATCAACGATGCAATCAATTTGTATATGAAAATACTAGACTATAATATCAATCCCCATGCGTCAAAAAAGCCACAAACAGGGAATGAAGAAGCAGGAGAGGATTCGACTCAAAGATATCCGAAATTCGGATGGGCAGAATTAAATATTTTGCTTGAATTGTACATACAACAACACTCCTGGAAAAATGCCGTAAAAGTTACCAAAATCGTCGCCCGTTGGCTTCAAAATAGAAGTGACGAAAAGTGGTGGGATAATTTAGATGACGATTCGGAATTTGATCCCAAGCGCAGATTTAAGCACTTGGAAAATATGAAACCAAGCAAATCGCGGGACGATGCAAAAACGAAGGTTTTCGAGTTGCCAATCGATATTAGATACAAAATTGGTCATTTGAGATTGGGATTGGAACAAAAGGACGAAGCCATGAGACATTTTGAGTTTTTACTAGCAGAATCAAGCGATGTTGACGATTTGTATTTTGAGACTGGTAAGATACTCGAAGAATATGGCTATTATGAGGATGCAATTCAGTATTTGGTAAAGGCTTCAGCTAATGAAGAATTTGCAGGCTCTAAGGATTTGGTGACATTGTCGGGTAAGTGTTTTCTAGAAACTGGAGATTATAGTCAAGCAAAACAGGCCTACGAATCCTTATTATCTCAAGATCCAAACAACTTAGAGTACAAAATCTCACTAGCAGAAGCTGAGTATCACCTTGGGAATTCCGAAAGTGCTCGAATATTGCTTCAAGACGTATCTGAAGCTAGGCAAAGACAAGAAAATGAAAACAATAGCAATTCAGAGTTGAAGACTGAAAAATCCGATGCTATGGACGTGGACCCACCAGTTCCGTCTGACGGTTCACTCATCCGTACTGAAAAACCTGTAGTACGATCTCAAAAGCTTACAGACAATGAAAAGATCGATCTCGAAAACAACGCCAAAAAGAAAGTACTCGAAAAATTCAGACGTATGAAAAGATTGGAGGATTCAATCAATGAAAACAAAAGTGCGAATAGCGAGGTTGCTATCAAAACATGGATTAAGCTTGCATATCAGCTATTGGAAATCTTTATCAGCGTAAAGAGCTTTTTTCCAAGGGATAAAAACAGACAATTTAAGGGCATTATTCTTTATAGAAGAAAAAAGGGACTTGGAATTGATGAGAAGTTAGCCCGTGTTTATAACTTGTATGAAGGATTTGGTGGATTTGGTGGAGAGAATAATGAAAACTATAGGCGACAATTCTTGACTTCCAAAACTGAGTATCGTGGTATTTCTTATGATGACTGGTTCAATATATTTACGCAGTTCTCGATCTTATCATTGAACTATGATGATAATGGAGATGACTATCAAAGTTCCAACCAAATGATCGATATCTCGATGAATGTAAGTGTGTTCATCCAAGATAAAGTCAAGGAGTCGATGTTGAAGTTAATCAAGCTAATTGTTGGCTTGAAAAAGAGAGATATGAATATTGTCACTGTTTTCATTAGAAACTTCCTCATAGTAAATCAGTTCTCACCGTTCATTTACAAGTTTTTCGTATGCTGCTTTTCGTCAGGTATACTTGCATGGGAAACCTTTACCAATTACAACCATCAAAAGTTTTTCTTAAGACACCTCAAAGCGTTTGATTCACTTTTGCTAGGTAAAAAGCTAATTGGTATGGCAACAATCACTTCTGATACCAAGAATATTCACTTTAAAAATGACCATATCGACTTGCTTTATGTGTATGCCAATCTTCTAGGTGGGAGCAGAAGTTATGTGTCATCTATTGTATACTTAAACCGTGCTTACAAGCATTATAACCAAGATCCTATGGTTTGTCTTATTATAGGATTATCCCATATTCATCGGTCCATGCAGAGATTGTCTACAAATAGACATATCCAGTTATTACAAGGAATCAGCTATTTGTTGGAATACAAGGAGATACGACAAAAGAAAGCTACAGACTACGAGCTACAAGAAATCGAATACAACTTCGGTAGACTTTTCCATATGATTGGCCTTACCTCATTAGCCATTGGATTCTACGAAAAGGTGTTGAGCTACAGAGGAAAAGTTGACGACGAGTACGACATGACGGTTGAGGCTGCGTACAACTTGACCCTCATCTATAATATCAACGGCAATTCGCAGCTAGCACGCCAATTAACAGAGGAGTACTTAACTATATAGACCAGAAGACATCACGTGCGGAAACTCACGTCCAGCCCATCTCAACTCATCTGTAGTAGCCTGGATGAAGCTAATAAGTAACAATGGTTAGAATAAAACAGAGGTATATTCTCTTCGATATACTATACCCGCCCACCGAGGAGGATTTGCGAGTCTCGAAAGAGAACTTTTATAATTACAGCAGCTCACAAAATGAGGCATTGCTCATTCTACACCAGACGTCTCCAGCATCGATCAACCAAAAGACCATGACCAATGCAATACGAAAGACAATACAGGAAGTTTACGGGGAGTTCGGAGCAGGAAATGCGGGAATGCAGCTCACAGTCAAATATTTCAGCAACAAAACATCGACTGGAATTATACGATGTGGCAGACAATCGTACCAGACTGTAGTGGCAGCCATGTCTATGATTGATAGTATTGAAGGCAACAAGGTCATCATAAGAACCACCAGAGTGAGTGGTACTATCAAGAAATGTGAGCAGTACTCAATAGGAAGAACCAGAGAGCTAATGAATTTGATAGGTAAAAAGGACGAGAACGACTTGAATAGTCTTATATCCTCGTTCAAATCTACAGAAGATGAATCATAGAGAAGTGAAATATCCTAGTAGATTCGCTAGCATGCATTAAGTAGTCGACAATAACATGCTACCAGAAAAATCAACATCAACACAATTGTAGCTTTAAGAAAAGTAGTTCATATGTCACATAAAGTATACCACTTCGCACTACATCTGATCTGCCATCGCTACCTTAAATGCTCACGCGAAACTTGGATCCCCAAAAGTCCTTGTAGACGCATCAAATCATGCGCTTAAATGGCAGACAGGGTTTGGTGACCAGTGGGCAGTTCTAACGCAATGAAAATACTACGTATATAAAGATCATACAGACACAACACAAGACATTCAGACGTGTAGAACTATGGAATTGACCAACTATTCCGTTTACTTGGTGACGGACTCAACCATGGTTCCAGAGAGCTCGAGCTTTTTGAACCAAGTGGAGCAATCCGTAGCCAATGGTGCCACCATAGTCCAATTACGTGAAAAATCGATCCTGACACTTGATTTCATCGAAAGAGCCCGAAAGGTACACGAGATTACCAAACGCAAAGGCATTCCTTTGATAATCAACGACAGAATCGACGTTGCTCTAGCAATTGATGCCGAGGGTGTCCATATAGGTCAGGACGATATGCCCGCCAAGCTTGCTAGAAAGCTCATGGGACCCGGTAAAATCGTGGGTGTCACCTGCTCCAATCCTATGGAGGTTGCACAGGTATGCGAGGAAAACGTGGCAGATTACGTGGGGCTTGGAACTGTCTACCCCACCCGAACCAAGACCGATGTGCTGACCCCTCAGGGCACTGGGCCCATTGGCTTGAGAAAAATGCTACAGGTGTTGAAGAAACACAATGAGAGTTCCAGTAACAAAATCAAATCAGTGGCTATAGGTGGCATAAACCAGAAGAATGCTGCGAACGTCTTGTACCAGTGCTCTATTGCTGGCCAATCCCTCAGTGGCGTCGCAGTTGTCTCGTGCATAATGGCCAGCGAGGATGCTGGTGCAGCCACGCGAGAACTAGCCAGGGTTGTGTCATCTCCTGCGCCTTGGCTGAGCAGAAAGCACGAGCACAAAATTACCAACTATGAAGGAAGCGAAACTAGTGGCACCACGAAGATTGCTGCCATGGCAAAGGTGGTGCCACATGTTAAGCCATTGATCCATCACATCACCAATAACGTGGTTAAGAACTTCAATGCCAATGTGACGCTTGCTATTGGGGCATCTCCAGTAATGTCCGAATTGCCCTCGGAGTTTTCGGATTTTGCAGCCGCACCTAACGGAGCTTTAGTGGCTAACATAGGCACACCCACCCCAGAGCTATTGGGCGTATACATGGAGGCTTTCAAGGCATATAACCAGACAGGCAGCCATATTATCTACGACCCGGTAGCAGCAGGGGCCACGCAAGCTCGACTTGAAGCCTCACGCGTGTTGTTGAACGCAGGACACGTTTCGGTCGTCAAGGGTAATCTTGGTGAGATCGCGGCCATATACAAATTGACCAGCACTTACCAAGAGGGCCAATTAGAGAACGTGTTGATGCAAGGGGTCGACTCAGTGGGAGAACTCGATGAAGTGAAGCTTCTTCGAATCGCCAAAGAAGTCTCCGTCGACTTCAGGTGCGTAGTGGTCGTAACTGGAGCCACCAACTATGTAGTCGAAGGTGATAGAAACCAGTTAGTGCCTGGTGGCCACAAGTTGATGGGTAGTGTTACTGGTACCGGATGTTCACTAGGTAGTGTTATAGCAGCGCACGTGGCGGCAAAGACTGGCCTGACAAGCGAAACCACCTACGATATGTTCGAGTCGGTGTTAGGAGCAGTAGAGTACTACAACATGTGTGGCTCATTGGCTGGACAAGATAAGGATTTGGGACCTGGTACATTTCTCGTCAACTTTATAGATACTCTCCACAAATATTCCCACTAAGAATATAAGTAAAACTACTACAGAGCGCATCTAATGCTACAACCAATTCTACATAATCCCGTTCTATTGATTGATGCTATATCTTCTCTATCCTTACTTCCGTTTTTCGCAGTCAAACACGGTGCGGCAAAACCAACTTAACATGCAAAGCCACGATCTAACCCGCAAACACGCAGCAGCATCAACAAGATGGGGGCTACAAGAAACTTAGGGAGGTATACTAATCACTGACCCCACGAGCTATATGAAAATAAGTAGCATGAAATGGTTAGACCAGCAACAAGAAAATCAAATACGGCAACAAAAGCTGCAAAAGTTTCCGATAAGCCATCGCCCGTTTCTAATATCCTCAAAATCGGCTCTTTGAAGAGGTACCCCGACAAGGACTATGCCAACCAGTTATTGCACGATATTGCCAAACTAGTGGCGCCTATTATCCACGAAAACAATTTCAAAGTCGGAAATTTATGCGAAATGTTTCCTAAAAATCCAAACTTGTTGGGCTTGAATGTCAACCGGGGCCAGAAGATCTTGATACGGCTTCGTTATCATTCGAACGACAGACTGTTTTACCCTCTAGGAGATATTGTAGAAACGTTTCTTCACGAACTAACCCACAACATGTATGGTGCTCACGATGAAAAGTTTTACAAGTTTTTGGACGGCCTCAAGAAACGGTTTGAGGAGATACAGTACGGTGGTATGATAAGTAAAACAGGCTACAGATGTGAAGAGAATACTCTCGGAGGTGGATATAATCCTCAAGCAGGATATGTTATAGTGAGAGAAAAGAGGATTAAGCAGTTAAGTAAGCACAAATTCGTGCCGGAGTCCAAGAAATTAGGTAGCGACGGAAGAATCAGCAAGCCGCTTAACCATCAAAATCTCCGTGCCGCTATGTTAAAAGCTGCAGAGAGAAGGGCCAAAGACTCCAAGTGGTGTCACAGTAACAACAGAGAAGTGCTGGCAGAGCCAGATCTGGACGAGTTGGAGATTATTGATGTTGACACAGCTGGCTCTGTGACGAAGAAAGACACCACGTTTGCAGAATACAAGGAAGTTATTGACTTGACCAGTGAAGGCTGTGGCGATAGTATTACATGCGATAATGAGCTTATCGTTATAGATGCATGTGAGGAAGAACCGAAGGAAAAGTCACAGAATCCACGTAAAGTACGGTTTAGTGGCTTGCTTCCGTCGTTTGATGACGAGGAAACTCTTCTGAGCTCAAGCAGTAAGATCGAGCCTGAGGAAGACAAAATCCAGTATACTGCTTCGTCATCGCCTAGAGCATTCTTTGGCGACGAAAACAAGTATCCAAGAAGAAAACTCGTAGCCGATTTAAATTTTGACCAGATCATCAAAAAAGGAAAGCGTATAACGGTGAATATCGACTCTAGTTCCTATGAACAGAAGAAGAACCTTCCTAAGCGTGCTAAGAAGGCGAAGAAAGGAGGCATCTCGCTGGAAATGAAGGAAATCACCAGGTCGAAAAAGACTGCAGATCCGGCCAAGCAGCCCAAGAAAAAGAGAGCTTCGGCCGCCCAACGCCCGACAACGACCCGTGTCACCAATGTCAAGAAGACGGTCAAGAACATCAGCTTCAATGACTTATTATGATCTCATTCATCAACATTCCATTATTATTCCATTTTCTCCACGCTTATCCTCGATTACTTCTCCATTGTATTTATTGTATTTAATTTCTCTATACACCCATTAGTATTAGACACTATTTTAGTTAAATCTTGTATTGTAAGGTCGGAGGCCCTCTTCGGTCACGTGGTGGCTTGAGCCAAGTATAGAACTACTGAAAAGTAGCAAGACCTAGTAAATGATCAGTCAACATGTTACTATATAGGTGGTTCTGTCAATTAGTATTATTGGCAGTGTTGGGAGGTGCTTATTGCGAAACAGGCAATTTAGCATCATC
This sequence comes from Suhomyces pyralidae, assembly GCA_003706505.3. Classification (NCBI taxonomy): domain Eukaryota; kingdom Fungi; phylum Ascomycota; class Pichiomycetes; order Serinales; family Debaryomycetaceae; genus Suhomyces; species Suhomyces pyralidae. Next base: position 699,512 of record PPLO03000003.1, on the reverse strand, counting down.
CAATGACTTGTCAATCAGGCTAGACTCGCAATGGCAACCTGCTAGTTTTGCTCTCAACTTACTCGAGAGTATAGCTGATTTGGACGACGATCTCTACATTCCAACATTACTACAATTACTTGGAATATCAATTGATGATGAGGACAGCGAAGAGCCGCCAATTGACTCTCAAAGCTCAGATCAGGAAAAGTACACGTATATCATGAGCTCCAAGAGTCTTCAGCTTAGCCAGACATCCAAAGCATTTGCAGGGTTCAATTTCGTCAACAAAATCAATTTTCCCAAAGTCCAAGCCCATCATGACTACTATTTCAATGTAGTAGAGCCCGAGCTTGGCGAAAGATTGGCCAAGGAATGCTCGACTGACTCGTTTGGAAACCCTATTCGCAGTCGCAAGAACTTTCCATCTTCGTTTGTTCTTTACAACGATAAGTTCTACTGCTCATTGGATGATTTGTATGCATTGCAAACAGACAAAGTAACCGAGATAAATCTTCAAGCTTTCGACCGTGTTTTTGGCCACAAACATAAGGCTCCCACTTTGATCTTATACGGTAATATCGACTCTCCTGATTTTAGTGAGATTTTCCATAACCTTTATCAAAGTGCTCAGTCGGGAAAAATAAACTTTGTTTGGAGATACCTACCGTTGTCTAAAGAAAAGGTCAAGCAAGCAGACACATTAAGTGGTTATGGAGTTGATCTTACTTTGAAACGTGACGACTATATTGTGATCGATGACAGAGATATCAATGCAAAGAAAAAGTCCAAGAATTCCGAGGCCTCCGGAAAGAAGCTCAAGTTACAAAAAGACTTATGGAAAATCTTGCAGACACCTGAAATTGAGCCTATTTCACAAGCAGGCCTCGAGGATTTCGACGCCAAATTGACCTCTTTTGTCTTGTACAATTCTTACAAAAACGTCACCAGCTATGAGCTTCTCAATATTCTCTTGTCAGATTTTCCAAAGCTTGCCAGCTATATTGGAGAACTTACTAACTTACGTCATATCTCTGATATCAAGAACCAAGCAGCCGAGAATGAAGGCAAGGGATTATCTAAAGAGTCTTACGGTTTGTATGTTAATGGTTCACCTTTACATAAGTTGAATCTTGACTTGATCAATCTTTTGGAAAAGATCGAGGATGAGTTGAGAATTATACGCGAACTCAAGGCTCTTGGATTCAGTAGCTCTCAAGCCAAGTTCCTTATAAGCAAGTTTGCACTTCTCAGTGCTGTTAAAAATAATCAGTACAGGAGTGGTAATACTCTAATGGGAAACAATGAGAACCGATTCAAAGTTTACGAAAATGTCTTCACTTCTGGATCATTCAAGAGGAAGAGAGGTGTGGTTTTCCTCAACAATATCGAGAAAGACACCAATTATGGTGAATTTCCTTTAGATAGGAACGAGGCGTATCTTGTTACTGGGAAAAATTTGCAGCCAAACCAGATTCCTCCCTTGAGAGAAAATGTCCACGACGTGATATTTGCAATCAACTTCTCAAACAAGGGCCAATTGAAAGTGCTTTTCACGTTAGCCAAAGCCATCTTGGACCATGGTATTCCTCAGCAGATTGGTATTATTGCCATGGATGGAGGTAATGAAAGAGATAGAGCTTTGGCCGAAAGGTTCTACTTTATTAGTGACACTACCAGTTCTCAGGAAGCATTGGCGTTTTTGTATAAATATCTCGAATCAGAGTCTGAAGAGGCTGTTGAAGATATGCTCAAATTAGTAGACGTCCCTGAAGATTACGATTTTGATCATGGAATTTACCAGAGAACCTTGAACAAATTTTCGATTGAAGCTCCTTCCATCATCTTTAACGGTGTTATTTATAAAATGCAAGGTTCTAATTGGCAATTAGCCATGAGTAGACAAATTGCTCAGGATGTTGCTTTGTTGAAAAACCACATTCTGCAAGGTACTGACAAAGGGAAGTCGTTGAAGCAATTGCTTTACGAAGGCGCCAAATCTACCAGAAATTTGAAAATCACTCCTATTGATCCTTCAGACGTACTTTACAAAAATATTGATAGTGAGGTGATGGACGCTTCGACAGCTTTTAAAAGACGCAATGATGGTGATATAGACTCTATTTCGGGAACGTTCTGGTTGATTGGTGATTTCAATAAGTCTAAACTAATTGAGCAATTAAAAACTTTATTGCTTACAATGAAGAGATCAAAAAGGGCACTTCAAATCAGAATATTGAATACCGGATTTCCCGTAGAAGAATTGGAAAAGATTACAAGCCTGATTGATCTTAAACAGTTGTCAGTATCGGATATTGAACAAATCATTGACAGGTTGAATTTAAGTTATCATGAGAATAGCGAGAGTACTCCGAATTTGAGAGTCACCAAACTATTGGAACTGAAATTTTTGCCAGTTCTTCATGATTTCCTTTTGTTTAACTCAAGATATTTCAGGCTTGATACCACTTTGGATGAAAAGGAAGTGGGTCTTTTGGTAGACTACGAGTTCAACCAAAGATTCCTGATTCTCAATGACATTGTGACGGCTTATCCAGATATGTTTGATGGTAAACGCATAGTGGACTTTAATTCTGGAAAAGAGTACGATGCTTTAGATTGGGCTGATTTGGTGAGCGGAGTAGTCACCAAATCATTTTACAGTGAAAAGTTTTACTATAGTGATGTTGCAAGATTTGACTTCACATTAATCAACACTGAGTACTCTTTAAATATTGGAACCGAAAGTTCAAATCCTGAAGATCAGAAGTTGGATAATGACCTCGACATCCTAGTCATCATTGACCCTACCGATGAAGAATCCCAGAAATTGGTGGCTATTGTCAATTCAATTGTAGACTTGCCGTTCCTTTCAGTTAAAATATTAATTCATCCAAAGAATAACGAAGAAAAAGAAGACAAGGGTGTTTCGATACGAAGATTCTATAGGGGAGTGTATCCAAGATCTGTACCGGAATTCGACTCTAAAGGTAAATGGATATCTGAGCATGAAGCATCCTTTTTAGCCTTACCATCCTCAGAGATCTTGACAGTTGATTTGGATTCGCCATCCAAATGGATTACTGTCACCAAAGACAGCCCTCTTGGAGTTGATTTAGATAATATCAAATTTGAAAACTTGGAAAACAAACTGGTATTGGGGGTATATGAGCTCAAGAGTATTTTGATTGAGGGCTTTGCAAGAGATGTGAAGATCGCAAAACCACCGACAGGAGCTGCATTTGAAATTACCAATACTAATAGAAAATCTGACACTTCGGTAATGTCTTCTTTGGGATACTTTCAATTGCAAGCTGGGCCAGGAGTATGGGACCTTGTCATGAAAGATGGAGATGGATCTGTGACTTATGAGTTGTTGTCTGCTTCTGACAACAAATTCATGCCTAATGCAGCACCTGTGGATAGCTTGAAAGTTTCAGTATTCAGTCTTAAAGGCAGAACGCTTTATCCAAGACTTCAGAAGAGGGAAGTCGAGTCCAGTGTTACCAGATCTAAACCTACAAAACATGCCGACATCAATATCTTTACAATCGCAAGTGGACACTTGTATGAAAGGTTTTTGTCTATCATGATAGCGTCGGTCAACAAGCACACCTCGAAACTGGTCAAGTTCTGGATTCTTGAGAATTTCATTTCTTCTCACTTCAAACAACTTGTACCGTTTTTAGCAGAAAAGTATGGATTCGAGTACGAATTTGTCACTTATAAATGGCCAAATTTCTTAAGGGGACAAAGAGAGAAGCAAAGATCCATCTGGGGCTACAAAATATTGTTTTTGGATGTCTTGTTTCCTCAAGAGTTGGAGAGAGTGATATTTGTAGATGCCGACCAAATCGTACGGACGGATTTACATGAATTGGTGCAAATGGATTTACAGGGAGCACCTTATGGTTTCACGCCAATGTGTGACTCTAGAGAAGAAATGGAAGGATTCAGGTTCTGGAAACAAGGTTATTGGTCGCAAGTGTTGGAGAATGATCTCAAGTATCACATTAGCGCATTGTTTGTAGTGGATTTGAAGAAATTCAGGTCAATGAAAGCTGGTGACGAGCTCAGATCTCATTACCAGAAACTCTCATTCGACCCAAACTCGTTATCTAACTTAGATCAAGATTTACCCAACAATCTACAGAGAAAGGTTCCAATATTCAGTCTTCCGCAAGACTGGTTATGGTGTGAAACATGGTGTTCTGACTCAACTATGAAGAGTGCCAAGACAATTGACTTATGCAATAATCCTTTGACGAAAGAGAACAAGTTAGATAGAGCTCGTCGGTCGATTCCCGAGTGGGAAGGCTACGATGAAGATGTGTATGCATTGGTGCAAGAGGTGAACAGAAAAGTCAAAAGCCAAGAGCAAGATCGAAACTTGGCAGAACCCGAAGACGATGCTGATTCAGGATTCCAGAATGAGTCCGACGACGACATTTTCGAACACGATGAGTTGTAAATATGTTTAGAAAGAAACTTACTTGGTGGTTATGACTTTCCTGTAGATAGCGACTTCCCCTTCTTTTAGCGGCACAAAGCATGCAGCACGGTTGCGGACCCGCACAAAAACCGGGGCCGATAAGTTGCCTTATTCGATAATTATTAGCGGTTTAACCATTACACGTGATGAGTCACTTTCGATAAACGAGATCGTTGGATGACAGTAGGCCGGTGGTTTGGTGCGTCAAGGATGGATAATACATACGCCATGCAGACCAACCTCTGAAACCGGCTCACTTGCAATTTTGCTCTTGGACTCATCAAATTAGCTAGAAATTAGCTAAGGGCCGACGAGCCGCCGTGAATCCACGCAGGACCAACTGCTCGCAACTTTACAGATCAAGCCCGCTTACAACAGATCACGTGGAGTTGAATCACTGCCGGATCCATTGTTCGAGCGAAGGTACAGGAGCCAAACGTCCGTTATAACCTAGTTTCCACCGATGAGTAGAGTAGAACTCCCTATCAGTTGGTGGTAACGTTACAGTATCTACGTAGTATGTCCTCGATCTCTCTTATATGCAATGTATGCTTCGTTATTGCCGACACTCAACATTTGTAACGACTAAATGACTCACATGCAATCTGCGAAAACGGTTCACCACGTTGTATTTTTTCGCGGTTCCGGGCACAGAAAGATCCACTACATGTTAGTACATAATAGGCAAGCCCCCCCCCCAGTGAAGTGTGATTTACCGCCCATCAAATTTTATTGAACAAATATCGTGTTCTTTACTGGATAAACTCAACCTACTCTTAATTGAAGCAGTTGAATAGTACACATCCAGCCGATTAAACTGTACTTGATACTTACCGTCTCGTACTATAATCGCACCCCGCAACTAAATAGTTGATGAATATCGTCTCACCAACAAGTTTACCATACAAAAAAAAATCTATTTAGACAAAAAGTTTTAGTTTCGTTGTTTGTTTTAACGTGTTATTGATTTTATAAAATTATTGAACTATTGAAATAGAATGAAAATTTCAGAAAAGTTACAGCAGGCACATTCGTCTGCAAATGCCCCTCCTGCCACGTTCTCGTTCGAGTTCTTCGTTCCCAAGACATCCCAAGGTGTTCAGAATCTTTACGATCGTATGGATAGAATGTACGACTTGAACCCAGTTTTTATTGATATCACCTGGAACGCTGGCGGTAGATCTTCCTCTTTGACTAATGAAATGGTCTACACTTCGCAGTCTACTTTGGGTTTGGAAACTTGCATGCACTTAACGTGCACTAACATGAAGGTGGAGCTTATTGACGAAGCTTTGGAGAAGGCCTACAAGTCTGGCTGTCAAAACATCTTAGCCTTAAGAGGTGATCCACCATTAGATGGCAGTGAATCTACCGGAGACTTCAAATATGCCAAAGATTTGATTCGCTATATTCACACCAAGTATGGTAATCATTTCAACATTGGTGTTGCTGCGTATCCTGAAGGTCACCCTGAAGAAGAGCATGATGACAATCTCTTGGGCTACTTGAAAGAAAAGTGTGACGCTGGAGCCGACTTCATTATCACCCAAATGTTTTATGATGCTGATCGTTTCATTAGCTGGTGCGACCAGATTCGTAAGGTCGGTATCAATATTCCAATTATTCCTGGTATCATGCCTATTTCAACTTATGCTGCATTCATCAGAAGAGCTAAATGGTCAGAAATTCACATTCCACCCCACTTTTTAGAAGCTTTGGATCCTATCAAAGACGATGATTACTTGGTCAGAGAAAAAGGTACTGAGTTGGTCAGTGAAATGTGCCAGAAATTACTCGATTCCGGCCATATAAACCATCTTCACTTTTATACCATGAACTTGGAAAGATCCACAATTATGGTGTTGGAAAAGTTGAACTTGATCGAAAAAGTCAAGTCTCTCGATGTGGTTGGTACAGTCGAATTGCCATGGCGTAAGTCTTTGCACCCTTCGAGATCAAAGGAGTCCATCAGACCTATTTTTTGGCAGAATCGTAAATACTCCTACATCTCGAGAACTGCAACTTGGGATGAATTTCCTAATGGTAGATGGGGTGATTCGAGATCTCCTGCGTTTGGTGATATTGATTTGTGTGCAACAGAATTGTTGAGACAATCTCCAAAGAAAGCCTATGATTTATGGGGCGCGCCAAAATCATTAGTTGATTTCTCCAAGATTATTATTCTGTACTTGAAGGGCGATTTGAAGTCATTGCCATGGTCTGATGGCCCAATTGGCGAAGATTCGGCTTTCATTATTGACAATTTGATTTCTTTGAACAAAAAGGGGTTCTTTACCATGAACTCCCAACCTTCTTTAAATGCTGCTGAATCTTCTGATAAAGTTCACGGATGGGGCCCAAAAAATGGTTATGTCTATCAAAAGCAATACCTTGAATTCTTTTGTCACAAGGACGTTTTACCCCAGTTGTTAGACCGCATTGATAGTTTCAATAACAAGAGTGGAGAAAATAGCCCCTCCATTATAAGCTATTATGCTGTCAACAAGTCAGGCAATTTACAATCTAACTGTAACGAAGATGAAATCAATGCTGTGACTTGGGGTGTTTTCCCAGGTGAAGAAATCTTACAGCCTACTATTGTTGAAAGAACCTCTTTCTTAGCCTGGAAAGATGAAGTCTACCGTTTGTTCACTGAATGGATCAAAATTTTCAATAGTAACATTCTTGATATTGCCAAAGACGAATCAGAATCTTTTACTAGATTTATTTCTGAATTCAGCAATAACTTTGTGTTGTGCAATATGGTAAGCAATGATTACATCGATGAAAATCAGACTATTTTCAAATTAATCGATGAATTACAAATTCCTGATCTTTAAGAATAAGTTCAAAGACTTACGTTGTTTCTCTGATTTCCATAAGGTCCATTCATTCTGTGTTTTTTATCCTTTGTCTGCTTGTGCTCAGATGTTAAGACCTTACTTTTACCCTTTATTTCACTTACACAGGATTTCTCCAAATAAGAGTACTCAACATGCTCTGGATGTGATATTTGCTTCAACACTTGATATCACCATCTCAATCATACATCCTACAAAAGTGTAACCAATTTTAACGACAGTCATGTTTACGGTTATGATTCTTGCATACTCAATAAAGAGAAAGAGATTAGTCTCCTTCAGCTACTTTATTCCTTCAATTCATTTCAACAATAATTAATTGTTCATCCTTTATTTAAAGTCCTATTTCCGGTCTATGAAATTGTCTTCTGTGTATAGTGACATCCTCAACGGTATGGTTATATAAAAAGTTTATTAATATATATTATTAAGTCTAGAATCGCACGATGGTAGCCAACTTTATTTAATGTCCACCAAAGATTGTTGTTTGGAAGAGCTTTCTTTAGAGAGAAACAAGGTTGGTACCGTTGCTGTACTTCACCTGGGTAAGAGATAAGTGACTGTTTCGAGATTAAAGAGAGCATAGAGAGATGTTAAAAAGTTGTGTTCAAAACCGCCCCATCTGCATAAAAAGTAGCAGACAATAACTCAAATAATTTCTCTGCTGGTCAAAAGCTTGTCGAACCTAATCTGAGTAGGGAACAGCAATTGAAGCTATGTCATCAATACCTTGGATTGTCATATTTCACATCAAGTCTTGACCTCTTATATCACTTTATAATCCTTTTAAGAACTATATACTTGTAGATATACTATGCTATTCTTATTTTGCTTTTTACACTATACTACCTTGTCAATATTTTCTGCGGTATAGGTATCATGTCTATACTCATTGGTATGTTTGAATATGACTCGACAAGAGTTCAATTATGTCATTGTTGCAACCAATTAAACAACTTACTCTGCCCTGGGATAGGTTACAAGTATCAAATCGAATCTTTTACTTCCTTGTTCATACCGCAGGCTATGTCTATCCACAATGCACAGGACTACACAACTGATAAGACCTTCTGAGAGAAAGAGTTAGAAAAGTGCTAGATTCATGTTGTATATTCAAAACCAATGAAGAGCTTCATGAAATTTGAAACTTCTTTTGCAGCAAGGTGACAGATTCGTCCTCAGGCAATATTCCTACAGTCGTGTTAACGAAATGACTATTATTCAATGGATTTACTCTTTTAAAATCAATGGAGCTCTAAATTGTTCAAGAAAAGCTGTCCCCTGCCTACACACAAGGTTTAGCGTGGAACTACTTGAAAGTGAATCTAAATATCATTATTAATTAAAAAAAGCAGAAGCAAGAAGAATAGCTCTCTATTCAATCGATGAAAGGGTAAGACGGCTTGCTTTTTATTTGTTGAGGAATTTACAATCACCGAAAAAGTCTGAAAAAAAAAGTTCAAAAGATAATTTTGCACCCAAAATTTTTTGAAGACCTGATTTGGATCTTCATAATATTAGAAATAATGGAAGGCGAGACTATTCATCTAGAATAATACCAACATCATAAAGAAAGAACCTACAACGCCAGCAATGTTCAATTCGAATCCAGCAGCAGCATTTTCACTCTGTGCAGCAACAGATGGAGCTGGTGCAATAGGTGCCTTACTGGTGACAACAGTTGAAGCTGGAGCGACAGTTGGGACTGGGGCTTCAGATTTTGGAGCAACAGTTGGTGCTGGTGCTGGTGCCTTAGAGGCTGGGGCAACTGATTCTGGTGCTGGTGCTGCACTAGAAGGAGCTGGTGCTGGTGCTGGGGCCTTAGAAGTTGGAGCAACTGAGGCTTGAGCTGAGGCTTGGGAAGTAGGGGCAACTGGAGCTGGAGCCTGGGAAGTTGGAGCAACTGGAGCTGGAGCTGGAGCCTGGGAAGTTGGAGCAACTGGGGCTGGAGCTGAGGCTTGGGAAGTTGGGGCAACTGGGGCTGGGGCCTCGGAAGATTCAGCAGTCAATGGGCAGTATGTAGTGTAAATAGTAGATTCATCGGTGATGGTGGTTAAACCAGTGGTCTTTGGAACTTCAGTACACTTGTTGTCAGAACATGAAGTGATGGTAACGACAGTGGTACCTACAACGGTCTCGGTAGCAGGTGCTGGTGCTGGTGCTGGAGCCACTGAGCTTGGTGCAGTAGTAGGAGCTGGAGCTTCAGAAGACTCAGCGGTCAATGGACAGTAGGTAGTGTAGATAGTAGATTCGTCAGTCACAGTGGTTAAGCCGGTGGTTTTTGGAACCTCAGTACACTTGTTATCAGAACAAGAAGTAATAGTAATAACGGTAGTTCCAACAGCAGTCACAGTGGATTCAGCAGCGCTAGCTGGAGCCTTAGAGCTTGAAGCTGGGTCAGAAGATACTGGAGCAGAAGAAGCTGGGTCAGAAGAAACTGGAGCGCTGGAGCTAGGAGCAGAAGAAACTGGGTCAGACGAAGCTGGAGCGCTGGAGCTAGGAGCAGAAGAAGCTGGAGCGCTGGAGCTAGGAGCAGAAGAAGCTGGCGAGCTGGATGGTGCGGAAGAGCTGGATGGTGCGGAAGAGCTGGTTGGAGCTGGTGAGCTAGATGGTGCTGAAGAGCTGGTTGGAGCTGGTGAGCTAGATGGTGCTGAAGAGCTGGTTGGAGTAGTGGTTGAAGATGGGGCTGGGGTGGTGCTGGATGAAGGAGAGGGGGTGGTAGTTGGGGTGGTAGTGGAAGATGGGGCGATTGGAGAAGGGTTGTTTGGCTTTGGCTTGCCACCACCAATGATAATGCCGACATTGGCACCAATACCAATGTCAACCAAGCTTGAGGTTGCAAGGGATAAAATAGCAGCGAATGTAATTGCAGTTTCAAACTTCATTGTAAAGAGGGAATAAGAGTTGGTTAATGATAAAGAATGATCCACAAATTGAGTGGAATCAGTATCTCCTTTATACTTCTTCGTAACGAATGAACCAAGGTCCCTGTGCTGCCTGGTCCAGACTTTAGATCCAGCCTACTAACAATAAAATGCCTTAGCTGTTAAAACCCCCCGACATAAAATAAGCGAAACTAGACGACTAAACCGTTGTGCATTTATGTTTGTTCGCGACTTCCTTATTGTAAGTTTTTCACAAACAAATATCTAGCGGTATTCACAATGAAGCTGCGTTGATTCGAACAAAGAGGCGCCGAAGGTCGCGTTTTTGCAACATTTTTTCCTCCTTGGTAAGTGCAAAAAAGAGCTCACAGAACCAGTGAAAATAGACAACAGCGGTTCCTGCAAGGAGGCTGAAACTCGGATCATGTCTGGCTAAAAGAACATTTGGCGTTTCTTGGCTACTTTTGCTTATGGCCCTAATTCGAGCGCTTGAAACTGCGGGGTGCTCTGTTCTGTGAGTGTTAAAGACATTAGCCCTGGAAAGCATGTGCATTCCTAGCGAGCTGCTTCCTGCACGTATATTGGATTTTAACCGATGCAGGCAATTTATTGTACAGGACAACCCTCGCCTGCGGCCCAGTGTTTGTTGACCATTCTGCTATTGCAGCATCAATACAGCTGTTAGGGGCCAAACCCTATGCACGTTGGCATTAAACCCCGTTTTGGATAGTACATAAAACCGCTACTTTTGCGCCTCCTTCCTACAAAATGCGCTTGACAGGTTCACAATAGAGTCTAGTTTTCTGCGAAAAAAACTCGAGGCTCATGGCTGGAATCTGGGTCGGCAGATTCAGTGGTGTGATTGTTAGATCCAATGTGGTCGGAAAATATGGCCAGTTTCAATTATTAGGTGGCTTCTCACCGACAACAAGTAGTATTGTTAGACGGTGTCTGAAGTAGTATATTTCAAGTTCCTTTTCAGTGAAAGTACTTGGCACGGTTTTACCTTGAAGTAGGCAAATATTCTTTGCAACGAAAAACGCGGTCCCTGACGGTTAGCAGCACTAAAAGCAGTTACGAATGTAACCAAGATTTTTCCTTGGTGCGAAATATTTAGCCCGTGGCAGTGGCATCACGTTAGTCTCGCTCCAGCGACGAGCTGGGTATGCCTACAGTATCCACTCGGACATATCCATATCTTCAATGGCGATTGAACTTTACAATTTACCAAACAATTCTAAAGTATATACTATAAAGCACCGACTCTCCACACCTCCAAGCCCATGATTTTGAATTTCCCCACCTTTGAATGTGGATCGGAATCATTCAACACCTCGTTTCCAAATGTCTCACAAACACAACTCACACCATTGTAAAGACTTTGGTCAATCCACAAACCATTGTGGCCGTCAGATGAGCCAATGGCAATGAAATGCTGATTCGAATAGATAATACTGGCATTGATCCCCGTGTACATAAATGCCTTGAAACGAGTAGAAAATTTCGTATCTCTGCCGGCTTCCTTTGCAGCCGATGGAATGTCTTGCGTAATTGTTTCACCATCGATCGCATCGCGTTTTTCGCTGGAAATGTTCGAATGGCTCAAATTTCCGGGGTAGTAATTCTCACACTTCCAAAGAAAACACTCGCCATTTCCGTAATATCTCTTCGTATCTACCGGTTTCAAATTTTCATTCACGTAACTACCAAACTTGTTGCCCTTTTCGTCTTTGATGACCAAAACATAACCTTGGCTTCTTTGTGTCGTATCTTGACTATTTGTATTGGAACCAACTATCATATTTTTTATGACTCCATCGGCAAATCCAGACTCTGCTGTCTTCTTTTTGCTTTGTTCACGTTGGTACCTTGGATCGCAATTCCTATATAGTGTCTTGAGTGATATTCCATGTTGTTCCAATGAATACACCAATTCCCATTCATCGTACAATTGCGCTCTCGCAGGTAGCAAATTTCTTATGTTCTCTGCCAATTCGGCATCTAGAATACGATTTTTGGTCGACCTCTTGTATCCTTTTAAGGTCAAGGGACTGAGTGGTGGGAGAGAACTTTCCCGATAACTCGCAGAGCTAGATCTCGATCCTGGACTGGGACTTGACGATGGCGACTGCGACTTGCGACCCAATATCCGGCCAAAAAAGGATGTCGATCTTGGTGGAGCATGAAACTTTCTGGTATCCTTTTCAATCTCAGTCTTTTCATCCAACCACGCCAGACTGTCATCATTCTCGTTGTGTGACATAGCAATGGCAATCAAGGGTGCACTTGCTGCAAGAAGTATATTTATAAACAAGTATGTTGATCAATTGGAGGTAGTCTCCTATAAATCTTCAAACAAAACAGTAGGTTCTAATCGTACCCGCAATCAGAACTTCTGCAACTATTTGCCATCTAAACACTTCTCATCTACATTTTACCTATCGCATGTTTCAGTGAGACTGCGGAAAAGCAGAAAAACAAAACTTGTGCGACAGACCCCACTATAGATGTGGACTAGTTCGATTGAAATCTAACTAATGAAGCTAAGAACTCTACACCGATCTTGACACTATCTATGAACTGGATACCAGGAAATTTCTGGGCCAATTTTGTATCTAAACCCGCCATACCGGCACATCCAAGTAGCACACAATTGATCTTGTCCTCTTTATACTCGTCCAAAACGTAAGCTACTCTCTTTTCGATCTTTGCGAACTCTTCAGGGTTTGCAAGATTCAACACACTTATGTCCAATGCACGGGTGTGCTGAAACTTGTTTGTAGGAAAAACGTTATCCGCATTTCCTACAAAGTTTATCACCCCTTTGTCGAGTAAAGGTTCCCACTCGTTGAAGCTTGTAAGAATAAACAGCTTGGTCACTGATGGATTCAGCAACGCATAGAGAAGGGTTGCTTGCATTATACCAATAATAGGCTTGGTGGTGTGTTTGCCGAGCGAGTGAATTAATGGATGATCTGAGTAGCATCCTACAAGAAAGCCATCATAGTTGCTAACAGCGTTCTTGGCAATCAAATCTGGCAAGACTACTTTTTCGGAAAGAAGCGAAGTCTCCTCACCGCTTATCTCTTTGGGTGCATCAGCGGGAGCTGTGTAGTAGTGGAATTTGAATTGTGGGGGTTCGACCAATATCTCCTTAAGAGCATTGGTCATTTTTTCCGAAGAGTTGGGGTTAATGATGAGTATGTTAAATGTCATTTGATACAATTGCTAAAGAAAGAGTATAAGAAAGATTGCGATACTTTTCGAATATTCCTTTCTGAGACAACGGAACTGCTCATGCACTCGCGATAACAATTAGATCGTAACCAGGTGATCACCGCAATTGCAAATTAACACTATATCATGTATCTATAAATGTATCTACATTGTGTATTTGCACTATGTATTTGCCTCTTTAGGTCGACAAGACTCTCTTTTCTGCGATAGACCTTCGAAATCTATGATTTCTTCTCGACTACTTAGTCCTTCGCGTCTTACTGGTTATCAGTTGATACGCGGCATCGCGAAAAAGTATCACTAAGTAGAGAACCTGACTTGCGGTGAAATGCCATTCGTGGGAATCATAGACTCGGTCAAAAATAACCAGCTATGGTCTAAGTCAATCATATCATTGGCCTCTATTTCAGACCACATCAAATTCGTAATCAGCTCAGAGGGCCTTGCGCTCTCATCGGTCAATTCACCTCGAACATCTCATGCTGAGATTAAGTTCAAAACCAGCTTCTTTCATGAATATTCACTCAATTATGATAACATCGTGAGTGATGGCTACGAGAAAGACCAAGACTCTGAAAGCTATACATTTCTAGTCAACTCCAAACATTTTTCCACCTTGTTTCGAAATTTGGATGCAAATGATCTCGACTATATCTGCTTCAAAATTTACTGGGAGGACCATCCGAATAATCATATGAAATACAAATTACTTATAGAAATCAAGACGAAGAAACTCATCATCAAAAAGTATAGAACTAATTACCAACCTCTGGTCCGAAACCCGGTCCAAATATCTACCATCTACAAGCAATATCTATTGGATGAACCCGATCCTAAAGGCCAGGGAGACGATCGTATAAACTATATCATGATAGAACAGCAGGTGCCGAAACAATTCCTCGATATGATACCTACCAGCACCGAAGATTTCAAAATCGATATCAAAAATGAAAAAATCTCGCTCAGTGGTTATACCAAGCAGATATTAAAAGACCGTGAGTATCTCAAGCAGCCAATGTCGCTTACCATCACACTAAATCTAGATGAGCTTATGAACTCGAATCTTACGGCTTTAACTCAAGATCAAGAACCCATTCGAAAGTGTATTAATTTCAGGCTAAAAGATTTCAAGAACTTCATGAGTTTAATTAGTTCGTTCAACACGTCTTCGAACAATAGTGACGAAAATGGTTACATCAACTTGAACAAAAATGAGGGCGATGAGTACTTTGAAATCTACTTTCGTAATCCCGGCGATCCAGTCTTGTTCGAATTGAATAACCACCCCCACGTTCTAGTACTGTACATTCAGATAACCTCACAAGATATGAGTGATGGAAGTTCGAAGGACGTGACATTGCAGTTGCGTCCAGATATAGTTGAGAAGGCCAAGCCATCTGATAAAGTAAGCAAGCCTCCACATTCGAAGAAGAAATCTTTGGTTGATGTACCTCAACCAAGAAAGGAATTGTCGTTTATCAAAAAATATAGCGAAACCAAAAAAGCCCAATCCAAATTGAACTCACAGTCCAAACCATTGAGTCGAGAATTTAGTCCTCCCGAAACCAGAAACTCGGGTTTAGATTTCGACACAGATAGCTCTGATTCTAGAAACGATAGCTCGAGACGCATTAAATGGTCTGCATTACCAGGTGATAATATTCATGATGTGCAAACGGATTATTCAGATAGTGACGACAAAGAAAAAGGTAATGAATATGAAAGCCAGGAAGATGGCGAGGAGATGATATTTGGTCCGACTCAAGTCAACAATAAACCCAAGTCCATTTTGGATGGTTGATCATTCGAGGTTATAGGTGTTACCAAAATTGTCTTTTAGGTTTCCATAGCTTATAGTAGGACTCCATGGAAGATCATCGCTAGCATAAGGAGCTGGTGGTAGCTTGAATGGAAGTCTGACGGGCTGCTTGCCAGAATCAAGCGTATCCTTTCCGTAGACTGGAACAAGAACCTCTCCCTTTTTTGGATATATAAGCACACCTAATTCATAGCTAGATACATCATATTTTGTAGGATTCAATGTTTGACCTTTTACATTTCCCCAAGCTTGTTTCGACAAGTTATGACTACCTACAAGCACCCATCGTAAAGTGTTCCAGTCGTCACCGTTATCGCACATCATCATTTTCACATGTGGTGGTACTTTCTCTCTGCCTGTTACAATGCTACTACCAGAAGAGTTCCATTTTCGCAAGTAAGGTTTGATATTATGCTCGTACTGGTTCTTATGAGCCAATGACTTGGTGTAGTTGAAATGGATGGCTTGACCAGCCGCGAATCCCACGTTGCTTCCAGATACCTCTTTAACTGTAGGAAATGCAATGTGAGGAGCGTAGTTGTTTAGCTTTTGATGCTTCGTACAAGATGCGGAACCCGGTTCAAGTATACTAAATTGTCCAAACTTTGAAAATATCAATGGACACAACAAATGAGTGAATACTGAGCTAGGCTGACCTTTTTTTGTTGTAAACGGATACGCTATAGAAGTCACTTGTGAGAGCACGTTATAGGACTTGCCTTTTTCCAGCAGGTCTACTAGCAAGTTGTTTCTTTTCAACACTTGAGAAAGCCTGCCGTATCCATACAACTCCTCATTCTCGGCCATATCATTGCTGCTAGGGGCAGAAGCAATAAGCTCCACATCTATAGACAGGAAATCATGAGCGTCCAAAGCCTGCGCTAATGTCCGAAGTTCCTTTTTGTCATACTTTCGAAGGTACCGCTGCAAATCCACCTTGAAAGACGTTCCTGTCTTAGATTGAGATCGCTTAGCCAATTTTCCTGATCTCCAAAGCATTTGCGTGAGCCCTCCGAAATCGATCTTCGTCAAGTTGCATGTCATAATAACTATTTCACATGTATCGTCCTCGAAGAAATTGATCATCATCTTGGTGTGATGGCTTGCAAACTGATTGGGCAAGTATGCCACTATTTCTTTGATATTAAACGTCTCTTTGATAAACTGGGTATCGAGATCTTCTTCTTCCAATAGTCTTGAGCCTGTTATGAATGTAATGGGTTTTTTGAGTCTGGCCATATCTGGATGATAGTATTGGAGAATAAACTCCAAGTCAACATTAAAGTTAAACTGGTATGATTCTTTCAAGTCTTTGGTTCCAATTAGATTCGATATCAATACCGTATCCTTATTCACTTTCTCTTCTTGTGAATTGTCATAACTGGGATTATGTAAAAGATGGATCTGTGAGGATTTGGCACTAGGCTTTGGTACTTTTGGTGAAGTCTGATCTTCATCTTCATCGGATGATACGTAAATGACATTGGTTTGTTCTGGTTTGGCCCTCTTGTTAGCCCAATGATTAGCAGCTGCTAGAGATGCCGCCGATCGCTTTTTGTCGGTGTTATCGCTCATGAATTAAAAGTGCAACACTTGTGATATTTCGCGACTTAATTCGATTTGATAGGTAATGCAAGACCATATGTATATAAGAATATTTATGATTAAGCTAAGAGATATTAGTGGGAGAGATTCTAGTGAGTATATGGAGGCGTATCGCTTGGATGGTGCGTATGTATGAAGAACATATCTTACAGAACCTAATTAGAAATCACTCGGTAATTTTGTTATTTTGCATCAATTTAGCTAAAAATTTATAAATAGCATTGGCAAGTCAAGCACTACAAAGGTTTTTTTAATACAACCAAATTAACTGTCTCACAAGTAAACGCTTTCGTATCAATTGGTGTTATCTCGTGAGTCTCTTTCGCCTCATATTCACCCTTTGAGCTCCTTTTGCATCTGTTTTGTATTTGACGTACTTCATATAGCGAGACCAAGAATTTTTTTGGGCTCGCTAGTTTCACAGTAGATTAAACGAATAATTCCCATTACAACCGATATAAGAACAGCCGAAAGGGCAAACTGGTTTAGCAGACACCAACAAAGGCTTAGCAACAAACAAACAAAACAATTTATATAAAGGTTCCATATAAAAGATTTGGACCGAAATATCAGCATGACAATTCACTTTAACTATCAGAATAACGAGATCGTTTCGTCGCCCACTGTTATAGTTAGTGGTCTGACGTCTTCGGTTAACACAGGAGTGGTAACTTTTGTGAATAACAACAACAAGGTATTTCCACCTCAAAATTGCGAAGTCAATAACGGCCAATTCAAAGCATTGGTTCATGTTTCGCCGGGCGAAATCAATGAGTTCAAAGTCGAAGTATTTGACAATTGCCACCTCAATGCATACGGGTTCATCGAGGGAAATGGCCAATCTAGGGATAAGGGAATCTTATCTTTAGTTTTCAACGAATTGCCTCAAAACAAGCCCATTCACTTGTGTATTATTGTGGGAGGTGACGGCTCATACGATATGCCGAAGTATAGGACAAATCGAGGAGAGCATGCGACACTTCAGACCGCTATTTCCAAGCTCAAAGTTGCAGGAAGACTTATGCAGGCATATACCCAAGACGAAATGAGGTCGGTAGGATTCAGTAACCGGAGCTTCCAGTTTGTGGAAGAAAGTCAAGATATCCAAAGCATATTTGGGTACGATGTGAAGTCTCCCACTCCTCATAAGGAAGTTAAGGTTCATGTTCTTAGATCACCGAAATCTGCCCTGGAGATAAGAGATGTCAACCTTGCACAGCAGAATCCCAAAGCTACCGACTCTGGTGGTTTGTTTAGTCACGCCCTCGATCTTATTAAGAACACACCAGAAATTTACGACAAGAGAAAACACTACAATACTGCTGTGCAGTGTGCGGTGATCTATCTCGATGCCCACTACGATGTGAAAAAGGATATGATTTTGGGCCACGCTGCACTTGGGGGAGGAGACGGCGACGTCAAGCTAGCAATCTTTGGATCTCATGGATTACACTCATGGCCCATAAACTTTCCTCAAGTGACCCCCAGTTTCTTGGACCAGACCCGCTTATCGAAAAATGAGGTTGCCAACGACGCCAACCAGTGCGGAACAAGTTGGGAATGTCTCAACATAACTTTGGGTGCATTCATGCATGAAATTGGCCATTTACTCGGCTGTCCCCACCAGGTCGATGGGGTCATGTTGAGAGACTACATTTGGTTTAATAGGTCTTTCATGACCAGAGAAGGTACATGTTTGAGAACCAACACAAATGGTGCAGTCATTGGTTCAAATGGTGTTTGGCCTCAGGTGTGCCATTGGAACAAATTGGATTTGATTAGGTTCTTGTACCACGGCTCTTTTAGTTTGCCTATCGATAACTTCCCTAAGGTCTATTCCACAACATATCAGCCTGATGATTCGTATCCCGACAACACGGACACAACCACGTACCACACACCCAAAAACGAGTTGATCGTCAAATCAGCTGGAATTTACCTTATTGAGTTTATTGTCAACGATTTGGCAAGGTCCAATATTGTATTTTATTCGCAGAATTACGGCGGCCAAGGAAACCCCAAAGAGTATAAGCTTGACTACAGTACTTGCTACCAGATGCTCAGAAGTAATAGCAGAGAGACTGAAGCAAACTTTGATGTGAAAATCTTATCGATAAATGGTGAAAAGACCATTTCTAAGTTCAAAGACCGCTTAAGTGGTGGACTCAATACTGTCAAAGGTGACTTTGGATTAGGAAGAGGTACTTTGACTGGCTACAAGAGTCAATTGTTAGGAAGAGAAAAGGGCAAACTGGAGAAAATTATCGGATTCGATATCAAATCTATATACAAAGTTCGAGTATACCATGGGTTTGCTTTGGACGGAGTCAGGTTTTTTTTCAAAAGAGGCGAGCCCAATGTACAACCCACCCCCAGCGTTCCTCCTAGGAACTATTTGAAAAGGTTCTCAGAAAAGCTATCCAAACCATCCAACAGCTATGGCGAAAGCGATGCTTCTGCTGTAATTGGTAACGAAAAAGACCATTACACTGAGTTTAATGTGCCTGAGGGCCAATATATAACCTGTTTCCACTTCAGAGATGGTGCATGGGTGGACGCCATTCAGTTTGAAACCAATACCGGACTCAAGTCTCCAATGTATGGTAATGCCACTGGTGGCCATGCGTCGACACTTGAGGCCCCAGACAGTAGTTACACTATAGTAGGCATGTACGGCTACACCGGCGACTGGATGGACGGATTGGGTATCATATATGCTGAGATCTAGTCTTCAAATTGTCGGTCAATGACTTTATCCTTGGCTTGATTATATTCGATGGGATACTTTTTAGTTACACCTACTTTTAAATGGTTTGTAGATCTTAAAAATGACAATGCATATGAACCTTTGGAACCTCCGTATTTTAGTTTGTGTATTCTTGATTCGATTTCCCCAAGGTTCTTGTTCATCTGCTCAACCTTACTTAGTTTCAGTGTTGCATCAGGATACAAGTTCTGGTGGATCAATGATTTGAGAGAATGCAAGTGTTGAGCAAGCTCTTCCTTTAATTCGACAATATTTTGGTTTTCGTTGTTAAGATGCCCGCTTAGCTTTGCCTGCAAAGCCAAAGATTTGTCTAGCTCAATTGATTCTAGTGCGTGTGCTATTGTATTGGAAAAGTAATTAGCATGTTCGGTTAATGAAGTAGCAAATCCCAAGTGGTCAGGATTGGAAAAAACATCTTCATTTCCGCTCAAGTCGTATTCATCATCAGTATCGGAAAGTTCTATCGTTCCTTTCTTATGTTGAGTAGGTGAATGGACTGATCCAGATGGAGATTGAGGAACCTGCGGGGAAGATTTTGAGGGTCCATTGATCGGGGGCGACTTGTTCAGCTCACCTGGATGCGAGTGATTGGATCCAGTATCCAATTTACTTTCATGGAGCATCATCATATGACATCTAAAATCAGAAACTTACAAGCATCATTTTTGATTCGCGTTCGCGACGCAAAATAAGTTTAGATCTATCTGGTTTGCATTGTTCCACGTTAAGTATGAGACATGACATGAGGAGTTGCCCAGCATGCCTGGCCCTACTTTAAAGAAATGAGGAAGAAGAAATGCATGCTCGTAAGACATATACAAAATTGGCTCACACGCTGCTTTTTGAATGCCCTATCAATGCCCCGCATACTTCAAGACAAATAAGTTGTGTAGGCTATTGACAGCCATTACTGTCTCTGACGTCGCACCGCACTTGGCGTAACCTGTAAATCCAATATTCGTACTCGCATTTTGTTGTCGCGGATCTTTCGTAGCCCGTAAAACACCAGTACTAGTACAACTCACCACCCATCAATTTGCATCAGTCATTCACATTCTATGTCCTTTCAACTACAGAACTCGGAGGTCCTTGCTCGATTGAAACCGTTTGGTATTTCATTTGAAAAGTCTTTGAGTGATCTCATAAAGGGAATCAGGGCGAATTCCAAGGAATCGTCTGAAGCGTTATCGACGTATTTGAACGCAGTCATACTAGAATGCAAGAATGAACTTCAGACTACAGATATAGAGACCAAGGCTTCGGCCATTTTGAAGCTCACATACTTGGAAATGTACGGGTTTGATATGTCATGGAGCAACTTCCAAATTCTCGAAGTCATGAGTTCAAATAAGTTTCAGCAAAAACGTATTGGATATTTGGCGGCAATTCAGTCATTTAAGAACGAATTGGACTTGTTGGTCCTAGCAACAAACCAATTCAAAAAGGATTTAAACAGTTCAAACCATATTGAGATCGGTTTGGCGTTAAGTGGCATAGCCACTATAGTCACCCCAAACTTATCCAAAGATATCAACGATGATGTCTTGGTCAAATTAAACCACACCAATCCCTACATCAGAAAGAAAGCCATCTTGGCAATGTTCAAGATCTTTTTACAATATCCGGAAAGTTTGAAGATGAACTTCGGGAAAATCATCGAAATGTTGGATGATTCAGACTTGAGTGTGGTTAGCGCAACTATTAATGTGATTTGTGAAATATCAAAAAAACAACCCAAAATATTCATAAACTACTTACCCAAGTTCTTTGAGATCTTACAAGACTCCAAAAATAATTGGTTAATTATAAGAATCTTAAAATTGTTTCAGAGTTTGTCAAAAGTCGAACCCCGTATCAAAAAGAAGATAATACCTATCATTATGGACTTGATGATGAAAACCATGGCGTCATCATTGATCTACGAATGTATAAACTGTATATCGAGCGGTACAATGTTGGATCCGACAAGCTCAAAAGACAAGGAAACCGCAAAGATCTGCATCAAAAAATTAATGGAATTCTTCAAAACCAACGATTCAAACTTGAAGTTTGTTGGACTCATTGCATTGATCAACTTGGTAAAAATTTTTCCAGGATTTATCAAATCGTTAGACGGCGTAAGTGATGTAATAATGGACTGCTTAAATGATAATGACATAATTATTAAGAGAAAGGCTTTGGAGATCTGTCATTACTTGGTTGATGATAATAATTTAGTTGAACTTGTCAAAGTATTGCTACTTCAACTTGTACCTAATGAGACATTTAGCCTAACCGAAGGATTGAAAGAAGAAATCGTCTTCAAAATTATCCAGATCAGTGGCCAAGGAAATTACGAGTTGATCCCAAATTTCAAGTGGTATGTTGCCGTCTTGAGAGACATTATGAATCTTACATTGAAAGGCTCGAATAGAAATTCTACCACTTCAAAACTGAATTTGACCAGTAACGAATCGCATGCATCCATGAAGATTTCCAACCAGCTTGGGCAAGAATTCAAAAACCTTGCAACAAAGGTCCCTTCAATAAGATCTTTAATCATCAATAAAGTTATAGTTGATTCAATTCAAGATGTACAGATTTTGGAATCTCACTCTCCATTACTTAAAGATTTCTATTGGATAATGGGTGAATATATTAGTGAGATTTCAAGCGAAGAAAATGAGGATGATGACGAGGAGGACGAAGATGAAGAAGAATCAAAAAGAGACGACTCGAATGCAAAGGTTCTCAATTTAGGCAAGAAGTTGGAAATCTTAAACACGATAGTTAATACTAAAATTGACCAGGAGTTAAGCTTGTCGACCAATGCAAGGTTCCCAATTTCACAGAAGTTGATTAACTTGGATAACCCTGAAGTATTGATAGTTTTGGTACAAGCGATTGTTAAACTTTTCAATGGAATTGTCAATGATTATATTTCACTTTACCTGTCCAAAAACAAGCTTAGTTCTGAAAATTATCATCAACTCAGTTACTACTTATACAAGGTCATTGAATTCCTAACTGTATTTGAAAACCATGCCAACTACGAAGTTCAAGAGAGATCATTGAGTTGGCTTGAGTTTTTGAAATTGCTTTTGGAGGCATTAACCAATGGCGATTTGAAAGAAATATTGAGGTTGAGAGAAGAGGAAATAGAATATTATAAAAACATTAAAAACAATGACGAGAGTGATAGCGACGAAGAAGATGACGAAGAAGAGGAAGAAGACGATGATGATGTTGATGATGAAGAAGAAGATGAAGAAGAAGATGAAGAAGAAAATGATGATGACGAAGAAGAGGACGACGAAGACAGTGATGATGACGAGGAAGATGACGATGGCATAAACAATGGTATTCACAAGGAAGCTGACGAAAAGTCCAGAGAAATTCTTCTCGACACCGATATAGAATTGAAGTCAAATCCATTTTCTGATGAAGTGAAAGAATCGCTTCTCGAAACCAATGGTGATCTGAACGAGAATGGCTTGAAAGACCTTCCAGTTTTGTTGACACATATACTTCCGTCATTTTTCAATTCGTATCACTTGAATCCAATTGCAAAGAATGCACAGAGAAATATTTTGCTACCAGAAGATTTGGACCTTGAAACTCAAATTAATGAAGTACACATTCCACTTGAAACCGAAGCTGACCAGTTTGATGACCAAGAGTACAATTTATTCTTAACAGATGAGGAGTCAGAATACGAGAACAATAATGGATCGAGCTTATTATTAAGCGAAAACAGTAGCGAGGATCTTAAAAAGAAACAGGAAAGGTTAGAAAGAATGAAAGATGATCCATATTACATTACCTCGAAACTGAGTAAAAAAAACAAGGCCAAAACAACCAAATCGAGCCTTTTGAAAGAAACCAGTCCAGAAAGCGAAACTGGAACGAGATCGGTTTTATCAAACATCGAGTCCAAAACCAAGACAAAGCCCAAGAAAATGAAGAAAGAAAAGGTTGTTATTTTAAGCGAGGAGACCATTGGTGAAAGTCCTAACCTACTTTCTCAGGATGAAAGTATAACACCTGTACCAAAGAAAAAGAAGAATGTCTTGCAAATAGACTCTTCAAATCTTGATACTTTTGACTTGAACTCAAACTCAGTCGAATCTCCTAGGCCAGCCAAAGAATTTGAATACGAGATAGACTTGGAAGAAATTCGCAGGAAATTGGCTGAGACTTCTGTTGAGGAGAAGAAACCAAAGAAGAAATCAAGTAAAAAAGATAAGAAAGAGGCCAAAGAAAAGAAAGAGGGTAAAAGCTCAAAATCTAAAAAGGAAAAGAGCGAGCAACCTCAAGCCTTGGAATCAAATGGATTGTATGAACGGGCAAGTCCTGTAAAATATAACGAATCGCAGACTGTGCCGATAGAACATAGCTCTGACACAACTGTGGTTGCAGTTAAGAAGCCAAAAAAGACCAAGAAGAAAAAGGCCGTAATTGTCGAGTAGGATATTCTACAAGCTAAGATTCAGTATTATTAAATAGATCAGAATGCGACTTATATCAATTCTATATTAAATGGAGCAAACCGAAGCGACGAGTCAATAAACTAATCTTTAGAAACCAAAGGAGTACTTTCCGAGATTATCTCTACCTCTGTGTCAGTATCATGTTCAGGCTCGTCAGCATCATTATGTATATCGTCTTTGGCTTTTGAGGCTCCTACTGTTGCGTAGCCTATCCTTTTGTGAGCTTCCTCCATAACGTCCCGTACTTTGAACGCAAAGGCAGTAACATCTTCATTTGTTTTTAAGTCATCAGTAGGCATTGCTGGCAAGACTTCAACCACAATTTCACCCCTGTTGAATACCTTGTTTTTGGCATTAAATACGTTGGAATAGTTGCTTACAACGATTGGAATTATTGGAATACCTGCTTGCTTGGCAAGGTGGAAGGCACCCTTCTTGAATGGCAAGAATTCCAATTTCTCGGCACCCGATCTGGTACCTTCCGGGAAGATGAACAACGCTCTGTTCTTTTTCTTTAAATCGGCCAAAGCGGAATCCAAAACTTTCCTGGCTTTTTCACCCTTACTTCTATCTATGAAAAAGGTTCCTGATAAGTACATGAACCATCCCAAAAATGGAAGATATTGTAAGGATTTTTTACCGGTAACAGTATATCCTGGTTGAAAGATTCTACCCAACATAAAAATATCCAACGCAGTTTGATGGTTAGATATGTAGATAGCAGGCTTTTGGTCCAATCTTTCTTCATTGTTGACTTTGATCTTGATACCCAAGATACTAGATAACGAATAGTAGAATGCTCTTGCAACAGTGTATTGAGAATACTCAGGTTTGTTGACGAGTCGCAATACTATCGATGCGACGACTCCATAGAGAGCACACCCACAAATCAATGAGCCGTATACGGCGGATTTGAGGAAAAACTTGAGACTCTTGAAGATAGCAGTCATGATTGAAGTATTGAACCAACTTTACAATTTTACCCCAACGTACGCATTTTAAAGGTCAACAAAATTTTGGGAGCATAAGTGAAGATTGCACGACCTGCGATAGGCTTCAGTATATAGAATGTTGTCAGGTCAGTTTAGATCGTTTCTTTTGAATGATATGTCAACTATGCATATACGTGGATCTCAATCCGACTGTTCAAGATACTAGAGAGATTTTGATGAGTATTACAGAATTTGCATCGGGTATTGCAGCATTACGTTTTGTTTTGAAGTCTAAAAATTCTCATTCACTAAGTCATAACATATACATTACTTTCTGGAAGCGGCAATGGCTTCTCTGGCGGTGGATTCAGCAGATGCTGGGTTTGCACCGGTGACAATTCTTCCATCGACAACAGTGTAGTCGGCCAATGGTTCTGGTGGTGCTGAGTAGTTTGCACCCACCTTGATGGCCAAATCTTCGATCGAAGTAATGTTCTTTTCCTCCATGAGTTTCTCTAACCCGAAGACTTTTTCACCAGCATTGGTGAATCCGGTAATGTTTTTACCTTCCACCAACAACTTGCCAGACTTGGTGTCACGAATGGCAGCGAAGATTGCTGGACCATGGCAGACAGCAGAGACGACACCACCATTGATCCATATCTTTTCAGCAACATCACGTAAACCAGTTGCTGTTGGGAAGTCAAAGACAGTACCGTGACCACCGGCTGCGAAAAAGATTTTGTATTCATCAGGGTTGACTTCTGAAGGCTTCTTGATTTTCTTTAAGTTGATGTTGTAGTCGGAGTGCTTGTCATTGAAGATAGCTTCAGAGTCGCCGTCCAAGGCTTCTTTTTGAATGGAGTGTTCGTCATAACCAAAAGTACCGGTTTCTGAGACGAAGTCTACGTCAAAGCCGTTGGCCTTAAAAACTTCGAATGGGTGGATTGCTTCGGTAGCATACAAACCAGTTTTGAGACCGTCAGGGTAGAATTGTTCGTTGTAAGAAGTGACTGCTAATAATACTTTTGACATTGTTGATAAATTGAGTTGATGACGAATTTGGGGACTTAGGGGCAGATCGCAGCGCTATTTATAGAGTTGAATTGGTGGCTGCTTCTCACGCCATTGCCAAACGGTTGCTAAATATGAATGCGCACGCATGATGTGACGCAACTGTATAGCAGAGCGTAGAGGCGAGTAGAATCGGTGCGACAAATCTTGCGAAGACTAGCGTTGCCGAAACGAGGGGTTGTAGCAATTATACACACTTCCGCGATTCTATCAACTTCCATTTTGCTTGCACATAAGACAAGTTGCAACCATAGTGTCATGTTCCACCCCTGTACATGTGCGCTAATTTAAACGCTCAAATCTGCCAAGGCGGGACAGTTGCGATCGGCTAAATACGTCTAATTACGTAAAGGTAACCTCAGTTACTCGTTTGAGCGCTTCATATATTTTCCGCCTCTATTTAGTTGAATATATCGACAAGGGTGGACCGAGTCACTTGTTGCTTCATAACGGACATCAGGAAAGCTGGCTCCTTCGTTGCTTGGTCCTATTCGTAATTGCCATCACCTATTCAAGCAGTCTTTTCAATTGCCTTCTCAGGCTCGTTGAAGTAGTGATGGTTGAGCCATCTGAACCCTTGACCTAATTGAGCAGCTTCGTTAACAACGTGACATCCAAATAACAAGTAGTTTTGAGGTGTGACAGCCAATGCATATTTCATGAACACTATTGAGTACAAAATCAATGAACCAGTCATTGGACCACTAATCAATTCAGGATCTTTTTTCAAGTCAAGAACAGCCGCCACAGGGATACCGAAGTTGGAAACTGGTCCCCAAAAATGGGTGGTACAAACGTACCTGAGCGACTGTTTGGAGAATAAAAAGTCAGTAAATTTCTTAAATCCCGACATGTTTGATGATAAGTTCCGACTAGTCGTTCAGGGTGTTTAAATGAAGTTTTTTCGAGATCTACGGTAGAAGGTACTCCGCAGTCACGTGCGCTGGCCCGTGAAGACCCGAAACTTTAATTGTTTGGGGGATGGAGGGGTATTAGAGTTTTATATGGTTTAAAAGTACATAATAATATATAATTAATCTATAAGTCTCGAATGTAGGGTACAAGTGTGAAAAATAGATAGACATGATAGTTTATTGTAGCTGAACTCTAGCACACAAGACAGGGTGCATGCTCAGAACATATCGGATGGTGGTAGCGGTTGAATCAGACTATTTTTCACACTATTTTGAACTTCTTCGTCCGGTGATAGTTCCAGTGCCGGTTGAGGATTTGAGGGATCCAAAAATGGCGCATTTCCTCTTTGAACTCCACCTTGAAACAAATCTGGTGGCGCATTGGGTCTTGCTTCGAAGCCATCAGTTTCGTATTGCGGCACTTCGAACATGAAGTTGTTTGTGATGATTGGATTCTGATCGAATGCTTGAGACACCGCAGGTGGCTGCATCAATGGTGCCATATCATCGGTGTTCAGTCTCAGCTTCGGGTTTCTAGTGTGTTCAGGTAACTGCTCCGAAGAGTTTGAAGACTCAGTTCTCCATGTATTATAACTCTGACTCTGGTTTAATTGAGGCATGTTGAACACATCATGATCTTGGGGATTACCATGAGAGCTCTCCATCTGTTTACTTTGCTGATTAGAGAGCGATCCACTCTTGTAGCCCTGAGTATTTGGCCTGTAAGACAGTCTCGAACCTTGTTGGCCCGCTTGATGCGATTGTTTACCACCATCATCGCTGGGTGAGCTCAAAAATTGAGGCAAGTTTTCGGGGTTTGTAATCCAGAATGGGTCATTGAGATTGAACCCGTACAACTGAGTAAACTTGAGATTATTGTTCTGGTCATCCCAAGAATTGTTGAGCTGTAATGAGTTCAGTTGAGGAAATTGTTGAAATCCTTGATCCAATTGCTGCAGTTGATGATGTTGATGATGTTGCTGCTGCTGCTGCTGCTGTTGATGTTCTTGATGTTGTTGATGTTGTTGCTGCTGCTGTTGCCGTTGCTGTTGCTGCTGCTGTTGCTGCTGTTGCTGATAGAACTCTTGCGGCGTTCTCTGGTTGTGAGCTCCACTACCATCGTTCATAAGTGCAGCATCAGTATTAGGATTGTGCCTCTGTTGTTTGCTGTACTTTTTGGGCTTTTCAGATTGATCCGAGTCCTTCCTTTTAAGAGGCACATCGCTAGCTTGCTTTTCATATATCAGTTTGATATGATTTGATATCTTGTGAATTAAATATGTAACATTGGAGGGCCATAACTTTGATGTTGAGTTCAAGAGAATTGACACTCTTTTGTCGAAATTAAGCAAAGAATTGAAGTTCAATTCTAAGAGCCTCAAGAACTCATTGTTGAGAAGAGTATCTTTCTTCTCTTTGTTTTTGACGAAATCTTGATATTTGTAATGCAAAAATGTGAACACAACAATAATACCCTGGTATATTGACGAATTTAGGAAGGGGAAGTAAATTCTGAATAACTTGCCAAACTTGATGGTTGAATTCACGTTGTTGCGGAAAGCCTGCTGAGATTCGCCCATCACCTCAATTTTCTCAACTCCACTGGTACTGGAGATTCCTTCATCAGGTGGTAAATCGAAAGTTGGATCTTGTTGGTTGTGCAAAACAGTTTGATGGCCTAGCAGCTGAGGATTGAAGATTGTATCAGTTGAGTCACTTTCTTTTGGAGCTTGTACGATATCTTCTTCAAGAGACTCGCTCAAATCATGACCTCCCAATTTTGTTTGAAAATGGAAATACTTCTTGATGAAAATATTCAAGAAGGATTCAATAAAGTAGTTCAAAAGCTCCAAAAATTTCAAGATGGACTTTACCAAGTTTTTGATTATTGTATCGTACTGGTCTATCTTTTCGAACTTATTGACAAAAGGCTCAAAGAGTTTGGCCTTACTTATATGTAATATTATCAAGTCCATCATGATATTTGTTTTATCCACTTTCAAGCAGTCCTCTTCAGATTTGGGCTTTTCAAGCGAAGCATCGAGCGATGTCAGCTCTTCTTCTTCTTTGTCTTCACTTCTATACTCGTTACTAACAAACCATTCTAACAATTCAATTTCCTGCTCAAATTTGGCGTTGAGTTTGAGCAAATCGTCAATTGTAAAGTCAATCATGAAATTTTCAATAAGCATCGAGTTTGAGAGCCTCAAACATTCACTGAGACCTATTTTGAGTACCACCTGAGTGGTCTTCCTATCTAAGTTCAAGGATGATTGGGAATCGGACAAGGTGGAACTTTTCAACACAATTGAGTTCACTTGAATAGATATTGGGTTGGGCCTTCCAAGGATAGAACAGACTTGACACGTGAGGCATTTTAAGGCAAAAAAGACTTTATACCTGAATATGTCTATTTCTTCGTCCTCGTCCGGATCGTCATCATTTTTCAATTTGGACTGGCTCTCGGATTCACCTTGGTTTTTGAATCCTATACTGTCCACTTTGGTATTTTTGTTGGTCGAGTTGATGGTGCGGAATCTTCCCATAACATGCAAACCAATGGCATATGCGATCCCACAGCAATGGAACATCATAGACCAACACTCCTCATATCGTTGTTCAATAAAGTACCACTCGGTACAAAGTATATAAGCTTGGATAGTCAATATGGATTCGTTTATCAAGTTGTGCCTTAGTTTTTCGAACTCATGGTGAAGCACGGTTTCTGAAAGATACCTCTTATATTTACTTAGCAAATGAATTGCAGATGGTGGTAGGAGATTCAACTCAATGAACTCTGATGGGGTCAACTTTTGTAATGACAAGAGTAGTATCATGTAAACCAAAAGTAAATCATCGTCATTTTCCCACTCCATATCCTTGATATTCTCATGATTCGTTATAAATTCCAATACTCGACTCTTTGATATATACGTTCCGTAATATGAGTTGTTTTCGAAGAAAAGCTCGACTAGCCTCACCAAAATGTTGAAATTCAATTTCCGCAGCTCGTAGTATGTGTAGGAATCCGAGCTAATATCGGGATCATCGAACTTGTGGAGAAAATAGACCAACTTCGGCAATTCCTTTTTGGAGAGACTTTGCTCGACCAAACTGTTTGATTCATCGTTCTGGGACTTTTCAAAGTCAAACGTCAATTTAGTATCGAACGAAGAAGAGGAGTTGATAGAAGTCGAATCAGTGTTACTACTACTCGTGCGATTCTTTTTCCCCTTATTTTTCTTGTCGTTAGGAAGTGCCAGGGCATTCGCACTTTTTGCAGGCTTATCTTCGGCGCCAGGAGAGCCCTGTTGCTTCAATGACTCTATCATGAATGATGACGATTGCGGACCATAGTATTTTTCTCCCTCTTCAGTGGTCTCCCCTGATATTTGAATTGGGTCTGGGGCTTGATTGATATCATTTCGTGATGAAGAATGTTTTGGTTCCTCATTTTGAGTTATATCATCTCTTGAAGGAATCGATTCACCACTGACTCCATGCGTGGATCGCCTGAAAAGTTCCGCATGCAACTTATTATTGGCCTGTGTCAATTGTAAATTCTCATTTTTGAGCGATTCTAATTCATGACGTAATGATAGATTTGCTGCATTCGCGTGCGTCAATCCCAAATATTGTTCACCCAATAGTGGTTTGGATGCACGATACGGATTTTCTTGATAATGCGGAGAAATGTCGAGTGAGTGCGGTCCTGGGTTGCGCGATGCAGACAGATGCGAATCGGAAGCATCATAAGAAGACGACTTTGGTGCGAAAGGTTCTCCTCCTTCCAAAGAGTCTTCTATGTCGTTCTCATTGATCTGTATATTCCTAAAGGTGGAAGGAAAGTGACATGGAATCGACCTTTTCATACATTGATTGCATGGTTTCTTTTTGTTACATTTTATTTTCTTCCTCCGACATGAAACGCACGAAATCGGAAAGCTTTCCGAAGCTGTGGTTGACTTTTGTGATTTTTGGCTTTTATCGTCGCTGAAGTACACGTCTGTTTCCGGTTTTACCCCACGGAACTGTGACTGATTCATATTCGATGAGGCTCAATTGATTTTAAGGTTTGAGGTATGTGTGAAAATTGATCCCAAGTTGCGAAATTTGATGACCAAAAAAGGATCTAGAATATTTTACAAAAGTGCTCGTGGCCTAGAATTCTATCAAAAATAATTTCGTTGGCTTGATGGCTGTAAGAAGATAATGGAATGTAAGCGCACCGAAGAGTGGTTAAATGGCTGGTTTATGTATCCGATTTGAGCAAATTGAATTGTGGTTGTATGCAAGGATGGTTATGAGACGAATTTTTAGCAATAAGTGATAGCTTCTGCCAGATTGAGAATGTCGTGAGATGCGATGTCGCTTTTAGTAGTTAGTAGTTTAGACTATGCTTTCTTCTCTCCTATATTCTTGCTCTGAACTGATGATGGGGTAAGGGTTGTCTATTGTCTATGAGATGTTTTTCAGACTAGGTGCAAAAGAAAGACAAGTTTCAAATTTGATACTGCTGTGAACCTAACAAAATATAGCGAATACTACTTAGCTGGTCTAGTTGATAGGAAGTGGATTCACTGCCGAATTCACATACATATATATATATATATTATGTGTGTCTGGAATTTTGGTGAACCGTTGATGATGTTCGATTTTGTGGAAATTTCTCGAATAATATTCACTATATCCGCAGCTTTGTTTATAATTGCTAGTACTAATACTGAGTACAAGGGCTATCCTGCAATAGTCACTGCTTTTTTTCCAAGATGATTGAAAATTAATATGGAGCGTCGGCCGTTAAATATTCACAAAATTTGCTTGGATTTGACATGAACGGACTTCCATGAACAATAATACTCACCCAGATGCTAATATAATATTTTTATTAGTGTGATTAACAATAAGGTATATACCGTTCGAGAGGAAAATTAAGGCTTACACCGAACCTAATCTAATTTCCAAGTTTGTAATAGTGAGACAATTGACTCCACACGTTCAAAGCGCTTCCTCTACAATAAACGTACTCCTAATTTTACTATGATTTGCCAACTATTCATGTTATATATTTTTTTTTTTCGAGTGTCTAGGACGGAAGTCCGAGACACTAGCTGAGGCGACCAATTTATGTGAGGGCTTCGGGGAAAGAATAAACTAGCCAGACCAATATAGAGCGTGGGGACCGAAAAAAGTTGTCTGAGAATCAACACATAGTTGCGCGAGCTTACACCCGACTGGTAACTGAGAGCAGTGGGCGAAACCTATGTTAAGGCTTTATTGTAAGAAAACAAACTACACATGCATGCCTTGATCATCACAAGAACAGCTCAACAATCCGCTTTTTTGCATATAACGAAGGATACATGTTCCCCTGATTACCCGAATGGAATTAGGGTTTCAAAAAGAAACCTGCGAAAGGTTCTGCCGACAATCCTTAATCACGTTCCTATTTTTTTTGCCCACAATTTAAGTTATCAGACACTCACGTATGACATCAACGTACGTAAGGGATTCTCCTGCGTATTGCTCACGGAACATCTATGAATCCATTTAGTCCCCTTCGACATAAATGAAGGTATTATAAACTAGATAATCCTTTTAACGAGGTCACGCAACAAATGAAGCCGAGGTGGCTTAGAGCTCGGGGCCGACCACATCTCAAAATGGGTTTTGGGTCAGAACAAACTTGACGCAGTACATGTTAGGATTGAATGCCGTGTGCTAGCGATCATTTATTTTTTTGTGAGTGGCAGTGGTTGCTTGCCGTTTGACCATGCACCGCTGTATTATGAGAGCATACATACCATTAGTGCATCGACGACGTCATAATCGCATCTACTTACGTGGTTATCTTTCGACACAGGAATAATGGCTCCATTGGCCAAGTTGCCGAAGCGAAACTACTCTTGGGCATTTGGCTCGACTAAATTTTGAGACATTTTCGTTGGATCACACTGCGATGCTTCAACGTTTGACGTTCATATCATACAAGTGTAGCACATATAGCGGAACCAATTATAGGGAAAGCGTATCCTAATCCCATGTAAAAGTGACAAGTAAGGGTTCCGACAAAGGCAGCGCTCGTGAACTTCTTACTTGAGCTTCTATAGTGTTATTATCGATTGGTTCACACCCATCTCGATTTCATACCTGCATGTAGCGAATAGGGGGCTTGTCTGGGACACGATCCTTATCAGTACGATCCGAATTGTACACAATCGAATTGTAGCTTTTCTTCATAGATGACCACCACCGTCAAGGAACCGTATTATACCTCATCCGCGCATTCCATCAAGTCATCAAATTCCCAATTCTACTCATTCATCAGTCATGATATCCCACCCATATCTCCCAAATCGTTGTTAAGAGCACCTAGTTTTGATTACGCCGCGTCAAACTGTCAAAATTCACAAGTCAGAAAGAGGTCTAGTTCAATAGAACCATACTATGTGAAGCTGCCAAAGATTAGCTCGTTGACACCAGTGATTACCAGCTTGTATAAGTATGAGTATGGGCTGAACTCTGGCTCTGACGAATGTGCGATTGTTTCCGATAACGAGGAGGAAGAGACTGATAACGATATAAAAAGTATTACAAAACACCCAAACATCGCGCCGCCTGACTCCTCCTGTAGCAGATTCCACAGGAAAGTTTCTGATAACTATGAAACTAATGTAGATTATGAGATTGAAGATGAGTTCGCGTATGATTCCAGAAAAATCGGCGCATACTCAAGCTCGCTGATTCTGAACTCGTTTCCTCCACACGTACACAACTTGGAAGATGTGAATAACTCAAGGTATGAAAGATCGCAAAACCCTAATATTCTTATCAATCCGGTTGCAAGATCTGTTTCTATCACCACTCTTCCTCCTCAGTGTAAGCTATCGTTCGTTAATGATGCGTTCCAAAACACAGGGAAATGTAACAATATTCGTGACGATTACGATTATTCTCTGAAACCAGAATTCTTGGTTTAATGTGTAGTAGATATAGAATCAA
This sequence comes from Suhomyces pyralidae, assembly GCA_003706505.3. NCBI lineage: Eukaryota > Fungi > Ascomycota > Pichiomycetes > Serinales > Debaryomycetaceae > Suhomyces > Suhomyces pyralidae. The sequence continues at coordinate 665,476 of PPLO03000003.1, read as the reverse complement.
CCTAATATAGTCTGAATTCAGAGTTGAGCCCGTAAATATAGATAATGATGATTGCAGCCATTTAAAAGGGTATACCAACCTTTGCACGTGACGCACCAGAGTATTTCATCTCATCAAGGCATCACCGGTAATTGAGTCAGCTTTAGCTCGTCAGGTTACCAGTATGAATAGTAATGAGACCTACCAGGAATACCAGCATTCGTTCGACACAGGTGAGAACGTTAACAACCTATTCAATTTGCCAACCCATCTTCCTAATAATGAACCTCATAATGATAATCCTCAGAACCAGATAGAAGGAAGCCCAGTCACCCACGAACAACCAAATGACGAAGAAAAGTACGTAGACGAGGAGCATGTGACGGATTCACAAACATCCTCCTCGCAGCCTATTTATATTCAAGGCACAAATATATCTTTACAAACAGAAGAAGACATCAAAAAGTGGATCGAAGAGCGTAAAAAGCGATGGCCCACTCGCCAAAACGTGGCCATGAAACAAAGCCAGGAGGAAAATAACCAGAACGGTACTAAAAGAGGAGCTCCAGATAATAACGCCAGTCCCAAAAAGAAAGCCAAGAATGTATGTCGATTTTTCCAGCAGCACGGGCATTGCAAATTCGGCAATAAGTGCAAGAATTCACATGAGGCTCCACCCAAATCTAGCAGTGGAGTCACTTTGACCAACGAATTCGATAGCACGCATTTCAAAAGACAGATCAACGGGGTTCCGGTGCTTATACCCAAACTCTACTCGCAAAGACCCACACTGTCAGCCAGCAGCACCAGTCTATTTAAAAGCTTAGTTAAGAAAGAGCACTATGAAAACGAAAACTCAATCATACTAGACTTTGTTCAGTTCTTAGATCAAAAGGGATTGATCAATCACGACGTCATGAAGAAATAAAATATGTAAATAAACCATATATTTTTATAAAAAATAGCCATATTTAATATAAGTCTCCATCATACTTTTTAGCAGCCTCCACCATGATACTGCACTGCTTTGCAATTTCTCCCAATTTCCCAATAACAAGCTGGTTTCCGTGATAAAACCCATATATAGAATAGCTAAGACCTACCTCTTTACAGAAGTCGATCACGTAAGGCTGCACTCTTCTAAACTGGTGTCTGGGCAACCTTGGAAACAAGTGGTGGATTGCCTGAAATTGCAAGCCACCATGCAAAAAGTCTAGCCATTCAGGACAGTCGACATCCATAGTAGTTCTTAGTTGTCTAGAGACAAATGATTCACTGACTCCCAAGTCTGATGTGGACATGGCAAAGTGTGAAAGTGTGATCTGGACATGGACCAACATCGTGGCAACATGACTGACCATGACATACAAGAGTCTGTTCCAGTTTCCTTCGATTGACTTGTAGATAAGCAAGTAGAAGAACCAGTACACGAAAAAACCCAATCCTGCCAATTCGAAGTACCTGAACCAAGCGGCTTTTCCTTGCCTAGGACCTTCACCTTTAATCAAGTGAGTCCATGACAAAACATATAGGTTGAATCTGCCAAAACACAAAAGAGGGTAGTACATGAAATCCTGGATGGGGATGGTGACTTTGGCCACGGCGTCCATCCAAAGCGTTTTTTGATAGTATGTGGAGTAGACATTTTCAAAGAGTCGGGTGCTCACAGCAAAGAACGGAAGGTGCTGGATATCTGGATCGTGCACGGGATCGTTGGTGATCAAGTGATGGACATTATGGTTTCTCTTCCACCAGCCCACACTAAGACCTCCACACCAGTCTGCTACTAACATACCAATCAAGTTGTCTATTTGGTAGTTGTGTGTGATGGCTATGTGACCGGCATCGTGGACTATAAACGTCATCTGCTGCCATGTCATGCCCATGAACAACGCACTAAGGGTCAAGAAGTTCAACTTCAAGAACGAAAACGAATAAAGCAAAAGCGAGCTGATTTTGATAAACTCACGTCCATAGTCCCAGTAATTACACTCGTAAAATCCACGGTCCTTGACAATTTTATGGAGCTCATGGTACTTTTCACGCAAATGCTCTTGCGTCTTGTAGTCCAACGAAGGAAGACTCAGTAAGTCTTTTTGGGCTAAGCTGTGGTCATACGATTGGGTAAGAGCCTGAGGATCAACTATAGTTTTTGTTTCTTTGAGCACAGGGTAGATCTCGTCTCTATTCTCCTCAGTCAATAACTGGTTCTGGGGCACCACGGGCGTGACACTGCCTTTGGGATACCCGATCCCACTATACTCGATTTCAATGATGGAGCTATTGGCAGAGCTGCTTGAGTTCTCCACTTCTTCAGTTGTCACTGTTTCTTCTCGCTTTTCTTTTGAATTCAATGCTGTCTCCTCGTACACTCCACAGCTATTTCTCTTGTAAATAGCACCTTGTATTGGAGGCAATAAGTTGTCCCAATGATAGTCGATCCTACCCACCTTCCATCTCTTGAACATATCCACTGTTTCCTCGCTGTGGTACGCAAGCATTTCATCTGTGGCATCTCTTCCGACCATATGGTACACAGCCTTCTGTCCACCAGGGTGCTTGTCCAACCAGCGGGTCAAGTTCAAGACATTGTCTTTATATATCACCACAGCATTACCCCTGGCAATTAGATCTATGATCTCATCACGCTGTAAAACTTTATCTACCACCATAGTGCAAGTTGTGTTAAGCCTTTAAGAGAAAACAAATATGTAAGCGAATTTGAGACGTGCTTTTTTTTACGTATTTTTCGGGCGCTCAAACATCCAATCAGATCCATAACTAAGAATGAACTGACTAAATAACCACGAAATTCATATGGTTACTAAGATCTTATATGCCTCAAGATGCTACTGGGTTGTTTGTTCTAGTTTATTAGTCTATACAGCGTCTTTGAAACAGATGTTCAAGATCTCGTAGGCAGCAGGTAATATAATAGGGACAAAGAAGTTGTCGTTCAAATCAGAAGTGGCTTCCAAGATACCAGCGATCAATACCGACACGAACAAGTTCTCCCAGTTTTTATTGACTGAAAAGTAGGTTTTAGGGTACTTTTCGACAAGGTAGTAGTCGATAGCACAAAGCGTACCAAACGTACTGACAACAAATGCTATGGTTCCTTGCACCGATTTTTGGCTGCCTTTCCACTTGATGGTGCCCCATTTTTTTCCCACAACCGATGCAAAGGAGTCTCCCAAGCCCAAGGCGGCAATTCCCATGTATCTAATGATGGTCACTTGGCCTAGCAATACGTAGTCGTATACTATTGGAGTGGTGATACCCACGAGCAAGTAGATGTACGACAAGTTGAGTGGTCCTTTCAAGTCTTTTTCGTCTTGAAACTGCACAAGCTTATCTTGTAAAAACTTGCCGATAAAAGTAAGGTGGCTGACTCTAACAATCTCAACCACCAAGAATAAAACCACGGCTCCCAACAAGCAAATTAATGTGAATTCGGCTTGGTCTATCAAAACCTTAGGTGATATTAGCAATATCAACAAGATGACAGCGTGCCATATTTTTCTTCTGATATTCAAACTGAGTCTATCGACATTATAAAACACCACTGGAACAGCCACCGCCAAGATACCTATCCAGTTTTTGAGCAAAGACAACTTTTGTTCGTCTTCAAAAATGTACGAGTATAGCCACAAGGCAGCGTTGTCTGCATTCAAAACTGGTTTTAATTGAAAGTTGGTCAAGAAGTAGAAACTGACACCAAAGACTCCCATGATGACAAACCCAGGAAGAAGTGCGTACAACGGATAAACTACCAATACTGAAGTCAAAAGACTTATAAGCAATTTCTGAAATATCAGAAGTGGCAAGAACTCTTCGTTCAATCCCACGTTGAACAACAAGTTAATGATCATCAAAGTCAACAACTGGATTTCCGATTTTCTGAAACTCGTATTTTTGGCCGTTTCATTTGCTTTGAGTTCAAGTTTTCCATCGTTTATATAGTTCAAAACCCAAAGTAGGACACCGTGAGCAACACTTATTTGGACAAATCTAAAAGTAGAAATTTCAGTACTCTCGTTGTACATTTCGTAGAAAACCACACTGGAGAGCAATCTGAATAACGGATTCAACCTGTCGACAATATAGTAGTTCAAGCACACGTTAATCAAAAAGAACAGCGGACTCTGGTGCACTATGTTCACAAATACTGGTAGCAATACACTGTAGATGTATCCGAAGTCAGGCAAGACTTTTCTGGTCTCATCATCCTGTTTAGCTCTCCAATAACTGGAGAAAATACCAATAAATACACCGATGGCATTGAAGCTCAAAACAGGTAAAAGAGTTTCCAAATTTTCAAACTTTTCCAAATTGAGATATATCAATTGTAAAAGGTATCCGAAAGCTAAGAGCTGAACAAAATAAAGCAAATTGAGGTTCTCGTTGAGAAAATCCTGTACTGTGTAGATCACTCTCATGATAAAGACCGAGTCGCTATAATCGTCGTCCTCTTCCACAAGCTCTCCTTCTGGAGCCTCCGCAGGAACTTCAGGCTCGCTTTTAGGAGGCTCGATCACGGCGATATTTTCATCGTTGACTGTCACGTCGCTGTTTTGGAACACCTTTGCCGTAGACTTACTGACGTTGGCTGAGGTTGGCCCGCTATTTCTACCACTGCGGGTTTTTCTGGGACCCATCTTGTTTGTCTTGAAGAATACACTTAAACAGCTAAAATATATTGTCAAGATATACGATGCAGGTCACGTGACTAGATAAGGGTCTTGTCACTACGAATAGAATACTAGAAAGGTGATATTCGGGAAATAACCTACAGTTTCAGCGTGAGACCTGTATATACCAATATGATATGTAGATTTAAGCCCCTTGCCGACCTCAAATGAAAGGCAAATGTGCTACTTCGTGTACAGATTTGGAAGTGAATCATATTTGATCAATCCGACTGGCCTCGTGATGAGTCACGAGACCGGTGATCATTAACAGGAGACGAGCTCAGATGAGAAGACGCGACGCGACAGCTTGTGTAGTTGCACTTTTGGAGTAGTAATAGTTGATAGATAGAGCAATGCATATTAAGCGAATCACTATTCAAGGCTTCAAGACTTATAAGAATACCACAGTTATTGACCTAATATCCCCCCACCATAATGTGGTGGTGGGAAGAAATGGATCAGGTAAATCCAACTTTTTTGCTGCAATTCGATTTGTATTATCGGACGCCTACACCCATATGACTCGAGAAGAAAGGCAAGGGTTGATCCACGAAGGTTCAGGAACGATCATGTCGGCGTATGTGGAGATTGTCTTTGATAACACAGACGGAAGGTTTCCTCTCAACAAGACCGAAGTGGCCATACGTAGAACCATTGGGTTGAAAAAAGACGATTACTCGTTGGATGGCAGATCGGCGACGCGTTCAGATATCATGAACTTGCTCGAGAGTGCTGGGTTCTCTCGCTCCAACCCATATTATATTGTTCCTCAGGGAAGAATCACCAGCTTGACCAACTCTAAGGCTAGTGAAAGATTGACTCTTTTGAAAGAAGTCAGCGGAGCCACTGTGTTCGAAAATAAGTTGAAAGAGTCTATGAGGGAAATGAACAACTCCAATTACAAAAAACAAAGAATTGACGAGACCTTGCACTCTATTGATGAACGACTTTCGGATTTACAAATAGAATCTAGTGATCTAAAAGAGTTCCAAGGGTTGGAAAAGAACAAAAAGATCTTGGAATACAACTTGTTTGACCGAGAATTCAACGATTTGCAGGAGTCGATTGAAGATATAGAGCAAAAATACGAGCAGCTCATGACTGAATCTCAGGATGATTTGAAGGAGTTGGATAATCGTGAGAAGCTTTGTTACCAATTAGTAGAAACTATAAACAATCTCAAATTGTCACTCAAAGTATCCAAGTTGGAGAAAGAACAAACTGATTTGGACTTCAACCAACTATTGAAACGCAAAGCCGACAAGGAAATCGTATTGAATGAGTTCAAGGATAGGTTAGAAAACTCCAACGAAAAATCTGCTCAGGTGCATACCATGATCGAACAGTACGAACAGTTAATTAAGCAGCACGAAAGCTATATTTCCAAGTACAAACCGGACTTTGCTAGCTTGCAGAGCGAAGAGGCCAGCTTGAAAACCAAGCTCTCAAACCTAATTATAAAGCAGAGGGCACTCTATTCTAAACAAAATAGAAGTCTGAAGTTCGACTCGAAGAAACAAAGAGATGGGTGGTTGAATAAGGAGATTTCCAGTATCAAGAAAAAGATCCAAACCAAAGACTTTGAGATTAATCAGGTCAATCTGGAGATTAGAAGTCACGAACTTGCGACAGAAGAAATCGATCAGCAAATACAGAAATTGAACGACGAAATCAACAACGAGTCCCACTTGCAATCTATACGGGAGCTTAACTCTACCATAAGAGAATTGAAGTCAAAACTTAATGTCTTGAATGATCAAAGAAAGACCATATGGAGAGACGAGATCAGGTTAAGGGGAGTTTACGATTCCGTCAGTAACGATTTGAATAACGCAAGTAACTTGGTCAATCAAACAATGGACAGAGCACAAGCACAGGGTCTTGAAGCTGTGAAATCGATAACGGCAAAATTCAATTTGGGCGATAACGTATATGGTCCATTATCAGATTTATTCAATGTGAATGAGAAGTATAAAACTGCCACTGAAGTCATTGCTGGAAATTCCTTGTTCCATATTGTTGTCGATAATGACAATACCGCATCTTTGCTTATGGATGAGCTTATCAGAACAAAGGCTGGTAGAGTTACTTTCATGCCTCTCAACAGGATAGAAGTTACTGCAGTTGAATTTCCTGATAGTAACGAACACCAATGTATACCATTGATAAAGAAATTAAAGTTCGATGATAAAGTTGCAAAGGCCATAAAGCTGGTTTTCGGCAGAACTATAGTTTGTCATGATCTACAAACAGGCTCAGAATTAGCAAAGCAATTCAAGTTGTCAGCAATTACTTTGGATGGTGATCGTGCAGATACTAGAGGTGTAATTACTGGTGGCTTTAGAGACTACAAAAAGTCCCGAATTGATGCCTTGAAAGCACAAACAAAGAAGAGAAAAGATTTACAAAAGGTTGAGTTGGATTTGACTAAATGTACTGAAGAAGTTACCTCAGTGAATCAACAAATTAGTTCCTTAAACAGTGAGTTACAACTTAGTATAAGGGACTTGGACAAGCTTCAGTCGTCGCAAGAGCCCAACAAGATCAAACTCTCACAAATAACCAACAAAAAGTTCAACTTGGAGCAAGAGATAAAGACCTTCAAATTCAATTTGAGTTTATTGAAAACAGCTCAAGATAACTTGAACACCAGCTTGAAACAGCACGAAGCGGAATTAAATTCCAGCTTTACCCAAATCTTAACACCCGAGGAGGTTTCGACTTTGGAGCAATTGAATAAGCAAATCAGTCTAACTGAGAGTAAATTGGATCAAGTGGTAAGTAAGATATCGGAGATTGAAACCAATATTGTATCGTACGAATCTGAATTGAACAGTAATTATAAGCCGCATTTGCAAAAGTTGTTGGAAGAGCAAAACTTTTTGATCAAAGGATCGACGGCCACCATTGATTTGGACGAGTTAGAGCAAGAGATCGAGTCTTTAAACATCCAATTGGATACAGCGGAATCCAGAATTCAAAAGGTAACTGATGAATATAATCAACTTGAAGATGAAATCACCAAGAGCGAGGCCTCCTTGCAGAAAGCAAACGACCAACAGATCCATCTTCTTAAAAAACTTGACAAATTCTCCAAGGCATCGGAGAGAACATTGAATAAAAAATCGATTTTAGCTAATAGAAGTGAGGAATTGCAGAAAAAGATTAGAGACTTGGGTGCTTTACCAGAAGAAGCGTTCCAGTCGTCAAATTATGACGAATATGATTCGGAGCAGTTGTTGAAGCAATTGAATAAAGTTAATGAAAAGCTAGCCAAATACGCACATATCAACAAAAAGGCATTGGAGCAATACAATACGTTTACCAAACAACGTGATGAATTGGTAGAGAGAAGAGAAGAGTTGGAGAAATCACATGAGTCTATTGAAAACTTGATAAAGAATTTGAAGATGCAAAAAGATGAGGCTATAAGGAAGAGTTTTAAACAAGTTGCAAAAAGCTTCCATGACATTTTTGAAAGTTTGGTCCCGTTGGGAGTGGGTAATTTGATAATGCAAAAGAGTGTATCTGAAGATGAACAAGAAGTTAATGCTGAAGATGTTGATGTCGATGCAGACGTGGATATGTCGGCGAGTTCGGAAGTAGACGGCGAAAGTCAGGGTATACAACATACTAGCATTGATAACTACATTGGAGTTTCGATTTCTGTGTCGTTTAACTCCAAGCACGACGAACAGCAGAGAATCGAACAACTTTCAGGAGGACAAAAGTCGTTGTGTGCTATTGCCCTTATCTTGGCTATTCAAAAGTGCGACCCAGCACCATTCTACTTGTTTGATGAAATCGATGCAAATCTAGACACCCAGTATAGAACTGCAGTTGCAGCCAAGATAAACGCGTTGTCCAGCCAGGCGCAGTTTATCTGCACAACCTTCAGGCCTGAGATGTTGCGCGTGGCAGATAAGTTCTACGGGGTGATGTTTAGTAACAAAGTAAGTACGGTGTCCGAGATCAATCGTGAAGAAGCTTTAGGCTTCGTTGAAGGTCAACAACATCGCTAGAATAATATACGTAAACATACATTAACGCTCGCGCACACCGTCAATTTCTATTTTCGACTAATTTGATTTTGTGTTACGGGCCGAGGAACCCTAGAATTGGTAGCTACATGCACGCCTGGGACAGCTGGCAGTTCAGCAAGATAATTCCCTCAGAAAATATTGGTGCTTAATTTACCCCACCTCGTCCTAATTGGGATCTAAGCCCCATCGTTTTAATTGCACCTAATTATAGTTGTGGTTACAACTCCGAGACAATTTTGGCTTGCTTCGGAGATACCTGATGATGTGGGTGTCCAGTTGCGCGGCCGGTGTGAATCAAGGCTGTGACAAAATGACCGCCCATATGCTAGACGATATGGGAGGATGACTCGCTGCGTTTTGTGCCTTGAGTGGTCAGACTGACTGGTCAGGGATTAAGGCAAGGACGGTTTTGGCTGTGTATCACGTGGAAGTGTTGTCAAGAGTATGCTCGCCCCCAGCTCGTCTACGGCTCCGACTGATTGGCCGACCTTGCGCTCGCTTTACGTTCTGCTCGCTACACCAATTTATTTTTAGTTAGCCTTGTGCGCACAATCATTTAGCGTGATCTCGCCGCTTCCAGTTTCATTGTGTATTTTTTTCCAATTGAAAAGTTGTTGAGTATAAATAAACAGCCGTTTGTATACAAACTTGATCTACTCACTAACACGAATAATGGTATGTATTATCGTATATACAGTCTGGAATTGATATTCTAACTACTCAAGTCATATCAACAAGGTCCACCACAAGGTTACTACCAACAAGGCCCACCACAAGGTGGTTACTACCAACAACAACCTCAACCTATGTATGTTCAACAACAACCGCAACAAAACGGGGGAGGGTGCTGTTCATCTTTCTGTGGATGTTGTGCCGCCATCCTCTGTTGTTGTTGCGCTGAAGAGTGTATCGGAATGTTGTGTATGTAGACCATACAACCTACATGAGATGACCAGAACACTGAAATGAAATCAGAAAACAAAAATACAAAATGCAAGCAGAATGAATTACTAGGATAGACTTGTACGTAATTCATCCGTGGATTTTCATGGAATACGCGGTTTTCACTATATTAGTGTAGTTTGAGCAAATGAGATGTATCAACACACCTCAACACTCTAGTATAATACAAGCGAATAGAGATTACCCAATACGTAGAATCGAATATTGCAATTTCAAACAATTGTGTTCAGCAGAGGACTTGAATCACTGTGTTCAATGTAAACATCCTAGCACTTTAAAGCATGGCACCTTCACTGAGAAACCGCTCCTCCTGCCGCTGCCAGACAGCAGAGTATAACCAACAAGTTGCCAAGCATGTTCTTATCTGAGTCGTAGCAGTTGGTGCCTCGGCAGAATCCGAAGCACGACCCGCAGTCGCTGCAACAGTCCCCACACTGGTTGTCATCGCTTTTCAACGGCTGCGATATTTCAGATTCTTGGAGCGAGCGTGAAGATGAGCTGCGTCTCGGCACAGGAGGTGCGGTTGCCGTGTATGCGGGAGGGGCTTGGTCTCTCTCATCCTGGATAACCATATCTGTATTCAGGATCCAACTATTCTAGAAATTCGCCGGTACTTTATGTATTCTCTTCACTTGTGACTGATCATGTGAAGAAAAAGCTGATGTGTACAGCCTTGCTCATACATTACGAGAGGAGCCTTTAAACGTTATTATATTTATTTAACAGAAGTATATTAGGTGTATCTATAGACTATTTCTTACCAGCAGCCTTCTTCTTGTTGGAAGTGGAGTTCTTTGGCAATTCCTTGACGTAAGGAATAAATTCAGGCTCACCAGGAATGTACTTTCTCAACACCTCTGGAACAACCAAACCATCTTCCTTCTGGTAGTTTTCCAAAATACAACACAAAGCTCTTTGGGTGGCCGACAAGGTAGAGTTCAAGCAGTGGACGTACTTCTTTTCGGTTTGGTTTTGTTGTTTGATACCACATCTGATTTCCAAGTTACGTGATTGGTAATCAGTACAGTTGGAACAAGAGACAAGTTCCTTGTATTCCTTTTGGAATGGGAACCATGCTTCCAAATCGTACTTCTTGGCAGCAGCGTTGTTGAGTTCTCCGGAAACAATACCAACGACTCTGTATGGTAAGCCCAAAGACTTGTAGAACTCTTCAGATAAACCGATCATTCTGTCGAACTCTTCCCATGACTTTTCTGGTTCAGTCAACACAAACTGTTCAATTTTTTCAAAAGCATGCACTCTGAAAATACCCCAAGCATCTTTACCGTGGGAACCAGCTTCTCTACGGAAACAAGAAGAGTAACCGGCGTATCTCACAGGCAATTGTTCTTGAGGAGATTCGAACCATTCACCGGCGTGGTAAGCAGAAATAGGTTGTTCGGAAGTGGCAATCAAGTACTTCTCGTCTTCACCGTCTATGACTTTATAAAGCTCTTCATCGAATTGAGATAATTGAGCAGTTCTGGCCATCACGTCCTTGTTCATCATGACGGGAGCTTGTAATGGGGTGTAGTCGTTCTTGGCCAAGAAACTCAAACCGTAGTTGATCAAAGCTTGGTTCAAGAAAACTCCGTAGTTTCTCAAAAAGTACCCACGGTGTCCGACAACTCTAACACCTCTTTCAGGGTCGTAACCGTCCAATCTCAATAAGATTTCGTGATGCGATAAAGTGGCTGGGGCACCGGTAGCAGCAGCAACTTGGGCAGCCTCGTAGTTCTCTGGAGCCCAGGTTCTGACCAACTCGTTGTTGTCTTCGTTGTTGGAGACAACAACCGAATCGTGAACAATGTTACCAACCAAGTTGACCTTCTGCTTCAAGGCAGCGTCGGCCTTCAACTCCTTTTCGACCATGGCCTTTTTGTCGGCAGCCAAGCTGTCTTTCTTGGCCAAAAGCTCTGAAGCATCTTCCTTGGCCTTGAACTTCTGACCAATTTCCTTTTGGGTGATGTTGATTTGCTTGTTGATGGCATCTAAATCGAATCTAATCTTGGTCCACTCCTTGTAGTCGGCTATAATTTCGTCAACCAACTCAACAGAGTCACCTCTCTTTTCTTGCGAGGCCTTGATTTTGTCGGGTTCTCCCCCTTTTTCAACTAAGAAAGCGTTTATGTCCAACATCGTGTGGTTTCGGTGTTATAAACTTTACGACGTACAATTTTTCATAATCTCATAAAAAAATTCACGCGCTGTGTGCAGGTGCGAACATCGTAGCTACTGGAGTAACCATAAACCACACAGAATCAACGCTATTCTACGAAGCTATCAAAAATCCACTTAGTTCCATGGCATGCAATCACTACTTTTGGACCGCAAGGTGGGCGCAGTCACTAACCGCGAGTTCACCAGCACTTTAGCTGAGACGTACTACTCGATATTGAACCAGAAGGCCATCGATGGAGTGTTTCCACCCAATTGCCACAACAGTGCCAGTGTGAACAGCATGTCCCTAGAGGGAGAAAACAGGTTTTTGTTGAGTGGATGTGCGGATTCCACGATCAAGTTATGGGATTTGGGCCAAGTGAGGAAATCCAATACCGCGGAATCCACTCACATTAAACATCATGACGAATACGATATACACGACTACGACAATCCGGTTTCCACATACCAGACTGTAGCACTGGTACCCCGAAAATCGGTCCATAAGTTTGGGATTTCCGGGATCCAGTGGTGGCCCTACGATAGCGGGATGTTTGTATCAGCTTCGTTTGACCATACTGTGCGAGTGTGGGATACAAATGCGTTTACACCGGTGCACACGTTTGACATGGAAAACCGAGTATACTCCATAGATACCAGTGGTAGCGCGAACGACAATGGGATGTCTGCGACCGCGTTGGTTGCAGTAGCCAGTGACCAGCCGTTCATACGGCTTTTGGATCTTCGCTCCACCTCCAGTGCGCATACACTCAATGGCCACAAAGGAAAGACATTGGTTGTGAAATGGCACCCCCAAAAGCCCAACATTCTAGCCTCTGGAGGTTACGATGGAGAGATCAAAGTATGGGACGTGCGAAGGAGTAAAAGCTGTTTGGCGCGCCTAGATATGTTGCGCACAAATACCCAATCGCTCCACGCCGATAATCTCACCAGCTCGTCCGTAAAAGCCCACTCGGGTCCCGTGAACGGTTTGGTGTGGAACGAGCTAGGCACCACCTTGTATACGGCAGGAAACGACGATAAGGTTCGGGTGTGGGATATGGTGTCGTCAATGGCGCCTCCCATCAACAAGCTTATCAACTTCGGACCTTTGACCCGAAATAAGTATCCTCAATGTACGCCCATGGTGCTAAGCTCCAGTGCGGAGACCGAGCTCCAGTACCTTCTTTTCCCGTCCGACAACGGCGATGTTTTTGTCTTTCGCACTGTGGACGGAAAAATGGTCACTAGATTGTCTCGCAAAGGCACCAAGAAAAATGGCAGAACCACCGCTATGGTCAGCGCCGGCCTCGATACTGGCACCTACTACTGCGGTACCATGGACGGGGAGATTGTAACATGGACACCTTTCTGGGATCGTCCTAATCCCCACGTACTTATTCCTGGCAATGACTACAAACCTACAGGACACAGCCATAAGACGCAGCTTGCAGCCGAAGCCCGTGCCATCATAGACCAAAACTCAGGTGTCCTCTCTTAGTACCGTAAATAGTTATAATGTAATTAATTAAAATCGTGTCACGTGACTACCCCATCACTTTAGCTGAAAAAAGTAATTGTACGACAAAAGTATTTACAAAGTGGACGTATACTTCAACATGCCGAAGTTCAAAGTACAAGTTCTTCTTGTTCCTCTGCTCTACACGGACGTTGGTAATGGAGATCTCAATCGCTCTTCGATCAAGCGTTTTTTGCATATTGCCAATCCCGAATCAGACTTGAACGAAGTCAAAAAAGAGATCGAGGCAAGATTCAAGAAGTTGTATCCTGGAGAAGATGAGATAGTTATAGAAAAGCTTCAGGATAAACATTCGTGCGACTTGGATCCCGACTACTTGCTTGAAGATGTGTTGGAATCTAATGACGTTTTACGAGTAATTGTCCACAATATTTTCCACCATAAACAGAGAAGCGAAACGCCGTTCGGACAAGAGTCAATTGATGTGGTCCAAAGCACTCCATTGTTACCCGCTGCTCCTACTCTTATAAATGACACAACCTTACCTAATAGCCGTAAACGTACACAGGCATACTTCGAAAAGAAAGACTCACACATTCCCATCAAGTCCGCCAGAAACACTTCGATCGCTTCACCCACCAGTCAGGGCTCCAAACTAGACATCAAGAAGACAAGGAAACAGTCGTCGCCAGTTTTGGATGCTGATGATAGTAACATATCCCTCCCACCGCCTGAAACAGAACACGACCGGTCCATTCCTGTCAAGCACAATGTCAATAACACTGCTGGCACCAGCATACGGGGCAATGGCGGTCGGATCACTTCGGGAATGTTGAATGTACCGATTCACACCCAATTGGAGAGAGATGGGATACTGCAGCTGGCTCCCAAAGTTAATGGCCCCAATCAATTGCTGTCTAGCTCAAGTGAATCTGAAAGTAGTCTGGATGAGGAAAGCGATACAGTATTGAAGGCTGACGACATATTGGGAAATGATACTGTACTTAATAGTAGTCCGTCGAAATCCAACTCGATAGTAAACTCCAATAAATCAGTTTTGAACTCCAATGAGAGCCAAGAAGAAAACATACCGAATGACGAACTTTCCAAAGCTGAAATCATTGATATTTTTAAAAACGGTATTAGACCTGCTCAAGAAAAGCTCAAAACCCAGCAAAAGATACAATCCCGAGAAAATGCATTGAAAACACTCGAAATAGACATGGTGGAAGGAAATACTTTCTTGGCCCGTTCCGTTCCCAGAGCAGCCGCAAAGAGAGCGTACAGAAGATTGCGAGACGAGGAGACGCCAGAACCATCTTCGGGAAAGTCAGCTAATACTGAAGCAGCCAAAAAAGTGGAAGCAGCCAAAAAGGTGGAATCAGCCAAAAAAGTGGAAGCGGCGAAAGGAGTGAAGCCAACCAAGGCTACCAAAACGAAATCTTCTAAAGAAATAAGTGAACCTACAACTAAAGCTACTGCATCAAAAGCTCCTAAATTGTTACCATTGACTAATCCTGTCGTTGAAGTTATATCTTCCGAATCTTCCAAATCACCTGAACCTGCTAGGGAAACTACAGTCTCTAAGGTAGCTGCTCAATCAATGGTTTCAGACCACACAAACAATGAAAAAGTTCCCGAGTCTCCTAAGTCAAGGAGATCCTCCAGATCATTACCGAGTAATAAATCTACAGAAGATGTTACAACATCTAATATAGCGGATAAAACACTGGCATCAGACCACAAAATCAATGAAAAAGCTGCCAAACTTACCAAACCTACTAAGTCACCTAAGTCGACCAAACCCAAGACGCCTAAAGTTGCTAAAATGCCAAATATAGGTGAAGTGACAGGATCTAATTTAGCAGACCAATTAATGGAATCGGACCCATCAAAAACCATTAAAGTCACTGAGCCTAGTAAAGCTTCCAAACCAATCTCTGTGAATGACCTTGCAGGTGATTTCACGGCATCGCAGCCAGCAATCCAACCTACAATTCCAAACAAGACAAACAATACTGGAGACGTTCCAACTCTTTCGTCGGCTGAATCCAGCCTGAGATTGACAGACTTGCTCAATAGGTTCAAAACTCTTGATAATCAGCTCGACTCATCAGACCTCAAATCGAGACTTCCACTTATCCTCAAAACATTACATGAGTATCCGCCAGCTGAAAGGGGAGCTATCTTAGATCAAACAATTCGATTAGTAAACGTGAGACCTCAGACATCACCAAGCACACTCCCTCCGAATACAAAAAATGCTCCCGTCTCGTATCTGCAGCCAGAAAGTATGCCTCCGTCTCAAAATATAGGAAGCTCTTCTTCAGCCAAGTTTTCACCAGCTCGAGTCATAGTATCACAATCCATTTCTGGGTTGCCAGCCCCTATCAAGGCTCCTAACAACCCACCCACGAATGAAGCTACTCAATCTAATAGGTTGGTGACTCCTGCCAAGAACGACCCTCCGCCTAGCCAATTTCCTTCGATTACCAAGGGGAAGAGTGCTGCAGAAATACTTGGTGAGATATACAAGCACACGAATGGATCATCGATCATCCCGGCTAAAGTACTTCCAAATCCAGCTCCCAATCTGTATAATAGAATGTCAGGTACACCTGCCAATACGCCTAATGGCGCATCGGGAACACCAATGCACACCAATTCTCCCCCCATGCACGCCAATTCTTCACCAATGCCAGCCAATTCACCACCGACTCCAGCCAATGATTCACCATTGCCTAGCAATCCTCCAAGGCAAAGCAATTATACACCAGTGCATAACAATGCTGTGACTCATAACTTCTCGGGTACACCAACTCATGCCAATAATGTGTCTAATACTCCAAAGCCTATTAACATTGTAACTAATAGTTCATCAGGAACGCCAAAGCCTACTAATGCTGTGAATAATGACTTGTCAGGTACACAAAAGCCAGCTAATGCTTTGTATAATAACTTATCAGATACTCCAAAGCCAGCTAATGGCGTGTCTAATACGCCAGTGCCTACGCCCCTTGTGCACAAATTACCAATGCCTACAACCACTGTCTCCAATACGCCAAAGTCTGTCAGTGCAACTAATAGCACTTCAAATACACCTAAGCCTGTAACTACTGCGTCTAATGCACCGGTACCAGCCAATACTGCAACTAATAGTACTTCAGCTACACCTAAGCCTGTAACTACTGCGTCTAATGCACCGGTACCAGCCAATACTGCAACTAATAGTACTTCAGCTACACCTAAGCCAGTTGTTCGTAAAGAATTTCAAATGGAACCAATTGTTCGCAAGGGCAACGAACCATCGCAAACAAACAGAATAAACTCACAGACTCTGTCTCAGACTCCTATCAAGACTCCTTCCAAGACTTTTTCCAAGACGGAAACCCAAGCGTTACCTTCCTTGGGAGACAAGAAGGTAATGTCCACACCTCAAAAATCTCAGGAGAATCCAATAAAACAGAGTCCTGCAACAGCAGTAGAGCCCAGCATTTCAATTGGCTCAACCAAGACACCCAATGGCAGCGCTAAGGAACAGGCAACCACTAAAGAAACACCAGTCCTGAAGTCAAAGAGAAAGTTCGAAGACTCGTCTTCTGACGAGATAAGTGACGATTCGTCTTCTGACTCTGAAGTCGAAATAATTGAAAAGAAAAAACCGAGGTTGGTCACGTCTGTTCCATCAAAATCTCAAATCAAGACTCCTACTCCTGTAAAGACTTCTTTAAAAACACCGGCAAAGACACAAGCAAAGGCACTGGTGGCACCTACAAAGACGTCTGCACATACACCTGCAAAGACTGCAAAGACTGCAAAGACCGCTGATACACCTTCGAAAGCTACCGAAAAAACTCCTGCAAAAACTCCTGCGAAGAGTCTTGCGAAGACACCTGCAAAAAATGCTAAACAAACAGATCCACCTAAGCAAACTCAATCCCAACCTCAAGTTCTGTCGCAACCAAAATCACAACCTCCATCGCAACCACAATCACAACCAACACCTTCTCCACTGGTTACCAAAAAATCGTTACCCACTATCAAAAAACCGATTTTGACTTCGTTGGATGATTTAGCATTACGTGGTGTTCCTGAAGTAAAGGAAAAGTCCAAATCGAACAATACTCCTAGTTCTCAGCCTAAAAAGAGCATCATCGTTAACGATTCTTCTGGAGATGATGACAGTGACAGTGATGAGATCAGTGAATCTAGCAGCGATGATAGCAGCGACGATAGCAGTGACGATAGCAGCGACGATAGCAGCGACGAGGACTCTAAGTTTATTAGTTTGAAGAAAGTGACCAGTCAAAAGCAAAAAAAAGTCAACCTTTTTGGGCGTCTCAAAAGATGAATTACTTAAAGTCATGTATAATAAATAAATGTATCAATATGGAACTATAAAATAATCAATGGGTATAATAAATCAATTAACGCAACTAAGAAACCAGCTCAGCTTTTGTCTTCTTGAATACCAAAGAACGACCCATAATACTAAAAGTCCAGCTGGCGTAGCTTATCTCTGGTGGTAAGGTCTGGGTGATCAGCTTCAAGATGCTCTCGTATATTTGAGAAACAAACTTCTCTGCCTCCTCAGGCTGTTCCAAAAATAAGGCGCCCACATAGGACTCAAAGTAGTCTCCAAGAAACTCTTCTTCGTAAATGCGGGTTTCTTCGGCATCTCTAAACTCATTGTACTCTCCAGTGCAGACATAAGTAAGATACTCCTTGGAAATAACCTCAGTAAGTACCGGGTCAGCCAAGCTCATATGAAGCTTGTATGATAATGATAACTTCGATAGTAATGTATTTGTTGCCAATATGGTACGTAATAGCTGGTAAATGTGTGAATGCATCCTACTGTAATCACCAGACACATATAGTTCGTAAAGAAGCTTGGAAGACTCTCTTGCCAAGAAAAAGTCTCCTAATCCATCAAGAAACGAAAGCTCGTATCTGTACATACTATAGTTCTTCGGGTTTAAGTCGTATCCTAAACCCACCAACTTTTTGGCCACATTATGTTCCTTATTTAATAATATCCTGTAGGATTCCTTGTGCATCAATGCCTTGACAAGCAATTCCTTATCCTTTATCCTTGGTAGAGGGGGTAAGCAAATGTTGGAATCCTGGATCTCGTGAAGGGTGATGAACTTTGGCTCATTGTTGTATAGATTCTCTTCGATTATGCCAACATCCAGAAAATATTCCCGAAGAATGTCAAGACAAATGGTGTCTTGTTCGTCTAAAGTGTATCTTGGGCGATACTTTAAATAATTCAACTTCTTGTTGTCAACATAGATATCTATTATCTTATCAGTAAATTCTTCTACGTTGAAGTCAGATCTGAACAGCTGCAAATAACCGGTAATGATATAAAGCCACTTTGACAAACCGATATTGTAATTGCACGAAGTCATGTTTTCCAAGTCGTCCATGGTATTGAGGTAGATTGAGGAGTTAGACGACAAAAAGATCAAATCCTTCAACTGTTTGCATGAGCTGGTAGTTTCATCCTGTAATTCCTTCTTTATGAACGTGGTTATATCGTGAACCACTGCCTTGATGGTTCCAGCACCGCCCAAAAAAAGCAAATGGTTGAATTTACGATAGGTAGCGAGCCTCACTAGGTCCGCTCCAAGGTTGTAGAAATGGCATTTCAACCAAGGAATTCCCAACAACTCGTGAAGTTCTGTTGGAATTAAGAAAGACGTCGATTCATTCTTTATTATCTTATTGTGCATTTGTAGTTTCGACAAGTATTGAGTTCCATGTAGACTGATTCTTTTGGGATTGGCTCGTATCATCTTGTTTTGCAGGCTTTTGGCAGCTTATAAGTAAGATTGCTCAGCTAATAATGAAAGTCCCTTCATAAACAGAAAGATGAGTCACACTATAATTTTGGATTTTGAGTTATTCGATCTGTCAATGTGTCATAGACGTTTGCAACCAACAGCTTAGAGTGAGTAACAGTAGGCTCACAACCGTAATTTGATATGAGGCAGTGGGAGTACTTGTTTGTTTTTGGTTTTGCTATCCTAGCTGGCTTTTAAGTATTGGAGATCCGGCCACTAATTATAAACACGATTCTGACGTGTTTCGCAGACTCGGATGACTTGCTGTTTTAGTATTGTTGAGTGGGTGCACGTTGGTTGTTAGTCACGCCCCTTAATAATACTTTACAGAATTAGAGAATCTCGACCAAGAAAAATACTATAAGTGCGTTTTGTATGGCGTGATACGTCATTACCTAACGGTCTACATAAGCTTACGACATTTTCCTTTGATTCCTTAGTCATCTACGTAGCATGTCATACTGTCAACAGCGTTATCTTTAGGGGGCGCATGGGGCGCATTACACAAAATCAGTTCTAGAACGTGGGGAATGGCCTTATCATGCCTTGCTTACCTTCTCGAGGACCGAGTGGTCCGCAATATCATACTGAAATAATGATTCTTTCGTGTATGCATCTAGTTTCATGTCGGATATCATAGCCAGAACGGATCTTCTTCGTTACCGTTATCTTTGATGTGGCAATCAGAATGTGTAACGTAAATTTTACCTGACATTTCTCGGTCGTAAATGTAGTTTTTTGTCAAAAAAGGGAAAAATGTTTTATTCAATCCATCTTCACACTATTTATGGTACATGAGCTTACAACTGACAGCTAATGCTCATTGGTGTTGCCATTACCTTTCTTTCGTAGATTATGTACCCTTTTCTGAGATTGAATTCTGATCTACATTCAACTACTTGAGGCTTAAGTAAAACACTTACGTCATACAATGCTATGTGAATCTCGAGTAACTTCTCTGTGGAGATAGCATGAGCATTGCAATCTGAATCGGTTACCAGGCATAGACCATAATGCAGACCAAAGCATGTCAATTTTTATACATATATACGCTCAAACCATGTGAGCGGAAATTGGAACACGAATTTCAAGGAAAAGCCTGCGTAGCGTAATGGTTAACGCGTTTGACTTCTAATCAAAAGATTCCGAGTTCGACTCTCGGCGTGGGTTCGATTCTTCGCGGTTTTAGCTCAGTTGGGAGAGCGTCAGACTGAAGAGATTCAGTCACAGTTAATCTGAAGGTCGTGTGTTCGATCCACACAAATCGCATATCTTTTTGCCTCTTTTCTCACCCTATAATACATTTCACTTCAGGTGCGGCTGATCGAAGCCCATTTATCTTTTTAATACGTTTCTAAATGTCTATACAGCTCTATGAATTAGCTAGTTTGTGCATTGTCCAAATGTTGCTTGCAGAAGTTTCTCAACTCAACAAACTGAGAGGTCAAAAATTGATTTAGTACCTTCTCTCCGATGATTAGTTTGAAAGTGGACAAGTATAAGAACCCCATTTCTATTTTTAATAAGTCTTTAGGCGATACTCCCCCAACCGTCGCAAAAGACTTTTGCTTCTGATATATATCTTCCAACATCTTGGTGGAACATCGGATCGACGCCAATGTGAATCGATACACATTGATCTCAGTGAGCGGAACAATATCAAGTAGTATTGACAATTTGAACATCATTATAGCCGAATGAATATATGACGTCACAGGTATGGACGACGAGTAAGTCTTGATACGGATCAAGAAATCTTGTAATGATAACGACGGCACCTTGAGTAGATTGAATGTTTTGAGTAGATGGGACTCTTGACCCAATATCTTACTTTTTTGACATGATTTATACTCGGATCTGAACGAGTCAAAAGACCTTACAACCATTGGATTTTCTACTTCATCGCTGCTTACTGGACAAGTTTTCAAAAGCATTTCAATAGGAATATATTTGGGCTCTTCCGGGTCCTCTTCATCACCAGAATTTGGAGACTCGGGTGCAACTTCGTTGAATTCTGATTCTTCAAAGTTTAGTGAAAATGAGTTCAGTAAATCATCAGATTTGTTATGGGAAGGTGATAATGGCGAGGAGATAATCTGACTCGGTGCGGCTGTCAAGTCGACTTCGATCGAGTACTTTTCTAATTGTACCTTTCTAAACTCTTGAAATAACTCAGGCGATTGTTGTAGTTTTATAATGTCTTGAAGTGTTTGAAGCAAGATCATGATGGCATGAAACACATGTAGTTTATTTATGTCTTTGATTCCATGAGTCAAATCGAATATAAGCTCATCTATCGATATATCCGCAAGGCATGTTGGATCGTCCACAAACGTTTCTACCAGTGGCTTCAACGGTATGTCGGCTATGTCCTTTGCGTACATCAGCATATGTTCTTACGGGTATTTAGTTATGCTCGAGTTAGTGTGATCTCTTGAACCTCCGGGATTGCTAACGCTTTGTACGGTTTGGGATCAAAAAGGTCAGTTTGTACAATTTTTGGCTGGGGTCGAAAAAAAGAAATCCACTTCTCTGAATGCGGGCCAAACTGTGGACTGGTGATAAAAATGTATTTGCGATTGACTGTTGCGACTAGACGAGAATGTTTGGACCAATCAATATGCCAAGGGATCAGGTTGTACAGTCGATCCAATATTTTGGTATCTATGGGAGTGGGGCAGGTAACATAAAGAATACTCGGATCAATAAATTGAGTGGGGAAGATGGCTGATTCACGTGAATTATATCTGGCGAATTTCCTCACTGGAAATCTCGCATAGATGCGAGCAAATCTACGGCAGTATTTAGCTTATAAGGCCACTTCTGGCTTGGCACAATTGAGAGGAGCTACAATTAATAAAATTCGGCTGTCTCACGTGGCCCAAGTAGAGGAGTGGTAGGAGCAAAGGGCTGTATTAACGGTTAGATGCTAGGTGACTGCAAGCGGCGTGCGCAATGATAATAAGTTGAGATGAGACTGTATTTGCCAGTGCAAGAGAACACTGACGCGAGGCGAAGTAAAGCGGTTTGAAAATTTGTGAGAAGACCAGCGCACCGGTAGTGAAGAAGCGACTGCGCCCTTCCCCAGAGTTGTAGTGTGAGAAGTACTAGTTGTTGTTGCCAACGAAAGCAAGACACGCTCAATTGAAAATTACGTTACCATGACGAATGTTTTCAATTGATCGTCAGGTATTGCAGCCATAAATAATTCTCCTCCAATCCCAAGCTGTCATTGAATTGCACTAACGACAATCGAGCGCGTCTAGAGGAATATTTTTACGGCGACGGTGCTGCAATATCCGAGGGTGCAATTCAGTAGTCCGAATCGCACTCACGTGCCTGGGTTACGAACAACAGTGGGACCACTCCTTAAAACAATCAAGATTCGAGGCTGTCACCCTCGAAGTCGTTGCTTTTGTGTAGTTCTATACCAAGCCTCCATAACTATTAATATAATCCTTGTTTAAAAAATTGCGGTGAAGAATAACTTAAATCGTGTTCCTAAGATGAACCTGTCCCAATCGAGACATAGGTGGACGCTTCAGATTGTTTCCGTCCACTTGGCAATCGTTTAATTGCATTCTTACCCGGCTCATTCCTCCACATCAGGCTCTGCGGCCTCAAACTTTATCAATCGCACAAAAAATAATTCTAGGCCAAAATTCGTTAAAATAATTTCTTTTCCTCTGCTTCTTTTCTACAGGCAAGACAAAATACACACAGGCCAAAATTAGACTGCCTTTACACCCTAGCCCAAGTGTTATTTTTTTTTTTCTTGGAATATTATCAGGGTTATTCTTCTTTGAACATACCGATCAATTTATTTTAACCTTAACAGCTTAATCTTTGATAAGACAAAGCTTGACATCCGGTGACATCCAACCTTCGCTAACCATCTCGAATAAAGAAAAGTTACTTCCCATTTCTATCCGGTGCAGTTAAGACAACAGCTGGAATTCTCATCAGTATCAAACATAACAAAAGCTAGTTTATTCACCAACTGATTCCACCATCGCTGAGTACTCAACAACTGTATAAACAACCAAATCATCACAGATCATAATGAAGGTAAATAGCTTCTTGATACTATTCTTCCAATCATATCTTGCGGTGTTGGCAGCAGCCAAACGGTCGCTTTCTGCCAACTCGTTGGTGACATGTATGGAAAAGTCACAGATTTCACCTACATATTTTGAAGTCACCTTCAATCCAGATGACAGATCCTTGAAATATTCGCTTGATTTGACCACCTCCATATCCACAAACGTGACAGCTGATGTCTCGATCTATGCTTACGGGTTCCTCATTATTCACAAAACAGTTGATTTATGTGATCTTGGATGGAAACAGTTCTGTCCGGTCTTTCCCGGATCATTGCAAGTCGAGTCTGTTGAGTATATTTCCAAGACGTACGTCGACGAAATCCCTGGCATTGCCTTCAGGGTGCCAGATATTGATGCCATCGCCAAGATTATCATCAAGGATACCAATACTCACCAACCTCTTTCGTGTCTTCAAGCCTCATTTTCGAACGGTAAAACAGTCAACCAGACTGGTGCTAAGTGGGCAACTGCAGTCGTTGCAGGTTTGGGACTTTTGATCGCCTCAATCATGTCCACATTCGGTAACTCCAATGCTGCTTCTCACATCTCGGCCAACTCCGTTTCTCTTTTCTTGTACTTCCAAAGTGTGGTAGTTGTTTCTATGCAACACGTTGAGAGATTTCCTCCTATCGCTTCCGCATGGGCCGCAAACTTGGCTTGGTCTATGGGTTTGATTAGAGTCACTTTCATGCAAGATATCTTTAGATGGTATGTGCAGCTGACTGGTGGAACTCCTACTCTCTTCTTCAAAGGTACCACCAAGCAAATTTTGGTTCAAAGAGCCTACGATTATTTGAAGGAGTTGCATAAGAGAGCTTCAGAAATTAGTTTGAAATCAAACGCCAACTTGATTGTCTTGAGAGGAATGAAGAGAGTCGGTTACAACTCTCATATAGAGCCTACTTCTATGGTGGCCACCGGTTTCACCTTTTTCATCATCATTGGATATCTTTTGATTGCCCTCTTGGTTATTTTCAAGTCTGTAGTTGACCTTCTTGCTCGTGGAAACAAAATCAGTTCTAACAAATTTCTCAACTTCAGAAGATCATTCCCAACTATCTTGAAAGGTGCTATTCTCAGATACATTTACATTGGGTTCACTCAACTTATGATCTTCTCACTTTGGGAATTCACCGAACGTGATTCCCCAGCCATGATTGTTCTTGCAGTCCTTTTCTTGCTTCTTCCATTATCAGTGATTGGACTTGCATTCTACAAGACTTTCCAATATGGAAGACTTTCTGTGGCTCAGTACAAGAACCCGGCTGCTTTATTATATGGAAATCCAGTTATTTTGAACAAGTATGGATTCTGCTACACGATGTTCCATGCTGAAAAATACTGGTTTGGAATTGTATTGATTGGTTACAACTTGGTTAAGGCTATTTTTGTTGGCTTGTGTCAAGCATCAGGTAAGACCTCTGCTTTGGCTTTATTCATTTTCGATTTGGCCTACACTGTTTTCTTAATTTACCTGGCTCCATTCTTGAACAAACCAACCAACATCATCAGTTATTTGATCGCCGTCGTCACTACTATTAACTCTTTCCTATTCCTTTTCTTCTCCAACTTGTTTGGTGAGCTTTCCTCAACTTCTTCAATCATGGGATGGATTTTCTTTATTCTCAATGCTGCGTTCTCATTGATCTTGTTGATCTTGATTATTGTGTTCGTGACATTGAGTGTTATTTCTAAGAACCCTGACGCCAGATTTGCTCCTGCCAAAGATGACAGATTCTCCTTCCAGAACAAACATGTATTAGAAAAGGAGGGAGCTTTCAACAGCGATGGCTCATCCATTCAAGGTGCTTTGGCTGATGAAAAGGATGTTGGTGCCAACCCTGAATTGGCTGCTTTAGGTATTGCAGCACAAGAACACTCCAATGACTGGGAAACTCAAATGTACAAGTTGAACAACGAGCATGAACCTCTCGGAAAAGGTGACATGTTGACTCCCTCTTTAAAGAACGAGGAAAAGTTCAATGGTGATATGTCGTCAGAAGAATTACAAAGTACTGAAGAATCCAGCCTTGAGCATCGCCCTTCGCAGAAAAGCACATTGGGATCCAAACTCAAAAGCGTAACGCGAGGCTTGTCCATGAGATCAAACAAAAACAAAACTATAGACGAAGAAAAAGCAGTCTCTCCAAATAAATCAAAGTCTCAATTAACTAGATTAAGTGATAATTTGGAGACCGATAACCGTTCTATGCCATCTCCTTCCAGGAGCCAAGATCCTAGTACTCCAATAACCTCCAACTGGGAGAACTACAACAATGCAGAAGACAACATTGCCAACCACAACAGAAACCAATCTGCTATGTCAAATATTTCGATGGACAATGGTCCACAGCATGCCAAAGGGTTCATCTAATGACTTGTAAAATAAAAGATCGCCATCATGTTTTTTTTTTTCGTTGAATATCTGATAAGGTTCGTCGTCATTAGTGCCTTTTCTTTTCGTTCATAGTTATATAAACTTTTTCTACGTCGCAACAGATATTTAATGGGTTATGTTCCGATTGGAACATTTACATCCAGGGTTTCATTTCTTACTATAAACTCGTTACCACGAGGTTTTACTGCTCTCTCAAATATAAAAATCAGTAAACTAATTCAGATCATCAGTATTTTTCCAGAAGCTATTCATCTTTCTAATATGCTTCAAGCCATCCTTTGATTTGCGCGACAAATATAAATTTATCTGTTGATCCAGAGTCAAATTCTTGAGGGTTTTGGCGAATGCCTTGGGAATTTTGCTAAATGGTTGATCAATAGTCATGGGGACTATGAGCTTATGTACATAATCAGCAGATTGAGCAACGGCTCCAGAAATAAAATTCAAATCCACTCCATTGTAGTTGTAATTTTCATTTGCATCAATACCCCTGGCCCAAGTATCAGAAAACATGTCGGGACTGTTGACTGACGAAAAGCGAGGATCTAATGAATTAGGCGTCGATAAGTATGGAATTGTTTGCTTGAAAATAGGTCTAATCAACTTAGCTAGTTTGAAGTCAAGCCACTGATTGGTTATATCTTGCGCTACGAGAGGCAGAATCGGCCTTGAAATAGAGGGATCACACTGGAAATCAAATGGTTTGAGCAAATCTTGCGAGGATATGTTCTGAAATATCTCTTGACGTTTGTTGGTAGGTATGGGGCATTCAAATAGTCCACCAACAAACGTCCCTGGCATATAAAAAGTGACCTCTCTTTTTGCATACTTTTGACGTCTGGCCATCTTATAACATACAAGGTTGTTAGACTCCCATTCTAAGGAGGCTCGGGGATTTTGTAGATTACTTATATGCTGATTGATTGTTTTGCCGGAATACTCAACTGACTGGCCGTCACTTGATGTTTCTATCATTTTGTCGATTTTATTCCTCAAACCCTCTTTTAGTTGAGAGTATACCTTACCAAGTCTCAGCTCGGAGCTTGGGGTATTCGAAGTGTTGAGTGACTTTTCCAGTTCACGTTTGGACGCTTTGGAGGGTTTCAACATGCAAAACGGTCGGCTCCAATCAATATCCTTACTATTAGATGTTCTGACCACTTTCTGGTAGTCCAACTTTCCCTTATTACAGTGAGATATTGCCATCAAATTTACACTGACGGGCTCTACTACACCGTTTATTTGGTAGATCCGATCGATCTTGAACCCATTGAAAGGATACAAGCTTTTGCCATCGGGGTCACACACCTTAGACTCCTTAAAGTACCACGCTGCCTCCGCCAATCCCGTAAGGAGCAACATAACGTGTATCAACCTCAATCTCATCTTCGCAGTTGGCTGCAACTCTTTAGTTACAAATAAAGTTGCAACCATTTTCGAAATGGACATCACGTGACACCTCAGCGCACCAAAATTTTTATGATGAGATGCGCGATGGGCTTCTGAAAAGTTAGTGTTAGTGTGTTGGAGTAGTTGGCTGTATAACATGGATACACAGCAGACAAACAAAGCACATAGGGGAGGCTCCACGAAGACCACAGCAAAGAAGAAGTTGCATCAAAACGGACAGAATGCTAAGGCCTTTGCGGTAAATGCCCCCAGAAAGTTGGAGCGTCAAGCCAGAAGATCGCAAGATGTTAATGAGAAGAAATTGCATGTTCCTATGGTGGACAGAACACCCGATGACGATCCACCTCCAGTGATAGTTGCGGTTGTGGGTCCACCAGGAACAGGTAAAACCACGTTGATCAAATCATTGATAAAGAGATTAGCCAAGACCACCTTGACAGAAATCAAGGGACCCATCACAATTGTCAGTGGTAAAAGAAGAAGATTGACATTTATCGAGGTTGGAAACGATCTCAACTCCATGATAGACGCTGCCAAAATAGCCGATCTTGTATTAATGTTGATCGACGGTAACTTTGGTCTCGAAATGGAAACCATGGAATTTTTAAACATAGCCCAACATCATGGTATGCCTAGAGTATTGGGAGTCGCCACTCATTTGGATTTATTCAAGTCCCCATCGACTTTGAGAACTTCCAAGAAAAGATTAAAGCATCGTTTCTGGACTGAAGTGTATCAAGGTGCCAAACTCTTTTACTTATCTGGTGTTCTCAACGGAAGATATCCCGATAGAGAAATTTTAAATTTGAGCAGATTTATCTCCGTCATGAAGTTCAGACCCTTGAAGTGGAGAAACGAACACCCATATCTCTTAGCTGATAGAGTCACTGATTTAACGCATCCCCAAGAAATAGCCAACAATCCAAAGTGTGATAGAAAAGTAGCAATTTACGGGTACCTCCACGGAACTCCACTCCAAGCAAAAGATGCACACATGCATATTGCTGGCGTGGGAGATCACTATGTTCATTCGATCGAAAAACTTCCAGATCCCTGTCCAACCCCATATTATGAACAAAAATTGGATGAGCTCGAGAGAGAGAAAGCAAAGGCTCAAGCTGAAGCCGAAGGAACTCCAGTGGCCAAAACCACAAGAAGACGTAAGAGATTGGAAGACAGACAGAAGATCATCTATGCGCCAATGTCAGATGTTGGTGGTGTGTTGGTCGATAAAGATGCTGTCTACATCAATGTTGGAGCCAAGGAATCCTTCGTACCTGGTGAAGAACAAGGTGAAGGTGAAAAGCTTGTCACTGATTTGCAAGAAACTCAGAAGTCCTTAAGTGAGAGGTTTGAGGAAGGGCCTGGTTTACAATTATTTTCCTCCTCTGCTGCCTTGAACGAAGTATCGGAAGACGAGAGTTTATCGGAAGAAGAAGAGGAAGAAGAAGATTATACGGATACTCGTAGAGCTACTATGAGGAAGCCACGTCTTTATGGAAAATCATTGCAAGACGACGACGAATTTGACAATGAATTGTCTGATGACGAAGATAACTTCGATGAAGATGAGCCTAAGTTGGTCGAAATAGACTTCAAAAATGGAAACAGATACAAGGAAGACGAGTTGGAATTCGAAGAAGATTCCTCGCTTTCGTCAGACGAAGACGAATCTGGCTACAGATCTACCGCTAAAAAGTTACAAGGATCTGTCCAAAGAAAATGGGATATCAACAAGTTACTCTACTTATCCAACATCGAGCCATCAGATGTCATCAAGAGATGGAGAGCACAGGATCGTCAAAACGAGGAAGATTCCGAAGAAGACATCGAAGACGATGATGAACAATTTTTCAAGAAGAAGAACGTCCAGGATTCAAGTGAAGATTTGGATCAATTTATTCCTAAGTACCCAAGTGTCGAAGAGCTCAAAGCTAGATTTGTTGCTTCAAATGCAGATGACAGCAGCGACGAATATGAAAACGGATACCAAAAATTGAAATCAAGGTTCTTGGTCGCTCCAACGATGGGTGCAGACAAGGAAGAAGGCGAAGAAGACGAAGGCGAGGAAGACGAAGAATTATATGGTGATTTCGAGGACTTGGAAGCGGAGGAATCTTCTGAAAAGCCCTCAAAATCATCAAAGTCGTCCAGAAAAGCCAGCTCTGACGATGAGTCTGAGGAGGAAGGCAGCGATTTTGCCGACTTTGAAGCCGAAGAAATTAACGACGAGCTCTCCCAAGGCAAAAACCCAGAGGAAGACGAAGAGGAGGATGAAAATTTGACAGTTGAGGAAAGAAGAAAACTCAACGCAGCCAAGAAAGCCAAATTACAATTGCAATTCGAAGAAGAAGAAGACCGTGAGTTTGGAGCGAATGATCCAGAAGGTGATACCGAAGCCGATACTTGGTATGAGTTTCAAAAGAACAAGATGGCCAAGCAATTGGAGATCAACAAGGCTGAGTATGAAGCAATGGACCAAGCCACCAGAATCAAAATCGAAGGTTACAAAGCCGGTTCGTATGTCAAAATCGTCTTCAATAAGCTTCCTTGCGAATTTATCGAAAACTTGCAGCCAGAATACCCAATTGTGTTGGGTGGTCTTTTAGCAACGGAATCCAGATTTGGTATCATGAACGTCAGAATTAGAAGACATCGTTGGCACAAAAAGATCTTGAAATCCCAAGATCCATTAATCTTGAGTTTGGGGTGGAGAAGATTCCAAACCTTGCCTATTTACACTACATCAGACTCGAGAACAAGAAACAGAATGTTGAAGTATACTCCCGAACACGCATACTGTTTTGCTTCATTCTACGGTCCATTGGTCGCTCCAAACACTACCTTCGTAGGTTTCAATCTTGTTGATGACAGTTCGACTACCGGTTCATTTAGAGTTGCTGCAACTGGTATTGTTGAAGATTTGAACTCGTCAGTTGAAATCGTCAAGAAATTGAAATTGGTTGGTCATGCCTACAAAATCTTCCGTAATACCGCCTTCATTAAGGATATGTTCTCTAATTCTTTGGAGGTGGCCAAATTCGAAGGTGCGTCCATAAGAACAGTCTCAGGTATTAGAGGTGAAATCAAAAGAGCTTTATCCAAACCCGAAGGACACTTTAGAGCTACCTTTGAAGATAAGATTTTGATGAGTGATACAATTTTCTTGAAAACGTGGTATCCTGTCAAGGTGAAGAAGTTCTACAATCCAGTTACTTCATTGTTGTTGAACAAGCATTCCGAATGGAAGGGTATGAGGTTGACTGGTCAAGTGAGAGCCGAGCAAAACATTTCAACTCCATTGCAAGAAGACAGTGCGTACAAGAAGATTGAAAGAGCGGAAAGAAGATTCAATCCTTTGAAGGTACCTAAATCTGTCAAGGCTGCATTGCCATTCAAGTCTCAAATTCATGAAATGAAGCCACAAAAGAAGAAGACTTACTTGGCTAAGAGGGCTGTGGTCTTAGATGGGGAAGAGAAGAAGGCCAGAGACTTATTACACAAGATAGCTACGGTCAGAAAGGAAAAGGAAACAAAGAGAAAACAAAAGAAGGGTGAAAAGTTCCAGGAGAGATTAAAAACTCTTGCCAAGAAGGACGAAATTAGAAAGGAAAAGGAAAGAGAACGTAAAAAGGACTTTTTCGCCAAAGAAGGAAAGAAGAGATCATTAGGATCAAGTGAAGGTAATTCTGAAGCTTTTGGTAAGAAGAGACGTGTATAATAGAATAGCATAATAATAAGTAAAACATTTAGAATTTCTTCTTTTACATTGTAGTCAAACAAAATGTCGATTATTAGTTCTAGCTATTACAAGTGATATCCAACCATTCTTTGGTACTCTAAATTTACTAAAGCACCTTCATCACCCCAGACGATTCTCATTACATCCGAAAACTCTTTTGCGTAGAAGAACTGAATTCCATACTTGTCCAAAAAGTACTCCTCAACTTGGTGTAATTTGAAGTCAGTGTTTTCATTGTCCTTCAAAAGCTCGTTGACCAAACTTGTGTCAAGAGTTCCTTCTTCTTCGACTCTTCTGCTGTATTCTTCAATCAAGTCTTTCCTATTTTCCCGAGGCACAATCAATCTTTTTATACTACCGTTCAAGTGTGCACCCATCATTTTCTCCTTGACACCACCAATAGGAAGCACCAATCCTCTTAACGTGATCTCACCGGTCATAGCAATATCACCTGGAACGGGCTTGTCTAATAATACTGAGAGGAACAGCAATGCCATCGTAACACCAGCGGAGGGGCCATCTTTGGAAATAGAACCCATTGGAACATGTAAGTTGATTTCCAAGTTGTTGAACTTATCAATCAAATGTCTCTCATCCTTATCCTTAGTGCTCAATAAGTTTTTGTAGATCAACAGTTTGATGTAAATTAAACCAATCTTTCCACTCTCCAGTAAAACTTCACCCAACCTTCCTGTCATAGTTAATGAACAGCCAGTATTTGTGCTGCTTGGATTGCCTACCCTTTTGTCAAACCCTATACTTTCGAAAACTAGAACAGAGCCAGAGCCTTCCGAATTGTACGACAAACCATTAACAATACCTACTCTGGAGCTTGATGAGATTGTTGTGTCGTTAGAGCTCAAATCACCAGAACTGTAAGGAACTCCCAAAAACCTAGGCAAGTCATCAACATCGATTGTTGGATTGTAGGACTTATTCGTTCCCAAGGTTTCACAATACTCAACTGCTTTAAATCTGCAGATAGTGGCCAACCTCCTTTCCAAGTTTCTTACTCCAGCTTCTCTGGTGTAATCAACAATGATTTTTTTGAACGTGGCTGGATTGATATTGATATATTCACTCTGATTGTCGGTGCTAGGGAAACCATTTCTTTTGATTTGTCTTGGTAAAAGGTATTTCTTACCAATAATTAACTTCTCGTTATAATCATAAGCTCCTACTTCGATCATCTCCAACCTATCCAATAACGGCCTACTCATTAAATGGGGCTCGTTAGAAGTACAGATGAAAATCACTTGAGATAAGTCGATTGGGAACCCGAGATAATGGTCAATAAACGAGTTGTTTTGTTCTGGATCCAATACTTCCAATAATGCAGCGGAAGGATCTCCGTTGAACTTGTTTCCTCCTGAATTACCACCAACAACCTTATCGATTTCATCTAATAAGATTACTGGATTCATGGATCTTGATTTTCTCAATGCTTGTACAATGAGTCCAGGCATAGATCCGATATACGTTCTTCTGTGACCTCTGATCTCACTCTCATCCTTGATACCACCAAGAGATATTCTTTGGAAGTTTCTACCCAAAGATTTGGCAATTGATTTTGCCAATGACGTCTTACCAGTACCAGGAGGTCCAGTAAGCATAATAATAGGAGACTTGTTATTTTTAGAGATTTGAATCGACTCGTCGGTTTCTTGCTCTAAGTTCGTTTCCGAAATAGAAGTCTTGACTTTATTCTGGGCTTGTTTGTGAGAGTTGGAGGTTTCATCATTATTGGCGATAATTATAGATGAAGTCGTAGATGATTGTACTATGGATTTCTTCGACGAATCTGTCTCGTTGGATTGCAAGTCGGAAATCTTATTGTCGTTCTTGAACTTTTCAATGGATTTTTCGGCATTTAACCCTAATAATTTCAACACAACTAAGTACTGAATCAACCGTCTCTTGACATGTGATAAACCGTAATGATCATTGTCCAATTGATCTTTGGCGAGCTTCAAGTCAATATCTTTATTATTGGCAAACTTGGTGACAAACTTATCCCAAGGAATGTCCATAACGATTTCAAGATAATTCCGAATAACATGGAAGTCGGAGTTTCCACCACCTCCCGGCTGAGAATTAGATCTTATACGTTTATAGTCTTTTACAATAAGACGTTTAGAATCGGAGGAAAGGCCGCTAATATTCGGAAGCTTGTTTTTGATAAAGTTGGTGATGGCTTTCAAATCATCGTCCCCATCGTCATCATCCTCGTCCTCTTCTTCGTCTTGTATACGACTTGTAGGACGACGAGTAAGGTTTTTGTTCTCATTATTGAGAAGACGAGCCTTTGACAATGGCTTAGGGCCTTCCTTGTTGGTCATGCCTTCCAAGACCAATCTGATAGACTTCAACTGGTTTGCAACCACGTTAGCCTTTTGAATATTCGAAGCTTCATTGTAGAACCAATGGTTGACAAAGGAATTATTTTCCAGCAAGTTATCGAAGATGGTGATGAGCTGGTTTATCATAAGATTGATTTGGTCTGATCTCTCTTGAATTGATAACTTGTTCAAAAGTCTTAGTTTTTCATTATTGGGGAATGGTAAAATTCCACTGGTCAAGTCGAGCAAACGAAGATACGACTTGCGATCAATCTTATGCTTGGGGTCTTCAGCTGAAAACTGGCCGAACAAATTCTGCAAGCTGATAAAGGCTTTCGTGAAGTCTTTGGAACCAACCAACTGGAGGTAAAACGCATTTGCGAGCGGGTTTAAGGTGAGTAAATTGCCGTTATCCTTCTTCAATTTTGACCTTCCCAAATTTTTCTTTGCGGGGTTGTTGCCGTTACTGCCATTGGCCGTCAAGGCTTGACGGTAGACTACGATAAAGTCATCAATACGTTTGAACAATCTGTAGCTGTTCTTGCGCAAAAGATTAAATTTTGCCTTCAAGTCCTCGACCTTTTCTCTCCAGTCTATCTCGAATAGACTTTCGTTGGTCTTGGTATCCTTGACAGTGCTGGCTCTGGTAATACCCTGCAAAGTCAACTTGATGTTAGTGACATCATCAATTATTCCCACGATTCTCACCACGGTGACCACATTGTTGGTTTCGTTAGGATCAATGGGCGAGTTTTCGGGATCTTTGATTTTGGTGAGGTTGGGCTTGATGGCCAAAGTCAACCAGTCAAATTCCGTTTGAGGTTTGGTGGTGACTAGTTCTTTGGAGGAGCCAAGCTGGGTGCCGCTAGTGAAGTTGGTTTCACCCTTATAAAACTCGGCGATCCCCTTGACGGCATCATGGGAAATCACCGTGGGGTTGCTATAGACATCTTCCGAGTCATCAGCGGCTTGACCCTCAGAATTATCGAAATCGTATTCGGCAAGAAGGTTTTTGATCACCGACACCAGTGATACCTGCTCCTTGAAGCGATATAAGAGAGCTGCTGCTTTGAACCGGGAAAAGGTGACGTTGTAGATGATTCCTGGTAGCAAGACCAAGTTGGAATCAAGGCGGTACGTGGGCAATACGATCTGCTGTTCCTTGACTCTAGCCATGATGGATGTGTGTGAGGATATGTAGAAATAGAATTACAAACTATAAAGAACAGGTGGAATTCCTGTGATGTATCGTCTGATAATCACAGTCTGAGTCGCCATCCGCATTTTGTGTGGGGTTCTAAGCGGGATGCCGAGGTATTGCGAAATGTCTGCTGATTAAAAGAGGCTAAGAATACCACAAACGGCAACGACTTACAGTAAGATTCCACATGAACTCGCTACACTAGCATCCTACTTTCATGTGAATACAGTCTAGAGCCTAGCTATTTTGAAAACTTCTGAGTAGGTGACGTATGTCATCTGGGTTTGGGTGGAGTGCGGTAGCGGCCGCACTTATCTTGTCGCGCTCACTAATCAGGCTAAACACAAATCGCTAGAAAATAAGTTCGCACGCTCGCTGATAAATTTCGCACCCATTGCTACACTTTCCCAGAGCTATAGTTCTGTAGTATGCTGGGTCCTACGCTAAGCAGAACCACCTAGGCAATTGTAGTATGTTTACCTCTACACAAATTATATAAGGATACAGTTGATGTATTTGCTCGGTATGTTTTTTGGGATATATTCGCTATGGTTCCTACATGTCAAGACGCTTCGCGCATAAGAGTAAAGGTATTCTGCCCAAACCCGCAATCCCTCATGAGCGAACACCGTGCCAATTTGGCAGCACAGTTTGGCATTGAATACGTTGACGAGATCATTGCAGAGGCAGAGGTGCGGTACCTTCGGTGCCACAAAAAGCGGTGGTGGTGGCAGCGCTTATAATACGTCTTTCATGTTGATCTGGCCCGAGCCTCTGGCGAGCGGTTGAGGCTGTGTATCACTCTTTTTCCATCCAATCATAAATATAACATTGAATGTGGCAGGCAAGGTCACCTTTCCTTGTTCGTCGGCTTCGCCATGCAAGCTTTTGTAGATTTCGTTAGCAGCAAGTAGCACGTCTCGAGGCAAGTATCCTGCTCTGGAGAGAACTGCGTTTTGTTCGCCCATCGCCTGTAAGTCTTCACACACGGCAGAGATGTCGGGGAATCCTCCCACCACGATATCTTCGGCGTCGATGGTCAACATGTTGAAGCCAGCACGGTTAAGTAGGGAGCCGACGTCGTTCAAGTGCACTAGCGGTGATACTCGCGGCGACATTCCTCCTTTTCTTTCCAACTCGGCCAACTGCAACGACGTTCTCAACTCGTACAACGTATCACCACCAAAAATGGTTCCCATGAACAACCCGTCTGGTTTCAATACACGGTTGATGTTGGCGAGCGCCTGGGGAAGATCATTGATCCAGTGCAACGACAAGTTGGAGATCACGGCATCGAACTGGTCCGATGCCTGGAGCGCAGGATGGTCAAACGACTCTTCATCTCCCACAATTCGGGTCACCTTGCCTGGAAACTGGGCCAACTCTTCGTCCTTTTCATCTCTGGCAAGCATTTCTGGTGACGAGTCGAGCATCACCAACTCCTTGATCTTGGATCTGATCACTCCTTTATCGTTGTTGAGTTGCTTGGTGATTTCGGTAGTTGCGTAGTCGGCTCCAGGAGGAAGTAACGTCTCATTGCAAAGGTTCTTGAGTAGATTTCCCAGGTGGCTGCCGAAATCCAACACCCTGGTAAAGTCTCTTGTGATAAAAGCCAATCTCTCAATGGTTTTAAGGGCCACTTCGTCCCGCAAGTACTCTTTCCTCCGTGAGAGCTCTGGGTTGAGCCGCGGCATCCGCGACCGCTGTGCAAGCTTGGCTGCACGGTCAAATACGTTGAACTGCTGCTTGGCTAGGCTCTCTGCAGAAGTAGCTAATGTCCTTTTGCCGTACATCGTGGGTGCTAATCGTAGCCATCGCCATCTCTCGCCAGGTATTTTTCACTCTGCGAAATCGCACCGCAACCTGGAAACCTAGCAGATATATGTACGATGAGACGTACAGCAGCACGACTAGTGGGTGCAAAGGTGCAGTATCGGGGACTAAATCATCTCATAGCACGAGCGTGTTCGACTTCAAAGGATAAAACTCCAGACGCCTTTGAGAGGCTAAACATAAAGCTTCCGGTAGATATTGATAATATCAAGACCAAGTACAATAGCACTAGTTCACAACACCAGCGGCTTCAGAATCTACTCAACAGTCACAGGCATGACGATGTGTACGAATTCTATACCCAGATCAAAAAATCAAGACTTCACATGACACCCACAACGTTTTTGTTGGTGATGAAGTCTATCCGTATGGGCCAATCACCCAACGCTCTGAAGATGGCAGTTTCGGTATACTACGATGCTATGACTTACTACGTCCACAGCAAGAAACTAGTGGCCCCACTCACTATAGAACAACGCTGTGAACTTGCACTTGACTTATTGTCTTCCTTCTCCACCTGCTCAGACTACACCCAGCTCTTCCACTTGAATATACTATGGGAGAACTACATAGGGCAATTGCCAGATAGCTCCAGAAATTTGGTATTGCTGTACCACTGTTCCCACCTCAGTGTCTTGATATGCTCTGCACAGATCGAACGTGCTATAGAGTACTTAGAAGAGGCCATGGAAACGTTTCCTGATAAGCATCGTTTTGTGCGCAGCATGCCCATGGAGAGGTTTCTAAGAGAGCTTGGCGCTATCAGAGATTGCGATGAGATATGCAGGTGGCTACTGGTGATTGAACTCAAACTGATCAAACCCCAACTATATTCGTACTTGCTCAATATCGGTCTAGAATGTAACCATTATGGTTTGGTCAAAACTATCTACGACAAATATATCATGAAAGGATTCGCCAATTCAGGAGTCACTACTGAAGATTTCATCTCCAGTGACTTTCACAATAAGAACTCGGTTTTCAATACCCTTAATGACAAAATCATATTCCAGATACTCCACACCTTATCGACCAACGGCGATGTGGATCTGACACTCACGCTTATAGAAAGTCACTACCTACACAAGACAGCAAAAGGTGAAAAGGCACTCACCAAAGAGCTTTGCATCAAGATCATAGAGTCGTACTGCTACCACAGCGGCTTCAACTGGAGCGATAGCGAGGTATTACCGTCCAAGAATGACCAAGATCAGCGAGTCAAACAAGTGTTGGATGTACTAAATGGGTTTATGGCTAAACTGGCTCAAGATAGCAGTGATCCGCTCACCTACAAGGATATCACATCGGCGATGTCAGTTCGTTTCTGGAAGTATTACACTCACGACGAACATATTCAAGAAACCATTACCCAGCGGTCGATCATCTCAGACCAGATACGGCAGTCTGAGGAAAACGAGTGGGATACAATGGTGCTTCCACGAAAGCAAAGCAACCAAAATGTGCATACCTCGTCATTTGGCAACATGTTGGCCAATCTCGGTGTTTTAAGAGACTTCACTGCATCCCATTTAGACTACTTGATGTCGAAAAAGGACATTCAAAATGAAACTATCACCCTCTTTATCAACTGTGTGCTAAACCATATCAACTTGCACCAAAACTTCACCGCCTCTGCCCAAGTATTGAACCAGCTCCACAACAAAAACCCGAGTTTTGCATTGGAATGGCTTGATACAGATCTGTATGAAATCTTGTTCAACACGTTGGGGCAATCTTCTGCCGGCAAATTGTCGTCCCATCACATCTTTGCATTCCTAAAATCCCATTCCATCCCCATTAGCCCCATCTGCTATCGTGGTCTAATAAGCACCCAGCTAAGAGGATACATACACAATGGCCTACAAGCAGCATTATACCATTACCTCAAGGATTTCGGAGGTGTTATCCACTCACCTATCCATCAAATCCTTCAGGAATTGCCCTTGCCAGACGTGAACTCTGACGAAAAAACTGTTTCTATGCTTGAGTACATATCAGCACTTGAGCAGAATACTGGCATAGAGGAGTTTTGGAACCAAAACCAATTAGCCAAGACATTCGCAGACGAACCTGGCGGTGCAGAACTCTACTCCAGAAAATACTATAGAGAATATGATGTGAGGGATTCGGGGTATATTAAAAAGGTGTTTTAGCTATAGAACTGGATGGCAATGGTAAGTAGCGAAAGAAGTAATGTAATAGCTAATTATTTTAGAGCCAGCAAAAATAAGTAGTCACTAAATGAGATGCAGTGTAGCATTATCCACTCACCGCTGCCTGTAAGTCGTCGGCATTGATGGTGGTTTTCATCGTCAGTTTCAAAGAAGAGTTCCATCTCGATTTCATTCCTTCAATTACAGAATCATTTTCATCGCTGAAAAAATCAGGGTATTTCTTCTTAGTCTGCTGGTCCAATACAGAGTCGTTGGCAAAGGTATTGGAGTACGACAAAGAAAATGAAGATCCAAGCATGGTCGAGTCAACAGCCATTCTCATGATGTTATCGGCGTGACAAGCCAAGTGATCGTAGTCTGAATCTTCGGTTTCGTCGAACGCTGAGTCCAGCTTCTTTGGTTCTTTGGTGGTCACTGTAAGCTTGTTGAGAATAAGAGTATTCTTCTCGGTTTTGAGCAATTTTTTATGCGATCTTTGATGGTTCAACATGGCGACAGGAGTGGACTGCAATAAGTTGTTGGTGGGCTTTTTGGAGGAGCCCGATGGAGAAAAGAAGATGGTTTTATTTGGCATAGGTGTGTTGTAGAAAGAGGAAGTCTCTGCTTGGACAAAACTGGACTCATTGAAGTCATCTGTGTCTATTTCATCGTCGTCCAATTGTCTATTTCTCTTCAAACCTCTTGTTTTTTTCTTCGTATCGCTCGAATTTTGGACAGCGGGTTTTATATTTTCCTGCTCAACAGGTTTCTGAGATTCGCCGCCATACGGAAGTGCCAACTCGAAGTTGGCTACAGAAGCCCGGTTTTCGTCGAGCAAAGATTGGAGCGGTTCGTGGTTGTGGATATCGCTATCTTTGAATATTCTGGAAATGGGTTTACTGACACGAATAGGGTCTTGTGGCTTGGGATCATCTGTGACTTTGAGGTTCCTGCCCAACAATATATCTCTGGGAAGCGATGCATTGGCAGAACTCATTTTTATTCCCAATTGGGGATATGAATAGCCGATGTTGACCGATGGATGGATATTGTGAGATGCCATAGCGCTGAGTTTTGTGGTTCAGGATCTCAATTTGCTTTTTTGCCCCAGAATTGGCAGGGACCTTTGCAGCATTTATACTTTCTTCCATATACATTTAATTGCATAAACGTCCCAAAAACGTCCCAAAAAAGATAACTAAGTGTTTATGTTTTGAATGTGCCCAATGCGGAAATAAGTTTGACAAGCTGCGACTAAAAATCTCTCCTGCGCATCTCTTTGTTAGGGTCTTCACATTGGCAGACATCGCATTTGATTCTTCACATTGTGAGGTTTTCAGGGTATTCAGATTGAAGATAGCTTGAGCAGCTAACCTGTCAAGTATTATATCATACTCCTACAACACTTGCAACCTCGCTGGTAAGCAGCTTTTACTTCCTAGTGCTTGTCTGGTGGGCCTCAATTTGCAACTTTATTGTAGCTTACACTACCTGATCTGATTTTTTTCAAAACTCTCTCAGTGGTTGAGTTTTGAGTCCTGCACCTGGCCGACCCCGGTTTAGAAAACAACGTAGGAATAAACGGCAGCGGTATATGCATCTTTATCACCGGTGATCGATCGCTCGTAGCACTTCCCACTACCTTGCCATTCCTTCCATCTCTGGCATCTCTGGCTTTTTCTTTGCACTACAACTTTTTATCTAGTGGGAACGTTGTTCTGATGTTAAATTAGAATAGATATATACAATACAATCCGGTGAAGATTCTCCAAATAATGAATTAACAATGTACTTGCGACTTTTAGAACTGAAATGTGGAATGTAGTTATGTGAATTATGTTTATGTGAAAATATGCCGTGCTTTGTATCAAGCCTGATACCGATGTGGTCTATTTGCTTTCAGCATTCGATTTCAAACGTTGAAGCTCTTGTTGCTTCTTAAGTCTCTTTTCAATTACCGAGTCGTTTCCGTGAACCCCATCAACCGGACATGGAAGTAACGAATTGGCTCCCACTAATGCAAAACATATGGCGAAGGTTGAGCTGAACAACGAGTTCGTCAACCTGTTTCTTTGAGTGGCCCTTATTCCTGCAAACATATCTCTCTATATCTATGAGTGAGACTTGTCTCGTCTGCTTTGATAGTTCTTGCGCGGTTTTCAACGTCCTGTTACCTAACTGTCTGTGAGCTGATGTGTTTTCGAGTGGTAAGTTTTCAGACCAGTCACGTGCCGTCATCGCGATGGGCCAATCACGGACAAGACGTTGGTAGTATTTGGAAAATAGATCCTGAAAGCATCTTGAACGACTATGCAGCCTATTCTTCATGTAAACAGTGAGAAAAAGGTATGTGATCGAGATGAACTCACGGAAAGACGTGCTTGAGGCTGCCACTGCCGCTTTTTTAGCAAATACCGTTTGGACTTTAGTGTCACGTGACCACTCGTCTAACTAGTCTAGCTCTTACTGGCACTTTTTAGCCTATATTGAATCTTTTTTCGAGCAGTTTAGTTCGCGTTTTTCGTCTATTACGTTAAATTTATATATACAAGATTCCAACCGAATCAGTTGATAACACTTTGCAGCTCGACTCTTGACTTCCTAGCTCTGAAATACATATACTTACAAATACAGTCACATTTAACCTAGGAATCTATTTTTGAATCCCTAGTGGACTCTTGTCATTTTCGTCGGCATTCATCTGTTTTTATGTAGTAATGCTTTATTGTGCATAAGGAGAGCTCAACTTGTTTTTCTTTATGATCTCAAATCCTGGCTTAAACTTTCTTTCGGCAGCCAACTGTTGTGGAGTTTTGACCTCGTCGACAAGTTCAACCTTTACCAATTCCTTAACAGCAGCGATTTTGTAAGCAGTTGATGGGGAGATGGTTTGGTACACAACGTGAAATCTTTTCTTTAATCCTAAAGCTTGCATGTTTTTGCGAGTGATAGGTGGCATTCCTATAGTTGACCTTATCTGAGTTATCTTATAAAACACATTCTTGGCAGACATCTTTGCTGTGTTGTGCTAACGATCTCTAACCCCAGCTATCAGATTTGATTTTTTGGTGAAAATTCATGATGAAAAAAAATTCCTGTATACAGTACCGTCAGAAGTTACCCGCAGTATGTTGTTAGCCGTTAGATACAGCTGAAGGGATCCAATAAAGGATAGAATCAGAGTAAGGAAATTACACCCGTTCGTTCAATTAGCTTCAATTGATAGTATTATTTTCTTGGGGTTGTGTGATAAGCTGAAAAAGCTCATCCAAAAGTTGCTTAGATCATACTTGATCTACGTCGTCTATTTCTGAGCTTAGTCATGGACTGTCATGGACAATACACTTGCCCATAATGTCATTTCAAGTCAGAAAGCCTTGCATTCAGAGCTTGATAAACTACTTCGGCTGTTGGTAACAATTGTACATTCAAATTCGTCAGACAATGATAAGTATGAACAATCCAAATCGGTATTCAATAAGATTATTGTGGGTATAAATGAATTCGAGCCATCTCCAAAGTTACTAGACCCGCAATTGAACTCGTATATTGAGTTACTTTCTGATTTATTCTTGTCTTTGAAAAGTAATAATGGTCAGGTTGTGCTACTGAAACCACTTTGTGATCATATTACATCGAAGATAGGCGAAGTGGTTTACAATTTTTCAAAAGTTCGGGGTTTCAAACATACCACAAACCACTTTTCCAGCGATGTATATTTGATAACTCGCTTAATTGATCTAATATCTGAGCTTGAATGTGACGATGAACTTTTTTTATGTTTGATCTGGCTCTCCAATTTACTACTTGTTCCGTTCAAGTTGCACAATATTGATGAAAATCTAACTACACAGCTCTTAGACATTGGTATTTCGAACCTAGCTAAGCACTCCAATGCTTCTAAGAATCAGTTGGTATCACTGATTTTATTATCGAGGTTATTGACTAGAGCGGATATAATGGAAACAAATCTCTTGCATGACTATTTCGAGAGTTATGTTGAACCAGAGTGGAAATCTTTGGAAAGACTCAATGGGTCTGTAAAATTGGGTCATATGATGACAATAAATAAGTTTATGAAACGATTTGATCGTATAGATTCGATATCACCGCTTGTTCTGAAATTGATATCTATCGATCTTATGAACCTCAGGCTCCAACAGAACTCGTCTATGAAACATTTGAACAACCTCAATGTCTTATATATGATAAAAATTCTTAGTAAACTATCTATATATCATGCCAAGAGACAGCATTGGAAGGAAGTGAGCAAGATTATCAACCAGTTGTTAGACGACATTATGAACTCCATGACTGGTTTTGACACAAGCTTGAGATACGCTACTGCCAAAGCCCTAGCAAACCTCACCAAGGAAATGTCTTTTCATGCTATCAACTATCAAGAGCAGTTGATAAGATACATAATCAAGTTGTTGGATGTGCCCACAAATTCTGACGTCTTCAACGGTAACTTGGATATCAATGGAGATGTTATATCTATACCGAGATATCATACATTTTTGTTGTATTTTGGATTCTGTGCTTTGAAAAAGTGTATTCCCAATCACTTGGTCCCGTCCATTCTCAGTGTGATTCACAAAACACTATTTGTTGAACAAAGACGACTTTCATCCACCATTGGTAGTCAGATTCGAGACTCTTCGTGTTTTGTGGTCTGGGCACTTTGTCGAATGCTCAAACCAAAAGATCTTCTTAGTATGAATGATAATTATATGATGGAAACAATCCTTCTTGATTTGATGCTTGTGATTATCATGGATGAAGAGCTTATCATTAGGAGGTGTGGACTCGCAGTTATCCAAGAATATGTTGGCAGATTTGGTGTGTCTTTGTTTGAGAGGTATTTGAGTGACGGTCATAAAATTGGGGAGTTTATCATCAAGTTTATTGAGTTGTTTAATACGTCACCTTTAATATCTACTGCATCTTCCTATAACTTGATTGAAAATCTAATTCTGATGGGCTTCAGTAGAAATTTGTACATCCCGAGATTGCTCCAAAATGCTCTCAATCTCGATTTAAAGTTTGAGACCAGGAAGTTGTCAGTTCTTCATTTGGGGAACATAATGAACCAAAAACGTATTTGCACGATAGACTTTAAAGTGGGGGATTCTAGGGTCTACGATTCTCGTCAGATTATGGATATCTTGGTCGGTACCAGCTTATACATTTCGTGTGAATTTTTATATAGAATTGCTATTGAAGGATCGCAAACCTCGCTCTTTGATGACTACTCCCAAGCTATTTCCGAGAAGAACAGCCATTTTAGTTTTGATTATCATCACGATACCAACGAAAAGGCTGAAGGATACTTGAAATGGACAAACCTTAAGCTCGCAAACCATCAGTCTATAGACGAGCACTGGATTCACCTATTCAGTATAATTAGAATGACTCCTACCTCAAATTTGATCACCGAGTTTGAAACGTTGTTCAAACTATTAAGTCAAAATGATCTTGTTTTCAATGACGAACAAATCAGTAAATTTCAACATTGCTTAAGAAATAACAATACCGTACTATCTAAAGTAATATTCACTTACCCAAATTATGATGAAAAGACATTAAATGAGTTTATTCAAATTCTTAGCTCGAAAGAAGTAGATTGTGAAATTCGGTCGAACATGATCAATAACTTCAAGGAAAAAAATACTGGTTTTGGTAGCAATATTGGCAAAGACTTAGCAAAATTGCTTGATGATTATACTATAACCAAACAAGGGGATGTTGGGTCTAAAGTTCGTCTTGGAATCATTCGATTGATTGATGCTAATCTTGATATTTTTAGACTGCATCAACTAATCGATGTAATCAAGATCAAA
Organism: Suhomyces pyralidae; assembly: GCA_003706505.3. Lineage (NCBI taxonomy): Eukaryota > Fungi > Ascomycota > Pichiomycetes > Serinales > Debaryomycetaceae > Suhomyces > Suhomyces pyralidae. The sequence continues at coordinate 621,286 of PPLO03000003.1, read as the reverse complement.
TTGATACGACTAGCAGGTGAGTTAATTGATCGTATAAGACTCGAAGCGATGACTTTATTACTCAGAGTTTCGGGACAAGAAACAAGTAATCCAGCCGAATTGTCAATGGGTGAGTTTTATCAACGGTTGTTAAGTTGGTACCAGTCGAATATTTTGAATGACTATGAGGATAGTACAATTAATAAAGAGTTATCATTGCTGTTTTGGAGAGGGTTTTCTTTTAGTGTTGGCTCAATGACAGCTTCCTCTACTGTTCTCAATGAATCGTTCAACCAATTACTTGTTTTTCTCAACGAAATTGGTCAAAACCTTCGATTAATAGTGTTTCAAAACTTGTTCACGCTTTTGAAGTCGGCCCCCTCACAGCAAGATACATCCAGAGACCAAAAAAGTATATTGGTAGTACTAAACCTTTTGGTAAAAGTGTTTGAATCCAATTTCCAGTTTCCACCCAATTTGAATTTTGAGCCCCTATATATTAGATGTTACAATCTACAGATTGGCACAACAAACACTACAAGAATAGGCTTGACTTTACGAGCTCTCTACTTTTTGACTGGACTTGCTTCGTATGGCCTCAGAACGAAATCAATCAACAGAATCTTGACTTTAGCACTAACTCACAAGATGAGGAAGGTGAGACAAATGGCAGGTGAATTGTTATTTGAGATATGTAACGATTCAGAATCAAGAGACGAAAGCCACATACACCTTTTGGAGACCATTGATTGGGAGCAGCCGCCTTCTACGTTAAAGCAATTCAAAGCAACTCTCGAAAGTATATTTATCACTAAATAAATCACCACCGAATCATAAGAGTATATAGCTAAAAGAAAAAAAAATAATCTGATACCGAAGCTTTCTTTTGTTTTTGCAGACAACTTTTGAGTTCGTCTTATGAGCAAATAGATAAGCCTTTTTTTTTTTTCCGAAGTACTCTTCCAGTACCTCGTGGCCCACGCTAGTACGAGCTAAACTCTACTACCCCGCAAAATCCAGGGGCAGCTCAGATTTTTGTCTCACATATAGATATTTTTCTGATGTATTTTTTTTTTGGTCTTATAATGAGACATGTAAGTTATCTGACGACCTGTGGTACTTCTCATTTTCATGAATTAAGTTAGCGATTGGATTGTTCAGATAAGGTGGGATGTCTTCATTGGCACTTCTTGGAGTTACAGTAGTGGTCGTGAAGAACGAGTTCGAGAACTCTTTGTCTTCATTCAAAGGAGTCAGCGGAGCATTACGAAATTGGTCAGAAGAAGTTGGGTAACTCATTAGATAGCTTAGGAAAAGGGCATTTACAATTTCGGGGTAATCTCTGCTCAATTTATATTCCACAACTTGAAGCTAATATGTCCAGTTCTCTTATCAACTTTGGTTATGCACAACTTTAGTTATGCGGGGAAGCTATCTGCACCCCACATACAGGAAATGGAAAACAACCGAACATTGGTGGCGTCAAGAGCGCGACATGTCTACCGTGCGGCTGGCAAACAACTGTGGAGGCGCTGCTGTGCCGACCGCTGCGGGTAAATATTCCTGTGGTCATTCTTGAATTTACGCAATTAAATTTTGCAGCTGAATGAAACCTGTTTGCTTACCTAACTCGTAAATGATTCGTTATTTTAGTAATTTACATACATTATAAATAATCACATGGTAGGACTTCCAGAGCCATTGGGCCCATTCCAGGCCAGGTTCCCATTTGGAGTATTCGAGTAGATTTTATTGTACTGAGTGGCACCACCATTACCTGGACTACCGTGTCTCAAGCTCATTAAATCGTTTATCGCCAATTTTTCCTTTTTTAGCAAGTCGTTAGCATCGGCTTCTGGCATTTTTGGGAAGCCGTTCGCGACATGGCCGTCTTGCGGATTCGAGTAATCGCCCAATAAGTAGTCAAATTTAGAGACCGAAGGTATTTTGCTGAACCCAAAAGAGTTTGCAGACGCATCTAACGATTGGTTAGTACCATAAAAATGACTGGACATTCTCGATTCTGGCGAGATATTGGAGGGTTGACTGGACAGCTTCTTTTGGTCTTCGTTGCCATTGTATGACATCGGTATTTTGTTGACCACCTTCTCTGCGGCTATTCTAGTATCCATATCGCGTTGAAGTCTTTCACTCTTGTACTTGATAAATTTCAAAATCTTCAAGTACTTCAAGTCTTCGTCCATTTCCTCGTCATCCCAATCGATCTTTCTATAAAAATTGGCGATTACATCTTCGTCTTCGTCCTCGTCATCGCTATCGTCATGATCTCTCAATATCTCATCTCTAAGTTGGTCATTTATCAATTTATTGTAGAGATCGTCTTCTTTGTGGATTCTGCTTGAATTTTGCTTATTATCACTGACCCCACCGGTCTTATAGTTGATGAAGACCTTGGTGAAGAGATCAATACTTCTGTTGATAATATTTATAGAGCCAGCAACCAGGTCGAACTCGGCACGCTTGACAAACTTAAGTTGGCAAATTAATAAATAAAGCATTTGAAGAACAATCATTTTCTTGAAATTGATAATCGTCATGGAAAGCCCATTCAACATGGAATTGAACGGTGATGATGGAACTTCCTTGACAATCTTTTTGATTCCGCTCATTTTGTTTGGATGGCTTGTTCTTCTGCGCTTGACCGAAAAGTCATTGATGACAAACCCATCATCGTCCATATCAAGTCCTAAACTCTCCATAACAATGTTGTTTGGATTTCTTGGTTCAGCCAATTTTTCTCTAGCTTGCGTAACATGCTCATAAATCATCAAAAAGTAGCTCAAGACTTCTCTACTGATTCTCGAAATCTTTCCATAATAGGTGTAGTTCAAAGCTTTATCAACAATGAAATTCAAATAGTTGATCGATCTTATTATGATATAATGGAAGTTAAGTTGAATTTTGATAAGCTGGGATGCAGTATGAATATCTGGTCTGCCGGTGCTAAAGAAATTGATGAGCTGCTCCTGTGAGATTCCTGATTCACTTTCAAAGTGATGGAGATCACTAGGTCGTCTACTATTATTCCTCAAGTCATGGTACAAATCGTTCTTCATATTGCCGTTCAAATTCAGTAAGCCCATTTTGGCTAGCGGCGCCAAATCGATTTCTTTGGATTTCAACGAACCTCTCCAGTTAGATAAGTTTCTGTCAATGGTCAAGAATTGGTTGAAGTTGTAGTTCAAGTTGCCGTCATTTCCATCTCCATCGTCTTCGTTCAAAATCCAATCCAAATGCCTAATCGAATGGTCTTTTTCCTTGACGTCGTTCTTCTTTTTTCCTTGCTTCAAGTATTGATAGTAGTTTGGCGAGAAAGATGAAGGGATAATTATATTTACAAGATTAAGAAACTCAATGCTTGGTTTCAAAAGAGTCTTGAATAAATCGTCATCAGCACCTCTGCCACCATCATTGTCAAGTAATGAACTTAATTTATCGGGGGTCAACTGGAAGTATCTATCAATTGTCACCGGGTTAATGACGGTGGTGTTCAAGCTGGGCTTGTAACCAAACTTTAAGTTAAAGCATTTAAGCAAAACCTTGAACACCCAGAACAATTTCACTCTATCTCTTTTCTGTTGTATAGTTAAAGATAAATCATTGAAGAACAAGTTTTTTGAGTTCAAGTTTATACCCAAAATACCTATGAATGAATTGATCAACGAAGAAAGAATAAGAGATTTTTCCTTATTGTTGGTGAGTAAGGAATAGTATAAGAAAAGCTGGTAGGTTTGAAGCTGGTTGATCGACACATAAAACACATTGAAGTATGGTAAAAAGTCGTAGAGCGACGATATCGTTATCAAGCCACGCGTGGTATTTGGAGAAGCATTCTTGGCCAAAGTGTAGCTTGGATTGGAGTGATTCAAGAGCAAGTTCAAACTAATACTTGCATCGTTCATCATGATCATTGCGTATATCTGGATGATAGTCATCAAATAGTCGTTGACAATCTGATAATCGTTGGTATTCGACAAATTGAAACCGTTGATGGTGGAATCATCATAAGTGAATATAAATGGATACATGGTATGAAAGTCATCGTAAGATTTCATGAACTTTTCATAATCAAAAATGGGAACAAATATGTTGTAATTGATGAAGAACTGAATGATTTGGTTGTCGAGCTCCTTTTTGGAACTAAAAAGTTTTTTGAAGTTATTGATGAGTTTGATAAATAAATCATACACATCAAAGGGAAGCTCGGGATTGGCGCCGCCAGCGAGTCTACGGCCGTTTTCACTGTATCTTTCAAGGGCATCCACTTTTCCTACATCGCCCACTCTGGCACTGTCATAGTCGTCGACATTAGTGTTTCCAGTCAATGGATTGTAGATAACATCGAGGTCTTTGTTGTGGAACTGGTTGTAGGAAGTGTACGATGGGTGGTATAAATAAGAGTTGGGGTCATTGAGCAAAAAGTTGTGGCTATTGGTAATTTTCAAAAACGGCAAGTTGAAATTGATCAACAAGTGATTGAATTGGGACTCGAAGTTGAGGTTATCGTTGCCTATAATCACACCTTTGGTGTCAACATTGAATATTTGGTCTATAGGATTGTTGATTTGGATCTGCGACGACTCGTTGGTGATGGTGGTGGTAGACTCGGGATTGGCTGGCTTTTCGATCTTCATAGGTTGTGAATTGGCAGCATCGGCACTCTTGCTCTCCAACTTGCTTTTCAATTGCAGGTTTTCTTCTTCTAGTTCGCGAAGCTTTTTCTCCAAATTCTCGGTGTATCCCTTGGGAAAAGCTCGACGTGTAAGTTTATCGCTTGTCTTACACTCGAAACCTATCTTGTTACAGTTCAAGCATGGTGTGAGACCATCGCACTTGATTTTTTTGATCCGGCACCGGTCGCACGCTTGCGATACTCGTATCCCTGTGGTTGTTGTGATAAGTTTGAAATTGGATGCCTTTTCTTTTTCAGCCTTCATTGGTGCACCTGCCATTGGTTCATGCGATGCTGAGTACTTTCGATTGTATGAATACTTAAAATGTAAAAAGTAGTCTTTAGGAGTTTTGTGGGCAAATAGTATTGTTTAATCAAAACAAATCTTGTACATGGGTTTCAATATTTGTTTGGATGTCACCGTCGATATTATATCTTTTGATCCTGGCGGTTTTGTGTGAATCTTCCCCAGGATTTTAGGCTTTGTTTTCGTGGAGAAAAAACCTTTCCCGGGCTTACGGATGACCATTGCTCGCGCGTGAAACCTGCAGCCAAGGTCATTCGTCATATCCGCACATCCGAGGTACCCAATGTGCGACAAATGCTCGGCAATCATCGAGTGTCCCCTCAATTGCCGACTATTGTTGATAAGCTTAAACCATTGCGGCTCTTGGTGGTGTATTCCGGTAACAAAATTGCTAGATCGATACATGTCTCAGTCACCCGGCTTTTTCCGTAGCCGCTTTGAGTCATGTTTGCACCCAACAGGTGTTGAAAAAACTTAGAAGCACTTGAGGTAAAATAGGTGTACAATAAATTTACAGAGAACATGGTTTATAACTTGTAGAATGAATTTTCGATGAATATATTTTGACTATACATAAACTAACTTTTGATACTATACTAGTATAATTAATGGCTTGTTGTATCTGTTTCCTGGATATAAGCCATGCAAAATGACGATGCGATTGAGTCTTTGTAATGTGAGGTACAAGAATTGAACAATGAAAAGTGGCGGGAGCTTAGTGCTTACCGCCAGTTCTTTCTTTTCTTAATTCGTTGTCCTGTCTTTCGACCTCAGCGTCCCAAAGAATGAAGTCGTCCAAGGCGTTACCACCTGGAACCATAGGCAAGACAGGGACCTTCTTGGCCACAATGACTTCCATCAAGATAGGACCTTCGGAGTAGTCCAAGAATTCCTTAACACCTGGAACCATTTCTTCTTGTGTAGCCACTCTGATAGCCTTCATGCCCATAGCTTCGGCCAACTTGACGAAATCTGGGTTGACTTGATGGGTGTGCGAGTATCTGTGTTCGTAGAACAAGGTTTGCCATTGAGTAACCATACCTTGTTCTTCGTTGTTCAAAACACAAATCTTGACAGGAGCATTGGCTTGAACAGCAGCAGCAAGTTCCATAAGAGTCATGCTGAAGGAGGCATCACCATCGATATCAATGACAATGGCATCTGGTCTGGCGACTTGGGCCCCAATGGCAGAAGGTAAACCGAATCCCATGGTACCAAGACCACCAGAAGTGATCATGGTTCTTGGTTTGGTCCAGGTGAAGTGCTGGGCAGCCCACATTTGATGTTGACCAACACCGGTGGTGACAATAACGTCCTTACCGTAGGTCATGGACTGTTTGGAAATTTCCTTAAGGAGAGTTTGAGGCTTGATTAAGGAGCCTGGGGTTTCCACTTGATAGCTGTAAGGGTACTTTTCCTTCCATTCGTTGACCAACTTGAACCATTCTGGTCTTTCGGCCACTTCATTCACCAAAGGAATGAACTTTTTCAAGTTGGAAGTGACGTCACCCTCGACGGCTTCGGTGGCTTCCACGACCTTGTTGATGTTTTTGGGCGAGATTTCAAAGTGGATGATACCTCCAGTGCCTTGAGATGCAGCTGCCTTGGCCACAGGGGCAAATTTGTTGATGTTACCGGTGACTCTGTCGTCAAATCTGGCACCAAGAGCGATGATGAGATCGGCGTTTTGGATGGCGGTGTTGGCGGCGGCATTTCCGTGCATACCCAAGAAGTCAAGAGACTTTGGATCTCTTTGGTCAAAAGCGCCCAAACCTTGGATAGTGGTTGTCACCGGAATGTTGGCTTTGTCGGCCAATTCTTTTAATAATTTAGGGCCGTCTTCGCTGTTCAAAAGACCGGCTCCTGCGTAGATGATGGGTTTTTTGGCTCCATTCAAGAGGTCGGCTGATCTTCTGATGGCCTCCATGGTGAACTCGGTGGCAGCTTTCTTGGTTATTTGACTCAAAGCATTGGATGGTAAAGTGGTATTTATAGGAATGGATTCTCTCAAGATCGATGCTGTGACGTCTTTTGGCAAGTCTACAAGAACAGGACCGGGTCTGCCAGAAGTGGCGATCTCAAAAGCTTCATTTATACGTCTTGGTAACTCGGCCACGTTCTTCACCATCACATTCCACTTGGTACATGATCTGGAAATACCGATGACGTCAGCTTCTTGGAAAGCATCGGTACCGATGGCGGTGGTGGGAACTTGTCCAGTAAACACAACAAGAGGAACACCGTCCATCAAGGCATCAGCCATAGGAGTCACAACGTTGGTGGCACCTGGACCAGAGGTCACAAGCACAATACCTGGCTTACCACTGGCTCTGGCGTAACCTTCAGCCATGTGGCCCGCACCTTGTTCGTGTCTTGGAAGCACGAACTTGAAATTTTTCGAGTTGTAAATACCATCAAAAACTGGCAAAATAGCACCACCAGGGTAACCAAAGACGGTATCGACGTTGTGTCTCAACATCATTTCGTGGAAGATCTCACCACCAGTCAAGCCAATGAAAGAATCGTCCATGATTTGGTGCTGAGCTCCCTTTGGCATTGTTTCTTTGGAGTTGGCGGCATTGAAAGATGGAGCTGGCGTGGGTCTGGTGGTATTGGAACCTGGAGTGGCTGTCATGGTAGCTTTGTGTAAATTTGTCTTGGCGATGTTTCTAGCTTGGTTTTTGAACCTAAGCATCATCCTAGTGGATGATTTCATTCTACTCTGCATCATCTTGAACTATGAGTGTTATGTTCTGAAAAGTCTGGGTCTGCAAAGAATTCTTTTATATATGAATAAAAATTTTAAGACTCAGGATGAAAAAGAAATCGAAAAAGCTAAAAATCTGATCACAACTGAATTTGGGTGGTGTGCGACTGCACATAGACCACCCTAGATGAGTCAGTTAGTGGGGTTGGCCGGTTCCGGTCCCGTGCGTCCGCTAGTCCGCGAACCCGACAGGTCCCTGTCACTACATTATGTGCACATGACCAGGGTCGTGTTACTTGAAGTACTCGTTGTTATTAGAGTGTATGCTAGGTCTATTTATTCAGTCTTGTGGTTCTTCTCGTTACTACTGGACTGGTCCGCTTTGTTGTCGAACGAAGAGTCTCCGTCCTCTACCGCTTGGAAGATCTGTGTCTTGTCAGGTATATCTTCGTTGCCCACATGCCCAGCCGCACGCATTGAAGGTGGTTGCGAGGTGACGGTTTGTAGTTCTGAAGGTTGTTCCTGGGCATTAGGATTTCCCCAGTCCAAAAAGTCTCTTCTCACCTCAACGTAATCGTACGCGAACTCTCCGATCTGATTTTCATCCACACCCTGTTCCTCCGCATCGTAACTGATTCTCAAGTGCAAGCCAGGAATCTTGTTGATCACAAAACAGAGAACTGCGGTAACACCCCCAGAATAAGCAGCAGTGGCCAAGATGTAAACGATTTGGATATACAACTGCTTCCAGTTGTGGTCGATCCAACCACCCTCGTGGGATGTGACACCATCATAGCCAATGACGGTTTTCGAACCAAAAAGGGCGTTGAATAACAATCCTACGATACCCGCAATACCGTGCTCAGCCAAAACATCGAGCGAATCGTCAACGCGGCAAAGATACTTCAATTTGGTGGAAAAGTTACACACCACTCCAGCCACAATCCCCAAGATCACCGATGCCCAGAGTGGAATCATACCTGATGAAGGGGTGGCAGCAACCAAACCAGAAATACATCCCGAACATGCGGCCACCATAGACCACTTGTTTTCCAATCTGAAATCAAGCAACACCCACGAAATGGCCCCAAAGGCTCCAGTCAAGTGAGTGTTCATCATGGAATATGGCACTTTGAGGGAGGCGTTTGCGCATGAAAATCCATTGAAAAATAACCACCCCATGTAAAGTAACGAGGTACCCAAGAAAATGGTTGAGATGTTGTGAGGTCTGTAGTTTATCATGAGAGTTTCATTTCTGGTACCCAAAAAGGCACTGAACACAAATGCTGAGACACCCGAAAGAATTTCGACTGGTCCACCGCCTGCGTAATCAAGAACTCCCCCCCTGTACAGTGAGGCCCAGCCTCCACCCCAAATCCAGTATACTACAGGACAATACACTGCGGTAGCCCAGCAGAATAGAAAGATCATCGAGGGCAAAAAGCGGCCTCTTTCGGCGACCAAAGCACCGGCCAAAATTGCCAACGTCACCAACAAAAACTGCATTTGAAAGAGTGCGAACGCTATTTCTGGGTAGTCGGTTTCATCGGAAGTTTCACCCAAGAGGTTTTTGAAGCCGAAAAAGTGGAGGTCGCCTATGAAATTGTTGGATGATTTGTCTGAGAATGCAAGTGAGTATCCCCAGAAATACCACTGAAATATTCCAATGAACGATGACATGATCACGATCCATACCATTGATAATGCTGATTTCCGTCTGGACAACCCAGAATATAAAAACGCTAAACCTGGTACCATGATCCAGATTAACGACGAGGCGATGGTGAACAAAAGCACACTGGATTCATTGTAGTCATGGTTTTCTGTCCAAAGCTGTCGTCTTGATAGTATTTCTGACATGTTATGCTATATTAAAAATTTGCAAATTTGGTTTAAGAATGCAATCGTTTAGTGAAATGTCAAATAAAACTATGTGGTTTAGTTTTATATATTATATGGTTTAGGAAATGAAAAAGATGAGGTAGAGAAAAAAATAATATAATCGTTTAATATTGCAGATGGAAACGTCTTAGAATATATATAAAAATATCAAACTGGGGTCTTATTGTATAAACACATGAAACAATTTTAGACCCCTTCCGAATCGAGTCACTGCCGTGCATGCGGTAGAGCTACTCATCCACTTTTGCTGATGAATATTCACCGCCTGAGCCACTAACGGAGTGTCTATTTTTTTTCTTGTAGCATGGTGTGTTGCTTGTCATACTGCTAAACTTTTCCGTAGACGCCCGTTGAGCTCTAGATGTGATGAGCATCAACCAATCAAATTCGCGCTCGCCATTATCAGTTGCAGGTTAGCTCGTTATCAGTGCAGGTTATTTCGCCGGAGTCAGACCCAAGCGTTTTTTTTGGCGTGAGTCGTAATGTGAAAGCCGCGACTCTTCCCTCAGATAAAATCTACGATGGCGACTGATTGGGTAGCCGGCTTCTATAACGCCCGACTCCTGCGGTCGCGAATTGCTTTTTTCTTGGAAATCCGTAGACAAAAGGTTGCAAACTTTGCTACCAGACGTTTATTGTCATGAGAAATAAAAGTGCCCACCGGCTAACCGCTGAAAGGGCAGTGCCCGATGCGCTATATGTAGAGACACTAACTGGGGCAATAGATCTAGAGGCGGTGGCTTTTGTATGAACCGTGCTTGGTGCACCAGTAGTCTGTCCCGGTTGGTCGGTGAATGAAGCCACGGGCAGTGGTGACAAGCTCACAGGTTGCGAGGAAGTTTCCGGTAAGGGGCCAGAAGTTGGGGTAATTTGGCTTTCAACGGTCTGAGCGCTCTGCGATATTGCGCTCGACTCAGTGCTAGTTGTAAATTCAGGTTTAGCTTCGGTTTGGCTCTGCTTTTCACTTGTCATAGGACCAGTCTTATCGGGTTCGGGTTGAGCTTCGGTTGTAGTCTCGGTCTGGTACTCGGCACTAGTAAAGGTGACTTTCGAATACTCACTAGTTTCTAGATAAGGAGTGGTCTCACTGGGACTGGTCTTGGCAGGTTCGGTAGGCTCGCTATTTTTCTCGGTGTGCGAAGTTGTAATTTTGTACTTGCTACTAGTTTTACTGACACTCAGCTTGGTACTGGCATTGGGTTGATCGGGCTCGTTACTAGGCTTTGTAGAGCTAGCACCATTTTCCGTGGTGCTAGTAGTACACGTTTCCGTAGTGCGAGCAGGTTCCGTGGCACTAGTAGTACCCGGTTCCGTAGGAACCGTTGTCACCTGATCTGTAGAGCTAGAAGTGACAGAACTGGCACAACTCACAGTAGTACTGGAAGTCTCGGTAGTCCTAAAAGTTTCGGCGCTGCTGTAAATATCGGTGGTGCTATAATTTGTGGTACTGTCATTAGAATTATTTTTTGTCGCAGAGCCATCGGGGCGCAGCTCTGTAGAACTAGCAGCTGGCTTCGTAGAACTACTCAATGGCTCTGTAGAACTAGCCCTACTACTATCGGTGAAGCTAAGATCAGCTATACTCAGCAGCGCAGGGATAGTCCCAGATGTTAAACTTTCGGTCGTGCTAGCACTAGTAAGGCTCAGAACCATGAAGCTGGAAGTACTTTGTTCCGAAGAACTAGCGAGACTCGGCTCGACGTTGCTTGAATTACTATAGCTCGAAGGTATTGGTGAGAACGTGGCAGGCGTACGGGATGGCTCATACGGATCTCTCGAAAAAGTTGTTGTGGTCACGGTAGAGAATTGGGCACTTGAGCTGGGCGGGTTTTGAGAGCTCGATTGTCCTGATGGTGTCGATGTAAGAGTAACAGTACTTGTAGTTAAGCTGATCGAAGTCCCACAATTGCCGGGACAATGAGGGGAAGATGATTCATTGGCGGGCTCCAGCTGACTAATAGTAGAACTGAAAGGTGTCAGACTAGCAGGTACCACACTCAGAGGGCTTGAACTGATTGGTTGCAAACTGGAAGGATAGACCAGGCTTGAAGAGGGTAAAACCGAGCTTGAAAAAATAGATGAAGGATTGGTGGTTGGAACATCAATCTCTACTGTTACAGTTCCTGTGGTAACAACCGGCAATGTAGTGGTTGTAGTGAAAGTGCCGGTCCATGTTTTAGTGATGGTTGTCGTTACAATCACAGAACCAGACCCATCAATGTCACCATCTAAAAATTTGGTAACCTTGGCAATACTTTCTCTGATGGTAGAGCCATCTTGACAGTTTAATACATATCCATAAGAGTATGTGACGTCTTTACCACCTTGAGGATACCAATCGTATCCTTCCAAAAAGATACGCCGACCTTCCGGAATATTTCCCACCAACATATTGATCCGTTTGTTGTTAGAGGCGCATTGAGTGGTGGACTGTTCTATTTGGGAGTCCTCTGGCATCAAGAACGCATTGAATTTTTGAGCGGAACTTAATTGAAACTTGGAGCAGTCTAAAGTATCGTTGGTCATAAAAGATACAGTACCCGATTTAATACCTCCGGGACATACGCCGGCCAACAAATATATCTGTGCTAAGTTTTGAGGAGTGCTTCTAGCGTAGTCAATTAGTTCATCGTCGTTGTTTGTGGGCTCAAAGTAAGGTCCGGGTCTAAATGTAAGATCGGTTTCAAGTCCACTCCAATTGACAGAGTAGTCAGTGGTGATTTTGTTTGCACAATACAAGTCTGCCTCGTTTGAAGATCCACCTGCATTGAACAGGAAATCAAAACTTATAGTGCCTTGAGCAGTGAAATCTTTAGAGTTGTCGAAGATATCACTGACAGTACAATCTAAGTAGGAGGTTGAGGAAAGGTATGAGCCATCATTAACCTCACATGTAGCAAAAGTTTCCGAACCGGCAGCAAGGTTGATGTTATCACCATCGAACTTGGTTCTGAACACACAAGGCATCTCGAGTCGAAAATTATCATTAGCGCTGACTTTATTTGACAATAATTCCCAGTCTAAGTTTGCCGTCCGAATGTCTTGAGGGCGATTGGTGCTTTGCTTGAGATCAAACCTCAAGTTGCTAAAAACCGATGTGGCAGGAATAGTAGCACCAGCAACAGCCTGAGTAAATAGAAAAAGAGCGAGCGAATGCGTCCAAGATCCCATGTTATTGAAAATGTTTTTATGATGATCTAAGGAAGCTTGAAGTAACTTCTTCGAAATATAGGTTCGTTCTTATACTTCTCAGACTACCACCTGGAATACTTTTGGGTGCAAATGTGGATCTCGTCGTTTCGCCTAAAGCTCGCTAAAACTCGCCAAAATTACTGCATTCGGCTACGAAAGAAAATGCAATAACGCCTTTAAAACTTCGCTTGCATATACTAATGTGGTATCATCTACCACCCGGTGCGTTCCGGTGTAGCTTCTCATCTCATGGTGGTTCCTTTTCGATCCAAATTGGGTATATTTTTTCACAGAAAATCGTAGATTTTCGCATCAACCTTAAAAAATAAGGTGCGATTTTGCACCCAATGAGATCATGTACATACATGAATTTAACATACTATTTACAAGACTATAGAATCCCAATGCAAAACCTAACTGACTTTTGAGTCTTGATAATATTTTTCGTAAAAGTGAAAAGATTCAAACCCGACTTCCACCATGATTAGGATAATAATAATCCATTCTAGTCTAGTGCCTTTCTTCTCACTTAACACACTGAGTAGCGCACGTTGTTCTTCCGTGGAATAATCCAATTTTCTATTCAATATGGAAATTCTAGACCCAATGTCTAGAATTTTTGAAACAGAGTTATAGATTCTCTCCAAAGCGGGCTCGCTCCAATACAAATCTGGGGTCTCAATCAATTCACTGTACAAATTTAATTTGCCTCTTAAAAGAAATAGCTGACCAGTCGACTTCAAGAATTCTGATTCTGATGTGGTTAGTTTAAGGCCTTTTGAAAGGTTTTGAGAGTTCTTTTTGGTCAATAGCAAATGCTCTTCAAAATCATTCTCCAATATGGATAATCTGGTTGAACGAGATAAGCCCATTGCAAATGCAGCCTTGTCTAGCATTTTTCTTGTTTCCGTCACACCTTGTATCACCATAATCTCTCCTTGAAGATACGAATTTCCCTCATTTAAAGGGCTTTCTGGTAAATCTTTCAATTCTATGTAGTCCATTTCCTCACTTTCATATTCATACTTTTCCAATGTACTTGGTTCAATACGTGGTATGAATTCGAGAATTTCTGTTTCAGTCAAGTTCCACCCCACCACAGTACCATTTGAAAGTACCATCAAATCTTTGTCGTTGTATTTGAGATTTATGACTTCTTCCGGCACAATTGTTTCAGAATCTGATACGCACTGGCGCAACTTTTCAAAATCGATTGATTCGCCGATTGTGATCGAGGTTACGGGAGATAAGTATTGTTCAAGTGTTTTCGAAGGCGAATAGCCAGAATTATTGTCTTTAAGTAGAGACAATATATAATGAGTGGATTTGTCCAAGAAAACTGGATCACTTCTTCGTAATTGTTGTAAAGATAGCTTCTTCTTGACTGGTTTTCTCGTTGTGATATCTGCCTTGGTAGAGGAAAAACAGACAGAAGATTTCCATACCCACAGCACAGAAATATTTCTCGCAGTTATAGGGTTGCATAAGACCCTGCGTATGCTTGTAGAGGCTATCATTTGCAGTGATGTCCGTCTTCATGAAGCTCTTTTTCAAGGAAAGATACGAACGGTCATGGAGATCACGTGAGACCAATCTGTCTGTAGGACCAAATGGTATCCAAAATGTAGGATGCAAATTCAGAGACAAAGAGGCATCACTTCAGGAACAATAGTATCACTACAAGAAAATCATTCCTTAAGATAATGCATGGCTGCCGAGATGAAATTTGAATAGCAAAGATCCAAAGAAGAACAAGAATTTAAGGGGCACTGGTGATGGAAGTGTTTCAAACATGAGTCAGTACGGGATATGTAATAGTACATGGCCTCCTGCGCCAGTAGAGAGTTCCATAACCTTCCGTCGAGCGAACCAATATGGATGGTCCATTTGGTTCTTGGTGAACAAATCACCTTCAAAAAATACGAGGGTGTTTACTATTTGTCCAAATTTGGCTAAATTGATTTATCCGATGAACAGAGGTGCACAGCTAAATTTGGATAATTACGTGCTTTAATTGCCCCATTGAGCGGGATCGAGAGGTACCATATCATTAAAATTCCTTGCTTAGCCAGAGACTCTCACTCATCGACTACGCTTATGAGCTATATAATATCGTACGATACACTAGATAGGGTGTAAACAAGCGATGTAACGCTCTGTTCCGAAACGCCAAATTCCTAACTTTCTCGGGCCCACGCCTCGTACACCGTTTCTTCTCCTAATGCTAGATCATCCCTTCGAAAACCGCGCCCCTCTCTTATCGGGCCGATTTACAAAAACAAACATCCAAAAATAGTGTGCCAGCTGGTGTCGAAGGAAAATACATATAAGAGCCCAAATCCATCGAAACAGGTACGAACAATCATATACAACAATTCGTTACCACTCCTCAAGCATATACATTCGCTTAATCAAAACGTTACAGCTCTTTTAGTCCTACAAACTTCACACGTGAGAGCCCTTTTTAACCTGCCTAATATCGGGACACGTATAACGAACACAAACAGAAAAGAATTTTCCTTGTGAACACAGCCGATTGATCTTCCAGAAAAGATTAGTATATATTCGAAAGAAAACCAATTACGTATAATATTGAAACTATAGAATGTGTGGTATTTTTGGTTACGTCAACTTCTTGGTCGATAGAACCAGAGGTGAAATTGTTGATAACCTTATTGAAGGTCTTCAAAGATTAGAATACAGAGGTTACGACTCTTCGGGTATAGCCGTTGATGGTGATAAGAAGGGCGAAAACCTCATTGTCAAGACTGTTGGTAAGGTCAAGGTG
This sequence comes from Suhomyces pyralidae, assembly GCA_003706505.3. Taxonomy (NCBI): domain Eukaryota; kingdom Fungi; phylum Ascomycota; class Pichiomycetes; order Serinales; family Debaryomycetaceae; genus Suhomyces; species Suhomyces pyralidae. Next base: position 605,718 of record PPLO03000003.1, on the reverse strand, counting down.
TTGAAGCAAAAAATCGTTGATGATAATATCAACAGAGATACCGTGTTTGACAACCATGTTGGTATCGCACACACCAGATGGGCTACCCACGGACAGCCAAGAGAAGAAAACTGTCACCCACACAGATCTGATCCTAGCGGAGAATTCGTTGTTGTGCACAATGGTATCATCACCAACTTCAGAGCCTTGAAGACCTTGTTATTGTCCAAGGGTATGACTTTTGAAAGTGAAACGGACACTGAGTGTATTGCCAAATTATTCAAGCACATCTACGATACCAACTTGAAGGCTGGTGTTGCTCTTGACTTGAACGTTTTGACTAAGCAAGTCTTGTACGAGTTGGAAGGTTCGTATGGTTTATTGGTCAAGTCTGTCCATTACCCAGGTGAAGTCTGTGCCACCAGAAAGGGTTCTCCTTTATTGGTTGGTGTCAAGACCGAAAAGAAGTTAAAGGTGGATTTCGTCGATGTCGAATTTCCAGAAACCAACGCGGAACAAGTCAACAACCAAGACTTGGGCTTGATGTCAATGCAAGACCGTGGCAACAACTTGAGAACCGCACAATCCAGAGCCTTTTTGGCCGACGACGGTGTTCCAATGCCAGTCGAATTCTTCTTATCTTCCGACCCAGCTTCGGTTATCCAACACACCAAGAAAGTCTTGTTCTTAGAAGACAACGATTTTGCTCATATTTACGACGGTGAATTGCACATTCACAGAGCCAAGAGAATCGAAGGTGACTCCACCACCAGACAGATCCAAACCTTGGAAATGGAATTGAACGAAATCATGAAAGGTCCTTACAAGCACTTCATGCAAAAGGAAATCTTTGAACAACCAGACTCCACTTTCAACACCATGAGAGGTAGAATTGATTTCGACAACAACACCATCAATTTGGGAGGCTTAAGATCGTATTTGCCCACAATCAGAAGGTGCAGAAGACTTATCATGATTGCGTGCGGTACGTCCTACCACTCGTGTTTGGCCACCAGATCAATTTTCGAGGAATTGACTGAGATCCCAGTATCTGTCGAGTTGGCTTCTGATTTCCTTGACAGAAAGTCGCCAGTGTTCAGAGACGACACATGTGTATTTGTGTCTCAATCTGGTGAAACTGCCGACTCTATCTTGGCCTTGCAATACTGTTTGGAAAGAGGTGCTCTCACCGTTGGTGTGGTCAACTCCGTAGGTTCTTCCATGTCCAGAACCACCCACTGTGGTGTGCACATCAACGCCGGCCCAGAAATCGGTGTTGCCTCCACCAAAGCCTACACATCGCAATACATTGCCTTGGTTATGTTTGCCTTATCTCTTTCCAACGATTCTATCTCAAAGTCTGACAGACACAAAGAAATTATCCAAGGCTTACAGAAGATTCCTGACCAAATCAAGAAAGTCTTGAACTTAGAAAACAAGATCAAGAACTTGTGTGACAAGAACTTGAACTCGCAAAAATCCTTGTTGTTGTTAGGAAGAGGCTACCAATTTGCCACTGCCTTGGAAGGTGCCTTGAAAATCAAGGAAATCTCATACATGCACTCCGAAGGTGTTTTGGCTGGTGAGTTGAAGCATGGTGTTTTGGCATTGGTTGACGACAAGTTGCCCATCATTGCATTTGCCACCAAAGATTCGTTATTCCCTAAAGTAATGTCCGCTATTGAACAAGTTACTGCTAGAGATGGTAGACCTATTGTCATATGTAACGAAGGCGACGAAATCGTGTCTTCCGATAAAGTGATGGCCACCTTAGAAGTTCCAGAAACCGTTGACTGCTTACAAGGTTTGTTGAACGTGATTCCATTGCAATTAATGAGTTACTGGTTGGCTGTCAACAGAGGCATCGATGTTGATTTCCCCAGAAACTTGGCCAAGTCCGTCACCGTCGAATAATTGACACACCGCCAATTTCATGAAGCAAAGGCTATATCCGTGTATGATTTATTTTTCTTGTCAAAGTAACCCTTGACCCTTAATAATTTAGTGTTTATTATATACAACAGCCAATATCCATAGAAAAAAGATATTTAATGAAGATAAAATAGAGAATTGATAACCAATGAAGTTACACCGAGTTAATCTCATTTTATTCGAGTTTTTCGTTCTTCTTGTTATTCTGTTACTTCCTTTGGAAGTATTGGGAAGATCCAAAGTAAGCGGCACTGACGTCAAAGATCTTTTCGCCGAAATCCAAGTATTTACGCGAATAGTATGTGACGTTATCGTTACCAAACGATTCTAAGTTTGGAGTCAAGCCGGTGTTTCTTTTAACACCTGCCAAAAAAGCTGATATTAATGTCAAATCGACACCGATGTGTATCGCTCTTCCTATCTGAATCAGACATATCAAAGTATAAGATAGTAAAATATGGGTGGTATGGTGGCGCCACCCTAATTATACCAACTTATACAGATATGATCAGTTAGTAAATGAGTAGATTAAATGCGTACATTCATGAACGGACAAGGCCAAAGAGCAAATCCAATACACAACATTAACATCAACTCCTACTTACCATTCTAATTACTATGATGTGTGTGTTATGATACATATCTGATTCGCATTCAGTTGATATCAGCCTCTGTAAAAAGGTTACCCGGCGCACACCTCACTTCAGGGATTAATAAATTAAGATAAAAATTTAGTGGACTGGGTAACCAACGTTTATAACACCAGAGCTGTGTTAACAGTATGAAGCAAAGCATGTAATCACTCCACAGAGGTTGCAAGAACCACGAATCGATAGTGATTGATTACTGATTGGAGGTATCTGGTGGTGACTACCGAACAACACCTCAAACGTGTTTAGTTTATTTATTGGAGCAGATGGTTTTTTGGATCATGCCAGTCGAAGGGCAGCCTCCATCTTATAAGTTGGACTCTTTTTCACGTAGTTCTTGAACTAGAGTAATCAACTTGAGATGGTTGGACTGGTGCTATTGGCGCCATAATATTGAAAACAGCCAAAGGGATACTTACACTGAGGCGTGCTACAACTAATTTCCGCAAACTAATCGTTTGAGACATGTTAAGTTTGTGCATATTGGTCTGTATAACGATATACCCAACGGCTTGTACGCTACGGTCTATTGTCTGTACATACTAGTTTACCTAGGGGTTTGTTTGTTACGGTCTTTCCTTATCATCGCACTGAGAATTGCTCACTAAAATTCTCACTAAAATTCTCACCGAAAATCTCACTAGAGGTCACAAGGAGCACGCGTTTGTTCCACCATACTAGTCATATGGCCGCCAATAGGGACATTCCCATCATTCTCTCATCTCGTAAAATCTTACCCTTGCCTATAGTGCGACCAATACCCCTACCAGCTACCCCAACCAGTTTCTGTTAGTATCGGCTCGGAAGTGGGAATCCGGGTAACCCCCGTATGGTTTTTCTTGTGGTGGGAAATTTGTTCATGCCTAGAGAGTAAACTTCAGTTGATATACAACTACTATTGAGCCACCACGAGTCAAACCATTACATTTCTCACTACTGATATTAGCTGATTGTTTTCGTAAAAAGAACGACTCAATTTTTAATGTCTGAGAACCACAGAGCGCTTCCAAGTGGCCCTCGCTCAAGCAGAGACTACGACAGCGGAAAGTCCTCTTCTAAGTTTACCAGTAGAGACCACGATAGTTACCCACCAAGACGTGAAAAGCCAACTAAAGATAGTTACAAGTCCAGAGAGTATGATTCACATCCCCGTCAGTACAGCAGCTCGTACCCTCAACGAGACTCGTATGAATCATCTTATTCAAAAGACAGTTATAAGTCTAGTAGTAGAGGTGGTTATAAGAGTTCGTGGAAGGGCGATTCCTATAGGCCTAGCAATAATACCCCCAGTAGCTCCACCAAACCCCCACCAGTCGAACTAAAGAGTACCCCCAGTTCAGGTGGAGGCTTGAAAAGATCCTTGCCTCCATCAGAACCAAGTAGCTATAGAAAGAGAAGAGAAATCGGCGATCAATCGGAAGCATTCGCTTCTGCCGTCAGAGGGCGAGGAAGAGGTGGAAGGGCACCTAGAGGAAGTTCAAGGGGCGAAAGCGGTAGAGGAGGTTCCAGAGGCAGTTCGAGGGGAGAATCTGCAAGAGGAGGTTCCAGGGGCAGTTCTAGAGGCGATAGAGGAGGTTTTGGTGCAGAAAGAGGAAGCTTCAGGGGTGGTAGGAGTGAAAGAGGCAGAGAAAGAGGCTCAAGAGGCAGAGATCGTGCAGAAAAAAGTAGGAGCAAACCTGCTCGTGGAGGCCCTGCCAATAGAGGCGAAAGAGGGGATTTCGATCGTAATGGATCAATCGAAGAATTTCACGCAGTAGATTCTACCCCAGCACAATTGGCTCCATCACAAATATACTCGGTTAAAATTACAAGACCATCTGAGGTGTACAAAAGAGTGCAGCAAGTCGGAGAAGGTACCTATGGTAAAGTCTACAAGGCCACGAATGTGATTACCGACGAAAAGGTGGCTCTCAAAAAATTGCGGTTGGAAACTGAGCGTGAAGGTTTCCCCATCACAGCCATGAGAGAAATCAAATTGTTACAATCATTTGACCACGAAAACATCGTGGGATTGTTGGAGATGATGGTCGAGCATAATCAAATATACATGGTGTTTGACTATATGGACCATGATTTAACGGGTTTATTGACACATCCAGATTTAAGGTTGGAAGAGTGTCATAGAAAGTTTATCTTCAAACAGCTTATTGAAGGATTAAATTATTTGCATAAAAAACGAGTCATACATCGAGACATTAAAGGCTCGAATATCTTGCTTGATAATGTTGGCAGGTTAAAAATCGCTGACTTTGGATTGGCCAGAACAATGAAGATCGTCAAGAATTCAGAGAGCCCCGATTATACCAATAGAGTCATCACGATATGGTACAGACCTCCCGAATTACTTTTGGGATCCACCGACTATGGCAGAGAAGTGGACGTATGGGGAGTAGGGTGCTTGTTGATTGAACTCTATACCAAGATAGCAGCGTTCCGAGGTTTCGATGAAGTGGGACAATTGTGTAAGATATTCAATGTGATGGGAACCCCAAGTTATGATGATTGGCCCGACATTGAAATGTTGCCCTGGTTTGAAATGATGAAACCCAAAACCAACATTGCCAGCAAATTCAAAGAATTGTTTGGTGATATTTTAACAGAACAAAGTTTCGACTTGGCCCAAAAGTTATTAGCATTGAACCCCAAAACTAGGTTGACGACCGCCGAAGTTTTAAAACATCGCTATTTCACTGACGAGCCCCAGCCAGCGCCATTGGAGTTTTTGAAAGACATCAAGGGCGAATGGCACGAGTTTGAAACCAAGAAGCAGAGAAGAAAGGAACGTAAGAGAATACAGGATGAAGAAAAGGCAAAGAAGGACGAAGTTGATAGGTTGGAGGCCGACCTTGACTTGCAAAATGAAGTCCAAAGTGAAACACACACCATTCACACTGATCCGCATAGTGTGCACGAAAAAGATTCGATCGAAAAAGAGTTTGAAACCGGCACTGAATTTCAAACCAAGGCAGACACTATTGCTGAGTCGGAATCATAAATAAATCACTCGGTTTAATAGTAGAGTAGTCGCGGTATAGCTCTAATATTATTGTATAGCTATATACTGGATACACAGACTATTTTGACTACTTAAAACTATTCTGCAAGGATATTTACTATTTTTTACGTACCTTAAACATGATCGGCGCACCTTCCATTCGTCTCTTAGACGAGCTGCTTAACAGTAGCGCGACTTCACTAACTCCTCGCGACGCGCACGACCCTATAGCCAAATACGAGATGAATAGCTTGAATACAATTAGTTAGCAAGGGTCATCAACACAACAAAAAGTTAAGACTAAATCGACCGGTCGGCTTAGATATATTCTAGACTTAAGGTCAATAATATAACGGAAGGTGTAACTGGTAATTGCTCCGTGTACACTAAAACTATTTGGGTGACCTAATAGCAATAACATAAGACACTACATTATCAGGCACTAGATAATCAGGTACATCTAATAAACACCTGGCCTAGCCTAGATCCGATTCACCTGTCAGTGATAATTCATCAAAAACAAAAGACTAATGGGCTCTTGTACTTCAAAAGAGCCATCGGCTCCCAGCACCACACCCAAACCCCAGGCAAAACGTCAAAAACAAAAACAAGCGTTGAATCGCAAAGATGAAAAACGCAATTCGGTTAATGCAGATTCCACAGGCTCTTCCAATGATACCCAGCTTGAAAAAAACCAACCTTCTAATCCAGTGGATGTGGCAGCAGCTCAGAACGATAGCTCCAACAGGAGAGACGTAAAGGTGTTATTGTTGGGTTCGGGAGAATCTGGTAAGTCTACCATTGTAAAACAAATGAAGATCCTACACCAGAACGGCTACTCAAAGGAAGAGCTATATGAATACAAACCTTTTGTGTATAAGAACGTGATGGACTGCATCAAGAATATTCTTAATGCCATTAAGGATTTGCAGCCCGAACTCATCAAATCCAACGGGTATACCCCCAACTTGATTACATCCGAAAGTGCTACCTTACATGCCTCAAGCACTGGTGCTAAAAGTGAGGAAAGTGTGGAGGCTTTTAATGTTGAGAACGCAAAAGCCGTCATCGAAAGAGTTGATTTGGATGAGGTGTTGAATTACGAATATGCCATGGATTCTGGTGAGCCTATTGATTCAGTAATTGCCTCCAGAATTAAAAAAATATATGCCATTCCACAGGTGCAAACTTTTATCAAAACCCAGCAGGCTCACTTCTATTTAATCGACTCCAGTCACTACTTTCTTAGCGATATTGACAGGATATCTCGTCCTGACTACCTTCCTACTACCAACGATGTACTCCGTACTAGAAAGAAGACGTCAGGTATTTTTGATTTCAAATTTGATATGGGTGGTGGCTTATTTATTCACATGTATGATGTTGGTGGACAAAGGTCTGAACGTAAGAAGTGGATTCATTGTTTCGACAACGTTACCTTGATTATCTTTTGCGTGGCACTTTCTGAATATGATCAAGTATTGCTTGAGGAAAATAACCAAAATAGATTGGAAGAATCTTTGACGCTATTTGACTCGGTGATAAACTCAAGATGGTTCGCTCGTACGTCTATCGTTTTGTTCTTGAACAAAATCGATGTGTTTGCTGAAAAATTGGCTTATTCCAAACTTGAAGATCAATTCCCAGACTATACTGGAGGTAAAAATATCAATAAGGCCGCAAAATACATCTTATGGAGATTTACCCAGTTGAACAGGTCTGGTCTTAATATATTTCCTCATGTCACCCAGGCTACAGATACTTCGAATATCCAACTCGTATTTGTTGCTGTGAAGGAAACTATTTTGGAAAACTCATTGAAAGACAGTGGAATCTTATAGTCCATAATATTCCTTTAAAAAATAAATGCTATCATTTGGCTGAGATATTTGATGAGTATTGGCGTATTCCCCTTCTATTTGGTACGCTTCCTCCACTCTTACAGTTCATGATCCATTTTGCATCTATTTCCATTACATAGTGACTTCTCTCGGAGAGATTTTCTATAACCAAAAGCTTTGACATCTTAATATTATGGATTCCTTGTTTTGAATCAGTGTATCTTACAAACTAATTTACATTGCATCTTACAAATCTATACCACTAAAAACTTGAGTAGTTCCAATTAGACACCTGCTTTTGCTTCCACCCTGGTCTGTTCTTTCACTTCCGACGTGACCTCTTCTGAGGGTTTGTGTCTTACGTATGGGAGATTGTGATGGCCACCTCTCCCTCCTCTAGGCCCTCCACGACCGCCTCTTGGGGCGTGACTTCCTCTGTAATAATTACGTCCTCTGCCACGAGAATTTGGTGGTTTCGAGGCTTTGGGCTCCAATTCTTCAGTAGACACTTCAACGGGTTTGTCTGCTGATTTGTCCGCTGACTTGTTCGCTAATTTCTCGGCTGTTTCTCTTGGTTTATTGAATCGTTTACTTTCGTGGTGGTGCTGTGTTTCATCTGATGGTGGCTCAGTCTTGTGTACATCAACAGACGATGTTCTACCACCTCTTGTGCCGCTTCTCGAGTTGCCACGTCCGCCTCTGATTGGCGACCTCGTCTTTGGATGCGATCCTCTGGAACGATGACTGAACCGGCTGCGCCGTTCTTCACCTTCTGAGGGTGTATTATTCGGTTCGACATCCACGGTGCCTGGATTACCGAGACGTTTAGAACTATTATGGTGATTGTTACGATGATTAACATTTTTCTCTTTCGACTGGTGTGCTTTCTTGCTGACCAACTCGCTCAAGTGTTTCTTGAAATCTGGCCTGTCCTCTTCATACTCTCTCTTCACTGAGGATGTCAATTTTTGATCTGGTTTGGCATGATCTGCATCAGGCTTATTGCGTTGCGTATCTTTGTTAGATATTGGCTCTTCCTTCTGATCCGCCTTCGGTTTGTGGTCTATTGTTGAAGTCGATTTCTCCTTTTGATCTTTCTTTGGTTCACCTATTGAAGTCAATTCATCTTTTTCAGGTTCTTTTGGTTTATGGTTTGTTGCTACTGTAGGCGATTCAGTCTCTCCATTGAATTGTACAGCTTCTGGTGGACCCGCTAAGTCCGCTTTCGCTAACGAGTCGGTAACTCGTTCAACTTCTGGATGAGCTTCAACCGATTCGGGAGAGCCTGAACTTGCTGCGACTTTCTTTTTCAAAATCACCGGTTTGGCTTGTACTTTGACAACAGGTTTATTGGGCTTGTTTCTTCCAGTGGGAACATTAACAGCGGAGGATTTGGAGTTTGCACTAAGCAATTCTGCAAGACTTTTCCCATCATTGTCATAAACCGAAGGTGGTGGATTGGCAGGTGAATGTGACACAGAAACCTCAGGCTTAATTTGCGGTTTGTGGTCGTTGGTATCTGGTTTCAAAGATGGACGCTTCAAGATAGAAACAGAAGGTCTTCTGGAATTATTTATGGAGGATCTTCTCAACTTGGGAGAAGCAGCTTCATGGAATTGTTTAACAGTAGCTTCCACATCTACGGGATTATCATCAGGACCGATAGTTTGAACGGTAGTTTTGTTTAAGTTGACTAGTTTCTTTTCAATTTCAACTTGTTTCGCCAAAACATCTACGGGTTTAGCAGCACCAAATGGGTTGGGTTTGTTTTTAGGAGCTACAAGGGGAGGCGCATTCGACAAGTGGTCAGGGACTTTTGAGTGTTCTCGACTCTGCGAACTGTTAATAGATTTTCTTGGTGAAAGGCCATAAGGCTCGTTTGAATTTGGGTGACGAGGATGGTGCTTTCCAGCTACGAAATCGTGCTGAATCTGGGCAATTTCCTCGGCATGTTGCTGGTTAAACTTCATACAATTCTGGAAGTCGTTATAATCTGCCAATTCGATCACCACCTTTCTATTTCCCTTGTAGTATAGATCTTGCCATTTTAGGGCCTTGTTCATGTCAGCGAAACTGTTCAATTCTACAAACGCCACCACTTTGATAACATGAGTTTCCAATACGTTTGATGACGGATCAACCACAATCTTGAATTTAGAGTAGGTAGCATATCTGCTTCGGAATAAATCCTCTACAAAGTCGTCGTTGGCTGTCACCGGTAAATTGAGTAGTTTGATAATATATGGAGGACCTGAATCAAGGTGACTTGTTTGTCTCGGATGGTAGTTACCACCCGAACTCATTCCGTACGGATCACCATAACCAGAACCATACCCACTCTTCTCAATTGGCACTGAAATAGACGCCATGTTTATATCATCGTCTGCCCAGGACCCTCCGTACGCTAATAGTTAGTACTTAATTTCGATTGCTATGAGTTGTAATACACATACACATGTCGAAGAACTCCTGTAAGCTCATTTTCTTGGGAGGAGCTGCTAGTTAGTATTGATTGATTTGCTAGGCTTTCGCCGTGAGCTTTTGAAGAGGAGATAATTGACATATTTCGGTCAATTGAGTGCCACCAACCTTCAATGCTCAAACGATGTCTCGGTGCATACCCATTTCTATAAGGCTAGTCTTGTGGTCTCTGTTGAAGTTGCCTGATACACTTGATCTGAGGTCATGGCTCTGGTGACGAATTTGTTTGTCTAGGAGCATAGGTCACGTGCACGTCGTATTTTGCAGGTGTGGGAGTGAGGAGAGACCGCGAGAGAAGAGAGAAGGTTGAGGAAGCTGAAAGGGTTGAGTCGGCTCAAGAGATTTAGGTAGGTCTTGTAACTGAGATAGCCGAGACTGTGGTGGTTTTGGTAGTATGGGGTGCGCGTATGTGGGGACTCAACTGAGCATTGTGGAGGGTGCGGCTGATATAATAAAGGCACAAGATTGAAAGATATTGAAACACGAAGGAAGAAGGAAGAGAATTAGGAACAGAAGAGGGCATACCTGAATGTTTCACTTTTACAAGTATAAAGGACGTCCGAAATTCATTCCAACATTACTTTTTATCGACCTCAATTCACGCAAATAAATACTCCACTTGTCGCATACCTCCTTCAGTGAATATTTATTGGGATTTCTGAGACATATTGAAAAAGATCATACAACTCTAAAATCACGTTAGTAACTACTTCACATCTCCAAAAATCCAACTTCCGCAACTCCACAAACTTGTACATTTTTACTCTTTGTATTCTACGAAGATACTGTGTTTAATAGACTATTGATTAGTCTGTACTATGCTTTAGTCTTCAATCTTAACTTTTGTTTGTTACTTATGGCAATAGTTATTTTCATGGTCTACTTCTACTTAAATATCGCCGTAGTTATCGTATGTTCTTCTCCAGTTGGCCCAGAATGCCTTGAAGAACTTGACAGCCAACCCGACTTCCTTGGAACCGGTGGTGGCTCTGATGGAGTGCATTGAGAGTTGAGGAATACCCAAGTCAATAGTTCTTGCACCAGTTTGGGAAGAAATAGATGGGCCAATTGTGCCACCGGATGGAGTACCGTTCTTGATCTGGAAGTATTGAAGTTTGTCGCCGTTTTTGCGAGCAATTTCTTCTAACAAGGCTACGCCAACAGAGTCAGTGGCCATGTTGCCATTTGCATCAAGAGAAATGGCAAGACCGGTGTTTGGTAATGGCTTGTGGTGTTCCAAGTGCACATTTTGATAATTTGGGTGCAGCAAGTGAATGACATCAGCCGAAAGGATGAAGGTGTTGGCGAAGGCAAGTCTCAAGGCTTCCTGGACGGAGGTTTTGGATGGAACAGTAGCAGAAATGACTCTGGTGACGATCAGTTCCACAAGACCACCCTTGATACCTTGTCTAGTGAGCGAACCAATCTCCTCGTTATCGAATAAACCGACCAAAGCAAAGTTGTCGGAGTTGATCAACAGGTCGTGGTCTGCTTCAAGCAATGACTGAATGGCAGCGTAGGAGTTGATTCTGTCGTCAATACGTGGGGCATACAAGAACTCGTCGTTCAATCCACCAATGGCACCTTTTTGCACGTCAAAGATCTCCAATTCCCACTGCACGATCTCCGAGACCTTAACCCCAAGCTTTTTAGCAACGTATCTCAAGAGTTTCAAAGAGTGTTTGCCGTACAATGGAGAAGCCTTTTCGTCATCGGTGGCTGGTTCGTCGTCCCCTGACTCGTACCCGACGATTGGAATGGCAGTAGATTCTTTGTTGAGTTCGAGGGAAGGCTGGCCAAAGTGGGGTGCCAACGTTGGGATGTGGGCAATTGGGTGAGGAGTCGAGTCCACTAAGCGTGCAGTAACCTTGCCGTCTTGTTTGACCAACACCTTACCGCCAATACCCAAGTCTCTGTCATGCCACAACCAGGTCAATGTTCCACCGTATGGAGCCACGCCCAAAAGTTCGTAGCCATCGACGTTGTCTTTGACGGAAGCAGGCTTCAATTTGGCGGTTAAAGCATCGACATGGGTTCCAATGACGCCGACACCACGTTTAGGGGTCCAGTCTTTACCTACGACGAAAGCACCAAGAGCCGAGCCGTTTCTAACGGTGTAGTATTTGCCAGCCTTCAACGACGACCAGTCGTCAATCTCAGCGACATACTTGAAGCCAGCGGTGTCCAATTGCGATCTGAAGTGGTCGATGACATGGAAAATAGTGGGGTTTTTGTAGGTAAAGTCAATGTATGCTTTGGTGTAGGCAAGAAGCGGTGCGGACTGCGAGACTTCAGCCTCCTTTTTGGCGTCAATCGAGGCACCGGAGCTGGCAACCGAGCCGGCAACCGAGCCGGCAACCGAGCCGTTCTCCGACTGAACACGTTCAATGGCCTCCAAAACCTGTTTGAGGTAGTTTAAGTCTGTACTCATGATTGTAGACTATGGCGTTTTTATGCATTACATCGGTTGGTATTTATAGTTATCTAAAACGTGAGTGGCGCCGCGGGCCCATGAGGACCAAAAAGGTGCGAGGAGTCACCGAAAAGGTGCGAGGAGTCACCGAAAAGGTGGCGCCAAACCGTTTCACCTCCGGGCGCATCTCAAACAGGAAGTGCTGGTGCGAAAAGTTGTATGTACATTATTGCGAGAACTAAAAAAGGGGTGCTGGCCTAATTTGCAGGACGCTTGGATGCGAAAGTGGCCGCCACAATAAGGGGAAACACCACACTCACATCGGCGTACACCTTGACGCTTTTGGCGTCGGCCTTGATCTTACCCCACGAGATGGCCTCGTCGGGACGGGCACCCGCATCGGACCCGTCAAACTCCTGGCCGGTGTTGATGTAGACAGCGTAGTCAGCCCCGTTTCTCATCAAGCACGCATTGCAAATATGGTGCTTGACAAGCCCGCCGCCCAAAATTATCATCCCGGCATTCGAGGCTTCCATGGACATGGAGTTGATTCTGCGGATATCGGCCACGATGTCCAAGCGCAATTGCTGTGGCGACGCCTTGAACGTGTGGAAAAACAACATGTCTCCGATAGACCCGTCGGTGAGTGCGGGGCAGAAGATGGGGATTTGGTTTTTGTGGGCCCAGTACAACACCGAAGATTCGTCGTTGATCTCTTTCCCGAGCCTGTCGATAAGCCTCAGCGGGGTCCAGATGGCCTCGGAGCCGGCGTTCAACCCTTCGGGCCCCAACTTTTTCATGGCTGCTTCTTGTTCTTCCAATACCGTGTCCAACACCGGCACAATCCACTCTTCGAACTTACAGTAGTTGTCGTTTGGAACCAACAAGTTTCCAATACGGTTCATACCTTGATCTCTCAAGCCCTTACCAGGCAAGGCGAAGTCCCCCATGTAAGTCGGGGCGAGACACTTGATCAAGTCTTCCTCAATCCCACCAGCGGAGGCTACAATGGCACTGACCATTTTGTGCTGGACCAAGTACCGGAGCGAATCACGTAATCCGGACGAGATGAGGTTGGAGGTGAACCCCATAAAGATGGTGGATTTCTGGACTCCAGCATCGTCGAACTCTCCCTTGTCCTTTTCGTGTTCTGGAAGCTCGTCCTTGTGCTTTCCTCTCCATGAGCGCATCTGCTCGATAATCTCGCACGCTTGGGCCACTGACGATGCCTGGAACCCCATGGTCTTCATCGATTGAATCAAGTCGCTGGCTCTCATGTCGTAGGCTTCATCTTTGCTGTAGTCAATACCTTTTACTTCAACAAACGATTCTGGTACTGGTGCCGACTGCTTGAGCACGGCTTCAGATGCCAAATGTGGAAGTTTGGGATCGCTGCTCATTCCTATCGTGATGGCTATTTTAAAATTTTTCAGTTCGCACCAAAGTTTATCTATTTGGTAAGCCCAAAAGATTGACTATAAACCAAATTTGTATATACTGGTAACGATGGCTACAAGTATTATTACAAGTGTTGCTAGAAAGGTTTCCAATTACCATTATAATTATTTTTATTATTTATTCGTATAATATACCATGCATAAAGAAGTTAACAGAAAAGTTAACAAAATCAGGTCTTAGACTCTCTCTCTAACTTCAGGAGTCCAGGCACTGCACTTTGGTTTGGCAGTGTTGTATGGAACATATGCACCAGGAGTATTGGTAAGATTTGGCTTGTGTTTCTCCGGTAATGGGTATGCTCTGACGGTCTTTTCGTCACCTTCCAACTTGTTGGGTGGAGTGTTGGTACCGTAACCCAACCAGTAATGCCAGCCTGGTTCGACTAGCGACATATCTACGCTCATTCCCCAGGTGTTGTGTTCAACCCATCTGGTTCTTAAATGGATTTCTTCTGGAGCGGTGTTTTCGTAGAAATGGTTACCGTGGTCGTCAATACCAACCAACACACCTCTTTTGGTGTCATTGAGATTCTGTATCTGCCATCCGGCCCTTCTTAATCCAGACAGGTAGATATTCTTGATTGTACGAATAATAGAGGTAGACATTCTTGAGCTCTTGATAGTGTTTGCTTCGTTCGCTTTTATTCAACGTTGGTGATTGGCGGAAGCATCACGTGATAAAATGAAAATGTCCGTCACGTGGAAAGACCCCAACATACCAGTGAAATGGCTGACTGAAGGCATGAGACCTATAGCCGTGCCAAACGGTACTAAAATTCTATTTACATATACTCTGCCGTAAAAGTTCTTAATCTGAATAGGCTTTCATTTAATTACTCGCTTGGTTTCGATTTCAATTGAAACTTATTACTCTTCTAGTGGTTTTTCGCGTGAGACTATTTTCGATATTGAATTTGGGGAAGCCAACGTCGTCACTCTTATTGGAATGTCCAGCGAGTCGTATATTAAAGAAATCGAGCATCTACGAAAGACTAGAGCAGTTCTTCAAGCAGTCAAGGTATCTACGGGAAAAATTCATGAAGATATCGTGAATGTGGTCAAAAATAACCAGCCTCGGCTTCTTCACGAAACAGAAAAGCTTAACAAAGTGATCCAATCCATTGAGTGAAGTAGTTCAAAATTACAGTTGATATTACAGTTTTGCGTCTGTTAACTCGTTCGTACATGAGGCACTAGTGTTATATACATATGCTATGGGTCTATGTCTTTTTGGTGATCTTTATAGTAGGAAAGTACCTATGATAACCTTTCAGTATTGAAAAGTCAAAGTCTTTGGGATCGACTTTATCGACCCCCGAATCAGTGACGATTTTGACGAAGTTCTTAAGTTCAAGCAAGTAGCTGATACTGACCTTGACCAAGCTGTTGTACCAGTCAAGTTGGGCCTTCGAGAGAATTCCCTGGTATGATTTTAGTAAATGTTGATGGTATTCCTTACTGGACTTTAACTTCTTCTCTATGATTTGGAACAATGACTTATAGGCCGCATCCGATCCGTTTTTCAAGTATTGCAAGTCGAGAGAACTCTCGTACTGGTCAAACTTGGGTAAAGCAGGCACGCCTATAGAAGACCACGGTTTGAGTCTCAAATTGAAGAGGTTTTCAAACGAAGTAAGTGAGTTTTTGGGACCTTTTAAGAAATCAACAAACTTGAATGATGATAACAAAATAAGGTATATGCGATTGGCTTCGATCAAGTCGTTCAATCCCTGGAGTGAAGGAATTAGATACGAAGTGTGGAATTTCTGGGACTCCAAGATTGCAGGCAAAATGACCTCGTGGTTATATTGGTTTGCGGCCTTCAATTGGTCTTTTTTGGGGCCAGCCTTGGTTTTCTTGATTTTCTTGGGCACTGTCTTTTCTATGTAGTTGATTTTGCCAGCTAGTATTTGGCCTATTCTTCCCTGAATATGCTCAATGAGAATCTGGATGAGGTAATTAGAGTACCAATAAATGAGATATAACTCAAAATTTTTGTAGATCTCCAAACTAATACCGTTTAATGCAAGGTCTATCATCATATTGAGCTTGGTATAGTATACGAATGAGCTTACTGATAAGGCAACGTCTCCTGTGGCCAATTCGTCGCCGATCTTGAACATCTCATAGAGCTCCACCTCAAACGATTCCCATGCTACTTGGAGATTATCCCATACTAAAAGACCCCGTGAGAGCAATTGCTGCTGACGGCATTGGTTGTTGGCGTAGATAGTGAGGTTGTGATAGATTCCAGCATCCAATTGTTGGTATATTTCTTTGGCACGCTCTTGCACCAATATTCTAGTTTCGTCTTTCAAGGACCCCAATGTGTTTTCATTGAGGTTGAGAACTGACGTGAGTCCGCCTACCAAGTTCTCTATCAAGCCAAATGTGACGGAACTTAATGATTGGGTTGGATCACCGTAGATGGTCTTATCGTCTCTGACTAAATAGAGCTGGAAAACTCCTCTTACTATCACATTGAACTTCTCGATATTATGTCCAATATCAATGCGTAAGTACTCATTGAACTCGTTGAAGTTGGAAGTTTGCGATGAGCTGTATACAATTTCCCAAATCGAATCAAAAACCGACTTCAATTGCGTCCACGATTCGTCCGGCGGGTTGTCATTGAGCTCGAATGGGATGTTTTTATTGTCGAGATCCAATTGAATGAACCTGGAAAATGATGCTGTAGGTGCCTTATTCGCGCCATAGGTGTTCTTTGAAATATACTCTACTGAAGAGGAACCGTCCTTCAAAAATGCTAATCTTTCAAGCACAAATTGCTTGTTATTTGTCTTCAATAAGCTGATGCCGATGTGAAGAATGGTCTCAATCTTGTTTAGATTGGTAACAATACTGAGCTGATGGCGCAAGAGTTTGGCTGCTTCTGGATCTTGGATGTTATCGGCAACCCAAAGTATACTAGCTTCCAACTCTTGAACTACTGCTAACGGGTCTTCGTCCTGAAGAAAATCTAGATTCATAGTTCTGGTTGTCACATCTTCTTCTTCGTATAAAACTGTTTGAGCAATGTACAATGTAGTGCCAATAAACTTGCAGAGCCCTAAGATAAACGATTTCATTACTTTATGGACCAACAAGTGTTCGGTAGACTCGGCATCAAGTTCTTGCTGCTTTGGCAATCTTTCATTGACAAGAGAGCATTTCTCAGCTAGTGTGAGCGGCAATGACTTGTATTTCATGTAATTTGTGATCATGGTCTGCACATATCGGCAACTAAGTACTGTAACTGGCAACGAACTATTATTGAGCCAGCTCATATAGGCAGTTAACAACCTGTTATGCACGGCTATTATGGCAGAGGCTGATTGGGGCAATGCAGTATCGAACTCAATATCCTCGCTCAGCAACTGTATCATCCCAGTATCGAGTCTAGGATTAGTTACCTCAATGGCCCTGGTACCATCCAACAAATCAAAGTAGTCGGACTTTGACACTTTATTGTCCTTCAAGTTTTCCAACGAGCCAAAAAGCTCGGCCGTTATATCTATGAACTCAGATACATCAGGCAAACCAAGAGACTCTGCATTCTCTGTTATGTTCAATCGATGTACCATATGTACTTATGACTGGTTCAGTATAATAATATTGAATTTTACGACTCGATGAAAATAATCGAAAAAAGGGTAAGATCTGTAACCACTCGATTAAGAGCGTGTTGCCGTATTGGGCTGTGCTGCCGTTTCCGGGAATATCGCCCGATTGGCATATAGGCTCTTCTCTCAAGAAATACTCTCGTCACGTGATCTGCTTCCGGCAGGTGATAAAAACCGTCTACTAAATAGGGGTGGCGGAATGTGCTAGAATAGGCCTAAATGCGCTCGCAGAATAAGCTATATTACAAAGCTGGGGGAGAGGGGGGGATGTAGAATGTACCCTACATGAAACAGATGATGACGTGATTTCTCAGCGAATAGTTTATAGTACTGACGCTGATATGGTACTGATAAGTTCATCCCTACAGAACTCTATAGACTTCTACAAAAGCGTGCCAGGTTTTTTCAGGGGCTCGTAGCCCATCATGCCTTTCCGCATGCAACGGCTGAGTCTAAAATTATACCCGGGGTCAGAAAAAAGAAAACCGCACCTAGCGCTTTGAGTTTTTGGTGGCGATTTACGGACTTTCACAAAGCAGTTTCTGGTCGACAGGTGTCTAGATCTTGATTCTTACAAATACAACAGGTTGAGCGTACTTTCATCATACAGCCTACAGCACCAAGCAAGTATACGAGTCGTCGTGTCCACAGTTTTCGTTAGCTCAACCTAATATTGGCCCCGCTTTCCGTAGTTTCCTTCCAATTTGACCGCCGCACAACACAAGTTTTGAGGGTAAAAAGCTCTTTTTCGCGCCGCATTGGACCACGAATCTAAAGCAAATATAAATTAAAGTCATTATCCTCCCAGTGACGCAATCGCATTTTTTTGCCTTTTCAAAACAAACTAGTTACGTAGTATCATAACAGAATCTTTTCAATAGCTCACCACACTCGAGTCTGATACATCACTACTACTTGATAGCCATCTTGCAATACATACAAGTCGTGTTTAGGTCAAAACGGTGATTACTAATTGTGTTCCAAACCCACAACATCCTACGCTTGGGTAACGAATATTGCAAGCATCACAGTTATACTCTCTGAGTAATCAAGCCACAGGGTCTAAGCTGGTCCATAGCCTTCAAATTTACCAAGGTAACATATCCTTACCGCCCGCACAATTTTTAATAGAAACTCAACTCAACAACTAAATCTGGGTGGCGCAATGACTGACACGAAAAGAAATATCTCTGACGTTGGAGAGGAACTGCCATATTCCAGCTCCATGTCTCCTGAATTACACAGCGACAAGAAGATACATACCAAACCAGGAAGAAAGCCTATAGAGACCGAGCCCAAGTCAAAGAGAACGGCTCAAAACAGAGCCGCTCAAAGAGCGTACAGAGAGCGTAAAGAACGTAAAATGAAGGACTTGGAGGACAAGGTTAAACTTCTAGAGGAGGATAACGTCAAAGCTTCTACCGAATCCGATTTCTTGAAGGCTCAGGTGAATATGCTTAAAAGCGAATTGATGAGGTATAGAGGGCACTCTGATTTTTCCGATTTGGAGTTGCCAACGAAAGTGGGGAAGTTGTCTCAACCTAAAAATAGAGGCTACTTGCCATCATTCGACTCTTCTAGCAGTGTATCCACAACCAAAACCAATAATTCTGGCCGCAATGTGTCTTTAACATCGATGAGTTCTGAAAACAAGTCAACTCCAACCTCAGTAGATTTCCCTTGGTCCAAAGACAACTTGGAAAAAAAAGGTCCCAGCAGTACTTCAAGCTCTCACAACTATAACGCAGCAGATCTTGTCGGCAGCTCGTCTTCTTCATCGAGTAGTCCTTTAAATGAGAATGTGTTGGTGTCGCCAGACTCATCGGTATCGTCTAACCATGGTGCAGTGAACTTACAACTCAAAGCCGACAATTTCAAGGAAATACCGGGGGCTTTTAACGAGCAAGTGGATACTTTCTGCGGTGAATTGAACCAGGTGTGTGGTACCAAAAACCGTCCGGTTGCCAAGTATAACCGTAACAGTCGAACTTCTGTTTCGTCAAGACCTTTGGGGGATGAAGCAATACAAAACTACAGCTCTCCATTCTCCAATTTGGTGTCGCCAAACTCAAATTGTGAGACTGGCGGTCAACAAAATGGTCAATTTGACTACTTGAACGATCCATTTTTCCAGTCTGCCAACAACGGGGGCGCGAACTCCAAGATCGATTTCAATCTACCAACCTCTGATGATCCATTGTCATTCCTTGATGACAACAACTTTGACGTCTCTCTAGCATTTGAAAGCGGCATTAAGCGGAATGAAGGTAAAGAAGAAGTTGATCCATTGGCATTCTTGACCACTGAAGAATCAGTCTACGATCCTTTGAACGATATGAACAACTTTAACATGGGTGATTTTGTTAAACCATTACCCGCAGATGTTGCACAAGCCAACGTTACTGTGCCGACATTAGATAATGACGACGATGACAATGAAGTTGTGCCTGCCCCTGCAGAAACCATGAAATGTTCAGAAATCTGGGACAGAATCACAGCACATCCAAAATACACCGAGATAGATATCGATGGGTTGTGTAATGAGTTGAAGAGTAAGGCCAAGTGTTCGGAAAAGGGAGTTGTGATTGACTCCGCTGACGTTGCACATCTACTAGAAAATTCCACTGCATTGAAAAGAGTATAATGTTTATTTCGCATTCACTTCTATCATCTTCATTATTAATGCTGAATTGACCGTTTTGAAATTTTTGGATTATTGAGCCTTGGTTTCTATAGCACAATGCCTTAGTTGTCTGCGTGTATATATATTTATTTTTTCATGGCTTCAATGTAAAATTTTATCGAATTTACACGTCAAATTTGACACTGTAGCAAGAAAATGTCAATTTTGACACCGAAAATTTACAACTAATTTTAGATGTGGTAGTCCATATCAAATTTAAAATAATCATATATACGTATATTTTCCTAAGCAAACTCAAGAGCGGCGTGCTGCTCGTTGTATCTCAAACCTTTGACAGGATGCTCCTTCACAAGAGCATCAATATCAGCCAATTCAGAGTCAGACAACTCGACCACACTTCCCAAGTTCTTTTGAATTCTTTCCTTGGTAGAACCACTTGGAATAGGAATGATTTGACTGACCTTTTCTATTCCGTGATAGTTCTTTGCGCCAGAAACCTTGAGAATCCACGATAAGGCCAACGATTCAAGGGTGGTTTTCTTCTTTTCATGAGCATATTCGTACAATTTCTTAAGCAAGACCAAGTTGTGTTTGTAGTTGTCTGGTTGGAACTTACCGAAGTGTCTTCTCATATCGTTTGGACTCAAGGAATCCAAAAATGTGTCTGCGTATTCAACTGTGCGGTCAGTCAAAAGGCCTCTACAAATAGGGGAATACGCAATAACTGGAATATCGTGCTTTGACAATTCAGCAAGGATACCGTTTTCAAGAATATCCTGAGTGAAGAGGGAGAATTCCAATTCCACACACGAAACGGCATATACTGAGATTGCCTTTTTGATAGAGCCAATTCCCACTTCAGAGAGCGAAAGTCCATCAATGACTCCAGCCTCGATAAACTCAGCAACGTACCCAATGGTCTTTTCGTAAGGGGTTTTAGGGTCTACTCTTGCTGGTTCAAAAATGAGCTTAGGTCTTTGTGATTTTTCCTTTGGAAAGAAGGAGGCAATAGCTTTAATGGATCTTTCAATGGACTCTTTACTTCCATCGGGAGCGATGGTGTTAAGGTCACAGGCACCTTTGATGGAGATCACCAATTGGGATGCTCTTTCTGGACCAATTGAGTCTACGAACTTCTGTAAAAGTTTCAAGTTGGCATGGTCAGGACCATAAAATTCACCTCCATTGATAAGTTTTGTTCCGAACTCTGGGTGAGAAGTGACAAAATCAATTGACTCGATTGATTGTTCAATTGGTGGAGGAGTTTCGGTCCATGTCAATGACATGGTACCGTAACCAAACTTGTTAGCACTGAGATCGATCTTGGACATTTTGATATTGCAATTATGAAGTGAACCAAATCAATAGCTTGTGGACGTGCCACTATTTATATTGTGTGAGGACCCTGGGGGCAAATTTCACTAAATGCAACGAAGCCCCGCGCAATTAATCGGGATAGAAGGGAGAGATTGTCTATGGGGTAATAATTTTGTTGCCACTATTATTAATGCGACTACCATTTTAGTAAAGGTTGCTGCTAGGAAACTTGAAACGTCGTCTGCAACGACCATCAGTGCTACAGGTATAGAAAGTATTCTTACACAATCCATCACGTGTGCTCTATCTATTGTAAATATATGTATGCACATGACTATGAGAGAATAAACTATCTGATTGATAGCTATTCATTTGTGAATTTTTGAATGGGGTTTGAAGATATTTGCCGAGTTCCATCATTGAATATTTAACTATTATCTCTTCACTTTGGTGACCCGGACAAAAAACAGGTTCTCCGATTCGGGCTCGGAGTAATTTGTGTGATGTCTTCGACATAACTGGTTTTTCAGTCTACTTCTCTGAACTCTTCTATTACTATTTCATTACTAATTTTAGGTACATATAAGTGCATAAATTAGCCAGCCATTGAGATATCGTAATCCACCTCATCTTCTGCATCCAACATCTGATCAATATCCTGAAGATCCTGATCAATTTGCATTTGATTAGAGCTTTTTCCCTCTTCTTTCCCGTCTTCATCAGCGGAATCTTCATTCATAGCTTCATCTTCGTCACCTTCTACTATATTTTCGGCCACTTCCGATTTACTAGTTTGGCTCTTTTCGCCATCTTCTTTGTCCTCATTGTCTGCAATCTTTTCCTGGTCATCTTTGTTGGATGTAGCAGTCACTTTACCATCATTTATTTCCGATAATACAGAACTTGCTCTGCTGAAATTCCTGGAATTATTTGCTTCCTCTTTCTTTTCACGCTCGACCGATTTTTCGTATAATTCCTTCACTGTAGTTTCAAAAGCTTCAAAACTTCGAAGGGTATTCTTGTCAAATACAAACTCAGGGTTCTCGGAGTTTTCTTCGAATTTCTCTCTGGTTCCTGCGATTGCTTTGACCAATCCGTCCAAAACTCTGCTGTCCAAATATTCAGTAATGTAGAATTTGTTCAAATTATTGATGATTGTTTTCTTGACCGGTTTCGCAGTATCTTGTTCAATAACTTGCAAGAAATAAACCGATTGCCATACATGGGAAGTCTGCGTTCTGATGGCTTCTTGGTCCATGTTGACTAAATTATTCGGGTCACACCAATAAATAAGTTGCTTTACGATAGTCACTGGTGATAATTGATTCTCGTAATGTCTAAAGTCACTAGACTCGTTCAACATACGATAAACGCAATCTCCACTCACTGATGCCAATCTAAATTGATGTTTAGGGTGGCTAAATGCAAACACCGGAATACAGAAGGCTAGAACCTGTCTCAATTCTTGGTTCTCTTGAGTTAAAGGATGGAAGTAGCTCAATATCAAAGCTTCAAACAATTGCTTTTCCGTTTCAAACTCTTCTTCTTCAGAATTTGAAGATTTGATGGAATCGCTAAATACATCGGCCAAAAAGAGCTTACATAGTCCTTCTGCCACAACAGACTGGAGTTTTGGCATGTCAAATGAGTTGAGGGATTTGTAAAAGAGCTTACCATATTGGTACAATATGCGCGGTTCCATGATAGATGTGCCGTAGGTTGACAATATATCTATGATGGCCTTCATGCCAATAATTCTGACTTCTTCTCCTGAGCCCCTCATCACTGAATAAAACGTAGAAACAGCATCTTGAGCGGTGGATTTGTCAATCAACGAGAATAATCCCAAGCACTTCAATCCTTGTAAGTGAAGAGTATACTTTTCACCAAACTTGATTGCATAGTTTACTAGACCTGAATAAATAGATCCTAGTGAGATGTGATTCTCTAGTGGCTCCTCAATTAGCTCAAGTACGTTTTGGGTAATTCGAAGACATCTGATGACGATTTCATCTGGAGGAAGTTTTGGTTCGATCTTCCGCTTCTTGACTTTTCTCTTTGCAATCTTTTTGGCGCTTGTATTGACATCGTCTTCCACGTCACCGTTATTCTCTTCATCGACTGCTTCATCTTTTTCGTGAGATTTTTCGGCTTCGTCATTATTTTCCTCTTCCTCGTCATCTTCTTCTTCTTCATCATCATCATCCTCGTCAAATCCTGATATTGCAGAATGGAAAGTCTCATCCTCACTCTCGTAAGAATCTCTAATATCTGTAATGATTTCAGTCGCCATTGTAATAAAGTCCTTTTCATTGATGGATATTTTACGCAACACTTGCAACCCGATCGATATCAAAGTAGAAGATAACTTGTCTTCCGTCAATGATTTTCTGATTGTTTGAAGCATTTTTCTTCTGCCAATTTCATCACTGAAATCAAATTCTCTCGATACGTATAAGAGTTGCTCAATAATAAATTCCAAGTCTTTTAATTCATCGGCAAATGGCAAATACTCGTCGTCATGAACTTTGAACCTCGCAATTTCTTCTTCCTTTTCTTTTGACAAGTTGTGGTATCTTTCGGTTCCCTGTTTAAATTTCAACTCGCTATTCAATATGGCTTCTTCCAACTCTGATATCTCCAGTTTAATTGATTTTATCGTTTCCTTGATTTCAGCATGCTTCAGTTCCAACTCAGCTGGAGAGAATTCTAGAAGTTGCTGAATCACTTGTTCATTTCCTTCGGAAACTATATCCGCAAGAGTATCGTTGACATAATCCAGCTGATTTTCCTCGTCACTCTCTTCTTCTGAACTTTCTTCTGATGACGTAGACGGTATTATAGTCAGCCTGATTGATTTTCTTTTGGGTAACTTTTTAAGCTGTTTGCTACTTCTTCTTCTTACGGTGGCAGCCAAACGTGGCAATCTCTGTTCAATTAAACCAAGTAGCTCTTCATAATCAGTAATTGAATTCTCTTCCTCTCTCAAGTTCCTTTTGTAGATGTCGACTTCGTACTTTATTTTAATTAGTGAATTTTCAGTTGTGAACAATTGGCTCTTTATGAATTCCAATCTTTCATTGTGAGCTTCAGACTTTTTGATTATATCACTGTTATCAAGGAGAAATCTCGACCTTAACTGTAGGTATTTGGCCAAAGTTTCAGCTAAATCTATGGATTCTGGAAAGTTTATTTCGATAAGATCATATAGATTGTTCTCATTACAATGATCGTAAAACGTTCTCATCAAAAACGCCTTCTCGACGGTCAATGCTTTCCAGTAGGATTCATCAATTTTTATGGTTTCAGACTTATCTTGCCTTCCTTTGAAGAATGCAGACATTGCAAGATTGGCAACCTTACTCTCGGTGACCCTAAGGATATCAATAAGCTCTAAAATATCTTCGTTGGCGGCTTCGTACCAGTAATGGGTAAACATTTTAATTGCCGATTTGCGAACTGACTCGTCTCGGTCGTTCAACCCCCACTTTAAAAGATGTTCTCGATACTTGAAGTCGATGTTTTTGAAATCTCCCAATTCTCTGGATATTCTCGAGAACACCAATCTTCTATTTATGCTGTTGGTATCCCTTGCTCTGTCTATGAGATAGGGCACAGACACTTTATTCTTGTTCAAATTCAAGAGTGCTGCTCTTCTCACTTCTGCGCTATCATCTTCTTGTATGGTTGTGATGATATTTTGCATGATCTTGTCTTTGTTTATAGGAATTGTGAAGGGGTTTTCGGATTCATCAAAGTCAAAGTTGAATGATTGGAACCTTGAAAATGCCACCACCGCCTGTATCCTAACCGTATGCTCTTTGTCGTGTAGACGCTTGTTCAAGGACGTATAGAGCGCCTCGAAAGTATGATTATCGATCTCTCCAATGTAATATACTAGATACGCAAGGATCTGCACCACACGGTATCGTACGTTCTTATCCTTTGCTTCTATTCCTCTTAATAAATGATGGATAAGATACTTGATGAATGACCCCACATATAAATCCTCATCCTCATCTTGATCCTCCTCACTTCTGGCTAGCTCATCTTTCGAAATAATAGCTACAAATGAGGAGCAGAATTTGGCGATTCTGTCGGCCACTTGCTCTCCTTTCTTCAATGGAAGTATTTTGTTGATGAGTTTGGTGAAATACATGGCAAAGTGCTCCTCGAAATTCAACTCGATGGCTCGGTTGAAGATGTTCTTCATCACTACCACCAACTTTCGGTGGCCCGAAAGACTTAGCTGTGCTTCTTGGAAAACATGACTAACTGAGTTTCGGATATTATCAACACTATTGATCTTCTTGATACTATCGATATTGGGCTTGCCTCTTACTCGTGTTGTTGTTCCGCTCATAGGTGCCATCTCATCGAAACCTTGTTTTAAACAACCCACGCTTGAAATCAAATCAAAACATAAGATCACGTACTGCATATAAATGACTATGAAACATAAAAAAATATGAGCGGTAGGGGAATCGAACCCCTGTCACCTGCTTGGAAGGCAAATATGTTAACCACTACACCAACCGCCCTTTGGTTGAGTTTGATGGAGAAAAGGTCACCTCAGAGGCGGCTTTCCAAGGTCAAGTTAAAATAATTAGCACTTCTGATTATATCTTAATCCAAAATGTAGACAGTTAGGTATTCGTATGCATAGTATTTACTCAAACTATCAGGTTGAAGGCAAATTCTATCCTTGTCTGTCAAAATCCGCAATAGAGGTCGATTACTGTAGTTTTAATTGCTGCTCCTCACTCAGGGTAGGTTCAATAACCACTGGAATTATTTGTGTCATCGTCAGCTTGCTTTGGCCGCTGACGTACTTGGGGCCAATTAAATGTTGGGGTCGACCTATCAAAAACTTTTTGAGATCGACGTTCTTTCTGATTTCGAAGATAACTACATCTCTTGCCCAGGTGAGACAACAAATGTACCAACCTCGTTATTCTAATTATAATGAGTTACACCCAATTTTGAGAACAAGCAGATATATAGATGGCCGCAAATGGTACTATTCTAATATAATCACTTTTTTGTATATTGTATAAATTAGACGAATTTTGCAGCAAAATCAGAAAATGGTAGAAACATATAGTATTTGCGAGATTACTTTGTGAATCATTTACCACTATCGAAGCACGTAACTTGTCTAGATGAAGAGCCAGTAATACGGAAGAGTGCAAAAGGAAAGTCTACATACCTTTACATACCGCTAGTGCGTCTCGCTTCAATGTTCTCTGTACACTGAAACCCTAATGCTAATTTCAGATATATTTGGTCCAGTCTCGGTAATTTTCTGAGGCTCGATCTAAACGAGGAATGAACATTTTATCGGATACGACCTATACGAGGATATCGCGCATGAGCGATGGGAACGAGCACCGAAACAAAAACATACTAACGCCGCTACGCGTAAAATTTTTTCCAGCACGATCGCACCGATATAAAATGAAGTTATGCGCCTGTGAATAAAATACGGAAGTAGATCGTAGCGATACAACCACAGGTTTATTTCAACAATATAGCCAAGAATGTCTGACAAATTTCAATTAGCAGAAAAGAACCACGAGAGGGACTCTCAGTTCACCAAGGCCATGCACGGTGAATCATACAAGAAAACGGGGTTGTCGGCGCTTATGGCCAAAGCCAAGGACGCTTCCAACGTCGCTACCGAAAGATACTTCAAGCACTGGGACGGTGGGGTTGCTGAAACCGACGAAGACAAGAGATTGAAAGACTACTCCCAATTAACCCACCACTACTACAATTTGGTCACCGACTTCTACGAGTATGGTTGGGGCTCTTCTTTTCACTTCTCCAGATACTACAAGGGGGAAGCATTCAGACAAGCCACTGCCAGACACGAACACTACTTGGCACACAAAATGAATATCGACTCCACCATGAAAGTGTTGGATGTCGGATGTGGTGTTGGTGGTCCAGGTAGAGAAATCACCAGATTCACCGACTGTGAAATCGTTGGTTTGAACAACAATGATTACCAGATCGAAAGAGCCAACCACTTTGCCAAGCAATACAAGTTGGACCACAAGTTATCTTACGTCAAAGGTGACTTTATGCAGATGGATTTCGAGCCAGAAACCTTTGATGCTGTCTACGCCATCGAAGCCACGGTCCACGCCCCTGTCTTGGAAGGTGTCTACTCTGAAATCTACAAGGTTTTGAAGCCTGGTGGAGTTTTTGGTGTCTACGAATGGGTTATGACCGACAATTACGATGAGACCAATGAGGAACATCGTAAGATCGCTTACGGTATCGAAGTCGGTGACGGTATCCCAAAGATGTACAAGAGAGAAGTGGCCGAACAAGCCTTGAAGAACGTTGGTTTCAAAATCGAACACCAACAAGACTTGGCTGATGTCGACGACGAAATCCCATGGTACTATCCATTGAGTGGAGAGTTGAAGTACTGTCAAAATTTGAGTGACTACTTTACCGTGTTCAGAACCTCCAAGCTCGGTAGATTGGTCACTACCGAGGCTGTTGGCTTGATGGAAAGAATCGGTTTGGCTCCAAAGGGCTCCAAGCAAGTCACCTACGCCTTGGAAGACGCTGCTGTCAACTTGGTCGAAGGTGGTCGTCAAAAGTTGTTCACTCCTATGATGTTGTTTGTGGTTAGAAAGCCATTAACCGAAGAAAAATAGTTTTATTCATCGTTTTTTAGTTCTTATATATTACTTGATTGCATACCCACAGGTTGATTTTCAATTAAACTATATCTAATGTTTTACTATTGTATCATTTTCACAGCTCGGCCTCTTTTTGCGTTCATCTTTTGTGTGCAGTCCAGCAACCGCCGCGTGGATATGCCTGGCTGAGCGCCTTCCTAATCGGGCCTCATCATGCATTTCATCTACTTCTCAATGGTAGCAATCATTGCCGAGAGATATAAAACGAGGCCGAAGTGCTCAATTGACAGTCTCAGACGTCAATTATCATAAGTTGAAATGGCTCTTGAAAATCCCAATTTAGAAGGTTATCAAATCGTCCGCAATTTCTGGGCGTTATACTACAACTCCAGCAAGGGCACGTTCATTGCCCCAAAGAAGTGCGGAGGGTGTTACAACAATGACAGGTTCGTTGTGTGGGCAGTGGCCGTGGCCGCGCAGGCCGTGGTCGATGGCGCCAGAATATACAAGGAATTGAAGCCATTGGTCCCAGAAGCCATCAAGATCTTCCAGAAGTACAAGAACAACCACGTAAAAGGGTACTCGGCTGCGGAAAACAACGGTAGCGACAAGGACATTTACTATGATGATGACGCCCAGGTGTGCAGCGCAATGTTGACTGCATATGAGGTCACCAACGACAAGAAATTTTTGGACCAAGGGCGCGAATTGGTGAGATTTTTGATGGGCGGTTGGAATGACGATTCCCTGGCCAAGACCAAGGGTGGTATGCGCTGGCACGTATCCAAGAACTTGCTCAACTCGTGTACCACTGCCGAAGTCGCCAAGTGCTGTTTGCAGATCGCCAACTACGTGCCTGACGAAGCCAAGGTGTACATTGATTTTGCAGCCAAATGTATTGACTGGCAGATCAAGGTGTTGCAGGATCCATCCGACAAGTTGATCATGGACGGTGTAGGAAAAGACTCCACTGATGTGGACAAAGTCAAATGGTCTTACAACACCGGAACCACCTTGTCGGCCGCTTCGCACTTGTATCACCACACTAAGGACGCCAAGTGGAAAAAGATTGCGGACGATTTGGCTGCGGCTGCGATCAACAGAAATGTTTTTTTCTACGACAGAGACTATCCAAACGACTTGAGATACTGGAGAGACCCATCTTACTTTGTTCAGTTGTTGATTGAAGGTCTTGCTGACTACCTTTTGTTCATTGGTGACGAAGCTCCAGACGACTTGCCAAACAAGATCCACGAAGAAGTGAGAAGACACTTGATTTTATTTTATGAGTACATGAAGGATCCAAAGGACGGATTGTACATCCAGAGTTTCGAACCCAACAACACCTATAAAGAAGTGTACGAACAAAAGTATAAGAGAGAGTTCGGTGACAAGAAAGGTTGGGGTATCAAGGGTGAAGACAAGGGCGACGACGGCCAACCCCTCAAGTGTTTGATGGGAGGAGGTGCTGCCGCCAGAGTATTCTTCCAGGGTGCCAGAATTGTTCCCCAGATTTGAGTTATGTACAAGTAATAAATTTGATTGAAATGTTTATTTCTATATGCTCTAGATCATCAACTTTGGTAAGTTGAACGCTTGTGTAGTTGGTAACGAGAATTGCGATCTCTCAATGACTATGATTTCATTTGTTCCGAAAACGCCTACTTTCATTACCGGTCTATACTTGGTGGTAATCCAAAAGGACTTGTCATCCTCGTCTTCTTCGATATCTCCGTTGGCTTCTGGTTTTCCTTCGTCTCCGTTAACTTCATCTCTGCCTCTCTTTTTGTTAGCACTCTTGGCAATAGATATATTCAATGTCAAATCAAAGTACGATACCCAGTTCGATCCAAAGATCCATAATTTGTTGTTCTTGATGAAAAGCCCTTGAGGTCTCTCCAAGTTCAAGTACTCCTGAGGCAAGTTGTCACTGTTTCTCTTTGACCAAGGAGTCAAGAGGGTTTTCGAGGTTTTGGACACGAAAAACTCGAAAATTGTATTCTCCTCGTTTATCACCAATAACTTGTCGTCGCTGGAGAATTGTACCATCCTGGGGTAGCTCGAAAGATGCGTTATTAAGTGACTCTCGGTTTCGTCTTCATTCAACAGATAACTTTCTATGGAACCGTTGAATCTTGAAATTACCAAGGTCTGTTCGTTGGGCGAGATGACCAAGTTATTGATGCTGTTGGCGTACGATACTTTGATTCCGTTGCTAGCGCTTTCGATGGTTTCGATTTCATCTTCCAAGATGATAGTCTTGGCTTCGATGTCAATGGAAAACTTGTAAATTTCTTCTTCACTGGTGACCAAGATCAATTTCAGTGTATCGTATAACTTGACCAATTTGGCACCTTGGATTAAGTTGTCGAAGTTTACATCTCTGAATTTCTGTACAGAAAGCTTGAACTGAGAAGTTTCCTCGAGTGCGAACACCTTGACGGATGTTAATCTCGATACCACCAACAAGGTACCTGCACGATTTATATCAACACTGGTTATATTCTCCTCGTCGCTCAAGTTCAACTTACTTATGAGTTTGTATTTTCCATCATACACCTTCCAGATTTTAATGCTTTGGTCTTGCCATAACAATACCCAAGATTTGTATTCGTTGATCAAAATGTTGGATTTTTGTTGGTTGATACTCAACTTTTTGTACTTTCCATCGTAGAATTGATCGACACTTTGAATCACGAGCGATCTCTCAACTCCTCCACTTACAAGCCAATTGTGTGATTTGCTTTCGAAGATAGACATGGATCTGATATCGTTGGAGTGTAGTAAGCGGTTGAAACTGTGGACCCACTTGGTATTGGTTTTAGTTTGGATTAAATTGTATTGGTGTATCTTCCTATCAACTCCACACGAGAAAATTTTTTCTTGTATGACGTCGTAATTTAAACATAACACATCGGCATCATGTTTGTTGAAGCTCTGAAGTAAGGTAAAAGTTTCGAGGTCCCAGAATTTGACGGAACCAGTCGAATCTCCACTCACAATTTGTTTCTGCTTTGGCAAGATTATGATGGACCAAACCAAAGTGCTTTCGGTTTTAGACTTATCTACTCTCATGGTAGACAAAATCCTTCCCCTGGTATCACCTTTGGTTGACCATGATCTGATTCTTCCATCAGAACATCCTCCTACAATTATATCATTCTCATACCACTTGACGGTTAACACTCTGGCATCTTGTCTTTGACATATTATATCATGCTCGAGGGATCCAAAACCACCACTGATGTCAATAATGACGATCGAACCGTCGTCACAGCCAACAGCCAACTTCTTTTGGTTGGAACTAATATCAATAGACCAAATGGTTCCGGCATTACAGTCGTAGTTAATTACGGGCTTTAAGGTGTTCAAGTCCCACTCAGTGATGTAGGTCGATCCTCCAATCGAGAACAAACGGCTGGGCTCGTTAGATTCGCCTGTGGTGCACCATACTAAGCCCTCAATAGATCTTCCACTGGAACCTGGAAGGGTGAGTTCATGAATCCAGTTATGCTTGGGATTCCAAATTTCAATATCACCGTTACTTCTTCCCACGGCCAATCTCAAGAAATTTGGAGTATTTTTGGCAAGAAAAGACAGATGTGAAAATGCAGTTGCCGTGATGGTATGTGGAGTGTAGTCCACGAATCGACATCTATGGATATCCATTTTGCTTATGGTTCTTCACTGGTATGATGCTGTGAAGATGGAAAAATTCATCTCATCGAAAAATTTAGTCACGTGAGAAAATCGATATGCGATGACATCCTGCAAACGATGTGAACTGCCAGAGTGGGATACCTAGAAGTAATACGGCTATTGTAGTAGCTATACAAGTATCAGCAGTATATATGCATGTAATTACAGTATGGTTTCATGACTCTCTTATTAGACGTCTAGACAAGAACTAATAACTAAAAATGGATTCGCCAAAAATGAACAACCTAGACACATTTCCCAGCAGGTCTAGGTAATGGTGCACGAGGCAAACATAGGGCCATTTCTGTGCATAAATTTCCAATTGTCCTTATCGGCGGTTTGGCTTTTTTTGGCGGGCGAAGAAGAAGTATTCAAAACAGTCATAACTGGATAACAAATCTCTAGCACGATATATTCACTTCCTTAAATACCTTCCAGAGGTAAATACCACGAGAATAAACCTGTCCGATTCAAATTAGAATTCATTTGAGTTTTTACTCGATTTGGACATTGCAATGAGGGCACGTAAATTATAAAGTGATCAAGTTTCAGTGGTTTGAAGTTATACAAGAATCGTTTCAAGTGTGTTTCAGCTTTGTCCCTTGATAGTTTTTGTTTAGACAAACCCGACAAAGCTGTTGACAAAGCTCAAGAAGCGAATGAACCACTTGTTTTCATCGGTATTGATAACCATATTGATAATCAACTCTTTATTCTTTTTGCTGGATGGTGATTTTACCAAGGTTTTTTCAACCAACACGTTCTTCTTCGCACACCATACTATGAATAAGATGGCCAAGAGCGAAATGGAAAAGTTCTTTGCAAAGTTGAGCGAGTTGCGACCGACAATTCTCAATATTCTCACGATACGACGCTTCAAAACTGCATTGACATCATCGTCATCTTCATATTCAGGCACTGACGGTGGCAACTGACCTCTAGCAATATTACGTCGAGGAGTATCAAATTCACGAGACAATTTATGGATAATGGTGTTGATTTCGTTTTGCCATGATCTAAAATCGCCAAGCCCTGTAGGAGTGACTGAACGAGGCACCGGATCAATTCGATTGCCGGGACGGCCCGAGTGGACTTGTTGTTGCTGTTGCTGGTGATGGCTACGATCGAAGACAGGAAGCGAGTGAACAGACGCAGTGCCCATGTCAGCTACACTACCGCCAGTACCTTGAGCCGCGGCAGAATTCTGGCGTTGCTGGTTGACGTAATCGTTGACAGAAAGCATGGTGCTTCTTCTGGAGTGGGAGTAAATTTTCTGAAGGTTGTTCCGATATTGCTGGTTAGGAACTATACTGGGTGTGCCCGTGGAAAACTTATCTGACTGGCCAGCTTGACTGAACAGTGGCGAATGTGACGGCAATGGAATAGCGTGATCGTACTCTTCGTCAGAGCTGAACTGTAAGTCCTTGATCTGGTCCCATAAATACTCCAATTCACTTAACAACTCTCTGGCTTCCAAGGTGCCACTAGCATAGATCTTCATAGTTTCGATAAGGTATGAAATGTATCTTCTCTTTGCTTCAGTTTTGGAGATCCCTTCCTCTCTTTTCCAGGCATCCCATTTTTTCTTTGCCCCTTCGTCTTCTAAAGTAAACCCTATTGGTCTGGGCATTATGCCGTCCACATCACCTTCGGTGGCTTGCTTGTACAATCCATACAATCTGATTCGATTTTCTGCTGGAGGTCTGGGCAAAGAGCCATAGTTGGATCGTGACGAAAGGGCTCTTATAGTTGTGATGGCTTTCACAAACACACGGTCTTATATTGTTAGTACGTGATAAGCGATACGCAGACTCTACATACCAATTGAATCGGACATAATAGGGGTGTAATCGTGCTTTCCAGAAGTCGACCGACGGGTGTTTATTTGGGGTAATATGTTTTGATCGGGAAGGCAAGCGCACGTGAACAAATCATATTAGACTGGGGAAAAAAGAAGGACAGGGAAAATCAGGTTAGACAGGGGAAGAGTTGGCGCGAGAGCTACGGCGAGGCGGCGAAAATTAGCGAGACAGAGGAGACAGACTAGAAAGAATAGAGAGACTATGGTACACTAAAGTAGACTGGAGAAGACCAGAGTCACTGGAGGTGGTACTAGAGTGAAGAGTCGAGTAGAAGAGTGGAGAGTGGAGAGTAGAAGAGTAGAGAGTAGAGAGTAGAGAGAAAAGAGAAGAGAGAAGAGAGAGGGCATTACAGTTTTTGTTTACTAGGAAAATTTCAGCTACTGAAATGGACCGATCCTATCCATGAGTAGTGGGTAGAATGGTGAGTAGTCAGCTATTGAATCTAGTTTGCACCAAAATAGGAACCAAATATAGATCGCTGTCAAGATATAC
The DNA here is from genome assembly GCA_003706505.3 of Suhomyces pyralidae. NCBI lineage: Eukaryota > Fungi > Ascomycota > Pichiomycetes > Serinales > Debaryomycetaceae > Suhomyces > Suhomyces pyralidae. The sequence goes on along the minus strand of PPLO03000003.1, from coordinate 571,674 downwards.
AAGACAGTCGATTTGGCACCAGAGTGTTGGCAAACAGTTAGTACATGTGTCATAACGACGCTGAACGTAAGAATATCAATTAAACCCTATTAAACACTTTTATACATAATTAGTTTAGTTTTCTGGAACATCGATTTCACCATCGTTGATGGCATCAATGATGTCGTGAGGGTTCTTTCCTTCGACACGGCAACCAACGGATTGGGCAGTACCTAAGATTTCTTTGGTGACGGAAGCCAAGGTCTTACCGAAGGACTTTTCTTGCATTTGTCTGGCAATGTCGAAAATTTCTTCTAATGGAATGTTACCACTGTGCTTGACGTTCTTGTCCTTCTTTCTGTCTCTAGGTGGTTCCTTCAAGGCGGTGATGACCAAAGAGGAGGCAGATGGAACAACAGAGGCGGTGGCTTGTCTGTTTTGAATAGTCAATTTAACAGTAACCTTGATACCCTTGAAGGACTTGGTGGCCTTGGCGATATCTTCACCAACCTTCTTTGGGGATAAACCCAATGGACCAATCTTAGGAGCCAAAGCGGAGGAAGCACCGACTTCACCACCAACAGCTCTTAAGTAAAGGTACTTCACCTCAGTAGGATCGAATTTTGGAGGCATCTTGTTATTCTATTGGTATAAACTAACTATGAACTGAAATAAATTCTTTTTTCTTTTAAACTCTGCAAACTTTTTTTCACCGCATGGCTGAGGATGGAGGATTTCGCGGAGCCTGCACGCCAAAATGGGTGAGTACTGCAGGGGAAAGAGCAAGTGACTGATAGCGCGCGGCATGTGATCTGGGGCTCCAGCCCTAGACGCTGTCCGACCTGACGCTTTTGCAACCAAAGTTACTACAGTAATGATTTACAAATATTTGTCTATTATCATTAGTCGTTTCAAAGAGTCCCACCGGGAATATCGTCACCTATACGGGAGTCTTCGTAGAGTTCATCGGAGGCTGCATCGTTGGTAGTTGTATTGACTGCCAATTGTCGCAACATGATAGCGGGATGTTTGCCCAACTCTTGTAGTTCCTTAAAGATGATGACTGGTTTTTCGGCCAATTTCAAGATACGCTCCTTATCGCCGTAACAAATGACCAATACGTATTTGGACCAGTCGTCGCGCGGAATGTGGTGACGCTTCATGGCTTGCTGCAAAATTTTGAGGCACGAGTCTTCTGTGGACGCTCTCAATTGTTTGAGGGGTTCGTTGGAAGGCTGCAGCTGCAGCTGCTGCGATTGCATAGAGGTTTGAGATGCATGCAGCTTGAGCAGTGGCTTGGCGTTAGAACTAGTGCCCGATCCAAACTTGCTCATAGTGGGCGTGGTGGGAGTACCCGGTCCATTCCCAATGGTGTTGATGGTGGTTGTGGATCCTGAAGACTTGTGGTCTAGTAAACGAGGTCGCACGCCTGGCTCGCCATCTTTGTTGTTCCCGTCGTGAACGAGTTTGGGGAGCGTAAAATCGGCCTGGGTTCTGGTCTCGGGGATTTTCGGGATCGACTGCAGCACAATCTTGCCTGTTCCCGTGGAGAACACAGAAGCCCCTGAAAACCGTTTGGAGTATGTAGGACTTGAGAGATTGTACGAGCTTCTGTTGCTGTTGCTGGTGGAGATAGGAGGCGCGCCGCCATCATTTGTTCCCAAACTATTACTTCGGGTTACGTTTTGTCGTTGTGGTAGGGTCCCGAAATCTCCGACTGGGTCGATCCAGGTGCCTATTTCTGTTTGACCGCTCAGGATAGAAAGGGTGGGCGAGTCGACGTTGGAATTGGAAGATGTGCCGGGATCCAATGTAGGGGTGGGAAGCGGTTTGGAGTCCTTTAGTAAACGGATGACTGGAATCAAATCGGTTTTCAATTTGATGAAGTTGTCGTTTAATTTGCGTATCTCCATTTGGCTTTGGGTCACAGTTTGGAGCAGCGGTGACTTAGGCGACGGCACCGACGATTGCAACTGCTGCTGCACTAAGAGTCCTAACCGCTTGAACATGTCCTGCATTAACACCGATGAGAGCGTCAACGACTCCATGCTTACATAGTTTGAATCAATATTGATGTTGTTGAGCCGGTACTCTGGGTCGTTGATTGATTGTGGAGGGTACTTTTGGTGATGCTTAGTGATGAGATCGGAAAACGACCTCTTGATAAGTAGTCTTGTTTGTAGTTTATTGATACCCAATTCTTTGAGGTGCTCTGTGGTGATAAAGGGCAAAAGCGAGCCTTCTATGCCATGATCCAAAAAATGACTACCCAAGGCTTTCTGTTCGGTAGGCAAGATGCTCGATACAAATTTGGATACTTGGGCAGGATCCCACTGTAGAAACGATTCGTTATAAGGTGAAGACATAGCACCGCAAGAGCCTGTTGAATGGTGGCTTTGGCTTTGGTGATGTTTTCCGGTTGAGTAGTGACGAGCTATATAACAGACCTAGGTCCCTGGCAGATGATCAGCGGTGAGTTCGTGTGCACGATAATCAGAATGTGGTTCTTGGTTGAAACATGCTGGAGTGAAACAATAGTCGCGATTTCGCACATGAACTTTTTTGGCTGGGGCGGAAGAAAGAACAATAGAGAGACAAGAAAGAACGGAGAAGGTTGCGAAGGTGTGGAGCAAACATAGGTAGAACGGAGATACAGAAGTGGTTCTAAGATATAGACTTGAGATAGATTGATAAAAAAAGATACATTAAGATGTTATCGCTAAGATTTTTTTCATTAAGACAACGTGTTGAGATGTTGAATTAGGTGATTGGAAACGGTGTATCACCAATCAAACAAGGTAATGTGTAGATCACTGTGCCGAACGTAGAATAAAGTGCGGAAATACGAACCACTGTAGTGCACAGAACACATGCGGTTCAAGTGGCACGGTGCGCACCGATCAATGTTGCAATTCATGTAACAAGGGTGGACTAATCTAGACTATCATGAGTTTCCCATTGCACAAACCACAACAGGCGATCGTTCACCACTACGGGAACAACTTGACGGCGGTGGAATTGGCCTCCACGCCCAACAAGCCCAGTTCCAAGGTGATTGTATTCATCGCCGGTCTTACCAATGGCTTGCTCGACGTGCCCTACGTCCCTCAATTGGCATCCGGAGTTGCGTCGCAGAGCTGGTCGGTGATCCAGGTCTTGCTCTCGTCGTCATACACAGGATGGGGCACGTCGTCGTTGGCCACAGACACTGCTCAGATCGCAAAGTTGGTCAGGTACCTTAGAAGTGATGTGGGTGGCAATCGGGAGAAGATCGTGCTACTCGGGCATCTGACTGGATGTCAGGACAGTATGGAGTACTTGTCGAAGAAGAGCCACGAGCCCGACTTCGATGCTCCTGTGGACGGGGCAATACTCCAAGCACCAGTTAGTGACTACGAGGGGCTTGCCCAGGAATTGTCCCCGGACGAGATCAAGGCATTGACGGACGAAGTGGAACAGGAGTACATTTCAAAAGGCAACGCATTCCATATTCTTCCTGAGAAGTTCAGGAAAGTCGTGTTTGGCAACCCAATCACCGCCTACAGATTCAACTCGTTGTTGGTTCCAAGAGGAGACGACGACTATTTCTCTACCCACTTGACCCAGGATGATTATCGCCAGTCGTTCGGCAAGGTTCAAGTGCCTATTCTTGTATTGTACGGATCTAAAGACGAGTTTGTACCTGAGTTTGTCGACAGACAAAAGTTGATTGAAAGCTGGAAACAGGCCACCCCGGCTCAATTCTGGAGCCCCTCGAGTAAAGTCTTGATGGGTGCCACCCATAATATCGGCCCCGGTTCTGACGATGGCACAGTAGACGATTTCGTTTCCACGGTGTCACAATTTTTGAGTAATATTCAGTAGTCTCCTTGTATAGTATACGAACTTACGAGCCGTATTAGCTCATCGTAGTACTGCGTAAGACTAAGGTCGTCTGTGTAGAGCTTGCTGTACTGCGGAGCATGCGCCGGTTTGGGCTTGAGCAATCCCCACAACCCACCTTTAGGCTCATCCGTAGGGGCCTGGGGTTGTTCGAGCAGGTCCTTACCCTCAGGACTTAGCCTTGAAATCAAGAATCTCAGCTGCGAATGGTTCAATTGCGTCAAAACGTACTTAGGAACTATATTTCTCCGCAATTGTTCCACAAATGCCATGGGAACAGATATTTCCAGTCTATTCTGCTTGAAATATTCATCGTTGTTAGACAGGTGTAGTTGTAGGTCCCAATTCTGTTTGTATATAATAACCTTGAACACCGAGTCCATAACCAAGAAACTGTCGCTTGGGTGCAAAGAACTGCTATCGAGAGCTACCCTTTGTACTTCTGTACCAATTTCGTAGAGAGTAGGTTCAATGACATTGAGAGATAACTCACAGTCCATAGTAAGATAGGCAGCGTGGTAGAAACAGATTTCATCGGGACTGGAGTTGAATATCTTCAATAGCATCGGGTTACGTCTCAAGTTGTAGCACCACGAAGGTATTTCTCGCAAGTGCTCATTGATAACATAACTCTGCTCTATTCTTGCGTAGGGGTTGGAGGCATCGGCGCCCTTGATATCTAGTTTCAATCCCCCGAAATGATATAGTAGTTTTACCAAAGAGTCGTCAATTAATGGTATAAGGTCATCGAACTTATCGAAGCCTAAAGTGGTATCAATTCTCTGAATAAGTAGTCTTGAGAGAATCACAAGCCAGGCTTTTTGATCAAAGCCAACAGACATCAAGTGATGGCTCAAAATCTTATGACTGGTTTGATTATCTTGGACTTGTAGTATTGCCCCATATGTAGTTTGTTTCTTGACAGTGGTCACCCGCAATTTCCATCTTTTACTCTCCATATCCCAGTATTTAAGTTGGAATTGAATGTATACCTCTTTTGGAGAGTTCTTGCCTAGTTCAGACCACGAGCGGGCAGAGTTCATCTCAAACAAGATCGCCAAGGTCACATCGTCATCGAGTCCGTTAAACTGCCACTGGTTGGTGAATGTCTTTTTGGTGAGAGGAGAGTCGAATTTGGTGATAGTATCGGAGATTTTAGCGTGGTGCTCGTCGTGGTACTTCGAAAACTGGGTGTAGCTTGAGGGCATCGCATAGCCTACGTCTCCTACTAGCCTTGATACCTTTAGATCTTGAGAGGTGGCCACGGTGAGTTGGTTGAACACAGACTGAGGCGGGTCAATGGCTCTCAGCATTACCCGATCCAGTTGGTACGAACCAAATGAGTCCATCAATATAATGCGTCCCATGGTATTATTGGCCAAGCTTTTCATCTCGTACAACCCTACTTGGTCGAGCGATCCTATGTATATGTCTGTAATCCAGCCAGGACTGGTGCGTGAGATTCCATGACTGGTGGTTTTGACAGATGTGCTGTAGCTGATGGAGTACGAGTCTTCTATAGTTTGACCCGCCGCAATCAATGATAAGCATTTGTAGAATTTCAGAGCCGGCTTGAAGTTCGCTGCAGCCAATTCTACAATGTCAGTATGCGATCTTATGGGAGCTTTATCCTCGACAATCTGACCCGGAAAGCTGGTCGCTGGACCAGAATTGAAGAACATGGTTTTTCCCATATAGTTTCGGTAAGTAAAGCCGCTTAAGAGAATTGTGCTTATGTAGTGAGCCAACCCTGAACTTCGCTGTGGTCTGTAAGTAGGTGTGAGCTTAGGAGTCAAACTTTGAAGCTCATTAATTAATAGTGATCTTGAATAAGGCGTGATCTCGAGAAGGATATCTTGGGCCACCAAGGGAGAATATGTCCACCTATTAGGCAATGATTTCAAGTACGGCAAGCCTGCTATCCTGGCTACATTTTCCACTGCCTTCTTCCCAAAGAAGTCCCTATATCGTTGCTTCTCTGTCTTCTTCGGATCGGTGATCATACCTGAAGTGTAAGTTACAGGAGCCAGGCCAAACTTATGGAGGTTTACGGACTCATCGTACGTTATTAAACCCACAAGTGCACCATCCGGGATCTTTTGGGCAACAAGGATCAAGTTTTGAACTAGATTTCCAAATGGATCATCTTGAAGATCTTCTATATGCTGGTGTTTGTCTATGATAAAGACATATGCAAAGGGTGTATCGGCGTCAATGGACTCTGAAACATCATTTGGGAGTTCGTACTCCAACGTAGTCGAAGTTTGGCGAAGCTCAATGGGCCAATCTTCATCGATGCTGGACTCTGGGATGGGATACTGCAGAGGCAAGTAACACCTTTTCTGGCAAAATGGACACCACCACATATTATTCTTCTTGTCGATCTTGATGTAAGGATTGATATAGTTGCGGCAGCTGTTGCAGATTATGGGTAAATGGGAAGTCTCGGGAATTGGATCATTGGTCCGATACATTGGCGTATAGAGACACCCTAACGGAGTGACCAATCTCGACGCTTCCAATCTTGTACTGGGGAAAACGTTCCAGTTGAAGCGTGCTTCATTATTGGAGTGTTTTTCATCCATATTTTTGGAAAAGGACATTGACTAATTTGCATAGATTCGGCACTTTTATAGTACTTTTATCAGAAGCACTCTTATCGGAGTTGGCCGCGACTCGAATTCTGGTTATTTTTTTCTTGGTCTCTTATCAGTACCATAGATTAAAAGAGAACTCTATATGCTCTCCACGTTCGATGTATACTTTCCAGTCTGCAAGTAGCAACATCATCGCCTAGAGCTGGCCTCACTCTTCATTAACCACATGGTGAATAGAACCGGTGAATGCTAGTGTTAGTCATGAAGAGTGTTATGTGACATGGCTGCAAACATCATCAGATAGTTATAGTCTGTAGACCACATACTTATTGGATCTCTTTACTGATATCGAAGCTCACAATAAACGCACTGAGAGATGGGAATCAATTGAAAGAGCAGATGAAGTCGCTTGACCAGGCCGCCTCTAAATAATATAATATTATTTTTTATACTTTTTTCATGCTCATCGCTCCATCAACACTACACTCCAACAACCATCCGATATAGTGTAACGGCTAGCACGGTTCGCTTTCACCGAGCAGACCCGGGTTCGACTCCCGGTATCGGAAATTCTTTTTTGCTATTTTTGCCAAGATGCTCACCACACCCAAGGCACTGTATCTGTCACTTTTCGCAGTGCTTTTTGATGTCGCTATAAACGATTTTATTTTCCCCACCGTAATTTCGCGCAGCTGCAAGAATTCATGAGATGAAAAAAAATGCGATGCCATCGATTTAATTAGAACTATATACTAGCAAAATGGCACACAGACAATCAAAGACAGCTAAGAGGAACAAAACCCAGAACAAGACCAGGACCGTAGATTCCGAGGTGTTCACAGACTCACAGGCTAGAAATGTGTTGGCATCACAACCCAAGTTGACCCCCAAAGCCATCACCAAAAAGCCATCGAAAGCAGTGATCAAAAAGCAGCAGGCAAAGATAAGGCTTTATGGAGCCAAAAATGGAAAAGAATACCGTGAGGACCAACTCAACATACCCACATTGAACAAAGCTATTGTACCCGGAGTCAAGGCCAAGAGTGGTAAGAAGGGAAAGAAGTTTGTGGACGATAACGATTCGTTGACTTTGAACAGATTGGTGCGTTCGATTAATGATAAATATGATGTGCTCAATGAAAGTAAGCTTGAAAAGTCCAGAAGGTTGGAAGAATTGAGAGAGTTGAAGAAGAAGGAAATGGAAAGAAAGGAGCAAGAAAAGATCGACAAGCTCGAGGGGAAGAAGTCCGAGTTGAAGAATAAAGCATCGGTGGCCAGAGCCAACAGAAGAAAGAACGCCAAGTCGAGAGACGACGGAGAGGAGGTTGAAAGTGCATTCAAGAGCAAGAAGAAGAAGGTTTCATTCGCATAAGTACCCTTTAAATAGCAATACGAGTCCAACTAAGTACATTTATAGAGACACTATATACAAGACACATTAGTATTAGAAGCCATAACGGAGTCTACGGTTTTTCATGGCCTCCTTTCGTTTTTTGTCGAACCACCAGCCGTAACCGATCCCAGCTAAAGAGCCACCTATGTGAGCAGCAAAGTCATAGCGGCCCCACTTGAGTAGGCCACCAGCAATATTGTAAGCGATCGAGCCCAAGAAGAGCATCCAGGCTCCTCCGGGAACAGGAATAAAGAACAACGCAATAGGTGCTTTGGGGATCAAGTAAGAAAATGCACCAAATACTCCAAATACCGCACCAGAAGCTCCTAACGATGACACTCCAAGACCGGATCCCACCAACGTAGGAAGGGCAAGCGACAAGAAGGACGATATCACGGCCGAGTTGAGGTACATGACGGTAAAATTGGCCACACCCACCATGGAGCAGAGTGTGGTTCCGAAAGAGTGAAGCACAAACATATTCACCAATAAATGGCCTGGCGACTGGTGAGAAAAGGCAGAGCCCACCATCGACCAGGTGGACTGGATATTGTCTTTGACAAGAAGGGCATATTTAGACATGTAGCGAGCTAACGAGGGCACTCTCCATGCCAAGAATACCGCACCGTTGATGGCAATAAGTCCATATACCACCAAGTTGGGGTTTCTTTTAAGTGCCTTCAACGGCGTATTGTCCAAGAGTGCGGGCACTGCGAAAGAGGTGGCGACGCAGAAGGCAGCTGTGAACAAGGCAGGACGTTTGAGGCGATCCCATGGGGTTCTCTGGTAGTGACGGTTGTACCTGATCCAAGTTTGAGAGCGTGAATACAGTCTGGCTTGGGTGAGTGGCTTGAATCCGATAAAGGACGATCTCAACATCTGGGTGTTGGACTTGAGGAAGCGCAGGTTGGATGTGAATGAAAACTTTAGTGATGATATGCTGCTGTTGCTGAAGAAGTGGTTGGCACTGATCCCGCCCATAGCACTAGCTCTGGCTCCAAAAAGCTTCAACATAATACTACTCTCTACTTCAATGCTATTACGCTATTTCGCACTCAAGATTAGAGTTTATTTCGGTGCGATTATGATAGAATTTGACAGAACGAGAAAGTCCATACTGAACTAAAATATATCACTACTGCGATGTTGCGAGTATCTTATTATTAGCGTAACCTATTTATTATACATGTACTTTTTCTATAACCCCTCGAACTCATCCTCCTTCTCTTCCAAGTCAATCTTCGACTTTCCTGCCAAGCGAATGGCCTGGAGATGCTGCGATGCCACCTGTTTCTGGACCTTCTTTGTCATCTTCTCGATTTCGGCCTCGGCATCCTCGGCGTCTTGCTCGGCGTATTGCATCACAAGTCTTCTACCAAGTAAATGCACACCTTCCAACTGGTTCATGGCACTTTCAGCCTCCTTGAGTAAGTTGAACTCTACAAATGCAAAACCTCTGGCCGATTTGTCGAACTTACGAGGAACTCTGACCGACTTCAACTGTCCGAAAGCTCCGAAAAGCTCAAGTATATCCTTTCTGGTGGCTTCAAATGGCAAGTTCTTGACAATAATCTTGTTGGACTTGGACGACTTGTCGACCTTGGCAGCACTGCCAGAGCCTTGTCTGTGAGACAATTTCAACTGTAACTTGTGGCCGTCCAACACATGTCCATCCAATAACGAAATGGCCACATTGGCTTGTTCTTTTGTTCTGAACTCGGCGAATCCAAAGCCCATACTCAAGAATTCTCCTTCGTTCTTTGGATCGGGTTTGGTCTTGACGGTAGCAACCACAAAGCCGTCAACACCCTTGAATATCTGGGTCAATTGAGGAGATGTGGTGGAAAAGTTCAAGTTCTTGACAAATACAGATACGGTGGGTCCTTCGTATTGTGCTTCTTCTTCTTCCTCCACGCCATTGGTGTCTGCGCCCATGACATCGCTGGCAGAGATCTTGGCTTCTACTACAGGGGCTTCTTGTTCTTTAACAACTGCGTTTTCTCCAGCTACAGGCTCACGAATGAACAAGTCCTTTGGTCCCTTCTCCAAGTAAAGAATGCCTTTTTTGAACATACGGTACGCCAACTTGGTGAACGCAGCTCTCGCCAGAGGAGAATCTCTAAACTCTACTATGGCAATAGTACCTGCTGGAGGCATGAGAAGACGCTTCAACTCGCCGTACTGAGAAAACAACTCTCCGATTTCCTCAATGGTGGTTCCATATGCAAAGTTCTTGACCAAAATGACTCTGTCGTCTCTTTCCTTCTTGTCAAAAGTAGTCAAGTCTACGCCTCTGTCTTCAAAGTATTTACGCACATCTCCAATCACATGGGCTTCGGCCAATGCCTGTTTCACAGCCGAGTTGCTACTCTCCACATCTATCAATTGTGACTTGCTTACACCCATTTTTGCAGCTACAGAGTCCAAGACCGCATCGGTACTCATATAGAGCGAGTTCCAGCTGAACTGGCTCTTGGACGCCTGGGCCTTTTTCTTGAGCTCACGCTGTTTTTTGAGCGGCATGTTCTTCAAGTCAAATTCATCAAGTCTATGATCTTTCTTCTTTTGGCCTGGTAATATGTGGAGAAGTCTTCCCTGGAAAATCTGCTTGTCCAACAGTTTAAATGCATTAATGGCGTGGTCTGGCTTGGCAAACTGCACATATACAAACCCTTTGGATTTACCAGTTCTGGTATCCACGGCAATATGTACTTCTTCAAGGGGTCCGTATTTTTGGAAGAGCTGGCGGAAATCGTCTTCGGTCGATTCGTACAAGATATTTCTGATGAACAACCGTCCTGTTTCTGCGATCTGGGCAATGATGGCTTCAGTAGGATCTACTTCTGGTGGGGGAATATACGCTGGTCGTGCTTTTTTAGGTTCTTGTGATTCTTGTGATTTTTGCGATTCTGGTGTATCAGGTTTTATTTCTTTCTCTGATGCTGATGCTGTTTCTGTATCTTTTTCTTCGGTTTCGTTTTCTTTCATACGTATACGTCTGGACTTGAGCCAGTCGAGATCACTGACATTCTCATCCTTTGCGATATTGTCTTCTTGTGTCTCTTCTGTTTTTGAAAGACTATCCAAACTCATCATTGGCTCATCTTCCTCTTCGTCGTCATTCTTCTTGCCAAAATCTTCGTACTCGTCATCACTTTCTTTCTCCTCGACTTGTGCAACTTCGTACCCACTTCTGGGCACTGAACCACCTTCTTTTTCCGCCAATGCATCTTCTAAAGACTTGGCTGAAGGTGCTCCTGATCCGTCAGCAACGGCATCGTTGGCCCAAGACTTAACCTGGTGGGACGGTTTCATAACTTCCATAAACTCTTTTAATTTGGGGTTCTTTTCTATATCTTCGTCTACAGTAGACTTGTGGGACTTTTGTTTCTTTAATTGTCTCTGTTCTTGCTCGAGTAAAGCTTCTTCTTGTCTTCTTAACTTTTCGATCTCTTGTCTTCTTTTGTCTTTGAATGACATTGGCACATCTGGATCCGAAAACGTCTTGGCAAGCTCGACATCGATTTTGGCGGTATCAATGAACGATTTGTTGAAAAACCGAGCGGCCTTTTCGGCATCTTCGTATGACTTGTATCCAATGAATGCGAATCTTCTGGACTCTCCATTTCTTTTCTTCATTAATTTGACATCCGACACACTTCCCTGTTTAGAGAAGTGCTCCCGCAATTTGTCTTCGGTAAAGTACTTTGGAAGTCCTTTTACAATCAATCTAGACATCTTGGTATAGTACACTAATCTTTCTATAGAGCCTTTGTAAAACTCATCGCATCGAAAATAAATTTGGCCTACCCATCGCGTCACGTGCGTATCTTGATCTGCGGCGCCGCACAGTTCCAGCGGCTGCAAAATGTTCATTTGTGCCTGATCTAGTAGCACCCTGTCAAAGCTATCATTGGACTATTGAAAAGCAAATAGAAAAGTTCATAACATATTAATAGAGAAATAAAAATTGGTGGAAATTGGTGTTGGTATTATTTTCACAATGGAATTACTTCAACATATTGGGCTAGTGTATACAGAGTCTGGTATTGAAGATATCTATTACAAAACCAAGGGGTTGCTAATCATCGTATTTCTACTCTGGGTCTTGTTTTTAGGTCATATAATATCTAAGCTATGTACTTTGATCCATTTCTTTCTTCCTCATAGTACAAACAACCTCAAACGCTCGGGTATAGTAGCATTCTGGGATCTTTGCATCTATTTTATGGTACGTTCAATGATTATGGTTGAGGATTAAACTAACGTCTAGCGTCTTAACAAAGTCAATATAAAAGTATCAGGTGATGACTTGGATGGCGAGTCTGCCATAGTGTTGTGTAACCATCGTTCCTTGGCAGATCATCTTCTAATAGCAATACTTTCAAGGTATGCTGATCCCAACAAAAATCGAGTGCAGCAAAATTACAATCTACTACAGACAAATTTGACATTGCCACAAGTAACCTTTTTCTCTTGGTTTTTGAACTGGAGGATCCCTTCTCCCAAGATCTTGATCAACATGGCTAAATGTGACGAAAATTGGGAATTAGATACGGGTTTGGGCAATCAGTTCTTCACAAATCTAATCAATAGTAACTTACCTGAATGGATAGTGGTTTTCCCCGAAGTCAATATATGGACTGTTACAAGCTCAATCATACAGCAGCAGCAGAATGAAAAGTTTTACTTACCGGTATTTCAGGGCCTACTTTATCCACGGTTTTCCAGCTTTCATAATATTGTTAGTGCTATACATCCCGGAGGAACCCACAAATTCTCTAAAATCTACGATATGACAGTCATATATGAGCGGGCTTCAGAAAAAGCGCCATCCCCACAGCTTATACCTTCCACCGAAATAAGTTCTGTCAGTAGTATGGTCACCGATTCACGCGAAATTTATACACCTACGCTTTTAGACATCTTTTCAAGTAAATCGCCCATCACCATTAGAACACATGTGAGAACAAGAGCAACAGTCAGAGTTCCGATCAAAAGAAACAAACTTGAAAAGTATCTCGAGCACTTGTGGGTCGAAAAAGACAAGCAGTTACTTTCGATGCAACAGACATCCCATGCAAAAAAGGCAAAATAATTCAGTAAGTCTCAATCTTCACTAATCTTACTGATTGGAAGACTATATATTCTTGAACTCTGCTGTTCGTCTCGTTGAACTCTATAGAATACATCCGTGAAACGGTCCCCATTGATGTGAGTAAGGAAATTCTCATCATGAGTGATAACAATAAGTTGAAAGTTTCTCTGGGATTTTCTGAACTCAATAATTTGGTTCAAAGCTTCGGCTAGAGATTCAGCATTTTCCTGATCTAGATTGGTTGTTGGCTCATCCAAAGCTATCATACCACAATTTGTACCAAAGCACTCTGCTAGTGCTAGTCTGATCAAGATACTTGTTAACACTTTTTGACCGGCCGAGCACCGACCTCTCATATCTAATTCATTGCCTCCCTTGTACATTACTACCCTGTAGTTATAGGATCTATTGCCTTTGGCTTGGACATTTACGTCACTCTTTATAGCAATTGTTTCGATATCTGATCCCTTGTAGGTTTGAGCCCACAACTCTTTCAAAATACGGTTGATATCCTCCATTTTGATGCTGTGGAATTTCATGATCGCATTGTCGAGAGCCTTAGAATACGTTTGTATATCATTAGAGACTAACATATTGGTCTGCAACTTGATCCATTCTTGATGGTAATTCTTGTTTACGTCCGAGTATTCAGTTGTCAACTCTTCCCTTAATTTTCTTATTTGATCGCAGATTTGTTTGAGCTCACCAGATTTGCTATCATGATCAGAACGCAAGATGGAAATTTCCTCCCTGAGTTTTTTGGAATTTAATTGATATTCGTCTCTCTTGGCTTTAGCAGTCTCGATATCCAACTCTATCATACGGTTTTCATTAGCTTCGATTTCTTTTAGCAAGCTTCGATAGTCAAGATTGGCCACGATATTATGCTGTTCCTTCGAAGCTTCACTTATGGATTTTTCTAAACTCTTGATCTTCTGTTGAAAACCTTCATACTCACTGTCGAGATTTTCAATGGTTTGTTTGAGGTCCCTTAGACGACCCAAGTTCTCGTCAAGCTTCGCTCTGGTTTCCGTCTCAAACAGGGTAATTATCAGAGCACACTGCTGATATAAAGCATACAATTTCTGATTATCTCTCAATGCGGTTTGTTTAGCCAGTAAATTCTCACGGTCGACCAGGACTATCTCGTCATACGACTTCTTTTTCTTTTCTTTGTCTTGTTCTGATCTCGCCAACAGTTTTGAGATATCTGACTTGGTGGCATTTAATTGAGTCAATTTATCTTCCAATACTTTCATATTGGTTTTCTGGTTTGTGATGTCAGAAATGCTTCTCTCAAGATTACTTATTGATATCTGCATATCCTTTATCTTTCCTTCAAGCTTCGAAAGCTCTCTCTGCACATTTTGCTTCGCCTCGGACTTTTCGTGGATATTCATTCTAAGAAGTTTGATTTCCAGGTTCTTGGTCTGTTGAAGCTTCTGTAGTTCTGAAATAGACAATGAGACCGTGCCAAATTCTTGAAGCATTTCGTTTATCTCATCTAATACTTTCTCGAGTGCCTTTACCTCGCGACTTTGTCTCTCTATTTCCAGCACTTTTGCTTGTAGGGTTTGGAGATTTTGAAGTCGACTTTCTGTATGAGAAATATCACTCGTTGACCGCTCAAGATCTGATTTGTGGGCTTGTAAGGTGTCTTCATCCAGTTTGAGCTGGGGGATTAATTGCTCTAGCCTTTTCAGCGTGTCTCTATAAGTTAAAACATCAACATTGATATTCTTTAAACCAGCCAATTCAAGTTTGATCTCATCGGCTTGCTGCTCAATGGACTTGACCTTGCCTTCATTTACAGTACTACTAAGCTCATTCAAAAACTTTTCTAATCCGGGCGACTCAAACAGACGTTTGCACAATAAGCACAGTTTTTCGTTGTTGGCATATTTTATAGCGGTAAGGTTGAACTGTCTGGTAACTTCAAAAGTATTGATATCCTCAGTAACGTTTCTATAACTCTCTTCTAAGTCCTCGACTACAGACTCGTAAGTACTGATTTCGTCTTCTCCTATGACTCCTGTGATTCTAGACTTTAAGATGGTGAGAAGTTGCTCGTACTTGGCCACTTCCTTTTTCTCCATCTGGACCACCGATTCTTGACTGGTTTTTGAAGAATATAAATCTTTTTCTTTGCTCTTTTGGCTACTTAAAGTGGACTTAACTTCAGCAAGAGCTTCTTCAAGCTTAGAGCTACATGCACCGAGATCAAAAGCACCGATTTCCTTTTCGTATTCGGCTTTAATTGCATCAACCAACTTATTCAATTGTCTGTTTTTCTGATCCAATGCTTCTGACTGCAAATTTTGTTTGGTTCGCATTTCAGATTGCTTGTTGCTAGTACTGATCTTTTTGGAAAGCTCATCTACTTCAAACTCAAGTTTACTCAAAGTCGAATTGTCGGTTTCTATTTCATTTTCAAGGCTCTGGATTTCTCGCAAACCCTTTTTTTCCTGGAATTTAGAACTCAATGCTTCTAAGTCACCTTTTTGAGAGTCTAATTCAGTTTCATGAGAGTCGGCCCTTTTCAATTTCTCTTTAATTTCCTGGATCTTGGAATTGGTCTCTGCTATGTCGTTATCGCAATGCAACTGACGCTGCTCCTGCTTGGTGATTTCATCAAGAATATTTTGGATTTCGGTTTGCAACGTGGTGTGCTTTAGCTCAAAGGACTTTTTGAGATCTTCAAGCTCTTTTTCATTTTGCTTTATACGAGAATCAAGGTCGTTGCCGAAACTCAAGTAATCAGTAGAAGAATCTCCAATCAAGTCGGTCATTTCTTGTTGCTTCTGGTGGTACTCGGTTTCTTTGGCCCGGTACGACCCATCGAGTCGAACAAGTTCACTATACTCTGATGAAAGGCGCTTTCTCTTTTGGTTCAATTCGCTGCATTTCAGTATTAATTCGTCTACTTGCAGCTGTTTTTCATCGGTAATTTTGTTGAAATTGGCTTGATATTCCAAAATTTCTTGGTCAGAGATGTCCAAGATATCAATCATACCTCGAAGCCTTTCTGCTTGTTCTGATCTGGCTCTTTTTTCATGGGTAAGTCTTTCGAACTCGCTCAACATGCCGTGGAAATCCTGGTTCAACGAGAATAATGCATCTGCGTCTCTTTCCTTTTTCTCTATTTCAAAATTTATAGAGGAGATCTCTTGGTTAAGCTCATCTGAATTCTGACTCATCAGATTAAGTCTGTCGTGGATTTTTTTGGCACGATCCTTGTCAATTTTGAGATGACTTACACTCTGTTCAATTAGTTTTATATCAGTAGTCATGTCCTTTTTTATGATCTTAAGGTTGTCAAGCACCTTAGTGAATTTGGAGGCTTCAAATATATCGTCAAACCTCTTTTTTAGTACTGAAGCCTCACTCAATGGCCAAAGACTGTCGTCTTGATGACAGAATATGACGTAGTCTAGAATGGCTCGCGAGGCACCCAAATAGATGGGAGTTTGGCTGTCCATTTCTGCATTCTTGGTGGAAATACTGACTTTGTTGCCCTTATCAATAACCACCAATTGACCTTCCAATGTCTTGAACGTATTGGTAACACTGCCTCTGGTTTTCTTGCGACTGAGTTGCACTGTCCGTGTAGTGATCATTGACTTTCCATTTGCGTTTCTAAAGGCAAGCTTCACTTGGCCGACTACGTTGGTACGTCCAGTCAAACTTGGGTCATTCACAAAGGCTCCACCCTTGGAGTTTGGTGGTAGATCACCGGTAGTGGCGTATTTCAAGCACTCTATGATGGTTGTTTTACCGCATCCATTTTGGCCGCAGATCAATGTTAATGGAAAGCCAAACTGGATTGTCTCTTCCTGTTCCGGTTCAAAAGCCCGAATTCCTTTTATCGATAGTTTGAAAAGACTAGACATGCAGATGAGCCAATACGAGCCTGGTGATTGACTGCGAGATCGCGATCAAAATAGAGTGATGGAATAGTATGGAGAAAAACGCGATGTATGAGAAAGCGATAAAAATAGTATATAGTCCAGTATACGAGGTGGGAAATAGAGGTAAGAGAAAGCTAAGATGGCATAAGGTATTCAGTTAACTGGAATAGTAAAAGCTGTAAACGAATAGACCGAAATTTGTAGCTTATATCTTCCTTTTGTAGAATAACTGCAAAAAGCTGAAAAATGAGATAATTGCCAATTTTATGAATATACACACCAAAAGGACTTCAAGGAAAAGTATACTTAAAGACTATTAACTTCTGAATTAGAAAATTACAGTTTGTGAATGCGTATTATATTAGTATTTTATAGCTATTAGGTGACTTGCTGGTTTACTCAATATGGGTCTTTTCTAACTCGCCGGCTATATCATCGACACTCTTGTCTTTGACTTCTTCTGATTTACCCAACATGTTATCCTCGAGCTCGTCCAAATCTAAATCGTTCTCTAAGGTGTCAGCCTCGTCTTCGTCGTCTTCTTCTTCTTCTTCTTCATCACTGTCCAACTCTTCAAGCTCGTCCAATTCATCCAATCCCTCAACGCCTCTGGTTTCGAATATTTCATTGATGGTTTCGATAAACTCACTGTCTTCTTCAAATCTGTTACCGTTCAACTCCAAGACCTTTAATTTAGGCAACTTTTCCTTAATAGCTTGTACAAGCACTTTCAACGAATCCGCTTCCAACTCGTTGTACTGTAATTTTAAGATCTCGAGATGTTCTTTGGCGGCACCAGCATATAACGATTCAACCACATTCAAAGAACCTTTGTTTTTCAAAAGACAGTCGTTGAGATTTAACACAGTAAGATCGGTCCAGTTGCCCAAGTTGTCAGCAACCTTGATGGCAGCAGCAGTGGTCAAAGTGTTGTCTTGCAAATCAAGAACCTTCAACTTCTTGTTGTGCGATAATCCTTGTTCGATCAACTTGGCAATTCCAGCAGGTCTGATACCGTTTTGATACAATGCGACTTCCTGCAAATCTTGGTGGTTTCTCAAACCAACGGCAAGGTAGTTGATAGACCCGTTCTCCAACCTGTTTCTACCACAAATAAATGTTTTTAAAGAAGGTTTTCCGGCTGCTTTTTTGGCTTGGGCCAATTTGAATAACGATCCTCCGATTCTAGAACCGGCAAATGGGCCCATACCGTTGTTGGAAAGAATCAAGTGCTCAATTGTGACCGCTTTGGACAAGTAGGACTCAATAGGATCAATAGTTTGCAATCCGAATGCGTTATCACTTAAGTTGACCAACTTTAAGTTTTCCAACTGAAGCATAGCAGGAAGCAAGTGCTCCAAAGAGTAAGGGATTTCGGTGTTCAATCTTCCGGTGTACAAGTCAGAGAAGTTGATTTCAACAATGGTAGATTTGTGCTTCAAAAGAGCTTCACTCAAAGCCTTGGAAGCCTCGATTCCAATTGTGTTTCCTGAGAAATCGATCTTTTTTAAGCCGGAGAACTCATTTAATTCTTTGATGTATGGGGCGATGGCTTCGACAGTATCGAACTTGATCTGTTTACCGGCAATAGAGTAGGTTTCCTCGGCAGATACACCCAAATTAACGGCAACAGCAGCCATTTTCTATAGTAGTTGTGGTGGTATATAAGAGTAATAAAAATTACATACTGATGATTTTGGCTGAGCACGCGACCACGCGCGCGTGACTGATTTAAATTTTTCATAAACCATCGACAAAAAGATCATTTAGCAAAGAATATCTACTGAACAACATCATTATCAAACATGTCCGGAAGATTTCCAGCTTCAGCCGCTAACAAGACTCCATCCGCCTTGGAACAAATCACCAACAGTCCTTTGTTCACCGTTGGTCTCAACGTCGCCTATTTCGCTGCCGGTGTTGCCTTCATCCAATCGCCATTGATGGACATGTTGGTTCCTCAATTATAAAAAAGCTCTGTATATAACTCAATGAACACTTAAGAAATAGACAAATAGTAGAGATGTACTAATGTAGGACGTTACACTGGCCGAGGTCTGCGGTGGCAGGTACCCCCGTCATCCAAGTCCGCGCTTACGTCAGCGCCGTTTCACATGGGTCATTTTTACCCCACATAATGGAGGAACCAGGTTGATGGCACATGCGATGCCACCCATGGCATGAACGAGTAGTAGTAGCATGGATAGAGCAGCACGAGCAACAGGCAGACGAGTAGGCACCCCTCTCACTCAAGTAGAGCAGTCGTACATAGAATGGAGATCCGCGGCAGGCTCCGAACTAGTGATGCACCAGTCGGTTGATACTGAAATATAAGCCATTGCACTATCAGCCCGAACAATAGTCCGGCAACATCAGGCAACATCAGACAACCACCCCAGATAATGACTACATCAGAAATATAAACTATACCCCAAACTAAACATTCCCACCTTTATCGTTCAATGATTTATCGTACCACCTTGAGCCTCGGTGTATTATAGTCGCACATCCTCGGTACACGTCAAATTTTACAGTACCGAAGCCAGTAAGTGACACCAAAACACAAATAAGACCACCTGACGGGAAAAAGGCCATCAGCATTCCCCCTCCCCTCTCACTGCTTCTTTTTTTCGCGCCCAGAGATCTCATTTAGGGCCGCCCTCCTCAAATTTTATCCCCATACTGAAACTTTCCCTCGGAGCTCTAGTCGCACATGGAAGTATTTGTGGAGTAACGAGATACCGAAAAGTATAAAAAGAGTTGAAATCTCTGGACCGGCATTTTTGGCAGCAGAACAAGTGAATATTTACAACCACTAAATATGTCAACTATAACTACGAAAAACACTGTTTCATCTCTTCCGGGTCCAGATCCACAGTCGTCGCTCCAGAAGGAGAGAGCCAACCCAGCCTTTGATCCCGTCCAAATGCAATACTTTTTGGAGGGTTCCAAGGAACGTGGTGAATTGTTGAAGACCATCACCCAGCAAATGGAAAGAGACCCTATCTTGGCTGCCGACACCACTTACTACGACTTGAACAAAGACCAACAAAGAGAGTTGACTGCCCGCAGAATCAACCGCATTGCCAGATACATTGAGACGGAATCGTTTGCTGACTTTCTGCAAAGATTGACTCTTTTGGGTGTTTTCGATCCCCAGACCACCACCAGAGTCGGAATCAACTTGGGCTTGTTCATTTCTTGTGTCAGAGGTAACGGTACCTCCGAGCAATTGTCGTACTGGGCCTTGCATAAGGAAACCGTGTACATCAAGGGAATCTACGGATGTTTCGGTATGACCGAATTGGCCCACGGATCTAACGTTATGGGCTTGGAAACCACCGCCACTTTCGATGAGGAAACCGACGAGTTTATTATCAATACACCACACATCGGTGCCACCAAGTGGTGGATCGGAGGTGCTGCGCACTCGGCTACTCACTGTTCTGTCTACGCCAGATTGATTGTCAAGGGTGAGGACTACGGTGTTAAGACCTTTGTTGTGCCATTGAGAGACGTTAACCACGACTTGAACCCAGGTGTTACTGTTGGTGACATTGGTGCCAAGATGGGTAGAGACGGTATTGACAACGGTTGGATCCAATTTTCCAACGTAAGAATCCCAAGATTCTTCATGTTGCAAAAATGGTGTAAGGTTTCCAGAGAAGGTGACGTCGAGTTGCCACCTTTGGAACAGTTGTCTTACTCAGCTCTTTTGGGTGGTAGAGTCATGATGTGTATGGACTCTTACAGAATGCTCGCCAGAATGTCCACCATTGCTTTGAGATACGCCATTGGTAGAAGACAATTCAAGCCTGCCAACGCCGACGAATCCGACCCCACTGTCTTGGAAACTCAGTTGATTGACTACCCATTACATCAGAAGAGATTATTCCCATACCTTGCTGCAGCCTACGTTGTCTCGCAAGGTGCGCTCAAGATCGAAAGGAACATTGAAGAAACTTTGAACAAGTTGGAAGACGGTGTCGAACAAGACAACTTCGACCTTATCATGGCTGGTATTGAAGATATGAAGTCGTTGTTTATTGACTCTGGTTCTATGAAGTCTACCTGTACTTGGTTGGCTGCTGAAGCTATCGACCAATGTAGACAGGCCTGTGGTGGTCACGGTTACTCAAGTTACAGCGGTTTCGGAAAAGCATACAACGACTGGGTGGTTCAATGTACCTGGGAAGGTGACAACAACGTTCTTGGTATTTCTACCAGTAAGCCATTGATCAAACACGTCGAGTCTGTGATTGAAAAGGGCAAGAAGGTCAAGGGCTCCTCTGCTTTCTTGTCCGACACCAAGAAGTACGCCGGCGAAGGCCAAGGTGAAAAGCCCGTCTTGAACTCCGTCAGCGACATCACCGACCTCAAGAAAATCATCCACGGTCTTGAAGTGTGTATCATGAGACTTTGCTACCAGTGTGCTTTGACCGTCAAGCAACACGATGGCAACTATGACTTTGTTGGTGGTGACTCCGTGACCATCTCCAAATTGAAGTGTCATCACTACTTGCTTACTGAGTACGTGGCCAAGATTGAAGCCAACACCGAGAAGTCGCTCACCCCATTCTTGCTTAGTTTGGGTCAATTATACGCCGCTTCTATTGTCTTGGACAAGTTTGCTGGTACTTTCTTGACCTACAACGTTCTCCCACCTTCGCTTGTGGGTAAGTTAAGCTCTGAGATAATTCCTCAATTGTGTACTGCAGTCAGACCACACATTGCTACCTACACTGATGCTTTCCAACAATCAGACATGATTGTCAACTCTGCAATCGCCAAATACGACGGTAACATCTACGAGAACTACTTTAAGATTGTGAAGGACCAGAACCCTCCAATCAACACCAAGGCCCCATACTCGGGTGCTTTGGAGAACATGTTGAACAGAACCTCTCTTGACGACAGAAACAGATTCGAAAAGTCTGACGAAGCAGCTTACATCTTATCGAAAGAATAGACAAATAGTCATGCCTTCATTTCATGTTCTTATGATTTTCTATTTATTGCAATGATTTATATCACTACAATCGATTGTTTGGGTTAATTTTTGACAAATTGCTCAAACTTGTTTATATTTTAAAAAAAACGATTATTCAAAGACATGTAAAAAATCCGTGATCATCGAGTGACACAAGAAAATAATTATTGTAGTTCGCATCTTCATGAGCGTTATTACACGTACTATATATGAGTGTTGTAAATACCTCTTAATGTACATCTCCTAACCACTTGATGGGTTATTATAAATAATTTTGAAAGAAATGGGTGGTCTGGGTTATCTCTGCTTGTTTGTATTGATTAATCTGGTAGTGTTAGATTTGCTACTCCATTCTACGTGTTTTCAGCATGTTCATTTATTCAATATAAGTATCAATCTCGTTCAATCATCGAGCCCAGTGGTCAACTGGGCTTTGGCCTGGCCAACCTTTTCGAATCTGGATCTTTCTTCAAGAGATCCTCTGTAAAGACTTTCCTGGAATTCCTCAACATATGGAGGCTTGCCGTCTCCAGTAGGATTTATTCTCTGGACACCAGCCAAGTACTTGCTGTAGAAGTCCCCATCGTAGACACCAATGAAGGAGTTGAGATGGTTGTCTGGCTGTTGGAAAGCATCAGTCAAACCAATGGCATAAGGTCTGACCTTGGCAAGAATTTCAGCAAATAATTCACCACCAATGTACTTGGCGATATCAGAGCTGTAGACTTCAAATCTCAAGAAATCAGAGCTGAAAGCAGTGAAAATGGAGTTGGTCAAGTATAAGTGAGCAACATTGACCAAGTGTGGGTAGATGTCGCTGGACTTGTCTAATTTGTTTAAGTTGGTCTCGAAGGATTCCAACATGTAGTGGTGGGCTCTCAATTTGGACAATTGGACTCTTTGAGGAGACAACGCGTCCCAATCGCCTTTGTTTTCCTTCAAAAGCTTGATGGTTTCAACCGACAATCTGATTATGACGGCTTCAACGGCCTTTCTGGCCTTGGCGAAGTCCTTCAACTCTTCGGCTTTGGTTATGATAGCACCACTAGAAACAACCTTGTCGGTTTCGTTAAGGAAAGCCAAACTGGAAGTAGGGTCGATAGGTCTCTTCTTTTCGTGGATTTGTTGAACAAACTTGAGAATGGTTCTACCACTCGACATGGCCAAAACGGTGTTGTCACCTTCCCAGGTACATTGAACAGCCCAGTCATCGTAGGCCTTACCAAAACCGTTGTAACTGGAGTATCCATGACCACCACAGGCTTGTCTGGATTCTTCAATCAACTCACCGCCTAACCAAGTACAAGTGGACTTCATAGAAGCAGAGTCAACAAACAACGATTTCATGTCTTCGATAGCTCTCCCAAGCCTCTTCTTGTTCTTACTCTTAAGACCTTGGTCTAAGCCTTCCAAACATGCATCGTGGTACTTCTCCAAACGGTAACTACCCAAGGCAATGGCGTAACTCAAAGCCAAGTTGGGAAGCAATCTTCTTTGGTGCAAGGAGTAGTCCAAAAGCTTAGATTCGTTGGCGTCACTTTCCTTCTTTTTGAACTGTCTTCTACCAATGGCGTATCTAATAGCAATGGTGGAGAATCTGGCCCCCATTCTGTACGAGTCGGTGACCATATTAACTCTACCTTCAAGCAAAGAAATGTACGACAATTGTTCCAAAGGTGGCAAGGTCACTTGGCCGGTTCTGGAAACCTTACACCATCTTTGGTTCAAGTTGTATCTTGGGATTCTGACGTCGGAATATTGGATCCAACCGTTGTCAACACCCTGTCTACCCATCTTGTGACCAATATCACCGATACTGATACCAGCAAGCAACTCGTGGTTGGAATCCCTCAATGGAACCACAAAGGTCTTGACACCGTAATCCTCTCCTCTGACAATCAATCTGGCATAGACAAGAGAGTGGGTTGCAGAGTGAGCAGCACCTCCAATCCACCACTTGGTAGCACCAATATGTGGGGTGTCGATAATAAACTCGTCGGTTTCTTCGTCAAAAGTAGCGGTGGTTTCAACACCTGGAACATTGGAACCGTGGCCCATTTCGGTCATGGCGAAACAACCGTAAATCCTCTTGATTTTGGCAGCCTCCATCTTTTGGGCCCAAAAGTTATATTGTTCATCGGTGGCATTACCCTTGATACCCTTCAAAAACAATCCCAAGTTGACGGAAATTCTGATTCCGGTCGAAGGATCGTACACATTGAGCACACTCAATCTTCTGAAAAACTGCGCAGCAGGCTCAGTCTCGATATATTGCGTCAATCTGGCGATTCTGGTCGCGGTCAACTCACGGTCGGCCTGCTTGTCATTGTCAAAATGAGCAGGGTTGGATTGCAAAACAGGGTCTCTTTCCAACGACTTGTAAAGTCTGAGCACCTGTTCCGCCTTGGCGGCGTCACCCTCGATGAACTCGTGCATTTTGCGGAGATCGAAATTGGTGCGAGCTCTCTCCTCGCTGATCAAAGCGGAAGGGTTTGGTGCTGGTGAAGTGGTGTTGACGGAGCCCACAGTCACATCATCCTTAGAGTAGATAGGGGTACCTGAAGCCAAGACTTCTTTAGCAGTTACTTTACGGAACATGTTGTAGTCTTGTTTGCAAGTTTGGGTGGGTATATTTTACCAGACTGCTGCCCTTTTATAGAAAGTGCCAAACCCAAATTATGCCTCTACCCCACTCTTTTACTCGGGGGACAATTTTTTGGAGTACGTTTTGATGCCGAGAGCGACAATAGTCGCGGCGGTAAATTTGTGGCCATGAGAATTTCACAGGAGTGGAGAAATAGGATGGAGGCAGGCGAGCAGGCCGGACGATTGGAAGAAGGAGTGAGGAGCTGAAGAGAGCCGTAGAACGCTAGTGTGTCGTGGAAGAGTATGTAGGATCTAAGTACTTCGAAAGAAATGGTATCCTCCGGCCCTCTCGACCCTACATTTATTGTGGGAAGGTGTCGGTATCGGTAAATAGCTCATGGCGCGAGCGGGCGCGCACCTCGGTTTAAGAGAAGCAGGAACTCACCCGTGGCTGCGAATGCGACCGTGCTTACAATACAAAGGGAGTTGCCTGATTTTATTGATTGGTACGCATGTGCCCTTTGCCGTTTTGTGATTAAATGGTGGCGCTATTTCTGACAGTAGCATTTGGTGAAGTGCCGGCCACCCTTATTGGTCCTGTACCTTTCGAGGCTCTCCTGATCTCGAAACTCGCCTTATCTCGTATGACTTAAAAAAACTCTCGAGGCATACTAATCTCTCTTCTTATTCTATCATCTTAGCATCACTAGAGCTTGAAAATGTGATGGAGCGAATGACTATCACTCATTTGGAAACTTCCTAAATGCAAGCGGATTGGCCGGTGGTGTTTCATCAAAATAGGAAGGGTTAGAACCGGAGTCATCTAAAAGAAGTTTATACATTTCACCCTATAGCGGCAACAAAATTTTTGATATGTATGAAATCCTCTCGGTGGCCAAGCTGGCTAAGGCGCGAGACTGTAATGAGTTACTCAAAGTTATCTTGAGATCGGGTGTTCGACTCACCCCCGGGAGATTTTTTTTGCCAACCAACTAGACCCAAGCCCCCATGCAGCATAAACCTATTACTTGTGCAAGCATACACCAAATGCCCCAAACACCACGAACAGCACGGAGGTACTACATGGCCCCTATCCTCGTCTAGTCGCCTGATTAATCCGAAAGCGCCGCGGCCAGTTTAGGTAGATACGGCCGTTCGAGTGATCACGAAGTCGTGCGCGGCAACCAAAATAGGGAAATGCGAGACACACACAACACGGACAAATTGCAGAGCTCCAATTGTATAAAAGGTATCGAAGTTCACCAGTTGTCAATCAACTAGTTATCACCGTAATCACACTTCAGTTGTAATCAAGCATGGATAGCGAAAAGATTGTGGCCATTATCTTGGCTATATTTTTACCACCATTGGCAGTTTTCTTAAGAGAAGGAATTACTGCTCCATTCTGGCTTAACATCATCTTATGTTGTTTCGCCTGGTTCCCAGGTATTTTACATGCCTTATATGTTGTGCTCAAGACCAACTAGGTAACTAGTTTGCTGACTCCTTTATATAATAAATGAATGTACAACATATAATCTGAATAATCGGAGATGTAGAACGGGGCACAAGTATATATGAAATTACAAACATCCCAGCACTCATTTACAGGATGTGTATTGAGACAATCATGAAGAGCCTTCATGCTTGGCAATTGAAGTGAAACTACATGGAATTGAGTGGTGTCGCGGGGGTAGGTAGTTCGAGGGATTGAGTGGCGTAGACGGTAAACATACCGCGAACACACAGTGAGAGTGGTGAAAAAAATGTATAGCGAGCTGAAGAGATGCCACATGGAGAAAGTGTATGACCAATGTGGGTCACTATTAAATACAAATGTAGGTACCGATTTAACAAATACAGAAGGTGGAGACTGTTGTAGGTGACACCGGATACAAGCAGGTGTGGAATGTTCTGAAACTACGAGGGCTTTCAGCGAGGAAAGAAAAAGAAAGGGCGAGGGGACGAATTGTCAACGAAGGCACAACGCGAAAATAAAACGTGGAGGAAGCGAGCAAATTCGTGCAGAATAGAACATGGAAAGAATAATAAACAGAACAAATGTATAAGTAAATAGATATATAATTGATAAGGGTCTGAAATCAGTATGCGCAGACGAGATTATTGTTAGGGACTCAAGTGAAAATGTGTGCGGTGCCAAGAAGGAACACAACGCCTTAGCCACAATCACTTGTTAAATGCATTTAGGTGCCTTGTGTTGCCTTTTTGTTAGCCCACTCTCTTATCAGAAATCTTCGATTAGATCTGTCTCAGCCAATAGAAACTCGCAATTAGTTTGTGTAAGGGGTTGTTATCAGTACGCGAACGGTTCACGTGCCTTGCCTTGAATGATAACACGGAAATTACGATTTGCAATTGCTTACTAGACAAAGGGGCTAGCAAATATATAGACCGATAAAGGGTACGCAGTGCAAAGTACAAACCTTACAAAGTGTACAATAGTACGAATAGTATACAAGGTCTCACACTTACATTTAGACGGCATTAAGTAATCAACTACAAAGTTTAGTTTCCTTCTATTTTCTGATCGCTGATTACCGCAAATCACGAAAGTTGCTTTGGCAACACCTTACTGAAACTTGGCAACAATATGACAGAAACTTCAATAGCCACTGCTAATACAAGCAGTCAACCGTACGACGAGCTAAAAGACCCGATGGGCGGCTCCAGCGCCAGCAGCTCCAAAACGTCACTCCTGTCATTTTCCTTTACCAAGAGACCCGTTGATGATTATATCAAAGCAAGAGCTTCTGCGCACGTAGACGACCATCCACCTTCGTTTCATTCCAATATATCTGATATAATACCTTCGCTAAGTCGAAAAAACACCGATGGAAATTCCATCACGGGGCCAACTCGAAGCAGAGCCGAAGGGCTGACGGGCACCACAGGCAGCTCGGACGGCATAACCAAGTATAGAGATATTAATTATGATGAACAAATCCGGTTTCCTCGCATGAACAACATGAATTATTATACTTATTCCAAGGGCAAGCCGGGTCTTGTTCATGGACGTCCTTCATACAGCAGCAACTTCAGTGAAATAAGTGGCGATCTGTTTGGAAGCGACAAAAAACCTTCTGCAAGCTCGAAGCAAGATTACCCAGAGCAAACTGCAGAAAAGGAACCGGATTCCAAATACAAACCAGCAGCATTTGACTTGTGGCTGCCCCTCCGTCGTTTCTCTGTCCCTAGCGAAGTGGATACAGCAGCACGTAAAGACCTCAAGGATCTCAAAGACCTTAAGGATGCTTGTGGCGAAGAAGATGAAAACTTCAAGCTCCTACGTGAGTATATCATGGACAATTACATTTATGAAAAGAACCTGGAACAGGCGCAACTTAACCGTAAGATCGTTAGTTTTATAAATGAGCGGGTAGGCAGTGACCCGCAACACCCCTTTTATACCCTTCCTGCCACCTTCAGAGCCAACAACGGGCTTGGAATAGGCGTAGAACCACCCACCTTGGCCACGACAGGCAGAAGACCTTCCAAGATGAAGAAAAACCCTGACAGTGTGATTGGACCGCAGAAATGTGATGTTCCGGCCAACTTTGCCCATTTGCACCAGCTCAAAAAGCCGCTTAGTACTCCGGCAGTACTTAGGCCCAATAAGAGCAGTGCCAGCGAATCGAACTCGCCAACTAGGTTAGTGACAAACCAGCCGCCCAGTAGCAATGGCAATAGTGGAATACCCAACTCAATTTATACAGTAACTTCTCCTGTGGCATTTAACCAGGGGATTTTCAGCTCGGAGTATGCGAAAAACGAGTCTCCACTTCCCGATAGTCCGCCTGGCTGCGTGCTGCCCAGTAGCGGGTTTAATGTTGAGCCGATCCATATCCACTGGAAGCCCAACAACTACTCGAGCCACTGTATGCAGTGTTTTAAGTCGTTTGGGAATTCAATTCTCTCGCTCTTGTACCTTTTCTTTGATGATAAAAAAAGAAAGGAAACCGCAAACGAGGTTGTACCTACCAATAATGATGGCGTTTCCACCAGCTCAACCGCTTCGTTATCCAGCAATCGTCGCCGGCGTCACCACTGTAGGTTCTGCGGGTTTATCTACTGTGATAGCTGCTTGATTCAGGGAGATAGCGAAGAAGCAGAGAAGTTCGATAATCCCGAGCGGCTTTATGCCACTCCCACCGGTCGCTTTGTAGGTAGAGGTATTTTGCTTGACCAAGGGGCTCGTTTCGTGATACCGATCTACAAAAATCTCGAGAACCCCATGTGCTCTGCGCAGGCCTCGCTCATCACTGACCCTGAAAACTACAAGCTCTATAAGATATGCAAAAACTGCGGCGATATCTACAAAAATTTGGTGCTCGACTTGAACAAAGCAGCCACCGAGGCCTCCGCGGCCGCCGAGGGCGCCGGCGCCGAACAGGGAGCAAGTGACATGTCCGAGGAGGCCCCGGCAGTTCTCCAGCGGTTTCCGTTTGTGTTTATTGAAAACCCGTATGTCAATGCCATCAAGCTTCAAAAGATGAGCGGCTCCAAACCATCCCAGCCGAACGTTCCGTTTACCAGAGAGCACCCACCCAAACTAGAGCACGCGGGGCGCAAGAGCTGGACTACAGAGGTGCCTACCGACTGGACATGGAGTTCGTTCTGATGTGCGTTAGTTCTGTAATATAAGTTCAAATCAGTTTAGTTCAATACCATATGAGATTAATCATCTTTAGTTACTGCTGTCGTTAGTAACGAACGCAATTGTAGACTAAGCGAAAAATACACGCGCGGCTGTGACGGGGCACACAAGCACATGAGTTCGCACTATTGTTGGCACAAGACGATACAGGTGTATGATGGGCTAATTGCAGGCGGTGCTATTATTGGTGCTAACTTGGTCCTTATTCGTACTACTTCGGTGCTATCACCAGGTGGTGGTTGACTACCAGATCTGGCGCCTCCGATTATCTCGCGTGTATTGTTGCACAGCACGCGACCCTCCCCGCGGCGGAGCCATCTGTAGACGCAGCGCAGTCGATCGTCTCGCCCCACAGTGGCACAGTTGACGACAGCGCACCAAGGGACCACAACCCTGGGACCACAACCCTGGTGCCAGACGATAAAAAAAAAAACCAAATGGATAAGGTATATAAAAAAAAAAGTGTGATGACCCGGGGGGGGGGGGGGGGGGGGGGGCATTGAGGTTACCCCATTTGTGGCTCCACGTGACTCTCCACGTTTAACTACACCTAGTTAATGTGGTTTACAGTAAGTAACTAATGCATTTACATGGTATAATTAACGGGTTTACCTCCCTTTCTGGCGTATGGAGTAGCTGGACTACTTCCAGCCAAGCCATTTTGTTTAGAGATGAATTAATAGATACGTTTGGTGATCTGTATAGAAATCACCATATCCCCACAGAAATTGGGAGACCTAGACCTGTTGTGATATGGCATGGACTTGGCGATCAGTACAAGTCAACGGGAATATTACAGGCAGCAGAGCTATTTAATGAGCTTTATCCGGGAATATTCATGCATTCGGTTTACCTCAGCTTGGACCCTGCCATGGACGAGCGAGTTTCCATGTTTGGAAATGCAAACGATGAGTTGAACATAGTATGCGAACAACTCAAGGCAATTCCTGAGCTCAGAGATGGTTTTGACATGATGGGCCTCTCTCAGGGTGGTTTATTTCTGAGAGCGTTGGTGGAACGGTGCTCGGAGCTTTCAGTACACAATCTCATTACATTTGGGTCGCCACACTTGGGGGTTCTGGAACTTCCAATATGTGAAAGCCCCAAAGATTGGGTATGTCGGAGAAGGAATCAGTGGTTGAAGAGGCAGGTTTGGAAAGATGATGTGCAAAAACGTATTATTCCAGCACAGTACTTCCGCGACCCTTCACAATATAGCAAGTACATTATGCATTCGAACTTCTTGGTGCACATCAATAATGAAAAGCCATATGAACTCAACCAAACCTACAAGAACAATTTCAAGCTGCTCAACAAGCTAATTCTTATAAAGTTCCTCAGGGATACCACGGTTGTGCCTAAAGATTCAGCATGGTTTATTGACTACGATAGTCAAGGACATCTGATTCCATTTGAGCAGTCGAGGCTCTACCAACAAGATCTTATAGGATTGAAGCAATTGCACCTTGATGGTAGAGTTGAGTTTTTGGAGGTCGACGATGTTCACATGAATTTAACTGAGCAATTGTTGAGAGATACTGCTATTAAGTATCTTGGTAAATGGTGAATTAGCTATTTTATACTGTGACCCGATTTAAACACAAGGTCAAGGCTGGTATCTTCACTTGGGGGGTCACTAGACGGGTGTTTATATGAAAACATCGAAATATCCTGAGTTGTGTGAGATACGTCAATAGATGAACTAAAAGCGACCTCGGCCTGCAGGCTTGAAACGGATTGTAGGTATTTAGTCTGTAATACAATTGTAGATCTTGAACTCATATTACTTTTAGTATTGAAATCAAAATCAATTTCGCTGCTGAAAATACTGGGCTTGTTGGTCCTTCTTCTTTTAATCAGAGGAGTTTCAGAGACCCAGTATTCGTCTCCAGAGGATGACTCCCCTGACTCTGATGTTTCGTGGCTGCGCTTGTTGATCAATTTCACCACAAGTGGCCTTGATCTCATACAACACAAGTGTTTGCAGTCAGATTTCTCGTGGCAGGTATGTAAGCATTGTGAATCTTTAGAGAAAAGAGCAGAATCTATGATGGATCCTTTTGATTTGAGCGGACTGCTGCGTACATCCAGAGTCCTTTCTTGAATCAGTAGATTGTACGAAGCCAGTCCACACTTACCGGTGAGGTCCGATCCCTGCTTGTGCCTGGGATTTACATGAGCTTCTGAAATGTTAGTATGTCTTGAGAGAGCTAACTAGCTTCCTAAAGTATCTAGCAACCATTCATAATAAGTATCAGTAGTAAAGATATTACAGTACGAAGTAGCAAATAATTATTACAACCGAAGTAGAAATATTTGGCAGCCATTTTGTTGCAGATGTGTCGTGCGCGAAGACATCAACAACAAGAAGCAGCAGCATGGTAGCGAACGAGACGCTGGAAGAGCGGAAAGCACGATTGAGTGCGCTCAGAAAAAGAAGACAGCAGTCACAAGATTCTGCACCAGTTGCCGCGCCTCAAAAAGATGTTGAGAAGCCCCAGAATGACGACATACCCCAAGATCCAAAACCAGAGATAGCATCGGAAACTCCAAGGCTAGAGATAGCGAAGGACGATACGGTGGAGGCATTGTCAGGGAGTATCCAGCACAAGATTCTACTGGCGGCACGGCAAGAGGCGAACAGGCTTATAGAGGGCGAGCAGAAACAAGAGAATGTCAAGCTCAAGTACACGGAGGATCTTCGGAGTGACATTGAGCCATACTTGCGAGAGGCAGAGCTTCGGACCAATAAGGCAATATACCAAATTATCCAAGAGAAATACGAAGCATCACCTAGTAATCAATAGAGGAGGGCACCTTAAGATCGGATAGTAGTGTTTGAAATCAAGTAGTTTAGTTGCAAAAGTGTAGATAGGTGGAGTTGAAGAGAACAGATGAAAAGATATCGACTGAATATCAGCCAACATTGTTCACTTGCTACTTCACCAAGTACCAATTACATAGATTGTTTAGAAATAGAGACAGTTAACAAATAATAGACAACTCAATGTTGCCCTGTAGCATTGTAGCTTTATTGTTTTCACTAATTTTGTCGCGCACCTGGTCTTTTGCACAGACTACCCAATGCGGAAGTCGGCCATCTTCCAATCAAATTGGATTTTTCAGCCCGAACCTCGTCCGCATAACGAAAATAGTTTGAAGAAAGTAGAAAATCTTCTTACCAAGAACAAGGTTAATTGAACAATGTCCATGATTAGTAGAATTGCTTTGAAGGCCGGTCGTCCAGCTATTGGAATGGCCCTCCGTCCAACTCCGTAAGTATTGAATCTCAGAAAGCAATGATGGCATATTCGAAAGCTACAGCACAACGCCGTGAAGGCTCAACTACAAATTACCCACGAACAGTCCCATAAATGATCCATAAATGCAGAATTTGATGTCGATCGATAGAAAACCAGGTTAGAAAGTGCCAGAGAAATAATAAGTATAAGCAGAACTTCTCGAAGAATTGAAGATCAATCTAAAAGAAATCGACCCTAAAAAAAAAATCCAATACGAAGAAAGATTTAAAAACGAGCAAACATCACTTTCAAGAAAGCATTAGACGTTCGATACAAACTGGCTAAGTTCCATCTGTGGCTGCTATCGTTATTCAATTTGTACATACTAACATCTAGAATTGGTTTACGTTACCTTTCAACTCCAGTTGAACCAAAGCAAAAGGCTAACTCCATCATCGATGCCTTACCAGGTAACAACTACTTATCCAAAACCGGTATCTTGGCCACTAGTGCCGCCGCCGCCATCTACGGTATCTCCAACGAATTGGTTATCATCCACGACGAAACCATTTTGCTTGCTTCTTTCACTGCCTTCGCTGCCTTAGTTGCCAAGTTCGTTGCTCCATTATACACCGAATGGGCCGATGGCGAAATCAAGAAAGTCAACGACTTGTTAAACGAATCTAGAACCAAGCACGTCGATGCTGTCAAGGGCAGAATTGAATCTGTTTCTCAATTAAAAGACGTTGTCTCCACCACCCAACAATTATTTGCTATTTCCAAAGAAACCGCTCAATTGGAAGCCGAATCTTTCGAATTGAAGCAAAAGATCGCTGTTGCTACTGAAGCCAAGGCCACCTTGGACTCTTGGATCAGATTTGAACAACAACAAAGACAATTGGAACAAGAACAATTAGTCAAGTCTGTTTTGGACAAGGTCAACAAGGAAATCGAAAACCCTAAGTTCCAAGAAAAGGTTTTGGCTGAAGCCGTCTCCGATATCGAAAAGTTGTTCGCCAAGAACTAGATATACGAATACAAGATATAAGATATAAAGTACAATTTTGTAGATGAGTAGATGTAAAGTTTTGTTTGAGTATAGTACAGTAGACATTCAAAATAAACTCCATTATCCTTTTTCTTGTCTATTATAGAGTAGAAGTACAAGTCCTTACGACTATTTTGAAAATGTCGGAGTATAGATTTATATACTCTTTTGGACCTCATGATTCGGTTTCCATACATGGAGCGAGTTGTCATCGGCAACCGAAGCTACCATCCAATCATCGTGACACGACCAGTCAAAGTCGTTTACTTCCAACATGTGTCCGCTATGCACGAACATCAAGGTATCGTCTTTGATAGTGTTGTGGAGCTTCACAGTGCTATCACTGGAACTAGACCCCAAAATACCACCAAAAGTGCGGTGCCATTTCAACTGAGTAATAGCTTCTTTGTGTGCCTCTATGCTTTTTGTGGCTTCGTTACTTCTCATGTCCCAAACCTTTACGGTACCTCCGCTATCTCCAGCAGCAAGCATGAGCGGATTTTGCTTATTGATCGAAATACTATTGACACCACAGGTACCTACTTTGAACAGAGAAACTACAGCTTGTTCTAGACGCGCGTCGTATACCTTGGCATCTCCAGCTTCGTCCACAGCTACAAACAAGCTGTCATGGTTAGGAAACCACTCAATATCATTTACGCCCGCTTCATTGGCAAAGTACTGGCTTTGGCTTAGTGTGGTTGTGTCAGAACTGAAATTGTTCTTGATATCAAATACATTGATATCGCCAGCTACGTTGGCTGCAACCAACGTGCCTTCTTTCTGGCGGTTCCAGTCCAACGCAAAAGCTTCCAGGGCCGTTGACAGCTTGCCCTTGAGGGTCAACTGGACCTTGTTGGCACTCAGTGACGTCAAGTCGCTTTGGAAATTGGAGTGTTTGGTTCGCTCGTAGATCACCAAGTCGCCGTGGCTGTTGGCACTCGCAAACACATTGGGTTTTTGGGGCATATATTGTACTTTGTTGACATCTCCATAGTGATTGATCTTCTGAAGCACCTTGAGTTTGCTCACAGACGGCACCGAAAGCTCGAATTCCTGTTTGTCTTGGCTGTAATCCAACCTATTTATTTTGAGGTTTTGGTTCAAATCTTGGTAGTACAGGTGCTGAACGATCGATATGCTATCTATGGATTGTCCCAATGTAAATGTGCCTAGAAGAAGCCGTTGCTGTAGTACTTGGTCGCCGGTTTCCGTGGGCAATGGCTTGCCAAGATCAGGAAAGAACTGTACTGTCAATGAAGGCCACAACAAGGTATTCGTACTCAAGTAGTCGTATAGAAACGGCGAGTTCTTTTTCCATATTCGGTAATCCTTTTGGATTTGTGTGTCTATGGTTTGCTCCTCTAGTATAGTGTCCTCCTCCATATCTCTAGCGATTTATTTCTATAGGTGTTTTTGTTTAAGTTAGCTAGGATGCGTTCTTGATTTCGATATAAATTTCGCGCGTCAGGAAGTAGAAGTAATGCTGAGAGAATGGCAAAATATAATTCTCCATATAAGAGATAGATTGTCACCGTGTTGAGTGAACTGTGCTCCACACGTACTACAATTTTCCTTTCCCCGACATCACCTTTTCCTCTTGTCCTAGTCCGTCCTAGTCTTCTGGTGATGGTTCCCCAGATCACGTGCACAGTCTATAAGTGAAAAATCTGAGGCTGTTCTCCACCACCGGGCAAGATGAAAGACGAGATACGGTTGAATGCGTCCAAGTTAGGCACCCAGGACTAGTAAGTAACTTTATAGTTCTTTTCAGACCCTACTAACTTATAGCTGGAATTCGTTCTATAAAAGAGAGATAGACAACTTTAAACAGAATGAAGAAGATACTGGCGAGTGCTGGTTCGATGACTCCGATGCCGAAAACAAAATGATACAGTTCATCATTGGCAAGTTCAATGAGCAGGCATTCCCATTTACAAGCAACGATATCAAAGTTTTGGACTTGGGCACAGGGAACGGGCATTTGCTATTCCAATTACATGAAGAATTTGAAGAGGAATATGAAGGGTCAGACATCAACTTGAAATTGACAGGCGTAGACTACTCTCCAGACTCAGTCGCATTTTCTCAAGACATAGCAAAAACAAAGTACCCCAACACTACCTTTGAGTTCAAACAGGCGGACTTGTTACTCAAAGACAACCCATTTCTCCAACAGCAGACCTATGACATCCTCTTGGATAAGGGCACGTTAGATGCCATCGCATTGAATCAAGACCCAATTTCTGAATTCGGTGACAAAATCGGCATGGACGTTTATGCTGGGCAAGTAGCCAAGTTGATGCACACCGACTCGATCTTGCTCATAACATCTTGTAACTTTACTGAGGAAGAGTTGATCGAGATAATAACTGGAGGAGACCAGAGTCTCGCGGTATGGGACAAAATCAAGTATCCAAGCTTCCAATTTGGCGGCGCCCAGGGCTCCACTATATGCAGTATCGCTTTCATCAAGAAGTAGTAATGAATAATAACCATACGTCAATAAGAATGCGTCGCCGTACATAGTAGATAATAACCCGTCGTACATCATATCTTATCGTGCGTGGTCTCAACAGCCATCATACTTGCGCTCAACTACCGTATTCAAGTTGTAGTTGCAACTGTTCGCGTGGATTGACAATTTGACGCGACTTTTTACTGGCATATATGACACTAACACTTGAACCTGTATCTACATTTGATCCCCGGTTGTTTATTACATCTTTCCTATAAAGCACCCTACTGGAATCCCACTGCTGGACGATGCTACAACTAAACAGTTTCAGGGCGTACTCTGTACTCTACTGCCGACCAATTTATCCACTATACTTAAACTTTAATCGCGCCCCAAATCCGAATATTTTCTTCCGTCAACCGGAGCTTTTTTAGGCTAAGTGCCGCCTAAATATACCTTATTTATGCATAAATAATAATCGGAGAATTTGTACGGAAATAAATTTTTCGGAGACTAGTTATACTATTATCTATACACATTAATAGATTTGCATGCGAGACATCAACTGTGCATTTAACGTCTCCATATGAGCGCAAGTCACTATTGTGACTAGTACTAACAATTACATGGCTCATCTATTTTCCAGCCGTTCATCCCGATGACTACTCAGCTGCTTTTAGATTCGGCAATTTCCTTTTTGATCTCTTCAACCGTCTCGTAGATCTGGTTTCTTGTAGCTTCAGACCCAAACTTCAACAAGTACTGTATTGGAGAACCTTCTGCACTGATCGAGTTGATACGAAGAAATTTGCCGGGAGTTAAACTGGCATCATACCCGGTAAACAACTTCGACTCGGGCGTTATTTTGTAGTTCAAAATCACTCTCAATAATCCGTGCGATCTCATCACAATTCGCGAATCTTTCTTGTCCAACTTGGATTGATTTACATGCACCGGACCCAATCCCCTTTCTTTCCAGCCGTCTGACACTTTGGTGAGATCAAGCTCAAAGAGTTTGGCGGTGGTCGAAAAAACAGACTCCTCGTTTTCTTCACCTGTCTGAATATTCTGCACTTTTTCAAGCTCCACTTGTTTGAATTGTTGTGGAGTCGATGATGTTGGTGTAAGTTCTTCCTTGGTTTCCTTCTCGTCGTCTGCTTCATCAAGGAATGACTTTTTCTTCAATGACTCTTGGAACGCATTTCCGAATTTAGAATTGGCTCCGAACGAACTGGTCGCGGCTGAGCCAAATGAGCTTGTCAGAGCTGCAGTTTCGGTTGCACCAGCAGATTCTTTTGCAGCATTTTTCTCGCTCGGCCATGGAATGGAAGCAAAGACGTTTTTAGCTCCGCTTTTGTTTTGTATGCTCTTGTCAAATGATGTGGTAGCGCCAAACAATGGTTTGGGAGAGCTCACCACTCCAAATGTGGGTTTAGGTGAGCTTTCAGCTGTGTTGGGGGCAGTGGGTGTTTCTGCATGATTGGCGTTTGTGTTGGAAGATGATGTGAATGAGCTCAAGGGCGTCACTACAGGCTTGATTGTAAACAGACTGGCTCCAAAAGTTGCTTTGGGTTTGGGTTTGGAATCTTTCTCGGAAGCATCCGATTTTCCAAGCACAACTTTACGTGCACTGGCAGTAGAGCTGGTACCCACACTTTGTTCTTCGGTGGATGCTTTTTCAGATTTCAATTGTTCAATCACTTGTTTCAATGCCTTTACCTCATTTTCCAACTCCAGGATCCTTGCCTCATACTTGCTTTTCTCCAAATCCGAAACGGTCGTTTCGACTTTTGTTCGTTTAATGGAGGAATGCTCCTGTTGGTCGTTGGCGCTTCTCTTGGTCGCTTCAGTTTCTTGTGACATAGCTACGATGGTTCGTATAATTTCAATCCATACTTGTTTGAGCTGGCGTGAGCCTGCGAGGGCTAACCCGCGAAGTGCTCAATTACAGGTTATGGGAGGGATTGGTCTCACGTGAGAATACACTTAGGCTATACACTATTCACGTCTACGGATATTTCTGATAGAACGAGAGTCGTCCAGGCGCCTGGCCAGGCTACTCTCATACAGGCTCGAGGAGTACTTGGCATACTTTTCTTTGAGCGATTTTTCTTCGACACTGGTGGACGAAGCTAGCGACATCGGTATGCCACTATATGCAGGTTTGTTAACTGGACCTCTATAAGATGGTGATGCATGATGACTGGGGCCATGGCTAGGTGGTGGTGTGTAGTTAGACGAGCCATTGGCAGACGCAAAGTATGGGTTGTTGGCCACGTGAATTCTTCGTCCGCTGGCAGCTGCCGACGCTGTGTTCACGCCTCGCACGTCGGGCTTCGTGTAGTGTCTTCCACCCAATCCACCGCCTAATCTTCTCGGTTTCCAGTTACGTATTAATCTTCCTCTCTCAATATCTACCAATATGGGCCTGGTAGTGGTTTCGCCGAGCGTTATCTTTAGTCCAGATCTGGCCAAATCATTGACACAATTGGCTGCATCCAGGTCTTTTTCAAACACCACAAACCCGTAGCCTCGAGATTTGCCTTGCTTGTCTCTGATTATTCGTATGGAGTCGATCACGCCATACTTGCTGAAATGTTTGGATAATTCAAGTTCCGTCAATCCGTAGTCCAAGCGCGAAATGAATACTGTGTGGTAAGGGTCTTTCATGAACTGTTTCTCGTTTTTCTGCAACAACTCGGGATCGTTCCATTCTTGGATCTGTCTTGCGAGCGAATCCTTCAACTTCTGCTTTCTGATTTTACCATTGTTGCACTGGACCCGTTGCGTTGAAGGTTGTGGACGAGGATTCTTTTGCTCGTATTCCGATATCTCTTTGATACAGTTTTGTATTTGGTTTTTCAACGATGACACTGGCGAGATGGTACTTGTTTTCCTGGCCTCGCTGGGGTAATCGGTGGGTGGAATGTACGGAAGTGGGGGTTTCGGAGCAAAAAGCTTCTGGATATTGGGAGGGTACTTGACACTCTCACTCTGCATATGTTAGTATATACACTTAATAATTACAGGCTGATTATTTGACTTACCATTTTATTGTGCCTGTCTCTAACCGATAACTGCGAAAAATTTAGGAACTTCGTGGTGATGCCACGGTGGTGGCGCACGACTCTGGGGATGCAAGCAGTAAAGTTTGAAAGCCAGGATGTTGAGTAAAGAGATATGAAGATGAGCGACGAGGCTAGTGCAGTACAGCCCAATGAATTCGAAGAGTTTAACAGCAATGTTGATATCCACACACTTCCTATATACACGCGGACGCAGCTCTCACAGTACGATGGAATTGGCAGCGATAAGATCTACGTTGCTATCAGAGGATTAATATACGATGTGACCGAAAACTCCAAGAACTACGGTCCAGGCAAGGGCTACCACAAATTGACCGGCAAAGACGTTTCACGGTTATTGGGACTCAATCGTCTTGTGTTGGGCGACGAGCTGGATGAAAACACATGGTACACAGGAGACTTTGACTCCAAACAAAACCAGGCGGTAGATAATTGGGTCGGGTTTTTCCGTAAACGGTACTACATAGTGGGGCTAGTTGTGGATCACGAATTGTCATTGTGAGTAGCGGAAATCAAAATGTGTGAACCATCGGTGTCAATGCGCGTGTTGTATAGCCAATTAAATCACAATTCGTAAAGGTTAAATAATTCAGTGTAAGAATGTAGCGGAACCAAAAAATAAAAATCTAGCATGCAACTGCGTCTCAGGTACAAACAGATACATCCCCACGAAGAAAAGACAATCCAGTTTGTGCCAAGAACACTGAGCCCATTTGCAAGCGAAGATCCCTTGTAGATCGTAGAATAATAATGAGATTGTACCCCTACACCTTTTAGTCCCAGAACCGGAAGTGGCTGTATTACCCACCAGTTTGGACAAGTGCCAATGTGTCTCACACAGTTAGCTAGGTGAGTCGCGCTTATCTAATTACCCTAACCTTCTGGGTGTTCGCGGTCAGAGAAAAGAATGTTGCCAGCTTCGTCCCAGGGCACAGTAATACCGCGTCAGTGACAACCACCAGCACTCGTCCAGTTTCCATCGTT
The DNA here is from genome assembly GCA_003706505.3 of Suhomyces pyralidae. NCBI lineage: Eukaryota > Fungi > Ascomycota > Pichiomycetes > Serinales > Debaryomycetaceae > Suhomyces > Suhomyces pyralidae. Next base: position 531,748 of record PPLO03000003.1, on the reverse strand, counting down.
TCCTCCGACGAACACCTTCGCCACATGAACACACATCGAACCGCATGACCCGATCAGCACTATCGGATATCACTCTCTTTTTAACAAAACCAGGTAGCTAAGTTGTCTCGTACCAATTAGTTCGCACCACTGTTGTTTTGAGCGTTCTCTGTGGGTGGCTTGGATTTTTAGTGGCTTCTTCGCGCTGCCCAATTTTGCTCTATTCGGCTATATTGAACTCTTCGGGACGGTAACAAATTTTGTACCCGCCGATAAATTTATTTTTACTTTTTTAGCTATTACAATAATCTAAGTAGACCAGTTCATTCTTTTGGTCACTACAAGATGGAAGGTGCTACGGCTGTGTCACACAAGGCCAGGCTAAGACAACAAATCCTTGATGGTGAACAGAATATCGAAGCCCTAAGCGGCAAGCAACAACAGTTCAGCCCACAAGGTTACCAATATGGAGGACAATTTCAAAACGGGCCTCAGTACGACCCCCAGTTTCAGCAATCTAATTACGACTTGATGACTCCTTTACCTGCCCCAGGAGGTCCTTCGTCTCGTAAAAGCTCTCTTACGTCACAATCAGCCCTCAGACTTTTTCGTAGAAATAAAGGTGGTGGCACATTCGATGATGATACTGGTGCGGATATTCTGGACCTCACCATGGGCAACGTGTCTTTCGATGATATAACCCATATCAGAGACCAAGGGCCTTATGTTCACTCGTCAAAAGCTATTGATACTACTCCTATAATACCCACGTTGGGAGCCGGTCTTTCAAACCCTGCCAAACTCAATAATGTGCAATACAGAAAGCAAATGAACCAGCAAAAGAAAGCGGCTTTGGCTTCTGGAGCAAGAGCAATGTCCTTAGCTACAGGTGGGAATCCTATGCAACCGCAACAGCATTTTCAAGGCGGTGACCCTCGTGCAATGTCCATGACTGCTCCGGGCTATCGAGCCATGTCGCTCAACTCCAATCCAAACGGTCCAAGAACCATGTCTTTGAACAACAGAGGCACTAATTTCCCTCCTCCCGGCCCTGGATACCAAGGAGGCCCTCCGCCAATGGGCTATGGAATGCATATGGGCGGTCCCATGGGACCCAACGCTCCCAGAGCTGGGTCGATGAGAGCAGGAGGCAATCCTATGTTTCCTGCTCCTAATGGATACGCTCCTAACGGAAATGGCCCGAGAGCAATGTCACTAAATACCAACTCCCAAAACTCTTATTTCTCTCAACAACATCCAAAAGGTCCCCAGATTCCTCAGGTGCACCTGTTCCCCAATAATTTAAGAGCGGGGCCACCGGGCCCTGGAGGACGTCCTTCGCTTTCTCCTCAGCCAAACCAATTCAACAATAATCAATTTGTCCAAAATAGAGGAAACGAATATGGATACGCTAATGGTCAGTCTCCTACTTCTCCTGGTCCTGTCGCTCCCGCTGGCCAAATGCCTTATCAACAGCAAAATCATAACGACTCCTTGATGAACGTTGTTGAAGAAGAAGAAGAAGGTCTCTCTAGTAGTCCGCTGGTGAAATTGTCCCAAGCACCAAATAGACAACCACAACCAAATGCTTCATCTGAAGCACTGAGTGATGAAGTGGCAAAGCATCAATATTCCGAGGACGATGCATCGCTTTCGAGAAAGTCCACTCTCAAAAAGTCAAATTCAGTCAAGTTACGGAAAATCAATCTTTTCAGCAATGATGAGGTCAAAGAAGAAGATGATAATACTCCTGTGGAATCTCCTGTCAGATCGAACAATGACGAAAATACCTCGCCATCGTTCAATATAAGACAAACAAACAATAATAGGGAATCAATGATGAACGAAGATGACGAGCAAAGTGATGGTGAGAAATTCAAGAGTTTGGGAGCATCCGCCAACAAAGAAGTATTTGTAACAGCACCAAACTTTCATACCCCTCATAAAAACGAGTCCGCGTCCAAAGCAAGCTCGAAATCTCCATATAATGAAGGCTACTCTGCCAAAGAGAGAGGGTCTCCTGAAAAAAATGAGGCGTGGAGTCTCAAGAAAAGACTGGTCTCTATCCAGTCTTTAGTGGCCAATACTGCTTTCAGTAACTTTAGAAATGGCGAATCTAATTCCATACATAAAGAAGACTTGGAAGACAATGACAACACCGGTAAACTTTCGCATCCTTCGTCTGACAAGAGCTCGACTTATAGAGATAACTTCGAGGGTTCGTCTCCTTCTACTGACAATACGTCGAATGCATCGACATTCCAAAATCCATATGGCAACGACGATGTAAGACAAGCAAGTAGTTCCAATCTTGTGAATGTTCCCTATGATGAAACCGGGTCTGCATTCAACGAAGAATTAAAGTCAAACGGCAGCAAAAAGGATAAAACTAGACACTTTTCATTAACAGGAAAATCCAAAAACTTGTTCAAGCGCCTTTCAAAATCAGGAAGGAGAAGTAGCATATCGCAAAATGGCGAAGACAACGACGAAATCAGTTCTCAGTCTGGGCGCAGGTCTTCTAACGCGTCATTCACTACAAAAACACCCGCACAGTCCTCTGGACAACCAGCCATTCCCGCATCAACACCTAAGCCTACTCTCCACTTTACCAAAGAAGAGTTGGGCATAATGAACAGTAATAGTGAATTACTCAATGAGTTACAGCTCGTAACCACTGAGTTGGCATCATCAATTAAGAGAGAATTAAAATTGGAGACCAGACTCAAGAACGGATCTAATAATTCTCAGGATTCAGATTTCTTCAACAATGATGATGATCTCAAGCAATTGAACAGTCTGAAGATAATAGCCGATCTTCAAGAAAAATTAAATAAGGAACGTCGTCTCCGTTTCATCAGTGAAGAGCATGCTTTGCTTTTGGAGAACGGACAAGCACCCAGTCCACTTAAATTAAACTACGAAAAGACCGAGATATACCAGCAACTTTTGGTCAAGAACGACTTGATAAATCAACTTGAAGACAAGTTGCAAGAAAAGGACAAAAATACCAAAACTGACCGCAATCTCTTGGATAAATACAATGAACTTCTCAAAGAAAATGCAGAATTAAAATTCACCGTCATTCCTGATTTGGAAAAGAGGATGGCAGCTCAAAGCGTGCTGTCACAAAATAACACGCCATCGAAGATAGGTTCTAATCGCCAATTATCCTTGGTTAGTGACGGATACGACGAATCATATGACGAATCTCAAGAAGCTATTGTGACGCTAAAGAGCCAAAGAGAAGAGCTCAGAGAGGTTGTCAGTAAATTGACGTCGAGTCACAACTTCGAACTCAAAAACTGTAATGATAAAATCAAAGCTTTGGAGGCAAAATTGAGTGACATGAAAATAATTAATGATAAGTTGAGTCGGAGGTTGAATCATTCTGAAGAATCGCCGGAACCCACCTCCATGTTTAGTGCACCAAAAGGAGGTAAACTAAATGGATTTACCATCGTCTCTCCGATAAAGAAAATGTTTGATGACTAAATTATATAGAAAAGTGGGGGGTTCAGTAACTACGTTTACGGTTTACAACAGTACATATTTATGTATACATTATACGAGGCACATGTCTACTATACCTAAGCTAGATATAATTGAGAAAATATCGACATTTATTATCGGTGGGTATGTCTGGCACACGTATGGGCCAGGTCCACCGAATGTCATAACTAACACCAGAAGTAACCAGCATTGAGCTGCCATTAGAATGATTGGGCCCATACTGACACTCATATGCTTGTGGCCAAACTTGCGTACCATTTGCAGCCTACGCTCACACCGCGCCGGCAGACAATTCCTTTTCGGCCCGCCCTCGCAGCGTCCTGCTGCAGTAGAAAAAGCATTATGGGGACGCCATAAAGCACTAAAACACCAATCGCATATTGAAAAACCACACCTAGCCACCACAGTAAGTGAGACCGATCTTCATGGTTGCAATATTCAAAGGAAGATTCTCATAAGTATACGTATTCGCTCCCTGGATAAAGAAATAGAGCGTAAATAGACTGAAAATCTTCAACCGTGTTTACTTCTGGCAGTCAGTCTAATGCCTTCGTGTTCCCCTGTGTGATCCCGTATTTCCCACTGTCTAGGCTGGGGTTCTCTCCTATAACACAAAAATGGTGTGCCCAGCTCGAATAGTCAAAAAATGAGGAAAAAAAAAACTTGTACTGAGACTCACCAAAATTTGATAAGGGACATAGTGAAATCGGAGGAACGGCACACACAATAACCATATAGTAAGAACCTGTATCATAAACATAATATCTTACAATTAAATACGACACCTTTTGTTTGAAATCAAAAACTTAGCATAGTACCGTTACTCTGTTCCTATCTTTTTATATTTAATATTAGCTTAAAATTACCATGTCCGGAAATAATACAGGAGGAACCAACACATCCCAGAACTCCAATCCACAGACTATTTCGAACTTATCTGCTGGATTGAAGTCGGTATCATTAAGTGACCAACAACAAAATGAAGTGAATTTGAATTTACTACAGCAGCAACTTCAGAACGAAGCTGGCAGCCAACAACAGCAGTCCAGAATCACCCATTTCTTCCAAAACCAACCTCCGGAAGGCTATACATTATTCTCACATAGATCGGCTCCTAACGGCTTCAAAGTCGCCATCATCTTATCCGAATTAAACCTCCCTTTCAATACCATCTTTTTGGACTTTAATAACGGTGAACAACGTGCCCCGGAATTTGTGACTATAAATCCCAATGCGAGAGTTCCAGCTTTAATCGACCATTTTAATGAAAACACATCTATTTGGGAATCAGGGGCCATAATCCTCTATCTTGTTTCTAAATTCCTCAAAGAAAATGGAGAATGTCCATTGTGGTCGGACAATCTCGTCGAGCAATCACAAATCTCATCCTGGTTATTCTTCCAGACCTCTGGGCACGCCCCAATGATTGGCCAAGCATTGCACTTTAGGTACTTCCACTCATGTCCCGTTCCAAGTGCGGTCGAAAGATATACTGACGAAGTGAGGAGAGTCTACGGTGTTATTGAAATGGCATTAGCTGAAAGAAGAGAAGCTTTAATCATGGACTTGGATGTTGAAAATGCGGCTGCATACAGTGCCGGAACCACTCCGTTATCACAATCAAGATACTTTGACTACCCTGTGTGGCTTGTCGGAGACCGCGCTACAGTGGCAGATTTGTCATTTGTGCCATGGAATAACGTCGTTGATAGGATAGGTATCAACTTGAAGGTGGAATTCCCAGAGGTCTACAAGTGGACCAAGTACATGATGAGAAGACCTGCAGTTATAAGAGCGTTGAGAGGAGATTAGAAAAAAAAAAGTAAACATTTAGAGGTTTTCCTGGTAAGGTTACAGTGTAGTCTATAATTCGAATAACGATACAACTTCTAAGATAGATATATATATATATATATATATATTGCAGACTTGGTCAAACATGTATGAATAGTCTAATCACCAAATTCTTTCAATCGCACCGACTTTTTGGGCCGCGCTCATCGCGATGAAAAAGTCTAAATCAGTAGAATCACAGACATATAACCAGACATGTCAAGCGACTTTATATTAGGGCCGGATGCGTACAAGGCAGGGAGGAAGTCTATGACAATCTTGAAGTCTCATAGCTTGGCAGAAAAAGGACCAGATGCCGAGGACGCTGTATACTTGATCATAAATGTCAAGATCCTGCTTGCCAAATCCAAAGACTATACACCCAGAATCATTCCCATTCCTCACAAGCTCAACAAACTCGACTCCAAGTCGGTGCTATTGATGACCAAGGATCCATCTACAACTTATCGTAAAGAGTTACAAAAGAACGGCTCTCCAACTGAAGATATCTTCAACCAAATATACACCTTGACCAAGATAAAATCAATATCCAAACAGCCGAAAAACCTATACAAATTGTTCAAAGAGTTTGAAATTGTGGTGGCGGACCATCGAATCCACAAGTTTTTACCCGGAATCTTGGGTTCCACTTTTTACATGAAAAATAAGAAAGTACCTTTTATGATACAGATGGCCATGCCCGATCCTGAGGCGCAATTGACCAAGGGTAAGAAATCCACCAAGCTCAAGGATGAAAGGTGCGAACCAAAGTACGTGAGAAGCCAGATGAAGTCCATAATTGGTAACACATCATTCATGGTGCCAGTTGGAGGCAACTGTTTAACCATCAAAATTGCATATACATCCTGGAGCGAAACTCAGATTCTCGAAAACGCTCATAGTGTCTTGAAATACTTGGTTGACGAGAAATTCAAGCCGGTAGGAGGAATCCTAAAGAGTACTGAGAATATCGGCGGAGTCTACATCAAGACCAGTGACAGTATCAGTTTACCTATTTTGCAAGCAGCTGAAAATGTTAAGGACGAAGGTGATTATAGTGAGTTCGACTTTTAATAGCTATTTAATAGACAGTACAGAGCGGCTTTCTTACAGAAATTGTTGACAACCCCACGTTTTCTAACCGTAAATCGTAAAATTCTTGCAAAATCTCATGAAATACTTCAACAATAATTGTTAAGAAAAAAGCTACAGAGTTGCATGTTCACCATAAATCACATCCTAGCACTCATATGGAAGCATTTACAAAACATAATACCTAAGGCTGGGCGATTCCAGCTTCATTCCATACAGTAGTTGCAAACACTGCTTTTGGCATAGCCGATGTTACCCACGTGACTCGGCATTTATCGCAGCCGATTAACTTCAGCCAAGGGCTTTGCAAGACTACCGATACATTTCGTGCCAATGGAAGGGTCCAGTGAAAGCAACAGTGGTATCGCCGCTGCTGTTGATAGCCATGGAGGAGGTGGTGGTGTTGAACCGAGAGGAAGTGAAGAAAGATCGAGCTCGCACCCTAATCTAGCCATGCCTATCCAAGGATTTATTAGCTCATTTCTCAATGATTTGGAGGATGATAACACTGAACAAATTGAGCATTTCAAGTATAAGCAGGACTTGAAGAGACATTTCACAGTGACATCCATTATTGGGTTAGGAGTGACTTTAATGGGAGTTCCATTTGGAATTTCCTCGACTCTTTGGATCTCGCTAGTAAATGGCTCAAATGTGACGATCTTGTATGGGTGGATCGTGGTAGGATTCTTCTCATTCTGCGTGGGGCTAAGTCTTTGTGAAATTATATCCAAGTATCCAACCTCTGGAGGAGTTTACCACTTCTCTGCTATACTAAGCAATGACAAGTACTCGCTTATCAGCTCGTGGTTCACAGGATGGTTACTATTGATAGGGAACTGGACTTATACTATAAGTATCATGTTTTCAGGGTCTCAATTTATACTCTCAGTGTTTGGCTTGAAGAATGCCTACTACAAACAGGATGTTCTTGAAGTTTTGGGAGTATACTTCATTTTGTTGACGGTTTGTGGTTTTATCAACTTCAGATTCTCCAAGTACCTTGAAAAGATCAACAAATTATGCATAGTTTGGTCAATCTACACTGTGTTGGTGATAGACGTACTACTCATTTTCTTCTCCAAAAAGACGAACTCCATCAAAGATATCTTGACCAACTTCGACAACTCCCGGTCCGGTTGGCCCAGCGCCTTGTCGTTTATGGTGGGCTTACAAAGCTCTTCATTCACATTGACTGGTTACGGCATGATATTTTCCATGACCGACGAGGTCAAGAACCCAGAGAGAAACATGCCCAAAGGTGCCTTGAGCTCCATTTTATTGTCAACCGTTATGGGAATCATTTTCATCTTGCCTATTTTGACGATTTTGCCGGAACTCACCGTCATTCTTGACAAAACTCCAGAAATCATGCCAATTGACATGGTCTTTAAAACTTCTACTGAGTCGTATCTTATCTCATTTTTGTTGGTCTTGTTATTGATAGGAACGGTATTTTTTCAATCCATTGGCTCACTTACAACCGCTTCAAGAACCACCTATGCATTTGCTCGTGACGGAGGGTTTCCCTACAAAGACTACTGGGTGACTGTGGATTCTGTTGACGACTCCACCGTGCCGAAGAACGCATTATTTCTTTCCATGGTGGTGTGTGGAGTTCTTTCATTGTTGTCTCTTGTATCGGCATCTGCATTCAATTCTTTTATGGGAGCATCAGTGATTTCTTTGGCATTGGCCAACGGGATCCCCATATTGTGTTTGATTTTGAACAAGCGCCAAAAAATCAGGGGAGCACTGTTCAAACTTCGAGGTTTCGGTTGGGTAGTCAATATCGTCTCCCTTGCTTGGATTGCGTTTCTGTTCGTGGTGTTGTGTCTTCCACCCGTGATACGAAACTTGACCTGGTTTTCTATGAACTATTCACTATTGGTCATTTTGTTGTTCGTGGCTTTTGCCAGTATAGGCTACAGAATGTGGGGATTGGGAAGCTTCCAGGGTCCTCAAATCGATAACGACTACTTTGAGTTGAGCAACTTGAATCCAGACGAAACCGCTGAAGATGCCTCGATCTTCGAAATAGGTAACGAAAACGACAATGAAGATGAAAACCAAGACGAAAACGACCCAGCTGGCTATGATGACTTCACTTCTATGCACAAAACTAGAAATACTACAGTGGACCATTTAGCTCAAAAACAGTCCATTGATGAAGTAGGCCCAACTTCCGAGAATACCCAAAACGAGGTGATATTTGACAGCGAAGCAATGCAAAGCGACACAGACCATAATGACCACAAGAATACTACATAGACTATAGATATGTACATATACTTCACTTCATACTTTTCTTATCATAGCTGGTAGTGCAGGCTTCACATTTACCGACGCACGCGTAAGTGTAGGACTGGAAAATTTTAAAAAAATTAGCCCGTTGCCTTTGAGAAAGAGGTGACTAAAGGAAAGGCAATAGCTAACAGTGTCCAGCCACATTTAATAATACATACTACATAATACATAATGTCAGCAGATCATGCAAGAGACCCATGTCCTTTGGTGATTGTGAACGATTTCGGAGGAGCCTTCTCGATGGGTGTTATTGGTGGATCCATCTGGCACGGTATCAAAGGGTTTAGAAACTCGCCATACGGAGAAAGAAGATATGGAGCCATACAAGCCATCAAGGCCAGAGCCCCTGTGTTAGGTGGTAATTTTGGTGTTTGGGGTGGTTTGTTTTCTACCTTTGACTGTACCGTGAAGGCTGTGAGAAAGAGAGAAGATGCCTGGAACGCCGTCATTGCTGGTTTCTTTACTGGTGGTGCCTTGGCTTTCAGAGGAGGATGGAGACATACCAGAAACTCGGCTATTACCTGTGCATGTTTATTGGGTGTTTTCGAAGGTGTGGGTATGATGATGTCGAGAGTAATGGCACCACCACCCGTACAACCAATCTATGCAGATGAGCCAGCTCAATTAGCTGCATGATCCAAATTCCCATCTCATTACAAGCCTTGTATATATGTATATTTCATACACGTATTCCGGTGTTGGTAAACATTGGAACATAGAAGTAAAAAAATAATAACTCAGAGTAACTGAATGTAAATTAAAAGTAAGTTATAAAGAAAACTAGAAGTAGATTAAAAATGAAGAGCACCCAAGGTAATATTCTTGATGATTCAAATACGCAGCGGGCTGAAGTCATGGCATATACTCCGGATTCGGTGTCTATATGAGAATCTAGAGGTAATCTGTGTAGGCATTTTCGAGATTTTTTCTTTTCCGACCCGAGGGCACTCACCCACGGAAGTGCGGGAGAGGAGAAACTGAAACTACCAAGTTAGTCAAGGAGACGCTAGCTATAACACCATCAATACACGTGTGACAGCGAAACATCTCAGCACCCCGCTCCACTAGATGGATCAATACCATGTCATACAACTACAACTTCAATCGCCACAATTCCATAGGAGGAAATTGGCACTTGCCTCCCCCCATACAGGGTCTCAATAACCAGCCCAATGAATCCAACCAAGACCCGAACTTACAGCAGCAGCATCACCAACAACACTCACAGCAGAACCATCCGCAACAGTATCAACAACATGCACAGAAACCATCACAGATACCTGGATTCAGGAATCCGTGGTACTCGCCAGGCGGCTCCGGCGGAGGTGTTGCTAATGGTTCTGCCATGTCGCAATCTCCCACCAAACAAGGTCAAGCACCAATACCACTTTTACAGCTTCAGCAGCAGCAATCAAAGAGACTTTCATTCACAAACCAATTACCCACCACCTATGAGTACGATGGCCAGCAACGTCAGCTGATTGCTCCTCCCTACATACATCCTCCCACCAGAGCAGACAATCCCTTCAACCAATACTATACCAACCAAGAGGTGAGCCTCGGCGCTGCAAACGATAGAAGAATGTCAGCGGCAGTCGACGGTCCCTTTTTTAATACATACAATGCCTATGGCCCTCCTTCCAATACCACCAATGCCTACAACGGCCAGTACCTCCAGGCCCCACCGCATTTGGGTCCTCCCATCGGCAACCTCAGCAGAAGATCCTCGGTTGCAGTGGGTACGTTTGCACCAAATACTCCAGGCGGAAGTGGTATGGATGCCCGTGACGCCTACTATCTTGAGCAATCACAAAGGCTTGGACGTTCACCATCAATAGTGCAGTACCAGCAATATCAACAAGTTTTACAGGGTCAAAGACTGGGAAGCAAGCAAAGAAGGCCGGCTCCCAAAGTCACCAAGATCCAAAACAAGCATGAATTGAAACCCAAAATCCATCAACAACCAAAGTACCGTCGGTGTTCGGTCAATTCCATCCATATCTCTCCTGTAAACGCATTATCAGTATACTTGACTGAATCCTACAGCATCTGCCAGCCAAGGAAGTTCCAGTATTCCAAAACAACCAATCCGAAACGAGTATTAACCAAACCGTCAGAGCCCAAATTCAATAACGGCTTTGACAACGAAGACAGTGACTACATTCTCTATGTCAACGATATTTTGGGGGCCGAAGAAGGCAGAAAGTACATCGTGTTGGATCTTTTAGGATCGGGTACCTTTGGCCAAGTGGTCAAATGCCAGAACTTGTCGAACCAGTCAGTGTGCGCTGTTAAGGTCATCAAGTCGAAACCAGCATACATGAACCAGTCATTGACCGAAGTTCGGTTATTGGAATTTTTGAACGCCAACAGCGATGGCAAGAACTTCATTCGCTTATTGGATACATTTATGCACAAGGAGCATCTTTGTTTGGTATTTGAGTTACTTGCTTCGAATCTATACGAGCTAATCAAGCAGAACCAATTTCAAGGATTGAACATTAAGTTGGTAAAGTTGTTGACCCGCCAATTGTTGGAGGCCATGGCACAGCTCAAGGGGTTTCAAATGATTCATTGTGACCTAAAACCGGAAAATATTTTACTATGTCAGCCTGACAAGCCCGATATTAAAGTGATAGACTTTGGCTCGGCGTGTTTCGCAAGACAGACCATTTATACGTACATCCAGTCAAGATTCTACAGATCTCCTGAAGTTATCCTTGGGTTGCCATACACAGAGTCTATTGATATGTGGTCTTTGGGGTGTATTGTGGGAGAGCTCTTTTTGGGGTTGCCCATGTTTCCTGGTGTTTCGGAATATAATCAAATATGGAAGATCATCGATATGTTGGGATACCCTCCAAGGCACATGATAGAGGTTGGTAGAAACTCACTTAATTTCTTTGATAAATTGCCCCCTCATAGCTTCGGTGCAGATCAAAAGCCAAGATACGAAATCAAAAAGTACGAAGACTACGTCAGTTTCTTGGAGAAAACAAAGGGTAAAGAATCTCAACAGAAAGAACAGCCAAACAAGAACTACTTCGAGCACAGGCTATTGAAAGACATCATACTAAACTACAAATTGCCGTCCAAGAAAATGACCAATTCCATGATCGAAAAAGAATGTCAAGAGAGATTATCGTTGATAGACTTTTTGACAAAAGTATTGAACTTGAATCCCTTAGAAAGACTTACTCCTCAGGAAGCATTGAAGCACCCTTTCGTGAACGATGTGAGAGACAACACTGTATAATAAAGACTAATACAAGTACAAGTAATTAATGCACCTGAATACTACCCCATACTTGTAGCTAGTAATAAATTTGGAGAAGCTCTGGAAATGGTCGTGCGCAGGCCAATCCAACTTTTCATCAACATCCAAAAGTGAGACGGACAGTGGACAGTAGCTGGGAACGTATATTATACACGATGAATGTCAGTACCAGTGCCCTTGGAGTTAGAAGAAGAAAGGCTACCACGCAGAACATAGATGACGAGGAAAACTCCGCCACATTAAAATTGGGACCAGAGTTTCAACTTAAACAAATAACGAATAATGGTGAAGAAGAACAATTAATTGCTTTGAATTTGTCAGAAGCAAGACTTTTGATTAGAGCAGCCCTCAAGGAAAGAAAGAACAAGAACTCTAAGAACAGAGAATTTGACGAAGACGAAGATGAGAACGAAAAGGAAGATGAAATAGCCAATATGGATTTAGCAGGACCTAATTCTAATGAAATAATGCACAAGACATTGAATTATTTGTCGAACTTTGCTAGATATAAGAACTCTTCGTCTACTGAAACTGTTGAAAAGTTGTTGAATGACTTCAGTCTCCTGGTGTCAGAACCTTTACATCCATTCGAATTGGCACAGTTGGGAACTCTTGAATGCGAAGATGCCGAAGAAGCTAAGAGTTTGATACCAAGCTTGGCCAATAAAGTGTCAGACGTCCAGTTGCAATCATTGTTGACTGAATTAAGAAAATACCAAACCTTATCGTGAGTCAACCCCAGTGCAAAAGTCTGTCAAAAAAAATGTATCATGTCTATAAATCTAATGTACTATACTCTCCACGTCAGAGATGGGAATATGCCAACTTCTGCTTGCAAATCGCCTCAAAAACTTGTAGCACACTCTCTAATAGCGTCTAAGTGGGTATGGATATATTCTGGTTATATGCAGTATGCCATCTTCGCTCATCTCAATTTCGAAAGTTGATTGTAGGCAACAGTAGATAATACAGTAGGCCAACGATGAGCGATGAAGAGTACGATGAGTTCGGAAACTTGATTGGGGATTCTTTTGACTCCGATGCCGAAAGTCTGGACAACTCAATCGTGCAAGAAGAATTAGGATATCGTGATGCCCCAGACAGCGATGATGAATCCGATCAAGAGTCAAACATCGAGAACAACTCCAAAAAACGAGTACATTTTGAACCGGAGAATGGTACTAGAAATGGAAAAAGCGATGGAGAAGGCTTAGGTTATGGTTCGGGCTCAACTTCCTCAACAGACTTGATCAAGGCAGAGGCTACCAGTGCTCTTCCAATAACGTACGTGACATCTCAAGCAGTGGACGAACCTGTTATAAAGCCAGTGGATGATAGGAAAATTAAGATCGAGCTTTCCGAAGACCAGTCCGACCGGTATCCCAAATTGAAGTACTCGTACGAGTATTTGACTCAGTTAAGCAAAGATGTACCATCGCGGATTCGTAATTTGGCAGTAGTTGGGAATTTACATTCAGGAAAGACGACATTTCTTGATAGTTTGATAATTAGTACATACTCAACATCCGAGACTCAGCACAAATGTCAATCTCGTAAGCCCCAAAGAATATTGGACAGTCACAAGTTAGAGGTCGAAAGAGGAATGACACTCAAGGCTTCTCCAATAACATTGTTATTACCAGACTTGAAACAGAAATCTCATATACTCAACATAATCGATACTCCTGGACACTTCAACTTCTTCAACGAGTCCAACATATCTATTGACCACTCGGAGGGTATAGTACTAGTAATTGATTGTGTGGAAGGGTTCACCTCTAGAGCCAAGCAAATAGTGACCACCGTGCTAAAAAAGAACAAACCACTCATTCTAGTTATCAATAAGATTGACCGATTGATATTGGAACTAAACTTGCCAGTTTCAGATTCATTCCACAAGTTGAAGTATATTATAGACGACATTAACGACTACATTCAAAATCACGAGTTCCATTCCCAGTATCGATACAGGGACCAAATAGTATCACCAGCACAAAACAATGTGTTGTTTTCGTCCAGTTTGCTCCTGTTCAACTTCAGTCTCTTGACATTCGCTGAACTTTACCTCCTACAGAACAACATTGAACATGTAGACCCAGTTATGTTTTCGAAGAGACTCTGGTCTGACTACTACGACAGCAATAAAAATACGTTCACCAAAAAAGCAAACCTACCATCAGCATTTGAGACCTTTGTTCTTGAGCCCATATACAAAATAATCACCTACACCTTGACAATGGACTTAGAAGACAATAAACTTTCAAAGTTGTTGTGGGACAATTTTGGGGTCAAGCTCTCCAAAAAACAATACAAACAAGATCACCAAGACCTATTGAAAGATATCTTCAACGCCATCTTTGGTGAGTTTAGTGGCTTTGTCGAGTGTGCCAAAGAATTGCCTAATGCCGAGTCCAACAACAACACTCTCACAATTAACAGCCCACTATATGCAAAAGTGATAGCTTTGCTCGAATCTCCCGATACACAAAAATTTTACTCTTTAGTCAGAATCTACAAAGGCTTTATGAGGATAGGCCAGAAAGTTAAATTAGTTGGTGATAACTTTTTGGAAGACGACGAAAACTACAAGATAGAAACTGTCGATGGAATTTTCATACCATTTGGTGGCTACAAGTTACCTACACAGGAAGCAGGTCCCGGATCTTTGGTAATAGTTGAAGGTGTCGACCAAATCATAACTAAAAATGCAACCATATTCAATGAACAATTTGAAAATGATCAGATTCAAGATTTCCATTTGAACAATAGTACTACAAAATTCAATGAAAAATCAGTATTCAAAGTGGCAATAGAACCCGCAAACCCATCAGAGCTTCCTAAGCTCTTGCAGGGAATACGAAAAGTTAACAAGTCGTACGTCTCATGCAATATTAATGTGGAAGATAGTGGAGAGATTGTATTATATGGACCTGGGGAACTCTATCTTGATTGCATTTTGCATGATTTACGATACTTTTTCACAGACGACTTGGAGATTAAGGTTAGTGACCCAATGGCCAAGTTCAGTGAAACATGTATCGATAGGTCCTCGGCAAAGATCGGTATTACAACCAAATTCAATCTGATATCTGTTACGGCTGAACCAGTCAATGATAACAAGCTTCTTAAGTATATTGAGCTTGGCAATATAAATCTTGGCCAGCCTGTCAAGACTACTTCGAAAATACTCAAGAGTGAATTCGGTTGGGATGCTTTGGCAGCCAGATCCGTTTGGACATTTGGACCTGACGATTTGAAGCATCCTAATATTTTGATGGACGACACTTTGGAATCTGAAACCGACAAGAAATTGCTCTACTCTGTCAAGGATTCAATAACTTCTGGCTTCAAATGGAGTGTCAATGAGGGTCCATTGTGCAATGAACCTATCAGAGGCACCAAATTCAAGATTCTTGATGCTGTGATAAATGGATCTGAGATACAAAGATCAAGTGCTCAAATCATCCCCATGACAAGAAGAGCTTGCTACACGGGTTTCTTGACTGCTACCCCTCGATTAATGGAGCCTATTTACACCATAAATATCACTTGCACTGAGAGATGCTTCCCCATTCTTAGGAATCTTTTGAAGTCAAGAAGGGGCTATTTGGAGTCAGAAACCCCTATTCCAGCCACTCCTTTATTTGAGGTTAAAGCGTCCGTGCCAGTCATCGATTCTGTTGGCCTAGAGTCTGATATAAGACTTCATACCCAGGGCCAGGCCATGTGCTTCTTTGATTTTGAGAGGTGGGACATTGTTCCAGGTGATCCACTAGATGAGGACGTATATTTGCCAACTTTGAAACCAGCTCCGACGGAATCGTTAGCAAGAGACTTTGTATTGAAGACAAGAAAGAGAAAGGGTTTGACAGGAGAAATCACATTAAAGAAATATATCGACGGGGAATTGTACGAGAAGTTGAAAGAAAAAGGGGTCGTTACATGAGAAATTCATCAAGTGGCCTTGGATCAGTTGGTATACTTTGGCACTGTCAATTCCGTAGTTTTTAATTCATGGACTACAGTAGACGCTAGACGTAAAAGAGCATTCGGCTATCTTACACTTCATGATAATTCAATATTATCTATTATACACCTTTATATACATACAAAAATATGTTGCGAATCGACAGCAGGAACAATATTATGGAGCCCATACTTTGAAAGCTTGTGGGGTCTTTAATGAAAGAGGTTTTAAATCGTCATCATCGTGACTAGCAGAAGCAGAAGCTTCTTTCTTTTCTTCAGAGCTTGCAAGTTCTTCTGCAACTCCATTAGTTGAATCAGTAGACAATTGAGCCAAGGAATGTCTTGTAGGTTTGTATAATAATGATTTTGCCTCTGCTAGCAAGCTTGAAATATTGTCTGTCTTTTCCTCCGATTTAACTGAGTTCTCAATCAATGAAATAGCCTCGTCGAGTTTTTTGCTTATGTTTATGGTTGATCTAGTCAACGCTAATCTATCAATAAAAACTTCTTCCTGTTGCTTTGCTAAATGCTTTCTTTCGTGTTCATAGATTCTTTCTAATTCATCAACCTTACTCAATTTCAAGTCAATCTTGGACAACTCATGATTGACTATCGTAGAGCTTAACTTGTGCATTTCTCTTTCTTCATAGGTAGCAAATAGGTGACTTCTTGCACCTACTATTCCCAAGGTGCTGGCAACTACTTCGCTAACGGACGAAGGTCCCGAGTCGTCTTTGCTATCGGCATTGGAAGGAGCGGCACTCTCAGAACCATTATGACTTCCATTTTCTTTTGGTGACTGTTTGCTGCCATTAGCGTCAGATGAATTCGAAGCTACAACTAATTCCTTGTTGTCTTCAGTCTCTTTAGACTCACCCGATTCTTTCTTCTCTTCGGCTTCTTTAATTTCAGGTTTTTTGCCATACACCTCATTGATTTTCTCGTTAATTTTTTCATCCATAACCTTGGAAGCTCTAACACTAGCAGCTTTAGCTACTTCATTATCGACCAATTGAGCCATGAGACTTAAAGTACTCAACACAGGATTATCAGATGCACTTACTGGGAAATTTGGTGCATATTTCAATAATTTGAGAACCCCTTCACTATCGGAATCACCAAATGGATTGAATTCATCTTCAATAGGAACTTTGAGGAATTTTAATGTACACTGCTGAGGAGTTTTCTTGTTTCCAACTTCTTCTGCTATCTTATACCAATCGTTTTTGTATTTCTTAACTGCCAATATCAATTTGGACACCTCTTCTTCGGTCCATCCATCATTTCTCCTTTTATTGGCTGGTTGGTTATTGGGTATATCATTCAATGAGTGCTTTTTGTTTGTTGAAGCATTACCGTTGTCAACTGTATTTGTCCTATCATCCCCTGTGCTTATTGAAATATTTTCTTGGATATTCAATAGTTTCTTCAATTTAGAAAGATCAACTCTATCAGGGGCAGTTTGAAAGGTATCAAAAGGAAATAAACCACGAGGAGAGTCGTACTTCACATTATAATCCCCGGTGTATGGTAATCCAACCAGCTGTCCATTAGGCATCTTCTCCACAGCATAGCCTGGCTTGAATTGAGGTCTGACCTGGTAATTTATCAAGCCCCATTTATTCAAAAACCTGTGCACCCTCATCAATGTTCCGACGTCACCCACCAAATTACGGCGACATGAGGTAAGAGTCAAACACTCATTAGGATTAAGTCTATAAGCATTGATCATGAAGTTACGATAGTTGACATAGATCTTTGGTGATTTAGAAGGATGGTTGGTATTAAAGAACTCGGGCAATGATTCTTTTTCGATCTGATGAATTTTCTTCATATTGAACCATGCAGAATAGGAGGGAATGACAATTGTGTGTGTCTGCTTCGTGGTATGGTTCAAAGTTTCATCCTCACTAGACTCCACATCACCCTGATCTTCCTCGTCACTTTGAGGTTTGTTTTCCACACTTTCACCAATGGCTCCGGCATTGGTCTCTCCAGAAAACGCAGTATTAGTTATTCCGGTGGAGAGGTTTGATTGGGTTGCATCCTCCATCTTGACTTCATCGGTTTTTGAGTCAGAATCAATCTCAGACTTCTCTTCTTCGATAAAAGATTCATCCTTGACTTCGGGTATTTTTCCGATTTCACTATCTACTTCGGCCTGTTGATCTTCGATGGATGGTTCCTCGATGTTATTCTGCACATCATTTGAATTTTCCAGGACATTGGCTTCATCCTGATTTGAATTAGTTGCGTTTATCGATGGGTTTACTTCATTATCATTTTGGTCTTCCATATCAATATCCTCAGGCAGCTTCTCCTTTTCGTCTTGTGGTTCACTGTGTTCTGGTATCTCTGCTTTGTTCTCATGTGAATTGTCGTTCGCAGAGTCAATTTGCAAATCATCCTGATCGTCTTGAAAGGCACTTATAAGGCCCAAATCATCGTTTGCTTCATCAGGATTTTGTGTGTTTTGATCATCATTGGAATGGCCATCATCGAGAAAGCCTGCTAGAATATCTTCATTCCCATCTTCGATTTCTTTTTCAGGTACGTTTTCACCTTCCATGTCAGCCAAAACTTCCCCTTCATAGTTTATTTCTTTACTATCGGACTCAACATTGTTTGAGTTCCCAGCCGATTGGTCTTCTGCATGGCTCTTTTGGTCATCATCTTGGACTTGGTTTTGATCATTCTTTTCAGTAAATTCTGAAGCATGGTCTACTACGCTTTGGCCCACACTTTCATCTTCAATTGTATCCTTGGCTTCATTTAGCCCAAGAACACCTTGATTCGCATCGTTGTTTTCGACTTCGTCGATATTCGATTCTGCCTGCTTGGGGTCGCCGACTTCGTTTCCGTCAAGGTTGACTTCCTGCTTATCGTATTTTGTGGGGCTAAGCCCTAATTCTTGTTCTGGATTGTCCGTCAAAAACTCGTTCTCGTTCGGACTATTTATACTCATGGTCTAAGTGATTGAATAATTTGTTGTTGCGATAATGAAACTTGATAGTGTGATAAGAAGCTCCTTGTATTCAAAGAGACCCTAAGATTTGGAATTATCTGACGCACCGGCGTTCAATTGAAGAATAATCCCTTTTTGGTAATCTGGAATTTTGATTCCAGAATTCAGTTACTTCCACCCTTTCCCAACAAGAAGGTATTATAAAACGATTGTCACTGTTTAGTTGCTTTCTATAATACTGAAACACGTAACAATTCAAAAAAAAAAACTTGCACCGGTTCACCGCTATCTGGGTTGCTTTACAAACCTGTTCGAAAACCCCTTAGATTAAGCAATTGTGAATAGTAGATGGTACTCTAAGAAGTTTACTCTTGTGATGTAGTTGTACCACGATGAATGTTACAGTATTGACAGGTTTGCCGCTATGCTGTAGACAAGGCTGTACGGATTGTTGTCCTTTTTTTGTTCAATTTAGTTGTGCTGTGCACGACTCGTATCGAGAGCTCGTTTGAGGGGCTGGTGGCGCGACCTAGTCAGTAATGGGATTGATGGATTAGGAAAGTTCGAGTAATGTATAGTAAAGAGCCAGCATTTATAACCATAACTGAACAGACTTCTCAAGGGATCGTAAACAAGAGAAAGTGAATCTCATCCCCATAAATAATGATCATTGTAGCTATGAAATATTCGATATTGAAAATATGTGTAAGGGTCTTATCTAATCACTAATAGTGCCATATTAATATAATTGAAGTGTGAGGCGTTCGTTAGGCTCGCAAGGTCCCAATTACCTTGTTATCGTTTGATGACTCGTGGCTTGAAATGAAGCAGCGTTCAAACTTTGACTGAACTTGTTGTGGTTGTACATTATCTCTTCTCTAGTGTACTACTAGCGTATTATGGTACCATCATCAATGTCTTACTTAGTTTGTAAGAGCACCATAGGTAACACTTGTAGGTGATGAGGAGAAGAATACGTAGCGCAGAAGAAGTGAGAACAAAATGGTTCGGTCACTGGTTATATAAACTAACCAACCGAAAACATAGCAGTAAGGGGATTACGCCTAGTCAAGATCTTTTAAACTTTCCCGATTAGTGAAAGGCTTGTCGAAATTATTTGCTACACCGATGTGCGTTTTGAGGACAAGTCAGATGTATAAGCGGACAGTTCAGATGAAGTTGCGGGTTGTGAATAGGAGAGTGGCAAACTAGACATGACAAATACCAAACGTTATGATGATATTTGGTTATCCATATTTACTCTTCATTAGTGAGTTTATGGGTCCGAAAGGGTTTCGTGCCCAATTCAGCCAAGCATTACGTTGTCTGATTCACCTTTGTGAACTCTTCGTTCTACTACAGATATGACTATGCAATTATGTAACTTTATTGTTCGGCCCCAACTATTGACAGGTCAGTCCGGTTGCACAATATTTTTTGCTCTCCGATATAATGGCTCGTAATCAAATCTCCTTGAGCAGATGAGAATTTACGAGCGTTGTGGGTATGCTAAACAGCGGTACTGGGCAAAGGTTTGAGTAATTGGAAACAGATTCGAGTTCCTTTATCAAATTTTCAACCCTAACGCCACTTCTCTGAACTACAACTAAGCATTACTTCGCACTAAAATAGTACTTGTGAGAAGTTCTGTATTGTGATCACCCGATCGTATAATTAGACTGTGAAATCCAATATTTTTAATCTAAAATGCTCGTTAAATAACCACAAAACTATCCCAATGATTGCTTCCGTTTCATTTTAGGTGAACACATTTGGGTAGCACCGATGTGGGTTATCCTAAGGAGCTATTTCTTTTTTCTATCTTTCAACAATAATTAAAAAGAAACGAGTTTTCAGGAGAAGATTGCAAGACATATAACACACTGTCGCTTCTTTACTACGTGATGGATATAGAGAAAATATATCTATATGTACACAGAAAATGAAACGGTGTTCATATTTCTTGCATCAAAGGGAACAAATTGCACATGGCGAAATAAAGTGTCACGTGTAGATTTTGAGTTGCAACTCCCCAGTGTACCGGATTGGATGATCCTACTTAGACTAGAGCCACCTGCTGTTTCGTAAGGTCGAAGGTAGTTTAGTTGCGAGCTGTCTCAACATTCTTATTGAAATCTCAGCTCAACGCCTCCTCTACTCCTCTACGTTCACAATCCGATGAGGCAAAGCGCAGCCTCATGTTTCAATCCACGCTAAGTATTTTCACGTGCTCATATTAGGGCTCGCGCCCTCAGCGAGCCTCAATAATAACATCCCAACCGCAACACAAAAATCCATTTACGTCCAATGTGCGCGCGCTCTCACCGAAAGTCGCACCCAATCTGGTATGGGAATTAAAAATTTTCAAACCTACAAGTGAAAAGTTCTTCTGTCTCTTCTTTTTTATCAAGATCAACAACAGCAAAAATGGTTCGTTACGCTGCTACCCCATCTAACCCAGCCAAGTCTGCTTCTGCCCGTGGTTCTTACTTGAGAGTTTCTTACAAGAACACCAGAGAAACCGCTCAAGCCATCAACGGTTGGAAATTAGAAAGAGCTCAAAAATACTTAGACCAAGTCTTGGACCACCAAAGAGCTATTCCATTCAGAAGATACGCTTCCTCTATCGGTCGTACCGCTCAAGGTAAGGAATTCGGTGTCACCAAAGCCAGATGGCCAGTCAAGTCCGTTAACTACATCAAGGACTTATTAAGAAACGCCGCATCCAACGCTGAAGCTAAAGGTTTAGATGTCTCCAAATTGAAGATTTCTCACATCCAAGTTAACCAAGCTCCAAAGCAAAGAAGAAGAACTTACAGAGCTCACGGTAGAATTAACGCTTACCAATCTTTCCCATCTCACATTGAATTATTCTTGACTGAAGAAGATGAAAATGTTGAAAAGGCTGAAGAAACCAAGAAAGTCAGATTAAACTCTAGACAAAAGGGTAGATTGGCCACCCAACAAAAGCGTTTAACTGCTGCCTAAATGTGTGAATATCTAGATAAGTAATAAACACAAAGTCAACGAGAACTAATTTGGGAACTATCTCCTCCAATATTCGGTGGATTTTTAATACTCTACATTGGTAGGGACTAGTTAGGCAGAGGATTTCTGTTGTGTACATTTAATATATACTCTATCGGTAATTTAATGTAGCCTTGTCCGCTACCCAGTTTTATGCCACGGCTACTATAAAAACTGGGTCTGTATAGTCACGTGGATATGTCGTGAGCATATTTCAATACGTTATTATTTGGGTTAGCAAGCACCACCTTAGTTTTCGTTGAGGATCAGTGGCGACACTATCTGATAGATTGAGTTACTATGTGAATACTTGGCTTATATTTACTGAACCCTCTTTATCAAAACTTCGTACGTGTCTCTCGCCGTCCATCAACCTTTTGCTCAATTCCCTCCTGCATATAGCTCCAGCCAATGGATGGAGCGAAAAATCAAAGAAATAAGAACATCAAATTTTGAAAACCAGCAGTTGATACTCTAACTACATAACGATAATACAATGGGTGGTCAAGGTCCAAAAACATATCTCGGATGGTGGGGACACCTCGGTTCTCCAAAGCAAAAGTACATCACTTCGTACACCGTTTCTCCATATGCTACCAAGCCATTGAAGGGTGCTTTATACAACTCTGTTTTCAACACCTTCAGAAGAACTAAGAACCAAGCTCTCTTTATCATCATTCCAGCTGTTATCGTCTGGAACATCTGGGCTCAAGCTAGAGACTACAACGAATACTTGTACACCAAAGCTGGTAGAGAAGAATTAGAAAGAGTCAATGTTTAAGTAATATACTTGTGTTCCAATTGTTGGTGTATATTAACTGTAAGTTTACACCAACTTACTTCTAGCATATATAAATCAATGAAACAAAACAAATTAGCGAAGAACAACGTAGAGTGAAATTGATTGAATTCAATCACAAAAAACTGGCGGTGGTATTAAACCAGGACTATGATTAAGATAAAATTAAGATATGATTAAGAATTGTATTGAGTATGTATACTTTACTTACTTCTCTTGTACACCTTGTTCAAGAAAGCGGTCAAGACTTCCTTCTTAAAACCTTTGGATTCGTCAATCCCGGCAATTTTAGACCTGATTTCACCGACAACAGACTCCTCGTATTCTTGGTACACCTTTTCGATACCCAAGTCTTTGAATAGCTTTTTACAGACAGCCTCGGATTGGTCATCCTTCTTACCGTAGTTTTCATCCAAAACCTTTCTTTGTTTTGGAGTACAAAGCAATAAAGCCTCGTTGACAACCCAAGAACACTTGTTGTCCTTGATATCAGTACCGATCTTACCGATTTGTTCTGGGGTACCAAAACAATCTAAGAAATCGTCTTGGATCTGGAAGTATTTACCCAATGGGATCAAGATTTCCTGAACTTGTTTCAAGTCAGCTTCATCGTTGACACCAGCCATGTGCATGGCTAAGGCAACTGGTAAGTAGAACGAGTAGTAAGCGGTCTTGAAAATGACAATGAATGAGTGCTTTTCCAAAGAGAACTTGTCTAAATCGACCACGTTTTCGTCAGCGGTAACCAAATCCAACAATTGACCCAATTCAGTTTGGAAAGTAACATCGTGGAACAATTCCAATAAGTCAACGTAGTACTTTTCACCACGGAAATATTTCTTTAACAAAGTGTATAAGGCTCCTTCCAACATGAATGCATCGTTGATGGCAATGTTTCCAACACCTTCGACCAAGTACCAACATGGTTGGCCTCTTCTGGTTTTGGATTGATCCATCATGTCGTCGGCAACAAGGAAGTAGGCTTGTAACAACTCAATGCACCAACCCAAGACAGCCACCTTTTTGTATTCCTCGTGGCTCAAATTGTCGGCAGTGGTGTTGTTAAGAATACTGTAGGTATCAACGACTGACAAACCACGGTTCAATTTACCGCCCTTGGTGTTGTAGATCAAGTTACGGTCGTACCATTGGATGGCTTCTTCTGGCATGTCGTAGCCAACCAAAATGGCTTTTAAATCTTCGACTAATTCATCAAATACTGCTACAAATCTTTCCTTCGACATTCTGCTGCTTTTGTCTCTTTTAACTCTTCAATCTCTTTGCAGATAGAAGACTTTTATGGCGACCGACGCGCGGCGAGATCTAAACGACGAGGATGATTGTGTGCAGGAAATCTTGATGCCCGCATCGCTCTTCTTGATTACTGCATCGTACCCATTTATACCTTGACAACATATATTGATCTATAAATACAAATGACTTACCTTCTAGAACGCTTGCTCTTTCCAGGTCTTGAGTTACCCTTGGGCTTGCCCTTCATTCTGGGGAAGCTGAAATCGCTAATGTCGGCCGAGGATTTCGCATCGTTGGCTCTCTTACCTCTCTTCATACCACCATAACCGTACTTGGCATCCTTACCGAGTCTTTTGGCATTTGGCTTTCTTCTCTTATTATCTCCGCCTCTGTTGCCGCCTTCTCTTTCGTCACGCGTGGCTTCTTCGAGAGCGATTTGGAAATCATCATCGTTGCTTAACTCATTGGCACCTCTCTTCTTTAAGGATTTAATCTTTTCTAAGGTGTCTCTCTTTTGTTTGGCTCTTTCTTGTAAGGTAGCATGTTGAACTTGCTTACCGAACTTCTTTAATTGTCTTTGTTTCTTGGCATCTTCGGAAGCTTTCTTGTCGGCAGCTTCTCCCAATAACTTGGTCTTTAATTTGTCCATGTGCTCATCACTCTTGACCATTTCAGCAAAGTAATCCAAAGGTCTGGAAAATGGAACTTTCAATTTGAGCAAAGTGGTTCTGGCTTGCTTGACAGCATCTAAACCTTGCTTATAGAATGCTAATTCCCTTTCTGTATCATCGTAAATGTCCTTAATTTCAGTGTCGGTCTTTTGGTCACTCACTACAGATTGATGTTCAGTGAAAGCATGGTTGGACCATGGTAATTCCACACGGGCGAGACAGTTCTTTAAGGCTGCCATGTTATTTATGGTCAATTTGGTATGAGGTACGACATCTGCATCAGAATCGAGCTCAACATCGGAGAATGCAACGTCTTCAGCCTCAGCTTCAGGATCTTCTTCTTCTTCCTCTTCCTCCTCCTCCTCTTCTACTTCTTCACCTTCCACATCTTCAGCTTCTTCCTCATCCGAATCCTCTTCGTCGGAATCTTCATCGCTGTCCTCTGCGTTTATGTCACTTTCGCTATCACTAGCAGCTAATCTTTCCAAGTCTAACTCTTCCTCGTCTTCATCTTCCTCTTCGGCTTCTTCTTCGACTAATGGCTCGACGGCTTTCTTCTTTTCACTCAACTTCTTTAACTGTCTCTTTTCTTTCTTAGACAAGCTGGTGCTCTGATATTCTTCATCCTCAGCCTTTTTTGGTTGTTGAACTTCTACAGCTGGGGCTTTAGGCTCTGGCACTATCACTTTTTGCTTGGGCTGTTTCTTTTCCTTGACCGGTTTGGTTTTGTCCTTCTCACTGGACTCGGCCAATTTATGGTTCTTCAATTGGTTTTTCAATAAACCCCCTTTCGCCATCTTGATATTCGTTTCCTTCTATCTTAGGCTACTCATCTGGTACATCTGAAAAATTTAGGCTCCTCGCGATGGGGCCGATGGGGCCATTTTGGGTCTTGCACACGACCAAATATAAAAGTACCATATATTAACGATATGCTATGAATTCCACAGGTAGTCAATACCGTTCATGAATGTCTTGCCAGAACCGTAGCGCCACCACCTACTTAGGCAACTGTATACATTTGTATCAATAGCTTGCTCTATAAATTTTCCATCATCCATTGCTCGGCATACGCATCTTTTGGATGCTATGACATCGAGCGATGAAGGGCACGCCAAATATGGGGCATGGTAATAGCCGATGTCTTCGAAATGGTGTATCTGATCTTTGTCAAGAAGGATATTCAAGCCTATGGAGTGAACCGGAGCATCGCCCCACCTTTCGTAATAAAACCCACCGGCTTTATCCAAGTAGTCAAAGTAGGTATTGTAGGCTTCTCCTCTGAAAAAGTTGAGGTTGGCAATTTCAAAATTGGACCAGAAATGGCAGAGGTTGTATGAAGTGTTTGACTCAATAGTAGGTATCCAGTGGTTCAAGGACGATTCAGTGGTAGTAATGAAATCAATAGAGTTGTTAGGATGCACGAGATGAGAATGTTCCTCCATGAACTTTTCGACTGTTTGCCAGAGGGTTGGAATTGTGTTTTCGTATTCGTGAATGGCTATTATAAAGCCGTAAGTTTTGTCATTTTGGCGAAGATAGGTAAACGGGTCGTATTGGAAATCACACATATACTCGACATCAGGCTCGACTCTAAAGTACCACTCGTATTCTAGCAATTTTTTCTGCTTATAGAAGTACCCTGAGTTGAAATGGCACATGTTTCGATAAGATCTACTACCTCCATAAATAACCTTATTTTTTTCTGCATCTCTGAGGCTTTGCTGAAGCTTTTCTTCTTCTATGAACAGAGGTGGTTCCCAATCACTTTCCGGTATTAGTTCATAGAACGTCTCGCCACTTGCCATCAAAGTCGTTTGCTCGATGAAAGCATCGTCAAATGGGACCTCATTCATGAATACCCATGGATACCTGTAGTTTCTATTGAACCGGTCTTCTAGCGACCTCATTGATTGAAGTGCACCTTTGAGATCCAGGTTTCGAGCTAGCATAACCAAGGTAGCATTTTCTACTCCGATCTGGCTGCGATCTCGTGGAGGCAATTTCTTCTCTAAATAGGAGTTGGATGCTAGCTTAGGATGGCCCTTTTTGAGGGGATTATATTCTAACGGGGTTTCACCATGGTATAAATTATGAGGATCTGATCTTTTGCCAAATGCAATATATACTGAGACTAGTAATACAAGAATTGGTAGCAAGTTTTGCCGGCTAATCATTATATTATACTGCTTTTCCAATTACTTTATTCGCATTTTAAAAGTGTCGCGAAAAGTGAAATGTTTCAATCATTGCATGGTACATACGCCTTACAGCAGAGGGACAGGCTCATTGGCACCACCGCTTCGATCCTTGATAGTCTATTATCTCTCAATATTTAATTCTTACAACTCAATTAATATCATGTGTGCTTTTTATGGCATTCTGTAAATTTACTCGTATATCAGGATGTGCCAATCTCTATTTTTTCTAGAATTTAAAATTAATTTGAAAAATCAGCCCAGGCTAGCTTCAGTTGCAAAACCATGCCTTCATTATTTCCCTCATACAAAGTCAAATAAAAGGATCACCCTAACAGAGATGACAGATCTTATAGCTGATCAAAAGATAATCTTCGCCAAACTTCGTCAAACTTTATCTCAATATACAGAGTGATGGGTGCAAAATGGAAATAAATAAGCAGATGACGAACACGTGACGCATAACGTGACTTCTCGCAAAAAATCCATCCAATAACAACCCAGCAAATGCAATTACATACAAAGTGAAGAGACGGAAATTTTTTTGAAGTTGTGTTTGGTAAGAAACTAGCATTGAAGATAACTGGGGTAGGAGATTAGATTAGTTTGACAATCCCACCATATAAACAGACGTCACTATAGCTCTTGAACAATATGTTGTCTAATCAAAGACTTCTTCGTAATTTGAGGATACCAATCAGAAGATTGGCCACCAGTGCCGATCCAGCTGCCACTCCAAACCGTGTACACGGAGGCTTAAAAGACCAAGATCGTATTTTCCAGAATCTTTACGGTAAGTATGGACATGACTTGAAGTCCGCCCAGAAGATGGGTGACTGGTACAAGACCAAAGAGATCATATTGAAGGGAGACAAATGGATTATCGATGAAATGAAAAAGTCCGGTTTGAGAGGAAGAGGTGGTGCAGGATTCCCCTCTGGTCTTAAGTGGTCATTCATGAACCCTCCAGGATGGGAAAAAAATGTGGGACCTCGTTACTTGGTGGTCAATGCCGATGAAGGTGAACCAGGTACCTGTAAAGATAGAGAAATTATCAGAAAGGATCCTCACAAGTTGGTGGAAGGTTGTTTGTTGGCCGGTCGTGCCATGAATGCCACTGCTGCCTACATCTATATCAGAGGTGAATTTTACAACGAAACTGTTATTTTACAAAACGCCATCAACGAGGCTTACAAGGCCGGTTTCCTCGGTAAGAACGCCTGTGGTTCTGGTTACGACTTCGATGTCTACATCCACAGAGGAATGGGTGCTTACATTTGTGGTGAGGAAACCGCATTGATCGAATCCATCGAAGGTAAGGCCGGTAAGCCAAGACTTAAGCCTCCTTTTCCAGCCGGTGTTGGTTTGTTCGGTAGACCAACCACTGTAGCCAACGTGGAAACTGTGTCTGTCGCACCAACCATTTTGAGAAGAGGTGGTGCTTGGTTCGACGCTTTAGGTCGTGAAAGAAACTCTGGTACCAAGTTGTTCTGTATTTCCGGACACGTCAACGAACCATGTACCGTTGAAGAAGAAATGTCCATTCCATTGAAGGAGTTGTTGGAAAAGCACTGTGGTGGTGTCAAAGGTGGATGGGACAACTTGTTGGGAGTCGTTCCAGGAGGATCTTCTGTTCCAGTGATGACCAAGGATGTTTGTACTGATATCTTGATGGACTACGATGCCTTGAGAGACGTCGGATCCGGTTTGGGTACTGCCGCCGTCATTGTTATGAACAAGGAAACCGACATGATCAGAGCCATCCAAAGATTTGCCGCATTCTACAAGCATGAATCATGTGGTCAATGTACTCCATGTCGTGAAGGTACCACCTGGTTACAAAAGATGATGGACAGATTTGTCAAGGGCCAAGCCACCGAAAAGGAAATCGACATGATTTTCGAGTTGACCAAGGAGATCGAAGGTCACACCATTTGTGCTTTAGGTGATGCTGCTGCTTGGCCAGTGCAAGGTTTGATCAAATCTTTCAGACCTCTCATGGTGGAAAGAATCAACCAATACAAAGAACACGAGCTGACTGTTGGACTCGGTGGCTGGGTCAAAGGTGGTAAGGTCAGAGAAGGTGTTGTTGTCGACAACCCATTACCTGCCGCTCACCATTAAGCTTATATACAAAACATAGCTCTGCATTTCATATTCCCTCTTCATATACATACGGGACCATAATAAACTGTTCACCCACGTAAGCGAATCATGTAGTAGAATTAGGTAATCCGCAGCGCGTTGGCACAAGTCTGCACAAACGGACTCGTAGTCCGCCTACCGTAACGGAGTCGGAGTTGAATTTTTCAAGGCACAATCGTGCGATTCCTCTACACGTCAAGTGGATCGAACTGACACGATGAAGTTATCTCTGATTCTCAGTGCCGCAGTGGTAGCCAGTGTTGCCGTGGGAGAGCTGGCCGACACGGCTGCTGCTGTTGTGGCCGCTCCAGGTGTGGCCGCTGGTGGGGCCGCACATCCCGCAGTTACTGCCACCAACGATGAATATGCCAAGTCCAAGCTGGGTAGGCTCAATGTGATGCCTCTCACTGATGAAGATAACCACCCTACACCACTGCATGCCAAAAAGCCGTTGTCTCCTCCGAAGGACGACACGGCCTTGCTCAACGATACTCCACCTGAGGCTTCTTACAATTCATTCATCATGTCGATTTCCATGATTGTGGTATCGGAGATCGGCGACAAAACATTTTTAATTGCTGCTTTGATGGCCATGAAACATTCGAGGTACGTGGTGTTCTCGTCGGCCTTCGCGTCGTTGGCCGTCATGACCATCTTGTCCGGACTCGTGGGCCATGCATTACCTACTTTGTTATCAAGAAGACTAACCCAATTTCTTGCTTCGGGCTTGTTTTTGGTGTTTGGATACAAATTGGCCAAAGAGGGTATGGAAATGCCTAAGGATATGGGTGTTGAAGAAGAGTTGGCTGAAGTCGAAGAGGAAATCGAATTTTCCAAACGCACAGGGACCGCCGACTTGGAATCGGGCCAAAACTTCCAACTGCAGAAGAACTGGTGGAAAGAAGCACTCGGCCAAATTAAAGACTTGGCTTCTTTTGTGTTGTCACCAACTTGGATTCAAGTATTTGTCATGACATTTTTGGGTGAATGGGGTGATAGATCCCAGATCGCTACCATAGCCATGGCCGCTGGATCGGAATACTGGTGGGTCATCTTGGGGGCTATCATCGGTCACTTTATCTGTACCGGTGCTGCATGTCTTGGAGGTAAGTTGTTGGCCAAGAAAATTTCCATGAGAAACGTTACTTTGGGAGGTGCTATTGCGTTCTTGATATTCGCTGTGTTGTACTTCTACAGCGCTTGGTATGATCTCGAATAGAATAAAGAATCAACATTAGGAAATAAGCTAAATCGTTAGAGCATTATGAAGTCTATAGGTATATAGTGAGCATGTTAGTGAGCATATATCGTATTAGGGAATACTTTTACAATGCACCATATTAACATAAATCTACGCTGAGTATGCGTAAGTGTTACGTTTGATATTTCTACCTATACTACACCTTGACACATGAAATTTTGGACTTGGTTGGGAGTAAGTCCCTTTCCACCCCCAGTGATTACCAACTCTTTATCCTTCCTCTGATTTTCCAATCTCCGTTTTTCTTCTTGCTCTTTTTTTCCTTCTTCGGTTTCCATGTAATCCAATTCTTCAACGGTGTTGAACCCGAAGAACTGGAACTCGTCTCGCAAATCCTGTACTTTGGAAAAGCACCACTGTGCAAACTCATCGTTTTTGACACGGCCATCGTTTTGCTCAAGTGCTTTGTTTATCCAGTCTTCCACTTCTGGCAACACCTTTTTACGAAGTAATGTGGTAACTAGTCCTTCTTGCTGGGTAGTGGGGAATGTAGGTAATGGGAAGACATTGGTATTCGAAAGTAAATCGTCATTGGTACTCAAGTTGGACGCTATAGAGTGTAGTTGTGTTATAAGAATTTGAAACTGGTTTTGAAAGTATGCATAGTTGGGAAGTTTTACTTCGTTGGGATGTCTATTGTGATGGTTGAGTTGATCGGAGAGTTTTCGAAGCGACACATGGGCCTGATTTAATCTATTTCGGATAGATTCCAACGAGTCTGTAGGTATTTGTGAGTTGTCGAATTGGTTTCCGAACACATTACCATTTCCTTGGTTTAACACACTCATTATTGGAACTACTGATTTATATGCAAAAGTGATTTATTGTAACTTTAAACCCAAGAATTTCGCGCACGACACTTTATTGATAAAAGGCTGGGGTAGTCATCGCCAGATACGTAGTTCACAATGATACGAGGAAAGTGGAGCTTGGCTGCAGAAGTAAGAAACAATGAAAGGAAACAACAGAACAAGGTACAACAACGACAAAAGCACCAGCACAAGCTCAAAAAGTTGGCCACCATAGATCCTATTCGTCTATACTTTCAAATACAGAAACTAGAAAAGGAAAAGGAACTACCAGATAGAGATGCAAAGTACTTGAAAGGATTGAAAGAGGACTGGGAGTTTATAGAAAAGAACAAGTTACACCAAGAGAAACTCAAGCCATTTTTGGAAAAGTTGGAGCGGGAGGCCGCCCAAAGAGAAGAAGCTCGCAACAAGCTTTGGGTGAAACAGTCCATATATTTCAACCCCGAACTCAACCCGCTAGGAAAAGTGCCAATCAACCTACCCAATCTCACCAAGCCTCTCAAAGGCCGCAATTACCACAAGTACGATATAGACCCCACAATCGGTAGTTTGGGAGTGGTGATGCCCGAGGGAGAACCACCCAAGTTTTACAAAATAATCCTTAATACGACACGAAACGCCACCAAAATCGAATCAGAAGCACAACCATCGTTATTGATGGCCCCTAGAGCACTTCAAAAACGAAAGAAGCCTGAGCCCGAGCACGAGAGTCAAACTGATGATCAAAGTGAAAATCAAAGTGAATATAATCATTTATCTGCTAGTACACTAGCACCGGAAGAAGAAGAATATTTACAAAAGAGACCCAAAAAACCGTGAGGGCACAAACTATTTACAAGGCAATTCTCCCAAATCTATGACAACAATCTGACGACGATTTCCCATGTACCAAACATGATGATAGAGTTAGGAACGGTTCTCAACATGTGGGGGGTCAAGCCTCCATACATACTAGCCAATCCCTCTTCCTTGACCACCAATTTGAAACATTGGATCAAGCCAGTATACTTTGGCTTTCCTGTAGCTTCCAATGGAGCCTGTCTCAAACGAGTACGGACCACTTCGTGAGGATAGGTTATCAAGGACGCGATGAACTTGGCCGCACCGGCCGCACCAGACCTGGCGCACCATTCAAATATGTAGTCTTTGGTTGTTTTATTGGAGCCATGTTCACCATGAAGTTCGATAGATCTCTTGTTAATAAACATTCTCATTTGTTCATACAACACCCATTGCAATGTAGACTCGATTCCGCCCAAGTATGATGCACTTAAACCTTTGTACAAACTAGTAAAGCCCTCGTTTTTGATGATGTGTTTCAAACAATCCCACGAGTTCTTGTAGTGCTTGCCCTTGGTTTTGTCTAGCTGCAAACGGGTCTTGACAAGCCATATGGGGTTGGTGGCAGTTGAAGTCACAAACCCGGCGTTCAATCCCGCCCCCAAATGGATCCATGCGGCCTCTTTCCCGTCGGTGAAGTTGCGTGCGAGCACTTCCTTAGTTGAGCCATAAGTGAAGAAGTTGATGGATCTGGCAGGTATGACACCAACCAAATTTGGACCTAACCCTTTGAACAAGGCTCTGGTCCCCTCATTGACATAGATACCCTTTATTACTTGCACCGTTTCTTTAAGGTGCTGTGCTGTTTGTATGATTGGGTTCGATGACTTGGGCGTACGGTTGTATAGCGTGTGGTACACATCTGACTGCAATCTAGTTTTGACAACGTCCAAAGGACACGTCACGATAGCTCCCACCATACCACCGAAGCCTCCAGCTATAAAGTTGACCCATTTTTTGGGTTGTACGGCCGCCTGTTGTGTCTGTTGCAATGGCACTGGCTCTGCGTTTCGGAGTGTGGATGACTTCTCGTCCGAGGCTAGATATCGAAAAGAAGACTCTACGTCTTCTGTGATTTTCTCGAACTTCTCTTGCTTCATGGACCGTGTATGTCTAGTACTGGTGAAGAGCCTGCGTGGATATATGTGGTAGTTTAGCCACTCTTTTCTGTGTAGCTGAAAAAAAATTTATTTGAGGCTGCGCAACCATCAACGGTTTTAGAAACCAAAATGGAAACAAGATAATGCTAGATAATGTACATTTTCTATAAGTATTATAAAATATGGCCTCTGAGTTACTACAGAGGCGCTACTTGAGGGTTTTGATGAAATTGTCAAGGTTGTACTCTTCCTCATACTGAGACTCGTCCCACAAGTCGGCCAACTCTCCTACCGCACCAGCCGCCTTACCTGTAAGGCCACCTGCCACATCGTCAGGCATGTTGGTTTCTTTTTCCGGAACGTGCTCCTCTGTCAACTTGTTTACACTTTCATCCACATCGAAAAGATCTAATAATTGGTTGGTATCCATCGACGTTAACCCGGCGTTTTGTTGATTGACAATGGTTGATGCGATGTTCATCTTGAACTTTTGAAGACCCATAATCTTTTCTTCCAATGTGTTTTTCGTGATCAACCGGTACACATTGACCACCTTCTTTTGTCCTAGTCTATGTGCTCTGTCCATCGCTTGCAAGTCATTCATTGGGTTCCAATCGTGTTCCACAAATATGACTGTGTCTGCCCCAGTCAAGTTGAGCCCCAATCCTCCAACTTTGGTCGTAAGCAATAACACATCGATAGATGGATCTTCATTGAACTTTCTAACAATCGATTGTCTTTCTCTTGGATCGGTACTACCATCAAGCCTCATGAATGTCACCGAGGGAAGATGTTTTCTAAAAAGTTCGTTCTCCACAATATCCAACATGTCTTTCAATTGACAAAAGATAAGGGCACGATGTTCAGAAATAACTCCTTCGGTAGTTATCATCTGTTGCTTTTGCTTCTGTTGGAATTTGGCTGATGAATAATTACTATCATTAACACCAATACCACACTCGAGCAACAATGTCTTCAATGACAACAACTTGGGCGAATGGTCAATACTCCTTATATCTGATTTATGCGACTGCAAGTATTGGCCAACCTCAGCAAACTTGGGGTGTTCTGGCGTCAACACTAATGCCGGATGGTTACACAACTTTCTCATGTACTGTAACGCTTGGAATACGTGTGTCTTGGTCTCAGTCACCGCTTCTCCGGCAGCACCATTGCTTTTGCCTACTTCTTCTTGGACTGTCAACTTTTGTTTCTTTGCAAAATCTTTGTACAATTCCTTTTGTAAATCACTCAACTCACAGTAGTAATCTTGAATGATCTTCGGGGGCAAGTCACTCAATACATCTTCCTTAAGACGACGCAACATGAATGGTAATACCTGTTTATGTAATGATTCTAAAGCCAATGCTCCAGCTTCTTGCTCCTTTGACGAGGTCTTACTATTCCTACTGGCAGCAATCGGCTTGGCAAACTTTTCATGAAACACTTTTTCGGTACCCAAAAATCCTGGCATCAAGAAATCAAAGAGCGACCACAATTCAAGCACGTTGTTCTGAATTGGCGTACCGGACAAAATCAATCTGTGCTCAGCTCTTACTCTCTTGACAGATTTCGTGAGTTTAGACACTGCGTTTTTGATAATGTGCCCTTCATCCAACACACAGTAGTTGTAATCATGTGCTGAAATATACTCTACGTCGTTTCGTGACACATCATAGGAGGTGACCACCACATCGGCTTCGGGGATTTGCGACCGAAGTGGAGTTCTGATACTAGGCCCTCCAGCATAAACCAACACCTTGAGAAATGGCGCATACTGGTTTATTTCTTGTTCCCAATGACCCGTTAAAGATGGAGGACAAATAATCAATGAAGGCAATTTTCTGTACTCAGTCGATCCCGTTTCCTTGAACTTCTCTTCTCTAATGTAGTGATCAGATGAAACTATGCAAATGGTTTGTAAGGTCTTACCAAGACCCATATCGTCACACAAGATTCCGTGTAAGTGATACTTGTTCAAAAAGGCCAACCAATTAACACCTTCTTGCTGATACTTTCTTAAAGTAGCTTTGATAGTAACAGGTAAAGCGAACGGCTTGATTTTGGATGGATCCATCATCTGCTGAATAAAGTCTCTTTCTCTATCCCTTCCTTCTAATAACTCTTGAGGCATGTCAGCTGGATCCGGAATCCCTGCTTCCAATGGTACCAACTTGATGATAGCTGCAAATGTTGTTGTGGCCAAAACTCTGACATCTTGGTCGGAATCACTCATTCTTCCCAAAACTGGCACAATAAGGAAGACGATGTATGGCAAAATATCGGGCCCCATAGTGGTGGAGATGTGATATATTGTTTCTATGGCTCCTTGTCTCTCTCTAACTTGACCAGCATTGTTTAACATTGGAAGAACGTTCTTGACCAAAAACGTAAAAGCTTTGGTCGGTGCCACTAAACAGACAGTGGCAAGACATTTGGCAGCCGAATATCTGAAAACTGAATATTCTGAACTCAATCCAGGTAAAAATAAATCCAATTTATCAGTGATCTCATCACGAATAGATGTGTGTAGTTTTGGTAATAAGGCCCGAAGAACTCCCAATGCATCGATAATGCTCTGTCCTTTACCTCCAACTTCACTTTTCAAGTCTTCCTCCTTTAACTCGAAACTGGTCAATGGATCCAACATTATCTCCTTCAATTTGGGTACCTCTTTGAACAAATCTGCATCATATATACCCAAAAGGGCTTCCAAAGATAGAATTGCACCGTGTCGCTTGATTTTGGCATCGTGAATCGCCTTTTCGTGTTCAGCTATATCAGTTGGATCCGTCTTAGCTTCTTCTTTTCTCAATGAAAGAATAATATCTTTGAACCTGACATTATGATGAAATTCCGGTACTTCTGAAGTGTCAACACATAAGAATGCACACAAATTCTTGACTATCTTATCAGCTGCACCCTTCTTGCCTGCAATACACAACTCTTGAATAAGATGGGCAATAGCATTAGCAGACTTTTCTTGCAATATCACAGTTTCTTCTTGCTTGACACTATCCATCAACGACCTGATGATGGAATTTAATTTTTTGGGAATACCCGTCAAGGCCAAGATCGAAGCAGCATAAGCAGCCAAGATCCCAGTGACTCGATGGGTCTTAATGGCTCTTGCTTCAGCAATGGCGATCTTTATTCTGTGCTTCACATCCTCCAATGCTTGGTTAGCAGTCATACGATAAGTTGAAGAAAGATGTTTCTTTAACTTGGTGAAGGTCTCATTGATGATGGTCTCGGCATTTTCTAGGCCGAAAGCCCCAGGTCCTGCTTCGGCTTCACCTTGTACAACTACTGGCAAATGAGGCACTTTGCTAGGTGGTAGTTTTGCGGTGGTAATAAATACATCAAACAACTGTAAGCATGCAGTCCGTACTGATTTCAAGGTAGGAACCAATTCACGGAAGTGAGGTACTTGATCTGGTGCTTGAATAAAGTTGGAGATGAGATCGCCAAATAGTTCGACTGCTTGCGGAGAAGGCCGCTTTCCTCTCTTCTTGACATTAATGGCATACTCTTGTATCACCAAAGCAGCAAACAATCTGGGCGTTGCATGAGGAGAGTTGAGATATGTCACAATGAGTTTGAAGACTTCATTAAGTATCTTATCATCTGAGATGAATGAAAGTGTGTTACCAATAGCATGAGATGCTGCACTTCTGGTCGCAATAAATTTATCGTAGCCAACCAACATAACGTCACCTTTGAAGATCGGAGCGTCAATATTGACTTTCAAGTCTTCAGCACCAAAGGGCAATTCGTCAATCACTTTGTTTTCTGACTGGCTCGCTGTTCTTTTGCGCCCTTTCTTGTCTTCGTCCAAGTCAATTGACCCAAAGTTGTGCCCAGATGGACGGAGAATCAAACTTGTATCCATTTGATAATTGTGTCTGGAAATACCAATCGGTGTCATGAGTAAAGATAATAATGGCTTAAAATTAGAGCCGAATATTGACTCGATCGAAGGCAAAATATCTTTGCGAGCTTCGATTTGCTCGAGCAACGTATCATAAACCTTGGCTGATAATTTCAAGACTTCCTGGTTTTGTTCCACCAACAAGTTTTGAAATATCAATCTGACAGTTCTTGAATCGATCCAAGCTTTGGTGTTGGCATCCTCTATCGATAAGAATTCGACAATCGTTCTCAAAACAGCCTTTCTCACATTCGTGATTGAGTGTCTTAAGAATGGATATAACCTAGGGATTAATTTTTCAAATGAAGTTGCTTCGTTTTCTTCGGCGTTCTTTTGCATGATTTTGATGACTTCGTGATGTGTACATAACTTGGCTAATAAATCCATAACTGAACCGATAGAAGCTGAAAGGTCGTCTCTTAAGTTGATGAGCGAGTCCCAGATTGCATTCAACAAAGTGTGAATGAGACTCTTACGAGTGCTCACAAACTGGTTGGCAATTGGAGCTAAAATTAATGCGGCAACCGATTGAACATCGTCATCACTTTCCTGTAATCCATGTAATACCATTGATACTACCATATCCAACAAGTGTGGGTTGGAAAGTAGCACATCAGTTCTCACACTCACGAAATACCTGACTCCTAGCATACCACCATGTTTTGCTTCCCAGCATTTGACTACCAAATCCTTTTGTAGTACCATGTCATATAAGCAATTAAACGTTCTTATGACGACTTCCTCACTTAAATGTATAAATAATGCAGCTAAAGTTTGAGCACCTGACTCTCTAACAGGTGCAACAACAGTATCACTGACATAGTCTCCAAATCTATCGAGGGAGAAAAGGGTGCATAATCTTACCGCCAAATCCTCTAAAGTAGCAGCATTGTTTCTATCATTTTCTTCCTGCGATTTTTTCATGACTCTTCCTACACCTTTTCCATGCTTTTTAATGAGTTCTCTTAAGCCCAAGGCAGCACCATGTCTGATTTCCCACTTGTCATCAAACAAATCAGCCAAGAGTAATTCATACACTCCTTGGAATTGCCAGACGAGACCGGCTACTTTAGCATGTTGGGACAAGAGAGGCGACAATTCAGGGACCTTGGTTTCAACCACAATTTTTTCACCTCCACCTTGAGAGGTGACATCAAATTGCGGTGTGCTGTTCGCATCTTCAGTGGTATTGTCCTCCCCATTTTCGACCAATTTCCGGGAAATTGAGCTTTGAGAAATGTCGACTTGTTTAATTTTATTAGCGTTTGATTTGGCATTTGCCTTAGCACGTCTTTTCTGCATAGCCTTCAATCTAGCACTTGAAACAGATTTACTAGATAACCCCGGTCTGGTAGTTTCACTTGGAGATGGAGAAGTTTCTGACTTGAAAGGTGGGGTTGACGACGGCGAAACAGATGACTGATGTGGTTCGTTTTTCACTCTATCTACATCTTTGTTTTCATACTCCTCATCTTCAATTTGTTCATTAATAGATGCTTTATGTTTCTTTAGTTTCCCGATTAAAGAGTCGTCAGGTATATTTGATTCTATGGCGACATCGTCATCAGACTTCGAAGCAAGAAAGCGTTTGCCACTCTTCAAAAGCTCAACTAAATTGAACTGTTCGAAGTTTACAAGATTTAAAAGACTATCGTCCAACTTTTTTAGTTCTTCGTCTTGTTCAAACTTTATTTGTATATCGTCTTCAAGCTTTACTTTGACTTCTGAGCCATTGCTCTCACTATTGTTCACTTGCTCCTCTGTTTTTATTGCCGGCAATTCTTCCTTCTTCACTCCATTGCCATTAGTAGTTGGATTTTCGGTGTCAATTGACATATTCTCATTGGGATCCCACAATTCCGCATGGTTGACTATTCCACCAAATGCTCTTGCAGCTGCTATTCTGGTCTCCCATTTGTTCGATTTCAAATATGGATATACTCTTCCAACCAAATTGATGATTTCTTCTGGGTGGCCCTTTGCTAAGTCTGACAATTGATCAGCAGCTGTATTTCGGATGAACGCAGTGGATCCCGTTTCCAATAGTATAACCAACCTTTCTAACCTCGACATTATTGGTTGGTTATAACTATGTGTCTAATTTTCTATTGAAGGCCTATCGATATTTTGATAGAATGCGAAATTTAACACCCAAAGTACCCACTGGCGCTTTTGTTGTTGTTTTGTATTACCACAGATGTAATTACAGCCGGGTATCTGAAGTGCTGTCGCTGACGGTCTTGGCTATATAAAAATGAAGCCGTTGACTTCTATAATTTCGCTTTTAAATTGTGATTGTTCGGATTGGTTTGGGAGATTTCTTGATGTATTTATACTTTTGAAGCTGCAAACATATTTTACCCGTAGTACACGACCCTTCGCTATTTTTCTCTATATAAACTGAGAAAATGACAGCTAATGGGCGAGGCTTGGGCTGGTTATACGTTGGGGAGAAGCACAGAGAGGCAAATGGCAGTTACGAGGACTCTGTACTATGAAGTCTATCGGGTAGGCTTAGTATGATGTGCATTTGATTTTCGGATGTCAGGTTTTTTTTTTTTGTAAACGTGTAGATTGCATAGATTGCCATGGACAGCTAGATGGGGACAAATTTACAGTTGATACGCAAAGTAAAAATCGAGGCGTCGCGCGGAGTCACAGCTACAGAACACATCTAATTCGTTACAATCCTCTTTATAGAATACTACATAGTCTATTTGGAGATCCCTGACAAGATCTGTTGAGCAAACAGAAATGCATCGATCTGGCACGATCGCATATATATTCCGCCGCAAATCCGGGTAACCCCGCCACTTATTATATCATTTCATTTTCCAGACTAAGTATTCTTCACAAGCTAATTGAACTTGCTCTCTCTGGCAGCTCTGACCTCTTTCTTCTTGACCTCGACTTCTTCTCTAGAAGCATTGTACAGAACATTTGTGTCCTGGTTCATTGGGTTTTCCGGAGACTTTTGGAATTCCTTGTGAATCAATTGTTTGATTTGCTGTGATCTCAAGCCGGGATTTTCTGCCTTCAAAATAGGCATTCTCTTTTCTTCAAAAGCGGCGTAGGCGGCCTTGACTCTTCTTTCAGGATGCTTGTCAATATCCTTGGATTGGACACCTCCGTCTCTAGAGGTCAATGCCAATGCATCCAACGCATTGTCAAGACCACTTGCATTCAATTCTGGTGCATCCTTGTTGAAGTCCAAGAAATCATCTATCTTGCCTGCTCTTCTTGATGCGACCTTTTCGGCTCCTCTTTGTTTGGCCTTCAATGGTTTTGATGGCAATGCACTTTCTTCCGCCTCTAACAACATGTCTCTCTCGGCCTTTTTACGTGCTGCCTCTTCCTTCTTGAATTGTTCTTCTTCCTTCTTTTTGTTGCCCTTTTTGGAACCTTCGTCCCACTTGGAAGCTTCATTGGCTTCGGCTATGGCGTCTTGTGCTTGTTTCTTTTTGTTGACATTTTCAGCTTTCTTAGCGTTTCCTGCTGCTTTCTTTGAGTTTTCTCCTCCTTTCTTGGCCATTTTGCTTGTATTCCTTTACTCTCCACTACTCAGTCTACTCACATGGACTGCTGAACTTTTTCAAGCCAGCCACGTGACTTCTCCGATCGTGGAGTTGCAAATTGCTGCAAAGGGTCTACATTGGATAGGTTAGTCAATTACGATTTCACTTATAATTTAGAGGGTCTAAATACAGCTCTACCTTCTATTTCACCCTTGACCAACTTGTCCACGTATTGAGGAAGCTTGTTGAAATCATGTACCGAGTATAATGGCAGTATTTTTCCTGCTTGAATCCATTTCATACATTCAATTTGCTCTGAAGTAGTGCCTCCAAAACAGAAAATGTATTCGACTTCGCGTCTTGCCAAGTCAAAGTTTCTGATGAGCAATTTGGCTCTACCAAGTCCGATACTTACAATCTTACCTCTGGTCTTGACGAAGTATTGACAAATCTCGGACGATGCTTGGTTACCAACAAAGTCGAAACAAAAATCGAAACTCTCGTATGCATGGTCCGATTCGTCCAAGTCGGTGTAGAACTCATGCGCACCACTTTGAAGCGCCGCTTTTTCTGCACTGGCTTTGATATCTACACCTACTATGTTAACACCATACACTTTAAGAATTTGCAAAGCGTTCATACCAAGACCGCCTAGACCCACAACCAAAACCTTTGTAGTAGGTCCAAAGTACTGCTTCACTTTTTGGATCGCATGAAATGGGGTCAAAACGGAGTCTGTAGAGATGGCTGCAGCCTCAAAAGTTACACCATCAGGAATGGGCAATAAAGTTCTCAAGTTTCTAACCAATAAATATGCCTGAAATCCTCCGTGCTCATTCAATCCATATGCCTGACTAGAAACTTCGCATGCATTATCGAAACCCTTGCGACAACTCTCGCATACCCCACATGTGATTGTAATTGATAATGCGAAGCGCGCACCTTTCTCGTACAAGGGATCGTTTTTTAAGTTCGAGCCTGCCTCGACCACCAGGCCCGCAATTTCATGTCCCATGACAAACTCCTCA
Source organism: Suhomyces pyralidae (assembly GCA_003706505.3). Lineage (NCBI taxonomy): Eukaryota > Fungi > Ascomycota > Pichiomycetes > Serinales > Debaryomycetaceae > Suhomyces > Suhomyces pyralidae. Next base: position 490,232 of record PPLO03000003.1, on the reverse strand, counting down.
GGTGTTTCTCTACCATCCCTGGAAATGATAGGGGATTGTGAATGGATGAGATGTGGATCGCTCATGCAAAGACCCGCGGCTTCCACTTTGAGTAATATTTCATTTTCCTTTGGAGTGGGCACCTCAAGGCTCAGGAACTTGGTGATCTTATCCTCACCGGCTTTGAAGCCGTAGCCAGTTTGAACTTTGGGAATGGACATGTTGTCTTATTTGGCCAGCAATTCTATGGGAACTCGTCTCCATTTATATAAGGACACGGACTTACCCCATGCGGCTCGGTTTAAACCGCTGAGGAGCATATGCACGATGCGGGGATTTGAAACTTAAATTATGAATCGGGAGCATGCGAAATGTGACATTAGCTAGTAATGGCAGTAATAGAAATTCGGGTGCGAAGTAAAAAGACTAATTTTAGGGTCTATTATTCGAGCACGAAGGAAAAAAGGAAAAAAGGCCGAGATGATAACTATACAATAGTGGGGTAACACATACAGCTTTGAAAAATATAGATAAAATTTATTGAAGATATACGTGGTAAAGAATTGAAGGTCCCAGTTTGAAGTTAAGGATAATTTAACTCAAACAAGGGCTTTTTTTGATGCTAACCCATCATGCATTTATTCTGTCTTTGCTTTTTTGGCAACTGGAGCTTCACTGACTTCTCTTTCGTCGGTGTTTTGAGCCTTGAGTGCTGGGGTGGTTTGTTCGGTGTGGTAATCCTTGATGATAGAATCAACATCGTCGATGTTTAATTGTCTAACATCACCCAATAATTTGATCTTGGCAGTGATCTCTTTACATTGATCGTCGGTCAAGTTCAAGTTCAATTGGTCAACTCTGGATTTGATAGCATTCCAGCCGGTCAATCTGTTGGCAAAATGGATGTATCTGGTCAAACCGAAATCAGATGGGTTCAAGATTTCGTAGGTGGATGGGTTGGCCAAGATAGCTTTAGCGTGAATACCGGCTTTGTGGGTAAATGCACAGAAGCCAGTGATTGGGTTGTTGAAGGGAACATTCACTTGCACGGCATCTGCAACCAAGTTTTCCAAATCACGTAATTTGTGCAACTTGTATTTAGATAAGACGTAGTCTCTGTCGGCAGTGATCATTCTCGCCATTAAAGCACCCAATGGAGTGATACCATTTCTTTCACCGATACCCAAAACGGAAACATCGATCAATTTGGCACCGGCTTCCAAAGCAGTGTATGCGTTGGCAACGGAACATCCGGTATCGTCATGGAAATGACATTCAATGTCACATGAAACAACAGATTTAAGAGTCTTGACCAACTCGTAAACTTGTCTTGGGTTGGCACATCCAACAGTGTCGGCAATACCAACTCTATTCACACCGATTTTGTCAACGGTTCTGTAGATGTTCAACAAGTCAACAATATCAGATCTGAAGGAATCTTCGGAAGAAAATCTGATTTCAATACCTTTGGATTTGACGAATTCAATCACCTCCACAGCAGATTCGGCAATGTAGTTCATGTCTTTACCGTGCGAGAATTGTCTAAGAAATTGGGAGGTACCAATCACAACATCGACACCGTCAACACCGGTCTCAACTGCAACTCTAGCATCGTCCATGTGACATCTGATGTGGGTTAAGATTTTGGCTTTTAATCCTAATTTACAAATGGCTTCACAATCCTTACGAGATTGTTCAGAAGCAACTGGAGAAGTCAATTCAATGTAGTCAACTCCAAAATCGTCCAAAGCTTTGGCGATCTCGATTTTTTTCTCGGTGGTGAAAAATGCATTGGCAAATTGCTCACCTTCTCTCAAAGTCGATTCTATAACTTCGAATTTGTTAACATTTGATAAGAAATCAGATGGATTTGGTCCATATGGATTAGCTTGTCCTGCCATTTTTTAAGTGTTCTTGGTAGTTTAGGATTATGATATAACTACTTCGATATGCTAACGGAATATCTTTACCCTTTATACGAAAAATTTTCAACCTGTCACATTGATTCAGCTGAAATTTTTTCTTCTCCATTATGACTAAAGGTTATATTGCCGCTTTTGGGCGCAGAATGAGTAATATCTTAAGCGGCAGCGGTGCACTATCAGATGACACAAAGATCGTATATGAGTCAGAGGTTTGATATAAGCGCTGGAATCGCCGCTTTTTTTTTGACTAATTGTTGTTTCAGAATGGCTAGGCATGCGTAAGTGTCATCTTGCTTATGAGTAACTGGTCTCACCTTCCTTCATCAATTAGTCAAAGGTCTACAGTGTGTCTAGGTCAATGCGAACCCCAGAAATCGAAGGGCATTATCGCAATGAGTCATGAGTCGGTAGTGCCCGTCATGTTTCCGCAGCCAAATCCACTGTGCGGGCCGGCGGAGTGCAGCGATGTCGGCACGCGGAGTTGGCCATCGATTACATAATCGTTGCGATGGTGACATGAGATGCTCCATTACATAATAGTTTTTTTTGTAAAAAGAGCTTCTCAATTACGTAATAGTTTCTATTGTGAAACGAGCTTAATTCACCTAACCGCCAGGTACTGTCGTTGGTTCGTTTTATCACATGACATTAACAAAACACTATACACCTATATGAGTTTGTTACACTTCAGTTGCAACCATTTTGACAAATCTGAATATCTCTGACTTCATTTTGATTAATTCAATATTCTTGATGTTCAACTTTCCATTCATTTTGGATACTATCTGCTTGACAATCAAGCTGAGTTCTTTACTGGGAAGTCCAGTAATAACTGACCAATTATGGTTGTAGTTTGGTCCTGGTTGATTCACTTTGCCCTCATTAGATTTAAGGACCGAAAGTCTCTTCTCTCTCATTATTGCGAGTTTAAAACAACCAATAATCAATTTTTTCAACTCAAATCCCATATCAGTGTAATTGGCAAAATTATTAGACTGATTGAGATACCTCAACAAGTAGATAATATCCATGTACCGAAAAAGATATATAATACCCTTCATAAACATCGGCAATGACAATTGTAATCTACTTGTCAAGAGCAATAAGAATTTGTCCAAGGGAAGCTCATTAGGATTCACAAGTCTAGGAGATTCGGGAGGAAACGAATTGTGAATTTTGGTTGCGATATATTTGACAATAATCGTCATAAGCTGGTTTCTTTCGTGTTTGAACTGTTCAGGAGAAAGCAGGCCCTGTGAATCAACCGTTCCGTTAGGTACAGGGTTGTTAGATTTTAATGATTTCTTGACCTGCTCAGCAGTTTCTGATGGTTTTACCAAGGGGCTTCTGGAACGAGTGACTTGTCTAGCAGCTACACCAGGCTGTAATTGGCGAGTAGCTACTGTGGGCGATCTAGAGATCGGTTGTATTGACTCGTTAGCTGGACGTCTTTGTGATTTATGCGAAAGACTAGACACTCCAGAGTAGCTGCTCTCGTTGTCAGAAACCTCGTGATCAGACACTAGAAGAGGCATGTCTTCAATCATTGGGTCATTGTCATTATTTCTGGTTCCCAAGCTCGAGGATGGGCTGGGATGTGCTGTTTTTGCCATCATAAGGTGATCAGTGGGCAAGGTGTCATGTGACGAGACACCCGAAGACGTGAATGGAGCTTGGGAAGATGTAGAGCTTGATGATTCCAGAGCTTGCGGGGAATCAGCAGGTGTTGGTGGAGAAGGCACGAGAGTACCTTTGGAGTTTTGAGATTGTGTGATGTGTCTTGAAGATGGATATTCACCATAACCAAGCGCAACCATTGCAATTCAATATATAAATATTGATAAATCCTTAAGTTTTAAGTTTAATAGTAATGTACAAGGGGAATTAAAGTAAGCCGGGGTTTTTTAAATGGATGTGGGGGTTCAGTAATAGTCAGTAGCAGTAACAGTAGTATTATAAAATCGATAATACGATGGGATACCTCAAATTCTCTTGTACATCATTGTGGACAAGATATAGAGACTTTAATTATATTTTATTATTGACTGAGTATCGAAGCTATGAGTAACTTCGTTATTTTATTGCTTTTTTGTAAAGGTTAGAGTGGCGAAAGCTCTCTGACTACTGGTGCTGTTTGCTAAACTGCTGAGATATTAATCCACTTGTATGGATGAGTAATAGATTGTTAAAATTGGAGGATTCGAAACTGTTGTTGAATTAGTCGTGTTACCTAGCTTTATGTTGAAAAGAACTAGTTAGGAACTGTTGAGAAGATTTGTTACTGGTGGTCGATTTGGTGATGATGTTTCTTATTTTATTTGTTCCCAGGATTTTTTTTAGTCGATTCGATGACTTTGTGACGCAAAATGAGTCAGAATAAAGTTCGGGTCAAAAGCTAAGAAAATCATCACCTGGCCAAGGAAGTCCGTGGGAGGGGCCATAGCACTGGAGCAACCAAGGTCGCGCACTGTAGAAACCATTATGTATTGGTGGATATTTCCGCCGCTCAAGCTGACTTACGTTTACGCACATTGGCTTACACAACTATGTCATTAAATACTAGTACATGGGGTGGCCCTAACCTAGAGTAGATACCATAATACAGCGCTTTATCTAAATAGAGATTTACACTCTTGTGACTGTCCACACTCTATATACATCGCCAATTCTAGCAATACCGCTATAACGACGCTAGTATCGTCAGGGATTGTTTATCAGACCTCCCTGAAATCAAAATTTTCCACCGATTTCACTTTTCCGTCATAGCCACTAAGTAGTCGAATGAGCCAAAAGCCTGAAGACCCAGGCGCTAAACCAGCTGATACCATCATAGACTACATAGCAGATCCTTCTAGCGGTACAATTGATCCTTTAGCCTCTCAAAAAACGGCACCTTCAAACACTATGACGAGAACATATAAGGATGCGATCAATGCCTTGAATACATTACAGTCCAACTTTGCCTCAATCCAAGCAGCCAAAAAGTTGGGACCCAATGTGAACCGTAACGAGCTTTCGATCATGGAGGTCTATGAATATACTAGACGTTTGGGCTACTCCCCACAAGATTTCAATCGTCTAAACATTATACATGTCACCGGTACCAAGGGTAAAGGCTCAACCTGTGCTTTCACTGAGTCTATATTGAAACAGTATATTGATAAGGAAAGTGATAGTGGAATGATTTCAAAAGTGGGTTTATATACTTCTCCACACCTCAAATCGGTTAGAGAAAGAATCAGAATCAATGGCTCTCCTATCACTAAATCCAAATTCACCAAGTATTTCTTCGAAGTTTGGGACAAGCTTTCCTCCACTACTTCTTCCGTACTGGAATTCCCTTCTTTACAGCCTTCAGATACTGTCAAGCCAATGTACTTCAAGTATCTTACCATCATGTCATTTCATGTGTTTATGCAAGAAGGAGTGAACTCTGCTATTTACGAAGTAGGTGTTGGTGGACAGTATGATTCCACCAATATCATTGACAAACCGACTGTTGCTGCGATATCCAGCATGGGAATTGATCATACTTTCATGCTTGGAAACACTATCGAGTCCATCACCTGGAACAAAACTGGTATCTTCAAATCAGGCGCCCCAGCCGTTGTTAGCGAACAACTTGAGTATCCTGAATGTATTGAGGTGATCAAATCGAGAGCTGCTGAAAAGAGCGTCTCGAGCTTAAAGGTCGTATCTCAGAGAGATATTATTCCGAAGGGAACTAAACTTGGGTTGGCTGGTGACTTCCAGAAGCAGAATGCTGCGTTGGCTGTCAAAATAAGTGAAATTCACTTGAAAGCCTTGGGATTAAAGAGCCCCGATGAGTTGCCCAAGTATACTGAAAACGGAACAGTCGAAGAGTTACCCGAAAAGTTCCTCAGTGGTTTGGCGAAATTGAACTGGGACGGTAGATGTCAAATTATCAAGGACAAACCAGGCTTTGAAAAGATCAACTGGTACGTTGATGGAGCCCACACTTTGGAGTCGATCAACGTCTCATCGAAATGGTTCAAGCTGGAACAATTGAACAAAACTAATCAGTCCAAAAACTTGAAGATACTTTTGTTCAATCAACAAAGTAGAGAAAATACCGACGTGATGTTGAAAAAATTGTATGACAATGTCACCGGTGACGACTTCCGCTTCGACCACGTTATATTCCCAACGAATGTCACCTGGTCAGATGGAAACTACAACCCAGATTTACTTTCATTAAACAACTCTAAAGATACGGTAGACTCATTAGAAGTTCAAAAGCATTTGGCCCAAACCTGGGCAGATTTAGATTTGAAGTCCAAAAATAGTTCTAGAAAGCATATCTTCCACGACATAGAGACTGCCGTCAATTTCATCAAGAGCTTGTCCACCTCAAACGATTACGCTAATAATGAGGTAGATGTGTTCGTAAGTGGTTCATTACACTTAGTCGGAGGATTTTTGGTTGTGCTTGATAATGAGAGAGATTAAAGATGATTAGTTTTTGAACTACGCCTTAGTTATGGGTTTAATAGATCTATATTATACATTATTTGACTAATTTGAACCAGCATTAACAATATTTTCTCTGGACGACTTGACGATATCTTTGATGTTGGTCAATGATGATTTCCATTCCAACAAAGCCTTCTTAGCATCGTTCCAGCTCTTGGCGTTTTCTGCATCATTTCCAGCGACAACAAGTCTGTTAACTCTTGATAAGGTAAAAGTTTCTTGCAATTGGTTTAATTTGCCTTCAATAACACCAGTTTTTATAGCAGTCACCAACAAGGTTTCTAACTCAAACGATGATTCGATGTTAGGTATTTCACTGTATTTAAAGATGATTTTGGATGGGTTAGCTGAGGCTTCTTGACTGAAAAATCTGGCTAATGATAAGATTCTGGATTTGTTGTAAATGAAGTCAGCTGGTAATTCAAGCCCGGTTTGAGATATCTTGGACTTTTCAACAACTTGTCCGGAGATGTAATGTTGGAAGACTTCAACTAATGGCTCTTTACCGTTGGCAGCAACAGCTTGAGCAACGTTGTTGTTAACCAAAAACGAGATATCGACAACTTCGGATGAGAATGCAAATATGATTAACTCCTTCAATTCGGCAGAATCTAATGGATAAGCTTTGGTGAATTTATTGATAAGTTGCAATGATCTTTCGGTGAACTTGGTGTCTAACTTAATGAATTTCCAGAACAAGTTTCTGATTTCGGAGTCAGAAACCTGAGCAGCCTTACCCCATTGAATAAGGTTATTACCGATGTTTTCTTCGACAATGGAAAAGTCGAATTTGGATACTTGGATAACATCTAAAATCATGTTTAATATAAAAGTTCTAGTGCTAGAAGACTCTGGTAAAAGGTTGAAAATAGTGTTGAAAACAGACAAGATGGTCGAAGTCTTGATGGATCTTCTGTCTCTTAATGATGGCTGTTGCTTTGGGTTGGTGTTGAACAAGATTTGGAACAATGGCGATTTAGGGTCATCTAAGGCGTTTTTCCCAGAAAGTTCTCTCACGAGGTAAATCAAAAGATTGAAGGTTGGTTCGAATTCCTTGTCTGATAATTTGGATAAAACTTGTGCTGGAGATTCATTATAAAGCAATTCGACCAATTGGTCTTTATTGATAACTTCTTCACTTCCTTCTTTGAAGAACCCGGTCAATTTTTGACTAAATTCTTTGTTTTGGTTGACAGCGTCAATTATTTGACCGTATTCCTTGACGGAGTCTTTTAAGTCATTGTCGACTACTATAACGGAGGCCATATTCTATAGTTTGATACTGCTAGATAGCACTGTGATCTCGTCGTTTTTTTTTTCAGGCCCTCTGCACAAAATTTTTCTTCGGTGCGGCCACGACAAAAATGTATCTGGTGGTTTATGAGATTATAGATATCTATACATGCTAAGTCTATCAGGTTACGGTGTATATAGTGCTATAATTTCTTTGCTTAGTCATTCTCCTCCTCCTCATTAATCACTGGTTCGTATACTTTCTTTGGTTCAGCCGTGTTCTTCGAAGAATTTTTGGAGGTTGCACTAGAATCGTTTGATTTCTGTGATTTGGTCTTTTCGTTTTTGGTGTATTTCTTGGGGACTGGTGGTGAGTGGGACCTGAAATGTGGAATATCTGACTTGTAGGGCCCTGCTACAAAATTATTGGTAGCGGGATTAATATTCTCTGATGTAGACGACAGACCCATTTGCCCACCAAAAGTACCAGTTCCACCAGCGGTACTGGAGGAAGATTTACCATTTGATGGAGAAGGCGAGTTATTTGGACCAAACCATGGACCGCGTAATCGTTTTTCCATCTTGAAAAGCTCAGGAGAATTAGGGCGTTGGTGTTGGACTTGCGACAATGTAGCATCAAGTTCTCCTGGTTGCATCGGCTTCGTTGGAATAGGCATTCCAAATCCATTATTATTGGACTTGATGGAGCTTTCGTCAGACGAATTGCTGGAAAGCTGCGATAATGAAAACTTCTTTTGGTGTTTATAATTAGTTGCTGAAGTCGAGCTTGATTTTATAGATTGTTCAGACGATGTAGTTCTCCTGTAACTAGGCCGCTTAATCATGGAAGCCGACAACGATTGCAGCTTAGAAAGACCTGTTGTTCCTGAGATACCACTACTCAGGTTTCTGTGGAAGTCCTGCGATGTGTTCAAGCTGGCTTCGTAAATTCCGTCATCGTCATCATAGTCTTCCTCCATAGTATCTGTTTCGTCCAAGTGATCTAACTCTGACTCCGATAACATAGTGGACATTTGACTAAATTGACTTATTTGACTGAGTTGAGAAATCATCGAAGTGGGTCTGGGCCTGCTGCTTCTGGTGGCAGATCCTTCTGTAATGGGAGGCGAAAGGTTTTTGTCGTTAGACTTGTCGAATATCTTTGGACTTTCTCTCAAGTCTCCATCCTCTTTTGCATCTTTAAAACGTACGCTATCGGGAACAGCAGTTAAACTCTCTTGCAATTTGGCATTGCTTGAGTTAGAAGTATTCCTCTTTGATAGATTTTCAAGCGATCTTTCAATTTCATCAGCAGTTGAATCGTGCACTTCGCTTTCGGTACTACCATAAGTGCGAGCGTGACTATACAGACTTTCATTGTCATCGTTGTTACGCTTGGAGCTTTTCCAAAACTTGAGCTTCATTAAAAATTTTGCATTCTTGGATTTCTTTCCATTCAACTCTGATGCTTTCCATTGTTTGGTATCAGGTACACTGACTCTTTGAATATTAGATTCCTCGGGATAAAACGATACTGTTCTTTCCAAGGGAGGGCCATCGATCGAACTTCTTGCCAAAATTTGAACGTTTTTTCTTGAGTCTGGCGGATTGTTTCCGATGTTTTGAGAAGAATCAATATGGCCGATCGACGATGCGTGTGCTCTTGGAGAACCTTTGGGAGAGTCCGGCTGAATCAAGCTATTCATTCTTAGGGAAGTAGGTGAGGAAGGGGTGGCATTAGAGCCTTCGACGGCTGGTTCACCCTTATTTAAGCTGTTTGACCAAGAGTTTCTCGACAGATACGAGTCGATTCGTCTTTGCTCATGATCAGAGGGAAACTTTCTCGGTATCAGCTGTTCTGTATCACTGTGGAGATTGCGATCACTTGGATGCCTTTTTGAGTCGTCACTTGCATCAAAATCATTGCTCGTTAGGCGTTTAGGATCAGATAATCGATGAATATTTGTTTTGGATGAGTTCTTCATCGATGCAATACTCAAGCTTGACTTAATTTTCTCCATCGGTTGAGAGGTACCCTGACCAGCAGCGAGGTCAGTAAGAGACAAAGCACTTCTGACTCTATTTTTGGATCTTTGAAGTGACTTTTTTGCTTCATAATATGTTTTGGATTTTTCCCGATAGTATCTTTTTTTCTTTCTGGAGAATTCTCTAGTAAGAAGCAACTCATAAAATGCAGTGAGCGAGTTCATTTGGTTATTTGAAACATTGTTTTGCAACTCGTCAACGTTAAAGTTTAGCTTGTGTAGTTTCTTGACCAAATCTTTCTCTATTTTGGTTTGGAACGGCGAGCTATTCACATGGTAGTGCTGGTTGATTGAAAGGATGGATTCTGCATCATTGCTGGTGTGTCTGGATACTTTGTCCAAGTATTTGTTGTGGCGATCAATGAGAAAGGACGAGTTCAAAATCTGGTTCAAATTTGGCCGCTTGGTCGGATCTTTAGACAACATAGATTGTATGAGCTCAATTAGATCTGCCGGTATCGTATCTCGATACCTGGGTTCTTCATTTATAATCTTGTACTTTGTCTTAAGATCATCGTCTTCATCAAACGGCATTTCTCCATACACCATGGTGAACAAGATGACTCCCAAGGACCATATATCGATATGAAATCCCGAATACTTTTGGCTTTTTAACAACTCTGGGGCCATATATACAGTAGTACCACACAAAGTGGATAAGAACTTTCTTGTCTGCGGATTATACTCTCTGACGAAGCCAAAGTCTGTCAATTTAACGATAGTTTTCTTCTTATCTGCCAATAAAATGTTTTCAAGCTTCAAGTCCCGATGACTGAGGTTGAGCGAGTGGACATATTTCAATGCCATTACGATTTGGAAGAATAGCGCCTGGCACTCCCGAAGATCCAATCTTTTCTTTTCATATATATGGTAGAACAATTCACTTCCTTCGCAGTATTCGAGCACAATCCAGAGATGGTTTTCAGTCTTGATGACTTCGTACAAGCTGACAATGTTCTTGTGCTTCAATTGCTTGTGGTAGTAGATTTCCCGCACTATATTTGGATCGTTTATAAGCCCACATTTCAACACCACTTTGACGTTCAATAGTACGTGGCTGGCCAAGTATACCTTGCCAAAAGCTCCTTCACCTATCTCATGGATTATTTTGTAGTTGCCTATCTGACTGACATTAGGCGATGTTATCTGGGTATAGAATAAGTTAAACTGAGTTGCCAATTGTGCTTTATGGTTTTGTTCACTAATTAGCTTTGACGAGCTCATGCCGATAATCAATTCACAACTGATGTGAAGAAAATCTTGGGCGAAATGGTCAAATACTCAATGGAAAGGAAAGTGTGGGTGTGCTATTGCTAAATGAATGTATGGTTTTAGAGGTTTTGGGGTTGTTGCCGAACTTCTATTTTGTTCGCTTATTCTATCTGCCAATCCTTACTGATATACTGTCACGCCTAATTAGGCAGGATATTCACAAGGTATTGACCCTTTTTGTAAGCCGAAATCACAAGTTGAATGATGGCTTGAATATCACTCAGTATGGGTTCAGTAAACCTGTTGGACCTTGATTTGTTGCGCTAATTACTGATTTCTTCGAGCACCATTCTGTTCAAACGTAACCACCAGCGTGGACTAGTGGTCCGATCACGTGCTGTAATCTGATAACCAGCATCACGTCACCAGGTCATGCCCAGGCTTCGAATAATCTTAGCAACACAAAGCAGGAGAGAGTAACTATCCCATGATTGTCAGTGGTAGGTTAGAGTCTCCAAACTAGCAGTACATTCGTCCCCTAGACTGGGCCATCAACTTGCAAGTTGTTATGGCACGTGACTCATCGGCATCGCTACATTTGCAGACTGAGCAGTAGTAATACTTAAACAGTACATGATTAGCAGAGCAATATACCTGCGAATAGCCTGTTTGGGGCTTCGAAGCTCCTCGGGATGCTTTCGGAACTCGTTATTGTCCCAATATGCTATACCCAGACTAAGTTCACGAGGTATAAGCACCCTGGACAAGCAGACCATCGACCCACAGCCTAGAGATCATCAGATAGAAAGGTTGGTCTCGCTCATAAAGGAACCTGTAGGCACACTCAGATACAATTTGGAGAACAAACAATTTGAGTCACCATTTCAGCTGCTCAATAAACTCGACGGTCAAGAAATCGACACTCTTTTGAAGAAGTTTGAACAACGTCTCCAACAAGAACTTTCCAAGCACACATCCAAAGGCACCAAAGGCCGCAAGATCACCGATATCAAACTCATAGACTTTATGAATCCACAGATGTGTGATGTTTCGCAGCTAATATTGCTGATCGACCAAGAATTGTATCCGCAAGAGTTCACCAAGTTCTACAATATTAAGTCACAACAGGAATTTGTGACTTCAGTCTTGACCAAGCTACTTTACAAGGAATACAACCGACTCAAGATCTCGGAAACGCGGCCAGAAAGTGAGATGATCGACCTTTCCAACCCAGCAGAATGGTTTCCTGAAGCCAGAAAGATGAAGAGAAGGATCACCATGCATGTGGGGCCAACCAATAGTGGTAAAACCTACAATTCATTACAAAAACTTCGTAAGTCAAGATCCGGATACTATGCTGGTCCCTTGAGATTATTGGCCAGAGAGATTTTTGAGACATTCAACGAAGAAAATGTCAATTGTAACTTGATTACCGGAGAGGAAGTTATACCTTCTCTCGATAAGTTTGGTAAAATCAGTGAAATATCGTCGGGAACCATCGAGATGATTCCTTTGCACAAAAAAATGGATATCTGTATCATTGATGAGATCCAAATGATCTCAGATGTTCATAGAGGAGCAGCCTGGACCAATGCCGTTTTTGGGGTATTGGCCAAAGATGTCCATTTATGTGGAGAGGAAAGTGCTGTTCCGCTTATTAAGAGACTTACTAAAATCACAGGGGACGAATTGATTGTAAAGAGATACGAAAGACTTGGGAAATTGACGGTTTCTGACAAAGCGTTACAAGATGTGAAGAACTTACAGCGAGGCGATTGCTTGATTGCATTCTCGAAAAGAAAGATTCTTGAGTTGAAATGCAAGATTGAGCAGTCTACCAAGTTGAAAGTAGGTATAATTTATGGTGCGCTCCCTCCTGAGATTAGATCACAAGAAGCCAATGGATTCAACGAAGGTGAATACGATGTCTTAGTTGCATCAGATGCTGTTGGGATGGGATTAAATCTTCGTATCAAAAGAATCATCTTTCATGGAGTGAAAAAGTTCGATGGCAATGAAATGAAGCACTTGACCGTCTCGTCGGTCAAACAAATAGCTGGTAGAGCAGGCCGGTTTAGTAAGGATAAAGGGGAACTGGAAGGGTTTGTAACTGCATTTATGAAGAAAGACTTGGATTTCATCAGGCAAATGATGGAAACCCCTACGAAAGACCTCAAGAAGGCATGTGTATGGCCCACAGATCTTGTGTGGAAGCATTACATGGCCAAATTTCCAGAAGATGTTCCTTTCCACGAAATCTTGAGCCAGTTTGAAAGGGAAGCCAGCTCACTCAACATGAAAAATTACTTTATCAGTGATTTGGATTCAAGAAACGAGATGCTCAAGTTGTTTCTTAGAGAGGACCTTTACAAAAGAACTAGTATAGAGGACCAGTTGGTATTGAGTTTGGCACCGGTGAATGTCCAAATGAATTCGGCAGAAGTGATTGAAACCGCGTTCAAATTTTTACGAAACATCACCGAATGCACCACCAGCAATATCTTTGACTTTGGATTTTTGCACGCGCCCATCATAAAGAGAACTCCGAAGATCAACACCACTATATCAGATACAGTGGAAACTTTGAGGTTGTTGGAGGATAATCACAGGGTGGTGCTATTATTTCTTTGGCTAAGTCAAAGATGGCCCACTTTATTCGTAGATAAAGAAGGTGCCATGGATATCAAGTCCTTGATTGAAAAGAGAATCAGTCAAGAGCTCAACAATTTACGGAGATTAAACAAACAGTAATGTAAATAGTGTACATAGAAAAATAGAAGAACAAATAGAGACACAGTAGTTTACAAGAAGAAAATGATAAAAGCCTTTAGATCAATTTGATACCAAACTATTATTCATGTAGAAGTCAACCACACTTTAAAGCTCACTGGACTTTCTAGTCTGCCAGCTTCGGGAATTTGTGGATCGATCTGCGGGGGTTATGGTGGGGAAAAAATCATTGTGAGCGACTGAAATGTTGGATCGTCCCCCACATTCTCCCCCACGCTCTAGCTATATAAATCGAAACAACAGTCTAGTATCAGATTAAGCATTCAATGTCTGGCAAAAGTACGGTTATAGTGGTGGGCGGACCAGCAGGAACGGGCAAATCCACCATTGGAGAGCGTATTGCTAAGAACCTCGGGTGTCCTTTTGTGGAAGGAGATACACTTCACCCCCAGGCCAATATTGACAAGATGTCCCATGGAATACCATTGACCGATGACGATAGATGGGACTGGCTCGCAAAGGTAAGTCAAGTTGCCTACAATAAGAGTCAAGAACCTGATAACACATCGAGGACTACGGTAGTTACGTGCTCAATGCTAAAGAAAGTATATAGAGAACACATCAAAGCCAGTTCTAATGCCCTGTTCAAATTCGTATTCTTGACCTCGCCCTACGAAGTTATAGAGGAAAGAGTCGCTAAAAGGGGCGGCCATTTCATGAAGGCCGATATGGTAAAGTCGCAATTTGACATCATGGAAGTTCCTCAGGGAAAAGAATTGGCAGCTAACGGCGGGGACGCTTGGGTCATTGACGTAAGTAACAAGTCCGCTGATCAGATATTAGAAGAGACAACGACTTTTGACTGGAAGATATAAGCAATATTATAGAGCTGTACTCCGAAACTTGTAGCTCAAAATTGGCGTTATTTCCGGCGTTATTTTCGCAAGTCGCCCGCGATCCCTTTTCGGTAGTGCCAGCGCCCAGAAGTAATGCAAAATACCGGAAGTGGTGCTAAAGTAGAACCTAAGGCGTGCTGCATACAGATAAAGATAGTTTACCAAACTTTAATATATGTATATGAGATATTCAGGGTTTTAACATAGGGTTATATCTGTCGCTTTAGTTTTAGAAGTGATACCAATACAATGGCCCAATTTGATCCAGAAAACCTTCCCTACCTCAATCCAGCGGTGGACAGAAGGGTGGCTCTAATCACAGGAGGCAACAACGGGATAGGATTCTACACTGTATTGCATTTATACTTACATGGATATGTGGTCTATATAGCCAGTCGAAACAAGTCGAGGGTACTCAAGTCATTCAAGGAGCTAAAAAGAACCGTCAACTCCATCCGTCGGGAATACTCGGCCCAAACAGCCTCGGAAAGGTTTTTAGGGGAACTTCACTTGTTGGAAATCAACTTGGTCAGTTTGAATTCTGTGCTCCAGGCCGTGGAATTGTTCAAATCACAGGAAGCACACTTGAGTTTGTTGATAAACAATGCCGGAGCCATGGCCTTGCCTTATTCGCTAACTGTCGACAGGTTTGAGATCCAGCTCCAAACAAACTACATATCACCCTTTTTATTGACCACCAAGCTCATTCCCTTACTTGAAAAAACTGCAGACGAGTTCCCCGAAAAGGGACCCCCGAGAGTAGTACATCTCAGCTCCATCAGCCATAAAATCGTGTTCAAGTATTTTGATATGAACTCGACTTTTCACTACAAACCAAACTTCATATTTACTTGGTTCAGATACGCCATGGCCAAAACGGCTGGGATCCATTTTATGAATCTTCTTGCATTGAGAAACCCCAAAATACTATGCATGTCTGTCCATCCAGGGTGTGTCATGAACACCAATTTGTTCTCGTATTGGACAAGATTGCCTATCATTGGGATTGTGTTCTGGTGCTTGTTCCAAATCTTTGGTTACTTCTTTGGTGTTACCAACGAAGAGGGCGCTAGTGCAACTATCAAGTGTTGCCTTGATCCTACGCTTACACTTGAGAAGGATAATGGCAAGTACTTTGCCACGGGCGGCACCGAATCCAGTCCCTCAAGAATCGCTCGCAATATGGACTATGCTGCCAGAACATGGATATGGACGGTACATCAGTTGAGTGAACGGGGAGTCAAAATCTTCAACTAAGCTTTCCAGCGCTTCAATTCTTTGCATTATTTAATCTTCATCGAGAATTTGCTCATATTTCTCCAACATAGCCTTCTCTTCTTTTTCATCATCATACACAATGACATCCTCTTCGTTGTCAACGTCGATAATCTGGTCCTGTAGATCGCCTATCTCTGCCTCGACTTCTTCCAGGTCACTGGTGTAGTCGCTGTCGTCGTTGTACTTCAGCAAATCAAGCTTTTGTTCGTAGCAAAAATTAATAAAATCTTGAAGATCAGCATCGTTTAGTATTTCTGATTCCGGTTGCGACTCAAATTCAGGGTCGTCATCCAACTTCATCTTGCGTGTTTCCGCCTCCAAGAACGTTTCGAAGTGTTTTCTCAAAATCTTAGCGTCTTCTTCACTCTGCTTCTTTTCCTCGTTAGGGTCAGCCTCCGATGCCTGTATGAGTTCACGAAACCGACCTGTGTTTTCAGGAACAGCAGCGCTGATTCGTCCTTGAGAAAGTAGTATATTTTGAAGTACGTCTCGTGTATGTTTGCTTTCTTCTTTATGCAGCTGTTTAGGCTGTTCTGACTCGAGCTGCTCGTAACCGGCAGAGAGTATTCTTCCCAACAGTTTAGGATCGGTACTTCCATCATTTATCAACACCAAGTGGGCATATGATGCGAGACTCATGACTATGGTTGCTTCTATAGAGGATCTCTGATTATTCGCTAGATTTGGTCGCCAGCTGCTCACGCTTTGCCCAGCTAGCCATGGCTGTTGGTCAATATTATTTGCCATGGCGGACGGAATATCAACACGAACATCAAACACGCTATCTAAACAGTAGGTGAAATCGAGAGCCAGCTTGAAAACCTCGGTAATCTTTGGGTATATAGCGTAATCCTTATTTTTGATCTGGGCAAGTGCTCGTTCCATAGGAAGAAACTGATCTTGGTCGTGGTTATTGAGTAAAACCACCAGACCATTGTGAATCCATGGACGATTACATGATGCTACGCCTTCGTATTCTTCGGCCAATTCGGCTGCATAAACGAATATACTCTCAAACTCCTGAGAGTTCCACACGTGAATATAGCATTCGGGGTTTCTCTGGCTGTACTCATAGAGAAGCGTCAAAAGTAATTGTTCATCATGGTAAAACGTCTCGAACTCCAACTCCCCATAGACGTACTCCACCACGCGAGGTTTGCCCTGTTTGTTTAAGTACGAATGGGTGTGCTCTTCGTACTTCGGTCTTGATTGGGACCATGGGTAGTATCGTATGAACGGACCAAACCATTGGTCTAAATCTTGAAGCAGGGTGTTGAGAAGAACGAATGTGGTTGTAGATGTGGGGAACCGCGAATATATCTCCACTTCATTGGGTGGTTGAAAATCCCACACGTACTCAGAGTCCATAGGTCTTTATCGTCTCTAATCTTTCGCATCTCCGAAGTGTGAAATTTGAATGATGAGCATCTCAAAAATAGTGGGGCAACTTCGAGGACTACGCCATAAATCTGACTTACACGAATATAAAACCCATCTACACTATCACTAACACCAAGCGAGCTTTTTGTAGACCCCCTCAGTGTTTATCTAATTTTAGATTTTATATAACATATTTTGTATTGACATATATTTACTCTACTCTAATAGCTTACAATTTGAAATCATCAGTGAATCTTTCAATGACAATAGCAGAAGCACCACCACCACCGTTACAAACAGCAGCAACACCGGTCTTTCCGCCTTCTTGAGCCAACACAGACAACAATGTGACAATGATTCTGGCACCGGAACATCCCAATGGGTGACCCAAGGCAACAGCACCACCGTAGTAGTTGACCTTTTCGGCTGGAAGGTTAAGGTTTTGGCAGTTGGCCAATCCAACAACAGAGAAGGCTTCGTTCAATTCGAAGTAATCGACCTTGTCTTGAGAAATGTTAGCGTGCTTCAAGGCCTTTGGAATGGCCAAGGATGGAGCAATGGTGAAGTCAATAGGAGCTCTGGCAGCTTCACCCCAACCGGTGATCTTGGCTAAAGGTTTTAAGCCAAGTTCGGCCAATTTTCTTTCGGAAACCAAGATAAGAGCGGCACCACCGTCGTTAAGACTGGAAGCGTTTGGAGCAGTGACGGTACCATTTTCCTTTTGGAAAACGGTTCTGGCAGTTCTGAGTTTTTGCTCGTTGAGGTTCTTGACTTCTTCATCTTCACTGACGACGACATCTGGCTTGCCTCTGAAACCCTTGATGGTGACAGGTGTGATTTCAGTGTTGAACTTTCCGGATTTCTGGGCTTCGCCGGCCTTCTTGTATGAGCCAAGAGCAAAGTCATCTTGTTGTTCTCTTGAGATGTTGTGGTCCTTGGCACATTTTTCAGCAGCAACACCCATCAATTTGCCATCGTAAGCATCGATCAAACCGTCCTTTTGAATACCGTCGACGATAGAAGCATCTCCGTATCTGGCACCAGATCTGCCTGAAGGCAAGTAGTACGGGGTATTAGACATGGATTCGGCACCACCAGCAACAACAATGTCGGCGGTACCGGTGATGATAGTTTGAGCGGCTAAAATCACAGCCTTCATACCAGATGCACAAACCTTGTTCACGGTGGTGGCAACGATACTTTCAGGTAATCCAGCTTTTAAAGCAACCTGTCTAGCTGGGGCTTGACCCAAGTTGGCTTGTAAAACCCCACCGAAAAGAATTTCTTCAACGGATTCAGGAGCGATCTGGGGGACCTTGGCCAAAGCACCCTTGACGGCGGCAGAACCCAAGTCAGAGTAGGTCAACGAAGACAAGGAACCTTGGAAGGCACCAATTGGTGTACGAGATGCTGAAACAATATAAGCTGGCATGTTGTATAGCGGGTATTAAACGTAGGAAAACGACTATTTCAGGATCGATACTTCCTCGGCGTACGGATTTTTGAGATTTATATACTTTTTTCGTATACGAGCGAAAACCGTCGTTCCACAATCAACGTGAAAGAACTGAGTGTGCAAGAGCGAGTCGTATAAAGTTTCTGTGCATTAATAATGGCGTCTACCAGCGGTACAGGTATACTTCGTAGAGCTTCCATGATGAATATGCTGCTCAAGATACCCGCTATAGGGTCTACTCGCTTCCTAGCTTCTTCCTCGGTAGGACGGGGCTGCCGCAAGGCTTCGCTCCAAGGGATCACAAGCTACCTGTCTATCTCCACGCGTACATCAGGAAAAGGGAGCATTATCGGTACCTCTAGGGCCTATTTAGGGCCCCCTGCTTCTCTTATATGTGCTAGAAGGTCGCTTTTCAGCGATTCCAAGTCTGGGTCAGCTGTACCACCTACTTCGGCCCAACCCCGACAAAATCCGGTCTCGCCTTCAACCACCAACACTAACGTTCACTCGCATCCTATCTTAAAGAGAGTTCCTCGCTTTTTGAGGCCATTTGCCTCTAGATTCATTCATGCTCCTATTTCTCACGTAACAGCTTTTCTCATTCTTCATGAACTCACCGCTATAGTTCCGTTGGTGGGAATATGGTGGTTGTTGCACAAATATCACTTGAGCGTCCCACTCGATCTTCCCAGCTGGGCAATCGACAAAGGCACCAAGATCATCGATTCTTCATTGGCAAGTTTTGATTTTTCAGGGTTCTCCATGAATGAAAAGTTCAACTTTGTCATGGAAGGCGCTTATGCGTTTGTGATAGTCAAATTTTTGTTGCCATTCAGATTGATGGTCAGTTTGAGTTTAATGCCGTCATTTTCCCGCTGGGTGGTTGTTCCATTCACCAATATCTTTAAGAGAAAACCAAAGACTAAAGAGACGACGCCTATAAATCCTACAACTGATAACTTGAAAAAGATCGATAAACCTCGATTGTAAATAAACATCATTATTTCATGAAATATACTAGACAAATGATAAAAAAAAATAGTATAATGCACGAGACCCTTCTTTTTCGTAATTCTTCATTAAGGCCTGTTAATATGTCATAACAGTGCTATTCGGCATCTTTTTTTGTTTGGATCTATTCAAGGGTAACTTTCAATTGCTCTTTTGTTAAAGGCAAAAATTCATTCAATGAATTGATTTGTTGATTGAGCTTTAATTGATTGAATGCAAAATGAGGTACAAGTCGATCATTCAAATGAGGTTGAACAGACAACTCCCTATCATCAAAGTCAAACAACACAGGTAACTCCTTGAGGTCAGGCTGATTGGCATAGATTTGATAATTGGCGTTGTTTGAATGATGACTAGATGCAGACGAAGTTGAATTGTGATGGAATTGTTGGCTAAAGATCTTACGATAATTTGGAAGTTTGGTGCTTGGATCTCTCAACTCATCAAAATAAGGATCAATCAATGCCTCAACACACGATATTCTATCTATTGGAGAATATTGCAATACTCTAACAAGAAATTGTATACAGTCAGAAGACATCTTTTTGAAAATTCTTGATAATGGAATAGGTTTGATTTGAGGAAATTTGTGTTCCATGTAATTAGGATTCATATTTTTGATTTGGTCCTTCGATGGAGTACCCAAAATTTTGATGATTTCGACCAATTGATCGATTCCAGATTCTCCAGGAAATAATGGCTGACCAAGGATAAGTTCTGCCATCACACATCCAGCAGACCAAACATCAATCTTAGTGGTATAATCGGTGGCACCAAAGATAAGTTCAGGAGCACGATAATATCTTGAACAAATATAAGACACGTTAGGTTCGTTAGGGTTTAAGATCTTGGCAGAGCCAAAATCACATAATTTCAATTCCCCGGTTTCAGGATTGATGAGCAAGTTTTGAGGTTTGATATCACGGTGACAAATACCTTGAGAGTGGATATAATTGAGTGCACGGAGCATTTGGTAGGTGTATAATTTGACCTCAAGTGGAGGCATCAGCAACCTTTTAGACACATAATAATGCGATGCCTTGTATAATGTTTCAGGAACGAATTCTAATATAAGATTCAAGTAGAGTTCGTTTTTGTCGTTGTTCGTGTAAAAGTAATACTTCAAATCGGCAATATTACGATGGTGAACAAGTTTCATGATTTGAAGTTCTCTGTTTTTGAATCTCTTATCTTGAAGAACTCGTTTCATAGCAGCTATCTCATTAGTTGGCAAGATTTGAGTTTGAAAAACCACTCCAAATGATCCATGACCCACCATTTGTGATTGGGTATATTGGATAGTTTGTGTTTCACCAGTGTGACCATTGTTAACAGTTTCAGTGACAACTTCTATTTTAGACATGTTAGTATAAGCTTAATGAGTGTAGAACAATTCAAGATTGGAAAAGGAAAGTATGTTTTAAGTAAGGCGAGCGTTGAAAATGAATTCGAGTGTGGTACAATATGACAGAGGATTGCTTGATTGTTGTTTTTCTGGACTTTTAGATGCTTTGCTCAAAATATCAGTTGAACTAATTCAGTTTCGTGAGCCCCTTCGTCCTTTGACTGAGGCGAGAATTAAAGTTGAAAAAGATCTTTTGGTTAACAAAAATATAGTTTGTACAGATACAAACCCAAATCAAGTGGTAATCAATTGAATCAATGCTAAAGATCTAGGGGAATTCTTATTTGTGATGATACGTTTTGTTCGAATTGAGCCAATCAGCTAAATCATAGATAGTGATAGCTTTGTTTCTTCTTACTCGTTCGAAAGTAAAATCGAGTTGGAGTCTTTCGATTTTTGGTTCTGGGGACGGGGGTTTTTCGGTGAGAAAAGCGGGCACAACCTGTATTTTGTGCTGGGGACTAACCTGCAAACCAATTTTAGTGGACGAAATGCGTGACCAACTAGATTGACTGAGGAAAAGTTGCGATTTCCGACCCAGATTCGAGGGTTCCACTAGGATTTCGCTTCCCTTTTCTCAATCCCCGTGTATGCAGGTGACAGTTCATAGCCACTCCCCGCTTCTCCCCGCAAACTAAAATCTCCAGTAATCTCAACAATCGATAGGCACGGCCAATGGATCCGAGTAAGAGCCCTGACAAATCAAAGAGTGTAAGCGAGCTCCTTGATCTCCTTATGGGCCAAGATCATTCCACTAACAACTCACCTTACGATTTTGAAGTTGGCCACAACATCCAGTCATCACATACTTGAGTACCTTTTCATTTCCCCACTTCTCATCCAGAAAATACTTCCCTAAGCCCCTCAGAGCAAAAAAAAAAAAAAAAAACTTAAAAAATAAATCTAGAATTGTTCCAAGTGAGAAAAAAATCAAATTATACATACCAATTAAGCCACGCTTATAGTTCTCTCCCCCAAAGGTTGATTTCAACTTACTCTTCAATCCATGAGGTTTTTTACGAATGTTAGTCATTACACTCTTGGTCTGGTCAAAACTGCTTGATTTCTCTAGAGGATAGCTGAAAAACTCAGAATCGCCACGATAGGTGCTTACATCTTCCTCAGAAGGAGGTGTTGTCAAGCTGTCTGTTGGCTGGTCGTAACTATGGCCATGAATTTTAAGTGCCAGGTGATCGTAGTTCAAACCCCCATTTCCATGTAGAGTAGGGGAATCTGCTTCTTCGGACGACCCCTTGACGAATCCGAACAATTTGGTAGCAATACTATTGTGCCTGTATCTCTTCTTGTTACCATATCTGGCACTACTCTGGTTACTGGTATTACTAAAACTGCTGTTGTTTCTTGACTGGTTCAAGCTGTGATAATTCAAATTGTAGTCGCCTTGGATATGGTTTTGATTGTGGCTCTGGCTATGGCTGCGGCTCTTGTTGAATGAAATGCTGCCAACCGAATCTCTTTTTAATTTTGCAGTTGTGTAGTTCGGAGGTTTGTTATCATATGGGTAAGTTGCAGCTTCCGCACCCGAGCTCAATACTTTGAATAATGGGGACTCAAATGGGTTTCTGAATATCAATTCGTCTCCTCCATTACCGTTATAAGCGGTGTCAACTTCGTCGTCGGGGACATTCAGGTGTTGAGAGGGCTCCAACGAACCATCTTTGTATCCAGTGTTATTTTTCCTATCCTTGTATTTGTCTTTAAGTTCTCTTCTCTCGAGTTTTTGCGAGTTCTTTAGTTCTTTCTTTTCTTCAAGATATTGCTTCTTTTCTTGCTTTCTTTCTTGGATGTTTTGCTTGATTTCGGCCTTTCTTTCCGATTTGTTACAGTGGTGTATGTCCTCAAGCTTCTTTTTGAGCTTCTTTTTCCTCTTTACGTGCCTATTGGCCGCACTGTAAATTGGTTTATCGATAATGAGGTCTTTGATCACAGGTGTTGCAACCTCAGTATTACTTATGTAGGATGGTATATATTTATGAATGTTGTACTTTCTTTCCAAATATTCGTAGTCAAGATGTTTGATGTACTCATGAGCACTTGGAGCATTCTTTTCTGGAGATGTGGACTCCGAGAATCCCGATGTCAGCTCACCATCATATAATCCACCACCTATCGAGAGCTTATGAAGCCCTTTAGATAAAAGGGTCGAGTTGGTCATACGATTCGATGTGTATACTTGTCGTATAGTCTTGCTAGTAGGGGTTGAGCTATGCTGAATATGCCAAGATCACTATGATAAAATAGTACTCGAAGTAAGGCAATTATGTGGAGATGATATAAGAACGGTGAATTTTTGGAATGATTTAAACAATGGAACTGTCGAAGTTCTAAAGTTAGAGCAGTGAAGTACAAGTATGAAAATACACTGAAGTGATACGAATCAAGAGAAAATTGGCTATCTAGACAGACCTTAAAAGGTCTACTTATGCATCGGTCGTGTATATCAACAAATTCGAGTTAAGGTTTTGGCGGGGATGGTGATGACTAGGCTTACATGTGGGGTTACAATAGTCGAGTAGACAATAGTCATTTAGTGCGACTCGCCTCACATTGAGTTTTGTGCCCTGCAAAGCTTCCGTGTGAGGCCGGATATGATTCCAAAACAGAACACACACTGAAATTCATTGCGGTTGTCAACCTTATTGCGGGACCAAGGGCTGAGTTACTCGTGCAAGATACCACTTTTTGTATTTTACAAAAGATCATCTAGCTTTAGCCAATCGTAAAACGGGAATTTAGAATAGGTGGGGGAGAGATCAGCGTTGATAGATCAAACTACTGATGTGAGTGAAGAACACATTCCTATGAACTATTTTCACGCGCGCAATCTTCAGTGTGTGTGTCTACCCCTCTTATTACCCCTTTTACTGAGTCAATAACCTGTCTCCTTCAACTGGGCTAAGCCCTATATGGTTACAGTTTTAGTAAATCTCGGGGCAAACGTTCTCGTATGTAATTACAAATAGCTAATAGTGGTGAATCAGAGTGGTTTATTCATACAAACTATATTTCTTAGCTAACCTCTTTCACCAGACATTTGTAAGGCAAAAGTACAAGATTTGGCTACACCCACGGAGTGTTGCGACCAAGCTTAATGTTTAGTTGCATCAAGACCCAGACCCGTTTCAAGCTGGTCAACAATTTGCTTAGCATTTATTCTTTTTTCGCGATCGTACGTCATAATTCTGTCAAATAAATGCTTATATGTCAGATTAGTACATCTTGGAATCAAGACTTCATAACCCTTTCGCGGCTGATTCACAAATTGAAAAGCCTTGAAATGATAACGGTCGTTATCTAACTCAGGCCAAGATAATTGGTGGTTTGGTTCGAGCGTGGGGGTGCCAAAATTATTAAATATTGCGTTGATTAGATAAAGATCATTCAATACGTATTCGTCGCCATCTGCAGGTTCGAGCACCGAATGCGAATGCCTCAGATATAACACCGTCATGATGATTCCTAGCGCCCACACATCAATTTCAAAGCCGTAATTATTGATCCCCAAGCACAATTCAGGGGCCTTGTAGATTCCAGTGCTCACCTCAGTATATTTACAGTTTTCAGACTCCTCGCCATCCGAATTTGGTGCGGCTAGCGTTGGCGCTTCGTGGCTGCTCACATTCGAACTGCGACTATTCTGCTCAGATTGAGCCTCCTCCTGAGAGGCTTTTTTCGAGCTTTCATAGCTTATGCCAAAGTCTGCTAACACAGGCTCTTCGGGCTTATCGTTGAAGAATATGTTGCTTGGTTTCAAGTCCCGGTGAATTATACCCTGATCGTGCAAGTATGCTAGTGCTTGGGATATTTTCAAAATCATCTGTTCTATTTTATCCTCAGGCAAATTATTTTTGGACACAATTTGACTTTTGGAAGGGTCTACAAAATTGTGTCTCATAGACTGGGTGCTGTAACGATCCAAAAGCCCCTTCAAGTCATACTTATAGTAGGGAATGACAAGCACTATATCGTCTTG
The DNA here is from genome assembly GCA_003706505.3 of Suhomyces pyralidae. Classification (NCBI taxonomy): domain Eukaryota; kingdom Fungi; phylum Ascomycota; class Pichiomycetes; order Serinales; family Debaryomycetaceae; genus Suhomyces; species Suhomyces pyralidae. The sequence continues at coordinate 465,194 of PPLO03000003.1, read as the reverse complement.
CCATTCATAGTTGTTGAGCCATGGAATTATTCCTGGGTGAGAAAGCTTTTTGAGAATACGAATCTCTCGCTTGATATCGTGTGGTTTGACTCGCATGTCACAGTCCACAATCTTCATACACACGGTCTCATTGTTGGTACTATCAATGGCGCGGTACACATCTGAGTGGTGTCCACTGTATACTCGTTTTCTATCGACATACCTCTTGTTCATACCACGGTTTTGTTCTGGCTCACGCAGTATCGCTGAGCTCACTTAGCTCCACAGTAAGCGCTTCTTCGATTTGACGCTCTCTTTTGTTCGCGCACTCCTACAATCTGCGAATACGCTTGGACCGTGGAGTCGTCACATTGACTACAATTGATCCGCCGACGTTGTAATGACTGCTGTTGATACTTTGTGCTATATTTCTGATGACTACACTATGTACTAATTCTCTTCTTTAGTAACCGACTCAACTCCGGACGTGAATGCTAACTAGACGCTTCGGGGCATATTTTACAGACTCTCACTATTTTGAATCATTCCCTATCTTTGCCCTCATTGACACCGATTATTGTAAGTTAAATATCCTCTTTTACATTTTTTTTGCTTCTGATTGTCCTACAGTCGCACGATAATTATACTGGCTGGCAGTATATTACTGAACACTTAGTGTGCTATCCTTCCTTGAAGTTACAATGGCCATCCCGGACGATGCACATTTGGTAGTTATTTCAAAGACAGTAAATCACGAGCACCCGTACTTCGGATGGCTCGTTTACTTTTGTCTCTTTCGTATTGCTCCTCCCACTAAGTTGGGATTCGCAGCACCTCCAGCATTATCATCGTATGCTCCACCATGTCTCTTGAAGTTGTTTTGGATAGCTTGGTTGGAAATGATATCGTTATCGTCAGAGTATATTCTTCTTTTGGGGTACATCAAGTTGAGACCCTCGAATGCATTGCTTTGTACTTTGGGAAGCTCCAAAAAGTATGGGTGGAGGAGCGCGGAATCGGCTGTTAGTCTTGTGGCAGGATCGTACTCAAGCAAGCCTTTAAGTAACGAAAGACATTGCTTGTTAGTGCCACCCACAAGTTTATACCAATGGACGAGGTTCGATGGATAATTCCCAGTCAATTGCTGCTGGAACGAGCCATATTCGGGATATTTGTTTAAGGAGGGCCACACCTTGAGATTGGGAGTTCCCAAAATTTCGATGATTTTTTGAAGCTGGTTATTTTGAAAGGGCACCGACTTTTTATTGTTGATATCAATCTTTGCTTCTTCTCCCTTGAATATCGGCCGCAAAGATAACAACTCAGCCAATATGCAACCTACAGCCCACAAGTCGATGGCCGATGTATAATGACGCGCTCCAAGCAATAGCTCCGGGGCACGGTACCAAATGGTAACCACCACTTTATCGCCAGTATAAAGACTTTGCAACGGGTTGTTGAACTTACGGGCCAACCCAAGATCTCCAATCTTCACTACTCCAGAAGAAGAAACCATGATGTTGGCAGGCTTCAAATCTCGATGGAAGATCCAATTCTGGTGGAGAAAACTAACTCCATTCAAGATCTGCCATACCAACGATTTAATGGTGCTTTGCGGAATGGGCTTTATATCGGGATGTGAATGGTAATGGATGATCTGGAGCAAGTCGTGCTCGCAAAACTCAAAGATCATGTAAATAGACTTGTTTTCGAGAATGATATCCACTAACTTGGTGATGTTTTTGTTGTTAAGCTCTCGGCACAACGACATCTCTCGTATGGCACTCTGTGAAATTCCAGTATAGTGAATGATCTCGTTACCATTGATGTCATGATTGTGATGTGCTTTGCTACTCAGGTGGTTGTCGCTCTTGAATTTCTTGATGGCATAGAACTGTACGGGATCTGTGTTTCCTGTGCTGCCATTTGCGTTGCTCTGACCTTTCTCACGTACTCCTTGCTGATTCAATGCTCGCGTTTCGATTTCGTGGCCATTCTGGTCTTTACTATCAATATCCTTGTTACTCTTCAACCTCGCCTTATACACTTTCCCGTACGTCCCCGCAGCAATGTAGCCAATGATATGGTATGTAGATAGCACACTTTCTCGCGTAAGATCCTTGCGATGCTTAAATGGTCCTATGGTCATGATGGAGTTCAGGGCCATTAGTGCGGGCTGCGGTATTACAGGTATCTGGTTGTTGTGGTTGATTTGCTGGGCCGGTAACGAGCCCATTCCCAGACCTGCTCCGGAATTGGATGCACCCATGGCATTTCCGTTGAATCCCATGCCATGTATCACGTTATTTTTGCCGCCACTGCTCATGTTCATGATGAAGGGTGATGAGTGGTATGAATTTGTATGACGGAAATTTTAGATGTAGATGATTTTTATATGGATATGACGGTTCTTTCTAGACTAAACGACATATATCGATGTATCGGTATTGAATACGTATTGGTATGGTTAAATATACTTTGTGTGATGACTTTACTGGTGTAGTTCCTTGCGCAGATCTCTAGTGGTCGTACTAACATTTATTTGACTATCGGCGAGTGAGCATCATAGGAGTGTATAGAGAAACGGAATATCCAGCCAGGCGTAAATATCACCAGATTACAGCCAAAATGACTTGATGGATTGTAACGTCTACCTTCTTACGATAAATGCTATTATGTGCTATTAAGTGCTTTGTGCTTTATCTACTCTATTTATGCAATTCTTGCTCGATTTGATTTCGAAGACCATCAGTATCTAGATCATCCCTCTCAAATCTATTAACATAGTAAAACGTGCCTGAAATATCTTGATCAATAACCACAGTACCGTTATCAACACATTTTTCGATTTCTTCGGCAGTTATATCGTGCGACCACTCGTATCTGTTGGATACCTCTGAAATGGTGACACCCTTGAAGTAGTTATATTCGTTATCCAAGTACTCGTTCAGTATTCCCAAAAGCTCGGACTTGATTTTCGTGTGCTGAAGTTGGTACTCTTGCTCTTCGATGAACTGTAGGATGAACTCTTCGTATATATTTGTACTGTCTGTTCTGGCCAACGACAAGACAACCAACCCTAATTTTTCATAGTTCTTCATATTTATCGATAAATTCAAGTCTTTAAACATCTCAATAGCTTTGTTGAAGTCCTGAGTCGAGATCAACTCGGTCCCAAACCCTTGTGTGGTTATCAAGTATCGGTTATACTTGGCAAATAAATCCTGTGATGTTATCATTGATGATTTCTTGGTAAGTTCACAGTTTATCAAGTACTCACTAATGTGTCTCGATAATTCTTGCAAATACAAACTTGAGGACTTACTAATGCTTAAGGGAGGTATCACATTGGAATTGATTTGGGCTGTCCCTGACTTGTTGACGAACTTTTTGAGTGAACTGGACAATTTCATGAGATCTTGGAACCTGAACATCAACTGCTCCAAATCGTCCAACGAGTTTCGGAGTATAATCTCGTTGCGCTGTCTTTGTTGCTCACCCATCTGCTCGAGACCAAAAATACCCCCACCCTTTATGGTCTTGGGTTGCATCTCCGGCGATGGGTCAATTTTCACCCCATTTTGATTGACACCTCCTCTTTCCTTTAGCGACTCCCACTTCAACTCGTCCAAAGCAGTGATTAAATGGTCCTGAAACTTGGTCTCTCCGCCTTTTCGGAAACTCAACTTAATGTAAGGTGTGCCACTGGAATATTGCTCTTCCGACTCCAACTGAATATTCAAGCTGTTAACAGAACCTATATCGTTAAGACTTGAGTTTTCAGATAGTGAGCTTAGTTTATTGGTTAGACTACTGGGAATCTTGCTTTTGAGCTCGCTTCCACACATTTCGCAATATCTCATCGAGGGATGGTTGATGAATGTACATTGAGAGCATTGATCATCACGTTTATCGTGCAACGCTTGAGTATTATTGGATGTTCCGGTGCTTTTTGTGCTCATTGTATCGTCGTCGCTATTGTGCTGCATTGATTCCTGTATCTTTGCCTTGATAGCAGCGGTGTTACCTTTGATCCCGCAGGAAGTACATTTCGGCGTCTCATTGGTAAGGTCGTGATTGGATTTGATCTGATTGTTGTAAGAGCAAATTTTGCATGTCCAACTTACTTGCTTAACCCCTCCTGTATCCGACTTCTGTATGCGGGCACTGTTGCCGTTATCTGCGCCACCTATGTTATTCCTAAAAAAGATCTTTACTTTGGGCGATGATCGCAAAAACCTTTCGGTCACTTCACTTCGCGATACATCTTTCAAAACTATGGCCATTGAGTTGGAGCTGGCGTTGTTATCGAAATAAATGATCCGCTTATTAGTTAAATAGATCCGGCCATTCTGACTCTTGACAATTTTGGACTTGCCCTGGTATAATCCGATATTATCCCGAATATATATATTATGCTCATTCTCTAGCAATATGGGTCGATTACTTCTGTTAATAAGTATAGGTTTCCATACATGTAGGTATGATCCCATCATACATAGTATGAATATATTACCCCAAACTTTACTCGATCTGATATGAATTTGAAGTCCGCTGTTATATAGTGGCACGTGATACACACCACACCGATTTGCACCCATACATTGATAGTGAACAAAGGACGATATTCCAACTCAAATTAGTGCAAAAACGGACTGTAGGCTACAGCTATCTAATTGCAGTCTTGAGAATAAGGTGATTACGATTATAAGTTTGCGTATTATTTTGCATAAATCTTGTTGATATCAATATGCAGAATGACAGTAGTGTTGTACTCTCGAATACCATTATTCAAAACGACCTTTTTACAATAGACTTGAGTGCGTATTTACGGAAGCTTATGAAGTGTCGACTTCGACCAAGTTGGATACCTAATTTACCGTGTCATGTCGTTAAAACTCTTGCTTACCCAAATTCGAAATTTGACCCATCCTGCTGACGTAATCAGACAGACTATCGTAATAAAAAAAAAAAGTACACAGATGTAACGGGGATAGCAAAGACATTTGAGTCTAAGTCTGGGAGGTGTCGCAAACAGATCAAAAATACAATCATATTAAAGGGTAGTTTGAGACCGAGTCAATTTTCAAAAACTATTGGGAAACTCACATAAAATCATAGTATTTGACTCTTATAGCAGCTGAGGTGGCTAATTAAACAGTATTTATCGTTTTGATTCTTCACAGCTTACATTGAGTAACACCGGAAGGAGTTTATCAGAAGAATCATACTGACTGGCAATGACTTTTCTATTCAAGAGAAATCCCAAAACGCCCCCAGAATTGATCAAGGCATTAAATGAGCAGGTTCTGAAGCTAGACTATAATAGCGATAACAATAAAAAGTACCAGGACGAATGTGCAAGATACTTGAAGCAAGTGAAAATCATATTACACGGAGATGATGAAAATGAACCACTGCCTGACCAAATTTCACTGTTGGCTCAAGAAATATATGCCACAGATTGTCTATACAATTTGATACTAAACTTGAAAAAACTTGATTTTGATTCAAGGAAAGATGTGTTGATATTGATCCTGACCCTCTTACGACGACAAATAGGGAGCAAATCTCCCACTGTCGAGTACATATTGAATCAAAAGCCAGAAATCATACTCCTACTAATCAAGGGCCCTGAGATTTCGGAAATTGGGCTAAGCTGCGGACAAATCTTGAGAGATTGCATCAAATTCAAATCGATCAATAAGTTTGTGCTAACGAACAGTTTATTTTGGAACTTCTTTGAGTACGTCCAAATACCCATTTTTGAAATTGCAACCGATGCTTTTGCTACATTACATGATTTGTTGACCAATCATAAGGAATTGGTGAGCGAATTTCTTGCAAAGAACTACGAACAGTTCACCTCAAACATCAACAAATTGATACAATCCAAGAACTACGTGACAAAGAGACAAAGTGTCAGATTACTCTCAGACTTGGTACTACAAAGACAGAATCAAGCATTTTTGAATGCGTACTTTGATGACACCAATAACCTCAAGTTGATGATGATATTGCTCAGTGACAAATCCAAAAACCTCCAAATAGAGGGTTTCCATATATTCAAGTTCTTTGTTGCCAAACCCAAAAAGTCTCAAAAGGTATTGGATGTGCTAATTAAGAACAAGAAGAATTTCATTGACTTCTTTGATAAGTTTGAAATTCAAAGCTTCAACGATTCCAATATGATTGACGAACGAGATTACATTTTGGGCGAAATTCAAAAGCTTCCTGATATAGCCCGGGCATAACTTGCATTGCTACAAAAAAAAAACACATACATCTATAGATAAATAAAGTAGTTCAATTCCTTTAGTATACATTGTCTATTTGGCTACTCTTGACCAGTCCTCGAATTCTATTTCACCATATTGGATTTGTCTGATCCACTCAGCAAATTGGGCAGTTAATTCGCCAGAAGCTCCGGCAGCAGTAGGAACAGTGATGTCTTCGCCCTTCCAGCCGATTCTGTTGACTGGTGCAACAACTGCAGCAGTACCTGAACCAAATGCCTCGATCAATTCACCCTTTGCGGCTCTTTCCTTGACTTCACCAATGGTGAATTTTCTCTCGTTCACAGTCCATTCAGACGACAACTTGCTTCTGGCCAACTCCAAGATGGAATCTCTGGTCACACCTTCCAAGATAGTACCGTCCAAAGGTGCTGTTACCAACTCTTTGGTGCCGTCTGCGTTCTTGAATGCAAAGAAAACGTTCATGGTTCCCACTTCGGTGATGTAACCTTCTTCACCAAACAACCACAAATTCTGTTGGTAACCCCTCTTAGCAGCTTCAAATTGAGGCTTGATACATGGAGCATAGTTAGCACCCAATTTTTTGTTACCAACACCACCTGGCCAAGCTCTGACAGCGTAATCGGTGGCTTCCAAGGCTACTGGCTTGAAACCAGTCGCAAAGTAAGGACCAACAGGAGATGCAATGACATAAAGCAAGGCCTTATCTGGGGCACCAACACCCAAACCTACAGAAGTACCGATCATGGTTGGTCTCAAGTACAATGAGTATCCCTGTCCGGAAGGAACAAAGGACTCGTCGAGAAGAAGAAATTTGTCAATGACCTTCATGAGCTCTTCACCTTCAAAGGTGGGCAACGCGATTCTATCGGCCGACTGGTTCATTCTGATCATGTTCTTGTCGCTTCTAAAAGTTCTGATTTGGTTGTTGGAATCCTTGTAAGCTTTCATACCTTCGAACAACTCAAACCCGTAGTGGAACACAATAGAGGCCGGATCGAGAGTGATTGGATGATAAGGCGATATTTTGGGCGAGCCCCACCCGGATTCCTGGGTCCATTCGATCTCTATCATATGGTCGGTGTAGGACTTTCCGAACACCAATTCTCCTTTAGGTAACTTTGGAATAGGGTTGGTTGTCTTTTCAATGATAAGCTTGGATGAGTCCAACGGGGCAGCACTAGATTGGCATCTGATTTGTCTGTGCAAACTTTGCAACCTTATAGGTCTCGAAGCTAGTATTCTTCTGATCATCTTGGTATTACAGTAGTATCTATTATATAATTATCGATATCCTGAATATATATGTCACTACACGATAGTATGAAATTTTGGGCGTTGACTCAAATTTTTCCTCGGAGATAAAATAACTCTGCTACTGATTGGCGTCTCGGTAAACCGATTTAGTCGTACCACACAACCAAGTTTTCAACTACATCTCCCTGGAATACTACTCTGCCGTCGCTTGCAATGTCAATAGCCGGGGGCTGGCCATTTTGGCTCTCCACTACAAACGGCAATGTCCATATGACGGCACCGTCCTCAATGTGAACCCCATTCAACTTGGTGATCCTCATAACCAGACTGACATTCTTTTCGTCATTCTTATGGCACATTGCTGTAGAGTCGTAGTCGTCGGTTCGTATGTCTTGTATGTACTTTTGGGTAACCACCTGGCCTCTTGAATCTACTTGGCCAATTCGTAATTTTTCTATGTTCAACCTGAGTGAATGGAGCTCTGGAACCCACAAGTCATTCTCCAATATCCTCAGTCCACTTCCGTTGACTTGGCGTGGATCCTTGTAGGAAAATTTGGATACTTCCACTTCATTTATGGTGGAGATGTCTCCCAATATCACTCCTATTTTCTCAGTATTAGACGTAACTGGACTCTGCAAATGTAAACCTCTTTTAGACTTGGGCGTGAATTGAGTGAATCTGTCGTAAAATGGTCTTGTTAATTCAATATAGCTCCCGTCCAATTGTGATTTACTGAGGTACCTTGGCCTTATGAGTGACTTGCGGTACTCGTGGTCTCCTACGAATAGATTGTCCCAGGCATAGTAGCCCGAGGTCATAAAGTTGTGGTTTTTGTCAGTCCATTCCTTGAATGGGTTCAATTCACATGTTTCAAATCTTGAGTAGAAAGGATCGACTTTCTTGAAGTGCTTCATTTCCTTCGTATCTGGAAGCTCGAAGTCTGCTACCATTCGTAAAGTAAGGTTTCTGTAAAACAGGTTTTCATATTCGAAATCCTCATAGCGGGTATTCACTTTCTGCATCCTTTTATCGTACCACAAAGGATGTCCTTCAGTCGAGAATATCCAATTTTTTCCTTGCATAGCACTGGAATGCAAAAATATCTCATCGTTGGTATCAAACAATAAGTAGAGATACTTCAAGGTCTCGCCCAACACGAACGATTCCATTCTATTCTGTCTTTTGCCGGATTTTACGTCTTGGACGCCGCAAAAACCACACTTCGTCTTAAATTTGGTCTTGAACAAATTCACAATCCTCTCTCCGATTTGTAGATACATCGGGTCTCGCGTGGCTCGATACAAGTAGTAGGTGGACTCGATAAACTCTGGTCTCAAAGGATACCATTCCAACACAATCGAGTCCTCGGCTCTATATTTCTTGCGTGGTTTATCGTTGAGATGGGTGTATGCCCATCTTTCAGGAATCAGGTCGAAGTGGTCCCATATCTTTAGGTAAACTGCATGTGTTTTTATGGCATCGCTAAGTTGGCCAGTAAGTACCTGTAAGCCTGACCAGAACGCACTCAACAGGTCTATCCACTCGCTAAATACAGAACCATCCTGGGTTCCAACATTCGGGAAGATCATGGTGCCATCTCGCTTACCTCCTTCTTGGGCCAGATGTACTAATAATGCTTTGTAGGATGTTTTAAATACCGACCACATGTAGTTGTCGTTAAACAAAATAGCTGCTTTGGCGGAATATTCGTAGAAAGAGTCTATAGATGCACCTATACCGGATAATGAATCTTTCCACAGGTTCTTGATGGGATCTATGGTCATGGGCAACAAATTGAGTGAGGATTTCGAGGACCAGATCTTCCAATAGGTCATCTGCGAATAATACTCAAATTGCGGATCTCCAATGAGTTTCGATAGCAATGTAAATTCCAACACAGGTGTCATTACTCCAGACGTACATGCGTCTTGCTGGAACTTGATCGGCACACTCTTGACGCCTTTCGCCAAATTGACTCTCGGCACGGGAATATGAGTCTTTGTTTTATAAGTGGGTATGAGTCTCGAACCCAAGTCATGCGCCATTTCAAGTAAGAATCCATCATACTCCTCTTGGATCTGCTTGAAAGCAGGAGAACTTGTGCGTACATCTGTCAACAATAAATGAGCACTCAACAATCCTCCCAAGTACCTTATGCTCGATTCAAACACCTGAACTATGGTGTCCTGCTCAAAGTAAAACTCCTTATTATCTTTCAAGTACTTTAGCATGTTTTTGAGATGGTCCCATTCTTCCATTATAATTAGTGTGTCGAGGTTGTCGAGCATGGTCAGCGATACATTGCCCATAGCATCGTTACGAATGGTATTGTCAATGTTTTTGAAGTCTGGCCCATATGGTTTGCATGTAATTGGCCTTACTTCGTCGGCAGGGAACCCATTCTCTATGTATGAGTTCCATCCAAACTGAAATAATGATTTCGTTTCGTTTTGCAAGTATCGTATATGTTCTGGAGTGAACGATGACTGAAAATCTTTGGCCGATACTCTCGATACCACAATTAGTAGTAGCACATAGTGTACGAATCCACCTGCCAACATATAGTGTATCACTCTACCAACCAAATGACGTCGCCATCTCGGCACACCTTGGAACCAAATCAACGCTTACGTAAAATGCGACGTAAGCACCAAACGTCATCGCCCCAGTGGCTACAACTGTTACACTAAGTTAATTTCTACGATGGTCAACGCATATATGAATTTCTATAAATGACAATGTAATGATTCGTAGTACCTTGGGATTTCTGGAGCTGTTTATATTTGAAGATCATAAAACAATTGAGGCTTCAGAAACTTCTCCGCTACCTTAATTTAAATAAAAATGGGCCCTACCTTCCAAATATTCTATTGACTTGGGTTACAACTTTTCTAGTTCCAAACCACAATGTTATAATAATCAAGATTATGTTGAAAAGAATAATCAAGAGACCACTCAACATAAACCGAGGGGCAAAGATTTTCCACACCATTAAATGTCTTCTAAAGTGGGCTGCAAATATCAATGAGGATGAGGTTGTGAATATCTGGTATGTTATGAGGGTGGTAACATTCGTCACGATTTGAGATGAGACCGTGATGGGTTTGCTTGAAGGGGTTATTTTCCACAAGGTGATCAATGGAATGGATAAACAAATAATAATAAACGACCCAAATGTATTGAGCACAATGTTGAAGTGGGTAAATGGAAACATAATGGTTTCAGTGGTCATGAACCCAGTTTCCCATTGGATCGACGGGATGGTTGCCTGATGTCCTGTGCTGAAAAAGTGTTGAAAACCCAATAAACCAAATATTACCGGTGCTATCAAGTTTCTGCGTATGTCCATGATGTCATACAACTCCAACAATGACAAAATCTGTACGAGGAGCATGTTAATTGAAATGGCTCCGATTGGTTTGGTTAATAACATTATTGCCACCGCAAAGTTCAACACAAGTAGGAAATACGAAGATCCATACACATTGCCAAATCCCAAAATAGTTGCACTCTTACGCTCAACCTCCGCCAACTCCGACTCGTCTTCTGAATCATCGCTGGATCTGGCGATAGATGATTCGATCTCCTTGATATCTAACTTGACACACAATGGACCTCTTGACCAACTAAAATTACCCAAAACTAGTGAAATGAATAAAACAATACGAGCAATAGCCAATTTGATTGATTTGATCAACGAAGAACTAAGTATCAAATCGGTTGTGCTAAAGTAATCGCTGTTTTGTACGTATTCGAATGTCCAGTAGATCGCATTCATGAACATCAAAAACTTGACACCAGTACCAATCCACAATGGGGCAGCTGAATGATAAGAATCTGACAATTTGTAGAATGCTTTGATGATGGCAGGTAATCCGTAAGAACTGAAATGGAGTAAGAGTATGGTCCACCAGTTGGTGGTGAATGTCGATTGGCAATAGGGCCTCTGTTCTTCCCTACACAGAGTAATCATCGAGGCGAGTCTCGTTAAGATGGTAAATGTGATGGCATGCAGAATACCCAAGATTCTTTGACTTTTGGTTAACGACGTTTTTACCAAGCAGCAGAATATGCAACTAAATCCAAACGTCATTAGGAAAAACAGAATAACTGCATCTTCCCAAACAACATACGAGTTTGAAGCAAATATTAAGCAGTGGATTCCCACAAATATGAGTCCTAAAAATGACCAAGTATTGAAATTGTACACAAAGAAGTCTCTGACTTGGTGCCATAGCCAATTCAAACTAAACCTATCCATTATTGGAGCCCAGAACCCTACTATGATCCCCAAAGCCGATCCAAGCCCCAAACATTTCTTGAGAGTGAATTCTTGAGGTTTGAGTACGACAAATACTGAAAAACTCAATACCAAGCCCAACAAAGACATTGCAATTACTGACCCAATAAATTCAGATGACATGGTCAGAACTCTTACTGAAGGAATAGATCTGGAATATGTCAAGGTGAACATTAGTGCCAACAATAATACAAAAATTCCGATTGCGATAATTTTTAAATCAAACTCAGCCCACAACTTCTTACACTCTTCGAGTGATTGGAACTGATATTTTTTGGATGTTTCAATAAGCTCATCGCGATGGTTTTTATTGTCACCGTACTTGGAGAAGTCCGCCATGATGTCTTCAAACTTTGAACTGATATCGTCCGACAAATTGGGAGTGGCATTTCGGAACAACTGAAGTTGTTGAAGAGTCTTGAATACTCCCTGGATTAATTCTCTGGCTGATCCAAACGCTTCATCAATAGGGAATCCCAAATTATTGTAAGGAATCGGTAATCCGAGTAATAAGGAAATTGTCGGTACCAAATCTATTTGGTTCACTTCTCTATAGTTTTTGCCCATATTGGAAATATCATAGTTTTGAGTACTTTTCTTATTGAACTTCTTGTTCTTCGAGTACATGAACAATGTACTTTCTAATTCATCGGGAGAATCACCACCGTGGTTACCTGTTGAGTCCATTCCATGATCCCCGATAACAATCAATAGGGTCTTATCGTCTAAATTATTTACTGTATGTTCAATGACTTCGTTCATTTGGTTGAGCTTCTCCTTCATTGAATAGTGGTTAGGGCCGTACCTATGACCAACGTGATCCACACCAAGAAAATGCCCGATCAAAAGATCCCAGTTGCTGGAGTTTTGAGGAGCGATCAACGGATATAAGTGCTCAATGACCCCATTATCAACTGTATGGAGGTCCCAAACATTCAACGAATCGTACGGAAAGTTTAGTTCGGGAGTGATGTATTCATTGAACAAAGCATACCAAGTATCATCACCCATGAATGCTATGGATTTGTTGTTTTTGTGGAGCTGCAATAACCAATTATCTTCATCGATAGTATCACCATCGAAATTGGATCCAGCATCAATAAAGGTAGGTAAAGAACCCGTGGTGAGACCCTTCAACCGCTGCAAAGTAGTGGTAGGAGGATCGGCCATAAATTTGAGCAAAACACCATTATCCTTTTGCGCCAAATCGTACAATATAGGGAAGTTATTATGATAGTATTCCTTTGATCCTTCGACAGGAATAACGAAATCAAACCTTAATGCATCGATAACTAGAAGAACAGTCTTTTCAAATCTTGGAGGTATGCACGTATTAAACTCTTCGTTGGTACATTCTGAGATATTAGGAAGTACCAGCCTAGATAATAAAAATCCCAGTGTAAAGAATCCAACACCAATGAACTGAACTATCGCTAGAAAAATTAAAACTATTATGTAGCCGATAAAGGTGAATTTTAGTTTCTGTTGTCTAATTCTAGTTCTGGCTTGTTGCTGAGTCTGTTGTTGCTTTAATATTCGCTGTCTAACTTTAGACGTATCAGGATGCGATTGTTCCATTGGCAGGGGGATGGGGGGTTTGAGGTTTCTTTGCAAGAGCTATAGTATTATGTCTTGATTATTGTATACTCTTCTGTCAAGCTTATCTCGTACTTTAAAATAGTACAGATCCCACTCTCTATCTTGATCTTCCACCCTGTCAACTGTTTGGATTTCGCCCCAAATACTATACTAACTATTTCTGTTACTAGGCTATTTTTTCTGATCGTTGAATATCGCGTCAGGAGACACGTGAGGATTCGGTGTAGTCGGATACAGAAGACTAAGAGTATATCGAGACGAGTATTACATTTGAATAGTTATGCTATTAATCTTACATATATAATACAGAGACGTTGTCAATAACGCCAGATGATAATTACTTATTTCTTGTAGAACTTATTCTATACCGTGATCGATCTGGCTTAAGAAATCTTGATCAAAAGCTGAGTCGCCCATCATATCGTCATTATCATCAAAATTTATTAAGTTGCCCATATCGTCATCCACAATGGATTGGTTGGGACCTAGATCACCTCCATTTTCTTTGAACAAATGGTTCATATCGTCCACGTTATCCACACCACCGTCGTTCCTATCATCTACAGCACCTCGCACACCCGAGTCCACTTGATGGTGCAGTAAATCTTTGTGAAAGTTGGGGTTGAGTTGGGACGGGTCTGCTTGGTTGTGGTTGCCAGGAATCAAAACATGGTTGTCATTCTTGACCATTGACATGTTGAATCCATGTTCGTTCGTTTCGTAGTCATTAATCTCGTGGTGGTTTTGATCGTACTGGTGGTTGAGGTACACGTCTTCGTTTCCACCGTTTAAATGGGCGGTATCATGACCAATATGGTTGATGTTGTCTCCATGAATAGAACCCATATGCTGATTCGGATCATTATTCATGTTGATGAAAGAAGAAATGGATTTAGGGTTGTAGTTTTCAGGCGCTGACTCTACCGGTTGCGCTGATATCTTTTCGGCTGGGATAGAGTATTGTTTGAAATCTGGTAACACTTCGTGCTTTCTTTTGAATTTTTCCTCGTATTCTTTGGTGATAATGTCGAGTTCCTTTTCCAACTCGTCAATGGAATTTTTGTCGTTCAAACGTGATTGTAAGGCAGTGAGTTCGTCGGTTTTCTCCTTTTGGTACGTGTAAGACGGTTCGTTTGGCAAGTATTTTGCAAAGCTGGTGCCCTCGCCATTATTCTTAAGCTTGAAAATATCCTCAGTCAATTCTTTTTCTCGATACTTCATATAGTCAATGTCACCAAAGTAGACATCTTCAGCATTCAATTTTCCATATTCTTCTGGTTTTCTTTTGGGCACGGTATGATACAAGCTAGGCGGAATGATCTTGGACGAATGTACCAATTTAGAGGTAATGTTTTCCATGTACTCGTGATTGGTTATAAACCTGTTCAATGCGTCTGATCGAAACGATATCAAGTCTGCTTCATCGTGAAGTTGTCCACCAGGTTCCTCTTTCATACGATGGTGTTGTCCTTGGGCCTGCGCCTGGGCTTGTGCTTGCGCATGCGCATGTGTACGTGTTTGTTGTTGTGCACGCTGTTGTGCCTGTTGTTGTGCTAGGATTTGCGCCTGTTGTTGTGCCTGTTGTGTTCTTTTGTTCACACGGCCCCGTGGTCTTCCTGGGTGAGCCATTTTGAGATTATGTGTTGATTATGTTGTTCCAGAACCACTCAACACGTCAATTTCAATCACAAATACTGCCAAAGCACTGCCGTACGTATTCCTTCTATGAACGCTCGCTTAGTTCGTATGGTTTGGTGAATTGTGTTTCGGTCAAAATGGGCTCGACACGACCGGATTTAAGATTATGCACATCAATACACAGTTATTCAGTATAGTTATTAAGTATATGTATTGGATTTAAAATAATATAGTCTCTAGTAGAAATGACAAACAGAAATAAAGGTGGGCAGTTGTTATCAAGAACAGCTTAGCCGTTATAAAATAAAGACAAAATTGTAAAAGACCCACTGGAATGAACGCACTCCCCACAACCTTGGAGAGTAAGTGCCTATTATAAGTGAGCATGGTCTCAGAAAGATTCCAATTGTGCGAGTTGTAAAACTTCCAGTGGGATCTTGTCAAAGTAATACAGAACTCAAAATAAATACAAGCAACTGAGTGAACTATGAAACGTGACGGAAGCCATTAAATTATGCAAGTAGTAGTAATAATTCCCTTACATATCAAATCTTCCATTTACAAACTCTTCATCGTCCATGTGATGGTCTTCGTCTGTTTCCATTTCATCTTCTTCGTCGATTTGATCATCGTCAATGACATCTTCATCAGGAGGTAAATTCGGATTACCAGGAATAAATGATCCTGGGTTCTTGAAGGTATTCATTCTATGAGACTTACCAAAATGATCTTCCATAGCAGAATCGTCGACATAAGTGAAGCCCTTGAAGTTAGCCTGAATACCAGGCGAAAGTGGAGTGGAAGCCAATTCCATTTGTTTCTTCAAAACCGAAGTCGACTCAGATGTAAATTCAGGATCGAAGTTTGAAGTATCGGTTTCAGAAGTCAAATGAGGTTTGAATGGAGGAGGGATACTCTTGGATTTCAACAAGTCCCAATCAATGTCCGCAAAGAATGCATGGGCTCTCAATTCCCTGGCATCGTTCGTAGCACCTAGTCTATGTTTTGGATTTCTATTCAACAAACCTTTAACAAACGATCTTCCTTCAGGACTCAATACTTCCTTGGGAAATCTGACTTTACCAAAGGCAATGTTCTTGTACATTTGTTGGGTGTTGTCGGCATAGAAGGGTGACCAACCACAGCACATCTCGAATATGAGAACACCCAACGACCAGAAGTCAACCATCTTGGTGTAGCCAGATTCATCGAGTAAGACTTCCGGGGCCAAGTATTCAGTGGTTCCACAAAATGTATTGGTGGTACCATCATTATTCAAATTAGCTTTAGATAAACCAAAGTCACAAAGAGCAATGTGTCCGTTGGCATCTAACAAAATGTTCTCCGGCTTCAAATCACGATATACAATATCATTATCATGCAAGTGTTCCAAGGCAAGAACCAACTCTGCAATGTAGAACTTGGCTCTATCTTCGGTAAATCTTCCTTCTTTCTGCAAGTGCCAAAACAATTCCCCTCCTGACATGTAATCTGTAACCAAATACAAGTCAGTTGGGGTTTGGAACGAGAATTTGAGGCCAACGATGAAATGAGAAGCGGCCGCAGAGGTACGAACTAAAATATTTCTCTCGCCAATAGTGTGTGCTATTTCTTTCTTCTTGACAATCACCTTTTTGGAAAGGACTTTCATGGCATAGATCCTATCAGTGTCTCTCTTTTTGACCTGGAAAACCTGACCAAATGTACCTTTTCCCAAGAGTCTCAACACCTCGAAATCATCTGGCCCGTAAGACTTTTTATTATCTAATGAGGTGTACTCCCAGGAGATTTTGATGGAACCAGAAGAGATTCTTTCGCCCACAATTCTGGCCTTCAATTGTAACCATTCCGATTGGGATTTCTTGTTGGTGATGGTCGAAGGGAGAATTCTGGCATGGCCTAAGAATGCATCATCTCTTGCAGCATCATAAAGAGAAATGTCCAATTCAGACTTTGACCCCACCACGTCGAAGGTGGCTTCATGGTTAATAATCGGGTTGGAAGGCTCCGAGTACAACTGAAGGTGTTGAGTGGATGATTGTCTCTGGTAGACAGGACGGTTTGAGTTTTTCATAGGCAATGCTCTCGAAGCTGGATGGTTGGAGTTGTGTAAATAAGCATTAAGGTCACCATTCAATGGAGGTTGTTGCTTATGGTATGGAGAAGTTGAGGTTTTGGGGACAGAACTTGGGGCGTTTGTCACAAATTCTGAGCTTTCAAACGTACATACAATGTATGGTTGAGCCGCATCGATATCCCTGGTCTGCAAAATAGTCAACTTCAACTTACCCTTAGGATGACTGTTCCTTGCCTGAGGGTTCAAGTTTTGCCCAGTTTCATCAGTGGTAATGATGAGAGGGTGTTGGTTCTCGGAAGCATAGGGCTGGGCAATTTGAGGCTGCTGGAGGTATTGCTGCTCTGAGCCCATTTGGTCGTAAGGCTTCTGATGTTGTTGTTGGTTGTGAAGTTGGTTATATTGTTGTTTGTTACCCAACTTCTGTTCACTGGTTTTGAAGGTTTGGTTCAAAAAAGCTTCCAGGTTTGTGGCATTGGTATTGTGGCTTGAGGTCGTTCCATAGGCGAGCGAATGGTCGGAAATGGCGGTGGTTGGTGCCACTTGCACCAAACCTTTAGGAAAGAACTTGTTCTGGGTGTCCAAGTCCTCTGATATCTGATATTGAGATTGTGGGTAGTTTTGGTGGTGGTCAAAAGATTGGTCGGTGCCTAGTGGAGAATTCTTTTGCGAATTGTCTTGAAGGGAAGATGAGGGATAAAGATTGTAGGGCGATGCAGTCTGGTTGTTTTGGCTATTTTGATTTGGTTGGCGATGCTGGTGCTGCTGGTGCTGTTGGTGCAGGTGATGATGTTGTTCTTGTTGTTGTTGGTCAGAATTTACTTGATGACCTTGCGCCGAATCTCTATTTTTGAAGCCGCCAAACCCAAATATGGACTTAGCAAAGTCGGCCATTAGAAGTTATCAGCTGTTGGATACACAATAGAGCTGGACTATCGCTTTGAAATCGATAGTTTGTTTGCAACGCTAGGTACCAAAATGTTCAGCAGGAGGAAGAACAAAGGATAGTCAGGAAGTGATGCTAATGTGAAGTAGACTAGTTACAATTCACAGGATGCTAGTTGTAATGAATCTGGAAGTGTACTCAAGCTAACTTATCTGAACTGTCAAACTTGTTATGAATGAGTAATTACTTCTCAACAAGATTAAGGAGGGGATAACAAATATAGGATATGAGGTGAGCAACGGGGAAGACGATGGCAAAGAGCTTTGGTAGTTACCGCAATGATAAGCAGGTTCAATGTTCAGGTAGGTAAGATATAGAGTATATCAATTACTTCAGTCTTGCACCCCGGTGAAAATGCTGTTCAACTCTGTCGGAACTGAATTAAGGATAATCTCTGACCCTTTGAGATGATCTCAAACCGTGAGAAAAAGATTAGAAAAAAAAAATATTCGCAGGTGACACTGCAAACGAGATTCCGACAATTGTATGAGAGAAGAATATACACGGAAGCTAAGAACCGAAGGGTACGCGATACAGCAAAGAGGAGGGGCGCAGGGTGTAATCAGACACTACATTGCCCAAAACAATCTTAGAAATACGAGATGACTGTTAGCGTTTATGTCTTTCGTATAGTGGCGAAAATTAAGAAAGAGGGCTTGTTTTCTTTTTTTCTGGAGATTGAATATGGTACTAGCTGCATAGCAGACGCAGTAAAGGCGCACAAACTCACTAGAAATAACGCACAATTAGTCTCCCTACATTTCCACGTCTTGGTCTGTTTCTTATTTTTGTCAGCCTGCGATTCTATTGTTCATGGCTTTTTTAGATCAATATTCCGACACCAAAATAGTTACTAAGAAATATCAATCTACGACACCAAAATACTGAAAGGTACCAGAAGTTCTGGGAATGCTTAGGACCCTGTTCTGCCACAACTCTGCAATGGTCGGCATCATAACTCGATTTTGCAATCTTAATTCTAAATAAATATTAGCTTTAACCTTAAAACTTATCGCTACTGATTAGACCGCCTACCTTGCAACTGATAGGGCACTACACAATCAATCAGAAACCTATATGGAACCTTCTACACTTGTTACCCGGATGTCGCTTCCGAAGCGAAAGTAAATAGTGCCTGAATTTTATTCTAGCCAGAAACAAGTAGCTTAGCTTAACCAAATTAAAGGTATAAAACCTAGCAAATGTATAGTGTCACTTAAACGAAGTGTCCTTGACGGTCGAACAAAAGCATTGGAACTTAAAGACTCTCGCTACAACAAAGATGGTTACAGTTCGGAGTTAACCGTGCTGGTTGTTCCAAATTAGTACATGCTCGTCCAAAAAATATGGTTTGATATGAACCTTTGCTTCGCTAACAAAGCCTGTATGGCATGCAACGGTTATTTTGAGTGAGTTTCCAACTTCCACTACATTTGTCTCTTTGAATGTAAAAGCATTCAATTGGTCGCATGCATTGTAATTGCACTCCTGAACTCTACTACCATGCACCTCATCTTGAGTTCAGGCGACCGCTCATAATCCTTGCATCCTAATCTATTGTAAACACATCCCGAAAAGTTTATGGACCAAAATGGCTGGACTCTCACGTGATAAATGATAAGACTCAGACATTTCCTCACTAATTATTCAATAACTGGCAGAGAGTGCATATCCACGATCGTCGCCTTTTGTGCGCATGGTTTTATTTAGACTATAATAGACGCGAATTGTAACTATACGGGCAATGGCCACACTAGATCTGGTCCGTGTATCTGTAGACAAGAAGTCACCACGTCCTCTTTTGACTCCCATTTTACTTTCGATCTCTAAATTAAATGGATTTTCTTATTACACAGTTTAGTCCTGCATGTAGGGCGCTTTGGTCAAAATTTTCAGAAATCGACAAGGTTAAACACCAGCCAACAGTAACCAGATCAGTACCATAATGAATGCTGCCAAACAGATGTTTACAGGTGTAGCCAGGTTCTCGTGTAATCAGATAGCATCTGCTACCTTGATGAATTTTGCAAGAGGATTCAGCCAAAGCGCTCTTGCGATGCAAGCAACACCAAGAAGCAAGCAAGACAAGTTTTACAAGATACTCAAATACACCAAACCAATAGATACCAACGAATACAAGGCTGGCCAGGAAATACCTAAAGGTTTGAGAATTCCATTAAAAGCCAAGCAATATCCAGATTACGCTTACGAGACCATGTTCTTCAAGAGACAAAATAGAGGTTTATACGGAGGTGTCCAAAGAAAGAGATCGAAAACCTGTTCAGAATCAGGGAACAAGAACCTTAGAGTCCATTTACCAAATATTCAAAAGGCCAAGTTATGGTCTGAAACATTGAACCGTGCTATTCAAACCAAAGTGCTGACCAAAGTATTGAAGACCATTACCAAAGAAGGTGGTTTAGATAATTACTTGACCAAATCCAAACCTGCTAGAGTCAAGACAATTGGCTTGAAAGGTTGGAGATTACGTTATGAGGTTCTCAAGAAGCGTGAGTTTGAAGAATTACCAAAGGTTGTAGATGCCGAATCGGGAGCTCTTCGTCAGGTATACTTTGTTCACAACGGTAAAAGGGTTACCGTAGGTAAGAACAAGCTTTTGCAGGCACTTTACCCATTAGTGGCCAGAGATAGCTACACCCCAATTACATTCACTGAATTCAAGAGAAACCATGGTCTCTTGACAGGTGAAGAACTCATTGACAAATTAGACTACTACAAGTATGATTTTTCGGGGATCGCCGTTTAAACCAAGCAATTGATTTCATTTGAATCATCATACTCCTACCTTCTGCATATATATTATAACCTCTTGGGACCAATGTAAATAAATACACACACTTATCGATACAAAAAAGCAGTCACTGTGCACGTGATATATAATTTGGGCAGGTGCTTGTCCCTGACGAGTGCGACCACGGACAACCCCAATTGTGAATGCCGGGTGCACGTGATTTGACCGCGCGCGGTGCGGCTCGCTGTTCACGCTTTCCTTCATACTATCCATCGTTCCAATGCGGGAAAATTTTTCAGTTGGTTTATATCACATTGTATTCTTTTCAGCTTTTTAGTATCACCAATAGATTATAACATACATAATGGCTAGATCAGGTATGTGGCGAACAATTTATTGAAGATATATTGAGATACCTAATGCATTCGTGCACACCGTAAAGTCCAGAAATGCCGAATATCGTTACAGCCGACGAAGCGATGAAGGAGACTCGAACGATCCATGAAAATGCCCAGAGCACATGAAATTTAGACGTCCACAATTTTCAAAAGTCGGAATGATGAAGTAAAGTAGAAGAGAAGCAAATATGGACATTCAAAATAGTGGTGCCGATAGTGGTTTCAATATAACTTCTCAGTGAACTGTGGGCAATGTACTAACAATTTTTAGGTATTGCTGTTGGATTAAACAAAGGTCACAAGACTGTCGCCAAGGAAGTCGCCCCAAAGATTTCTTACAGAAAGGGTGCTCTCTCCAAGAGAACTTCTTTTGTCAGATCCATCGTCAAGGAAGTCGCTGGTCTTGCCCCATACGAAAGAAGATTGATTGAATTGATCAGAAACGCCGGTGAAAAGAGAGCCAAGAAGTTGGCCAAGAAGAGATTAGGTACTCACAAGAGAGCTTTGAGAAAGGTCGAAGAAATGAACAAGGTCATTGCTGAATCCAGAAGACACTAAACGTTTCATACGTCTACTACTATAGTTTAATGTACATCACCCATATATAATTCCAAATTGTAGTCGTCTAATTGATGTGATACATAATGGTACATTATAGATATACTACTTGTAACTATATTGCAAGTTCGTAAATGAAAAGCATTAAAGTTAATTGCTTACGTAGAGTATTTGTAGGACATATCTTTGTTTTTGTGTAACCACCAGTTCAATCAGAACTAATCTATACCAGAGACAGCTTTTGCATTTTAGTACTTAACTTTACATGGCAGCCAATGCTCAAGAGTATGTTTAGATCCATTCGTTCGACCCCACTTCTCAAAAGATTTGTGTCCAATGCATATGATCAACCTCCCACGCATTTTTCAGATCCGCATATGGTGCCACGCCCTTACCATGATGGGAACTCAATCAATCAAATAAGTACCACCCAAGACAATTCTATGTCACCCCCAACTACTCCGCCCACTAGACACACTTTTTACTCAGATCAAAGCTCTGAACGCAATAACTCAATCAAAGAAATCACCTCTCTCATAGCTGTTTTTGTTCTAGCATATCTTGCCACCGATAATTATGTGAATAGAATAAAGCTCGAATCTCTCAACAAAGAAACTGCGGCAATCACTCAAAGGTCCCTCAAAATTCAACAAACCAATTTCTTGAATGCACGCAAGGAGAGAGACCTTCAGATCATCCAGGAGAGAAGAGCCAATGCTAGGAGAAATTTCAAAATGAGTCTACATATCGCGTTATTGCGCAAACAGTTATCTGATTTGGGGGTCGAACCTATGGATATTGACACTGCCATCAAAGAGTTCGAAGAGAACGTAAGGGCCGATAATTCTCAAAAGAATGTCAGTGGACAAGCCCTATGGTTGGATGATTCTTCACGTACGTATATTTGAATATCCGTCTTGTAATCATTTTACTAACATCTAGCCTTAAAACTATACCTTCCCGATGCTCATGATTACGACAGAAAGGAAAAATAGACCCAAGTATTTACGATATACTCAATGTATAACTTTAGGCTTAATCTAAGATGCTAAATATTTGTCTTGGTGTGGAGGTTACCCGGACATTTTGCCCATCACTATTTAAAGAAGATTTTCTTAGCACCTTTCAGGTTTAGTTTTCTTCTTTATCAATGTCTTTAATTATAGGCGCCCATTAGAGTCACGGATTATGTGATATTTCTTCTACATATAATCTATAACCACTCTGTGGTTTTTTCGTGCTCGGGTAAGCCTTAGATAAACAGTTTTCACCGGCCCTGTTTTGTCGTGTCTTTCTGACATTTAGATTGACTACGCGGTTTTAAACTTACATTTCTGTAATTTATTGTAGTATAAGATTATGCATGTTTTGTCGTTATCAATTCAGCGTCTATCTTGCCCAATTCTCTTTGTTTTAATTTAAGTTGAAGTAGACTGAATTTGGGGCAGCATGTGCTTTTAGCATCCTGACCGTTTTGCTCATAAAACTCCTTGCAACACAAGTATAAATTATCGATTAGCTTGGTGCATTTTGCTTCGTTATATCCATTAGCCTTTAGGCAGTCTTGTATAGCACAAGCGTTAGGCTTGCATGCAGCGTTTTCACACAGTGACATTGGTAGTGGAGGAGAAAAAGAATGATGTTTTATACAATTGCTAAACTTTTTGCTGAGCGCACTTTTATCCCAGATCGATATTAGTAAAAACGTTCGATTACTCTTAGCTTGAAACCCCGAATATTATTTATTAGCTATCTATTGATATTTTTCCTAACTAACTAAGCTCTTATCCAAATCAGTATGATAGTCATCTTCGTCGTACTCGCTCGGTTCGTATATCACGAGTGGAACAAAGTCACTCTTAGCGTGTTCCTCTCTAGTAGACTTGGCTTTTTGAGCATAGAACAAACTACATGCAGAGAACACTGACACTAGAATAGCAATTAACCCCCATCTGGACAAGTGCCATCTCAAACTTTCGATTTCTGAACGCATGGCCGAATTCAACTCTGTAGTGATTTTATGATTAGTCTCCTGAATCTTAAGAATGATCCGTTTCGACAGAAGTGTATTATCAGACTTTTGGTCATTTATGGCGACCTGCGAATCATTCTTCATCTGAATAAACTCGCTATTTAGTTCATCCGATATTATGTGAAAGTCACGTTGAAGGATATTAATTAAACTTATTAACTCGTTAATGTGTTGTTCCCTCGATCTAGTGACGTCGACTCTAAGCTCTTGTTGGGCACTTTCAAACAAATACTTCTCATTCTCTAGCTCATAATGCTGTGAGTATTTGGTGGGAAGCTTGGATAGTTTCGAGTTGAGCTGTACTAATAATAGATCTATTATAGCATTGGCTTGCGAATCAGTGAATCCTGACGTTGTAAGTTGATTGTATATGCTATATGTATCCAAGTATGGGTCCAAATCCCCAAATGCTGTAGTGAGATAATCTTCGGGGTTAGACGTTTCGTTTTCGACTGAATTTGAATCTGGAGTTTCGCTTGTTGTACTATCGCCTTGAGCTTTTTTACCTTCCTCTTTTGTATCTGGATGACTGTCACTTGACGCCTTCTTGTTGACATTAGATTCATCTTTGCGCAAACGAATACCCGAATGAAATCTTCGCACGTAATGAATGCTCAAATGATCGGTACAAGGTAGTCGTCTTAAGGTGTGCGTGGTTGTGTGTAAGGATAGTATATTTGATCTGATTGCATTTCTTAGAACTATTCGTACTTTGCTTAGCATCTTGTTATTCTAATCTAGCAAAATGAATAAAGAGAGATTCGGAGCTAATATGTGATGTCAAGCTTGACCTCGTCAAAAAGGTTGTTAAGTGAAGATCGAGAATAGCAAATTTCGTGTGAGCAATTTCCTATCACTGAGAACCTTAGGCAACGCTACCAAATTGACACCCTCACAAAAGGGAAAGTGTTCGCGATCAATGTTTTTTCTGCGAATGAAAAAGATAAAGGTCATAAAAATATCTCTGATAAATCCTGATTCTGCTCTTCCTCTATATTAAGACCTTCCAAATCGATCAATCTCTCCAAAATGTTGATAGTCTGATTTTTTGCAATTGAGTTTGCGGAATTAGCTGCAACATGTTCAGTAGATTTACTCGATTTATTGCCATTTTCTGTAGAAATATCTGTTGCAAAAAACTGTATTGCTCCAACGAAGAATTCGGTTCCAAAGCTCAGTTTGCTGAAATAAAATACGCTAGATGATAATTCAGTTTCACCCAAGCTCAAATAGCCTGAGATGTTACCTATCTGTCGGCTTTTAGTACCCGGGACCAACACTAGTTGAGAACTCTTCGCAATAGCCTGCAATTGAAGGTCGTAGTCTCTCAATCGTGTATCATGAAAGTATACGTTCAATAATCTGGTCTTGATAGAGGAACTATTATCTCTGCCCCCCTTTTCCTTTTTGACGATCCGTTCATACCCCGTCTTTGACACTTTTAATATGATTGATAACGGTTCCTCTACGTTTACAAGCCGATCGAGCTCAATGGAGATTGCATCTGCAATCAGGTTGAAAATAGCTTCCAGATTTCTTTCGTCTGACCAAAGATATCCCGATTCTTCATATACATTGAGAAACTTTACTTTTGGTATAATAATGCCCCAATGAACAAATCTAGATATATCTGACAACAAACGAACCTTCTCAATACCCGCGTGAACGCTTTTCTGTCTAAAATAATCAGCATTGGCCAAGAGTGCCTTTTCATAGCTCCATTGTGATGTTCTGGTAGGTTGTGGTATTGGAGGTGGATCAGATTCAGAAAATTTCTCACCAGTTAATATAAGTGTGATACTGTCTGGAAACTTTTCAGGTGGTATCCAATCGAGATCTGTTAATGCTAAACCGAATATTAGCTTCGAAAATAGCGTGCTAAAGATCAATCGGGTATTTTGAATGAGTGCTGATATGAAATAAACAGCATCCATCAAGTTCTTGATGAAGGTTTGCGAGTTTTTCAGCGCCTTAACATGCCTGGCGGTAATGTCTATCGACTGGTGTAGAAAGTTATTCCAATAAACACTGGCCATTCCAGGAAAATGAAAATTGTAGGTTAAAACTCTACCAACCATTTCCAAGACACTTCTCTTTAGCTTTGTTTTAAATGAATGTAATGTGGTGTGCTCTTGCGGTTGATCAATCTTGGGCCTCCCATTAGTTTTATGCGACACAACACCACCACTCTTATAAGAATTCGTGTTCCCGTTCACAATAGTCATTAATAAAGTGGTTTGAGTGTTTAATTGTATGGGCAATTTTTTCATTTGACACATCCTCTCAATCGCGAGTAAAATGGCTGCAAAAAATGTGGCACCTAAAAAGGTTTGACCAGATCAATTTCAAGTGTCGATTTTCAGTCGCAAAACGATAAATCATAGAGGTTACTACACTGAATAATTTGACAAGGTAAATTAAGGATCTATATAACTTTTTTTTTTTGAGAACTAAAAGTACAGGTAATTATACAAGAATGAAGCACCATCAAGGTGGAGGCACTGGAATGACATTTGGTTCATATTCTAAATTAATGATTGGTAATATTTTTTTTGATATTTTCGTGATTTTGCGAGTTTTTTTTTGCTTTTCTGTTCGTATCTATTCCATGACAACGTCTTCAATTGCTTCAACAACCAATGCTGGTTCTTCGATCTCGTCGGTAGCACTTTGTTCTTCGTCGGCTTCTTCGGCGACATCAAAAGGGATAGAGACAATGTTATCATTCTTGTTCACGGTTGAGTTTTCGTTTGGGATGATGAGTTCCAATTCGTCTTCATTAATAAATTTGGCTTTTATTTCATCAAACTTGATGAGCTTGTCAAATTGGAAATGCTTTTCAAAACTGATTTCTTGGTTCTTGAACTCTTTAATGAGACTTTGGGCATCTTCTTGGATTTCTTCGGTTTCGGAATCAGACTCGGATTCAGAGTCGGAGGTGGAGTCAGAGTCAGATTCGGATTCAGATTCAGAAGAGCTGGAGCTCTCTGATTCAGAGTCTGAGTTAGATTCATCGGATAAAATGTCACCCCTTTCGACTTTGTCGCTGGTCTCTTGACCCTCGAATCCTGACCATTCAAAAGGCTCGTCAGCATCGTTGGTTTCTTGTTGCTCGTAGTCCTTGTCGTTTTCCTCGTCGTCACTTTCTTCAACAAGAACAGCTTCAGCTGTGACACCGTCTTGATCTTCTGAGTCGGATTCTTCTTCAGAGTCTTCAACATTGTTGAAGTTGAACTTTCCTCTGATGATTAATTCGTTTTGGTTCTTTAAAAAATCAATTTTAAGTTCGTCCTTGACAATGGATGGAAATCTCAAGTTCAATTTGTAAGTGTTTTCATCTAATTCAACTAATTCACAGTCTTTTGAGTTTTCCAAATCCTTGGATAAGTCAATCACTTCAACTTCATCATCAGAATCGTTTGCACGTAATAAACCAATGTCGTTGTAGGCTTCATCTTCGGATGGAACGAGTTCTTCGTCAGTAGAATAATCCTCACTGTCAAAGTCTGGTAAATCAAATTTGTGCTTGTAGATGGTGTAACCTTCGTCAGAGTCGGAATCAGAGTCGGAATCGGAATCTGACTCGTCGTATTCATAGTTTTCTGGGTTACCAGCATCGTACTCTTCTTCATCTGAGGTCCATACAACTTCGATATCAGAGTCGACGTCGAAATATTCTGGTTCGGATCCTAATTCGGAATCTTCATCGGACGAAGTAAGTTCGTCTTCACTAACCAAGTTCTCTTCAAATGCTTGTCTCACGTTTTCAACGACTAATTGATCTCTTAAAGTTTTTGGGTTGGTGGAATATTCAATTTCAGATTCAGAGTCGGGTTCAGAGTCTGATGAACTGGAGGAGTCTGACGTTTCGGATTCGGACTCAGAAACTGACATGTCTGAGTCGGTTTGAGATTCAGATTCGTCACCATATTTTTCACCAGCAATTTGTCTCAAAGCTTCAGCTTGTAATTGGTCGTTTAAGTCGATAATATCTAAGATGTCTTCTGGTTCTCTAGCCTCAACTAATTCAGAATCAGAGTCGAATTCAGATTCAGAGTCAGATTCGGAGCTAGAGTCGGATTCAGATTCAGATTCAGAATCATTTCCATAGTAACGGACTAACTCGTCGTTCAAGTCGTAAACTTGACCTTCGGCTTCCAACATGTCGATGGCGTCATTTTCTAATTCGTCATTCATATCAATAATGTAAACTTGTTCTTCATCTTCACTTGAGCTGTCGTCCGAGTATTGTTCGTTGGCGTTGTTGAGGTCAAATTCATATACTTCTTCATCATCAGATAATTCAGTATCATAGTCAGATGCTTCGACTTGGAAATCGGACTCTTCACTTTCTTCTTCAGCTTCACTATCTGGTTCTTCAACATAGACCATTTTGGATGGTTGTTGATGGTAGTATTTTCTGTATTTGGTATGTTTAGCGGCAGGATTCCTAAAACCACTTCTCCTTTGTGCTGGAGAGATTTGGCTCTTGGAGTTGTATCTTCTTGAATTTTGGTAGGAAGGCATTTTTCTTATTTTCAGTATATGTGATCTATAATTATTATTCCTATTAAATCTATTAAACTTGTCTAAAGAAGATGCTTCGATAATATTTTAAGTGCTAATACGAGGCAATAGTCTTCAAATTATATACTGAAAATTTTCTAGCTGCTCTTCTTCATGTGGGGGCGCTTTGGTCGAGATGAGATGAGCACTGATAGTCATCTGATGTCTATCACGGGATCATAACCGTATAAGAAAAACTAAGAAAGAGGAAGAATTCAATAGAAAAAAAAGGGTGCATGAAAGAACGGCAAGGAACTTCGAAGAGTTTTTACTTGGGCGCATATGCAGGTCCATAACTATGACAACCGTCAAAAAGAACTACTAATTTCGAGTGAAAATTACGACAGGCTCGGGGTTCTATTGGAGACGATATTCAGGTACCTGTCAATATCTTGTCGTTTTTGGAAATAAACGTAATCCATACAGCTTACCCAAGTCGCTAATGTCTACTTTTCGCTAACTATTTTTGGCTCATTTTTCTCAAAATATGTAAAATTTTCATTTAACTCTACAGTGGCGAAATAGAAACGAGAGATTGCTTAACCTAAGAAGTCTAGATGCTTTACCACTATTCACTTTATAGGCTGTTGAGCGATGCCAGATCCCACTCTTCCTGATCTTGAACTATGGCCTGCTTCACGGGTCCTCTACATCCTACCAGTCTA
Organism: Suhomyces pyralidae; assembly: GCA_003706505.3. NCBI lineage: Eukaryota > Fungi > Ascomycota > Pichiomycetes > Serinales > Debaryomycetaceae > Suhomyces > Suhomyces pyralidae. Next base: position 436,170 of record PPLO03000003.1, on the reverse strand, counting down.
CTACACCTTGTATCAGTTGCAACCATATGGTTAGAAGCACGGGGAAATGATTTTTCACTCAGAACATTACCCGGCCATCGCGGCTGAACAGTATAAAAGCGCCCATTTCCCTGGTCTCCCTTACTCTGCTCACTAAATCTCTTTGCCTTTTGGCTTAGATCAAGTGTAGTATCTGTTCTTTTCAGTGTAACAACTGAAACGTCATCACTGATGACTTTTATAATATGTTACCATTATTTTTGGAAAAATCCGTACTGGGGCTTTTGATGGGCTTGCCCACACTCCAGTACAAAGTGTCGTTGCCATTGCACATCCGGCTTCTGACGCATTGCCTTTTAAGTCAAGAGTGTGTGGACATACTCTTCATTTAAAGCTCTTTAATAAAATAATTATATTAGCCAACAATTACCCGTACATTCTCGGTTGTGTACTTGGTGATTAAACAATTGAATTACAAGTTATGTACAGTCCCGCATTCATGTGTAACTTTGATCCATAGTTTAATTATTTCTTAAATTGATAAGCTTGAGCGGAACAATCGTAATATATTTTGGTCTGTAATATAATAGTGTTTAAATCAAATCCGACATATGAATATCATAAATCTGATACAAACGGGCATTTATTGGAATCACGAAATCATTTTTTGTCAAAAATAGAGAATCAACTGCTTAGATAATAACTAATGACTTCTCCCAGCGCTGAGGAGAAGCGTATGTCCACGATCTCCACCAACTCTGCCGCGATAGCGAACCATGATTTGTTTTCAAACCCTCAGTTCCTCACGATCGAAGAATCCTCCAATTCCCAACCCATACGAAACCACGATGACCTAAATCACGAAGATGAAGATGATGATGAAGACACAGCAGAGCCCATATTTTACGTGAGAGATAAAGAAGCTCGTCAAAAGCGAAAAAGGGATCGCCAACACAATTCAGCTAGGAGAAATCGCAAAAAAGATGTTAGCGGTCAAAGCGAAAGCTCCCCCGTAGACCCAGTTGGTCCAAATCAGTATCGGAACTCCATGATTTCTAATGCAAGCTCAACAAGCAAATTGAGAAGAATCTTCAGATCACCCAACAACAATAGCGATATTTCAATAGACCACAGAGATATTCCTCTACACACCTTCACATCAAATGCAGAGGTTTATAGTGAGATGGATCTCGCCGGAAGAAAGAACCTTTTCCTGCTGAATTTTGATACCGACGACGAAGAAGATGCAGAGGAAGCGACCCTTAACTCGATACATTCGTCTATCATCAATAAAATGGCGAATGTTTTCAATGATAACGGCAACGTAATATTGAACAAAGCTGATGGTACTGGGATAGATCTAGGAGAAGGTTATGACGATGACCGTTTCAAGTTTCTTCGTACGTACGAGAAACTTCATAAAGCTCAACAAAAGGATAACCACATCAAAGAGGTGCTCAGTAGTATGAAAAACCAACAAGATATACCTCTTCAAACCATCAAAACCAATGTATCCGACGCAAGCTCTGTCTTTGGGTTATCCCGCTTAGATGATTTCGACAAGTATGTTAAGCAGACCGAATTAAATGATATGATTCACGAAAAGATCTTGGCTCAATACCCAGAAAATGATAATGTTTTGGGGGTGGTGGCCACCACAGATTTAGCGAAGAATTTCTATGCCGACGAGAACAATTTTAACTCAGAGAACGTATCAAAAAAGAGCAAGGTGATGAAGACCAAACCATCTTGGTATACTAAGGATTGGAAGATATTCAACAACTCCTCAAAAGTTTCCGGGACTTCGGTTGGTGATGGCAACGAGTCGCTCAGTACCAAAAACACCAAGAAGTCAGGTGGTGGCATGTTCAAGAGTCCAATGTTTCAAAGAGACTCTAAAAAGAATATCAGTCCCACACTAGTAGATAGTAATGAAATTACCAGCAGCACTTCAACTTCTTCGATGGAGAGATCCAATAAGTTTTTGCAAAGAAAGTTGAAAGTGAGACACTTGCAAATGATATCGTTTGGGGGAACTTTGGGTGTTGGGCTTTTCTTGAATACAGGAAAGGCTCTCACCATCTCAGGGGGATTTGGCACTTTATTAGCCTTCATTATTTGTGGGATAGTCGTTTTAGCAACCATTGTATCATTTTGTGAAATGGTTACCTTCATTTCTGTGGTAGATGGTGTGTCTGGGTTGAGCTCAAGATTCGTCGATGATTCCTTTGGATTTGCAGTGGGGTGGCTATACTGGGCAAGTTTTGCATTCGGATTGGCAGGTGAAGTGGTGGCCAGTGTGATAATGTTGGCGTACTATCCTCAATTGCAAATTCCCCAAAATAAAGGAGCTTCAGTGGGGTTCGTCACCTTATTTCTATTGTGCATTCTTTTGGTCAACTTAATCGATGTTCGAATATTTGGTGAAATTGAATACATTTCAAGTTTGATTAAGCTTGTGGCAGCTTTGGTCATGATTGTGTTGATGATTGTAATGAACACTGGCGGTTTGAGAAAATCGGATCCTTACGTCGGCTTCAAGTATTGGGATCATAGCAAATCGAATTTCGAGCATAATATCATATTCGGCTTATTTAGGCCGACGTTTAACTTGCATGATACTGGGTCCAGCCCTCCAACGCAGGGCCAAGGAGGTGACGAAGGCAGGTTTCTTTCTTTACTTACGGCTATAGTGGTTGTTGCCTACGCATACTCGGGAACCGAAATTGTGTGTATTGCTGCTTGTGAAGCTAAAAATCCTAGAAAGGCTTTGCCTTCTGCAACGAAGAGAGTCTTTTGGAGAATCATCATATTCTATTGCTTGTCGGCCTTTTTGGTCTCATTGAACATTTACGCCGGAGATCCCAGACTCTTACGTTATTTGTCGGGATCAACTGGTATCGACCAGTCTCAATTTTCTACTAACTATGCTATTAGTTATGCCGGTGGAGTCAATTGTGCAGCTGACTCTACGGTGTTCGCCGGCTTCGGAAATGGCGCTCAGAGTCCATGGATTGTGGCTTTGCAGAGTTCCAAATTGTGCACCCTTAGCTCAATAGTGAATGGCTTCTTTGTGTTTTTCGCTGTGAGTTGTGGTAATGCTCAGTTATACGTCAGTTCTAGAACTCTTTATTCGTTGGCATTGCAGAAGAAGGCACCCAAATTCTTAACTTATTGCAGCAGTTCCGGAATTCCATACAATTCTGTTTTGTTTTCGGCAGCATTTGGGTTATTTTCTTATCTCTGTGTTTCTGAGAAGGCTACGGTGGTCTTTCAAAATCTTACCAGTTTGATTGCCTCATCTGGTGTTTTGGTGTGGTTTGCAATGTGCTTATCGTATATTCGGTTTTACTATGGACTCAAGAGGAGACCAGATATTATTAATAGAGACGACAGATCATATCCATACAAATCTCCATTCCAGCCTTACAGTGCATTTATAGGATTAGTTGGGTCCACCGTGATCATATTGGCAATGGGCTTTACTGTGTTCTTGAAAGGGGAGTGGGATACCATGTTTTTCTTCTCAAGTTACGGCACTTTACTTGTTTTCGCCGTACTATATTTCGGCTACAAGTTGGTTAAAGGTGCCAGAATCCCTAGTCTAGATACCTTGGACTTTGATTCAGGAAGAACAGAGTTAGATAGATACATCTGGGATGGAGGAAGAGATTACAATATTAAAAATTTCAAAGACGTCATGCACAAATGGATTTCATTTTTGGCATAGAGGGTGCACTAATGGTTTCAGTTCTTCAAAATTCACCAGTTGAATTATTTTGTACATTTAGAGTATAGGTGTATTAATATTAGTTTTCAAAAGAAAAACCAGTAATTATTGGCGCTGTCGAATATAATTCGAGGTGTAGAGTATGTATAAACCATGCATTTGACGCAACTGTCGTAATTACCTGTTCACATGTGGTACTTAGCATGGATATGGCTTAGGGTCTTCCCATGCGCTGCGCATATTCTGCATATTCTGCATATTCTTACTGATCAATTTACCCGAATCGGGTTAATTATGATTTCTGTGCGATCTCGTCAATTGACGAGCGACGCCTCGGGTGAAAAACTGGAAATTGAGGAGACTGATATCTTGAGATATTACGAGAGGTAGAAAGTTCCAGCTGAACATCTACTCTTTACTTTACGTGTCTGCAATTGGAGTCTGAAAGTATTGATACTTCGACTGGAAATTTAAGAACATTGAAAGAAATCAATCGAAAAGCTTGAATCACCATGGCCTGGGAACCAACTGAAACTTTTCTTCGAGGAAAATTGGTCAAGCCTTTTCTTCCTTTGGACAAACACCCAAATCTTCACAATGAGCACCTCCGTAACCTATACCCTGGTGACGAAATTTGGGTATTTGAAACCAAAGACAACCGTTGGGCTAGAGGTTATGCACTTTCCAAGCCATTTCCAAATGATTTCACCATTACCTCTGTCAACTTAGATGAATTGCCTGGTGTTAATTCTCACATTGTTGTCTTCCCTTGGAAATATTTCCAGACTGTTGCCAAGATTCCTATGACCAAGATCGAAGTCAGTAAAGGATTCAACAATATCTCCAACATGGATGTTGTTCCCTCTTTACTCGATTCCGAAAAGGCTCATAAGCTTGCAACCGAAGGGATCTCAGAATCCAGTTACAAGCCCGCAGTCCCAGTCTTGCCGATGAACAATTTCGAGCAAGGTGAGGATTTGGTTGGAGAGATTAGACACGCGTTGGGCTTACTTACTTCCCATATCTTTGCGTTGTATTCCATCGGTGAATTTCGTCTTTTCAACAAGTTGTCTTCAATTTATTATGATTTGAATGAGACAAGAATCAAGTTGACCCAAGGATTATTGACCATCAATGAAACTCAGGTTGCCAAAGAAACTGCTACGTTTTTACTTAACAAGATTCCAAAGAAATTGGCATCGAGATCTGCAAGATTAAATGCTCAAAACTACGATTTAGATAACCACAATACCGATATTTCTGGTTACAAAGCCATTTTGGCTAGAGAAACTATTTCGGGTGAGCTATTGAAGAACGACAGCATCTCACCTAAGGTTGCCTTAAATCAATCCTTATGTGCTTTGGCGTCCAACTTCCCTATAAATGCCCATCAGCAAATCCATGAATTCTCGTTAGACCCAGCTCCAAACAAGAAGTTGAATCGTGAGCCGCCGTCTCATATTTTGGTTGATTTCAAGTCAGTTTCGGGCTCGTCAGCTTACCAGCCCCCTGGATTTGCTGGTATGATCGCGTACTTGTACATCAGAAATAACCGTAAGAGACTCACTGAAGCTTTTGCCGTTCACACCAATTCGGTCGACGAATTGGTTCATGTTGAAAAGATCAGTGCTGCACTTTTCAGAAATATTCCATCAAGTGAAATTGAAAACTCAAGAGTTTATTTGGTTGCAGTATTGACCGAGGAAATTGACTTGAATTTGAAGCCAGGTGCCAACCACTTACCTCAAGTGAGAAGAGTCAAGAAGGGTGTGGCAGCCGGTGTTACTGATATCACTAGAATCTTTAGCAGAAACCAAGGCTCTTTACAATCGGGAGAATCTCATCAGTTTTCCATCAAGTTATTTGGATCATTTGTGAACAATAAAAAGCCTGCTAAGCTCGGTCAAGATGAAGAAAGTAATGGTGGTAACGGCTACAGTAACCCTGCCAATAACGGTTGGGGCGAGTTAGTTGACAGAATCATTTCTGGCTCTTCTCATGGTGTTGTTGTAAACCCAAGAGCCGAGAAGTTGGTTGTATCAGTTAAGGAATTTAAACACCAATTTAACGGATCAAGCTACAACCCCGTCACCACTTCGGCACCTATTTCTAGAATTAAACCTATTTTCTTTGATCCTTTGGCTGAAAATTACGAACGTATTTATTTAGCAATGGGTAAGGTGTCCTTGTTGAATAGTATCACCAAAGATGATTTGTTGACCTTTGAAGTAAGCACTCCTAACAATGATCTTATCACGTTTGCAAAGGCCTCAAATCAACAGGAAAAGAGATCTTGGCAGTTCGTTAGTGTTCATCCTGACGAAGCTATCGGTGAGATTGTTAAGGTCAACGGAGTTAGTCTCAAGAATCCCGCTAAGAAGTTCCCCAAGGATGACCACATCGTCTTGTCCCTTTATGTGAATGGTGTTTTAGCAGGTGAAGGTAAGCTCCTTTACAAATCCGGAAACCGGTTGGTTGAATTCAACAAAAGAAAGACCCATACTATTGAGATTATTTCTACTACCCACAAGTTGCCCATGGCTCAAGTTGACTTGAGTACTGAGTATGTTGGTAAGATCTACAACAGTGATATTTCCATTGATAATGTCTTCCAATACGAAAGGTTTTTCAGAAATGGCGCAAAGGGTATTGACGAATTGAGCTCATCTTTGGTCTTGTTCTGCAAGTTGGATATCTCTCAGCTTGTTAAGTACTTCCCGGAATTATTGAGTTCATTCTATCATATTATCGACGAAGCTCTCAAATTGCAGAGTTCTCAGGCACAACCTGGCCAGCCTTTAATCAACTCGAGTCTTGAAATCTTACTTGATAACTCCTTTAAATCGGTCGTTCATCTTTTGGATGTAGTCTTTGGAAAACAAGATCAGTATCTTTATCTTATTGATACATTCCTCGAAAGATATACCAACTTGCCCACAATTGGAAACTTCTTTTTGCAAAAGGTTTCTGAGGTTTTCAGCAGAGCTGAATCCAACTGGAATTCGATGTCGAGATCGATGTGCCGAATCGTGTCTTTGGTTGTGAAGTTGGCCGTCAAAGCAGTCAATGTCAGTACCAATGCTGCTTATGAAGCATACCAAAAAGCATTGAACTCTTTGTTCAAGTCGTTCTCCTACTTCATCTCCATTCAATCCAACAGTTTGATCAGCGACCAAGTATTGATCTTGGAGATCCTTGACTATATTTTGACGTTCCCATCGCATAGGGGCCTGTTTCAATTAGTCTCCTTCGTCGTTGACTTTATAGACTCCATTGGTATTAGAGGATTGGGAATTAACGAAGAAAGTTACAACCTTAGAAAGACTTCTGGTTCCGGTGCCCAGAATGCACCAAACGGTGTCAATGCTAAAGATCACAAGATTATTATTAGCAAATTGTTGTTGATTCGTCGTTTGTTTATTTCTGATTTGGTCAAGGATGCTCCATCCAGACAATTGTTGATTGCCAAATCTGTTACTTGGTCCATGGAAGTTTTATTGGGTCCTACCGATATCGACGCTTCAAGATTGGCATGTAGCATTTTGAGTGGTGTGTGCACAATGTTGTGGAAGAATATCTTTATCGAAAAACCCAACTTTGCTGAAGGTTCACAAGAAGAGGTCGAGTACTACGATGAGCTTGATTTGTGCTACTCTATTTCTAAGCTTCTTCCTACCATTTCCAGGACTATCATCAAGTATAACAAGTTCACCAGAGGTAATGACTTTTTCAAGCAAAAACGTACATTCACTCAATTATTCCCAACCGAATATCCATTCAAGGAGTCTTCGATCGATCCAATTGTCAATGACGAAGTATTGGTTGAAATTTTGGTTGAGTTGTCAACTGTTTTCTGCTTCATTGCGAAGATCGGTAAGGAGACTGCTGGAAGTGAAGGTTATACTAAGATCTTGAATCACAAGGTCGGCAGTGGCAATGACTTTTTCAACCCAAAGAAATATTTGGCCGCTAATTTTCAAAATGAAGATCTTATCACTTTAATCTCAGGTATCAAGTTGATGAGACAAGGTAAGTTTTTCCCTGAAGATAAATGGTTATCGTTGTATGCTGTTATAATAGAGGGATGTGTGACTGCCTTGGAATTGGTTCGTCCATTGTTAATTGCTCATTACATACCATTAATTAATGACTCTGAATTGTTTGATAGAGTTCTTTGGGGCAATTATCTCAAGACGTTGTTGAGATTGGGTGTATTGGCACCAGTCTCTATTGAGCATCTCTCCGATGTTCCTAAAGAAGCTTGTTATCAAATCACCGGAACTGTTCGTGACAGAGTTGCTTTCTTGGTCAACGAAGCTTGGGATAGCTTGGCATGGGAAGCAACTCCTGAAGATGTTGTTAGATTCAACTTGAACAAGTTTGGTGGGTACCAAGTCGAGTTCATCAACCATGACTACGGTATTCTTCAAGACCTCATGTTGTTTGCATTGCAAAAGAACCTGGCATGTCAACAAGTTGCTGTTAAGATATTATGGTCAATCATGATATCCGAATACATTTTGAGTGACAATATTGTGGATATCGAAAAGGAATGCTTGATTGGCTTACACGATATTTACTACCGTAATGCTTACAAGCCAAGCTTGGTTGAACAGGATACTTTTATCGAAAGAATGAAGTTGACCATTAGATTGGATCGTGAAGACGAAGCCTACGGAATCATTGCTAACTTCATAGAAAGTGTATCTGGCTTCTTGCTTGTGTTGAATGATTTGAACCAAGTTCCGGTAGGTCCAGAATTCGATGATGATAGAACATTCTACAAGTTAAATATCAACGCTTACTTGAAGAACGCCAACAAACCAGAATTATTCCACTCGTTCATAAACTCGATGTACGAAGAAAACGTCGCCAAGAACGATTTCATTCAAGCTGCTTTGAGTTTGGAATTGTTGGCATCTACCTATACTTGGGACCACAATGTTATCGTTCCAGCAAGTTTCAGACCAAAACTTCCAGAACAGTCGTCGTTTGAAAGAAAGGAGACTCTTTACAAGATGATTGCCAACAACTATATCAAGGGTAACTCTTTGGAGAGAGCCACTGACACCTACAACGAATTATTAGACAGTTACAATAACCACACTTATGATTTGAAGTCGTTTGCTTATGTTCATAACAAACTTGCCAAATTGTACTTGGATTTGGAATCGAGTGATAAATTGAGTCCTTCGTTTTTCAGAGTCTCGTTTATCGGTGCTGGTTTCCCAACTAACATCAGAGGTAAGGAGCAAATTTATGAAGGTTTACCTTTCGAACACATCACTTCTATTCATGAACGTTTATTGAGATTGTACCCTGGTGCAAGAATTATCAGTGACGATAAGAAATTACCAGATAAAATTCAAACAGGTAGATACTTGCATGTCAGCACCGTTGAGCCGGTTAATGAAATTTCTGAAAAGATTTTCAACACCTCTATTGGTGTTAGACAATATGCTAGAAACAAGGATTTGAGACACTTCACCACCATGAAGAAGATTCCTGGCTCAACTTCTGTCTTTGACTTGTGGACCGAAGAAACTACCTATGAGACAATATTGTCATTCCCAACTTTGATGAATAGAAGCGACATTAAATCCACCAAGGTAGTCAAGCTTTCACCATTGGATAATGCTATCAGAACTATCGTCAACAAAAACAACGATTTGATTCAATTGGAAAGTTTCATTAACATGGCTATTAAAGAAAAGACCGACTTTACTTCATTGTTCAATGATTTGTCAAGACAATTGAGTGGTACTGTCGACTCGCCAGTCAATGGAGGTGTTGGCCAATACCGTGCATTCTTTACTGATCCTAAATACGACGGTAACAGTGATTATGCGGATGACATCAGATTATTGAGAAAGGCATTCAATGATTTGACTATGATTTTGAGTCGTTCATTATTGTTACATGGTAAACTAGTCAGTCCAAACTTAAAGGGATCTCACGATGCTTTGGTCGAATTATTTAAGAAGAATTTCGAAGCAGACATCGAGGCATTGAAGATTAATACCGACTTTGATAATACCATCTACAACCATAATATTAGCCAAGCTCAGCAGAGTTTGAGTGAGAAGAGGTCTATGATTAGTGGTATCAGTGGAGCTCCATCAATTACTCATTCCAGACTTACTAGAACAACTAGTAGAGGATCTAGTGCTTCTAGTGGCTCTGGATTATCAGGCGTCAGCTCCAGCAAAAGTACTGTGGACAGCTTCAACTTTGGTAAGCAGAAGAGAACTGCATTGAATTGGAGAAGTTTGGTCAACAGAGACCAACAATCTACTTGAACAGATAAACATATATAAACTTTTATAGTTGGTATTGTATGAGAAGATTCGCACCCATACGCACACTAGTTGCAAATGGTAGTTACAAGTATGATTACCTAAACACATAGTGTCATTTTTCTCTGATTACCTAAGCGCACAAAATTTTCCCAATCGACTCAAAAATTAATCGAATCGAAATTTGAAGACGAACTAGTTCAATCCAATTAGATAAGAATTATTTAAGATGTTCAAGTTTGCTTTACGTGCTACACGCCTCCCAGTCTCCAGAATCCCATTGGCCTCCAGCTTTGTGAAGCCAGTTCGTTTCTACGCTGCTCCTCCAATTACCAAGGAAGAAGTTGCCACCCGTGCTTTCGAAGCTTTAAAGACTGTTGCTGCATTACAAGAATCCAAACTCTCCTTGGAAGCTTCTTTCCAAAAGGACTTAGGTTTAGACTCTTTGGACACCGTTGAAGCTTTGGTCGCTTTGGAAGAAGAATTTGACTTGGAAATCCCTGACAAGATCTCTGATGAAATCAAGACCGTCGGTGAAGCTATCGACTACATTTACGAAGAAGAACAAAAATTATAAGTAATTGATAGAATCGGAAATCGAAAAATTAACGGAGAATGAATTAAAAACGAACTACTGATTGGTGCCCAGATATGATATAGTTTGATTGTCTATTATTGTACCGATTCGAGTTTAATAAAGTCATTCCCTACTCGCAAGGCACAATCAACTATTGTATATAATAACTATGAACTGGTTTGAATACACTAAACCACTTTGACACTCTGTAGATGAATGTATTGGTAATGGGTTTGGAAAGACGTCATTGGTCAACCACACAATCACGTGCAATAGCCCGTGATTAGTGATACACAGCTTAGATCATAATGAGTAATAAAAGCAACTAGCGAAGCAACATCAAAGATCAAGTAATTGATAATGACTAGAGACGTCGAAAACAGCGGTATAGGAAGTGGAGACCTTCCAAAGTCGATCGGTGAAACCGTGGCTCAAGATGAACCGTTTTCTGGCTCCGAGGACGATGAAGAAGATGTAGAAGATGAAGTAAATAACGATGAGCCACTTCCTGTAGAATATCCGGGGACAGTTCTTCCAGATAATAACGTACAAGAAATTGAAGCCGATCATGACTTGGCAAAAGGATACGAATCTGATACCGACTATATAGACCTAATCCATTTGAAGATTGGGTCATTGGAAGACTTGAACCTAGCAAGATTCAAGAAATTAGAGGCATTGTGTTTAAGACAAAATCTCATTACGCTGATGACTGAAGTTAAGCATTTGCCCGGAGAAACATTGGAAGAACTCGACTTTTACGATAACAGAATCAACCACATATCGAGTAATATCAAGCACTTGACCAAATTGAAGAATTTGGATTTGTCATTTAATAAGATCAAGAACATCAAGAACATCGAGACTTTGACGGAGTTGGAGAATTTATATTTTGTTCAGAATAGTATTAAAGAGATCAAGAACCTCGAGACTTTGACTAAGCTCAAAAACTTGGAGTTGGGAGGAAACAAAATTGAAGTCATCAGCGAAACTTTGAATGTTTTAACGAACTTGCAACAATTATGGTTGGGTAAAAATAGAATTGAAAAGTTACAAAACATGGGTAATTTGGTGAACCTCAGAGTACTATCAATCCAGTCTAACAGAATTACCAAAATCGAAGGGTTAGAAAATTTGGTCAACCTTGAAGAATTATACTTATCGCATAATGGAATTGAGAAGATAGAGAATTTGGACAATAATACCAATTTGAAGGTCTTGGATGTGACATCCAACAAATTCACCAAATTGGAAAACTTATCTCATTTAACCAAACTCACTGATTTCTGGTGTTCATACAATAAAGTCTCAACGTTTGAAGAAATTGGCGAGCAGTTGGGCAAATTGCCGGAGCTTGACACTGTATACTTTGAAGGAAACCCTGTGCAATTTCAAAACCCTACTGCTTACAGAAGAAAATTGAAGTTATACTTGGGGCCAAGCTTAGCTAAGATCGATGCCACTTATATACAGAGTACATAAAAGATATATCAAATAAGCTTAACATTAGTTTCTGAATTATTTTACATTGTAATTTGGCTGCGAAAAATTTTGTGGTGCACAAATAACTACACCACAGAGATCATGAGAGGGAAGTTTGGGTCGATAGGACAACATCTAGTAAGTAACACAAATGGGTATAGGTGGCAACTACTAATAACGGTCCATTCATTTAGAAAGTTGGAAATATTCCACAGACAATTTTGTCCATCTTTTTACCCCAAGCTCCAACAGCGACACCGTCCGCAGCGTGAAAGAACCAGCACTGCATCCGATCTCAGAAGCACTTTCGCCCGCACAAGAAGTGTTGTTTGAAGAAGTCCCACCGTTGTTTAGTGCAAGTACGGACATTACTGAACTTCGAGATAAGCCTTCCCCGTATGAGAGAGAGGTAGAAATACCTGAGTCAAAAGAAGAAAGCCGGGAGGATTTCTGCGAAATCGACAATAAACTGAAGCGATCAATTCTTAATAGCTATAGAGAGAAAGAAAGAAAGAAACGCGAACAGGATCGGGAAAGAAGGCCTAACTGCACTTACTACGTTAAGAACTTGCCATATCCAGAACTCTACTTCGAGCAGCCTAGAAGTAAAACCGTGATCAGAACCATTCCTAATTCTGATACATGCTTCAAGTACAACTATCAACAAGGCGCAACTGATTAATATACATTAAAAGTTATTATATTTACGAAAAACTATGCAAAATTGCCCGTGCATTCATATCCTACAAATATAGATCTTTATTCGTTAATCTTCAAGGTTGTTATCTTCGGTCTTGTAGTTATCCAAAACAATTCTGTAGATAAATGATGGAGAGAAACCACCAATATTGGTGATATAGATGTCAATATGCTCAGGAGGAATATAGTCATCCAAGGGATTAGTAATGACATCGACGTTCTCAATTAACTTGAAGTCGTCGTAGTTCAAGACCTTTCCGGAATTTCCAACATCAATCAAGTCATCTCTATTGAAAGGATATAATGGCGAAAGTTTGTACAAACCTGCAACGGCAAACACTGGGGTCTTGTGTTCCTTGGCACATTCAACTACATTTGCGGTTCCCGAAATGGTCATGCTGCCTCCGTTGGCGAAGACTGCACTGGAACCAATGATGACTTTACCGACTCTTGACATCACAGCATATGTGGTGCTGTCGGGTATCAAGATGGTTTCAATTTTGTGATCAACCAAAGCTTTGACAAAGTTTTGAGCCTCTTTGATATCATTAGGGTAACTTTCAGTTACCAATACAGTAAACTTTCTTTTTGATCTGGCTTTTATCAAGAATTTTAGCACGGTGGACGAAGTTGGGGTTGGGGTCAACAAGATTTCATTGTCGTGAATCAAATCGACCGACATTGTTTCAAGACCATCGTCGACATTAGATATTTCATCAACTAAATCTCGAATACCTTGGATGATGATGGATCTTAAGTCGCTGCTCTGCTTCTTCAGCTGATTGTGTAATTCTTTGTGACTGCTGTTGTTGTTCGTCGATAATAAACTGAACATCGAAGACATCATCGGGGTATTGTTGGCATTAGGTTCACATTCGGTGCTAACCGATTCGATTTCGTCTCTTATCAACGCCAAAACTCTTCTAACTATATTTCCAGTCATAAATTCTCTTGGTTGGGCCTTTTCAATGATCACGCCAACCTTTTTGATAATATCAATCAAGTCATACGGATTAGTCCATCTGACCGCTGAGATGACTTTCATGAGAACTTGCGTAATTGCTAGCGCAACATTTCTGTCACCTTCTATCTGGTGGCGCTTCAAACTTGAAACCACAGGATCTATCAAGCTCAATACCTCTGGAGCAAGTGTAGTCATCGTACAACCAGGCTTATTGTCCTTCTATCTTTAAATTGAAAAGTACTAAGATTTTTTTGATCTTGTACCAAATAATTTTGAAGAAATCACGTGCCTCTATATCCAGTCATTTTGTTGTATTGAATGAATCTTTTCGAGTAAACATCCCAGCCATGTCAAACTTCAATGAGACGCTTGGTGAATGTATATCCTCGCTTTATGATTACTCGGAGAATTGCAAAGTTTCCATCGAATTGATACAAAAATTGGCCCACCAATTGAAATTGGAAACGTTTATTGACAAACTTGGGTATACTGTGAATAATGCGGGAAAGAGTTTGGAGGACAATCAGAAGACAGAAAGACTCAGTATAGCAGGGTCCTCCATATTGATAGATATTGACTTTGTTCTGGATGACAAAATTGTGGGTGTTTCTTTATCGTCCGGTGTTAGTGAAGATTACGGAAATACCACCTCGGGTGAATCGTACATACTGGAGATAAGACAAGCAGATAATGGGACAACTCTTGTCGAACTAGATCTACTGAAAAACCCCTTTCAATTTTTGGGATCAAAAAATGAAGACAAGCCTAAGGCCGACATCATTTTATTGCAAAACTTGACCGCTGAGACCTTGAATAAGTTCCCATCGAACTTAAGATACTTGGCAAACATTGATAAGTTATCATCATCAAGTATGAATTTATTTTCAATGACAGAACTGATAGCACTATTATTGTATGCTATAAGTGAATTGGAAGGGGTGAAATCTGATAATTTTCAAGCTGACGACGACTCAAACTGGTTGGTTACAGAAGGGTATACTAGTTCTGTTGGTAGAATCGTGCTAAACGATGTAAAACATTCACAGCTTGGCTTGTTTCTGATATTCTGGAGGGATAATAGGTACATCAATTACGGGTATCAAAGGGACGCGGGAATTAATGATAACTTACTAGTTGGAAATGAATATAAAGCGCTCTTGAGCATTGAAGTGTCAGATAAAGAGGCTTCCCAGATCAACTATTTTTCTGATCTCAAACAAAGTGAATGGAATTTACTTTCATCAGAGTCTGGCCTGGGGAAATATGTCCTCAAAGCCAACGATCCAAGCATGTTATTAGCGCAAACCAACGCATCTTCGAGTAATTCTACAGTTATCTCACAAGCACCATTTTCTTCTGGCTCACTCCCCAGCAGCTGGTCAATATACCTCAATACCAGCCACCCTATATACGTACCCAAATATTTCATCGAGTACTTGGGTCTAACGAATCATAAATTGATCCATAAATTGAAGGTCGATCAGACATTGGAGAAATTATTTGAATCTTTGAACAAAGGATCTAGCATAGACCAAAAAATATTTTTTAACACCGGCGACGTTAATTTGAAAGTAAGTACCGAAATCCTGGGCCCGAAATTTGTTCCAGTGGACAGCATAGCAATCAACAAGTTGGTTGAGATTCATACGCTTATTCCTGTTTTTAGGAATTTCTTGTTCTTGTCGAATGTCTTGAGAACTCTAGCAAATGGGGAGATCGTATCAGCTAAGGCACCTGCACGCTCTAGAAGAGGTTCTAAAGTCGGCGGGGTTGCAGCCGTAACTGCAAATGGCGGGCAAGAAGCTGAAAAGGAATTGAACGAAGAAACTAGAAAGAAGCTCAAGAATTCACTCAAATTATCCTGCGATGTGACCGACGAAGAATTGTTAGGATTGAATGCAGTGAATGAAACCGCTTCGTTTTCTACAATACAACCTCAGAAACCTCATGAGATAGATCTCGACACTTTTTTGAGTAATGATGACGAAAAAGACAATGAAGGTGATGAAATAATGTCGGGCGAGAAAGAGTCGATATTTAACGAACCATTTTTAAATGTGGACTTTCAACATATAGACTTGAACTCCAAGAATTACGATTTGATTCTTAGAGTCGAAGGACGGATAAACACCGAAGAACTTTCGACAAGATTGGTGATTTCTAATGGTGTGGCGAAAGAATATGCCAAAGAACAGGAAGGTGAGGACGTGGAGGTAGATGGCAGTGCCAAAATAGCCAAGCTTGTTAAGGTCTTGAACTTGACAGAAGATTTGGTTAAGGCATTTCGTGTGATTTATGATTGAAAGAGAAAAAGACGACTTCGAATAGATTTGCATCAATTAGTTATAAATATTTACAATAGAAGAACTAACAATACAAAATAAAAAGTAAATGAGATCAAATTTTTACAAATTTTATCAAATAGTAGACTGTTTACAATTTGACTCCAATATGAATGGCAGCAACACCCATGGTCAAATTCTCATACCCCTTTTCTGGAACGTAAAAGCCTGCTTGTTCGATCATTCCCTTGAATTCTTCTTGCTTCGGAAATTTTCTGATACTTTCAACCAAGTACTGATACGAGTCTCTGTCATTTGCAATTAATTGACCCATCAAAGGCAATAACGAGAATGAATAAGCTTGGTAAATATAGTCAATTGGGACACTGTCAACTTGAGAAAATTCAAGACATGCGAAAATTCCACCTGGTCTTAAAACTCTGTAAGCAGTATCTAAACCTGCTTGGATGTTAGTGAAGTTTCTTATACCGAAGGCAATGGTGTAGACATCTTTTGAGTTGTCTTCTATCTGATCCATAGTTTCACCATTTTGCACCAAGAATTTGACTCTGTCAGATCCATCGTTCCATTTGGTGCTTTGAAATCTTATTTCACCTTCTCTCAACATATCAGCGTTAATATCGGCAATTGTCATGCTTGATTGCCTATCATTGAATCTCTTTTCAGCATGATCCAATAAACCGAAAGCGATATCACCGGTACCACCAGCAACATCTAAAAAGTCCAATGGACGATTAGAGCCTGGTCTCATACCGGCATCCAAACGATTTATAAAGTGACTCTTCCATAAACGATGGATACCCATAGACATAACGTCATTCATGATATCATAGTTCGAGGCGACGGAGGAGAATACTCCTCCTACCATCTTTTCTTTGTCTTCTTTGTTGATGGTCTTGTAGCCAAAATGAGTGGTGCCATCATCTGGGGAGTTTTGGGAGCTATAGCTTCTAACTCCCGAAATACGTCCTAATTGCTTGAGAACTGGGGTCAAGCGAACACTTAAGCTTCCATTACGTATAATATTTGAAGCCATTATATATGAACGCTTGCTAAAAATTGATAGGCTTCAGCTGCTCTTTTTTGGCGCGACGGATTTCAGCTATTTGAAAATGCACGACCCTAAAACCCCAAAAGTAGCGTATAGAATCCCTCAACGGAAGACGAAGCTACAGTGCAGTTTGTAGTTACAAATGGTACGAATATTAAAACTGTTTGTATTATATACTTGATATTTGTCTATATTTTTAAGCTTGGACAATTCTAACGGTGTTAGAATGACCAGAACCTCTGGTCCATCCTTGGACAGTGACAATAGAGTCACCCTTGTTGATGATACCCAAGTCAATGGCTTCGGAAACAGCCCATCTTAATCTGTTTTCGACATCTTCTTGCCAGTTTTCAACCTTTGGCTTAGTGTAGATGAATGGATACACACCTCTGTACAAGTGACAGTATCTGGCGGATCTTTCGTTTCTGGTAACCATCATGATTGGAACATTTGGCTTGTACTTGGAAACTAATCTGGCAGATAAACCAGAAGTAGACAAGACAACAATGGCCTTGGCATTTTGTTCGTAAGAAGCAGAGACAGCAGCAATGGCACAGGTTTCACTGGTTGGGGTTGGTCTGGCGGCCAAAGATCTGATTTCGTTGTATAATTGGGTGTAAGCAATGGCTTTTTCGGCAATGATGGCGGTGTTGTGCATCATGGAGACAGCTTCGAATGGGTAGTTACCCTTGGCAGTTTCACCAGACAACATAACACAGTCAGCACCATCCAAGATAGCGTTACCAACATCGGTAACTTCGGCTCTGGTTGGTCTTGGGTTGTAAGTCATGGATTCCAACATTTGGGTAGCACAGATAACTGGCTTGGCGGCCAAGTTACACTTGGCAATTAATTGTTTTTGGACAACAAACACTTGAGGAGCTGGAATTTCTATACCCAAGTCACCTCTTGCAACCATAACACCGTCGGTTTCCTTCAAAATGTCATCAAAGTTGTTAACACCTTGTTGGTTTTCGATCTTGGAAATGATTTGAATGTCCTTACCTTCTTCACCAAGAAGCTTTCTGATTTCCTTGATGTCGTCACCGGATCTGATGAAAGAGGCAAAGATCATGTGGACACCGTTCTTGATACCAAATCTGATATCGTTCTTGTCTTTTTCGGACAAAGCTGGCAAGTCAACATCGGTACCTGGCAAGTTGACACCCTTGTGAGAACAGATCTTACCGGCATTGACAGATCTGACCTTCATGGTGTGGTCGTCAGTAATTTCGAGAACTTCGAAAGATAACACACCGTCATCGATATAGATGATTCTACCAACTTCAATAACCTTGGTGATGTTCTTGTAGTCAATGAACATAATTTTGTCATCACACTTCTTTGAGTAAGCGTCATCAGTGCTGAAAATCATCTCGTGGCCAGCTGGAATTGGGAAATCACCTTCATCGACAGTGGTACCAGTACGGATTTCTGGACCCTTGGTATCCAAGGCAATAGCTAATGGACGACCCTTATACACTTCCTCGGACTTCTTGGCGTTGTCAATCACAGATTGATGGTACTCGTAAGAACCATGGGAGAAGTTCATTCTGACAATATTCAAACCGGCCTTTCTCAATTTGACCAAGATTTCAACATTGTTGGTTTTTGGACCAATGGTACCGATAATAGAGGAACGACGTAAGACCTTGTCTGGGGTTTCGGAGGTGTCCAACTTGGTCAACCAAGATAATGCAGCGTTAGACATATTGTATTGTTAATTTGGTAACTATCTAATTACTAGCCAGTAGTTAATAAAAGTAGTTCAATTACTGAGGCCAGAAAAAATACATTCGTTGTTAGCAAAGATGATGCTCGCTTTTTATAATAACGCGCCCATCGCCCCGACTCAATTCAGGTTGTGTGGACTGAAAAATTTGTTCGGAGTGAAGGTGCCCGCAGTGTACGAATGGAACGTGTACACAAATCCCGAGGGGATGCGATAATCAAGGTGAGCATGTAGGCGTAATTGCGGCTAAACATGAACATCCGGCTATTCCATATACACTTTAGGAAGCAAAAAGGTCATCTGAGCCTTATGCCACTGCTGCTATGATAAAATTCAATCGGAATCAGGGTCCGATTTCTTGGGTTGACTCAAGCAATGATTAACGGGGCCTGTAATAGTTTTTTTTTTTTTTTGGTACCACGCCTGATAATCATTTATCGTATGAGGATCGGACCGATATCACTAACTAATTTTAGAACTAACAGATCCATAGCAATATGGGGAACTGTTGTTATTCAGGCAATCTTGTTTGCATATCCGGACCGTACATTTGCTCTGTTGCGTAGATGATACAGTTGTGATTGCTGTATGTCGGAAGTTGTTTGGCATCCCTTCGGTTCGGGATCGGACTTTTCCAGAGCGAAAAGAGGGGAATTATTTAGTGCAGCGGGCCTCACCCCCAACAGGCAAAAAGTTTCAACCGGAGCGACTCACGTGAGCGATCACTGACAAAATTGAATATTGTGTGCGTAGCTAACCTGCTAAATGTGACAAACTGTATTGTGGTCACATATAAGTATCGATTGGCTCGGATGAGTTTAAAGCATGGCAGAGAATGGTGCTCCCCATAGTAATAGGTATAGGCGCCACGGTTGCTGCATTAACAGCCAAAGCCACCATACAAACTTTCAAGAAGTATGCCCATTTGACACCCCAGATGGTGGCAACGCTTAACAATATACAGCTAGTGGATCCAAATGCAACATCAGATGAGTTTGCACGAGATAAACATTTGATAAATGACCCGTTGTTTCGCCACCACAAGTTCCTTGTGAATAGATATCCCAGGAAAGGATTTGGTGATCCTATGACTGAGCAGGAGGCATTGCTTGTGCTTGGAATAGAAGGCTCAGATATTGTTGAGTTCAACAAAGCAATGCTTCGTAAAAGGTATAGACAATTAATGGTGCTAAATCATCCGGACAAGCACGGTAGTCAATACTTATCACAACGCATTAATCAAGCCAAAGACGTGCTTGAAAATAGCTACATGTTCAAAAACGATAAGTCAGGCTGACGGTTTTATTTATTTATTATAGACATATCATATATCATGGCATTTCACGACTAACTTAAAATCGATTTAAATTCAACTAGTGCTTGGTGCTGATCCATTTTCTAGTTTCTCTTTTTCTGCCATTCTATCAACCAACTCCTGGATCTTAACTGCATTCATAGAATCATCGATTTTTATACCATTTCCATTCGATTCTTCTTTAGGTGTTGTTTTAGCTTGTTCTTTGCCTCCCTCGAAATTCTGTCTAACTCTCAAGTAGTGTTCCAACTCTTCAGCACTAACAGAAGGACTTAATGCTTCTTGAGCCTTGATGAAATCTTCCATTTTGACCAACACAGCAGTATCTTCTTCGGTGGCAGCGTTGTCAAACCACCATCTAGTCGACACTTCCTGTTTACTTTGTTTGACCAAGTCCATGTTATACTGCTTAATTTTGGTATCAACCTCGCTGGCAACTCTAGTCATTGCATTTAACATCGAGTCAGAACATAAGGCATAGAAGTCTGCACCTGTAAAGGTGAACGAACATTTTTCAGCGATCTTCGTTAAATCGACATCATCATGCAACTTGAATTTCCGAGTCAATGCTTCCAAGATTTTGGTTTGTTTCTCATTGGTGTCTGAGATACCTAAGTATAACATCTTGTCGAATCTTCCAGGTCTGAGCAAGGCTTCATCCAATAAATCAGGTCTATTGGTTGCACCAACTACGAAAACACCGTCACCCCCGTTTTCGCCTCCTCCGCTCATACCATCAAGCTCGGCTAATAATTGGGAGACAATTCTATCCATAACACCACCAGAGTCACCCTGGTTACCTCTCTTTGGAGCTACAGAGTCTAATTCATCGAAGAAAATGACACATGGCTTTGCGTCTCTGGCTCTTTGAAAAACTCTTCTGACATTAGCTTCGGACTCACCAATATACATGTTTAATAACTCGGGTCCTTTGACACTAAAGAAATTCAATGAGAAATTGGTAGCAATAGCTTTTGCCAATAACGTTTTACCAGTTCCGGGTGGGCCATAAAACAAAATACCACTTCTCTTTTTAAGTCCATTACTGAACAATTCAGGATGTTTTAATGGCATATCGATAGTATCTAAGATTTCGTCTTTGACGAGATCTAAACCCCCAATATCTTCCCACTTGACATTTGGAATTCTCGGGGCCCCAATTGAGTCACTAAATTGGTTTCTGGCTTCGTTTATAGCGGCTGCAAAATCCTCGGGTATCCAATTAAGCAATCCTCCATTACCGATACGAACAAGCTTGTTTAAAGGAAGATTCGTATTCATTGCTAACTTGATTAGTCTTTTAATAGCCAATGTTTTGGACTTTTTGATGATGGAGGTCAAATCCCTAGGTGTCAAACCAGCTGACTGCAAAGCTAAATTCTTATAATTTATATCCTTTCTCAATACAAATGTATTCGATGTAATGTTGAAATTGCCTTTAAACGAATCATTAACCTCCATTGAGTTGGAAGATGCCTTTGCTTTCTTGTATATATTTGGTAACAAGGTAGCCTCCTCTTTTTTGGTCTCATTTTTGATTAAAAACTTGAAAATTTCAAGTCTTTCTGCTTCATTAGGCACATTAAATGTGATGTTAAATTTGATAATCAGTTTAATATTGTCATTCACCTTATCAAAGTCGTTGGAGCTCAATATAATCATCAAGTTTGGATACTTTACTAGATAGTCTTTTAATGTTTGGACAATTTTTATCGACAATGACGTGTAAACATTGGAGTTCTGATCATTTGAATCGATTTGGGGACATAAACTCTCAATGTGTTTGAGATATATCACATGAAATGAGTCGTTAGTTGTGCATTCTCCAGATGGTGAGGATGCCGATATAAGCTTATCGATTTTACCCACAAGTAAACCAATAGTCTTTAACTCTTGACCAGGATTAATCAAATCAAAACAGTTCAAATCAATTAAATTCAATCCTAACTCCACGGATAAGTTACGAACCAAAGATGTCTTTCCGATACCTCTACTTAAAGATTGTAAAACTACCGTTGTCTTTAAACTTAAAGGAGAATTCAAACAAGTCTGAATGATTTTTTTCAATTCCTTAGCATACTTGAAACTTCCATTATCATTGGTAATTTGTTCGTTGAAATTGAAGGTGGGTGGTAACTTCAAATAATGATGCCATTGACTAAACTCATTTTTTGGTAATCTTACAAATTCAACACCTGAAGAAACCAATAATGTCTTTGCTGGGTCAATGATGAATTGATCAGTTCCGATAGTATTGTTGCCTTTGATATCGACAATCTTAAACCAAGCAACGGAATCTGGGTCTCCTGTTGGTATGACATCAAAAGGCTCGCTATTGTTGCTTTCATTAGTGCCTTCGCCATTCTCTTCTTCACCATTATCAAACATGGTTTTAGCTAGAACTGAGTCGATAACCACCGGAAAGTAGTCACCTTTCTGCACACACTTGAGATTATTGCTCAAACTAGATTTCAAGCTTGCAAAGAAACTTCTTTGGAAAGTCTTATCCATAGTGATCTGAGATGAAATCCGAGAAATTATGGCAGAGTCTGCTATAGGGATATAATTGGACAACTTTGCTCGTTTTTGACTCTCAGTGCCTTCGAAAGCTATAGGTTCAAACCCTACTTTTGATTCGTCGTTCAAATCCAAATTGATAATCAATATTGGCGATAAATACACATTGCCACTTTTGAAGTTCTTATTTGGTTCAGCAATGGTAAAAACTCGAACAATTACCCGTTTGTCCCCGACAGAAAGTTTTACCAAATCACCATTGAATATTGGAAATCCCACCTTGATGAAATCGCTCGAACTTAAAAAGACAAAGAGCTCGGAATCGTCAATGGACCACTCGCTTGGCATTCCTTCAATTAGTATTGGCTCTGTTAGCGGTTTAACTTTAAAGCTTGGGCTTGTGGTATTGACAACTGCTGATGTTTTGAAAGTACCGAATTGTAAGCTTGAACTTAAATACGCTGAGATATCAAGATCATCATTATAGTCATGAATATCGTCATCGTCACTGTCTTCTTCCAGATCAAATTCAATAACACTTTCGTCTTCAATTGACTGAACCTGATCAGACTCTTGAAGATAAGCCTTATCTTTAATCAAAATAATCTTTGTTTCAGAAGTCACTGAACCTTGGGAAATTGGCTCACAAAGTCTTACCTGACCATTAATTAGTCTAATGTGGTCATTTTCATTGACAATTCCTGAGCTGTGACTCAAAAACTGATTCAAAAACTGGTTTCTGATTGAATCCTGAGGTTTTTCACTCAATACTCTATATATTTCGCCGGGGACCGTGACATAAATTTTGCTAAGTTCTGGCACGTCATTGATTGATATCGATTGGATTATGGCGGAATTTATGGTCAATTGATCGTCAGTGAACTGACGGGTCATGTTGGTGTTGTTGATGAATTTGATCAGATTTAGCTGATGTTCAAAGTCAATGGAGGTGAGCTTGTATATTCTAAATGCCCTGAAATACTCAGGGGAGCCGAGTAATTTGATCAAGACAAACTTCGACTCATAGTTATTCAGGTTGGGGAAAAGCTTATTAAACAAGTCGATGGAAATTTCAATCGCATCGTTCTTGGAAGTCAAATTGGGATCATTTATGAACGTAACATTGGCAATGGTAGTTATTGATTTTGGTTCCGCAACCTGTGTATCAGCGACAGATGGCATCATGAATATGCTATATAAACCGATTCAGAGAAATGAATCGTAATATATAGGTATGTCCAACTTTTTTAATGGCCACCCAGCTAGAAGTATGCCGGGGAATTTCCTCGGTACTTTCTGTGGGGTCGACAATAATTGAATCACGTGTGACTATAGCGATGCTTCCCCGAAGTATAATTATCAGGCAAATTACGTCCGGAGGTGGTGGAAGTGGCTACTTCCCTCAGTGTCGTCTTATGTGGAAACATTCGATAATATTAGTGAAATACTGGTTAAAGCATCAGGCTGATAGGCGCAGCACTGGTCTGTAATGCTATGATGATCAATTGTTGCAAAATGGAGCGCTTGGGAATTCGTGCAGTAGAACAGCTATTTACATGAATAGAGTGGACAAGCTAACTACTTTACTTGTGGCGAGCGCCAAGTGAGATCCTTGAAAATGAATGATCCTAAACGTGCTTGAACTTCCCCTTCACAATACGTGGAGCGTACATCGTTATCTGGCGACTGCACTTAGCATTAACGCGGGCTCCACTGGCGGCAGCAGCACATTTTTCAACAACTCAGAAAGGGAGGTTACCCGGCTTTGCTTTGTTACAAAAGATGGGAGCACCTAAAATTTGAGGCCATCTTCGATCAATAATTAAGAATAAGGAATGGTAAACTAGAAGGTAAGTGGATATTACACGAGGTGCTTCAACTATAGTGATGATAATTTTTTCCTTTTTACCAATTTAAGAGCTTTCTTGGGAGTTTTCACCGTTTTGGTGGAGCATAGCTTCTATTGCAATGATCTGGTATTTTGTCATAGTTACACTGAATGTGGTTGAACATTGTACTCTAATACTTTAGTGAATGTAATACTAACATTAGAAGAAAAGAACATAAATAGATAACTTCTCAATAAAAGAACCACTCGAGAACGCTACGTATGATTGTAACAAATGTATATTCTACTTTATATAAGTAATCGTCTAGACAGTGTTTTAGTCTTGCACCGTATTATGAGACGTTTTTATTACGCATGTTCTATGTATTGTTGATTTTCAAATACAGATCCAATGCTTGCAGAAGTTGAAGGACGTAACTTTAACATATTAATGTGAAATTCATATTATACAAACTATTTATGAGAATAATAAGTTTTAAATCATTCACAAATTTAAGCTTCGTCTTCATCAACGACAACAGTGTGCAAACCCTTGGTGGTTGGGACGGTGACTGGTTCAACAAAAGCAAACAACTTTTCCTTGGCGTTTTCTTCGTCGTTTCTCTTTCTGGAGATTCTCAATCTCAATCTGTATTGAACACCTTGGACACCTCTAGACCATAATTGAACGTTCAATTTTGGGTCTAATCTGACATCGGTGGTACCCATGTGCAAAGTGGCAAACTTCTTGATCTCCTTGACAGCCTTTGGAGCTCTCTTCTTGAAGTGAACACCGTGCAACTATATTGTTAGTAAGTACTCTTGACAAATTTCAGAATTCCAAAGTTATAGTAATTGATGACTCTCGACTTGGTTCCTTTCAATGTTTTCGTAATGAACTAATTGAAATATTCCGGTTTTTATGAAATACATCATCCACGTAAAGATTAACTTTCGATGGTCCCACAGTCATAGGAGTCAATAGGTCATGAAAGGGCTACAGAATCGATATGGAAGGTGGTCACACTCAGTCATAGCAAGTATTCTATAGTCCCAACTCATTTCCTCATGAACTATGACGATGATGCTTCATTTCATATCCCAGTGGTCTGCATCTCAAGTTTCAATTGTTTTATCTCTGGACTCTGTAGTTCATTTAAACATACTCTTTTGTGCAAGTTGATGGTATATTCACGAGTAACAACGTCTTGTAAAGCCATTATGATTGATGTTAATTAACAAGGTGTGATAAAATGATCAAGCCTTTAAGATTTCTCAGATTTTTTTTTCACGATTTTCTCGTTCGATACTAGTGAAAAATTTTCTCCCTGTGCACTCCCTCCCCACTACAGTGAGGGCTCTGAATGGCCCATAGTAAAGAGTCGCACTCTACTCGAATGAGACAATTGGGGCAAACCGATTACGTAATATTAGTCCAAAATTTCTCTCTGTATACAGGAGATCCCTTCTATTGAGTATCACGCGATAATATATATACCAGGGCTGGAGCCCTAAGCTATCTACTTTTTGCCTGGTTCCCCACAATTAAGGCTCTACGTGATTGTGAAAAATACATTTTTTGCAACCATTACTCTAATCCGTACACCTTATTGATGTATTTGCGCCACTCGCTTTGAATATTCTTGAACTCCAAGGTAATATTATCGGGATTATTATAAGTCAATCCGGCGGAACCTTGATGTAATTTGAACCCATAATTATTCGATAGATCCCACAATCCAAGAGTGGAGCATAGTATTCTGGCAGTTATTTTGTTTCTGGTAATTAAATTAACCAAGTCAATCAAACTGTTTAGCTCTATCATTTCAGATAGGTCTAGCTCTTCATTGAAATCGGCCGGAACAGTTTGCATCAGGTAGAGTAGGGATTCTTTGGAAGATTGGGATATGTCATCATAAATGTGCTGATACTTTTTCAAGATCAACGACTGTGTAATTTCATGACCTTGACTGTGATGAGCTAAAGCTTCCACGGTTATCTCTATTAGAGAGAGGTTAGAAGCGTATGTCGAGTAATGATGCAGGTCGTTTGCTAAGCGACTAGATTTCAATTCGATTTGTATTCCATGTAAAAAATTCAACAAAGTCAAATAATTCTTGGTCACAATCAAAACAGCCACTATATCGTAGGTTAAGTTAATTAAATTAACTTTCAAATCGAGCTCATCGACATTGGCTTTAAGTTTAAGTTGGTATGTAAGTTTGTACAATTCACTTACCAAATTCATGTTGGGAATTGATTTCAATCTCAATATAAGTACTAACAAGCTATGACCTATAGTAGATCCATTGTTCTTGGGCAATGGGTATATAGGCTGTAAGGGAGGTAGATGTCTGCCAGCCGAGCCTTCATTTGGTGGCGTAGTTGTGGCAACATTTGGGTTTTCATGGAGATACAAGGCATTATTCAAGTTGATCGCCTCTTTCTTTGCGACCGAAAGTTGATTATTGAACATGAGTAGAGTTAAGCGCAATTCCCACACCTTTAGTACCCTTGAGTAATCCAATCCTTGCCCTACTATTATAGAATGCGTCTTATCAATTAGCTCCTGGTAATTCACTGATTCTCCATTGGCAAGCTCGATCAACTCCTCGTATGTAACGGGCTCGAGATCAATTGACTTTTTCAAAAATAAACTGTCTTGGCAAAGATACAGATGGCCTGACATCTTGAGTGAATAGCTCAGTCGTACGAACTATTGTTGAGCCTTTATCCCGATTACACCGAGTAACGCCCTGATCGATGGTGAGCTCAAATCAGTTTAGAGTCACGTGTGATACCAGCTAGATAAACTGGGGAGGAATGCTAAAGTAGAAAGCTCCAAAGATCATGAGCTCACATTCTAACCTACTTCAAGAGTCTAAGGAAACACAGGAAAAACAGTTTCGAATTTCTTCTGCATACCAGAGGCAAATTGCCGAATCAATACAGACAATAATCCGTAACAATTCCTATAACGATGAGCCAACCTCGTTAATAGATAAGATCACAACCATACATCAACTAGATAAAGAAATAGATAAACAGTTGAATGATCGAATAGCCGTCAGCTTCAAAGAGATGATGGATACAAAGAAGCAAGCACAAAAGTTAATTGACAGGTGTCATACCGAACTAAATATCAAATCGCGTCATCCTTCAATAATAGACGATTTTCAAAGGCGATCAGAGCTCATTGATCAGGAATTGAGAATACTAGAAAATACTTTGAAATTGGTCAAGAACCGTCAAGAACATCAACAGAATTAGCATTAAAATTAAATTAATTAAAGAGTATTGATCAAGTAGAACTGAGTAAGACACTCGTTTATATCGTAATTTGTAAGATTAAATCAGCTAAGGCAATCCTTTTGCAGCTCTTTCCCATTTCTCTTCGGCGATCCATCCGGCATTTATTATATGGACCAAGTCTTGAAGGTTGATTTTTTTGTCGTTCTTGAGTGGCCTTCCCTTATCGATCAACACGCTATAGATTTTGTAGTACGATTCCTTCGGTATATGATCGATGGTCAGGTTCTGTAACCTTTCAGCTACTATTTCGGGGTCTGATGCGACCAACCATTTCCTTCTTCTATAATCCCAAAGAGTCTTACCTATTTGTGCATTACTTGGGTTGGAGTTCAAAGTATTTGCTTCAGGGTTTTCCAACTCTTGTCTTAACTGACACAAGTCGAGGTCGTGGTATGATATTTCATTATCAAAATCGGCTTGTTGATCTTGGTCCTCTTCACTATTCATGGTTTCTTCACTGTTATTGGCTGTTGTTTGTCGTATAATATCTTGCAAAGTGTATGTTAATTTAATTTGAGCTTGAGAATCTGAAACTGCAGTGGTAGAAGACTTTAAGTCTTCACCCTGTTGAATTGAACGCTGATAAGATTCGACCATCTTATCAAGATTTTTATGTTTTTTGAACTCGGCCAAGAAGGCCTCCTCTGCTGATGTTGATATACGGTTGTTGGTTTTCAATAATCTGTCCATGGCAGCTTCGTCTTCGTCTTGTTCTACAAATAACTCTTCTATGAGTTCATCCGTTGTAAAGACTTCTCTAGAGATAGACTTGACTTTAAACAAAAATAAATTCCACTCGGTGGTCAATCTTTTGAAAAAACCCAATCTTTTTGGTGGGATCTGAGATGCTTGAAAATTCGGGGTGGAAACTTTGCTGATCAGAGATGCTTTGTTGTTCAGATGATGTATTGAGGGTACTGATTTCGAGTTTCTGAGCGTTTTTCTGGGTGTAACATCGACTTTTGTCTGTGACCGTTCAAGCATCGAGGAATAGTAACGAAATGAATCTGTTTGGTCAGATAAAAATTTTTGATCCTTCAAATGCTTGCCTAAATCCTAGAGCACCCTAGATGGTGAATGTAATCAACTGATTATTTGTATATTTGGGTTGAAACGTAGTGGTACAAACAAGCCAAACAATCCGTGGATCAGGTAAAGGACGGGTAGGATAAGGCGGGGGAGAAAATGAGGTGTTTTATCTATACAGTTTTAGGCGGATGAATTCACGACAAATATCTAACCTCTCAAAAAATTATCATGAAGCTAATATCTGATAACTAAAGACTTGCTAGTGTGGTTTGTACATTCGGCCCTGACGGAATCGATCACTGCGATAACATTCTAATTTTTTTCTTTTTTCTCTGCAGACTTTTGTGAGCCCAATCAGGCACAGAGTCACACTTCTGACTACAATGCGTGAAATTGATGGAATCGCTCACATATTGCCTCAGGGCTTCTGAAATAACGTCTACACATTTAGCCTGGTAAATATACAACTGGCGAAGGCAGTTGATTACTTGAAGAGGGCTGTTTAGCGATACTGATATGTCTCAAGAGTGTAAGTTCACTAAACGGGCCTCCATTACGTTCAAACAGGAGTCGTAAGAGAACTAGAAATGTCAATAAAGTGGGGGAATTTTGAGGCTCGCAAGCATCGATACATAAATTTGCAAATACGAGGCAACATGGCTTATATTATAGTACAATCATTTTGAGTGCGATGTATATACTAAGCAGTATTCACAAGAATGTCGAGCGATATCTTGTTCAAACCGCAGTTTCTTTTTGGGGAACCTCCTTGGGAGTTTCCGTAGTGCCATTTTCCTTCGAGTTATCTTTTGAATGCTTTTCCTTCAACTCTTTATAGTACTGATAGTTGAACGACCAGCCGCGTTTAGACTTTTCCTCTTCAAAGACGGTCTTGGTGTCCTGTAACAATTCGTGACGATACTTTTTGAAAATTGAAGGATCTCCAAGATATGCACCTTGTGTTTCCCACTTAACATTAAACACAGTCATCGAAAGGCCCGTATGTTTATTTACTCCCACCCATGACCTAGCATTTATTCCATTGGCATAATATCCATGATATTGCGGCAAGTTGGGAAGTAACAACAATTGTACAGAGAGATCACCATCTTCCTCGGGGACTATGATGATATCTTGTGGTTTCCATGAAGGGTTCCAAGTAGCTAAATCGATACTATCATTAAATAGCCCCATATGAGCCAAAACACTTAAAACATCGGAGTCATCGGTGTATACTCCACTGGCGCCTCCCCATAATGTTCTTTTTCGTTTGGCCTCATGTTCGAAATTTTCTTTGAACTCATTGATAAATCTACTGGGGATCTTGACTTCCAATATGTAGTTGATGTAGTCATTTGTCAAAGGAGGGATAGGTGAAATGTACCTGACAT
Source organism: Suhomyces pyralidae (assembly GCA_003706505.3). Taxonomy (NCBI): domain Eukaryota; kingdom Fungi; phylum Ascomycota; class Pichiomycetes; order Serinales; family Debaryomycetaceae; genus Suhomyces; species Suhomyces pyralidae. The sequence continues at coordinate 405,965 of PPLO03000003.1, read as the reverse complement.
TTTCTCTCGCATAGTTATCTTCAAGCCGTTCCTCGAAAGATTTCCGTATGTCTTCGAATCTTGCGCGATGTTCTGGCTTAAGTCCATAAAGTTGCGATGTTTGAATTGTCGACCAAGTGGTGGTAGGGTTATAAACTATAGCACCAAGATACCTTCTCGAAGGAAAGAATTCCTCAAGTATTTCAATAATAGGTTGGGTATTTAAGGAAATAGGAGGGAAAGGAATTTCTGGCTTGGTAGCTTTAGCAGTGCTCTTTTCCACCTGTAATTCTTGATTAGGTATACTAGGAGAAGCCCTTATAGATGTCTCAATGTTAGTTTCCTTAATAGGATCTTTGGGATTGCTTGGCTCAGTCGATTCCTTGTCTTGCCTTTCTTTTGAATTCTCTTCGGGGGCTATTAGTTTTGACTCACCTTCACCAGTGTGGCTCTGCGATGGTGATTGTGCAGTTGAAGAAGTTGCTGATCGGTTATTCACATGATGGTGGTGGTGATGATGATGGTGGTGTGGGTTGGTCGGAGGCTGGCGGTGGTGGTGATGATGATGATGATGGTGGTGGCGCAATTGTGGAAGTTGAGAAGGTTGATTTTGGGACTGCTCCACAGGATTTGGTACTTCCTGCTCAGCAGGTGAGCCTGAATTGGAACCTTTTACTGGTGTAATTGATTTCTCGGTTTCTATTTTATCAATACTGGACGCACGGGAGCCAATTCGAGGTCTATATTGATGCAAGTACGGCTGTTGCTGGTTTGGCTGTTCCTGATTAGAAATAGAAAGTTCGGTTTTAGGCTTTTTCTCGACATGATTATCGGGGATCTGTGGCGGGGTATGTACCGGTTTTGAAGCAGAATTGGGATTATTCAAAAACCTCAGTATACCATGTGGAAGTCGATTCGTACCTTGTTGAACATTGTGGCTTGAAAGAAATGAGATTGGAGGCAATCTTATTCCATTTCCACTCTCTCCATTAGCTGAAGGCGGTGATTTATTTTCGGTGGGTGAAGACATTCTCTTCGAGTTCCTTGTCTCTTGTCGTAAACAAAAAGCGGAGAAAAGTGGTGTGAGTTCTATCAGCTTTTTAGGAAATTTGACAAATCTAACAATTTATATCCTTAAAAGGGTTCGTACACATCCAATTACGTATCAATTCTACGGTAGAATGATAATCTTAGTTCGGTCTGTTGTGCAAGAAGTTCCTTATTATCTGTTCTGTTGTTCAAATTTTGGCGATGGTTTCGTGAGGCTGGCGTACTGCATACAAATGGGCCGGTCTTTAGCCCTCTTTTGATTATAATGCGACTACACAAACTATACTAGATGAATGCAACGTTGCTTTTATGGTTGGCTCCCTTTGTTGGCACAGCCGTAATGGACTATTTGGCCATTGTTGTCGACACTAAATACACTGTAGCCTAATCTTCGTTCACATATCGAACAGGTTTGTTTGCCTGATTCGATAGTGTACCCTTGACGTTGAATATCCCATATGGAATCTTGTATTTTGACAGAACGAACCTTGTATAGCTGCGTTGCCAATCTTCCGTCCTGTAAAGTTTCCTGAGAATCTCTTAAGTTATTGGTCAAATACTTAGCAACCCTCGCTAATGGAAAATGATTAGGTAAACTAGTCAAGACTTTGAAGATAGACATCTTGGATCCTTGCAGGATCAATAGTTTCTCGACCGATTCTATGCTCTCGTCATTCACAAGATCCTCCAATAGTTTTTGCAACAAATCCTCACCTTTTTTCTGACTTTGAGGCTGGTTATATATATCGGAACAATACAAAATGGCAGAATCCAAATCTTCCAACTGATTAAATAATACATCAATTGCTTTTTCGTGCTCCCCTAACCTCTTATAAATGAATACTTTGAATCTAGAAAACTTATCATCCGAATTAGGAATATGTTTGAGAACTGTCCATGGTTCGTACAAATCATTGTGCGTTTCGAGAAAGCTGTACAACTTGCCGTAATAATCCAATTTAGCAAACTCATCAACCGAAAGATTAGAGGATTGTTTTAACTTTTTCAAGTACAATAAGCAAAGTTTAGTGTGAAGCTTGCCAAGGGAATTCAGCTTCGTGAGTTTCTCCACCAAGTCGCTCTCTAAAAGCAACCATTCCAAATAATATATAGCCAAGGCATCTTTTTTTAGGACATCTGTGAAAAAGTTCAACACCTTGAAGTTATCATAACTTTCACATTCGTAGGTATCGTTCATAAAAATGAGTCTAGCGTTTTGAATCTGACGCTCTAGCGGCTTTTGCTCTATAATTTCCCAGTATGAAAATTGAAATATCAAGTCCAAATTATCATTTTTAAGCTTCTGCAAGTATTGAATAGTAAGCTCTGGTCCTTTAATGAACCTATCAAATTCTCCGTCTGCATCGCTGCCACCACTATTTTGACCAATAGGGCTATCATTTTCCTCGTGAGATAGCTTATATAACATCTCTAATGCATCATGATGTAATTCTCTTCCATAGTAAAAATCGAGTAGTTCTTTTATGAAATTGGGTTGATCAGACCTATGAGAGCTCTGGATGTTGCTGAGCAAACTCTTGTTGACTATCTTTGCATTACAATGATTATTAGGGAGTCTCAACAATGGCCCCAATAACATTGGCTTAGTATGAAAGTAACAGAGGAAAAGAGCAGTATCAATTACACTAGCGATATGATCCAACTGCGATCTCAAGTTCTCTCGTGTCACAAATGGATATATGTCAAACGGAGTGATTGTGATTCCTTTCCATTCCAAAGTTCCTTCCTTTTGCATGTCCATAAAGTTCAAATGAACACGTCTTTGATCGGTCAAATATATGATTAAATTGTTCACCGCCTTGACAAATTTCCGTATATTTTGTGACTTCGAAAATCCTTCTGAATTATTGTGGTTTGGTGGGTGATTTTGGTTAGAATGTTCCCTCGAAGATTTTATGTGGCCACCCTCATTATCTGTTGCAGAGTCTCCTGTGGTGTTAGATGTATTAGAGTTCTGAATATCACTAATTGAGATCCTTTTGATAACACTACGTGAAAACGATCTCACACTATCAGAATCATCATTTAATCTTGGAAAGTCTCCATTTTTAATCATCAACAGTTCTGGATTCAAAAAGTCGGGAAATAACCCTAGAACATCTCGATAGAAGACCAACCAGTCTGAACAAATCTCCACTAAGGACTCATGATACTTTGAGTAGGACTGAAATAAAATAATGGCTTTTTTCTTGTATAATTGTCTCAACACAAGTTGTTTCTTTTTCTCGTTGCTATCGTTATCATTTTGGAAGAGTACGTTGTCACTATTAATTTTTGTAACTAATGATATACTTTTGGCTAATCCAATGATCTTCAAGTCATTGTTGGGATCTTTAACACTACCAGAATTTGATCCTTTGCCAGAAATACTCAAAAACTGATCTATTTGTCTCTGATAGCCCAACACTTTGAAGATGAGTATATCGCTTCCTGAACCCACAAAAACATGATCGTTTCCTAAGCAGGCAGAAATCTGCGAGCTGCTAAACGAATGGTTGTGTACTTGGATCAAATCGCCCTTTTCCCAATCCAAGATCTCTATCTTTTTAGAATAGACCATGAGTAGATAAAGCGGAGCTATGGCTGCTATGAATATAGGTCTTACCGACAATTTAATTGGCGATACAACGAACTTAGGCTGGTCTGTGTCTAATCGAACAACCAGAGTATCTTTGATTAAGATCATTTTGTCATTTGCGACTTGAATGGCCGTTGGGCCAGATGATGATAATCCAAAATAGCCGAAAGAGGTTGAATTATTGAAACTGTGTAGACTGGATTGACTGGACTCGTCAACAGAAAGATCATGCAATGAGAAGTTGTTCGTTAAGTCCACGACAATAAAACTATTGACTAATCCAACTAATATTTGTGGTGCTGCTGAGGAGTTATTAGGGTACGGGTTTATCGATTTGACCTTGTCTTTGAGAGCTATTTCGGTATCTTTCTGGAGCTGGAATATGTTTCTGGTTTTATTCACCACTTCGTATATGCAAAGCTTTTTCTTGGTTCCAGCAATGAATAGTCTTTTAGTCGGATTTACTTGTATGTATAGCGATGAGTCGCTTGACTTAATATCACTCAATTCTTGGATGAGGTTTAGATGTTTGCCCACGATTTCGAAAATCCTTATGGAGTCGACACATGTGACAACAAGTATGATTTTATTTGACTCATTGGAGATGTCTAATGTAGATATTCTGAGTATAGGCAACTTGGTCTTGGTTATATTGGGAAACCTTACTTCCAAAGTAGACTTTTCGCTACCATCCTTAGCCAGCTCCTTGGATTGCTCCTTGATAGGTTCGTTAAAGTCGTTATTCTGAGGCAATTGAGCGTCCGATGCTTTAGTCACTTTCAGGGACGCCTTTATCTTTGTAGAATAGACGAGCAAATCTCCGCTATTAAGCCCTATAAATAACCGACTTTTATCATGATGTACCGACGAGACCTTGGAAGACGCAGGTAACCTAATGCCATGTGCCGGTTCTATTATATCTATATTCATTGCGTAGCCTAAGTCATGTATTGCCTACAATATAACTGTGTAGATATAGACTGTATAGGACACGACCCGGTATCAGATGAAACCCCAGAGGGAGTACGCGAGAAAAGAAGTGACAGGTAGAAATAGAAGTATTACAGGTCAGTTATAGTTACGTTATTATTCTACTAGTAGATTTAAACAGTATTGACAAAGTTGATGACACCAGCACAGTACTTGACCAAATCGTCCATTTCCTGTTTGACGTCTTTGTTCAATTCGTTCCAAACATGTAAGCTGGACTTTAATGCTTCTTCACCCGGATTCTTGTAGATAACATCCGAGTGATTTTTCAAGAACATAGCAAAGAATGCTTGGTACAAGTCGTAGTTGGTCTTCGAAGTCATACCTTGGTTCATAGCCTCGACAAACCTGGTCATTTCATTCAAAGGTGGGAACTCATTGATTGATCTGATTTCCAAATCCACAGTTGCAGGTGAAGCATTGACCAAATAGTTTAAAAATGAAGCGAAGTCACCAGCTTCAGAGCCTTCTCTCAATAAACGAGTGAACTCAGACTCAAAAGTGTAGTTTTCACCGTTTCTAAGCTTGTGCAATTTGGATTCCTCTGAAGTTTCTTCCTTGTTTCCGTTAGCTTGGGATTGTGTGGCGCCTTCGGCAACTGAAGCTCTATCTCCAACAGCCTCACCTGACAAGGACAAAAAGAACGAAGCTCTTTCTGACTTCTTAGGGGCTTCCTTTGGTTTGCTACGTTGTTTGATGACATCCAAATGCAACAAAGTGTTGTACTTGGATCTGGCGCCCAAAGACAAGGTTACCAACGACTCGTCGATTTGGTCCAACGACTTATAGTCTTGCATCAATTCCTCCAAGTCTTGCTCGGCATCGTCGAAAGCACCATCCAACATAGTGGATCCACCATCGCCAGATGCGTTGGGCAATAAAATGGTTGAAAAATCGTCCTCGTCGACATGTCTGGTTGAAATGGACCTGAATTGAGATCTGTTGGTCCACAATGAAACACCATTACCAGATACATGAGTAGTAGCTAACAAGTCTCCCAATGGAGAGAACTTGACTGAAGTTGCAACGTTGGGCAATCTAACACCGTCAATACATCCACCTGTTGGCAAGTCCCAGGTTCTCAAGGTTGAGTCCAACCCACAAGAGATGATCCATCTACCATCGGGAGAAAAATCCATGCCGGATATACGGTTGGTGTGTCCAAACAACACTCTGACCACCTTTTGGGTGATCACATCTATAACAACAATACTCAAATCATCCAATGCACATGCGGCCAAATCGGAAGACTTGTGGTAGATCATTGAGGTAATTGGAGCGTCCAATTGAAGCTTACCAAGATACTTGGACTCGTTGAAGTTGTAGAACCCTACAATACCATCCAAACCAGCACTCACCATTCTTCTATTCATTCCGTCAATGGCTATGCCAGTAACTGGTTTCTTGTGCAACATATACCTTTTACGAGGTAATCCCGACTGTAAGTTGTAAACACCAATTCCACCGAGAGATGAGCCCACAAATCCAAAGTTACCACACTGAGAAATACAAACCGACTTTACGATACCACCGTCGACGGTTTTCAATTGGTGACGACCGACTCTTTTGGTTCTGGAGTCCCAGGTTCTGGCAAAAGTCTCGTCTTTATGGGCAGTCATGACGTTCTCCCACTCACCTTCTCTATTTTGTGAAGAAGTAATGGCAATGATTTCAGGGAACTTCTCTCTCATGGAAGCTACCGGGCCAGCTTTTCTCTTATTGTCCTTTGATTTCTGTGCTCTTTGTGACATCTCTTGAGCCTGGGCATCTTTTCTCAAAGAGAACGACCAGAATGACCTATCTCTGGAAGCACTGTACAAAAAATGGGTTTTGTCTTCGTTTGGGAACTCTATGGCAATTGGTGGGGCAGAGTGTCCACCTCTAGATCTCAAGTGACGGGGAGGCGAAACCACCGAGGAGTTTGAAGAAGACAATGTAGGGTCAAACACATACTCTTTTAAGTGATTGTCACCACCATTAGTCACAATGATTGGCTGGCCATTCAAAAATTTTACATTGGAAATACCCCCATGACTTTCTTTGTGGGCGTTTCTTAAGATGTGTACTCTGGCTCTTCTAGCCAAATCGTAAAAGAATAAGTCACCGGTATTCAAACCTGCTACCAAATGGGGTGATCCATCTGTTCTGAACGATAATGATACCACTTTGGCGGAGACATCTTGGCTTGAAACCACAATCTTCTCGCCCAAAATTTTGCCCTTCTTCAAGTTGTACAAATAAACATTTCCAACAGATGTACCAACTGCAATGACATCCAAGACAGGGGCGGCTTCGATACAGGTTATTCCATCCATGAATTGGTTATCTGGCGATCTGTACAACAATTTTCCAGTACGAATGTTGAAGATAAAGATCGAACTGGTTGTGGCAACCGCGATCTTGTTAAGGTAGGTAGGAGGGTGAATCAATCCAACAATACTTCCGTCGACAGCACTATTAATAGACTGGATCTTAGTGTAAAATTCGTTTGGATATTTGGAATCTTTTGATTTCTTGAATATAAAGATATCTCCATCTCCTACAGTTGCAACAACAAAGTCTCCAAAGATCAAAATATGGCTAATGGTTTCAGTGGTTTCACACACCAACTCGTGTTCCAATCTACCTCTTTTATAAATTCCAATCTTGTTACCGTATCCAGCATAGACGTGGTGGTGGCTGGCTGCTAAGCAGGTGATTTTTGAAGGCGTTTGAGTTTGGGATACAAATAATAAGTGCAAGGTAGCAACATCATAAATTTGGAAACTTCTTCCCACTGAAGTCACCACATAGTAAGTGCTTCCCAATGTACCAACTGCAAAGGGGACTTCATTGGTGACATTTCCCACAACTCTGAAGGGGCTGAATATTCTTGACGGCTTGGCTACGGTTTTGGAAGTAGCCTCAGACGACTCGACCTTTCTTCTCTTCTCTACCGCTTCAACCATTGTCAAACTGTTAATGTAGGTCTTATTCTCTCTCTCAAGTATAAATCGATATGCAAAAAAATCGATGAGGATGCGGTCACGTGTATTTTTAGTTTTCGATGAGGCTTCTCTTTAGAACAAAAGATAGCTAGCTACGAACTAGATAGTAGAGGATAGAATGGCTTCTGTTCAAGATAAAAGACCCGGAGACGAGCTTAGCTCGAGCTCTGAACCCAAAAAAGTTCACATTGAAAGAGTTGACCATTTTGCCAAAGGTATTGCTCCCATCAAGCCAGAATTTATCGTGGAGAACTCAGCACCAAGTGCCCCAGCCTACAACGATGACGAAGCTGAAGGTGGAGACAGAGATCAAGAAGAAGATGGTGGAAATCAAGGTAAAGGGAAGAAAAAGAGAAGAGGTCAAAACAAAAAGAGAGACTTGAAACAGCAAGGCGGTGAGATCAGATTGTGCTCGTCGTTGTTGGATCCAGAAAACCCCAAGGAATGTTCTTTTGGACCAGACCACTGTCGTAACTTGCATAACGTCGATAAGTTCTTGAAGTCCAAACCAGAGGATATCGAAGGTATTTGTCCTGTGTTCAAGGCTCTTGGATACTGTCCAACTGGTCTCAAGTGTAGGTGGTTGCATTCGCACTATGACAAGGAAACCAACCGTCTTATAAAAGATCTTGAACAAATAGCAAGGGCGGAGGCAGAAAACAACTTTGAAGTCAACAAAATTAAGCCAGAGAGAAAGACTTTGTTGCAGAAGAAAAAGTACGACTTTTCCCACTCAGAAAAAGTTATAGCCTATATTGACACCATGGTTCAAAGTGAAGAGAACGTCGCCAAAGCAAAGGCTGCCAAGGAGAAGGCTGAAGCTGATGCAGAAAATAATGACAGCCCACAAGAAGCTACCAAGAACAACTTCGCAACCTATGTCGAGGCTCCTTACAAAATTGCCGAGAAGAAGAGACTTGATCTCAAAAGAGCTAAGATTGTGTCTCCGTTAACCACGGTAGGAAACTTGCCATACCGTCGTTTGATGAAGACCTTGGGTGCCGATGTTACTTATTCTGAAATGGCCTTGACTATTCCTTTGCTTCAGGCAACCAACTCCGAATGGGCTTTGCCAAAAGCTCACAGGAGTGAATACCCAGGCTTCGGTGTACAAATTGCTACGTCCAAGCACTGGGCGGCAGCTAAGTCGGCCGAGGTCATATACAAGGAAACCTCGCACGTTTCTGAAATCAACCTAAACTGTGGATGTCCAATTGACTTGTTATATCGCCAAGGTCAAGGGTCTGCTTTAATGGAACAACCAGCTAGACTCATCAGAATTTTGAAGGCCATGAATGCATCTTCTGGTGATATTCCTGTCACCGTCAAGATCAGAACGGGTACAAAGGACAATAAGAATACTGCCAAACAATTGGTTGAAAGAGTTTTGGAAGAAAACGACGTCGCTGCTATCACATTACATGGTCGTTCCAGACAACAAAGATACACCAAAGAGGCTGACTGGTCTTACATTGGAGAAGTTGGTCAAACTGTTAAGGAATGGAACGAAAAGAAGTTGGAAAACAAGGAGACTTCTGACTCTCAGCCAACCTGGTTCATTGGTAATGGTGATGTTTACACCCATGAGGACTGGTACAATGCCGTAAACACCCCTGGTATTGACTCTGTAATGGTCGCTAGAGGAGCCTTGATCAAACCATGGATTTTCGAGGAAGTGGAAGCCCAACAGTATTTGGACAAATCCTCTACCGAAAGATTGGATATGTTAAAGAAATACGCAGATTTTGCCATTGAACACTGGGGCTCTGATGAGTACGGTGTGAGCTTGGCCAGAAGATTCATGTGTGAATTCATTGGTTTCACTCATAGATATATTCCAGTGGGTATCTTGGAAAGATTACCTCCTAAGATCAATCAGAGACCTCCAAAGTGGAAGGGTAGAAATGAATTGGAAACTTTACTTGGCTCTACTGATTATAGAGACTGGATCAAGATCACCGAGATGTTCTACGGTAAAGCTGGTCCAGGTTTCCAATTCACTCCAAAGCATAAGAGTAATGCATATGAACAATAGACTACGTGAACGGTTCAACGTTTTTCTATTCATAAGATCGTGTACAAGATATATATAAATAGACGGTAAGTTTACTAGAAATCAATCCTTCTTGATTTGGCTACCAGTAGAGACGGAATCGTAATCTTTACTCAAGCTTTCGGCTTGGCTTTTCAAGATCTCCAAATCTTCGTCTTTGGATGCTAAACTTTTCTTCAATTCTGCAACTTTCTCAGAGTCCTGGGATTCGCCTGCATTGCCTTCTTCAACCTTGAGCGCGTCCAACTTGTCCTTGGTAACGATCAATTCAGTAACTATTGAGTAGGTTCTGGTGATAATGAGTGTCAAAAATAATGTGAATCCGCAAAGATACATGTTTCTTTGAGCATAGAAACGTCTAGCCTGAACTTCAGATCTGTCATTCAAGATACTGCCCACCCCTGGTGCTTGGTTGCCAGGGGAGACCGATCTCAATTCGCTGGAAACAGCGTAGACTCTGTTGACCGAGTCGATGAACAAGACCAAGATGAACCCTAAGATACACTTGATGGCAATCTGAAATTGCTCATTGCGGAATGGGGCTGATGTAGTAGATAAGACTTTTCTTCTAATTGGTCTGGGGTATGGCAAAGACAAGATGGTGAAAAATACCATCTCAATGACTAACAAGCCAAATACTAAGTTGTAATACAATGCCATGGTCAATTGTTTCCTGTTGTGATCGTGTGCTTTGAAAAAGTAATACACTACAGTTTTTGGGACTTATATACGTTTCATCACCGCCGTTTAGCTGTGCTTTTTGCACGTGATTCGTCAGTTTGATTGCTAAAGAATGCTCATCACGATAGCCCTATTTGCTACGCGGGTTCATAACGGAGAATATGTCATTGAATTAATAGCCAAAAGAGACTTTGAATGTGAAAGTGACCAAAAAGGGTAATGTGATAAAGAGAACGGCGTATTGGAAAATTAAACTGACTGCTAAGCAGTCCATTTGTATGTGATCCTCAGAGTTTGGATCGGTATAAAATGCTGTGAAGTAGACTAGAGACGTTGCACTGGGCAAGCCAAATTCCAAAACACTTACGAATCTCACTACGTCATCATCGCCGAGCCAGCCCGCCTTGTAAAAACCAGTTGTGATACCAACTCCAATGATGGGTAAAATTACTAGTCTTGATAACGTAATCATAAGGGCTGTTTTCCAGAAGCCTGGAGGCATGGATTTGACCTGTAGTCTTGAAAGAGTGGCTCCAAGCAATGTCAAACCCAACGGAACTGATGCTGCACCAACATAGGTGGTTAAATCCATAATGAATGAAAGCGGTGGTTGTCTATCAGGTGCATTGGGTATATCGTAACCCGTGTGAACAAATAAAGCTTTCAAAGGTGGGGACATTGCAATTGCAAATGATATGATCAATGATAACGAGCATGGAGCTAGGAAGTTCTTACCACTTTGTTTTAAGCTTGTTTTAAGTAGAAGTAGCAATGACTTTGAGCTAGATACTGGACCTTGCTGCTCTTTGGGCGTTTCGTCTACGGGTACGACTGATGCTGCGCCGCCACCTATAACACCTGAAGGTGTTCTTTGAAGGTCTTGATACTTCATATTATCAAACTCCGAATACTCATTGATAACATCGCCCATATCTTGGGACTTCAGTTTACGAAGATCAACTGTACGAACACGAGTAAGGGAGGCAGCAGCTGTATGCATGGAATTGATTGAGCCTCTTCTATGACGAACACCATTTTCCTCAGGTTGGGTTGTGTTGGAAACTGAATTGTTTAACTCTCTTGCTTTATAGAATTCGTTGTGTTGATTCTCTTGGGAGTTGCTTCTTCTGCTTACGCTAGCAGTAGGCTCTTCGTAAGAACTGGCTATAGATGTGTCATCTGAGGGTTCATCGTGTGATGGTGGGCTTTCTATCTCTTTATCCTCTTCAGTTCCTGAGCTACCCAGTTCTTGATCTGTCGAATCTTTGAGTTCGTCTCTGAAGTCCCACTCGACCAATCTATATAATCCTAAGCAGAATTGAAAACCAACTTGAACTGCAAGGAAAATGCACACATATGCCACACCTTTTTCACCTTGAGCGGCAGTAAATACAACGTTACCTTTTGATAAAGTTTGTAAGTATGCAATTGGTAAATCGGATATATTGGGGAATATTCCAACTGATAATATACCTCCCAACCAACGTTTGGGAGATTTTGTTAGTAAATGGGTAAAAAGCGCTAACGCAGCACCCGTGAATAAAAGTAAGACACCTGTGAAGAAAAGAATACCAAAGTTTTTTATATCGCTACTCTTGATATTTGTGACCACGATCTCAAAGATCAAACATGGTAGAATGGCTCTTATCACGAAATCGGATATATCTCTACATGTAGTCACTGTTAGCACATTCTTTCTTGCGAAGTAGTAGCCTCCACCTATGATGAAATATATTTTGAATATGGGTTTGACTGCGGCGTAAATCACCAATCCCAAAGGGTGACTAGACATAGTGAATCAAGGTTGTAGCACCTGAGCCAAATCTGATTACGGTGGATGAGACTGTGGTATAGACTAACAACCACCTGATATATGTGAGGATGACTTGAAAAAAGTGAGGATTCAATTGAAGCCTTTGTGACCAACGGCGCAAAAAAAAATGGTTTAGATGGGGGAACTCGTGGGGTAGAACGGAATTCTTTTTGTAAAAAGTGGATATTAGCCGTTACTTGATTATCTGCTAAGTGCCCTGCGTTCTGGCGACGCGAAACAAGTTAAAAGTTGCCGTGTTAGTATCTCTTATCCTAGCACACATCTGGAAAAAAAAGAGTGAAGAGTCATTTTATTATAGTGCGAACACGCCATTAAGTCGAAAAGGTAGTTCTGGACAAGTGTTGAGCCTTTCACGCTCCTCTATTTCAAGACACGGATCGCCCAAGGCAATAACAGAATATAATAGAATTGGAAGCAAGGGAAATGAACAGTTTTGCTGGGTAGAAAATTCATCTCTCCTCTATTTGTAATTAGTTGCGGAGTGCGTCGTCCGGGCGACGAAGCCGTGCGATAAGATCTGACCCTTCAACTGAGAGTTTAAATGAGGCTAGGTGGGGCAACAATAGAGAGTGAGAACTAATTTGAGAGGCTTCGCGATGAAAACGCTCTCGACATTTGGAAGAGATACCGTGCCTCGTGTTTAGCTTTTTGACGATCCTAGAGCACTTATACAAAAAATTGGTTCATATCAGTTATATTAAGTACAGTACCCCGCATCAAGCGGTAAATTATCGGTAAGAAAGTTAACTATAAATAGGGAATAGTGCCGGCACTGATTCTGGTGGCCGAACAAAGACTCTAACCGGAATCGAGTTGAACCGGACGGATTGTTTTTCTCCATGCGACAAGCAATGATTACATAACCTTCCTTACTGGTTATATTGTAGTAGTGGGGTTGCATCACATGGTCCGAAGCGCATCCCAAACGGATTTGACTTTGTGTTCAGAATGATTTCTGGGGGATATTTTTTATGTCCGAAGCGCGAATAGGAGAGTCTTCATCAACCTCGAGGGTCTAACACACTGCGATATATGACAATGTTTTGGTCCGCCTGTCACTCACCGTAGAAGTGGGATGTCCCACCGTAGCTTTGTGCTCTCCCACAATTGTAATTACCTCATCTATCTTGCAAACGGCCGTAGACTCGCCCTCGTCATCTAACTCCAACTCATCCAACAATGCTTCGATCTCACCCTTATCAAGGTCGAGCTCATCATAGTCAAGTTCATCGCCCTTGGCCTGTTGGTTATTCAGTTCGGTCATGTCTTGAGAAAAAATCGATTCATCCGATATTGAGGACCGGCTCCTACTTTTCTCGTTAAATGAGCTGGTATCCAGCATGGGGGATGATATAGTACTTGACAATCCTTTTGCGTTATAGTCGAAGAGTCTTGCTGGAGAACGAGCAGGTATTTCCATATCCATTAGGTTCTGCTCCTTGGAAAGATTCAATGTTTTCGAGAATGAAGAGAATAATAAGTAATTCTCTAAGTTCTCTTTACTCAAATTTGAAGGTATTTCTGATGCATGTGTGGTGTCACTCAATCTTACACCTAAATTGTGATTCATCGCTATTGTTGTGGAAAAAAAATTACTCCGTCGTGTAGCAGGTTGGTACCAGGTTGCGTGTGGAGATTGAAGGAACTTTATATAGGAGCACCCGCGTAAATCCAAATAATTACCTCTGTAAAAATGCTGAACCGTTCTTCCCAATTCAATATTCACAATAGTAGGTTGGCGTACGTATATATACCGACTGGGATGGCGTTACCAGCAGCCATCTGCAGGGGTATCCAGTCTGGCAAGATTCAAAAACAGGATATTATTTGGTCGCGCGCGGCCGATAAGCTGGTGATTTCCTAATTGGGAAGCACTCTATTTCTATGCCTGTTCGGTAAATTTGACGCAGCGAATTTCATGTCAACTATACACAATTTAAGTCAAAAAATACTGGAAACGGCTATCTCGCATTGAACGGATGAATATGACAGTTCAGTTCTGGAACTATGCTATACTACAGTCTAGATTTTGGTACATTGGTTTGCTATTGGTAATGTAAGACTAGATAGGACTATCTTCGCGGCTGAAACGCTATTGTTGAAAACAGAGTTCTGAATAGCGAAAACTTGTCGTGTGCAATACGAATTCGATAACAAAACTCTTAGATCGTTCTTCGTTCAGATCATACTATTATTACATTGAGTTTGTGGTGTTGTTGTTAAGCTAGTCCAAGGTAAAAGGCGTGCTTTTGCTTTTGTTTATGCTTCTTCGATACCATACATGTAGCTTGGGTTCCACGATTATTTACATTCGTTATATAAATTAGCTATACTAACTCTTGGTTTTCTTTTTGGGTGGCCTATCGTCAGGGATACTGTCATTATCAGCTCCACTTTCGTCATCCGAGCCAGAACCTGAGGCATCTGAGTCGAATTCCTCGGCCACATCTGAATCTGAACCTGAATTGAAATCATCATCTGCACTTTCATCGTCATCTTCAGCAGCGCTTCCCATATCCACATCTCTGTCATCATCATCGTCACCTGCTTCGTTCATTGCCTTCGCCATCATAGCTTTAGCTATCTTTTCTTCATTTTTGACTCTAAGACCCTTTTCAGAACAGTATTTTTCAATATTTTCTTGTTCTTCTCTATCAATACTGCCAAAAACATGTGATTGGTTTGAACCTCTTAAATTGATTTCCAAGTCAAAAGTTCTTGACGCAGAAACTCCTCCACCAGTTCTCGACATGGTAATATTACTGATTTCGGAGAATGGAATGTAAACGGTTGGTTTGGTAACGAAGATAAAGCATCTGTCTAACGGATACAAGTAACCTTCAGATGCTTTCAAAGAACATGATATTCCTGGCTGGAGGAAACGAGATTGGAACGAGCCTGGCACCACTAATCTACGCTCAGTTAAGCCTCTGAAGCAGTGTGACATTACCAAGTGGGTTGCAGCATCGTAGGATTTTTGTAATCTGTCCTTGTACTTGGACTCGTATTCTTCGTTTGAAACATTTAATTCCACTTCAAGCTCTTCTTCCTTTGCAAATTGCAATGCCAAGAAAGGATATCTAGTTTGACCTTGTCTCAAAGGTGGGTCGATCTGTAATATAATCAAGTGATGAGCTTCATCTGGCTTAGGCAACGAGAAAATTCTTTCGATTTGTTTGTACTGAATTTTGTAATCATAGGTTTTGCCACGTAATCTCAAAGATGTTGGGTACATATCGATATCGTAACGACCTCTTGGAGTCAAGAATAATACATCACTGAAAGATACGATAGCTTCACCGGCGACTTGGCCAATGTCTGCCTTGTCCTTCAATTGTTCATAAAACACGGTTGCAGCACTTATTTCCTCAGTCTCGGCCTTTTCTTCACCATCTTCGGTCTTTACCGACTTGGTCTCTCCTTCAATAGTTCCAGGTACATAAAATCTCATTTCGACCAATTCATCGCCAGCCTGAAGATGGTTATTTTCCAAATTGAACTCAACAGCCACCTCGTTTTTACTGGTCAAGTTTGAATTACTGATGGCGTTGTAAGGAATCTCGAAATCGGGTTTGTTGTTAACTTGAAATATCAATTCATTTCTTGCCAAGTCGGTTTTCCCCCAATTCCACCCTCTTAACGAATGTTCTTTATGTTCTAATGTTAACAGGAAATTTCTTTGCAACTCTTGTTTCAACTTGGTGAAGTCTTCTACATCAAACCCGTCCAACATTACCACTCCCTGATTTTTGGTTTGGACTCTTAATTCGTAACCCCTAGAACCTCTTGACCATTGTGCAGCGAGTAATTCTTCAGACGGCAATAAAAATGGTGCGTTGTTGGCGCTGTTTGGACCTGAGGCTTTCCATCCTAACCCCGAGTCGGCAATACGCATACGACCGCTCAGTTTGGATTGATTCAAGTAGATCCTTTCAAAATCTGTGTTGACCATCTTCGCTACTAGAATACTGTTGTTGGCTTCCTGGTCAACTTCATTGAATTCAATACTATGAAAAATCTCACGCGCGCCGCGACACGACACGACCACGCGATATCGCTTCAGCAGTGATGAATTCTTGCTGCAATTTGAGTGTCCATACTCAAGGCAGCACTCGAAGTACGATTCCAAGACTTGCCAAGATGGTAGCTGAGCTTTCAAACAGAAACCATGTTTGTCATTAGCAGTCTAGCCTACCTCAATGAACATTTATGGATCGTGCCATTTCTTACGCAGTTACGATTGCATGGCAGTCTTATTCTTCCATCTCTACATGTATGCATTTGTAGCAAACTTCTTTACAGGGCGTAATTGAAATATGCAATTGCTAACGTCATATGGTGTGAGTCTCAACTTCTTCACTCTCTACTACTCTGTTGTCGAGGTCTTGGCGCACGCTCGCAACCGCCGGGCCCGGACCTGAAAAAAGTATGAATCATGAAGAAATTTTATCACCATATAAACTGTTCTTTCATCAAAAATGGCTTTAAAAAAAGCTGGTGTATTAGGGGCAACTGGTTCCGTCGGACAACGTTTCATCTTGTTATTGGCCGAACATCCTGACTTTGAAATCCATGCCTTGGGTGCCTCCGCCAGATCTGCTGGCAAGGAATATAATGACGCAGTCACCTGGAAACAAACTGAATTACTTCCAGAAAGTGCCAAAACTATAAAGGTCGAAGAATGTAAACCTGAAGGTAACTTTGCTGAGTGTGACATTGTGTTCTCCGGTTTGGACTCTGACGTTGCTGGCGATATCGAAAAGGCTTTCATGGATGCAGGCTTGGTGATTGTTTCCAACGCCAAGAACTACCGTAGAGCCCCAGATGTTCCTTTGCTTGTGCCTATTGTCAACATCGAACACTTGTCGGTCATTGAAAAGAAAGTCAACGATGCCAAAGCCGCAGGTAAGTCCAAATCAGGTTACATTATTTGTATCTCCAACTGCTCAACTGCTGGTTTGGTTGCACCATTGAAGCCATTGGTTGAAAAATTCGGACCAATTGACGCTTTAACTACCACCACTTTACAAGCTATCTCTGGTGGTGGCTTTTCACCAGGAGTGGCAGGTATTGATGTTTTAGACAACATTGTCCCATACATTAGTGGTGAAGAAGAAAAGATAGAATGGGAAACCAAGAAGATATTGGGTAATTTGAACAAGGAAGGTACCGAGTTCGCCCCATTATCCGAAGACGAAATCAAAGTCAGTGCTCAATGTAACCGTGTTGCTGTCAGCGATGGCCACACTGAGTGTATCTCATTGAGATTTGCCAACAGACCTGCTCCATCTCTTGAACAAATCAAACAATGTTTGAGTGAATACGAATGTGACGCTTTCAAATTGAAATGTCACTCTGCTCCAAAGCAAACCATCCATGTTCTTGAAGAACAAGACAGACCTCAGCCAAGATTGGACAGAAACAGAGATAACGGTTATGGTGTTTCTGTAGGTAGAATCAGAGAAGATCCAGTATTGGACTACAAAATGGTCGTCTTATCTCACAACACCGTCATCGGAGCTGCTGGTGCCGGTATCTTAATCGGAGAAGTATTGTTGGCCAAAAACCTCATCTAATTGTAATAAACTTTTCATTTAATTCAACTTTGTCTTGTTTGTAGACCGAATTATCAATTCTTAAGTATTTATGCAAATTTTCTGCAAAAATTAGACGGACCTCATAGTGATTAAAAATGCCACTCATTGTTGTCTGAGCCGATTTGTTCTACAAATACCCCGGCAGTTTAAGTTCTATGTACAGTTCTATGCAAACATTCAACTCCGGCTGAGCTCTCACTCTCACTCTTTCTTGATAAAACGTGGATCGTAAAAATAGTTTGAGCCCCGGTACCTTTATTTTCAATCCACGATGGGCTTGATAGATGTGGACGGTTTAAAGGAAGTGACTGAAGTGGAAGATCATGTATTTGAGCTATTCACGTCCCGCGCTCCGCCCGAGAACCAGAATTTAGGATACATCGACCGGTCCCGCGAGACAATCAACGTGCCGTTGAAAAATGGGCAGGATCTACAGATACGCCAGTCACTCTCGAGTCTTTCTTCATCCAAAGAAACATCTAGCACCGGTTTCTTATGTTGGCAGTCCAGTGCTTTGCTTGTGGATTGGCTATTGAATGACCTCAAGTGTCCTTTCTTCAATGTGTTCAATCACAAATCAAACGTTACTGTTGTTGAGCTCGGTACGGGTATCGGCGGCATCTTGGCAATTGCGTTGACTCAATACGTGTCACACTATATTGCTACGGATCAGAAGCATATACTAAAGCTACTTAAACACAACTTTACCGAGAACATCGGGACTATTGCCCACGACAGCTCGACAATACCTACACCACATATGACCCGAACGGAAAAGAAGTACAAAAGGCCGGCTAAAATAGACGTGATCGAGTATGATTGGGAATATCCCGAGAAGGGTTGGTACAACTACACTACTGTCTCACTGGCTAAACCTAACCTTATAGTAGCCTGTGACACGGTCTACAATGAATATTTAATTGAGTATTTTGTGCTGGCGTTGCTACAACTCATGGACGAGCTCAATGGGGCATTAATAGCCCTTCAGTTGAGAGAAGAGAGTATTATCGAGAACTTTGTCCAGCATCTTCTTCAATCCAAATTAAAGGTATACTGTGTTCCTGAGTCCATGCTCAGCGAGGAACTCAAACACGGGTTTGTCATATATTACATTACTTTACAAAATTCAGACATATAAAATAATATGACTATTAGAGATCGTATAGCCATCGGGGTCCTTTTATAACTCTAGGTCAGATTCGTTTGTAGTTGCAACCACTCCCACTGTAGTCAACTGCTAATAGTACAAGGTCGTGCGATGCGGGCACTCACGTGACGACTCATGAGCCGAATTTTCGATAGTGTACAATAAGCTTAGTGGAGGGTCATATTCGAAGCTTGTATGTTGTGGATGGTCTAATATTGCTGATTTTTTCTTGTCATAATAATTGTAATTTATCAAGAATGTCAGCATTAGGAGTTAATTCCAACTTCCTGGGTGTGGAATCTAAAAAAGTACCGAAAAACATGAATGGAGATATAGATGGCTATACAGACCCGAGAAGAACAGGACATGCACAAGGGAAGAAAAAGAACAAGTGGAATAATAATAACAACCACAATAACAATGGGACTAATGGATCCAACTCTTTTGAAAATAATAATACGAAAGATAAAGCATCCAGAAAATACAAGAAAGATGAGTCCCCATATTCAGATGAACCGCTTGACATTCCTACCAAGACCATAAGCCGAAAGGCCCCTGAGAAGCTACAAGAGTACTCGTCCACCGACATTCAACTCACGGGACCCTTGTTTCCCAATCCTGAAATGCTCGGGTTCCAGAATCTACCCCATAAACGAAGGCAAAATCGACCTGTTCCCAAATACCTTATACATCAATCGAGACTATTATACACTCCACCATTTCGTCCGAATGCCTGGGACAAACAGAATCAAGAGAGAATGCTTCAGATGGAGCAGTCAAACTCTGGTAATGATTACCAAGGAATATATGAAGAATTTCAAAAATTAAGAGAGGTAGAGAGAAAGAAAATGGAAGAACTAGGATTGGTGGATGCCGAGAATATCAGAAAAGATTTGAATGATGCGATCTCTTTTCAAGGATCGTGTGAAGACATGTGTCCCATATTCGAGAGAGTACGGAGGTCACTCGAAAACAACGTCAAACTGTTGGAAAAGGACCCCGCTACCAATAAAATCTCTCGAGAAAGAGCAATTAAAGCATTTTCCAGACCTGCTGCTGGTCAACCACCACCACTTCCGTCTGAAGTGAGACCTCCTCATGTATTGCAGAAGACCTTAGATTACATGGTGGAGAATATTGTTGGTTTACTTCCAGAATCTCACTCATTTGTTTGGGATAGAACAAGATCTATCAGACAAGATTTTACATACCAAAATTCGTTTGGTCCAGAAGCAATTGACTGTAATGAAAGAATTGTCCGTATTCATTTATTATCGCTTCATGTCATGGCCAAAAGTGGCCAGGAGTATTCACAACAACAGGAACTCGAGCAGTTCAACAAAGCACTTCAAACATTGATAGAAATTTACCAGGATATTAGAAACCATGGAGGCGGCGATTCTCCCAATGAGGCAGAGTTTAGATCTTACTACTTGTTGAGTCATCTTAGAAACCCAGAACCAGAAATAGAGCTTCAACGTTTACCTAACCGTTTGTTCAGAGATCCGCAAATTCAATTGGCATTGAAGTTGCGTAATATCATATCTCAAAACAATTTAATCGAGAGAGGGGGAATAAAAAACTCTCCAGGTGCCATAAACTTGTTCGTTGAATTCTTTCGACTTGTTTATAGTAACGAAACCCCATTTTTGATGTCTTGCTTGTTGGAAACTCATTTCAATGAAATCAGATTTTATGCATTGAAATCAATGTCAAGAAGTTATCATACCAAAGGTAAACCTTATCTGGCTGAAAACTTGAAAAACTTACTTGGTTTCGATACTGTTGAACTGTGTATCAGGTTCGTCACGTACTATGAGGTCGATATCATCGAAGAAAATGGCGAAATCTTGGTCGACCTTTTCAACAAAGACAAATTGGAGTCAAAATACAAATTAAACTCGATACATGAAAAATCTAAATTATCGCAACCTACATCTCAATATATTGATCAGAAAACTATAGGGAAAACCTTTAAAGATTTCATTAACCTGGGCAAACCAAACCTCAATGTTAACATAAAAACTCCACCGGACGTTGTACTTCCGTTAAATCCTACAACAAAAACGAATATACCATCGACTTCGAAGAGCTCTCAACCTTTTACGTTTGGCTCAACTACAACTCTGAGTGACAAGGGCATGTTTGGACAAAACTCGATAAAACCGCTGCAAAATCCCCCCAGTTCTGGATTTGGTCAAGCCCCTTCTTCAAACAATTTCATCCCGAACAAAACACCTGTCAACACTGGATTTGGTCAAAGCTCTAATCTGATACCCGCTCAAAAAAACAATGGTGTATCAACAGGTAATGGCTCGGGAGGTTTTGGTGGTTTCAAATCAGAGTTCGGAAAGCTTCCAGTCAATCCAACGAACAACAATTCTCAAAATTCGAACAAACTACCGGGTCTGTTCACGTTTGACCTAGCTCCAAAAGCTTCGAATCCAAAAGAGCAAACTGATACTACCACAAACTTGCTGGGCTCAAAATTGTTTCCTTACTCACCTAGTGGTTCTCAAGGTTCACCCACTCCAACTGTTATGTTTCCAAAACCAAGAGAGGTCAGAGACTCCGAGGCAACAATTCCGGGAACTTTCCGTCCAGATAGTTCACAGCAAAAGTTGCCAGTAGCTGAACCAAAACCATTACCTCCCAAGCAAAAGAAGCTTTCAGAATTACCCCAATACTCCCAAGCTGTGAATGAGTTGATCGATGAATTGATGAAAAACTGCATCGAGACCGAGTTGTCTACGTTACTACCCAAATTAATTAGATTCCAGAATCTTAAACAGGAGAGAAAGAGTGTTATCAACTCATTGTCTAATGAGTTGTACAGCGCATTTCTATCGGAAATAATTTACAAAAAATGCATGGAGGCACACGCTGTTTACATATACGAACAGAAGTTGAAGAAATCTATTGTGCGTAGATTCAAGCAAACTAGCATAAAGTGCGTTCAAAAGCAACTAGTCAAGAAGAAGAAAAACGAAGAACTTAACTCAATTTCATTCAAAGTTCCCAAAAGAAGATTATCGAGCGTTGGTGGCAGCGCAAACTCTTCATTCACTAGTCTCAAAAGGAGAAATGTGGCTACATTGTCCACAAATGGGTTCTCCATAGAAGAACGCCAACTGGAAATAAAAAAGCTTTGGTCACCGCTTGACCTCGAAAAGTTCATTTCGGTATGTTCTGACAACCTCAAAGTCCCCGTTGAAACTAAGCAACTCGAGGTTCTGTTTCTACTTGTGGTCGAAAACTGGGCTTCATCTTACTCAAAATGGTTGAATACAAAGTTGTCCTTGAAAACTAATGTCGAACAGAGAATATATGAGAATAGGCTCGCTGATGATAAACTCATAATTGATTTCAAAAGTTTACCTGCCAGCAATTACCTCACTAAAGAGTTTTTCTCGACTACGTCATTTGTTCTATTCGAATGTGGCTTTACTGACTCCGATACGTTGAAATTTGATGGGAATATGGAAGAAAAGTTGAACAAAGATGGGCAGACCCTCAAAAAGATCATTTCATTGATCAATAAGTTCAGTTTTTTTAAAGTGCAAATCTTGATTGTATTTTGGGACGTTACTGGGGCCAAGTTGACTTTCGAACAAGTATGTGAGATTTTAAAGCTCCAAACATTATCAGACACGAGTGAAAACGTAGGAAATATAATCTTGTGTGACATGACATCGGAAGATAGTAATATTCATGACATCTTTACCAACGGTTTCAACAAACTTCGAGAGAATTTCAACGGTGAGCTATCTAAGAGAGGATTGAAGAAACAGGCCAAGGCTAAAAAGCTTGAAGCTATCAACGAGAAGCTGGAGAAGAAGGAAGCTGAGGTAGAGCCCCTTTCAGATGAAACGTTCAGAGTGGAAGAATCGCTGATTATCAGTAAAGCAAATCGAGCAAAAAAGTACGACTATTTGAAGAATCATGTCCGTGGACCCACATCTGGTTTCAGAATTTCGAAGGACTATGGCTCATTTTCAACCAGACTGGCCAACAATTCATTTGCAGCAAAGCAAAATTCGCATTTTGCAAGAGTTCCATCGAATCTTGGAGGTGCCAACACTTCAGTCAATGGAAGTATAAACAATAGCCTGTTTGTTACTTTGAACAATAGATCTTTCATACCTCAACTTACTGCAATTCACAGAAACAACAGAAACAATTCCATACTATCCACAGTTAATTCCTCCATCAATTCGACTATGAATGATATTTCTACATTAACGGGATTCGGTCGTGGTGTTATGGAAGAAAGCACTCCATCAAGTTCTCCTGGACCTAAGCCGGCTAATTTGAACAAAAAACCTTTACCCAAGAGCGTTCAACAGTTGAGAGATTTGACTGCTGGAATCAAAGCAAAATATAGAAAAAGCTAGACGAGCAAATTGTGCTGCGCCTATCAAAAATAAATAGCATTGTATATTATGTACTATAGATCCTTCGGGAATACCATTTAATACTACAACCCTAGCTGGCTCATTTTAAAGTCCAGCCCACTTATACATGATAAAGTGTTCAGAAAATGTCATAAATATAGTCGAGCATGCATGGCAATATGCAAAGGTTTGTCCTGCACATAGCAGCGGGTGATCCAAAACATTAGTTGACCAATGATGAAACAAACTAGTTCTAGCAAGATAAGCTAAAGAATTTAGGGACAATGGATCTTTTGAAAGACGCAGCGAAGAACATCAATCTCTATGAGGTCAAGGCATACGTGCGGAAAGCGCAAAATGGTATGTAAAGATGTACTTTGAATACCCGAAATTCAGTGTTTTTCCAAGGTGTGAGGAGAAGTGAATTTCATAAAAGTGGCAATAAGCCGATAGTGATTTTTATTAGGATATATAGTCGGGGCTATTGTGTCGCCCACTGAACAGTTTCATGATACTTATTGGTCATTTTCAAGTCTTAATCCAATAACATTCAAACCATTAGTTACAAATTGAAAAATGCCACGGGTTCATCGGGGAAGGAAGGATTAGCGTTACATCAAACATGAGATCAGTACTAACATAGCAGTTGCCATGAACTTAACAGAGATGGAATCTAGAGTTCGTGAGGCTACCAACAATGAACCTTGGGGAGCACCATCAACCTTAATGGCCAAAATTGCTTCTGGTACATACAATTATCGTGAAAGAGAAGAGATTGTAGGATTTATATTCAGAAGATTTACCGAAAAGGCTGCCAATGAGTGGAGACAGATCTACAAGTCGTTACAATTGTTGGAGTACTTGATCAAAAATGGTTCAGAAAGAATTATTGACGACGTCAGAGCTAATATGTCGTTAATTCAAATGTTGAAATCATTCCACTACATCGACTCCAAAGGTAGAGACCAGGGTATCAATGTTAGAAACAGATCCAAGGTTCTCATCAACTTATTGAACGACGATGCATTGATTCGGTCTGAGCGTAAGAAGGCCAAGGCCAATGCAAAGAAATTCGGAGGTGTCTCGTCAGGTGCCTTTGGTGGTGCTTCATCTCTTGTTGGAAGTAACCAAACGCAGTTTGAAGATGATGACTTCGGTAATAGAGTCTATGGTGATGGTGGTGTTTATGGAGAACGATATGACGACCCTGCTGCTGAATATAGCAACGGCGCGAGCAATGACAACTTTGAAGAGTACGATGTTGGTCCCTCATCAGGTTCATCTAAGGCCACCACTGGCGCCTCTAAAGTTCATGCCACATCTTCCAGAACTAAACCTCAACCCAAGCAGCCTCAAGCGGACTTGTTGGGTGATTTAGTTTCATTCGATGGTCCATCCTCATCCGCAGGTGGTGCAGCCACCAACGCTGATGATGGGGATGATGACGATTTCGATGACTTCCAAGCTGCTCCTTCTCAACCACAAAAGCCAAATCTCTCCAACAATTTGTCAAGCTTATACCAAACTACCCCTCAACAAACTCAAGCCCAATTCCAACAACAACCTCAGCAAAATAACTTTTTTGCACCATCTCAAAACAACTCTTTTAATTCAGCACCGAACTACAGTGTAAACACGAACGCAACGTCATCGGCACCTGCTTCCAAGCCTTCCAATGATGCTTTCTCTTCATTATTCTCCTCAGCAAAGACCAAAACCACCGCTTCAAAATCCTACACTCCATCTCAATCTCAATCCAAGCCACAAACCCAAAGTCAAACCCAGCAGTCTAACACCTTCAACTCGCAAGACTGGGATGACGATTTTGGCTCATTTGGCTCTAACCCTCACAACAATACTAAAAACTCCACTTCCAACGGGAATGATGGAGAGGTTGACTTATTAAGTTTTTAGATATTAATTAACATCAATGTAAGATTCATACCGTGATAGATAGTAGAAATGAACTCTGCAAGTAAGCCTTACGGGCACGTTGTATTACGTAAGCATTCTATCCACTTAAACCGATTCGGTGGACGACTTTTCAGTAGAGATCACTAATCATTAAACAATGTTCAAGAACGCCATTACCATTACCAAGCCAAACTTCCAAGCCGCTAGACTCTTCTCTTCATCTAGCAAGGTTTTGGGAAGTCAAGTTTACTTCAGGACTGCCATTGACGGAGTTGCTCAAGAACCAATCAAATTTGAATTGTATGATGATGTTACCCCAAAGACTGCTGCCAACTTCAGAGCTTTATGTACCGGTGAAAAGGGTTTCGGATATGCAGACTCCATCTTCCATCGTGTGATTCCAAACTTCATGTTGCAAGGTGGTGATTTTGAAACTGGTAAAGGTTACGGTGGAAAATCTATCTACGGTAAGAACTTTCCTGATGAGAACTTCATCAAGACCCACGACAGACCAGGTCTTTTGTCCATGGCCAACGCTGGTCCAAACACCAACGGTTCCCAATTCTTCATTACCACCGTACCATGTGACTGGTTGAACGGTAAGCACACTGTTTTCGGTGAAGTCGTGGAAGGTTTTGATGTTGTCAAGAAGATCGAAAGTTACGGTTCTAACTCTGGTGCAACCAGAGCTAAAATCACCATCGAAGAATGTGGTGAGTTGTAAGTATTCTCAAATAAATCTTGTGTATAAAAAAACAAAGAGAATATATTATCTCAAGTTTGATTAAATATGTTGGTAAACATCCTCATGAAGATCTGAGGCCACTAATTTGGGGTTAAATAGATACAAGGGCTACGAAAATTTATGATCTAGAGCTCGTCTTATTAGCTTTTGTAAATACTTATGAATTATGACTATGAATGTTCCCAAAGTTTAGAATTCAGATCATGTGGAGCTCAGGACACACGCTTTGAATTTATTGGTGTTTGAGGGTTGATTAGATCTTAAGAATTGGGTTTGCTTCTTCCTTTGGAATCAAATCAGCAGGCAATTTCTTCTTCAATTGTGCTAATTTATCATAATCACCGGCCAAGATTCTTGCCACGACCAAGTCATCTCTGTCCCTGATTTCTCTCTTGGTCTTACCTTCGTTACTCAAGAATTCCTTGGCCTTTTCGGTATCACCATGGAAGTAGTCTTCCATAGCTCTCAATCTTAATTCTTTTTCAGCCCAGTCTGGACCATCGGTGGCTCTTCTTTCCATTTGGGTAGTATACTTGGAGTATGCAACATATGCAAAGATTGGTAAAACTAAGTAGAAGTAAGGAAATTCCCAACCTTCAGCCTTTTCAGTTTCACGTACAATTTTCCACTTCAATTCACCTGTGGTTTCGTCCTTGTATGGAATTTTATCGATGATCTTTCCAGCGTCTTTAGTCACGAACTGGAAGTTCTTTAAATCTTGTGAGTTGTCTTTGAATAAATCTAATTGTTCTCTTGGGATACCTGGGAGTATAAAGTTCCATTCTGAGTGATTTCTCTGGTAGTATAAATTTTGTAATTCGGCGATGGTCTTGAATTCTTGATCGGTGGGTACTCTTGGGGTACCATCTGGGTTAGTGTAGATCTTGGTGACCGATGACAATGAATCTAACTTGGCACGGATATCTTTTTCCAATTGGAAGTTGAATTTTCCAACCTTGTGCTTGAACAATCCGCTTAAAGGAAACTTAAATGCAATTCTCATCTTGAGTAGTGTGGTGTATATGTGAGCTTATATCGACTTTAAACTTGCCGTATTATCAAATTACAAAACTTGGCCCTATCAACACTAACTCTTAGTTGTATCAATCGCTTCAACTATGTAAACTGCTATTGGACTATTTTTATTGGATGAAGAATTTTTTTGAGAATACAAAATTTACAGGTTACTGTTTGAACGCGCGAAGTATCTTACATGTTATGAACACTATATGGAGCGGTAGAATACATGAACATTGTAGATCACCATGTATAAGAGGTAGTCTCTTCTGAACAGACAATTGAAGGTTGTGTCGATTGATCTACTCAGGTGCTCAATCATCTCCATACTAAACGTTCCAAATCCCGTAGTAATTTAACACATACGAGGAATTTATTCTGTATAGCGTTGTCAGTATTTTGATTGTGATACGGGCATCGAACACTATTTAGTCCAAAGGATAATTATTCACGAATCGCTGATATTCATGAGCGTGTACGTGAGTGAAATGTCCAAATCTTTTTGAAATCTGAGCCAATTGTCAAACATACCATCTAAAGCACAAAAGTTTAATTCCTCCTCATATACATGGTTTATTCTTAAGCTTACCGCTGTCACCTTTGGAAAAACATCCACAAACCACCATTCCACAGGGAGCTACGTTATCTTTGTTGATCCAAATCCCGAAAATCCCATTGCAGAAGATATACTGGGGTCTAGAGTAGACAGATTCGATTCTGCTTTTCGGGCTCTCGAATTCACCTTTCTGAGTTTTCTCTTCTCTCGCCTTTTGGATTCAAACTCTTTTCTGCGTTTAACACCCTCTTCGAAGCTGACCTTCTCACTACTGTTATTCCTAGCTTTGATCTGCTCCGCTACTAATTTTTCAACCACGGAAATGACTTCTTTTAAAGAAGCCCTCTTTACTCCCGTCTCTAATTCTTCGCCTTCGTTGTCTACATCTTTGTTACCTAGTTCTTGTACCTTTGAAATGTGCTGGGGTGAATTAAAATGGTCAATCAATGCCATGTTGTCTCTGAAAGATAGGTTGCAAATGGGACAGAAAAACCCAAACCGTTTATTATTTCCGAATGCAGATGTCGAATTGGCCTGATTGATAAGATTGTATGTTTTAACAGCTGAAAGCAGCTCCTTCAATATCTCATCTCTATGTTCCAAGTACGATTGTGATGACTTGGTGTCAATCTTTATGCCACTCTCATTCTCTTCGGGCTGTTTTCTTCGTGCTTTAGCCTCCTTCTCGTAAGCCGCTACGTTCCATGATCTCCTTCCGTATTGGTCTATAGTAACTTTATCGTCAGACATCTTGACTACTGGTCATCCCAGCTCCAGAGATTAAGATATAGATGTCGTCACGTGAACTCTTATCACCTTCATCACTATCAGCTAGTTTTATACACTGTTGAAGCAGGGATGGGCCAACGAAATATATTATCGTTTGTAAGGAAGGGTAAGCCAACCATAGGTGGTGTTTCGAAACCCGCTATACCGAAAGTGGTTAAGGTAGAAAGCCAAATTGTACGAGAGACTATAGAATCTTCCGATGCGACCAGCGTCAGGTCTATCAAAGTCACCGAACAGGAGCTTAGACCTTTCATAAGCCCAAAATTCGAATCCCGATGGAAAATAGTGGGTACCCATCTAATCCACAACTTACCACATATCTCCAACCTCAACGTTGAAAAATCCGGCAGCCTCAAAATCGCGGCTTTTGATTTGGATCAAACATTGATCAACACCAAATCAGGGAAAAGTTTTGCAAGAGGATCTAGTGATTGGAAGTGGTGGGCGCCTGGAGCAAAAATGCAATCCATTGTCCCGAAAACATTAAAGAGTTTAGCACAGCAGGGCTTCCTATTGGTTATTTTCACTAACCAAGGCGGAGTTATTGCCGATAAATCTAAAAAGTCATATATCAACTTTATTGAACGAGTAAATCAAGTTGTGAACGCACTAATAAAAGAAACACAACTTTCAAGTGAGGATATATTAGTGTTCGCGTCGCCAAAACTTCCTTCGAAGGAGACTTCTTTGGCTGCAAAAGAATTGCATCAACAAATGAGAAAACCGGCTATTGGAATGTGGTCAGAATTAGAAACTTATTTGGGAGAGTCCTATTCTATAGACAAGACAAACAGTTTCTATGTTGGCGATGCCGCTGGTAGACTGCTGGATCATCTGGACTCAGACATGATGTTCGCACAAAATTTACAGTTGTACTTCAAAATTCCTGATGAACAGTTTGGGGATGAAGATAACGGAACTGAATCCGAGTGAGGTATTATTTACATCTATACTTTCAATTATATACAAGGGAAACGTCCTAGAGACGTTCGGTTTTGTCAACGGTCTCGAAATATCCAATAACATTTTTGATATCTCTAACATTGTAGGTTTTAGAAGTGTCGGATGGGTCCACCACGTAACATTTTTTAATTTCACTGACATCGTTCTCGAATCTAATGGCCTCATCGGTCGTTTGAGGGTAGTCCTTGAGAATGAAATTGGTGTCAAAAGTGCCAGATCTCGTGTTGATGAAAAACTTGATTTCCTGCTTGACCAATGCGGTAATCAACCCTTTAGGTATCAGTCTACCTTCATTGGCAATATCATGCAATAAGTAACAATACTTTCTGGTGTCGTCTGCTTTTTCCTGCTCAATTAATTCCTTTGGGTCGATGATCTTGACCTGTGTAGAATCATTTTGTTCTTTAATCTTCTTCACTATTTGATCTATTGTAGTTTCAGAGGTAGTTGGCACAGCATAAAACTTGTATTGGTCATTCTTTTCTGGACTGACGAGCTTGCTTCTTCTTCTCAATCCTGTCTTCTCTTCGTACTCTAGGTATTCTCTTTCACTTTCAAAGGAGGTTTTGGGTTTTTTCTTATCCACTTTTCTACCAGCAAAGTAAAGCACCACCGAAGATGCTAAAAATGTATAGAAGAAGTATCTAAGTTTAGGGACATCGTTCATTTTTGAATTTGTCTTGAGGGATCTAGCAATATTCAAACGCCCAACAGGTGCGATGGAGATCGGGAATCTTCTCACATGGCAAAGAGCTTGCTTTCTAAATAAACTGTTCATCTTTCTTGTCGTACCAGAATCACCAGAGATCACGGCGTTTGAAAATGTTTGGTATAACACGTCACGTGTAAAAGATTACATAATCGAAAATTCGAACTAACAAAATTTTTCGCTTGATCAACGGTTGAGTTATACAACAGAGTAACGTTAAGTCATCAGTTCCATCGGCAATAAGAAGCATAGGACAGCATGTCGTTAGTTCACTTGGCCAACTTCTGTGCCCACTTAAAAAACTGCACCAATGTGAACATTGCTACCACATCTGTTCCATTCAGTCGATTACACTTGCAAGCCGCATTAGGATTATACAAAGAAGGATTCATTTCCCTGATTCACAAAGGTTCCACCACTGGACCTGATTTGAAGCCTGTAGAGGTTACTCCAGATAACATTTCAACCAGGAGATTGTGGTTAGGCTTGAAATATCGTAACAACCAGCCTGTCATAAGAGATATATCATTAATCTCGAAACCTGGTAGAAAGGTCAACTTGACCGTACCTGAAGTGAAAGCATTGGCTTCTGGATTACCAGTTCGTTTTATTAAACCATTACAACCAGCAGAGTCTATTTTCGTGAAGACCTCTGGAGATAACAAGGTGATCGAAGTTCAGGAAGCTGCGAAGAGAGGTATCAGTGGATTAGCATTATACAGAGTCAAATAGGTATTTGATTTTCTTATCATATGTAAATAGTAGAGAGTTGGAGAGGGTATTTAATAAATGTACAACTTCATAGTAAAATTAGTTTACTCGGAGAATTAGTTTTATTTGAACAATGTGAACGGATGGCTCATCTCGAAGACTTGAGCGGAGATAGAGTTGAACAATGCTTTTTGTACAGATGTCTATAAAGTATCAATATGTTGTTGGTAATTTCATAGCTATGAATTTTCCCCATTATCAATGTATGTTTTTGAGCTCCTAGGTTGAGTGCGAAGAGAAGATAATTTCACGTATGCCAAACATTTCCCGTAACTACTAAATTACTGAATTACAGTAGATATTCGAGATGGACTGATTCAAAAGTCCTCAACCATGCAATCCACTTACATACGCTGCAAATAGACTTTGACTCGTCAATGTAGACCATAAGTAGTGTGCTGGCATACGGCTCACCTATTGTCCGTGCTGCAGTATTTTTCAAGCATAATTAATTAGCCAAAGTAATTTTCGTGTCAAATTCGTCAATTTTGCAACCTTAATGGTCATGCGCCAATTCCTCCATTTTAAAGTCAATCACAAGAGCTATTACTCGTCGGGTGTTTGGATCTCATGCACAAGTCGAGCACCTAAAGGGCATGAGTCAGCAGTTGGTAACCTCTACTGGATCATTACATTCGCATCAATTCGATATTCTAAGATCTATTAAGCTTCTTTACAAAATAAATTACAAGCTCAATTAGTTCACAAAGTCTCTAAACAAGCGGCTCCAACAAAAGTAAGACTTTAAGAGTGAGTAATTTAAGGCTTTATGTCGTGGGACGGAAGTATGCTAGATCATGTGCGAAGCCTCTTGTAATTAGCTCGTTTTCGAATCAACAACCAAGCTGTGGTCGAGTAAGCGAGAATCGCTACATTATTCAATCTCGAGACCACACGATCTTTCGAGAACAAGAATTAGCCGGTTCGGCCAAGCGATGGTTTATTGTAAAACTGTAAATTGGATCTTTCAGGGCCCACCATCTGGAACCATTTAACCACCAAGGTCGCACTAATGCGGGTGTAAAATTAGGGATGCTCAGATTCAATGAGCGCCACGTGACAAAACATAATTTTCTACCCTAGTGGTTTTAGGAAGGTATAGTGATGGCCAGTAGAATGTGCCAGAATAGCCATGTCATGACACGGCGTTACATCATGTTCGGACTACCTTGTACGTTTACTGGTCCATTGTAGTGTACCGCCAAGGACTAGATCAAAAGAAAAAAAAGGTTCTGTATGGCTTAATTCCGAAGACTAATTTTCAGGACCTGCTGGTTATCGCATACTACACAGAGAATCTATTATATTAATTTTTTTTTTTTTATATTTCGTGAATTAAGAAAACGATTTTGATATTTATATATAAGTAACGCAACTGCTTCTTTATCTTCATTGCAAAACATTCTCAAGGGCATTATCCTACTGCAATAAGCAAATAACAAGCCTAACACAATGTTTGACGACTTAGTATACGAAGTGTTTCTCAAGAGAGACACCTGTGAGGCTGATAATGAATATAACGGGGAACACTGGGGTGCTCGTATTTCGGCCGTTTTCGTTATCATGTTCACCTCTGCATTAGGTACCTTCTTCCCAGTCTTATCCTCAAAATACTCATTCATCAGATTGCCGTGGTGGTGTTTTTTCATAGCCAAATACTTTGGTTCGGGAGTTATCATCGCGACTGCATTTATTCATCTTTTAGAACCTGCCTCCGATGCCTTGCTGGATCCTTGTCTCACTGGTGTGATTTCTGAATATCCATGGGCATTCGGTATTGCATTGATGACTCTTTTCGCCTTGTTCTTCTTTGAATTATGTGCTTACAGATACGTTGATACTAAAGTGGCTGCCATGGGCCTCGCTGGTGAAGAAGGTGGTGGCCACTCTCATTTCGGAGATGAAGGTATGTACACCAAAAAGAAAGCTGGTGAATCTGAAGGCGAAGAAGAAACATCCTCACTTAAAAAGACAGACAGCAAAGTAGCTGCTAATCCATATCCATCACACTTCCAACATGCGCACGAACACCAGGACCCAGAAACCGTTGAGACTCTTGCAAACGACATGAGCAGAGAACAATACTATGGCCAACTTTTAAACGTCTTCGTGTTAGAATTCGGTGTTATTTTCCACTCGGTGTTTGTGGGTTTGTCTTTATCTGTTGCCGGTGACGAGTTTGTTTCACTCTACATTGTGTTGGTTTTCCATCAAATGTTCGAAGGTTTGGGTTTGGGTTCTAGAATCGCTGTGATACCATGGCCCAAGTCTAAAAGATGGACCCCATGGCTACTCTGTCTTGCTTATACATTGACCACTCCAATTGCCATTGCTATCGGATTAGGTGTTAGAAACTCATACCCTCCAGGTTCGAGAAGATCTCTTATCGTCAATGGTGTCTTTGATTCTATTTCCGCTGGTATATTATTCTATACTGGTATCGTTGAGTTGATGGCTCACGAGTTCTTATACTCCAGCGAGTTCAAAGGAGAAAATGGATTCAAGAAAATGTTATGGGCTTACTTCGTTATGTGCTGGGGTGCTGGTTTGATGGCATTGTTAGGTAAATGGGCATGATCCTTTTCCCTTCAATCCGACATTCGCCTCCATTGCGGTCATTCTATAGAAAAATACTAAGGTTATATTAATAAACTAATATGTTATCTCAAATAATCGTCATTTATTCAAAAAAACAATTAATTACCCCAAATAGTCCGTTCTTTGGTTACGTAAACTAAAATCAATGCTTACGTAAACTGAATTATTTTCTGTTGCCCCAGACTGACGTGATCAAGAAAAGGCATTCAAATACTAGGTGAATATTGGTTCTTCTCCCTTAAACTATACAATGTTGGCTCAACTGTTCAAGAAATATATTGCTAGAAGTCCAAGGTCTTTTGGAACATGTTTTGTCAGAACTTATAGCACAAAGTTAGGGACTGAATTTACTCCTGGTCCACCTAGATTACCTGAAGAAGAACAGAAAGAATTTGAAAGGCTCCAGAAGATAGCTGCTTCCCAAATAGCAATCGAAGAGTACAACGAACAATTAGCTTTGGGAGAGTCTGCTCAAGCTCCAAAATCCACCCCAATGCCAGAAGCTACAGAAATTGGATCATTCCAAGTTATCAAAACCATTCCAGAATTTGAAGGCGATGTTAACCCTAAAACCGGCGAAAGAGGTGGACCGAAGCAAGATCCTTTGAGACATGCTAACGAGTGGGCATTCAATGGCAGAGTGACCGATTTTTAGATATATAGTACATATTGTTTAATTATACGAGACTGATGAACAAATTAGAATGAGTATGTAGAAGGAGCCTAGCAATTCAGGTGAATAATCATAAAGTAGCTCCAAGAGTCTTTTTTACTATAATTATAGCTACAACGGTACCAAATGTAAGTAGACTGGTAGTGATGTATATGTCACGTGAGCCAATATGGGTGTAAAATTTTGTATATTGATTATCATTCATAGACACCATAACGAAATGGAATTCGACCCTTTGTCCCTATTTACACCCAGTTCTTCTAAAAGTGGGGATGCGATATTACAGGAGTCGTTTACACCGTCCAAAATTCTGAATATTCACCGCATAACCAATCCTCATCAAGATGATTCGCATTTACAACCCTTGCATATATTAGATCTACCATTATTGCAACTAAAACCCAGCGCCGAAGCACTTTTAACCGTTTTGAAATTACTTTCACCCAACCAAGTGTACAATTTTTCGACTGAATCTACCATAACTGACGAAAGTGAAACTATAAATGTTGACCATGCCTTTTCTGACAGATCATTAGATGAACTTACCGTATCCAAAGGCTTGGAGTGGCTATCAGTTCATTGTCCACGGTTTGATACCCGTGAAAAGTTGGCATATATTCCAAACTTAAGTGAGCCGTTGCGCAAACAGTATGAGGGTGAATATAATTCCTACTTGACAAGAATAATATCAAACGGACTAGAATGGATATCTGATGAAGATGTGAAAGCCCAAATATTCAAAGAAACATCGTTGAGGATAAGTGAAAATTGTGGTAGGACCGCCCAGCCTGAGATAATTAGAAAAATAGCTATTCCGAACTTGGCCAACTATCTAAACAATGGGGCTATGCATATCAAATTAAAGGAGCCGTCTCTTACTAATGATAATTTGGGGTTAAAAACTTGGGGATCTTCATTGATTTTGGCGAACAGACTTATAAATAAGAACACTAATAACTATATCAAGGATAATGTACTTGAGTTGGGGTCGGGTACTGGACTAGTGGGACTTGTAAGCTGTATACTTGGTTACTCAACCATATTAACCGACCTTTCGGAAATCACTCATAACTTACAAGAAAATGTCAATATCAACGAAATAACGAACTGTGAGGTACATGAACTAGATTGGTGTGATCCAAGGTCGTTTATAGAAAAATATGGTATTATTTCCTTTAACACTATATTGGTCAGTGATCCAATTTATTCTTCACAGCATCCATACTGGTTGATTAAAATGATAGATAAGTTTCTAAGTCACAATCAAGGTTCAAGAGTGCTCATTGAAATACCCCTTCGACCAAAGTTCGAAGATGAAAGAGCCACTTTATGGGAACTATTCAAACTGCATGATTTTGTAGAAGAGGAATGTGAATTAGAGGATGGATTTGATGATTTTGGAGAAATGAAATTTTGCTTCAAAATGTATCAAAGAGATGGGAAAAACTGTATATAATTTAATACTACTCTAAATAACATTCTATTAAATCGTACTAAAGATAATCTTTTAAACCTTGTAATCTTTTAACAGCATCTTCTAATATGGCGTCATCTTTGCAAACAGCAAATCTCAAGCACTTTTCTAATCCGTGTCCTTCTCTGTGTGCTGGTACCAAAAATTCAGTTGGAGGAATACCTACTACACCCAACTCCTTAATGAGCCAGTAAGCTAACTTAAAATCGTAGGTCTTGCTACCAATGGGCTCGGGGTACTTGTAGTCTTCAGGAATCTTGAGCTTTGCCAAATTTACCAACAAAAAGTAACCACCTTGGGCAGAAGTGTAAGGCAAGTTCAATTCGTCAAACACAGCAGTAAGAATTTCGTACTTTTTGATGTATTGTTTTTTTGTTTTTTCGAAGTAGTCCTGTTTGTATGCTTCAATGAAGCCCTGAGATACAGCTTGTTGCAAAGGAGCAGGAGTGCTGAAACAGATTCTAGTATGAGCAGCAGTGACATACTTCAACAACGAAGCTGGCGCGTGGACATAACCGATTCTCCAACCAGTAGCTGCAAAAGACTTCCCAGCCGACCCAATAGTGAATGTTCTTAAAGCCAACTCAGGTAATTTGGCCAAGTTGGCCGGTCTTGGGAAAGTAGGAGTGAAAAACAAGTTTTCATAGACTTCATCACTTACGAGCAAGATGTTATTTTCAAGCACAATCTTGCCCAATCTTATCAATTCTTCTTCAGTGAAGACCTTACCAATTGGATTGTGTGGGGTGTTGATAACAATCATCTTAGTCTTTGGAGTAATAGCCTTTTCCAAAGCTTCCCAATCAATAGTCCAGTCATCACCGCTCACCGATTTCTTATCGAATTGTTCAGGATACTTCAATTGGACGTATTTCACTTTGGCACCGGTCATTTCGATGTTTGGGATATACTGATCAAAGAAAGGTTCAAACACAATTGCTTCATCGCCAGGAGTCAAGAAACCAAAGAATACAGAAAACATACCCTCATTTGCACCGGTGGTGATTTGAACCTCGGAAGCAGAGACTTCGCGGCCAAAAGCCTTGGTATAGTGTTTGGCAACTTCGTTTATCAAGTTAGGATTTCCTCGAGCATGTGCATACTGATTGAATTGAGGCTTACTCAAGGCATCGTCAACGGCATTGATGGCAAAATCGGGAGGGCTGTAGGAGAAGAAACCTTGACCCAAGTTGACCACTGACTTGCCGGACTCTTCTTGGACTTGAGCAGCGGTTTCGTTGATCAATGACCAGATATCTTTTTGGCCCGGCTTGTGATAGAAGTACGGATTATGTAAGGACTCTGGGTTGAAAGGTTGGCTAGACATGGTTGTGGATGTGTTTTTGAATGATCTGCGAGTCTGGATAATTGACTTATATGAATTTTTCTTCAAAAAAGTACGCAAGACGGACATGCACGTTTCTATATAAGTTCTCTGGCATTGGTCAATATATGCTGTTGTGGCTTATCATCAACCATTTTCGTGAAATCAGCGAGAGTTCACGTGCTACATCATGATTACCGAATACTCTTTAGGAAGTATGACTAATGTCTGAAAGAGTTAAGTGCCGCCAACAGCGTGATACGATAAGCGGTATTTATTGGTTGGTGACTGCGAGATTCGTAACCTCTACAAAGTACACTATATACAGCGAAAATTAATCTATGATTTTGCACCCATTGGCTATGCTGCCACCGTTCTCAAACTAGTACTTTGGGCTACTGGAGCACCAGTAGAGGTGTTGATGGAGCTAGTCAACGTCAAGAATGGCTCAAGGTATGAGCTGGATGCGGTCAAACAGCCCTCTTCTATGACCCATTCTTCTTCCGTGGCAGGTTTAAGGACCTCACAGGCGTATCCAGTTACCAAGAGTCCAGGTGGCCTAGAACCACAAGCTTCTACTGCAGCTGCCACTTTTCCCAAAGTAGTTCTGATGATTCTTTGATCGGGACATGAACCTCTTTCGATGATAGCAGCTGGCAACGCCGGATCCCAGTTTTTCTCTGATATAAGTGCTGGAATCAAGTCTGTAACTCTATGTAATGCCATCAAAAACACAGTTGTTCTTGATTTTACAAACTCAGGCAAATTAGGCAACACCCCACGACGTCCCGTACCAGTACAAATTAATACCTGGTCTGCTACGTCTCTATGGGTGGCAGGAATATTGGATAAAACGGGAGCGGCCAATGCCGACGTGATTCCGGGCAAAACTATTGGTGTGAACCCGTGTTCCTGGAAGAATCTGTACTCTTCACCTCCACGGCCGAAAATATATGGATCTCCTTGTTTTAACCGCACCACTTTCTCACCTTTCAAGAGTGCTTCCAAGCCCAACGCCAAAAGCTCCTCTTGTGCCCTTTCCGCATTGCCTGGAAATTTCCGGGCAATGAACAAGCTGGTACGGTTTTTTGGAATGAGATCAAGCACCTGCTGCGGCACAAGTTTATCGGCGAGTATCAAGTCTGCTGTATGTATTGCTTGCAATGCACCCAATGTAAGGAGAGATATCGAGCCTGGTCCAGAACCTACTAATGAGATCGATCCTTTTTGGCTCGTTATGTCGGTTTTTATGGTTTGGGTAATTTTGTGTTCGTGGTAGGCAGTGGTCAAGTCTTTCAATGAAAGGTCTGCCAATTTTGACAAAGGAAAGTACTCCACGATTTGACTTAGCCACCTTGTACGCTGCAACTTGCGTTGTTCAGCTGTCATGTTGAATTCCTCAACCAAAGAGTTCAACTGACTGGTAGTAATGGCATCATCATCGTGCTCTCCAATAGTATCACCGTATAAGTTGTCCAACTCGACTTTATCTTCTTGCTGTATTATTTCACGAAGCTCGCCCACCTTGTTACATATCTCGCCAATGTTTGAAGGCAAAGCATTAGTCAACTCACGTTTGATTTTTGATGCTAATTTGCAGCCTTTTCCTGATGTGCTCACACCCATTTGAAAATCACCAGATGAAAAGGTGGATAATAATGTGAATGTGCAATATTCTGGAGAGTCTGATGTATTTATAGGGATTCTTAATTTTTTGCAATGATTGTAGACATCTTCTTTTAACTTCTTTTGACTGATTGGTAACGTTACGAACACTCGATCTATTATACCGTCAACCTCGGCTCTTCCAAGAGTTGTAATCTGTTGGTATAAGAAGGAGACGTCTAGTTCCAGCGAGTGGTTGACCCACTCGAGCGTCCCGTCTTCAATCTTGTGTCGTATAGATACTGGAAAAGTTTCTAAATCTGATTTTCCAGTGACAAGTATAGGATGGGCTCCCGATTCAAGTAAACTGTTGATCCTCACGGAGGCAACGTTCGAAGCACCCACTATAATGTGGTTTTCCCCACTACAGTTAAGAGATGCTAACAAGTTTGGCATTTCTGTCGATGATACTACCATTTTTCACGTTGTTCTAGATCTACATTATATATATTTGCAATTTCCATCAGCACTGATAGATTACCAAATGTCACGTGCCTTGACTCATTGGGTGCAGCTGCAATGACGGGGTTTGGCCTGACAGACGTATCGCAGCAGCGTGCGGCTGCGACAAGTTACCTATTTGGGTTGACTAGGTTTTGGCATCGGACTGAAAAAAATCAGGCGAGACAATAAGTCCGAAAATTAAGACAACTATGAGTAAAAGACACTTAGGTTTAGGTAAAGCCGCCAAGGCCAAGAAGCAAAAGGTTAGTGCTTCCGATCCTGCGACCGAAAAAGCTCCTGAAGCCAGCAATGAACTCACCGTTGAGCTAGGTGAAGAGGTTGACGCAGATGATGAGTTGGGCCAACTTAAAGGTTTGTGGAACACCTACAAGGATTCTGATAAAGATAACGAATTGGTCATCAATGGTATAATCCATGAATGCGACAGGTTGTTGAGACAAGTAGCAGAATCAAAGGATAAGAAAGAACCACTTCCTGATTACTTCCATTCTATATATGCCTTGGCTCTCGCAGAGTTGGCCAATTTCCATGCCACTGACAATAAACAGGTCAAAGAATACTTTGATGCTGCTATTGAAAGAGCCGATTTAGGTTTATCCAACTCAGACTCCAAATCCATCGACTTGTTGTTCGCTAAAAGTAAGATATTTCTCAATAGGATTCCATTACAATTCGTTTCACAGTTGAATAAAGAATCAGAGATTGATGAAAAACATCCCAATCTCGGCAAATTATTAGACGAAGCGTTAGAAGTATATGAATCAGCTGAGAAAAGAGCAGATGAATCGAAAAAATACGAATTGTTCAACAGAGATAATTTGGATGTCTTGGAAGCCCTTGACGATTTGTTAGATATTGTCGATAACTTTGGCAAAGACTTGATGGAAGGTGAAGACGATGATGACGAAAAAGAAGATGACAAAGAGAGTGATCTGGAAGATGAAGACGACGTCGTGGAACTTGCTGAATCTCATCCATTGTACTCTATCCAAAACACCGATAAATATAACCAATGGTGGAGAGACCACATCGAGAAGTTCTTGGAAAACGTTGATATAGAAATCAACCTGAAAAAAGTCGCCGATGATGACTACGAACATCCTTTGGCTTCATTGAGAAGAATAATCTGTGCCAGAATCGGCCAATCATATTTGCAAGAAGCCGAAATACCTTCAGGAATCTTCACAACTTTAGCTTACGATCCAGGATACGAGGAGACTGAAGAATTACAAGGCCTCAGCCGTGAGGACTCCCAAAAAATTGCCCAAGAGTTGATTCAGAAAGCCATCAAGTATTTGCAATGGGCCGAAGAGAAAGAAGAACCAGAGACTTGGGTAAACGTCGCTGAAGCTTTAATCTCACTTGGTAACTTGTACGATATCGATAGTGAAGAACAAGAAAAGGCTTATAAAAAGGCGGAAGAAATCTTGAACAAAGCCAATAATGTCACTAATGGAAAATACGAAGATGTTCTTGAAAATTTGTTACAAAATTGATCTTGAAAATGTTCTATATTCAATACAATGAGTCTATATAGCGACAGTTGAAGATGGAAAATGGAGAATCAAGTCCAGACCTATGAGGAAAAAAAGAAGAAAAACATGACGAAACCGTTAGAAAATTGAAGCCAAGCAGATTGGATATACCAATATGTAATCTCAAATCTAGAGTCATACCCTACTTGCAATAGTTTTTTCACTTTGTAATTTCATGGCATTCTTCTCATGAGCATTGTCCTTACAATATTGAAGGCCCTGACAAAGATGGTCTTCTAATAAGCGATGCTTAGCACAAAACTTACCAGAACAGTAACTGCATGAACCAACGTTACGTAATGGGGTTGCCTTACAAGCTTTGAAGGAACATCTTACCTTACGCTTCTTGGCGTTAACAACCAGATTACTAGATGCAGAACTGCCAGCAGTACCAGTAGTTAATTCTGAGATGTCAGATGTTTCGCTCATTAAGATAACGGTAAGCTCTGATGAAGTGTTGCCCGAAGTGAGTTCGGAAACTTTACTGGAGCCGGGAGCCAACCTTTCTCCGTTATGTATGAGTTTGAAGTCCAGAGGTAACTTGGAACAATCCGGACTTTGATCGCGAGCCAATTCCTTTAACTGGTCCACGGTGCAACCATCGGGGATGTTTACAGAATAAGACAGTTCGGTTGATAATCTGATAGTTACTTTCATTTGGTGGTGTGATTCCGATAAATCCGAGTTGTTGATTCAAAGTATTTATATAGTTTAAGTTAAAAAACTATAGGAGGCGAGTATAAGTGTAGTGAAATAGTAGGGGTTTTGCTTTTTTATAAAAAAACAGGTGTGTAAGCTGTACCGAACGTTACGACGGCTGCTTATTATATAAAGTTCGGTATTCTGGTTATCGGCAGTGGCGAACAAAAGAAATGCGCCGCATGAATCATAGTGGAGTCACATGACTACGAGCAACAAGGTTAGAACAGGGATATCGGCCATTACAATGCATGATGGTACAAAATAATACAGTCATGTATTGCGGGTGTGGTTGTTTATGCCGAAGTGCCGCCGAACTTTCGGCAAGAGTTTGGTGAAA
The DNA here is from genome assembly GCA_003706505.3 of Suhomyces pyralidae. Lineage (NCBI taxonomy): Eukaryota > Fungi > Ascomycota > Pichiomycetes > Serinales > Debaryomycetaceae > Suhomyces > Suhomyces pyralidae. Next base: position 364,417 of record PPLO03000003.1, on the reverse strand, counting down.
ACTAGGGTGATGCGTCTACCAGCTCTCTACGAGAAACATACGAATTACAGGATGATCAACTGGTTACTACCTATCTTGTGTCACATGATAGATAAGCATTATAAATCGGAGGGTAGACCGGAATTTCACAAGTCATACTTTGTTCGGTAAATACGGCGAGCGAAGCAATGCGATAGATACAAAATAAATGACTTGTAAAGTGTAAATTTTGTGGGCTCTTTTTCTACAACAGGTTCGCTCGCCTGGGCTGTGGTTAGGCTGTTCCTTGTGACCGGAGAAGTGGGCCAAGCAAGTGAATCTGGAACTACTCGGCGTGGCCCCAGCATGGAGCTGGGAGCGCGGAAAACGTGATACATGGACTTGCGCCATCTTTGATCTATGTACTTGAACGTCTAGTTCGGTCTATGCAGGAGACATGTATTGAAGTAAGTCTGAATAAGTTATCCCACTCAGTAACTATTACGAGTGATGAAAAGCTGGGTGTAGTCTATAATTGTTGCGCCGGCGCAACAATGTGTGGTTCTATATTGTGAATTTTTTTCATTATTTTAAGCTCATAATTTATGACAATTGATACTCACCAACAGTTGAGCCAGCTCTACGAGTGACGCCAGTTGGTTCAGTCAATACAACTGTTTGTTTCTGGACATGAGCAGCGTTTTCTATTTCCCTCTTATCATTAAACATGATTTTAATCTCCTTCTCTCTTTTGTAGATAGGAGCGATTGGCGTATAAGTTGGTGTAATAGTGGAGAATGTGGGGGTCGTGGCAGTGGTCACCGATGACTGAGCTTGGAGAACTCTGTTGGCAGGAATTGGAGTGGCGCCAACGATACCAGCTAAAAGAATCAAATATTGGGTGTTGAAGAGCATATTGGATTTAAGGAAAGACTATATTTGAAACCACTGATATCATTAAAAGAAACATGGATAACGGCTTGCATTTATAACAGATATTGGTATAGCCTTCCTCGCGGTACAGGACTGGCTATAACAATACGGAAAAAATGTTTGGAACACTTCTGGCGCGCCAAATTGGAATCTGGAACAATAAACCTGTGAGGTAAAACATCCGCGAATTGAATAGGAACGGGTGCAAAAGCAATGTCAAAGCAAATGAAACCAATTTGTGTTGTTTCTAACGCAATCAGTCCAGCTCGCTTAGCGAAATAGTGTAGATCATTCTATCGTAGATGGAGTAAGCTGATTATGAAATCCTTTTATTGCAGCCTCCATCTAATCTGTTTCACATATAACATTAGATAGCTTATACTTTCAACCGAGACTGTTAGGTGTATGTTACGTGGAGACTTGATCTCTTACACAGATGAAACTAGGCACAGCAATGGACACTTTGGCTCATAAACAAGCATTTTCCGGCTTCCCCTGTATTCGTGAGATTCGCCCCTTCGGCTTCACTTCACCCCTTCGTGTGATGGTTGTCGCGCTCGCAAACTCCGCCATCTTAATTTCTGTCACTGTACCGCGAAACCACAACAGACGCGCGAATAAATAATGTAGTGTAAACACTAATATCCAATGCCGCACGATTGATAAAAATAGCCCTCTTCATGTAACCTTTCAATCTTTGAGATCATTTTTCTACGTCAGTTACGGCGGACCTTACAGGACAAAAACGTTTTTCTTCGCACATTTGAAACGATTGCACAGACCAAATTTCATCTTGTTGAATGAGGCTGACTTATTATATACTATACAAATTAAGTAAATCAATTACTCATTATTCAGGCTACTCCTGTTACCCTTGATTCTCTGCCTAATTGTCGATAAATTAACATCCTCGCTGTCACTGTGCTCTTCGTAGTAGTTACCCTCCTCATCAATCATACTCCTCGAAAACTTGCTGGCAGTGTCCGAAAGTTTCGAGAAAATAGGTATGTCTGCTAGGTTGTTCAAACTGAACGCGTCCCGCGAAGCTCCAGAGAAGTGATTGATGTGTGATCCCGACTCTTCGACTCTATTCGAGCATTCTTCAACAATACCATAATCGTCAAACAATTCAGGACCATACTTCTCACAAAATTCATTTACTCTCTCATTTAACTTTACTCTCGTTTCTTTCAACTGATTAAGCTGAAATTGCTGACTGTGGTGACTTAAAATCGACAAGAACAATGGACTCAACGATTTGTAATAATCAACCCCGATCTCCCCTACTCTCAAAGAGGCATATGTAGTCAACACTGCCCAACCGTAACAAAATAAAAATACGAGTATTACTTGAAACCAAGTATTACCTGGAAAGGTTCCCAGCTTGATGATTAGGAACGTACCAATGACTGAATAAAACACGTACAATGCTGGGGCCAACACCAAAGCCACCATGATTTTCCACGAGCTCAACACATCCTTAGCCTTGATCTTCACTACAGATGCTGCCAAAGCTTCTTTCGCCTTTTTCCGAGATATTCTTCTAGCAGTTATGAAAACCGGACTGAAAAGGAAAACACCCGGCATGCTCAAACCCATGAAAAGAAGGAACTTTGATAATCTTTCAATGAACTTGAGCGCAAGCTTCGGTCTACTGTATTTATCCAAAGAGCTCACTTGATGGTCTCTTATTCCGAGTCTCATTAGGTCGCGGTCATACTCGCGCACCATTTTCTTCAATTCAATTACATCAGGATCATCAGCGTGTGTCTGGTATCCCTTAACTAATCGACGGTTTAGTTCAACCACTATTGGTAATGGAATAGTTTTGCGAGTATGTGAGGTGTACAATCTTCTGGCGGCTTGAACTGCAATTAACGTCTCGTAGTCATCACATGTAACGGTGACCTCCTTCAAACCCAACGTGATGGTAGACAACAATTTACTCACGGCGTCTCTAGAGTTTTCGTTGTATTCTTTGCCCATTTCGGTATTGACTTCAATTGGTTTACCAAACTCGATCACAACTCTCGATCTGAACTTGTGTGGATGGAAATAATTCAATCCCACAGGAATCACATTCACACTTTGGATATTGTCTATATCCTGTTTGAGCTGAGATGCTACAGTACCCAAAGCCATAATCGCCACACCTGGTTTCAATGGTAATAAATCTGGTCTATCATGAGACCCTCCCTCAGGGAAAATTCCGAGCACCTTTTGAGCCTGTAAGTGCTTAAACACATTTTGAAATACCACATTGTTATCGATATGGGGAGCAGCCTTGAAATTAGTTCCTTTTTCGAGCAACTCTTTGATCCTCTTCTGTGATGAAGGGTTCAATGATTTAATTGGTGCCGCTAATCTCAAGTGAGTATTGTCTTCGATGCTTTCAATTCGAGAGCTACCCAATGACTCTGGAAGTCCAATCAATCCTTTGGCCATGCATTCTTTCGTGAATTTGGTTCCTTCTCCAACTATAGTTAATTCGTCTTCGCCCATCTTTATGGAACCAGTAGCCTTTTTCAACAAATCTTGAGCCCTTCCAACTGGAATTGCACTACACAATCTGGCTAGTTGCCCGACAAGAAATTCATTGAAGGACTTCTGAGCAATCAAAAAGGCAATTCTTCGCCCGGAGTGTTCCCTTACTTTAGACATGACCACCAACCCATCAACAAACTGGTTGTGATGCGGAGCAATCACAAACACAATAGGACCCTTTTTGGGTATATTGAGGGCTCCTCGAGTCTTGATATCTCGGAAAAACGTATGAACAACCAAACTGAAGAAAGATAAGATCAAATCATACGAGATGGAGCGTAATATTTCAAGCACAAACGCCCAAGTGCGGTGAAGATGGCCATTCTTTTCACTTTTGGAATGACTGGTATCTTTTCTATCCAGCGTCATCTTCTGTCAATAACTAATTGATTTAACTAGCCGAATTGACAAGGAATCTTAACTTTAGCTTGAAGTTTGTGCATCAGCCGCAAAGCCTCGATCAATGATCCTTGTTTCCCCACAGGATGTAGTCACGTGATGTAATCATACCTTACAGTGTCTTAGCTTGCTGGCAACGGTGGCTACTAGTAACATGAGTAGGTGACTTATCTAGTTTATACTATTATGTGTGTGAGGTGCTAGAACTCATTTGTTATATATAAAAACTACCGTTATCTATAGCGTTTTGGCCAATTCTATTCTCTTGTCTTTATGCTCATTTTCTGTAGTTTAAGGAAGAATTCTGGGGAATATGTGTTTGTAATAGTAAGGACGACTAATCTTCTCCCGCAGGTACTTCATCCTTTAATATCTTGTTCAACTTGAGTCTCATCTCAGTTCGGTCGTCCCCTTTCAATGTGTCCTTGACAAAAGTCACGTCTACGTCTAGTTGAATCATTTGAAGTGCACCCCTCAATACTCCGCAGAGGATTTGACTGTACCATAAGTCCTTTGTAGGAGGTATTTCGACGAATTCACTTAAAGGATTGGGTTCGGGCAATATTATCGAGCAACTTTTGCCATCATTACTCCAGTTATCAAGAATTGGCTGAATATTTAGAAAGATTCTGAAGCCTACCTTGGTGATTACCTCTGCTGTTTCTTTAAAAGTTTGACATCTTTGAGCGCCTGTTCTAGCTAAAAAGTCTTCGATTAGCCTTATACCGATGTTGTAGCCCATTTGATCCAACTGATTATTTACTTCATGGTAATTGTGGTTGAAATCTCGACACAACTGTGCTACTATGGAACCATATGTTAATGTAAAAAGCTCGGAATTCTGTGCTGTTAGTATACCTGATTTGATTGCTTGCGTTGGAGATCCCACTTACTATCTTTTCAACATTTTTCCAAATATCGTCTCCCTTTTTGGACATGGCTACTCTCACCCGTTAGGTAAATCGTTTCGAACTTTGATGATTTGGAATTTTGAGGACGTATGTCCTGCACACAGAGGAGGAGCATATCTCGCATGTTGCAGCCTACATTGGTGTATTATAGTAAATTGGGGACTGTAATTAGGTATTGCATTAAAATTAAGTGATATATTACATATAAGGTTTGTTCTATAACTAGATATCTTTCTTGGTTTCCTTGACCAGCTTGAGTTTTCTTTCCTTCGTAGCTAAAAATTCCTTGTACTTTTCTAAGGTAATCTTATTTTGATGCTGCTTATACTCTTCAGCAAATTGGTATTGGGTTCCAGAAAAGTAGTCCCACATAGTAAAAAATGGCTGGGAAAAGTTGTGCTTGATACCCCAGCTTTGATGATGAATGTCGTGATAAATTGAATTGTTTGGAAAAACGATTTGAAAAATGTCATATGGGAAGCGATATCCGCAGTGATCATCCACAGTTTTCAAGGTTGCAAATGTGTACAAGAAAATGGCTTCACGTGGCGTCAAGGCTGACACGAAAGCTGCCACTCCAGTTCCAAGAGTATCCAACAAAAATCCTTCAATTGGGTCATTGTAAAGCGCACCATAGGCATATGGAACATACAATCTGTGGTGACGAGAATGGAACCGGCGATACAATGTTCTGTTTACGTGCATCAATTTGTGTAAAGAGTACTGCCAAGTATCAATAACTACAGTTGCAAGTGCCATTTTCAATGCAGATATCCCATACATGTAGCCGTAGTACACTACCATATCAGGCAAGAATGAGTAGTCGTTCTTAATTTTCCACATAACGTACAATTCATGACCTGTCTTTGGAGGAGGATCGAACTTGTAGAATATGTATCCTATCACAGATTGAATAAAATGTTGAATGACGACATCTTGAATTACCGATGACAAAGACACCTTGTTACGGGCCTCTTCTTCTGCACTAGGGTGGATACGGTATTTTTCGGCCAACTCATATACGTCAATGATGTGAAATATAGATGCATATGTCCAGTAAGCCACTATAGGAGCTATCAAGGCCAATATTCCATCAGGGATGCCCGGAATCAAGTCGGGTTTTGGTAGCACTTTGAAGGTCGGAGCACTACTGGATTCTGATAATATCTGTGAAAGGTTCTTAGGAGGCACCATTGATGATGTGAACGTCAATAATCTATCCATGTTTACTGTGCTTGTATGAAAAAAAATGTCTCTGTGTATGTTTTTATATGTTACGAGGGAGATCACGCTATTTGGAAAATATCACGCTTGCTCTGATATAAGGTATTATTCTCGTCAAAACCACCTTGAGATTATACACTTGGGTTGGTTAAACAACTGGTTTATATCAATGATTGTTCTGTGGGTTTCTGAGGACTGCTGGTGTTTATCGACTTTCTATGAATGACAGTGAAGATGAGTGACAAATTTGTTGAAAGTAAATTAGTATTGTCGGTCCTGCACAGGCCCCTATTGCTTTAAGTTTTTAGGAAACAATTTATCAGTGAACAAAAGAAATGAGTGATCGGCTTTTCTTTTTTTTTGAGAAAAGCGACTAATCGGGACAGACTTGACTAACTAAAAGGTGCAGTGTGATGCAGGCTATGCCTTATAGCAAGTATCCTGAGGCAAGGTTCGGTTACAGCCTGCAATACCCGACGCCTCTTCTTGGTAGTTGTTTGGAATGTCGATTCAAGTCAAGCATGCTCTAATTGCTTTTAGTCCGTACCCGCTAAAACCCGGCATCGGATTTCGCGCCCCAATCACAAAATAATAATATTTTGATTTATCCCATAAAATATTCTCGCTTTATCACCAATTGCACTCCCAGACTGGGGTCCTAACCAACAGAACATGACAGCTCCTTCGTAATCCTGTGGGTGAATATCTTATGTTTGAAAACACTGTAGTTCAAATCATATGATAGGCGCAACGATTTACAAAAAAAATGCAACCAGGCTCGGATGGAGGCTTGGCTCTTCCCGATTCGCTCATGGTAACTCTACAAAAAAAGGGATGTGATGATTAATGTATTTTGATCCCGGTGGATCAATTATTAGTAGATAACTAGCCTACCTAATACGGCTAGGATATTAATGCTGTATAGTATTATGAAGTATGATAAGTAATGGCAGGGTAGGGTGAGCTTTTTCGTAATAGTCAGACTAAATGCCAGACAGTGATGATGAAACTTATGAGATCAGTGACGATGTTTTCTCATGTAGACTTCCTCATATTCCGGGACATGTCTCTTTTCTAAGCTCAAACGTTCCAACCTCTCTAATTCATCGGTGACTCTTTTTTTGAAATTGGTATTGTTGGTACCACCAGCTCTGGTGATTAGATTTTTGCCATATGGATCGAAATCATCATTTCGGGTTTTGAGGGGTGAGCGCCGAGTAGGCTCTTCAATAAGCTCTCGGGGTCCTCGAGGCTTGATTTGTTCATGCATATAATTACGGGCTTGGGAGGTTCCTGCGCTACTTGGTGGGGGCGTCGAAGACATGTGTGTTTTAGAGGGTGACGACGGATCAGACTTTTTACGATGTATATCTATCTGTTGTTTGTTGAGGATTTCTTTGAGTCTCTGTTGCACTTCTTGTTCAACCACCAACTTGAATTCCCTTTGGTAACCTAGTCTTACTTCCTTTGCTTCCAAATCCATGGCCTTTTTCCTCATTTCGAACTCTTCGACCAATTCATCTTCAAGTTGCTGCTTTTGTAAGCTATACTTCTTTTGCATCGCGTTGAATTCATCTTGAAGTTCTTCCCTCTGAATAAGTATCTTTCGGTCCAAATTATTGAGATACGTCTCTTTCTTTTTAAGTTCTTCATTTTTGGTTAAAAGCTGCTTTTGGAATTCATTCAAATTTGAACTTATTTCTTTCAATTCCATTTCTTTCCTTAAGAATCGAATGGCTAATGTATTTAATAGATCATGACAAGTAGGACGTTGATTAACATCAACAGTAATACAATCCTCGATAATAGAACGAAGTTGACTAGAATAATTGGTTGATATCTCAGGTATAACACCCTTCTTAATTTTTGCTTGCAACTGTAGATGTGTTTTGGCTTGAAACGGTGGTTGCAAACAGCAAAGTTCGTACAACACACAACCCAAAGACCAAATGTCACATACTGGAGAATACGGATTGTCTACCAATACTTCGGGCGACATGTAGTATGGCGTGCCAACATATGTCTTTGCAAAATCATTTTGAGAGGTGAGCATTTTGGCCAAACCAAAGTCTCCAAGCTTAACTGATTTTCCAGAATTCAACATAAAAATATTGTCTGGCTTTATGTCTCTATGAATTACCACCGTTTCAGAATTAATTATTGGCTCTTCCGATGAGCCATTATTAGAAAACAAATTTACTTTTTTCGCATCAATTCCATAATGACATCTATGCAATGCTAATAAGGTTTGAACTAGGACCTGCCATATGAACTCCTCTGGCACTTGCTCTTTATTCTTTTTGAAATTATTGATGACTTGTGCTAAATCGCCTCCATCACAGAATTCCATGTATATATGAATGAATTTGTTTTCGACGATATGATCATGCTTGTAGTACTTGACAATATTGGGATGGTTCAATTCTCTCAAGATTCGAAGTTCAGATATGAGTTGGTTCCTCTCTTGGTTATTCATCGATGTATACTCAATCTCTTTTCGTACTAGTATTTCACCATTTGATCGTTGTCTGACTTTTCGAACAGTACCAAATGATCCTTTGCCTATCACCTCGAGCGCTTCAAACTCATCGCTAACGCTAGTGGCTGCCATTTTGGTTGATGCTAATGGTATCGTTATCTTTAGACTCTTTTCTTTATTTTTACTAGTTCAAACAATTCAGGGACATTACTCAAGGATCTTGAATTTGGCTTTTTGTTGTCTTCTGTCGAAGATCGATCCACTTTATAATGAGCTTCGAATGCGTTGACGAAGAAAGGGATCGAGGATGGTTTAAAGTTCCTCGCTGATCGTATTTAGTGAATCTCTTACACCTCCAGCTTATTTACTGCCGTCTTGTTCGCTTTCTTTGGTCCAACTCCTCTCGATTCCACTCCATTGTTTCTTATTGTTTAGATGTTTGGAACTTCCGAATTGGGCAAGAAGCCATAACCATCAACTATGATCATGTGACTCGACTATAACCTAACTTCATCCCGTTGACCGTGTCTCGTGATAGATTTCGCTCGTGATATCATCCTAGCACTCATACAGGTACTCGACTGTTATTTACCAGTGCACCATATCTATAGCTACATCAAACCACTATTTTCATGCACATGTATACCTTTTCGCCTTTGTCTGATCAATTTTTGAGCCATGAAGTTTTCAAAATGTGTCCGAATTGTCAGCCATAATAATCTTCTAGTCTTTATTGATTCTAAGCTCTAAAGATATATATTCCCTAATTGTAAAAGTTGTAAACTATTCTTCAATTTTTGACTAACTCTACGAAAAATCTGCAAAATTAAGTTGCAAAACTTTCCTAGCAAGTCTCAAATGAGTGAGCGACGACGCGACAATACAAACAATTTGTTGGCTGATAGAAAGAAGGAACGACATAGCATTAACATGTTATCTCCTTGAAATAGTTTTACTAATTAGAAAATAGTTGTTCGCATATATCGGGTTTCGAACCGAATCCGGTCTTTATCTAAACGATATGAACTCCATCGTGTACCAGCGATTTTTATCGTTTGTAGGAGGGGGCCAAAATTATTTGCTTAAACGAAAGAAGGTTACGAACGAAGCGCTTTTGATTTGTGATGTAGTATACAGATAGGCAAAGTACTTGTAGCACTGAAAGAAAGTTCTTATTTAGGTCATTTATGTTCAAGCGAAGATAACGACGAAGGAAAGAAAAAAAAGTATTTGAATGTACGGTAATTGGGGGATTGTTCACATACCAAAAATTCTATTGTACTCTATAGTGTATTTTGCGTGGCTAGAATTGACGAAGCGAATGTACCTTCTCTGCAAGGTTAATGAGCTGTAGAATATTCGCACAATTGACTACCTGCTTGCAGATGAAATCAGCATGAGTAAGGGTTTGGTGAATTATTGCTCAGTTCATAACTAAAAGTCTACATGGAATGTGAAAAATAAAACACGGGAATATCGTGACGAGATCTTACTTCTTAGCCTAATGCTGCGATTTGGCATATTCCCTCGGATAGTTTATTTTTAAGATATAATGCGATACCTAAAAAAGTGCTTGTTCAACTCAGGAAGTTCGGTGTATGCCCGGGCTACGTGCAAGCGATATGCTTTTTGTGCGGATTACCTTAATTTGCTTCCGAGAACAATCAGGCACATTTTTGATTGTTAAATGATCTTAACAGCGCTCGTCTCGAAGGTAGTGCGTAGTTGAATCCGGAAAATTGGTTCCTCGTACTACGTATTGTAGTATTGAGAATTGGTAAGCCAACAATGTCAACTAACAATAGAGAAGGGAAAGATGACGATGCCTGTTCATTTTCTCTGGAATTTAGATCGTCATTTGAAGACATGACCTCCAATCGCTCAGGGAATGATTATCAATTTCGCTGATAAAAGAGATCTTTATTAGGCTGGTCGATTAAAGTGACGTGTATCAGTATTAGAGCTCGTAATTTTGGTCTTGCCAACATAGCCCGCCACACGTCGTTTTAAAGTTAGAGTAAATGCGAATGCACCTAAACAGTTAGTGCCTTTAATTAAGATTAAGAGATTTGAGTGCCTGACGGGAATTTAGATTGAGCCCAACAATCTTGATGTCATAGAAGAGGAACATTTATCTTAACAGCAGATCATTAGTTCGAATGTTGCATATTATTTGATTGCTTCGTCTAATCGATAGATTGTTCGTGCTTTTGAGGGGTGGCCGGACAATAGTTGGCAGACAATCATGCGGGTTAACGTGTGTGGAGGAGTGTGACTCGGGGGTATTATTGGCTTTTTACATGTAACCAATAATTCAAAAGTTTAAGCTTATATTCTGTGGAGTACTCTTCACAAGCCTTCGGTTCTCTGCCGTACAGCAGGTACGATGCGATTATCGAACATAAACTGTTCCTAAACAGGTAGATCGGTGCTGCAGGTTCACTTTATCATGCAGACCCTGTTGCATTTATTTCATCTTTGCGACACAAAGCAACTTAATAAAGACATGCGACTTCACATACACGTCTTAAAATTATTTTATGTATTGTTTATGCATGTTGAGAACAGTCATGGGTACTATGGAGTAGTGAGCCCTATCGGTAAATTAAGCAAAGGAACAAAGTATTTATGAAGCAAGGGTAGGTATATATATGAATTCAGATCTCCGGATGTTAAAATTACAAATTACAAGTTACAAATTATACCATTCGAACATGGGTCTCGAATCACCATTTGTGCCTCTTCCACACGATCATACAAATAGAAGAAACAAGATAAGCAGCTCGAGCTCGAGAAAATACCGTTCAAGGAGGAGCAGATCTCGTAATGATGTTTCTATGGCCCTGATTCATTCACATATATCAAAGCAACTTTATCATGGAATAAGACAGTTAGTGTGCGAGTCGTATCAGACAATAATACATCCTAAAGCTAGCTACAAGAGTACCTACGCCAACAATTACATTTACGAGACCCCCAAATTCACGCCCCCTCATACTCCGATTAATACTGGAAGACCCGATTCTCACAACATCAAGCCCTCGGTGGGCCGGACCTGCTCGCGCGATAGTGTCTTGTGTGTTCCCATCGATATTGACCTCAGTGAATCTACTCAAAGTGAAGATTGGGAAATATCAAAGGATCTTTAGCCTGGCTGCTGGCAGATTAACATGCATGGTCAACTTTTACAATAATTATTCAATTCTCTTACACTGTTTTACTATGAAACCTTTCTCTACTTGATGTATAATACAGCCACGCGCTCCTTGAATTGAAACAACGTACTAAGCAAACGTTGAACATGTCCCTTTGTAGCGGTAACACATTAGGCTTCTGTGCGATCTCAGTCCATCGTATATTGCAGAAAAAAGTATCTTGATAATTACGTCGTGCAAAAAAAAATAAATAAAATAATCACGCTCGTACTTTGTGTTGAATCAAACAAGATATACAAGTTGCAAGCAATACAGACGTAGATAGTGGATTTCTTTTCATCGCAAAATCCAATATATCTCGGCAGGTAATTAAAGAAGAGTGGTCCCTATCTTTACAGGTTAAATGTTGAATGCAACGTGCAACGTAAAACATGCAATAGAGTTTGGGCAAGGCTTTGCTTTGCTGCAGTACCTCAGCCACCACTAGATTCATTCACTCTCATAATCAACCGTCACTTGCATAATTAAAGAAACTTCGATATGAACTCTGATTAAGTAAAATTATTGGGTCATGAATAAACGAAAAACGGAGAGATTATTTATTTTCTTTGGACTAAATAGAACTTATATCATGTATAGTCTGAAATTGCTACACATGAAAATTCAGGTCAATGCAAGTGAAAGTACGTAAATCATTTTTAGACTAATGGTTTTTAGCACCTTTAAAAGAGACAATTAAAGTTTAAGTGAGCACTGATTTCGGGAAGATCCGACGTGGTTTCTGCGATGCTATTTTTGAGCTAGACGTATATCAACGCTCATGGCTCGCAACAGCTATATTGATCTCTACGTATGATCAAAATTTTGTTGCTTGTTTCGACAGAGTACCTAAAAACTAATTACAGGGCTTCAAATGAACAATATTTAGAATAATCGCAAAATTACCAGTACATTTGTGCGATGTTTACATTCCGTTCACTTGTTTAGCAGCCAACCTCTCACAGTGCGGGTGCGCAAACGTGACGAGTAACAGAGATGGCTGTTGTCTCTTGTTTTTCTTGATTCGCGCAGCCGCAACGCAGCTCCGGGCAAGATTTGCTGCAGGCGCGCTTTTGCTCAACAAGACACGTAAATTACCAATTCATAATGTGTTCCTCAATTACAATAAGAACTTCGTCCAAAGGGTGTTGCCGACCAAAGTTGCGGATGATTGTGTCACGAACTTATTGTTACAGTGGTCGGAGAGTTTCTCTCACTTGCCAAATTGGTATTCATGCTGGCTTCATTAGTTGATGGAGCCATGCGTTGCCGTCGTGGCTTATGTTTATTTTTAATTTATTATTTATTTGTTTGCTTGTTTATTAGTTTCACAGGAGCGCTCCTTCTCCTAACAAAAATTTCGCATCTACACATTTGAGCTGCACTTGTATACAGGCCATCTCTAAGTACACACACACTCGTTGCTCGCAGGTGATTGAATCAGGTGGTTTATTGATTTCAAGTAGCTCTTTCTGTTAACTACTTCTTTCCAATCAAAGCCTTTGCTTATTGCTATCCTCACCGGCTCCTGGTCCTCATACCCAGCGACACACTAGAATTAACTTCTATCCATTCGTTTCATCCACGGCTTGTCTGAGAACCTCTAGATATTACGCCCCCTTTATAACCCAATCCCAAGTTTTGTTTATTGCAAACTATACATTCGTTTAATCGTCGATCAATCACTCCACCGACCGACACCTTCATACTTTGCTTTACAGCTACCACGTTCGCTACATTTATCAAGTTGACTTCCTTATAGACATAATCCAGGTTGTCGATATTTTACACCTATCAAAAAGTTGAAAAACAAAAAACATATAATTGATCTGAAGACCAGGCAACTTACGACCTAGAGCTAGTTCAATCATATCTTCACTCATTTAAACTAGCTAAATCCAGCCATTCCCACTCCTTATATTCGTGTGTTAACATTACAACTACACGCAGGAGTGCATATTATTAACGCCAGGAACCTAGTTTTTTTAGACGTTGATACAAGGAATCACGTTTACAAATAGCTGTTACTAAGACACTAAGGTATACTAAAACTTCTTAAGAAGTTACTAAATTCTCAATTCCCTGGGAAAAAGTATAGTTGTGTGTCTCATTCAATATGAGATCATATAAGTCACAGGCGCTTCAGCCCGCATCTGTGAACGATGAAAACAATATTAGACATGGCAACAAAACTGCAAGATCAGGAAAACAATCATTATCCGCCCACCCTTCATCATCAGATAGAAGAGAGGTATTGGGGGATGTGACACAACTAAAGAATGAGCAGATCGCCTCAAAAAGCTCTTCGATCACCCCCGGATTGAAGGCCTCTACTACAACTACTGCATCAAACGGGGTCGTCACGTCCAATTCTAAAATTCAAATTTACAAGCAACAGTATAAATTCAAAAAGCCAAGGCTCGAACTCGGACAGAGATTAAGACAGCGTCAAGAAATTTCTATCCACAGTGACAATGATGATAAAATATTGGTAAGAGGCGACGAAGCTGACTTTGATGATCAAGACCTTGAATATGAAGACATTGAAGAAGAAGACATAGAAGATGAAGAGAACATAGAAGAATTTCTTCGCAACTCACAACAATCTCAAATAAATCTCAAAAAATCTAGCGCTGACGCCAACCCACCAGTGACAAGTAATTATCACAATAATTCCGAAGATCTCTTGATCAAAAAGCATTTCGAAAAATTGACTGAAGAAGATCTCGAGCCTGGACTAAGCTCAGATTTACCAGGAGAAACCATCAATACTACTGATCTTGTTGAGGAAGACATCCCTTACGCTGATAAGGAGAACTATCCAGATTATGAATCAGTTGACGAGGAAGCCGAAGAAGAAGAACAATTGCCCTCTCAGTCTAGTAAGCACAAGCCAATGGAACCAATATGGACTAAATCAGTGTATGAAGAATTACAAACTATTGTTAGTAAGTATTCAAGGCTCACACTTGATGAAACTGACGAAGACACTTTTGATGTTACCATGGTAGCGGAATACGCTCCTGAAATTTTCAACTACATGCATGAATTGGAAAACAGGTTATGCCCTGACTCAAGATATATGGACAATCAAGACGAATTGAAATGGGAAATGAGAAGTGTGTTGATCGATTGGGTTGTTCAAGTCCATTCAAGATTCAATTTATTACCAGAGACATTGTTCTTGACCGTCAATTACATCGATAGATTTCTTTCAAAGAGGAAGGTTTCCTTGTCCAGATTCCAGCTCGTTGGCGCAGTAGCGCTTTTCATTGCAGCTAAATACGAAGAAATTAACTGTCCCACTGTTCAAGAAGTTGCCTACATGGCAGACAATGCCTACTCAATAGATGATTTCTTGAAAGCAGAAAGATTCATGATTGATGTTTTGGAATTTGATATGGGATGGCCAGGTCCAATGTCTTTCTTAAGAAGAACCTCAAAAGCTGATGACTATGATTACGAAACCAGAACTTTGGCCAAATACTTCTTAGAGATCACCATTATGGACTCGAGGTTCGTTGCTTCACAACCAAGTTGGTTGGCAGCAGGCGCTCATTACTTATCGCGCAGAATTTTGAACAAAGGGGATTGGTCTGAATTGCATGTCTTCTATTCTGGATACACTGAATATCAACTTAGACCCTTAGCTGAGGTCTTGTTAGATAATTGCCGTCATGCAGAAACAAATCATAAGGCAATCTTTGAGAAATATCAAGAAAGACGGTACAGAAGAAGTTCTGTCTTCGTACAAGAATATTTCAATTCACTTGATTATTCTTAAAGGCCAAATCAGCCACCTCACCAAATTGCATTATCTTACTCACGAAACCCTGTTATTCAAAATAATACCCAATACTCAGAACCATGCCAGGAGATAAATTAATGTTCACCACTATCATCATCTGTACACTAGCTTTTATGTTTTATTTTTTTTTCTAATTATTTTAATTATTTTCTTCGTCTTCATCCACTATCATTGATTCTTGACATTGGTTCTATTCGTTAACAGGACCACCTTACTAGCAAACCAAATTAGCATTAGTATCTCACAACCACTTTTACTATTAATACAACTATTACTACATAAAGTTTTTGAGGTTAGTATAAACTCTTTTTTCTTTTCAAAAAGATACTAAACTTCCGTTCTCCTTAAAATTAAGCTGATGTTTACATCGGTTAGTCTTCTGATTATATGGCAATAAATACTTCCTTGGAACCTATAATAATTTGCACCTCATGTTCCCCTTACGTAAGATCTACTCCTATCCTGTATATAAAGGACCCCCATCCTTTCGATTAAAAATTTAAATCACCACATCACTTAATCAGTTAACTCTTATTATACAATGTCATCCATCAGAATCCTTTCCCGTAATTTACGCCTCGAGTCAGCCTCCGTGTTGGCCGTCGCCAAGAGATCTATTGCTCCAAAAATCGGTACGGCTCTTGCCGCTAGAAACTTCTCCCAATCCAGAATACAACGCGCTGATTCTGGTAAGAAGTTACAAGAGGTTTTAAAGTCCGAACTCAAGATTTCTAAGGCCATTCCAAATGAATTGGAATCTACTTATCAAGAGTTTCTTGATCAATCAGGATTCAAAGTTATCGCAGAAGCAGGTAAATCTAATGTTGAATTGCAAAAGCAATTGGAAAATGGCGAAATAGTCAGAGTGTTTTTTGATATCGATGAAGTCACTGACAGCCCAATGCCTCAACTTCCAGAGGGTGAAGAATTTAGTGAATCTTTTGAAGAAGAAGCCGATGCTCTCGACTCCATGTTATGCAACGTAAAGGTTGTTATTGAGAAGCCAGAAACTGACACAGGATTGCTTTTCAACTTATACTTACAAAACACCGAGAGCTCATTCATGATCGACTTCGTTTTATCGAAGAACAACATCAAGGAGTTCTTGAACACCAAGATTGCACAAGAAGGGGAGTTCGTTGATAAGTTCCAATACCAAGGACCACGCTTTTCAGACTTAGACGAATCCGTTCAAACTGAATTCGAAGGTTACTTGGCCTCCAAGGGTCTCAACGAAGAGTTGGCCGATTTTATTGTCGGCTTCAGTGAAAACAAAGAAGAAAATGAATACAGAGGTTGGTTATCTAACTTAGTCAAATTTTTCAATTAGATAGAGTTTGACAAAAAAGAGAAAATATAGGTATAACCGTGATCTACTCAATCGCCAATACAGTCAATGATTCTTGTTTATAGATCTGTTTAGGTGTTAATCTTGTAAATATAAAGCACTTGCTGCAATCAGTAGAGCTTAGTCAATCAATCACGTGTTGTCAATATATCGAGGGCTTTTGCCCTAGATGTGTACTTGTCCGGGTAACACGTGAAATTTTGAAGATTTTTACCACTACCAACCGATTCAGCGAGGCCTGCGAATCTCGGAGGCACCAAGGCTCTTTCTAACGCGAAGAAATTTGAATTCCCCTTCCAGTATTCTGAACATACATATACATAAAATGTCTACCGAAGCTTCCGTCTCCTACGCTGCTTTAATCTTAGCCGATGCTGGTGTTGAAATCACCGCTGACAACTTATTGTCTGTCACCAAGGCCGCCGGTGCCTCTGTTGAAAACGTCTGGGCTGATGTCTACGCCAAGGCTTTAGAAGGTAAGGACTTAAAGGAATTATTGTTCTCCTTCGCTGCTGCTGCCCCAGCCTCCTCTGCTGCTGCCTCTGCCTCTGCTTCTGGTGACGCTCCAGCCGCCGAAGAAAAGGTTGAAGAAGCTGCCGAAGAATCTGACGATGACATGGGAATGGGTTTGTTTGATTAAACTAATTAGTTCAAAAAAACCACAAGGTATGCATACCAATTCCAATTAAAATAAACTTCGATATTTTGCATAATAATCTGTCACTTGTGTCACAATGCAAATGTGAATCGCTTATGATTAATTGAACCACAGTGTTTATTGAACAGTTATCTCATATTTTGTATCATAATTACACGCCCTACCGTATCTTTTTATTCTGTAAATTGAGTAGAACATCGAGATATCGATTCCATGTTGCGTATTCAAGATAGTCGTTGTACTGTTGATAGCAAGCTTTATAACACGTCAGTTGTAAGACTAAATTAGCCTCTACCATTAGACTTTGTTCTTTTAGGGGGCGCAAAAATATAGAGTAGATAGTTATACTTCTTTAATTGTAGATAGGAGTTATTAATAGTAGAATACCTCGAGAGACTGTGTATGTGGCAAATTAGAGATATGGCAGGAATAACCGGAAAGAAGCGGCTTCTTTCTATTTTGGAATGACAACAAGCCACACAACTCGGTATAACTTAATTCATATAACTTAATTTTGATATGTGTAGAGGCGGCGACTTAGTTTAATGGGCCCACCTTTGGATAAGCTCTAATTACCTCATGATCAATCCGCGAACACCCGGCTATGATGAAGCCTCTTTGTATGAAGTAACCAAGCTTTGATTTCATTTTCATATGAAGTCTGATGCAGAATTATGTAAGAATACTGATGACGATTTACTTGGAATGAAATTGCTAGCAGCTGCTATGTGGCTGAGGAATAACTTGCTCGTAAATAGGACCCTTTGGTGCATAAGATATCGTGGAACATGTATTAAGAGCCTTGCTATCAGAATTTCAGCATGTAGAAGGCTGATGAGGCTATATTTGACACTCATGTGGTACCCCAGACCGAAATTTTGCGTTCGCAAAAGGCTGTTGCTTTCGGAGCCTGGACAGATCGGACCGAACTTTAACAGGTAAAAGAAAAAAAAAATAAGTGACACCGATTGCTAATAGGGGTAACTCGGCCGAATTGTGGGGTTCACATCAGAAAAATCGGATATATGGTAGGAGACACAAAACAACTTTTAGTGTTGCTTGACTTCATACTGTAACTAGATCGGAGATGATAGACCTTACAAACTGTATTCATTCTCGTTCAAATACACACTAAATTAAAACTATGAGTCAGCAAACATTATTAGTAATAGCTTTGACAAATTGATTTGTCATTCTTATCTCAATCATCTTCTCTAATATTCTGACTAATTGCGCGGCTGAATGTTTTGTGCTAGACCCATCTTTTATTTTTTCGCCTATTTAGGTTGCTTACGCGCGACCTAGAACTTTTTCAAGAGGTTGATTACCAAGCAAGCAAGCTCAATAATTTGGTTTAAGCAAGGTAAAAAAAGACGTTCTAGAAGTCGGAGTGTACAGCTTGTCCGTGGCACATGAGCCTCATATGGGGTGTGGCTAATACCGGCTACAATTAAGGTTAATCAAATCGATACGAGTCTTTTAGAGCAAACGACTTAAGTGGCTGTTGAATGTAGGTGAGGTCATAATCAAGAATTCAGTTGCTAGCTCAAGAGATTCATGAAATATTTCTTATGTTGTAGTTACTAATTTCAGGATATTTCATATATGCATCTTCTATACAAGACTCGGTTCCTCATCGAGCGCTATCAAAACTAATCGATTCGACGGTATAGCCGGACCATGCGCATGTGGCTCGTCATCATCGGTAATCAATCCGATTTTTAGTGTAAACCCGCTTACCTGCGTCTTCCGCGGCTGGAATACGCAAATAAATAATTGCCCGGCCGAAACTTGCTGGCGGGAAATAAACGGCTCAGCCGTCTCTGCTTATTGATTTTTTTTTTAATTTTTGCGTCTCACTAATGATTTTTTTTTAAAGCTCGGATGTAAAAAAGTTTATTTGTTATATCCGGAATTACTTTTTTGGTTGTTGTCTAGGCAAATGTTATATATATAAGAGTCATAGTTTGTCGAACATTTAATGATTGTCTGACACATCAGCATATAAGAGCTCAGATATAGTATATACATTATATCCATTTACAAAAGAATATAAGATACGAAATTTCCTTCCAAACGCAAGTGGTATAGAAAGTAAAGATCAGCGACCATGAGTTCTATGTCACTCTCTCAGTCATACATTCTTGCTTCCAAAGTGAGAGTCAAGCTTACCAAGGAAGCTAGCAATCCTCGCTCCAGCTTGAGAAACTTGGTTACCCAAGCTAACATGCTTGACAACATTATGGACCATATTGGTGATGAGATCGAAAAGAGGAAATCAACTAAAGCTGAAAGTGAATATCACGTGACAGTACACCAAACCAGTGCTCATGTATCATTCTCGGAGCCGAACTCCCGTCGTTCGGAAGCCACTTCGGTCACCGAGTACGAGGTCGGTTCCGACAGTGACGACTCCGACGAGGAAATCGATTACGATTACGAATTGGAGTCAAGCGATGAAAGTGAATTGAGCGATTCCGAAGACGATTACTATTACTCATCAGATGAAGAGGATGTTGAAATCGCTTCAATGCACGTGGCTTCCTTCGAAAAGCTCCCTACAATGAATTTGTCACTTTCCAAAATTGAGGAAGTTGATGAAGAAGACGAAGATGCTAAGGAAGACGCTGCCACAGGTGACTATTCTGAAGTCCCAGGACTTTGTCGTACATTGTCGTTGACCGACGATGAAGAAGAGATTGAAGCTCATACAACAACTACTCCAGTACATGAAGGTAACACCACTAATTACGTGCATATGGACCATGAACATGAAAATTATAATTACAGTGACGAGAGCAAAGTGCCCAGGAGTCACGAAAATGCAACTCGGAGCCTATTTGAACACGCAAACAACCACATTAATAACAATCACCATAGAACCAATGCCATTTATTCAATGGAACACATATTTTAATTCGTTGGCTGCCGAGCTTATAGACCAATTCATGACACTCACGATACTTTTACGAACCTCACTGACAAATAGATGATTACCCTATAGATTAAAATTTAATTCACAAAATACAATTAATACTATTAAATCCACATCGTAGCCCCCCCAAAACTATCAATTTTGTTAGAACCCTGTAAGATGCAGCAACATCCAGAATTCGCGATTTGCTCTACCGGCTACTCTCCGGCTAAAGGTCTTTATCATGCCGGGTGCGCATCCGATTTAAGGTTTTGAATGATCATTCGGCTGATCCGAAAACAGTTTCCTTTTGAGTTATTTTTTTTTAATCATGTATATTCTTAATTTATGCCAACACCCCTTACACAGCTATTTTTCTGAACCCTTCTTCCAAATCTTCGTCTTCGTCGCCTGCTAGACCCTTTTCGAAAATTTCGCGACCGGACATTTTGCCTTGGTGCATTTCGTTGAATTTTTGAAGCAGTTTTTCCTCAACTTTCATTTCTGCTCTAAACAGGTCTCTCCATTTAAAATACGACTCTTTGGTCACAGGGGTTCCTATAAACTTTTGTTGTTCTTTCTTTTCACGTTCTACCAATTCCTTGTCATAATCACTTTGCTTGGTGTTCAAAATTTCTAGGAAAAGGTTCTCGGCATCTTCTTGAAGTTGTGACGCAAGAGCAAATACCATCGGCATCCCTAGCAGAGTTTCGGCGGATTCTTTCAACTTTGCAAGCAAGATTTTAAATTCTTCCTTGCCAAACTCAATGGTTTCTGACATGTTGAGAGCCTTTTTGGCAGCTTTGGTATCGTCATCATCTTCATCACTGTCTTCATCACTGGCATCATCATATTGATCGTCATTGTCTTCTCCGACTTGTCCGAGATCTATATTCAATTCAGGAATTACTTCGGGGTATTGTGGTGGGTACTCAACCTCTAGTAACAAGGCATGCTTTCTGTCACTGGGCGTATCCAACTTAATGGTTATGCTAAATTTTGTTTCACTCTCCTTGACGAATTCGTCAGGATATATAGACTCCAAAACCTCTAGCTCTTGTTGCTGTTCTTCAAGCGGATCCATGGTAGCTTTGGCTGTATCTCTTGCTGATGATGAGCTTGATTTTACTTATGAAAATGTCGCGCACCGCTAGACTGCACCACCAGACTTGCCAAACCCGCGCTGGGCGGCCGAAAAAATAGCGAAAACCAGTCGTGCGAGTTGATGTCCCTGCAACCATCAGATAGAGATCAACTTTTGTGAAATGGGGTCATACGACCTATATACTAGTAACGTTTGTCATGCGACAGCATAGGGACACTCGAAGATTGACCACGACTACTGTGTAAAAGTCATTTCGACACCATGGAATTTTCGGAGCTTGACTCCGTCACCTCCGTGATCTCCAGATGTTCTTAAACTGTGGCCACGACCGTTTTATCATTCTTTGGCACAATCGCAAATTACCCCCCCCCCCCCCGATTCGCCGAAACTTATTTTGTACGGACAACTACTCGTCATACATGGCGATGCCAAGTTACTCTCTTTTTGTAGGTGTTGGTCGTTAGCGGTCTCATGACCCTAACCCCGCCAGCTCTTCTTCACAGCCTCTTTGCAGCTCTAAACCCTGGCAAGTAACCAACACCCGGTCGTGTCCATACCACAACAACTTCTCCGTGCCTTAAAAACTTGGGATATAATTAGCCATCGACTCAACTTATACTGTGAAGTTGTGGTATAAACTAGAACTAACACAGTATAAGGTGATAACCACAATTTCAATAATTCTGTTTTTAACATTTAATTAGTATCGTACCTTTAACGTACCCCCAAACAGAACCTGAAACTCGTACTCACTCATCGGAGTTTATTTAATTTGATATCTTCGTATGAGATCTTTATACTATAATCGACTTCAACACAGAACCACCTGACCCATATAAACCATATAACATATTAAGATTAAAATTAGATGTCCATAAAGAACAACCCTTCCCCAAATCCTTCAGAAGTTGATAAAACTTTGGAGAAGTCTCATACGTTATCAGTTCCACTCCCAGCACCACCAGCACCACCGGCACCAAGCCTTCATAGTCTTTTTCCTCCTAATAGTGTGATTGAGGACTTTGGATATGATCCACAACATCCATTAAGGCTTGGTCAGTTTGTGAAACCATTGTTATATGATGGCACAAACATCCACGGGCTAAACCTAGCTGATTCTGACGAAGAAGATGATTATGACTATGATTATGATAACGAAGATGACAAGGCTGTCAATGCGCACTCAAACTACCATCCGTACACGTCGCCGGTCAATCAACGCGTAGGCTCAAGTGGCGTCGGGTCTGCAGTTTCATATCATCAATACGATAGTTTGCAAGATTATGATGATCCAGGTCTTGAACTAACCAACCATAATAATGTAATACACAATGATTTTAACGACAATAATGAAGCCAACGACGGGTATGGAAGACGTCAAGATAAAGAGGGGAGATATGGTGGTGAAGGGGACGATGACGATGGTGAAGAACAGCTGAGTGATGAAATAAATAGAAGAGCAATTGCCCTCTTTGACTTCACTCCGGAAAACGATAATGAAGTGGGTCTTACAGCTGGCCAATTGATTTGGATTTCATATAGACATGGCCAGGGGTGGCTTGTGGCTGAAGACCCGGCCACGGGTGAGAATGGGTTGGTACCGGAAGAGTATGTGGAAATACTTTACGACAAACAAGAAGTGATAGAAGATATTCCTAAGCCATTTTTACCTGCTTTGTTACAAACTTACGATCATCATTCCAGACAGCCAGACAGCGACGAAAGCGACAGTGAATGGGTTGATACCGAGTATGAGGTGGATGATGACGAAATGCAACCAACGGTGAAAGATAAAGACGTTCAAGGTGTTCTGGAAGCTCTCAACCAGGCCTCGCTATCGTAATCTAGACCTCCTTATTTCCCTCCCATTTCTGGACTATGTACTATAATCTCAAGCACTCTACATGTATTCACGTCCACAACAATGTATTATTATAATGATTTCACGTAGCTTTGTATTGATTAATTTACATCCTTGCACTGATTAATTTGGAACCTCTTTATAGACTGGTAGTTGCAAAAACTCAGCTGCGCATCGATATGAAAAAAAAAACATTGATTAATTCAGATCATTAAAGACATGGTATGACGGATGATAGCAATATAGATGACGAGCTAAAGGTATTGTCAGGGTATACGCCGACTACCCAAGCCAGTTCAGACTCGGATTTGGAATCTGACAGCTCTGCCTATGAGACTGCCGAGTCCCGCCTGGTGACTCCTTCAGTGATGAATGCTTTACCTCGTGCAGCTCAAAAACCATTAAAACAGGAGCCGGAACCACTGTCAACAATATCTGTCAAAAAGAAAAGAACCCGAGATGGCAACCCTTTCCAGAATAACAATCGAATTTTCCGAGGAAATATCAATTATGTGAACTTCTACAATCGATTTGTAGCAGAGACACTTGATCTCGCGGGAATGGAGGGTTCTATGTTCACAAACTTACTGGGATCAAAACTAAGTCATGATGGAAAGATGTATTACGGCGTTTATTCAAGTAAACCCGGAACTCTTTGGACAGGAAGTGAGAAGGAGAGGTTCTTCAGAGCATTATCTGTTTATTCAATTCATCGAATCGAA
This sequence comes from Suhomyces pyralidae, assembly GCA_003706505.3. Taxonomy (NCBI): domain Eukaryota; kingdom Fungi; phylum Ascomycota; class Pichiomycetes; order Serinales; family Debaryomycetaceae; genus Suhomyces; species Suhomyces pyralidae. The sequence goes on along the minus strand of PPLO03000003.1, from coordinate 340,359 downwards.
GCCGTTCGTGAATATGTTGCAACGAAGTCAATAACTGAAATACAAAACTACTACGAAGCACTCAAAATAAATTTGAAAAGAAGAAGGGGTGGTAATCGTAGTTTAAAAAAGTTCAAGTATATCAAGAATGGTAAGAAAAAGGTATTAAGACTACCTCGGAGACCCAAGAATTTATTGACTTATGACGAACTTCCCATTGCATACGAAATGAGTAACGAATGGATAAAGTTTGAAGAAGAACAAAGCGAAGTGGTGGCGATGAAAGAAAGATCCCGAACCAATGACCAAACCCGGCATTTCTTGTCGTTATATAATCACTACGTCAAGAAGGAAAAATTAAACTTTCTAGATCCTGAGAAACTTCATGACCTCACACGTCGGATATACATCCATCAAAACTGGAACCCGGATGTCAGCAGAGGTAAAAGAATGATGGCAAGACTAGATCTCAAATCTTTAGTGTTTTTGGAAGAGGTCATTATAAATATAGTCAAAAAGATTCTTTATCGAACCTTCGAAAGATTGTTGTTTCGGGAAGAGCGTCCTCCCATGGTGGTGAGGAAACAAGACATACGACCAGTGATGAGTGAGCTTGGGTACCATGGAACTGAAGACACATTCAACTGGAATAAATACTGGGGAGATGTTCAGAAAAGACTCAATGCAGAAGTTATTGACGATGTTACCAATGGCCGAATAATGAAACCTGAAGAGTCTAGTGAGTATATTCTTGGTCATTCCAACTACTCGGTGAATCATGTTCCTTGGTCAGATATGAAAAGCAAATGGAAGAAATTCGAACCCGAGGTACATATAGATAATCCTTTTTTGGTTGAGAATAAAGATTTCGGAATGATTCAAGATGTCAACGAACAAGGTGAGGAAGTCATGTATTTCTCGACGTTAATGCGAAACCAACGAGAAGAGCGACAGAACAAGGAACTAGTCAAACTCACCGATGAAAAGGATGAAACATATATAAAGATACAGCGCTACTTGAACAAGCTTGAAGAGATCACTCTTGAAGAGAGAGATTGGAATGAGTCAAGAATTCATGAAAGAGGTTTGGCGACGTATTTGATGACCAATGAAATGGACAGAATAAAGGGTAGAGTATACACCCCTGAGGAAGCTGAAGAGGTGTTGGAATATTGGAAGCGCGAGGAAGCGAATAAAGAGGAATGGTTACAAGATTATTACGAAAGAGATGATGAAAAACGTCTCAGATACAAAAGGCTACGCAAAACAATGCTTAAACTTAGAGCAGAACGCATCAACCAAGGGTCAGAAGCAACAGCGCAATCTCATCAAGTAAATGAAAATGGTTTATTTGTTACAGACGAATCGCCCGATAACCTGGAATGCGAGCCGGAGCTGGAGCTGGAGCTGGAGCTGGAACTGGAACTGGAACTGGAGCTGAAAATGGTCATCGATATTCTGAATGAACCGTCTGAGGATGAGGAAGACACGGACACGGAAATTTTAGTATCACAATCACTAGTCAACTACTTCAAGTACTCGTTCGCGGATTACTCACACGATAAATCTGAAGAACAATAACTCTAAAACACAATCGCAGCATTCCAGCTCCAGGCTTGCGAAGTGGCTTAGCCATGTAAAATAAAGAGATTACAGTACAATGCTCGATTGTGTAATTATTATTTATATCTATCAATCGTATGCATTAATGATAGGGTTCTAGCTTCTAGCTAAAGTACCAGTCAACTAATAGCAAATATACTATAGTGAACTGAAGTAAAGGGTTCTTTAGGTTTTTGAGAAAGTCCCTTGACTTGGCACGTGTTGGCGACACAACAAAAGAATCCGACTTCTTATTGTAGCTTGGAATAATGGTATTTGAAGTTTCGTAGAACTCTGAGTAATCATTGGTGCGATGATTATAGAGTAAACTCGATATCTCAAATAGAATGAATCTATAAATACAGTAAAACTTCAATGAAAATTGACTTATTGTGTAGATGAGAATTGAATTTCTTTCGATGAAGGATGAATTGGAGTAAATGAAATTCGTATTGATAAACAAAAACGAATGACTAATGAAAATGGGAAGATAGTTGTTATTGGACTCGAAAATATAAGATTCAAACTTCAGCAACTGCATAGTTTTGGTACGATGACCAAGGTTAACGGTCATTTTGAGTTCTCTTTCTTGATCTTCTTCACTAATAGAGGTGCCTGACACCTTTTGGAACACCCATTCGAAGGTGTGTAGAAGTAAAATTAGGTATGGGAAAACGATTTGGGCCAAAAAACAGGCTTTCAATGGCAACAGCAACGTATCGTTATAAATAAATGAATACTGTTTGTTGATTAATAAGAATACGCAACCAATGTTTTGAAACACAAATAACACGATTTCAAGACCCAAGGATACTTTATCAGTAGCATTTACCCTCACCAAAAAGATCAAATTAATGATTTGCGAAAAGTAATCGGCCCTGTATTTTTGAGATGCTATCTGGTCTTTGTCATAATGGTTTAGTTGGTTGAAGTGTATTATGGTGCTTGAACAAAGTAAACAAATGCTGAAAAATATTGGGTTATGAAGGATGTTGCACAAGTATTTATCGATAAACTTGATATAGATATTGGAATGCATTATTAGTTGCGAAAAAGTGAATGTGCAAGTGATTTGAAATACTCGTAGAGTATTATAAAAAGTTGCAACTCAACCAAAGTGTTCTCGACGAGGAGATACCTGTCAATAAATAGTGAGATTAATTATTTGTATTTGACATTGTCAAAATTTTAGGTATGGCTGCACCGAGTAGAAATAATATAAATGGAAAATAGTGTAACCCCATTTGACTTGAAATTAAGTTAAAAATAAAGTTTCTATTATTATGAACCATCTAAATTTAGGCATGTAAATGGACGTACGTGGTGGGTTGTGTTAAGGCCGGCAGTCGACGAATATGTCTGCTTTATCGAGTCATTTGACTAGCCATGGTTTTCGACTATATGGTGTATTTGCTGCAATTTTCGTGATTTAGTAACCTTTCCCGCAAAATTTCTTGGCCCACATGGTCCTCATACAGCTGAAACTGTGCGTGAGAAGCGATAAACTTCGATCAGCACGTTTTCAACAATAATTGGGGCTAATGCTAGTAACGGTCAGAAGCGCGCGCGCAAAAACGTGACAGGTCCCCAACCTAGTCCATGGCAACCCCATACGAGAAATGCATCACGTGATTTGAGTGCTGTAGTCCGTGCCCCACTCCTCTCGCGCCACCTGTTCAATAGTGGCCGCACGACTATGATGTAACAGCCCGCTCTTATTGGTGAAACCCCACGCAGTCTCCGACGATGGTGGGCTGGACCATCCTGCACACTGGTGGGCAACCTTCCTTCACCTTCCATGTTCCCAGTATTTAAAAATCGGGCACCCTGTCGATTTCTTTCACTTATAACAATCAATCAAAAATGTCCCAAGTTTACTTTGACGTTGCCGCTGACGGAAAGCCATTAGGTAGAATCACCTTCAAGTTGTACAACGATGTTGTGCCAAAGACCGCCGAAAACTTCAGAGCTTTAGCTACTGGTGAAAAGGGTTTTGGTTACGCTGGATCTGCTTTCCACAGAGTCATCCCATCCTTCATGTTGCAAGGTGGTGACTTCACCAGAGGTAATGGTACCGGTGGTAAGTCTATCTACGGTGAAAAATTCGCTGACGAAAACTTCTCCAAGAAGCACGACAGACCAGGTTTATTGTCCATGGCCAACGCTGGTCCAAACACCAACGGTTCCCAATTCTTCATCACCACTGTCCCATGTTCTTGGTTAGATGGTAAGCACGTTGTCTTCGGTGAAGTTACTGACGGTTTCGATGTTGTCAAGACCGTTGAAGGTTTCGGTTCCAACTCTGGTTCCACCTCTGCTAGAGTTACCATCGAAGCTTCTGGTGAATTATAAGCTATCTAGTTTACAATAAAATTTAAGCCACAAATCGGCGTATGTGATCTTTAACATATATTGATGTAAATATTTATTACAATTTGGCGACAACTGCGTCATAGCCACTGACCTTGACCCCTCTTTCGGTCTCCTTGCCCAAGTATCTAACAGTCTTAGTCTTGGCATCAATAACTAATGCGTATCTGGCAGTTCTAACTCCCATACCATTGGCACTAGCATCTACTGATAAGTTGTAAGCACCACTGTACTTGGCACCTGGATCACTGGCAAAGTAAACTTTTGGATAGTCCTTGTCAGCAGATAAATCAGATACATTTTTGAGTAACAATTTACCCCATGCATTCAACACAAAGGCATCATTGGCACTTAAAACAATTAAGGCGTCAACCTTGGAGCTCTTTAGTTTAGATAAGTTTTCCAAGTACGGTGGAATGTGGTTTTCAGTACAGGTAGGGGTGAAAGCACCTGGAACAGAAACAATTACCACATTCGGAGTTTCAGTACCGGACAATTGCTCCAATAAGCTATCCAATTTCAATGGAATTGGTATATCGCAGCTTAAAGAGCTTGCTTCCTTGACAGTGCCGATGTCAATTGGAACATGGGTAAATACTACTTCACTTGGAAATTGGTCTCCTTCTTTTAATGACATAATTGTTGCTGGGTTGCAATAAATTTGCAGAATTGGCGGGATGATCATACAGTTATACTCCTGAGCTTCGGAGATCTCCATTCGAGCAATCTCACGTGATGCATTCGATAAGAGACGTTATGAATAGAGGATTGCAAGATAAATTTATGAAAGATACACCGGGGTTAAATAAGTTAGGTGGTAGCGCACTCTCTTAAGATGTACTGATTCCATGTAATCTTGCTGCATAGTAACCAGGTGCCTCATGTGAATGGCTTCAAGCTAGTCGTGGAGGTGGGGTAGTGTGTACAAGTTAGATCTTGCTATGGGAGATTTTTGAGCGTCCAGAATCCTACACGTGACGCCGTGTTGCGACCCTCTCCTACCTGGCCAAGCTGTGAACTCGTCATTCTCGGTTATGCATGGCGACCACAACAAACAACCTGGATCCAACCGTGTCAGTAATACTAACTTTCGTCATGTTTAATTCCCCAAGCATTGTTTACAAAGAATATTAGCGTTTCAGTCGATTGTTGCACAGCTAAGAAATCATCGGATGTACTCGATTGGAATCAAGCAGTTAGTGCAAAACCTTAATTCACAAATTCCCTACTAACGACCTTCAATCTTCCATTCTCTAACTTATATATTACGTAGACCTCTCTGCTGCGTCTTTTTTTCGTTGCCAACCTATATTTTACGACCCTCCACTATACCAAGAGTATTTGGTACCTTAAGCCGCAGTCCATGACTTTGCAGGTTAGTATTTCCCACATTAATTCCTGATATAGTGACCAGACCTTAAAATCTACGTTGTATAAATCCACCCTCTTTTTGGTATTATTAATGGAGCGAGGTCATGAAGGACAGTTCTTCGATTAGTATAGATACACAGATCACGTCAGGAAAGCAAAACTCGCCAAGTACTCAAGGAGATCATCAATTGTCCGACAATGATTCAAAATCCGAGATCCTAGGCTTAGGCATAGATACGCCCACTACTGACACCAACCCATGGTGCAATTCTGCCACCCCTTCTGCGTCCACCACTTCATTGACAACTCCAACCAAAGAAACTTCAGACGACTTTCATATCAAGCCAATCAGACTTATGAAACGACACCAGGATAAACGTGCTTCTGTGTCTTCTGCGACTTCCCTCACGCTTCCTCCGCATTCGCCTTCAACGCATAAATCTCCTTCAACTTCCAAAACTAAATCCGAAGAGTTCCAATGTCGCCCAATAAGGCTAGGCAGTAGTGGTAGAAAGAGAGATAGCAGGGTTTCTATGTCTTCTGGCTTAGGTAGACATGAATCTGACGCCAGCAGTAGCAATTCCCAGGAGGGCCCCACTTCAAATGGAGGTATTCCTGGTTTTGGGGTCGTGGCTTCAGGCACACCAGCTTCAATCTCACTGTCAAGCTCCACAACCTCCACACCCGCTCAGGAAACACGCCCCATACAGATCAAGAACTTGCCGATTTCGCAACAGCCAGCTTCGCACGCATCGCAAAGAAACAAGGACAGCTCAAGTGATATGATATTTGCCGTTGGTCTTGTGGACTTCCACCATCAAAGGGGTCCCGAGGTGCTGTGGTGGAAGTCAAACTATCATACAGAATTTAATGATGGATTATTCAAAAACTTATCATTTCAGGCATTACCAGATGGATCACATTTATTTGAAGAGACTTTCTCCAACTTTAATCTAGTTTACGATTTCAAGTCCGGTACATCTATAGACGATCTCGAAGATTTGAATCAGTTTCAAGGCGATCCAAGAGATCTCAAAACCTTATTTGGATGCTCCTGTGTAAGACAAGTCAAAACTAGTGATTTGTCCAAAGAAGAACTAGAACGGAACAAAGACTTTACCAGATCCATAGTTCAAAAAGCAGTCATCATAATTGTCAGAAAGCAACCCATATTTAACAAAATTAAAGAAAAACTATCCATCATAACTAGAAGTTATTTTCAACAAGATGATTTTCACAACGTATCATTATTAGAAAACCTTTTCGAGAACTTGAACTCAAATTTCAAATTAGTAGATGACGAATTGGAAGAGCTCGAGACTAAGAGTGTACTTGCAACCGAAATACTGGACACCAAAGACGAAGAGGAATTTTTTGTTAATTTGAATTTGAAAGATTCAATCCTCAAGTTCAAGCACAACTTCTTAACTATCTTCAAAAGTCTTTTGTTGGATAAAAAGATAATTATATTTTCAAATAACAACTTGGAAATGCTAACCCAATTTCAAAATAACCTCATCAGTCTTATACCCAACTTGATCAACAACTTGGACAACTCAGGCTGTCCATTAATCGATTATATTGAGACTAATGGGCCCTTGGCCAAACCTAATTCATTAAACACAAATAATAGAAAATCAATGTTGAGATTCTTTGGTTTACCGCTACAAATCTTCAATACTAAATCTTCATTTTGGAATCCTTACTTGCCATTACAACAATTGAATGAGTTGTCAGTGGAGGGTTATATGATCGGATGTTCGAACTTGCTCTTTTTGAATCAAGCAGAGAAGTTCAAGGTTGACTTGGTTGTAAATTTAGATACCAACGAACTCATTTACCCCAAGACTAATTCAAAACCCGAGGATCTTGTTATAAGCCACAGCGACAAGAAGTTTATTAACAACTTGATCAGCAACATGAACTCTCCTAGTGACGAGTTCATTGGCAATGATGACTATATACGATACCAGTTTGAAGATTATTTGACAAGCTTGGTTGCAACTACAAGATTTGCCCAATATTGTGATAAATTTAGTCAGCCACCACCAGGGTTTACTCCCGGAGATCAGTCCGGAGTAGGAGATCTCAGTTTATTCAACAATAAATTCGTCGAAAGCTGGAAGCAATCAAATAATTACAAAATATGGAATATGATGGCAGACGAGTTTATTTTCAATTTTGCAGAGCCCAAACATTTGGGAGTAGAGATTTCTGAGACTATTCAAGCTTACAAGAACATCTCTAATTTCTTTAATAACTTCAAGTTTAAACCTGTTGCAGGTGAGGACATTTCCGTCGAAAATAAGGTCCAGAAATTCATACCGGAGGAGGAGGAGGATAAGAACTCGGTACAAACCTCCGCAAGCGAGAACTACAGTCACAATAAGAACTCAAGTGCTTCAAGTAATGGCTCAGAGGTCAAGGTCGAAGGAAGCGACGAATCTTACGAAAAAGTCGATGGCAATGACGCATCAACTGTGGGTAAGAAGATCAGTGGGTGGACTTCAGCATGGGGCTGGAAGAAATAATACCTCCAATCTAAAGATAGGTAAATTCTATATAGCTTATATCTTCAAAAGAACGATTCTCTAAGATGAGATGAGATTGTAGCCCGAGTCATGTGACCATATCATCTCGGTAATAATTTTGTTAACGTTTTTCACTATACCTAGTTGTACTATAGATTTAAAATGAAGCACCCATTTCAGCTTGTTCTTACCAATAAAAGTGGTACTCACTTGTTTGTGTCGGTCAGAAACAACCTCCAAGTTTTTGACTTATCCAATGGTAATCTCGAGGGATCATGGGTTGACACAGTGGAAATTATCAACCCATTAAAGAAGCAACAAGAAAAGATAAAGGCACAAGAAGAACCAGCAAAGAAAGCAGAGTCAGAAAGTTCCGAAGGTGGTGAGAAGAAGCTCAAGAACAATAATAAAAAGGCAGTTAGAGTACAAAAATCACCAGGAGTAATCCCTGGTACTGTTCCAATCTTCAATGTAGTCAGATCTTTAAGCTTATCAAAGGACGAAAAGTTCTTAATTGGTACTACAGACAGTGACAAAGCTGCCATTATATTTCTGATTGATTTGTCAAACAAGGAAAACTGTTTGCAATTGATAAAGCGTCAAACGTTTCCGAAAAGACCTTGCGCAGTATCTGTTGGAGATGATTCTGAATTCATTGTTGCAGATAAATTTGGTGATGTGTACAAGACCACAATTGATGAAAGGCCCCTGGTTGATGAAAAATCATTAGTTCCAATTCTAGGACACGTTTCAATGTTGACTGACGTGTTGTTTGCTGAACTCCACAGCAAGAAATTCATCTTGTCCGCAGACAGAGATGAGCATATTAGGGTTACCAACTATCCTGTATCATATGTCATAAAAGGTTGGTTATTTGGACATCATGAGTTCATCTCTGCAATGCACATTCCCAAATTCGATCCTAGCTTATTGATAAGCGGTGGTGGTGATGACTACATATGTTTATGGAAATGGTATGATAACAAACTCTTAACCAGGATAGAGTTGAGGGAATTGGTCCAGCCATTCTTAAATGAAGCCCATTATCCTCCCGATAGGTTCTTAACTCCAGAATCAATTTTTGAATTATCTGTCACAAAGATTTTAACTCATCAAAAAGACGGTAGAAGCATAATTATTGTTACGTGTGAAAACGTGAAATGCATCTTGACTTTCGAACTTTTAGAGGATTACTCGGTGACTCAATTACAAATTTTGACCACAGAACACCCAATTATTGATGTTTGTTTCAATGAAGCAAACGGTCAATTAATTGCTTCTATTGATGTCGAATCTAACGATAAACTGTTGGAACTTTTTGCATTTAATGATCAGCTTCAATTGGAAGCTATCGATAACAAAGTATTTGACACTATCGCAAAAGAGCATGGGTGTGAAGTCAAGTCTAGGGAAGACTTCTATCCCTTATATCACGTCAACACTTTAAGAAAAAGAAGTGAAAGAGTTACTACGAAACAATTAAACGAGTAGCTTTATCGCCTTGTGTATTATAAAAATAATAAATATAATAAAATCATGAATATATAATTTTGGGGTCTATAAAGCTTTCAATTCTCCGTCTTCAATGAAGCCACCTTGTTCACACAAAGCATAGAACAAAGAGTCCTTTTTCTTCAACAAGTTCGAAGGAGTGTCGAACTCAGCAACTTCACCCTGTTCTAAAACAATAATTCTATCAGAATCCAATATAGTATTCAATCTGTGAGCAATAGTGATAATTGTTTTGTCTTTGAATTTACTCCTAATGGTTTCTTGAAGGATTTTGTCAGTTTCAACATCAACTGCTGCTGTTGCCTCATCAAGAACCAAGATATTAGAGTGCTGCAACTTGAGAAGAACTCTACCAAGACACATAAGTTGTCTTTGTCCTGTAGACAAATTGGAACCACCTTCACTCACCGGAGAATCTAAAGGTGACTTGATCTCGCTATCTTCACTTCTTTGGTCATACAATTTTTTAACATGATTTTTCAAGTGTGATAATTCCAAGGCTCTCCAGATTTCTTCATCGCTGAAAATATCTGTTGGGTCCAAATTAGATCTAATGGTACCTTCAAATACTTGTGAATCTTGAGGAATAATTGAAAGTCTTTGTCTTAAATCCAACAATCCGATAGAGCTAGTATCGAGACCGTCAATTTGAATATTGCCGCCATACTTTTCGATGATTCTGAACAAGGCAAGAGTGATGGATGATTTGCCAGCACCTGTACGTCCGACGATACCAACTTTTTCCCTTGGCTTAATATCCAAATTGATGTTTTTCAAAACCAAGTCTAACTCTGGTCTATATTTGGTAGAATAATTCTTGAATTGAATCTCACCGTTGTCTGGCCATTCCTTAGATGGTCTGTGATCCTCAATGATTTCTGGAGCTTCAGAATCCAATCTAGAGTATTCCAAGACTCTTTCTACTGAAACAATGTTAGTTTCAACCTCAACACTCATTCTGACAATCCAGTTCAAAGATTGGGTAATATTTAATGCATATGAGACTGACAAACCAACCAAACCAGCACTCAATTTACCGGATTTCAAAGTAACAACAGCTAAACCACTCGCAGCCAAGATAACGAGGGATCCCAAAGTTTCCAATCTAATGGCCAACCATCTATTGGCATTGACTGTTGGATGATAAGCACTCAAGTTTTTATCAATTCTACCTTGATTTAAAAACTTGAATCTGTCTTCTTGATCATAAGCTCTAATGATTGACACACCATTCAATGATTCCTGGAAATTAGCGAAAATTGGAGATTTGGAAACGGAGTCCAATCTTCTTAATTCTCTTGATGTTTTCAAATAATACTGTTGGTATAAGAAATAGAAGATACCAAGAGGCGCAACAATGAAGATGAATTGCCACGTTGAGAATGCAATCACAACTAAAGTAAACATGACTTTGGCACTCTGATCAAAAAACATACCAAACACAGGGCCCAAGATTTCATCAATTTTGTACACATCGGTTGAGAATCTGTTCAAAATTCTACCAATTGGAGTAGTTTCAAAGAAAGACATGTTAGCTCTCAACACTCTAACAGCCATAGCATTGTGCAATCTTCTCGAACCGTGAATAGTACAGAAAATCCACATAAACGCGTTTTGAGTCATATTAGCCAATGAATAACCAAAACCTAACAAGAAATAAATACCCAAATACTTGAAGACATGAGGGTTGTAGCCTTTCTCGGTGTTGACTTCAGACCAATGTTTCAACCAAACATTGGAACTAACACTGATAGATATACTTACTATAATACAACTGAGGTAAATTACGACAGAGGCTGGGTTGCATGCTTTGGCATAAGAAAGATAAACGTCCCATTTGACTTTGCCTTGCTCTGAGTGTTCCTTTCTTGCCTTTGTCTCTTCGTCTTCTTCAGCTTCATAGAGGTCTTCGTGGGTGAATGAGGCATCGGAGGCTCTTCTTAAACTGCCAGTTTCTGCTACGTCAGTTTCCAAGGTCGCAGATTCAATGTCAGATACATCGGACTTTGTAGATATGTCGCTTTCAACTGGGGTGCTATCTCCTTTATGACCGAACTCATTAATCAATTGACGTAACTTGGAGTTCTCTTGTTTCATAATGTCATCATAGGATCCTTGCTCAATAAGTCTACCATCACTGACCATATGCAAATTGTTTGCAATGCTCAAAACCTTAATGTTATTGGTAGCCAAGATCTTACACTTGGTTTTCAATAACCCAGTTGGACCTAAAACATGATCTGTCAAATGCTTTCCAACATGTTCGTCTACGGCACTCAAAGGATCATCCAACAAGTAAACATCAGCTCTAGCGTAAACAGCTCTGGCAAGTGATAATCTAGCTTTTTGTCCACCGGAAAGAGAAATACCCTTTTCACCAACCAAAGTTGAGTCACCTTTAGTCAAAATCTTCAAGTCAACGGTCAAAGCACAAGCTTTAATGACGTGCTGGTAAAACTCTGGATCATATTTGTGGCCGAACAAAATGTTGTCCCTCACGGTTCCATTCACAATCCATGGAACTTGAGACACATAGGCAACCTTACCATGAATTCTGACTGATCCATCTAATTTGTATAAATCACCCAAAATGGCTTGAATAATGGAAGACTTTCCAGAACCCACCTTACCCACAATACAGTCCAATTGACCTTTCTTAGCATCAAAGTTGATACTTGATAAAGCCACCTTGTAGTTTTGCTCCCCTTTAGCCTTAGACCATAAGAACGTACCATTGTTGATCGAAACAGCAGTGTCACCCAATTTTTCTGCTCTTGGGGCCTTGATCACTGCATCAGTTTGTAATTCGGCAGAGGTCAAGAACTTGGCCAATCTGGAAATAGCAACCTGAGCTTCAACAAGACTTGTGATCACGTTAGGCAAGACAGCTAATGGAAACTGTAACAAGTTGAATAAGGACAAGGCTGGGAAGACCATATCGGTGGTCAAAGTTTTGTCCTTTTGAGTCAAAACGAAAAGACCAAAAGTAGAACAACTGACCAAAAATGGAGCCAAGGTCCAAGTAGAAGTGGAAATAGCACGGAAGATACCCATTCTTTTTAAGTTCTTCAATTCTTTTTCGTTTCTAACATAATTTAGTTTATCCAAGTAAGCATGTTCCCATCCATACAACTTCAACGACTTGATGTTATTCATGATTTCACTGATCAATCTGGATCTCTCATCTTTGTTCTTCATCTGAGTTCTTTGCAATTTCTTTTGGTAAGAAGCAAGAGCACCACTAAGAGGAATCATGACCACCATGATGGCTACACCAGCCCACATGGAGTTACCAAGCAAGCCGTGTAACAAGTACAAACACAAGACAATACGAAGTGGCCCAGACCAAATAATATGTAAGTTTTGGGTCAAATCTTGCAATCTTTGAGTGTCGACCGACATTAAGTTGACAATATCACCTGTGTTAGATTCCAGCTTGGTTTCATTAGACAAAACTAAAGACTTGTTGTAGATAACGGCAGTAAGAGAAGATTTAATCTTCATTCCCAAGTCAAAGGCTCTTTGGAAGTATTGGTGCAAGAACAAAGTTTGAGTGAGTGATACGACGAACATTGCACCCGAAATCATAAGACCCTTTGTAAGCGGAATTGGCTTACCTTCTTGGCGAGACCTAGAATAATCGTTGACGAAATTAATCAACAACTTCAATAACGTAGGTTGAACAAGCGCTAAGGTATCTTGACAAAATTTGAAAAAACCTCCCAAAGCAAATTGAGCTCCAAAGGCTCTTGCTATAGCCCAAGACAATGACGGATTACTTGATTTTTGACCTCTCCAGTAAGTTTCGAATTCTGAGACAGTGGTAGCTGTTTGCAATTCTTCTGGCAAAGGAGGCAAGTCACGTTCGGTCAAGAACTGAACGTAACCTTTCTTCATCAAAGGACCCATCCAGTCGAAAGTGATACGAGAGAACACGTTGGCACGGCTGTAAGGCGAGATTTTGCCAACACTGTTGTAGTATGAGATTGGGACAATTGGGAAGTACAATTCAGCCGTCAAAATGAGAACAGCGTTCACGGTGGAAATGATATTGAAAGTGAAAAACTGAGTGTCAGTTGCTCCCCGTAAGCTAAGATTAAAGAATCTAAGGACACTTAATATAATTTGAAACAACCAATAGAATAAAAGCACTCCATTTGGAATGGTGGATTTGAACTGCTCAATATAGTGGATACCGAAAGCAGTAGCAGTGGCAAGAACATTAAGACCCGAAGAAGTCTTGATCAAGCCAGCATCTTCGAAAAGACCAAATAGCACCACTTGAAAGACGACCTGCAAAGCCACCAACACCAACTTGGCGTAAAATGACCACGATATACGATTATTGGAGGTTATCTTACGGTTCCTTAAATGATGGATTTGAAAGCCTCCAACCAGGATCATAAGTAAGGCAGAAGTACCGAACAAGATTCCCTGTAAAAAGCATGGAGTCAAGTCCTTATACTTTGGAGACAATGGTCCCCATCCATCACGACTTGAGCATCCTAGCCAACTATCCGAAGGTTTGAAGGATGTTTCATTGTGGCTAAAAGTCTGGTAACTATCTGATTTTAGCGCCAGAAACATTATTGGGAGATGAGATGAGATATCCCAGGCTCGCCCAAGACCCGTAAGGGTACCGGCGTTGCCGATCCCACCATCAATTTGTTCCATGATATTTACTATTCAAGCGACAGCAGCCAGAGAAGCTGAACAATTTACAGGTTTGCTTTAAATATCATTGCAGCAGCCGCGCCACCAAGAGAGAAAGTTCCATTAATAATCAGTATGCGAAAAAGCAAAAAAAAAAAAACGTTATCAACCGTTGTAATTATCTAGAGAGTTAATACGGGTTTACGTGGAGTTCAGAGGCTATTGATGCGATAAGAAGGTGTAGGCATATAACAGGAAATACTAGCCTGGGATATTAGCTTTTTTGTTGCTTTCAATCAAGCCTCGTCTAACACGTTGAACTATGTGGTATACATATTGCCAGGGCTCCATTTCTTGCCGGATAGTTCGCATCCACATAATAAACGGAGTATCAGACGATCTATGTAGAGCGCGTTATATGGTATAAGTGAACAATTTTATAACTTTTGTGTGTTTGAATGCAGTCTAATCTACTTACTTGAACAAACTTTTTAATTTAGACCTCTTTTTTCCTTTATCGGGTGATTGCGGAGCCTCGGCTTGCAAATTTGTAGATCTCTTTTGATAATGAGGGGGAATGGATAAGTTATTGGTGCTGGGTGATGATGGGATACTAGCTTGTGGTCCTCCAGAACCTGGTGGATATTGGGGTTGAAGTGGGACTTTTGGTCTACCATCATCAAACAAGTAGAGTGGTGCATCTCGAGGACGCTGCATCTCTTTGACAAGATTCAATTCCAAATCCTCCGGTACCTTGATATCATCTATGCTCTGAAGTCCAATCAAAAAATCTCTAGGTCTCAAAATGGATTCAGATCCGATATAGAAATCCTTGTTGGTGGTACTGGATAACTCGTAAATCGAACGAATTTCAGAGTAAGTCATACCCCCTGCAACGTAACAAAATATTCTTTGTTTTGGTCTGATCAGACTGTTCATAGCCAGGACTCTAGTTGATGACTGCGCCCAAGATGCTTTAATTCTTGGGTTTCTAAGAGACGAGTTGAGCATATTATTGTTCGGCAAATTAGCATCGTTCAGTGGAACGTCATCTTCTAAGGGTTTATCTCTGAAGTACGGGAATTCCTCTTCATCCAATTGATACTTTGCTGCACTCTGTAACACCTTTTTGACTCCCGGACCAAATCTGGAAGTATTATAGGTGCCCTCATTATTAATGGTGTGAAACATTTCCTTCTCAGAATTCTTGTCTTTCACATTTTCTTTGACCATTGGGTAGCCTAATTTATGTAAATTGGAGAAACATCTTGAAATTAACGAAACAATTTGACGATCATTGACTCCTCCAATGAATTTAACCAATTTTTTGAAATCTGCCTCAATCAAACCTCCTCTATATAGACCGTAGATCAACACGAGTCTCATCTTATCATTGACGTGTAAATCGGGTCTCGCTAATAATTGGATCAAATCGTCATGCAAATGCTTATTTCGTTCACCTTCAAAGCTTGTACCTTTAGCAGCGCAAGTTTGTTCGAAGTCAGCAGCGAATTCTGCCAACTTCCTTTCAGCATTGATATCAAGGCATTCGTCAATCAATGACTTATGCAATGTAATTTGCTTTCTTTCCTCGTCAAATCCTTTCAAATGTGCCACAACGTACATCAAATCAGACGACGTTGAAGCTTTGCTACGGTCAACCATCAAGGGGTTATTCTTTATCAAATCAGCAATTTTGCTCATAATAATTTCTGAGGATTCAATAATATGTAGATGCCTCAAATTTACCCAATCTTCATCATCTTCATTCTCTAAAGCGACCTCAACTTCCTGCTTTTCGCCCTTTTCATTTTCGGTGGTATACTTATACTTACCACTCCTTTCCAAACTGTGGACAATATCCATGGCCATTGCCTGGTAGCTGAATTCATGTAACAATGGGGCATATAAATCCAATGTTCTGTCAGTGATCAAAAGAATTGACCTTGGTTTATCTTGGGGTAAAGGGGGCGGATAATCGTGGTTCAATCTAGCATAGTCATCGATTTGTCTTTGAAACTCATCGGCAATTAATTCTGGCAATCTTGATGCTTGGTGTATGGCATTTTTTGGAGAGTAAAATCTTATCAATGGATATTCACCAGTTATAATCATTATGTTGACTAGAGAACTGGCAGCCAACTTAACTTGTCGTAACACAAATTCAGAGCAATTTTGGTTATAGTAAATAGCCATAGAGTTTGGAGTTTTGTTGTCAGTGAGAAAGACTCTAGATTCCATTGGATAAAATTTACTATTGATATAGTTGATTTTGTTACCTCCGTCGAAATAATTCAACACTTTCGGGTTGTTCAAAAACTTCGAAGATTGATAAAAGTTGGACACTGAACCATCATCGGTTATTGGTAAGAACAATGCCTGACCTCCTTTATATCTATTGGTTTGGACATCTGCTATGATACAATTTAAGTTGAATATAGTTAAGTCGACCAAGTAAATGGCTTCCATGAAAGTGTTTTGTTTTCTCTTGCTATCAATCTTTTCAATTGAAGTTACTATCCTTAGTAAACTCTCTTTCGTGAGAACACGATATATGACTGCTTCAGTTTTATCATCAATAATAAGATTGTAAAGACCACCGGGCACTTGAACCTGCTTGATTTGGCTCAAAATGTAATCTCTCTGTAGATTCAACAAAGATGTGGGATCTTTATTCTTGGACATGATGCAAAATTAGAATATATAAAAGATGGCTTATTTACAAAGATATCAGGTATGGAGGGTGATGGATTGATTTCTTGATTCTATTCAACTCTTATCGGTACGACGATTGCTTTTTTCCCGACAATGTTTGATCGAGTGTTATAAGACCCAAATCCAGTAATTTTTTCAATTAGTCTTCTCTATGGTGTTTGCAGCACCAGGTTACTCGGAGATCGAATCGCAGATATATCAATTTTTCCAGATGTACCACCTTTTCTCTGTCAGGTTCTCCACCAAATAATGATCGATTTTGAGATTCGTCCGCGAGTTTTTGGACTGAAATTTTAAGGTACGAACAAAAATATTGACTTCAAGATTCGATTGATGAGAGTGGAGTGCGTGTCATTTTCTCTATTAGTTGATTAAAATTTCTTCTAGACAGTCGGGAATAGTTGTTCACGCAGCTTTGGCTCAATTGTAGGGATAACGTCTTTCTGGGCCCAAATCAACCCCGTATCATTCATTCATATTAGATTCAATTTAGGTGAATCGAGTCAACGAGAACTAATACCGTTAACCAGCAAGAGGTCAAGGCATTTAAACTTCTTCTCAAAATGTCGAACCCAACCTCGACTAATTTAAACAACTCATTGGCCTCCCCGTCATCCCCTGCCAATCCAGCCAGACTTACAAGTTACAGGAAGACCCTAGAATCTGGGGTCTACATACTAGGATGGTATACCTTTTCATTATCAATTTCGATATACAACAAATGGATGTTTGGTAAGGGTCTTGATTTCAAGTTTCCTATACTAATAACGTCATTTCATCAATTCTTCTTGATGATATTAAGCTCGTGTGTTTTATATTTCTCGCCAAAACTAAGACCTACAATTAATGAACCAGCCAACACCCAGAAGTTGAAATTTCGTGACTTTATGGCAGTGTTCAGAATTGACTTCATAACTTATGCAAAGCAGATCTTGCCGTGTTCAATGGCATCAAGTGGGGATATAGGTCTTTCCAATGTTTCATTCAAGTTTATTTCTTTGAGTCTTTACACCATGCTTAAAACTTCGTCCTTAGCATTTGTTCTAATTTTTGGTTTATTGTTTCGATTAGAGAAATTCAATTGGAGGCTAATTATAATTGTATTCATTATGACGGTATCTGTTACAATGATGGTCAAGAAGCCAGAAGCTCCTTCGGTTGATCAGGATGCTAATGAAGGATTAGGAATTTTTTTAGTTCTTTCGGCATCGATGATCTCCGGTTTAAGGTGGTCGCTCACTCAACTATTGTTGAAAAGAAATCCATATACTGTGAATTCAATATCTACAATCTTCTACATTTCTCCCTCGATGTGTTTAACGTTACTTTTGTTTGGTTTAATTTTTGAAGGTTGGACCAGTTTCACTTCTTCGCCGATCTGGGATGTCTATGGAGTGGTCGGCACAATATCGTTGATGATTATTCCTGGGTTTTTGGCATTTATGATGACTCTTTGTGAATTCAAATTGTTGAGCGTCTCAAAAGTGATAACATTATCTGTCGCAGGAATTTTCAAGGAATTGCTTACAATTATGTTGAGCTCTTTAATATTTGGCGATAGGCTTAGTTTGATTAACGGGTTGGGATTGGTCCTTACTTTCGTGGACATTTTATGGTACAACTATTATAGGTATACTGAGAATAATCCTGACGACTATAAGAATGTCCCGCAGCATGAAGAATCTCTTGATTACGATCGAGACGGCATTCCCTTGAGATAGTTAGTTATGTACATTGGGACTATATTCACATGCATTTGTAAGATATAGAGAAGGTATTAAATACTATTATACAACTGAAGCCGATACCGACCTTATAGATACTAATTATTTTGTACGCTAATGATTCTACAATACACAAACCCCAATAAGTAAAGCCATCATCGAAATGACAACCGAATAAAGAGTCAATGTCAAATCATTTTGCACTGCGAATGGGTTGTGGATCTGATTACCACCACTATGTGCTCTAGTGGTATCTGCTTTGGCGGCACTAGCAGCACCGCCGGGTAAGGTGGTTGTTACGTTAGAGGATTGGTGGGTGACGAAAATACCATTACTAATGTAACCGTAAAACCTGGCCGGAACATCAGTCGAAGCATCGGAGAATGGGATCGAGTTGGAGAGCAAAGATAGAGTGACATTTTCAATGGTTTTGGTAGTAGCGAATGGAATACTTCCTGATTTTATGTATCCGACACTACTAGGATATGCCTTGGATTCCAGCGACGATGTAATATTTTTGATACTTGTCTGACTTGACGCATCATTATTCAATTCAATTAGGCTATTAGGTTTGGCAATTGCAACATGTCCGCCCACGTTATCGACAGCAAGGAACACACTACTGATGAAAGGGGTACCCAACGCGTTGTAACCCGAGTAAGTGTTAGGCATGAAATATAATAGACAAGCTTCCGATCCACTAGGGAATTTAATAGAGTTACCCTGATAGTTCAAGTTACCAACAAACTTTGAAGCCTCGATCTCTATGGTGAGATCATTGAATTTAAGATTTATCGTTGCTGGGGCATTATTAATTTTGTCGCACTCTACCAACCAAGACCCAATGTCCTCACTATAGAAAGCATTGATTTGCACAGCCAACGCTATCACAATATCAATAGGTAAGTAACTTGTAGAAGATGTTGAGTCTAGGAATACTGGAATGGAAGAGTCGTTATTTTTGAGTGGAACTTGATTTCCTGTTCCTGTGTTTTCAATGAGGATGTCGTCCAAAAGTAGGGTCGGGAATTTTATCTCGTCCAAATTCTCCACAATCAGCGTTTCATTGTAATAAGGAGATCCAACATGAGGAAGCATATTGAAGGAATACAACAGACCGTCGTAAAAGCTTTGGTCGATCATACCCGGCATGAGCAAGCCGTAGTTGGGGTCAGAAGAACTGCTGTTTCCAAACCACAATGAATAGCCGGGGGAAGCTGTCAAGCCTTGATTGTACAACTCATACAAGAATCCCGACCCTTTCGGATTCCCGGCCAATCCCAAAGAGCCATAGTATTCATAAGTTAGATAGGTGTTGAGAAAGGTGAAATTGTTAAGGACAAAGACATCTCCTTGCGTGTCGTTCAACGAAAATTGGTCAGTTTCCCAAACCCCCTCCACTTGGTCACCATTCGCTACTGGTAGGGTGTACAGATCACCATTGGCTACCCCTGTTACTGTTGCAGGAGGAAGCGACCTTGTAGTGGTTAAGGTGAAACCAGAAACTAATGCATCTGTGAGCACATACCGCCCACCTAATGCACACACAGCAGCATCATATTCGGGGTCGGTGGTGACCAGTCTGGGTACATCGCTGTAGGTGGAATAGGCTGATTCTTTGCTCAGCCACCATTTTGTCAAAAAGTCACAGTCGTAGAATGAATCGGCGTTCATCACCCACACTTCGGGTTGGAGGAGGTCTAGTACTAATGTAAAGAGCTGTCCGTTGTTTACACCGCCTAGTTTGACATGAGCAGCATACGCCACGTTTCCATTGGATGCAGTGAGATGAATGTTTGGAAAGCTTGGATAATGTGCATAGGTGCCGCTCGCACTACTTGTTATTGTTGCCTTGGAAGAAGATGAGGATGATGATGATGACTTACCGGTTGTGGTTTTTGTCGGCGATTCGGTATTGGCTTTGTGCTGGGCCTTCGCGTTTGATGTGGTGGTAGCGGGAACATCTTTGGACTGAGCTTGAGCTATTAGGAGGTATAAAGCCAAACAGAGTTGATATTTGTAGTTCATCCCAGCTTATGATTTCTATACGCTATTTTTGTATTGAACCGAGGGAAACCACCTCCGGATGCTGCACTGAAATTAAATTACTCCAACTTTAAAAGGTCCAGGTAACTAAGGGAGTTTGTCGCCTGTTATAACTTGAGCCAGCTCTATGAATGAATGCTGAGGTGTTGGGGCTCTGCAAATATAGACTTTATATTTAAATACCTCAAGACAAAAAATGTCAGATAAGTGCAGTTCTAAACTTAGACTTGAGTTTTCTTTTTTTCTGCACAGGACAACGCTAGCATCTTACGAATGTCTGCCGAAGGTTAGAAGACAATAACGTACCATGCATATGTTATCTAACTAATTGTCGTATATAGAGTACGATAGAGTTATGGAGCAAACTTGGCGTACCTTCCCTTTATGAAACATGTAGCTTGGATGATATCCTAACACTTTGCCTAGTAGCGCACCTCGGAAGCAAAGGGAATTGTCGGTAGAACGTAATAATGCCGTATATCGTCAACCTAAAATTGGACTTGACATATCTACATTGTTATCATCGTCGTGAAGGTCTCAACGTATGAAAAAACCGCAAATAGTAAGAAAGCGCAAGCCTGGTTTTCAAGGCGCAGGTGTGGGGGATCACAATTATTTGACAGGATCCACAATTTTTAAATCACTGACTACCTATTCAAGAGTAGCTGTGGGAATTAAGGACGGTATTAACCTAGAGTGAACCAGAGATGCGCTTTTTAATTTATCTGTAGTACTTTCTGTCTTCAAATCGTAACACTACCTCTAGTGACTGTTTTAGCCCCTCAATCAGCATTCATCCCTTCGTAAAACCAAATTAACTTTCACGGTATTTATACGACTGTTGAAGTGACTGGAGATCTCACGTATCAATAATAGCTCGTCTTTGATACTATTAAATGTCGATGCTTTGTAGAATAAATGGATTATTAAGTGAATATTGCGACGTGACTTTCCCACCATTCCTCTTATACCTGTCGGTGTTTGATTCCAAATCTCACTATATTGATCTAGCAATTTACTAAACTCTTCGCCTCCCCGTAAACAAATATTGATCTCCAAGTGTCTAAATCTTCCCACATGTCTTTGGTACTTCCTCACTTGAGACAATTTTAAGCCATATGTTTTGCCCGTAGTGTCGTGCTGCAAGATGTATTTATAATTCTCGTACATATACCGATTGATCGAGCTTTGTAGTCCCTGTACCATTAGTAAAGACTTCACTTTGGGAGTGTCAAGCTTACGGAGTATTATAGTGAGTACTTCATCGGGCAAATCCTCTATTGTCACCATAGTGAGTGCTAGAATGTCAGGACGTTTATCCTAAAGTCGTATATCCCTTACTTTTGCATCTCCGAACTTGGAATACGTCAACGCGCTTATCAAAAAAATCAGATGTACTACAAACAAGCCTCACAGAAATAAGGGGTCATAAATACATCAATACTGCAAGATTTGAGTATTTTGGAGGTACTGTTTGATGTTGTAAATTGCCTACAACGGTCTATCAAGATCCAGTTGTATGTGATGACTCTACCTTCACCAGTTCAGGTGACCATTTTCTTGAGCATTTTGGTAAAAATATATAAAATACGAGCAATTCAATTTTTATCTCTTTAAAGTACATCAGTAGTACTCACTGAAAAAATAACTACAAATCAACTGAAACGATCAAGTAATGAACCCTTGTCTGTGTTTGGAATTACAGAGCTCTAATTGGAGGAGCGAAAAGGATTTCTTCGTATTCAAGATATCGCTCGCAATTCCAGGCAATTTAAGCTTTGAAATCAATATCTATAGAGATTCGACTTTGTCTTAGTATACATACATTCTGAGGTTCCTCAGTCTGTGGCTGTTGCTGGTTTGGGGTTGGACTTGATTGGTGGCTGCAAAATACCGTTCAGTTATCATGTAAGCAATCGTGCGCGCACAAATAAAGGATGTTGAAAAAATTCGAATGCATGAAGGGTTGCATCTGTAAAGAGGTAAAAGTCAATCTATCACACAATACTTTCATGGATTCTATATAATGGTAAGTCTCTCTCAAAATGAGTACAGTTTAGTTGGATATATCTAGTTGCGAGTACTAACCAAAACAGTTGCCTTTATACTTATTGACATCGGCCAAAACTAAACATGTTTTGGTTGAATTGAAGAGCGGAGAAACCCTCAATGGTGATTTGGTCAACTGTGACTCTTGGATGAACTTGACCTTGAATAACGTTATCCAGTCTTCAGCAAATGGAGACAAGTTCATAAAAATCCGGGAAATTTATATTCGTGGAATTCATATCAAATATTTAAGATTGCCAGAAGAAGTAAGTACCAATGAGATTATGAACGTTTTATGAACGATACTAACATTTTCAGATAATGGATCATGCCAAGGAACAAAATATTTTGAACATGGAGCAAAGAAATAGAAACCAAAAGAGAAGAAACAATAACGGTCCGAATAACGGAGGTCACAACCAAGGTAACAACGGTAACAGGAGAAACTTTGGACCAAACAGAAATGGTGGTTATAACAACCGTCGCTTCAACCAACAGGGAAATAACCAGAGTCCTCGTCAAGCTGCTTAAATGGAAGCTGAACGGGTAGAGATTTAGTATTGGGGCCTTCAAATTGACTTCAATCCTGATTAGCACGATATCTAATGAAGCGTATCAATCCTTAGATAGTGGTCTTTGAGAAAATTGCTTCTGTAGCATGATTTAAGTACTAAACACTTTTGATGATCCGTTTTGGCATTTGCTACTTGTCTTCATCATTTGCAATTTCATTTGATATGATCCTGGATTATGTATTATATAACTTGGACACTACACTTTTTGGTCCATTATCCTGGAATTTGCAGGCTTTTTTGGGATACTGGTCAATACAATTTTTTTTGTATTTGTGAAGTAGGTGCAAGTTTTTTTTTAAAAATTGTAGTGTAGATAATTGTAACAACTATTCCTCGATAGGCGCTCAGATTCGTGGAAACTTGCTAGCTAAATTAACAAACTATCGAAGTACATATAAATATGGCTACAAAATGCCCTTCCGAAGAAATCTCACTAGAACCAGCTTGCGACTTGGGCACCACAGAAATATTGAATAATGAAAATCTGGTTGCATTACAGCATGATAATGTAAATACATTCCTTAACCAGATAGCGCCGATGAAAAGAGGTAAATTCAGAGGGATTTATAACTCCAGAAAATTGAGATGCTACAACATGCTGTGTCGATTAAAGCCTCAATCTTATAACAAGTGCAATTATTGTCAGTATTTGACATATGTTCCACTGTCATTGGGAAACATGACAACACGAGAGGAGCATACTTCAGAATTCCCTGTCGACCAGCAGTTCACAATCCAAAAGAAGAGCTCATCTTGTCACAACTCAAACAAAAGCCTTGCCATCAGAAACAAGGAGTTGGAGGGACAGCTAAGCACCTTGATAAATGAGATCACCTTGGTTATGGGACACAAATCGTCTATTAAAACCAATTTGCATCAATTCAAAAAAAAAACTAAACTTTACAGGATACGAGCCAACAGTGAACATCAGACCTTCGGAACTACCCTGGACGAGGTTCAGCCACAAGAATCAGCTTTGGATATTATACTTCTTCAGCATATGAGGCAATAAGGAAACTTGGATGCAAGTTGAAATCATTGACTTGTGGATCAGAACAAATTCAGGTTGAACAAGGTGAAAGTACGGCTGAATCTGAAGAATTGAAAAGCGACGAAACAAGCACACGAAGGTACACCTAATACACAAATTGCAAGCAGAACCAAGTAGGCGTCTCTCTTTACTTAGCATCACCTATGGTCCAACTCTTCAAATCTTCTCTAAAATTGGCTTCACTAATTAAGCCATTGATGTGGCGAACGTTTTCATCGTCATCATCAAATTCTTTGGCCCAATTGTTGTAAGTTTTCATCAATTGTTTATCACGCGAACTTTGAGACTGTGGGTGCTCAAATATGTCATTGATACATCTTTCTGGGTTTTGGTCAAGCAAAACTGACAACTCTGGATCCCATGTACTTTCTAAGATTTTCCCATAGAATTTACTAACAATAGGATCCATGATAATAGAGCCATCCCGATTACTTTGGTGATTGTGGTGGTCGTGGTGGTCGTGGTGGTCGTGGTGATGATGACCATTTTGATTTTCTCGTGTATTTTTAGCAGTCTTTTCAATAGTATCTTTATCAATTTCATCCTCTGTACTAGATGACTCTCCTGACAGCGAGGAGCTGGTGGTTCCGGACCCAGAATCCGTTATCACATTTTCGAGTCCACCAAAAAAAGTTTTTCGATCGAATTTCGGAGTTTTGGGAGATCCGGACTCCTTTCTTGTTGTTTGACCACCTACAAACTTACCGCCGACTCTACTGTCAGTCAAGTGGTTTCCATTGGAATCATTTATCTGAAGTTGGGTGTGGAAGTCGTAGTTTGAAGGCAACTCTTTTAGAAATAACGTCAAACTCAAAATTGAATTAACTTTCGAGTTTTTCAACAAATGCTTACTGGTGAAATGCTCGGTATATTGCAAATAATCGGCCAAGTTGATCTCTAATCTTCCCAACTCGGCAGTTTCGACATGTCCCAGATGTTTCTCTTCGCTGTCTTTATCGTCCAGATGACGATCATTACGATAATAAACCCTGATCAACAAGTATTTATTGCCCACAGAACTGCTGTCTCTTTTCTTCACTGGGAACTTCAAGTTACAAGACAAGTTGTAGTTGAAGGTACACTTGAAATTGTGAATCTTTTTGACCGACGTTACAATTGAGACATTACCCGAAGTTCCCGTACTGGTTGTGACATCAGAACCCTCAACTGACGATGTCAGTGTATTCGTCCTTGGACCTTCACCGGAAGGTTTTTTAGCTGCTGTGTCATCTTGAGGATGCAGATGCCCAAGCAAAAGCTTGGTCATTGACGTTCTCAATTTCTTCCCATCCCTAATCTGGAGTTCAATGTAGCAATACCCACTAACTTGCGGGATATTGGTCAAATCATTGATAGTGAGATCGAACGCGAACTTGGGTTTTCTGGAGGAGAACATTGGTTCGAGTAATTGGTGGCAATGACTTTGCGTTGCCGTATCAGTTGCGCAATTTAATGGGCTTTATCAACTTGCTGGTTCTTTTCAGAATCAGTTTTGACAATTTATGAGTGCGAAAATTAAATATCCAAATTCGGATGCTAAGCATAATTCACTGTGATAGAGGCCATAGATAGATGGAATGATATCAAAATATGATTTTAGTCATCCATACACTCCATACAAGATCCAATTGGATCTTATGGAAGCTATTTATGATACTATAGAAAATGGTTACAAAGTTGGTATATTCGAGAGCCCGACTGGTACAGGTAAGACACTATCAATTATCTGTTCATCTATGACATGGCTAAGGACTTATAAGAAGAACCATACGTTCGACAGTAT
The DNA here is from genome assembly GCA_003706505.3 of Suhomyces pyralidae. Lineage (NCBI taxonomy): Eukaryota > Fungi > Ascomycota > Pichiomycetes > Serinales > Debaryomycetaceae > Suhomyces > Suhomyces pyralidae. Next base: position 314,398 of record PPLO03000003.1, on the reverse strand, counting down.
TGAACCAGAAGGCTCCAAGCAATCAAAAGAAGAAGATGACGACGAGCCTGAATGGGTTAAAAATGACTACAGATCCAGTGTTGTGGAGAGATCAAAGAATAGGTTGAAGGATTACGAAATATACTTGGATAACGTGCAGCACGAGTATGAGAATGACATACATGAAGTCACGCAATTAAAAATACACTCTTCACAGAAAAGGCGAAAGACCAATGACGTGTCTGAGCAAGACGATAGAAAGTATTTGCCACAAGATTACAATGAAGTATCCATAGCTTCGGAAGAAAATCTCAAAATAAAACAGGAAATTGATTCATTACTAGGAAAAGCCAATTATGACCATGATGCTCCGGATATCGCCAATGATTGCCCTACTAAAATATACTTTAGCTCAAGAACTCACTCGCAATTGAATCAATTTTCCAACCAGCTCAAATTGACCAGTTTTAGCTCTTCATGTGAGGGGGTGAATGAAAGAATTAAGTATTTACCGCTAGGTTCGAGAAAACAATTGTGTATCAATCCAAAGGTTCTCAAGTATTCGAAAAATGACGCCATAAACGACGCCTGCGTTGATTTGCAAAACCTGAAGGAAGGATGTGAATTTTTGCCCAAAGACTACATGAATAGTAGCTTGACTACTAGACTTTCTGATTTAAGTTTAACCAAAATACATGATATAGAGGAGTTGTCAGAGATAGGCACCAACTTAAAGACATGTCCATACTACACAGCAAGACGAGGAGTGGATAAAACAGAAATCATTTCCTTGCCTTACCAAATGCTACTTCAAGACTCTACCAGAGATATCCTAGGTTTGAACATAGAAAACGCAATTGTCATAATAGACGAAGCACACAATATATTGGACGTGATAAACTCAATACATTCCGTGAGTATATCGAAAGATGAAATTTCGTCTATATTGAAATCTTTGAAAGTCTATACAAATAAATTTATTGGGAGGTTGAACAGTGGAAATCGAATAAATCTAATGAAGCTAATTAAACTATGTCAGACTCTAATTTCCTTTATAGCAAAATCTTCAACTGCTCAATCAGGTGAACAGATATTAGTAGAAGAGTTGTTGGGAAACTCAAATGGTGACCTCGTTAACATTCACAAGATTGAAACATTTTTGAACAAGACCAAGATTGCTTATAAGATCGAGACGTATATTGAAAAGCTTACAGAAGAAACCGAACGAAGCAGTTCCAATCCTTTACTTTTCAAAATGGTAAAGTTTCTCAAGTGTATTGCGAACCCCTCAAAAGAAGGTAAGTTCTTTTGGGATAAATCTGCGGACAGAGTTTCAATAAACTATATGCTTTTGGATCCTAGTCAGATTTTCAAGCATATTGTCGATAAAGCCAAATGCGTGTTGCTTTGTGGTGGTACCATGGAACCAACGACTGACTATACTGATTATCTATTTCCATTTTTGGAATCATCCAAGATAAAGAAGTTCAGTTGCGGTCACGTAATTCCTGACGAACATTTGAAGGTATTTCCCATCAGCGAGAATCAAGGAACTCAATTTGATTTTCTGTTCAGTCGAAGGTCAAATACTAATATGCTAGAAATCTTAGGAGAGACCATCTTACAATTATGCGAATCAGTACCGTTCGGAGTGGTTGTATTCTTTCCTAGCTACAAGTACTTGGACCAAGTGGTCAACACATGGAAAAATAGCACCAAAAATATTTATAATAGGATTGGAAACTCAAAAAAGATGTTCACAGAACCTAAGGATGTTTCAAATTCGGATAATATTCTTGACGAGTATTCCAATACCATACAAAGGGAAAAAACAGGATCGATTTTGCTCTCAGTTGTTGGAGGCAAAATGTCCGAGGGAATCAATTTTTCAGATGATTTGGCTCGTGCCGTCGTGATGATTGGGTTACCATACCCTAATGCTTATTCGGGAGAATTAATTGCTAAACGGAAATTTGTAGAAGATCGAACGATCAAAAGTGGCGGAACGGCCAAGGAAGCAAAGGAAAATTCTCACAATTTCTATGAGGGACTCTGTATGAGATTTGTTAATCAGAGTATTGGAAGAAGCATTAGACATATCAATGATTATTCCGTGATCTACTTGATAGATCAAAGGTACAAGAATCCTCGAATACAACAGAAGCTTAGTGGTTGGGTGAAGGAAAGGATCCAGAATAAAACATACAGCATGCAAGAGATTACAGATTTCACTCGGGAATTCTTCAATTCCAAAACCGTAACCAAACTTGTTTAAATAGTTATGTGAATGAATGATTTTAGGCAAATTTATAAGGGTATGCAACATCACTTCTAAGCACCCATTTGACTCCACTCTTTATGATTTCAGCTTCATGTTTGAGGCAATCGTCTCCATGCTTGTGTAGCAACGCCATGCCCTTAGCGGGGTGAACATTTAATGGTTCTGCACCTCTGTTATAAGGATGGAAAATAGTTCCACCTCCTTTGAATTCGTCATCTCCGGTCAAGTAAATTAAAAGTGTCCAATGTGTTCTTGCTTTGACAGTACCATGTTCATCTCCCGGGCATTCCACCGATTCGTCATAGTGTTTACCAAAGTAATGGCCCTTTCTGTACCTGTAGACCCTAAGTTGAGGATTCAAGCCAATGGCATCTTTGAATAGCTCCTGACATTCTTGTAAATCTTCATCTTGATAATCTACTTTCTGGAGCAAGATATCTTTCAAATGTTTCCACAAAATTTCACTGGCTCCGAAATCATTCACAGCAGTTCGGTCATTCACCCGAGCGGCGAACTCTTTACTTTTCACAAGTGGGGTTGTTTCAAGACCTAGATCCTTTTCAAACGAGCTTATAAGACTTTGGCATAAATCTTTCGAGAAAAAATTATTAATGACGATGATTTGATTTGATATCAAAACTTCTGGCTGTGGAATGAAGAATTGTTTTGATTTAGCTTCCGAGAGCGCAAGGAAACTCTTTGGGAATGTATATCTCAGTATCGGTTTCTTAGCATTCTTAGGAGCCATTTCAAATGACCGACTTTATTGAAGTTGTAAGTTCTCAATTCGAGATTTGATCTATAAATTTGAAAATGCGAAGAAGTGATTTATCGGGGTAAATAATATGTATGGAATTTGGTCTTTCGATCATGAATTATGTATTCTAAAGGAATTTGTGTTAATGACAGGTTATATCAGAGATTCTAAGCTAATTAATAAACTATACGTCTCCCTTGGCATTTTGTACTGTACCATCCCAGCATATATCATGCAATTTTTAGAGATTTGTTTCAATCTGTTCAACTCATCTCTTTCATTACCCAAGGCTTGGTACCTCTTGGTCAAAATTGAGTAGTTCAATTGGGAAATAGCAGTCATCACCATTATTAATAATGATGGAATGACCTTTATTAGTGTGTCGTCGAGATTGTTGGTTTGAATCGACTCAGACAACTTTCTAATTTGAAGTAAATCGTCTTTTGGATCTAAAGGAATCAAACCTAGTCTTGAAATTCCACTTATGACTGAATTCCAATCTTTTTGTATGAATGAGTTTCTTATATCGACAATCTGTAGTAATAAGTCACAGGTTTCTTTCTTGCGCGGACTAAGTTTTTGCAAAATCAAACTATTATTTTTAAAGATCTTCATCAATTGCTGAGCCAACAATATGATGTTATTGTCGGGGGTATCGTAACTAGTTTCATCGTATCCTCCAGTTGACAAGACCTCGTAGTTTCCGTATTTGATAATCGGTTTGTCCAACTCAGTGGAGGATAAGATTTCGGCTAATAACTTGTTGATCAAGCTGAGGACGGTATCGTATTCTTGACACAATTGATACAATAACAATGCATCGAAAATCCTGCCTTCTTCTTCACATTTCATGGCGCTGATTTCAATTATTTGATGATGGTAGGAGTCTAATGAATCCAATCCAATCAACAGTCTTTGTCTTTCCAAAACACCGGGTGTCTTAACTCCGTTATTTTGATTCAACTCCCCCAATAACATAGAGAATTCACGAGAGATTAAAATCAATTCTCTTAAGGCTTCATGACATTTACCTAATTCTTCCTTAGAGTTTGTCATACCAATTAAAATCAAGTATTGACAGGCAACCTTAGGATCACTGATCTTGAATGTTCTAGTATAAGACCCCAATAATCTACTGAAGTTGATTTGATATTCGTGGTTTTGAATAATCAAAAGCTCATCTTTGTTGCTCAAATTCGACACATGCAATAAGCCGTAATAGTTCAATCCAATTACTAAATGAACGGAATCACATTCGTTGATTTGCTCATATGTGTACTGGACAGCCAACTCATATAAACCAACCATAATTAAAGTACGAAGGTAAAGCGGGTTGTTAGAGGATGCGTTGAAGTTCTTTGGTCCTAATGAGATGATTTTATTCTGCAAGTTGACCAAGTTATAATTCTCAAAAACAAGAGCCGATTCACTTGAAAATTGTTGGTCTTCCGTGAGAATCGACAAATGGAACCATAACCAATCTTCTATGCTCAAATTGATGGATTGCGGCAAGGACTTTTTCGATAAATCACATTTTCCAAGTATCTTGTAGACGGAATATTTATAAGGATCGAATTTTCCATCTGTAGATTGTGCGTCATTGATGAAAAACTGGTATTGCTGATTGAATTCCGAGTGTAATTTCTGGTTTAAGGCCGATGGCAATGAAAAGTCATTCTCAACAAACTTTTTTAAGTACACAGGGAAGTTTGAATCGAACTTTGAGAATAAGCTCTTGTTCTCAAGAGTGAAATCTAATGCGTCTTGGTACAATCCTGCTCTTATCAAGTAAAACAACAATGCCCAAATAGGGGTATTATTCACAGAAAGAGTTTGGTTCAACAAATCAGTGTTGTTTTTTATGATGATGGTGTTGATGAAATAAGATATTTTGTTAAGGTTAGTTGGAGAAGAAAACTCATCTGGTTTTTTTGCATCTTTGACATAGATTTCTTCCATATAATTGTAGAATTCAGCCTCTAAGTAAGCCTTACTGTTGTTGATGATCTTCTTGTTGAGTGACACCGAGTTTCCAGACTGATATTGTTCGAAATATTTATGCTCACCATTTGATTTAGAAAATTTCTCATTAGTTAAGTCTATCAAAATCTTCCAGGCTTCTGAGATTTGCTTGGATTTCAAATCATTTTGATACTTGGTCAATTCAACCAAGTTTAATCCGTACAGAAAGTTCGACTTTTCAAGCCTTGCTTCATTTAGTTGATAAATGATCTTAGCGTGATTTTCAAATTTCTCTCTTGACAAATGATCAAGAGAGGATTTTGTGGCTATAGAGTCTCCATTGACCCCACTTGAGTTCAATGGCGTCAACATGCTGTAGGTACCTGGAACGGACTGATTCCATGTGATAGATTCCTTTAATACTTCAGGAGAGTACTGATTGGTAGTGCTTGTTCTTAACCCGATTGATTTTCTCAATTCGTCTCTTCTTACTTTCCAATCGATTGATATATTGGAGTTAATAAAGTTATCAAAATCTTTGGATGCAAGGTTCAATGATTGCTCTATAGTGCTTAAAATGTTTTCGTTTTTCTTCAATAAGAGGTAGTTGTCGAGGTTGTTCGAAGAGCCCCCTGCAACATTGGAAGCTTGTGTGTTTTCAGTGGTCTTAGAGTTGTCAGTAGGAGGTGGCAAGCTTATGGAACTGAGCTCATTTTCTATTTCTTCTGCATTGATACCACTCGATGCAAGTAAATAGTGGGCTTTGGTGTAGTTTACGTCATTCGAATCACCATGTTTTCTCAATAATTGAGACTTTCTTTGTAACTCGTTAAGAGTCAAGTGTAGGTTTCCGAGCTCATGGTTATTTGATTTGGGTAAGTTATGGGCAGATTCTAGCAAGTCCTTCAAAAGTTTCGAGGTACTGTTCGAGCCCAATGACGAGTTCAATGGATTAGACAGGGTGCTGTTGCTATTGATAGTGTTGCCAACAACACTGTTGTTAGTGATGGTGTTGCTAGCGATACTGGAGCCATTGGTTGAAGTGGTGGCAGTATTGTTGGTGTTGTTACTATTGGCACCAAATCCTGAGCCAAATGTGTTCGAGGTATTCGAGTTGCTCTGCTGAGAATTGTTCCCGAAGAGAGACATCGTCAATGATAATATTAATCACCTGGGTTAACACGTCCTTTCACCAGCTTGTTTATAGTGTTTTTTTTGGGGCTATATTTTCGACTTTTCCAATGCTCGTTTTCGAGGTTACCCGGAGTACATCGCGGAAACAACTGAAAAATCGCATCAAATTCCCAGGACTATAAAAGCTGGGGAATTCTTCCCCAAGATGAGTTTAATTTTCTCTATTAACTTTGTCCAAAAGTAATCCATCACTTAGACAGTGCATTGAAATGGGTCTTATAAGATAACTCCTCGATCCTTAAGTGGAGCCAGTTCTTGGTTTCATGGGTCGGCTAGTCGTGGGTTGGATTTGAGATCGCTCTATCATTATTAAATGCGATTGTGGATGGAAAGATCGATAATGTATCTAATAAGAACTTGTCTGGAATAAAAATATGAAAGAGAGGTGTCAGTAGATGCATATATTTTCAAACGTAAACGTAGAACTTCTTTTGAATCGGCTCATCTCTAGTAGACTACTACTGATCTAATTGAACCATAGTATTCAAAATATTCTGTAGTTTCTAGAAAATTAAATTAACTTTAATACAAATATGGGTATGCAAATATTTTTATTGATAATCTATTAAAAAGGCGGGAATTATAATGCAATCAAGCTAGTGTAGTACTTCAAAAGTTGAAGAAATAAATTTGGTCTTACAAATTCTTATCCAAACAAACATCAGGGAATTCAACTTCTTCGTTACTTCCCAAACCTCCTGCGAAAGTATCTCTACAAGACCATGCCTTTACCGGGAAATACCAGTAAGCCAAAGCCCATAGAATGTAGATCGCGGTAACAGCGGAAGCGTAGTTCATGTTTCCAGCAGACACAGGCATAAATGAAGGGAATGAAAAGAAAACCAATGCAAATATGGCCCAGCAAATGGTAACAATGTTGCAAAAAAGACCTAGTTTACCCAACCAGAATGGCCCGTGTCTAATGTTATTCCTTCCTCTGTAAAGAAGGGAGATGGTAGGCACCAAATAACTCAACAAAAGGAAAGTGATACATCCAACAACCATGGAATTGAAGGCAGCATCACTGGCAAGGTACAACAAACCTAACAATGCAACCCAAAATGAAGAGAAAAGATGAGCATTCAATGGAACACCAGTTTTCGGATCCACAATTGATAAGTACTTGGAGAATGGCAAACCGTTGTCTCTTGCGAACGACCAACATAATCTGGCTTGCCAAGTGTGAGAAGCAGTCGTGCAACCCAAAGCGGTTAAAAAGATAAGCGAGCCCAAACAGATGGCACCAGCTTTATTGTTGAGAGCCTGATGGAAGATATCGAGAATAGGCATACCAGTATTTGAGTTGAAAATAGCATCCAAGTTACGAATACAGAAGAACATTGCAATAACGTAAGTGAACGAGGTGAGGAAGCCAATAGTAATAGTACCTAAGATGGCCTTTGGAATATCAGTTCTAGGTTTTTCGGTTTCTTCAGCCAAATGACAAGCAGAGTCAAGACAAGAAAATGACCAAGCAGGATTGATCAACCCTACGATGAATGCGATACCGGCAGAAGACCAACCAGTATTGTTGTCAAAAGTAGTGAAAACGAAGGCTGGCTCACGGTAGTGACCTCTTGAGCAGATTAAAACTGTAATCATGATAGTTAAGTAGGAAAAAATGGAGACATAGAGGGCACCTGTACCCAAGTAAGGTAACCATCTACCGTAACAGTTGAAAAGAGCAATGAATACATTGACAATTTGATAAATCACAAACAATTGCCATTTTTGTACAACATGACTAGGGTGTGAAAGCACCCAAAATCCCATCAACTCGTTTGCTACGGAGAGAGCCATAGAAGCAGATGTAAAGATGGATCCGGCCCAAGCTAAAGAGCCACACATGTAGGCCAAGAAGCTCGAGTACTTCTTTGGGGCCAATACTCTTGACCAAACATATTGTCCTCCTGCAGAAGGAATAGCAGAGGACAATTCTGAAAGAGTTACACCAATACAATATGACATACAAGTTATGATAATAATACCATAGACAATCAAAAGTGGACCACCAGATTGAATACCTGTGATCAAAGATGCAGAAATACCAAACCATGAGTTGGTAAGACCGAACCCAATAGCGATAATCGAATATGTGGAGAAGGTTCTTTTCAACTCACCAACTTGTGGAGCCGATACGGATTTGTCATTTGAAGACAATAACGAGCTGATGCCATTTTCATCGACTGATTCAGATTTACCACGATCATCGAAACCCTCGACGGCTTCCGAGAATGCAAGATCATGTTGCTTGAACTCCAAATCCTGTTTTTCAAACTCCATCATTCACTTCTTGCTATATGAAAATTTCTTCATGTAAGGATTTACGTACTTATATGATTTCCGTACGAAGATCTGCGGAGTGCACAAAACACAAAAAAGAATTTGATAACGCTCGTTTGGATCAATAAAAGTCTTCCTTTTGTTGGTGAGACAAGAAGACTTACGAGCCTCAGAGATGCCGTTGGGAAGTCTGTATGGCGATTTAAAATTGAGTGCGCCGTAACGATGCATGTGAAAAATACGGTTCGATGAACGCACGTGATTAAACGGTTTGAGTAAAGGAGCCTTGACTCGATCGGCTATTAATGTGCGCGTAACAGAAGTGCCAGAGGTAGGGCAGAAAATATTGAATCGAAGTCAAATTAATTAAAACTATTATTAACTTTGATTAATGTTTTGACATCAAGTATAACAGTGATGAATTCAATAATAGTGTATTTCAGTGATAAATGGGCCCGAAACAGGCGAAAAGAAACGGCACGAATTTTGTAGATGTTCACGTATGTTGTGAGCTACTTCGTTACTCTGGACTCTATTAATACTTCGTAGCAGACCGGAGTTGTCCGATTCACTACAAATATCGGTGAGGTCACTTTTTTCCGGTGCGGCGCGATAGTTTGTTCGTCAGCCGCCTCTACAAAAGGCATGCTCTCGGGCAGTTATAACGTGGTAACAGAGTAAATATTAAGCCTCTATTCATCTGTCTTGCCTTTTCGTAATGATGACCTTGTCGTAGAGAGTACTATACAAGTACAGAGAAACGGCAAACAATGCAACGTTGCATCGTTACCCCATAATTCGACATGAGTAGGAGTCAGCACAGCAAGGCGAGACAAAACAGAGTGGCGGAATTAATGGTGTATTCCACGTGACGCGCCGAGCTCATGGGGAAGGGGGAGTGGGAACGACCGCCTTAATTGGTTGCGGAATCTTAGGCAAGTCACGATACTTCTGGTTCGTAGTGGAGGGGAGAAAATTATATTCGGAAAATTAAGAATAGCCCAAGTACCGGGCGACAGACCGTCAACTTTCTTGCAACCCCGTGCATCCCAAATATGTTGTCCGTGATACAAGATTATATTTCTGTTCGGGTGAATTCCGAGCCTTCGCATTTGACAGCTCAGCCCATCCATTTTTGCTTGACATTTGATTGTTGCAGTTGTAGTGACTTGACCCGATTTTCTACGATTATCTCTAGTAACTGTGTGTTGTAGTTATGTTCCCGTATGGGACAATCTTGTGTGACGTCCAGCATTTTTTTTGTTAGTGTCTCACTCACTCACTCGCTCTCAGTACTTGGTGCTATTTTAGTGCCGGTCTCACGTTTTCACCAAAACCCTCACTGAAACTACAAAAGTCAATTCTGCCGATAATCTTTTACCAACTTTATTGACATCATCTATCAATTTGCCATCAATATTACTTCGGGAGATTAACTGGATACTTCAATTATTTCTTTCTTTATTTACTTATCAGCTTTTCCTTCCTTTGAACTCGACTTATTTCTGCAGTATTTGAACTACTTTACCCACCCCACCAAATTTATTTATTAAAATACTATCACGCACCATTCAATCCCATTATAAACCTACGCTTATCAAGTCAATCGGCAATCAAACACTGAAGCACCACATTTGACATCCTTATTTCAAATGAGTAGTAACAACAACAATAGTAGTTCTAGTGAAGTTTTTGCTGGCGGTGCCACCACTTCTCAACATGTTGATGCTCAAGATGACGACCATTTTGAAAACACAACCTTCAAACTAAAGAGAACAAGGTCATTAGGATTACTAGATGAATTTATTCAACCTGAAGAGAAGCAAGAAAAATTACAACAACATGGGGCCGAATCCACTAACAACAAACCTTTACAGCATGAAAAATTAACTGTTGATACCACCATAGATTCCAACAGCAATGACGATCAATCAATCTCGCCTTCGCCCACCTACCAATCCGCATCTCCGGAAATGTTTGAAAGTCCCGAAATATTACCTCATGACGATACCGATATATTCGATGAACCATCCAGACATGTCGATTACTTATCTCATAAGTGGGATGTGTCGGATATTTCTAAATCCTGGAGGTATGTCATTTCTAAAAGAAAGGACGTTGCCAACTCAGCACGTTTGGAAAATGCGTCTTGGAGAACCTGGGCTCAGAGGAGAGGGAACTTAAAAACGATCAATCCCGAAGATCTTAACTGGTCAAAAGATAATGACGTTACCTGGCTATATGGTCCGATATTAATGGATGAAGATGCGGCCAGAGATGATGACGGGGATGCAAAAAATACCGTAGAATCGGTAACAACTTGCACCTCTGCTGCAGCGGGTGATATATCTATATCCAACAAGAATAGTACTAGTCGTGGGCCCAAACCGATCTTAAAGAGAAGAACCGTTGAAGATGTGATAATTAGTCATTCAAATTTGTTAAAATTACAATTGGCCACCAACAACTTGTATCAGAAGCAGAGGCAAAAACAGCAACGCCAATTGAAGCAACTACAACTTCAAAAACAGGAAGAAGAAAAGAGATTACAAGAGCGGGGAACGCCAGAGTTTGACGATTATGGTGCTATTTCTGCTAAATTGAATTCCCAGTATAAAAACATCGCACATGGTGCACAGTCAAGTTCGCAATCAAACTCACTTGTTAACTTACAAAGTTTAGTCAAAAAGAACTCTTCAAGTAACTTGGCACACAAACCAACCACATTATCGGCATATCCCACTGGAAATTCATCTTCGGAGCCCAATCAGTCTCAGAATGATGAAAATTCCGATGGGATAACTTTTAAAACTAGGTCAGCTTCGGATGATACTGAGACACCCGGAGACAACGTAAAGCAAATTCCACAAAAACAGTTCGAGAAATTGAGCTTGACCGAACAGGATCATGCTCTGACTGAAGAAATCAATGCAAATATCAAAGAGAAGAAATCAGACAGGCATATTCATTTCAACGATGAAGTTAAACAATGTATCGCTTTGAACTATTCCGATTACAGCGATGATTATGACGACAGTGATGAAGGTGATTATGACTACATGGGTCGCCAAGGTTATTATTACGATGGACTGATTCCTAGTGGTGATGATGATGGTTATATGTTCAGAGATTATGGCCGTGAAGATGAAGCAGATCAAGTATTTGAAGGTGAAAACTACGAAGGAGATGAAGACGATGACGACGAGGATGATGATGACGAGGGTGGATTCTTTCTCAATGTCAAGTCGCCTACGACACACCCAACGGTTTCCAATATTCCTTTCAATTCTAAAAAGCACGCTAGTCTCAAAGAAACTGACAATACTGAAGATACAGACTCTGTATCAAGCAATGACAGCGTAAAGACAATCCAATTGTTGCCATCTACCACTTTAAACTATGGTTCGTCGGATGAAGACAGTACAGAAGAGAATCCATATACTTCAAGCTTGTCTCATAATGTTGATAATCACTCTCGTAGAGGGTACGATTACTATTATGACTACAACACTGTGTATACGGTTGATCCAAACCATGCAATCTATGGGAACAAGAAGGACGTACCAGAAGTTTGTGATGTACCGGAAAACATATCTTTGGGATCTAACTTTGACTACGAAGAAATTGAAAACGAAGAACTCGGCGGTCCTCAATACCCAGTAGAAAATATGCCAATCATAAATTCTTCCGTTATCCATCACAATAACGTCAACCAATCCAAAGCTAATGAAGAGGATAAGAAGCAGGTACTTAGTTCGCCATTTAACGTAAGTGACTCAGAAGATTCGGACGAAAGTTCGGACGACGGAGCATTATCTATTGGAACAAGAAGGTCTAGTCATTCATTGGCCCAACTGGTCTTTGGAAAAAGTGGCTTGAGCTCTTCAAATGATTCAAGCAATGAAACGCATTATCCAGCCAGTTTGAACCACCCACAGCCAGTTGCATCCTCGGTATCGACCATCAATCCTCGCCACTCATCCACTTCGCTTTCGAAGCAACTGAGCTCATCAAACGCACTTTCTTCCCAATTTTTTGGTGGAGCACCAGCTTTGACTAAGCAGTCGACCTCATCGAATTCATTATCACAGCAGTTTTTCGGCGGAACAGCAGGGTTGTCGAAACAGAAGGCTTCGTCCACATCATTATCTGATCATTTTGCCAGTTCTGGATTAAGTTCAGGCATTGCCCCAGCCAAATCAGAATCGGGCGATCGTACAAGTACACTTGCTCCTGAATCTACCACGAGAACATTGAACACCCAAAAGAAAACAACACCATTACCACCCCATACCACCTCCACCAATGCATTTCTGGGTAACACCACTCCTCCACTAAACGATATTAGCTCTAGTACGCTGGTGTCACCAGCAACAGCCAATAAGTCAAACAACCCTTCGGCGAATAAAACATTTGTGTTTGACTCAGATTCTGATACTGAACCACCTGTGCCCAAAACATCAGGAACTTTCTCCAGCGGAAGTTCCGAGCACAACTATACTCCAAGCTATGCGTCGCTTTCGCAAGTGGCAGGGAAAAATGGAATAGGAAGTGTGTCAACAGAAGGATCACCATCCTCAGGAATCGGCGAAACGAACCAAGAACACTCGTCTAATAAAATTGTTGACCAAGCAAAGGGTTTGGCAAACCATTTTTTGGGGGGGTGGAAGCAAAACACCAACGTGAACACATCGGCTGCGAATACCAATATTAATAACGACTTATGAAACCGTTAATGTCACACTTCTTGTAACGAAAATTAGCAAAAAAAGGTTTATGACCAGAAAGTTATATATAATATACACTTAGAGTAGTATCAATGACATGAATGCAAGAAATTCTTTGCTTCGCTTTTAGTTTATCAGCTTCCCCGTCTAGACCATTCTTGATAAGGATGTTTGCACCTTCGTATGACACATGTCAAACACCAAAACTGCAGCCGCGCGCCGCACGACCCCAACAATAAGAGGCAAGACTCAGATAGGGCATAGCAAGATTATGAATAGTTGATAGGTGGAAGCAGTATCACTATTGAAAATCCTCAACATGATCAACTGCAAAAATGTGTCGCTACAGCTGATACTAGATATACCGTTAATGATATTATCGGCCGTGTTGCCAATATCGTTCAATGAGCAGTTCAACGGATCCAAATTGCCATCGCAAGAACCAGGGCGAGATGATGAGGGCAAATGTGAGTTAATTGGGACGTTTTCACTCTTGACTCAGGCCGTACTAGGCTTGCTATGCTTATCGTCTTTGTTGGTCAAGAGATACTACGAGTTTCCCGTCAGAAGAAGCTGGCCGGTCTGGCTGTTTGATGTGCTGAAGCAACTTATTGGTGCGTTGGGTGTTCATGTATTCAACGTATTACTTTCCATAATCAAGACCAGAAAATCAAACGAATTTAGTAGTCTGGTCGATGGTGGATCTGACGACGATACAGGCAGCGACGATCCTTGTGACTGGTACTTCTTGAGTATTGTCTTTGATTGCACTATTGGGGTATATATATTGTACCTCGTATTCCAAACTATGAACAGGTTTTGTAAAAACCAACTACATGTTACGCAGATCGACTCAGGAAGTTATGGTCCCAACCCCAATAAACCGTCCACTAGAGCGTTTTTGAAGCAGTTGGCGGTGTACTTCACCTCGTTAATGATCACCAAATTCATAATTTACGGATTAGTAGAGTGCTTCGAGACTCAGCTACTTTGGTTCACCAGCCATGTGCTATTGTTGTGGCTCGACGAGTATCCTGACAAACTAGAAATCATTATGGTGATGTTTGTGGTGCCGATTGTAATGAACTGTTTGCAACTTGTCTTGATAGACAACTTTATCAGAAACCAAACATGGGCTAGTGTTAATAAGAGACTCGAAGGCGAAGAGCAAAGGTTGGCCCCGGCCGACGCAGTAGATGAAAGCGAAGTGTCTGCTTACGTGATAGAGCAAGGTCAAGATGATAGAATAAAGCATAATCGAAACTATAATAGTGATAGCAGCATCAGTACTTATGCCAGCGGTGATGAAAGTCCCAAGAACTATGGTACATTTAATGCTGTGTAAAACTTCAGGTTTTATTGAATAGATTATTTACAACAAACATCTAGTAACGAATATATACAAGAAAGCCAATGATCGACCGAGGAATGAAAGGGGCTAAAGATGTAGTTTTAGTAGCTTTGGGATTCTTAGTTGGTTTTGAAGCCATATCCGGCCATGCATTGCTTGTACTGACCAATGATGGAATCGCACTTTCCACTATCCTGGCCGTTAAACAACAAGCATTCGTCTCTCTGCTTCTTTTCGTCCAAGCATACACAGCATGGTTTTGGTTTTGATTCTTCTTTCTTAACAGGACAGGATTCAGTTGCAGACATGGTGGTGTAACAAGAGTAATGGCAATTAACTAATGTGAATGAAAATTACTAATTTGTGAGACACAGAAAAATGTCGCGATAATTAGCGGGCCTGAGACACAAACCGTAGCCACAAATCGTAGACAACAACGACCACTTCAACACAAAACAGAAGTCTCATAGAAATCAAGTCTAAAGCTGTTTGCTGGTACTCAGCAACCTTTTTAAATTATTAGCGCCAGTTAATTCTACACTATGTATCTCTTTCCTGTATAATTCTCATACACCTCTGTTTGTCCGGCTCACGCAGGCTGCAAGCGACACAGTCTTGCGACAATTGATAGTAAATACGACCAAGAAATAATTAATGGATGTTGACCAAACCTTGAACCAATTAATTACACTGTACTATTAGGCGTCTGACTCATTGGAACAAAGGCAAAGGCTCGCTCACATAACACTGATTAATGCTGGAAGATCTCTCAAGCTCGCCTGTGTCAGGACCACCCACCAATCGATCCTCGTTTGATGATAGTGTTGATTTGAACAATGATTTGGCCAATGGATCTGAATATTCTGTGAGTTCCGGAATATCACACCCCAATCAAAACATCCACAGAAGGTCGGGCTCGGTGTTATTCAGAAATAGCATTGATGCCGAAAGTACGTTCCTGTCTTCGCCTGGCTTCAATGTCTCCAACAATCACTCCGAGGAATTCTTTTCTCCTTTGGGGCCCAATTCTATTTATGAGTTAACAATTGCATCTGATCTCGCTAGAATCAATAAGAATCGTCGTCCAAAGACTTCTGTAACCATCAACGGCGGCATGACTACTGTCACTAACTTGAGAAATCCTTCCACCAAAGATATACCACAAATCCAATTGCTGAAATTGAAGAAAAAGGTCAATGATACTGATCTCGAAAACTCGTATATCAAAAATATAATGGACGAGTACAAAAGCTTTGAGCTGAGCTATAAAAGATTAACGGAAGATACATTACAGAAGTTCGTAGAGCAATCGAGAAAACAGAACAAAGATGGGTCCTTGTCATCCAACTCCTCGGTAGATAACTTTAAAGAAGTAACTTTTCAAGATGATGTGGAGGATATATCTTTGGTACCCTCTATATATTCAAGTGATGATTTCAGATTGGACGACCCCAGAATCTTCAAACAGGTTCTTGGAGAGGCCGACATATTTCAGGACGATCCAGATGCAAAAGCACAGAACACAGAGTTGCAAAATAAGTTATCTCACTATTTGGATATAGTGGAAGTGAATTTGATTAAGGAGATTTCGAAGTCGTCGGAATCGTTCTTTAACACCTTAGGGGATATAGATGTGATCAAATCTCAATCAGCCGTTTGTGTGGAGCAATTCCAAAACATTTCCGACAAACTAAAAGTGCTTGAGTTGGAACACTCAAAAACTGGCTTGAACATACTTAATAACTTAATAAAGAAAAGAGAAGTCGAGCACTTGGAATCATCCTTGTTACAGTTGCATTACATTGTATCCATAGCCGAAGTTGCCAATAAATCATTACAAGAGAGCAATTACTCCAAATGCTTGAATGAAATCATTGTGGTGGAAAATATGATAAGTGGGATTGAATGCAGTCAAATACTAAGCGATGGTGACTTGTACAATGATATAAAAGATATATATCCCAAATTAAACTATCCTTTGGTCGATTTGACACACCTACCTGCCTTGGTCAATTTGAGGAATGATCTACACAACTTGAAGTCTGATTGTTCTAGAGGCTACATCAATGACTTCGCTGAGTTGTTGTTGAGCGATTTACGGGATCACTATAATAATGTACCTGTTCAAGATACTTTAAATAGGATGTACGTGTCTACTGACAAGACGAGGAAATATGCTTCCAAACCTATAAACAGGTCATTTCAATCGATAGGTGACAAAACGAAGACAAAAATGAGTGAATTCATCACCAACTTGATCAAATCCGGTCATTTGACTCAGGCATACTCTAATTATCAAGAAAGAATCATCACCGAAATTAAAAACATTATTAAGGTGAATTTGCCCACCAACCCGTCCAATCTGGTCCAACTGTCTAACAACACTTCAAGATCCTCCTCAGTACCACCAGAATCGTCTGGCTCGCACCCAGGCGCAAACGGCTCATCTAAGACGTTGTCTTCCAATATTAAATCACTCACCCCTAAAGAATTCGAGATAGTGTTGACTAAGACCTATGCCAGCTTGTCAGAATGTTTACGTAGGCTCACTGCCCACCAAAAAGTGTTGTTGGATCTTGCATTGACATCTGTACCACAAGCAATGGCTTCGTCGATCGATATCATGTCGTTGGACATAACTAGCTGCATCTATAAATCCATTGAGCTAAGCCAAATCAGAATCACCAAGATTATAAATGTCAGACTGGAACAAACGGCCGATCTCCCTGTATCCTTCTATTTACGCCTATACTCCATTACCTCGGCGTATCTTCAAGAGTGCGAGCTTATCAACCCCGGATTCAATTCTAGTGGTTCTGGTGCAGCCTCCTCTTTGAGTGAATGGTTTAAGCATCACGTCAACTACTTTGTACACAGGTTTCATCTGAACGCGCTTCGAAGTCTTGTTGCCGACTGTGATAAAGAGATATGGAAGGAATTGTCTAAAATCGATGGTCTTACAGAGTGCCAAGACATCATAAACCATCTCGTTGGATACTCGGCATTTATCTCAGGAAATAAGAGAACTGGGTTCTCCGGTGATTCATGGCTAAGTGTTCTTGATTTCTATGACGACTCAAAGAAGAGCCAACCAACGAAGACTCCACTTCCTGCTGATTTCAGCAAGGTTTACATTGATAACGAGAAGTTTTTGATTCCAGATCTTGTCAGAAAATCATTGAAACAAATTGAAGATTACATCATTATCAGCAAGGTCTTCCCAGGAACCACTTCTTTAATTGAAAACAATTTATTGAATTACTTCAAGTTAATGAACTCAAAGACATCCCAGGCTGTTCTTAATGCCGGTGCTACTAGAACCGCAGGATTGAAACATATCACTACCAGACACTTGGCTTTATGTATCCAATTAGTTGAGTTCAATATCTTGTTATTGGAGAATATTCAAAACATTTTCCCAGACGCCCAAAAGCAACGTGAAGATAGTCCTACGATTCAATCTGAAGAACTTACCTTCACTAAAATCATAAGCAATTACAAAGACCATGAGAATGAATTGTTTTCCAAGTTTGTTTCCATTATGTACGACAAGACTACAAGACACTGCCAAGCAATAGTGGCGTTAGATCTTTCAGAACCTACAAAGCATCCAAAACAATGCCATCCTTATATGGAAACCTTGGTAAAGGATACTTTGACCGTTTCCAATGTTTTGTTCAAGTATTTACCTGACTTAAAGGGACAATTAATCTTGCTGCAAGTCTTCGACAATTACAAAAAACTTTTGGTAGAGTGTTTCTGCACACAGTTGCCACAGTTCAAGGATTTTAACGAAAAGCATTCATTGTTGAAGGATATTGATTATTTTAGAGTCAAATTGAGCGAAGTTCCCGGCTACGGGAATTCGGGTCAAGTAATATGGGAAAACGTTAACTCTTTACCTACTGTTGAAGACACCAAAATGGAGGAAGTGATGAGAAACAACATTCAAGGAGAGAAGGAACTTAAAAGCAGAACAACTTCTAGAGCTGCATCTGTCGAATTAGCAAATGAAAGAGAAGATTCCCTTGTCCCTGCCAAATCTACAGAAGAACCAGCTCAAAATTCAACCCCAAAAACTGTCAAAACTGAAACACCAGGGAAGGAAGAGGTTTCTTGTAAATTTTCAGAGCAGTCGACTGAGAATATCACCGAAACGAAGAAGAATCCTGAAACTGTAAATGAGGTAGTTCAAGACAAGAAAGATTCTGGTGATACCACTGGCATCGACGATGCGACTGAAGTGGTCGAAGCTGAACAAAAAACCAAGGAAAAATTAGCTGAAGTGAATGAGGAGAGGGAGACAGCCCAATCAAATGGTAGTGCTGAAAGACCCTCAAGCGAACCACTCCCAAATGCCGACAATACTAAAGCCTCACCTCCATCAGAAGCGACCACAAAAAGTGACACAGTTGGAACGACTGAAGCTGAGCCAAAGGAAAGAAACGAAAACGAAGCACCAATTGAGAGCGATAAGGAAGATTCAAAACCAGGCTCTGAAACTGAATCAGCGGCTCCGAAAGATGAGAGTTCATCTGACATAAAGCCAGAAGGAGACAAAAATCCAGAACAGCCCTCACCTAAATAGCATTTCAATATAATAGAAGAAAGTATTAAGTCATGTATTAGTATTTATTTTGACAACTTGAACTCGCCGTTTTGCTTGATGATTGCAGCTTTCTCTGTGACAATTGCATCGATCAAATCATGAGGAGTCACATCGAACGCAGGGTTCCAAACAGAGATGTCAGGAGTGGCGATTCCAACTGTATATTTGTCGCCAACGTCAACTTGATTAGTAATGGTATTTTGAGTTAATACTGGACCCTTAATGGTGGTCAATTCGTTCGAAGGACGTTCTTCGATCACGATATTCTCGCCAGATTTGGTATTAAGATCAATAGTTGTGTTTGGGGCAGCGATTATGAACTTTATGCTCTCATCAGAAGACAATCTAGCATTGAATTGATTGGCAATGGTTGCGAGTTGGTACGTTCCGATCTTGTTTGCCGAGTCACCGTTTTTAACTACTCTATCGGCACCAGCTATAATGAATTTTACTGGCGCGGTCAGATTCTTGATTGGTTTCTTCTGAACATTCAAGGTATTAATTAATGAAGTGACCATATTGTCGCAGATTAAAACAAAAGGAATTTCTTCATACTTGAGCTCATATGTAGTCAACTTTGCGCCCTGATTGTATGGTCTTGTCTCGCAAGGGTAGACTTGATCTAACCAAAAGTCATGAGATCCTGCTTCTTTCTGCAAGCTTTTAAATGTTGATCTGATGATTCCTAAGGCTGTTCCGTGGCCAGACGTGGCCAAAGAGCCAGTGTTACAGATGGTCATAATGGAAAATGGACCTTTGAAGTTCTGTCTGACCAAAGTATCCACAATATACTTCAACCCATTTTCTCCAATTTTGAAATTGTTCTCAAGATCGTCTTTATATAAAGCTACTGAATATTTGAATATGATATCTACCACTCCTTGATCAAGTACCTGGTCGGTTTTGTAGCTCTTCAAAATCAAATTTCTGATCTCATTTAAAGCATTTGCAAGGTTGACTGCAGTTGGTCTCGAAGTTATGAGGTATTCGATGGACTGAATTAGCTCAGCGATTGGCTTGACATTTTGCAGCTTCAATTGAGTATGGGTCTCCACCAAGACGGCAAATGCGCCGACTATGGCAATTGCTGGAGCACCTCTAACCTGCATCGATTTAATGGCTTGAAATGCATCTTCAATACTGGTGATAGGTATATAGGTGGTTGAATATGGTAGAAGAAGTTGATCCAAAATCTTCAACGATATGGTATCCTTGCTAAACTTGATAGCCTGGAGAGTTTTGGCTGTCGACATTTTAGTGCTCTAATCTATGGATCCTTGATCTCCTAGACTGAGATGTCTACGTATAAATATTGAAAACTATGGAGACATCACGTGAATTTGCATACATATAAACGTGGGCCCAATCTACATACAAGAGTTGCACAGGACCAGTCAAAGCTTAAAATATAAGCCTTCGTATACCTTCGATGTCCCATTCTTCTTTTATGGAATTCCATTTGCAACCCAATAGCTTTTTACCTGTGATAGGACATCTTCCACCTTTATTGATATCAATAACTGGTTTGTCAATTTTATAACTTACAATCTTCTTCTCCTCATCGCCATCTTCCTCCTCCTCCTCCTCTTCTTCTTCCTCCTCCTCCTCCTCGTCTTCATCATCTGCACCTCTTGATTTGGCGGTTTCTGACACGATAATGTGCGATTTCTCGAGATAATTGTAGATACACGAGTAGTCAAAGACATACCCCGTCTCAATTATGGCTGGATTGGTGAGTTCGTTCTTACACAATGGACAGATGTTGCCAGATCTGTAAACTTTCTTTGGTTCTGGCTTCTCCGACTGCTTTTCTTTTGTTGCTCTGGATTCTCTCAACGCGGCACTTAAAGTTGAGGGCGGCGGTAAAGTAAAGTCTAGTACGTTTCCTTGGTTCTTTGAAAGCTTGGCCGAGAAGTTGGAGTTGTTCCACCATTCCAAAAACTTCAACGAAAATATGGCAACAGGGAAGAAAGTTCCTAGAATTAGCTTAATAAGTTTCCATGATGGCTTGGTGAAATTTCTGGTTACCAATCTCAATAAATATTCAACAGTAGTTGGAGGAGCCACCTGATTTATACGATCCCTATTTTTTGGGGTTGATGATCCTGGTTCGTTCTTGGAATAGTCATACAGATTCAATCTAGAGTAGTTCATCCTGAAGAGATAAGTTAATAATGTTGGAGACTTAGTATTGCCACTCAAGTACATCAATGTGGTGATGAAATTCAATCCACGATAAGCGCTTTGGAGATAAGGAAACACTTGAACGTATATCCGTTTGAGGTTTATTCGAAAATTTTCTTCTGGTGCATTTGCCTCACTAGGATTGAGCTGGTTAGTCACAAATTTGGTGTACCACATTTCATGATAGTACTCCAATTTTTCACCAAGGTACGCCACTCCAGTCACCTCAAAAATAGACACGGCCTTCTGAAAACTGGTCAATGCCCTTCTTTCTTCAATCATTGAAGGCACAAGCTGAGTAAGCTTGCCACTATTGTACTTGGGATCAGCCAAAGGTGTTTGGTTCACTCTCTTAAGTCCATAAAAATTCTCCGTAAATGTACCTTGCCAATATTTTAAGAAGTACCATTCAATAAAACTTCTAAATGCGAGGTTTATTTCATCGAAATGGTTGTTGACTCGCAAAAGGTAGTATGGATATTTACTGGCATAGTGTACCAATATGTATCGTAATGATGGTGATAGTAATGATTCTAGCTGGCCAGCGGAAATAAGTTCGAAAAGTGTTGGTGTCTCCGAGTCCAACTGCGAAGCATCCAATGATGAATAGTACTCCATACTTGTTGCGGCTGTTGTTGGTGGAGAATTTAGTAAGTCCTCATTATGGGTCAGTCAAATAATAATGTGGAGTAAGGTAAATTCACCTCGGCTCGAAAAGTCGTGTACGAAATAATAATACTGATCTTATTTGACTAAGAAAGAACTACATCTGATTGTACTAGAAACCGATTAGAGTAGGAGGATATTGTTACAGGAACTGATCAGGATACCTTCATTGGATAATACGTTTATTATCGTTGTGGAGTTTCGGACAAATTTTGTGCACATTAGTAGGTGCAACCACAGTGACCATTTTGCAGCCTTTTTATTATGGAGCAATTCCAAAGTCTAGGGTCAATGATAGAACATTTCAAAATCAAACAGCTTTCATTAGATCTATTTGGAATAAATACTACGCACCACAACACTATACAACAAGTCAGAGTAACCTCAAATGAGAGAATGTACTCCCATATGCCCAAAATCCAAGACTCAAGTGGCGACAGCCACACCTATAAAAGTGCTCCCACTACTTTAATACTAAGTGACAATTCTACCAGTCAATCACTATCAGTCTTCGAATCTGAAACCCCCAGCTTTAAGGACACCTTCAATTTTACTATGCAGACCTCCTACATCGAAGAAAGCGAAGAAGCAATTAGGAATAAGAACATTGGAATACTTCGATCAGAATTAAGTCAACTTACGAGCGAAAATGAAAATGTAATAGAAAGCAGCGACAGCCAGTGCATTGTTACCTCATCGACACGAGATGATCTTAACTCAGAACCATTCCAAATATTGGATGAAGAGGAAGATGCATCTTAAAATGGACAAGTCTCTGATTATTTATTGCTTTATGGTATGAAGAACAGAACTATAGAGGACTTTCAACAATAAGGAGAAATAAAAGACGTACTTTTGTGGATTCAGCAGAGTACTTTGGCAGGTTCAGCCTGACTCAATTTGTAGTCAAATTTAAATCCATATTTGACAAATATCTCCCATGAAGAAAGATCAAATACTTGATAGTCACCATATTCAAACGATTTGTCTTCGGTTTGATTAGCGACCAACTTTATGCATCTGAACCAGTAGATAAAGGATGAACTCGAAGCCTTGAACCCAGAAAGCTTGATGGAAGGTATGTTATTGCTTCCAGGTGATGAGATCGCCGAGTTCGACAAAACGTCATATTTGTCACCATATGGTTTCCAACCTAATCTAAACAAACAAGATTCCGCGATTAAGTTTTCTATTGGAGTTAAGCCATAGTAGTATCCATAGAATAATACCAAAGCTAGCTCGTTAATTATCGGGCTGTTTTCGATATTATTTTGAGCAATCAACGACTCAAGCTCACTCAAGAATTGGGCGAACTGATTACCTGCTCTAATTTTGTTCCAGTATGATTGCAATTTGAATAATTGCAAGGGTGCTTTAAATTGAGAAGTGTTGTAGGTATTATTTTGTAAGGGTTGGATCTGTGACGGTAAGTATGGTTTGTGGATGGGGGTGACATACTGGTTGTATTCGTTCGAGTCATATAACAATGTGAAGTCGTGTGAATTATTTCTCTTTGACGTAAAGGAGATGATTAAATCTTGCATTCCTGGTGGAAGTTTATGCAAATTTGGATCACTGAATAAGCTCATTTCTATACTGGATAGCGAAGAGTTTCTTAATACTTCAACGTATTTGAAATTTGGATCAGTTTGGGAAATGCTTTGTCTCTCCTCATTTGAGTTGGTAGTCAGTTCCGTTGCTGCCGGTCTTGCTCTTGATTCGACTTGCTGTGCCGTATATTGAATCGAATCTTCGATCTTTGTTCCATTATTCTTGGGTTTCTCTGCTGTTGTACTGGCGATTCCAGCAGCAGCTGCTGCAGACCACTTTAGCCCACCTATAGGCTTTGAAGGAGTAGTAGCAGGTTTGAGAATTTTGATTACTGTTGGGTTTGCTAATTCAGGACTGCTTGAATGTCTGGCAATAGGCGATGACTGTGTCAGCTGGTAAATATCAGCACCATTATTGGACGTCACATCGCTAGACAAAATGTCTTTGGACGATACTCCGTTTGAATGTATAACTCCATTTTGTGTTTGTGGTGTACTATTGGTGAGTTTAGACACATCCTTGACGGGTGTTGAAAACACTTCTGAGTCATTGATCTCTGAAAAGTCATCTTCAGCTGCAACCAGATTCAATATATCATCGTATAATGAAGCGTCAGAGGCAACGCTAGATTCAGAGTTGGAGTTTCCATGGTTGACGTAGTTATTCAAATCATCTTTGATAATCGATATTAAATTCAAATCGGGCAATTTGTTTCCCTTCAATAGTTTGATGATCTTCAATATTTTTTTGGTGTGGAATTTATTTTGTTCTATGTTGGAAGTGATCTTTTCTTTTTTGCTTTCAATAACACTCAAGTTATTCTTTCGCAATTTCTTTTGAGACAACTTTTCAAATTCGTTTGAAAGTTTCTTGGATTGTTCATTTATTTGCACAATTATGCTCTTCAAAAAGCCAACAAGTTCGACCGCTTCAGGGCTCAAATTCATATCTTCGGATTCTTCTTCACTCGAATCGTAATCTCCAAAACTGAATTCTTCATCGTCATCGTCATCGTCGTCGCCTCTATCGTTGTTGTTCTCCAAAGATGCCATCATGATAGACTGGTTTGAAAACGTCTTCAACTTGGATGTTCTCTCCACGTCTTTGTATACTTCCATCGCATCTTCGATTAATCGTTTATTATCATTCAATTTATTCGACAAAGTTGAGGACGATAGCGATAGCGATTTGATCACTTCATTCAGCTGCCAGATTTTGATTTGTTCACGAAACTTTTGTAGCCTTTTGATCTCTTTCTTTAGATCATTTTCCAACTTTTCCTTTTCTCGCTGATTGTCGCTGTCGTCGTCGGTATTGATACTTTCATATCTGTCATAGTGATAATTGAACTCATGTAATCCTTCTTGGATCTTTTTGAATACTATATCAATCTCTCTGGCTATGTTAGTAAAATTTCATGCATGACTGACCAATTGGTGTTGGTTGAATTTTCAAGACAAATGTTGGATGAGAAAGATTGATCTCTCCAATTGAGTATTTCACTCTTATTTAGCTGATTTTGTTATCGAAAGATACGTGAT
Organism: Suhomyces pyralidae; assembly: GCA_003706505.3. Taxonomy (NCBI): domain Eukaryota; kingdom Fungi; phylum Ascomycota; class Pichiomycetes; order Serinales; family Debaryomycetaceae; genus Suhomyces; species Suhomyces pyralidae. The sequence continues at coordinate 289,313 of PPLO03000003.1, read as the reverse complement.
GATTCACGCGGGAAGGTCCCATGATGCTAATTGTTCAATATTATCGGACTAAGCTCGAAATCCATCCTAGATAGTCCAACTTTTCGTTCTGATCTCGACAGATCGAGCCTTTATTCAACGATAACACTACCAAAAGGTCATATGAAATGGACAAAGAACATACTTCTGTAGCTTTCTATTCGACATATTTCGAATCGATATGCAAAACCCACTATCGTGCAATTATCCTAACTAATGCTAGTATTATACCGTTTATCACCGTATGTATAAGTGTATGTAAAAAATTTTAGGTTCCGGATGGACACGAGCACGTGACTTATATGTTGTATTTATACAATTGCAACTAATCGAGCCTACTTCGACGTCTACATAAGGGAGTTAACAATAAATAGTTTTTTTCTATATATAACTAAATATATCTAATTAGCGATTATTATCAATAACTTGGATTGATTTTAAACATTGAAATTTTTATCTGCGATGCTTACAATTCATCGTGTTCAAGATCATCGTCTGAATCATCATCACCGAACTTTGCACCACCGGCATCTTCACCAGCAGCAGAGCCACCGTACAACTTGGCGGTGATAGGAGAGGCGATTTCGATCAACTTGGTCTTTTGTTCATCAAATTCTTCGGAGGTGGCAGTATCGTAGTTGTCTTCAATAAATTCCAAAGTTTCCTTGACGGCGTCATCCAAAGTTTCCTTTTCATCGTCATCCAACTTGGAACCCAAACCGGTTTCAGAAGTGTCAGCTAATTGACCCTTCAATAAGTGGGCGTAGTTTTCCAAGGAGTTACGTGATTCGATCTTAGCCTTTAATTCGGCATCTTGTTCAGCGTACTTTTCGGCTTCTTCAACCATTCTGTCGATTTCTTCCTTGGTCAATCTACCCTTGTCATTGGTGATGGTGATAGATTCAGACTTACCAGTACCTTCATCCAAAGCTTCAACCTTTAAGATACCATTGGCATCCAAAGAGAAAGTGACCTTGATCTGTGGAACACCTCTTGGTGCTGGTGGGATACCAGTCAATTCGAACTTACCCAACTTGTTGTTGTCCTTAGCCAAAGCTCTTTCACCTTCGTAAACTTGGATCAAAACAGTTGGTTGGTTGTCAGCGGCGGTAGAGAAAATCTGAGACTTCTTGGTTGGGATGGCTGTGTTTCTGTTGATCAAGGTAGTCATGACACCACCGGTGGTTTCAATACCTAAGGTCAAAGGGTTAACATCCAACAAGACAATGTCATCGACACCTTCTTCACCAGAAAGAACACCAGCTTGAACAGCAGCACCGTAAGCAACAGCTTCATCTGGGTTGATACCCTTGGAAGCCTTCTTACCGTCAAAGTACTTTTCCAATAACTCTTGAACCTTTGGAATTCTTGTAGAACCACCAACCAAGACAATGTCGTCGATTTGGGACTTCTTGACACCAGCATCGCTAAGGACTTGCTCAACGGGCTTCAAGGTCTTCTTAAAAGCATCGATGTTCAATTCTTCGAACTTGGCTCTGGAAAGAGTTTCGGAGAAATCGATACCGTCAACGAAAGAGTCAATTTCAATTCTAACACTCATTTGAGAAGAAAGAGTTCTCTTGGCCTTTTCAGCTTCTCTCTTCAATTTAGAGATAGCCTTGGAGTTGGAAGAAACGTCAATACCATGCTTCTTCTTGAAGACCTTGGTCAAGTGCTTGACGATCTTGAAATCGAAATCTTCACCACCCAAATGAGTGTCACCAGCAGTAGCCAAAACTTCGAAAACACCACCTTCAATGGTCAATAATGAAACATCGAAGGTACCTCCACCCAAATCGTAGACAATGATTTGCTTTTCACCTTCAGTCTTGTCTAATCCGTAGGCAATGGCAGCAGCGGTTGGTTCATTGACAATTCTCAAAACGTTCAAACCGGCAATAGTACCAGCGTCCTTGGTGGCTTGTCTTTGAGCATCGTTGAAGTAGGCTGGGACAGTAACAACTGCATGGGTAACTTTCTTACCTAAGTAATCTTCAGCAATGGACTTCATCTTACCCAAAATCATACCCGATATTTCTTCTGGGCTGAAAGTTTTGGCTTCACCGTTGAACTCAACTTTAACAACAGGCTTGTTGTCCTTCTTTTCAATGTTGTAAGGCAAGTGCTTGAGTTCCTTTTGAACAGCCTTGTCATTGTATTTCAAACCGATCAATCTCTTAATATCGAAAACGGTGTTCTTAACATTGGATGGGGCTTGGTTCTTTGCAGCATCACCAATTAATCTTTCTTCTTCAGTAAAAGCGACGTAGGATGGGGTAATTCTACTACCTTGGTCGTTGGCCAAGATTTCGACTTTACCATTCTTCATCACACCGACACATGAGTAAGTGGTACCCAAATCAATTCCGATAACGGTACCGTAGTTTTCAGTGGAGTTATCATCATCAGCAGCGGCAAGGGCCATAGGACTCTTGGAACCAAGGAATGGAACCAACATGGCAAGCGCCACATAGAGTAAACAAATACGGGGCAACCAAGAAGAATTCAACATGATTAATGATTTAGTCACTTATTCTTCCACAATTGTTGAGGTAAGTTTTGTTTCATTTAAATAAATCGTTGAAAAGTTAGTGACACGTAAATTAGTGCTCGGTCATCCTGCATGGACGAAGTGGCCACGAGAACATTACCGATTTTAGTTATGGAAACTTTTGGATTTTTCTACGAGCGCACGAATAAATCAGATGGTGGCCACCAGATACCCCACTCGAATCTGACACTGTGTGCGCATCGTGGCAGATGTGGCCACACCTCAAGATGTACAAATGTGGACAGTTGCCATCTCGAAATGTTTTTTGGTTTCGGTTTACGTGTTCTCTTGTTGTTTCATCTTAGGAGGCCCTGCAGACCAAATCTTGTAGCGTATATACGATACACCGAAATTACAATAGGTTATAAACATCTCACAGCGCGAGCTATTGCTTATCGAGGATTATAATTGAACCATTACGAGCAATGTGCATTAAAACTGAAGTTTCTAAATTGCTTGTCGCGTTAGTTCGGCTTTCCAGACATTGCACTAAACTGCAACATCTTGCTTCAACATGAGACACCAGAGTTCATGTCAACTACTAGGGGTGTGTGTGAGGTCAGGTGACTCAGCCGTTATGTAGATGGCAATTCCGCAGTGTGACTCCAACGTCGTGAGCTGCCGCGCACGACCTTCCCCCTCTCTCTCCCATCCCAACGAACGTAGCCTTTGTCGATCAAGCAACCAACGTTTGATCATTCATAAAAAAAGATAAAGGCACAAATTAAGTTCACTGTTGCTAGTTTTAACATATATATTATTGTTTGAACATCAGTCAATTTTCGTTACTTCAGCCTAATCTTCACGAAACCATTCTTGATTAGCTCCTCAGATTCAAAGACCGTACACCTGAATATTGTATAGTCAAAACACCCCGAGGTATTTTGACGAGTTGATCTTTAGCTCGAGATTTACTTTCATAACTAACAACGGTACATATATACTTTCCATTTTTCGTATCCGAAACTCAACTCACTCTTCACGATGTCTCAAACATCCCAGCACTTCATAAGTGAAGAATTAAATCAATTACAAAGGGAAATTCTTTCCAAGAACCCTACTGATATATTACAATTCTGTGCCAACTACTTCAACGCCAAATTGCAGTCCCAAAGATCACAATTGTGGTCCCAACAGCACAAAGCTAGGGCTGCAGGTATAAATTTGTTTCCTGACGTAGACGATGTCAATGTCAATTCATTCGCAAACAGTGTCACCCACGACAGACATCCATCCTTCAAGTCTCCATTTGGTGACAATGATCCGCACCTGAACCACAACGACGATCCACGCGGTGTTGCATCGGCTTCTTCTTCCGCGGGTTCTGAGACTACCAACGATTCATCGTTTTCTCCTTCGACTTCCAGCAAAGATGGTTTGTTTAAGAACAATTTTGACGTCAAAACTCCATCTAGTCTGAAGAAAGACCATGACCTTGATCCAAGCGAACCTAGTTCGTCCAATCCGACCAAATCTAGTACTGGCTCTGGTGCCAAAGGTGCTACTAAAATCCCCATTGCATTCAACGCCAACAGAAGAACCTCTGTTTCTGCAGAAGCTTTGAACCCTGACAAGTTCAAGTCTGACTCCTGGAAGCCACCGACTAACAACCTTACCTCCTCGCAAAGAGCTGATTTGTCTAAAACTTTAGCTTCCAACTTCCTTTTCCAGCAATTGGACGGTCAATCTAAAACTACTGTCATTGAAGCATTAACGAAGAAAACTTTTAAAAAGAATACCGAAATTATTACCCAAGGTGATGTGGGTGATTATTTCTATATCATAGAGTCAGGTTCAGTTGACTTTTACGTTAATGGCTCCAAAGTCAGCACAAGTAGCGAAGGGTCCTCATTCGGTGAGTTGGCTTTGATGTACAATTCACCAAGAGCTGCCACCGCCACTGCAGCAACTGATGTTACTTGCTGGGCGTTGGATCGTTTGACTTTCCGTCGTATTTTATTGGAGGGAACTTTCAACAGAAGATTGATGTACGAAGACTTCTTGAAGGATGTCGAAGTATTGAAGTCATTGTCCAATCACGAAAGATCGAAATTGGCCGATGCATTGAGTACCGAGATGTACCGCGCGGGTGACAAAATTGTCACTGAAGGTGAAAAGGGTGAGAACTTCTACTTCATCGAAAGTGGCAACTGTTTAATTCACAACAAAGAACGTGGAGAAATCAAAAGGTTGACCAAGGGAGACTACTTCGGCGAAATTGCTTTATTGAATGATATGCCAAGACAGGCCACTGTCGAAGCTATAGATAATGTCATTGTGGCAACATTGGGTAAGTCGGGATTCCAGAGATTGTTGGGACCAGCCGTGGAAGTGTTGAAGTCCAATGACCCTACTGCTTCAAACCGCGCCGATCCAGTTAGCCAACCAACTGCGTCATAGGCTTCCACTGATAAATATATATACTAGTGTAACCATTTAGTTACTTTTGAATGACAGATTAAGAAACAGTATAATTTAGCCTAAATTAGTTGCAAAAATATATCATAAAGATTTATCAATGCCCAAATGCATTTATTGGATATCAATTTAGTACCAGCCTGGGTGGTACATTCTATGAAACATTTCGATGTTCAGCTTTAGAATTCGTCTCTCTGTAGTTTGTAGAGGAAAATTGTAGAAAATAACCCTTGTAGTTTGTATCTGTTGCAAAAACTGACTTTCTTGCACTTTTGAGTTTCCTCGTAGCTAAGCCAATTTACATCGCGAGATCAGAGAAATCGAGAAAATGTAGTTTAAAACTCAACTGAGGTCAAAATAGACAGCCAATAATATTCTTGTCATAATGAATCATACATATGGATATCTTCCCTACTCTCCAGGAGGTGGTAAATTGCCATACTGGCTATTGTTCATATCTGCTGTGTCGATTTTTAATTCGTTGCAGACGTACGTGTCTAATGATTTGGGCTTGACCAGAAAAGTGTATGAAGAAGAGAGCAATTCTCGACACCCAACACCACAGGTCACCAACTTGAGTGCCAGAACCTTCGGTACTTGGACATTCATCACGTCGATTGTCAGATTTTACGGGGCCTATCACTTGACCAACCCACAAGTCTTCCAATTGACTCAATGGACTTTTGCAGTAGCTGGCTTACACTTTTTGAGTGAATGGTTAATATTCAAAACCTGTAAATTCGGTAAAGGTATTCTCGGACCCTTGGTTGTTATGAGTGTTTCTCTGGTCTGGTTGTATTTACAAAAGGATTTTTACCTTTCGTTCGTCTAGCTACTAATCTTTATATATCGCGACTAATAAACAAGAATATAAACCTAAACTGATTTCGCCAATGGTGGGACGAACTAATCTGGGCTCACCCATGCTGGGAGGAATTGGAAATGCCATGTAAGACGGTGTTTCTGGACATCTGTGCTTTGGCATGATCCAAAAGATTTAGCTGCTCAGTAAGCAAGCTTAGATGGGATGTTTGTAGTTCAAGGTGTGTGTCTGGGGAAGCGTTATTGTCTGATAGCCTTATTGTGTTCAATTTTTCTGACAAATGGACTATCAAGCTGTTGATGTCCTGTTTCACTCTTGGATCTGTCTCATTATCTTCGTCTGAGTTAGTCTTTAAGTATTGCAACACCTTGACAACTTTCTCCTCTATAAGATTCACTGCCACTGAAATATTTTCTTTGTGTTGAGAAGTGGTTGTATCATCACTAAGATTATCATTCGATTTGCCTACTGATAAGTAATTCCGATGGTTCGATGCAGTTTTGGTGGCAATATATTCACTTTGGTTAGTCCGTATATTGGTCTTGATAGGCTCCAAGCTACCCAGAGCAAAACTTTGGAGAACGCTGGTGCTATTGTGAGACATGAACTCATTCTCATCAAAGATCACAGATATCAAAGGCAACTTTGAGTGAGCAAACTGTTCAACCTGCTCAAGAATGGAAACAGTGAGTGAATTAGGAGTGCGTCTGTCACTTATGTGATATATGCCCACAATTTCATAGCTCGGATATATTACTTCGAACTGTGAGTATCTTTTCTGTATATATTCAATATCAACATATGACGACGAGCTTATCAATGTTTCAAACGAGGTGTAGATGTATACTCTTGACTCATTAAAGTTACCCAATAAGATTCCGAATTTGCCGTTTGAGCCTCGCACAATATGATCGGATACATTGAATAAGGTGAGCGATTGAAGTTCTACCTTATCAATCTTTGGTCTAGATACGCCTGACATTCTTGCCTCTATTCACATTTACTCTCCACAGTCTGAGATAGTCTTGTTTGCGTACTGCACATAATACTGATTGAATGTACGGAGCATCACAGACGTCTAAAATACCGTACACTCTCGGTGAGTTTCGGGCTCCAACGATTGAGATAGCCAGCCAGGTTCAAATGTTGTCACAGACTTGTTCAGCAATTACCTTTACATTGATTCGCAACTGTTTGCGTTCCCTGCTGGTTGCCGTCCCGCTGGTTGACCTTTCCCCTGAAAATAGTAACCACAATTACGTAAGTCTGCGACTTGCGACATTTTACATATTTTTTTTTCTAAAAGCATCTCTTCTCAAATCAACCCAGGACTAGACAAGTAGTTACAAGGAAAGACTTGAAAGGTTTTATGAATATCATACAGTAAGGGTGAATAACACAATGATAATGTCTATACATGATCCTATAGCGCGAAAAAGGTCACTCGGAGGACCGGGACCCACCGAGGGAGCTGTGAATAAAAAATTCAAAAGTGAAACTAAGGAGGCACCAGAAGATGCTACCGCCGCCAACAATATCTTTTCAGAAAGGATGTATTCTGCATATGTCAAGTCTGCATTGGACTCTTTGGATAAAGTATGTATAGTTGTGTTGAGTTAGCAATCCTTTGTGTGTTCCTATTGACCTTCTTTTTATTTAAGTCGTGTGCAATTAGGGGGATAGTGAAATAGGGGATGAATATTGTGGTCGAACGCTTACTAACTTATATTATAGAATGATCCTGTGCCAACTAACTCCTTGACCTCAAAGATAAGTCTACCATTAAGCCATAAAGATGCCATTTCGTTAGGTCATATGAATATCATATTAAATGGTCTTATTTCAAATATTGCCAAACTCGATAACAAATCATGTCATGGGTTGATAAATTCAGTATTAGAATACAAGTGGCTCGAGGTTAGTCACAAGAATACTGTAGAATATAACAAATTTATGGAACTTTACTCAAGATTTATTAGTGTACTTGTTTCGTCATTTCCTAAATACTTGCATGATGTTACGAAAAAGTTGGTGGGAGAGTTTGATAGAATCGCCGATAGCCCCACTAATGAATACCAGCATCACCAGGTCTTGTCAAAAATCATTAAATTCATCCCCACATCTATAAACTCTTTACCGCAAACATTGCAAAAGCACTTCCCTCATCACATATCATCTAGCACAACCGAGTTGACGAACTATGTCTCAAACTTGATGAAGATTGTGACATACTGTCCTGACTTGCAATTCAATATCTGGCAATTAATTATTGAGTGTTGCATCAAACTCGATGTTAGTTTACAGAATGAATTGGATGATTTAGACGATGATGAGATTGATGAGTTAATCAATGGAAGGGAAGAAGAAGATGAAGACGAGGATGACAGTGACGAAGACAGCGATGATGACACGGAGGCCGATAAAACAGCATCTGATCTTAAAAAGGTTAGCGACGATACCATTGTAGGTGATGAAGACATGGACGATGACATGGACGGGGAGATGGAGTATTTAATTGATCCAATGAATTCTACTGCCAACATTAAGAAGCTCCTGTCCAAATTGGATTCGATAATGAATCTACTTTTGGTGAATACGTCAAACTCTTTCACAACTGAAGAATTGAATAATGGTAATGGCGTGTCATTATTCAATACAATAACGTCGCTTTTCAGAAGTCACATATTACCTACACATTTCACGAAGTCGATTCAATTTATACTATTCCATATTTCACAGTATCAGTCTGAACTTGCGGATTCGTATTTGGTGTTGTTGATTGACGTTGCATTCAATGTAAATGAGATTTTGGAGAAAAGACTCAAAGCAATGCAGTACTTGTCGTCATACTTGGCAAGAGCTAAGAACTTATCCAGACACCAGATTGTATTCATTGTCAGTTACTTAATTGGCTGGTTGAATAAATACATCTTGGAAAGAGAATGTGAAATCCAAGATTTTGATCATGAGTCTAATGGCACTAAAGCTCAAAACGATAAGCAACAAGGCGGTATGGAAAGATTCAAGTTGTTTTATGCTGCTTTCCAAGCATTATTGTATATATTTTGTTTTAGACATAAGCTGTTGTACAAAAGTGCCGAAAACAATTCAAGCTCTGAACCATCTACCAGTGAATCCGAATGGGAATGTGATTTGGACAAGTTTTTTCAAAGAGTGATCTTGGCAAAGTTCAATCCTTTGAAATTCTGCGACGAAACTGTGGTTTATATTTTTGCGAAAATTGCAACCAAGTTGAATGTGTGCTACTGTTATTCAATCATTGAGCATAATAAAAGAGAAAGAATGCTACAGACTAATGGTAAGTCGGTGTTGCCATCAGCAGTTGGAAACTTCAAACAGAAGCAAGAGTTCTTGGATTTAGAAGGTTACTTTCCATTCGATCCGCTCGTGCTTCCAGCATGTAAGTCTATCATAAGTAAAAACTACGTGGAGTGGTCGGAAGTGAATCCTAGGAGTGAAGATCCAGAAGATGACGAGGATAGTGGTAGCCATCGTGAGGACGACGATGACGTAGACGATTTGGAAGACTCCAGTGACTCAGACGACAGTAGTGATGAAGAGGAATAAATGGTTCTCTACGCTATAGCATATGCACTGTATATACATTAAGATTAACAATACAGTACTATTTTTTTTCAGTATGTGAACACCGAGATGCAAGTAAATTAAATTGAAAAAAATTGCCAAATTAAGCAAATAGATTGCGATAGATTTGAAGTACCGATATTTAATACTCTTCAAGTCTAAACGTCGGTTTTGATGGGAGGTTTTGAACGTTGGTTTCGGTACTTTTCTCTTTAAGTCCCAAGGCTGAGGCGGGCTGAGCACGGAGGTACACCGCGCACAACCGGATAAATGAATTAGATATCTCGTAAGAGCTAAATTAAGTTATCGAAGCAGAAACCAGTCTTAGCAGTACTGAAGTGAATACACGACATTCATTCATATACATTGTATACCTTATGAATTAGGCTCGTTGCACGTCAGAATCAAGTGTTGTTTACCTTGGTGGCTGGTTCGATTGCGCCGTCATGGTTAGTTTCGGAGGAGGCTTTGCAAATCTAAACATTGAATGATTTTTCGCGCAGAATATTATTAGAACTTCCCTAAAAATTTCGCAGTTTTGAATTATATAAAGAGCACTGAGAATTAAGAATAATATACCAAGAGCCTTTTCGATAGGATACAAGCTCTTGTTCAAAAAGGTAAAATGAAGTTACAATCCTATATATTGACTGTCTTGGCGGCTACAGGTGTCCAATCTGCAGCAAACCGGAATCTTAAAGCTGTGAACTACGTTAGAGCAGATGAATCACAATCAAATGTCCTTCAATTTTCCAATTTCGGATACTCCGGTAGATACCTGATGGTCTCCGAATTGAGCGACCCAGACTCAGATAGCTGCTCATGTGCGTTAAGCGATCAACAAGTCTCGTTTAGCGGAGCTAATTCACCCATCAATGAAGAAGTCTCGGTTCATTTCAGGGGGCCCTTGATACTAAACCAATTCGCAGTATATGTATCTCCTGATTTTGTGCATGGTTCGAACCTGTCAGGAGATTGGTCTAGAATCTCGTACTATGATGCAGACTCATCCACCGCTGAGAACGTTACATTCCTCACAACAGCAGGGGAAGATTCGAAATGTCTCGGGAAAGCTTTGACATATGCTGGTACCAATGGTACTAGTCTGGCTAGTGAATCAAAAGTTTTGGCAAAGAATACTTTGATCGGATCTAACGAAGAATACCTGATTTTTTCCAACGTATCTTGTGGAAGCTCAGGTTTTGACAATGACTGTGGAGTGTATAGATCGGGAATCCCAGCATACCATGGATTTTATGGAACCATCAAAACCTTCTTGTTCGAGTTTCAAATGCCAAATGAAACTACAGCAAGTACCGAAATTTCCAACTATAATATGCCTGCGATCTGGTTATTGAACGCCCATATTCCAAGAACTGCTCAATATTCTTTGAATGCTAACTGTTCATGTTGGAGATCTGGATGTGGTGAATTCGATATCTTTGAAATCAAGAACTACACTCAACCTCATCAATTGTTCACCACTATACATGATTATCAAGGAACTGGAGATATAGAATCTGGAATCCAAATTGATGGTTTTATTCCAAGAGTTTATGGGGAGACTGTTAAAGGTGGTGTTAGTTTTGATAAAAATGGAAATGCCGTGGTTTGGGTTTCCAATTCAACTACTTTTGATAATACTATTAGTGCATCAAATCTCAATGGATGGATCGCTGGTGCAGGTGAAGTAGTCAAAGATCAATTGGCATCAGCCAGTTTGGCCCCAGCCAGTTCGTCCAAGTCCAAATCCAAGAAAAATGATGCTGCATTCCTTGGATCTGACTCTTTTTTCAACAAGTTAACTTTAAGTGTGTTTAGTGTTTTATTTTGGATGGTATAGCTTTATAGATGTCAATGATATTATTTATTTTCAGGTAGGTTAAGAATCGGTACCTCAGTTTCTCAGCGTAATGCATCGTGCATGTAGGCTTCGTTTTTCTTGATAATAGGAACGGTCTTGGCCCTACATTCAGGTCAACTCATTAGTCTCAACGTGGGTGAAATTAGCAATATTTCTAAAGTGCGATGGACGTTTATACATACTCAATTGTCTATTGTGAGCGCTTGCTTGCCAATAGTCCGTCGAATTCAACCTTGCTTGTGCCATAAACAGTCCCTATGACGCGTGCTCGTATTGTTCTCGAATCTGGCTGAGTAATTTGCTAGTGCGCATCACTTATTGTTTACCACATTGACATGAACCCTGACTGCATTACACCCGAACGAACTCTTTATTACGACCCTCTGTCCTGTCTACAGACTGCTCGAACAAAGACTATTTACTCTTGATTGCTCGGGACGTCGAAATTATACTTGATATAACCTTTTCGGTATAATTAGCTCTCCCAGCAAGAACACCTAATTATATAAGTATACCATGTAAGAACTGATGTGATTGAAGTAGTCGACTTTACTAGAGTGAAATGAAGATTCTGGTAGGCTTGCTATTCGTTTCGCTTGTTTCCGCGCTTCCTAGCAAAATCGCTAAACGCGACTCCAAGCTAGGCTCGTATAGTACCTCGATCACTTCAGTGCAAACCGAGTCGCCTGTTGTATCCACTTCTGACGTTCTTAACGAAGTCAAAGACTCCTTGTGGAATAACTTTTGGCTGAATACTTCCAACACTTGGGTAAATACATGTGGTCAAAACGATACTCCAGACCTCTGGTCTGTGGCAGTTGCAGGCAGAGCTATAGCACTTACAAAGGACATGTCCAAAACCAAAAAGTCAATGCAAGTGTTTGCCAGTTACAAGAGTACTACTGTCCCAGGTGGATATAGCGCTTCAACCGCAAAAGATAGCGACATATATACCGATGACGATTCTCAAGTAATTTGGGCCTTCCTCGATGCTTACAGCTTATATGGCAATCAGTCTGATTATGACACTGCCACCACCATACTTGAATTTATTGAGAATCAGAAGGATAGCGACAAAGGGGTTATTTTTTGGTCTTATCATGGACTGTATATTGCCCTGATTTCTCTTGTCGAAGCGGCATTGGCTGCATTGAAGCTTTACGAGGTCAAGCAAAATAATGATACCTTGATTGATTTTGCCAAAACGTCTCTTCAATGGACATTCGACAACTTACTTGATCCCGACGATCATTTCATTTATGATGGAGAAGGAACGGATGGGAGTCTCAACAAAGGCAAACTAACATACACCATTGGTGTAGCCATGTCTGCGTTGGTCTATTTACAGAAATATGACCAGAGTCAAGACTGGATGTCCATGGCAGTTGAGCTCGGAGTAAGGGCCCTCGGGGCAGGTAACTTAAACTCGCAATTTTTCACAGACAAATACATTAACGATACGCCCGATCATGCACATTTATTTTACGCTGGGCTTGCCGACGTACTTGAAAAGACCCAGCCAACTGGAGATTACCAAAAACAGGCATATGCGCTTTTCAAGAATGAATTGGTCAGAGAGATTAGGCATTTGTATGACGAGTACAAGCAAGAGCTCAATCAGTGTCTGAGTAAAGATAGCCTTAATGCGTTGTTGACATTTGCATCGCTAACCCAAATCTTTTATCAAGTAAATAGAGTAGCTGATAGAATTTAGATATCAAACCTTTCATGAGGTGTAATTAACAAGATTGATAATATTTTTGTGCAACTCCTCATTGCCAAAGTACGGTATGACTAGATCATGATCTGGGGACATTTCCGGAAAATAGCGTGATAAGTTCACGCACAGGACATTGTCTTCAGTTAGAATAGTGGGGCCCGTTCCTCGAAGAATAAAAGTGTGACAATGGCTAGTTTCAGATACGAGCGCACTCATGCACTCTATACCCCTCCTTATATTTTCAATATAAGTCCGTGAAATAAACTCACCTATTTCTGGAACAAAGGAGGTCTCGCCTCTCATAGAGCCAGGATTCTTGTGCGAATACTTCTTGGGATAGAATTTGATATGCTTTTTGTCAAGGTACATGGCATTAACGTACTTCCGGTTATTTATGATGTAGGTGGCGGGGTTGGGACTGTGACTAGGCGCGATCCAATACTTGGCGCACTTGGCTCCTTTCGCCCCTTCAGCGGGTTTTTCTTGTGCTTCCGATATTTTATTATCTACCAAAGACAGTTTCTCCACGCTCAACCTTATCATATCTCCCTTGGGAAACCTAAAGGCAGATCCATCTGCCTTTGTGTCTAGCAATGCATGAACAAATGTACTCGAAAGATTGTAGTGCCCAGATTTGTAGAGACTGGGCGAATGTACGGTCTTGATCCACGAAGCTGGGTTCAGTACCACAGGATGACGTAAGTAGCTCATGGTTTTATGTTCGCCTCAAGTTTGGGGCTAAGATCACAGATGAGTTTTGAACTTGAAAATTGAATCGAGCACCGAAAAATAAGAATTACTGATTGCCATAATAAATATTACGGATTGGTATGCTATAAGGGGTACGCCAGATCAGGATTAAAGTGGTTCTTGGCCTAGTCAAGCATTTTGACTATACGTATAAGGTCAGTATATTATGTGTTTCTGCCTAGTTTCATTCGCCTAATTTAGTAATTGCCTAAGCCTGCCCCACTTTTTTCGGATTTCTGTCGTCGATTGCGGGTAGACCCCTGCGACATTCGCCTATTTGCCTCACTTGGTAATTTTTTAGGATTTGTGACAGGTGATGCGTAGTTACTCCTGCAGCAATTAGCACCGGGTTCAGATCTGGCATCTGAAACTAATGTCAGAAATTTCTACATCAGGAAGGAAACGGTCGCTTCCTAGTCTTTCGAGGAAATGTAGCAGTATTGGTTCCCATCACACGCACAAGTGGTGGATGAGCGACATGTTTATAAACCTCTGGGATCCGTCGTAAATCGGACTCTATAGATCAGCTAGTTCACTAAATAAAGCTAAAACATATAATGAAAATTTTGGCGCACTGCTTCTTACTATTGCATGTCAGTGCGGCCCCGGTGAAAAGAGATTTCTGGTCAGAGATATTTTCACTGACACCACAGTCCGATACAAATGGCTTGGACTCTAGTTCACCTGCTGGTGCCGTTCAGTCGGTCAATGCACCCCTTAACCAAAAGAGTCCACAGGTGACTACTGCTACTACACAAGTTTCTGGAGACGATATCTTTCAGAATTTGTTCGGAGACAATGCCAATTCTCCTGGTGCGGTCGCACCCACACAAAATACACCAAACGCGGCTTCTACGCAGGTGCCTGGTACTACGCCAGTGCCTACTACCCCTACACCAGCACCTGCCGATGCTACTCCTACGCCAGTGGCCGCTGCTGCTCCTACTAGTCCAACTCCTGCTGCTGCTGCTGCAACTACTAGTCCAGCAACTACCACAGCAGCACCTGCTGCAACTGGATCGTCTTGGGTGCAGGCCATGAATTCAAATTTGTTCTCCAGCTTAGACAACTTTTTCAAACTGTTTGGATTTACTTTCAACAATCCATGGTCAGGCTCAAATCCTGCCACTAGCTCTGCTACCCCAACAAATAATCAACCAGGAGAATCATTCCCTACTTTCAGTTTTCCTGGCATTAGCATACCCGGCGTCAACCAGCCTCAGACAACATCGGCTGCAAATCCTGCAACCGCGCAAACTGCACCTCTGCCTTCAACCCCGGCTGGTCCGGCCAGTACTCAAGGTGCCCCAGAAAGTAACACTGTACCTATTCCCAAAGCTACCACACCAGTCAATTCCCCAAACCCAACACCTCAAATTGCGACAACTAGCATATCATCATTTGCTGCTTACACACCGCTGTCATCTGCTGCAATTGTTGCATCCTCCTCGATTTCGGTCGTATCTGATGTTCCAGAAGCCGCTGCTGGAGAATCCTACAGCAAGGTGTGGGGAAGGTTCTGGGACCTGTCATCGGCCAAGTGGAATTCCAAAGATTCAGAATGTAACTCGGGCCAGTACGTAGAGCCGGTGGTTTGGGAACAGGCCATGATAGGTAAAGCTGTGACCAATTCCCAAAACGCACAAAATATCCAGCAGACTATTGCTAACCTTGACCAATATCGGAACAAAGCTTCGGGGGCCTTTTCTGCTAGTACGGCTGGTGATGACGATATCTATACTGACGACAATGCCCAAGTTGCGTGGGTCTATTTGGATGCCTATGAGCAAACTCACAATCAGGAATATTTGCAGACTGCAGAACAAATCATGAACTTCATCACTTCTCAATGGGCTAGTGGAAACGGTGGAGTTTACTGGCATTATCAGAAGCCATACATAGCCACCATTTCTACCACAGAAGCAGCTCTTGCAGCAGTGAGACTTTACGAAATCAACAACAACGGCACCATGCTCCAGTTCTCTCAGAATTGCATGGATTACATGTTCAAGTATATGCAAGACCCTTCCGATAAACTTTTCTACGATGGGGTAAACCAAAATGATTACTCCAATATCAATAAAGGAAAGCTTACATATACTGTGGGGGTTGCCATGAGTGCATTGGTCAGATTAAATAAAGCTACTGGAAACCAATATTGGCTTGACCAAGCAGTCCAGTTGGGCACTTCCGCTATGAACCAACAGGGTGCGTTTTATGATGAGACTACGTATTGGAACAATCCCTTAAAGTATGAATGCTTGCTCTTCACAGGCTATGCTGACTTGTTGACTTCGGGTGCATCCAATCTGGCTTTCAGTGGTTTCTCTCAGGAACTCAAAAGACAAGGTGCTTACGTATTTAATTTCGTTCAGGATACAGCTGATGTATCAATGTACTTTGACCTGGCGTCAGACTCTTCAACTCAAACCTACAACAAATACAAGGCGGCGTTCAGTTCACAACATGATCCTTATGATGGAGCCGGAAACACGGTTTGTCCGAATGGGATTGTTGAAAAAGTGTTGATATACAATGCAGCCTCCATACAAATTCTACAGGCATTGAATAGAGTAGGTTGATTTTCTTTCATATATAGATACTAAAAAGTTACCCTAAAATTGAATGATTCTGTGTTTCTTTCTAGCTTCTTCAAGCGAAAATCTCTCTTCTGCTTGATGCCATCTTTCGTGTAATCTGCCATACATAAGCACCAAATTGGGCTCATCGCCAGGGGAATCATTAACTTCTTTTTTCCCAAATAGTCTTCCTTTTTCGTTGGCCCACTTTTCAAAAGTGATTTTGTCCCATTCCTCTGGTTTATTAAAGCCTAATCTTTTCAACTTGGCCGAATGTAAAGGCTCTGGATCGAGAATTGAAGGGAGTTTTGGTTCGGTGAAATAAATCATCACTAGACGAGTGAACTCCTTTTGATCATCGGGTGGCGAAACAACTCTATGAATGGATGATTTGAAGTACCCGCCAGTGATGAATTCAAAAGCATCGCCAGTATTGACAATCAATCCTCCCGGAGTATGTCCTACATATTTCCATTCACCGGTAAAATAATCTCTGATCTGAAGAGAAAGAATTGGCTGCGACGTAATAAATGTAAATGCAGTACTGTCGGAGTGGCCCCTCAACCAGTTGTTATCAACTTTCTCTTCGTCCTTCTTTTTCATACCACGATATACCATGAATCTACCGAACCCTCCTCCAGAATTGTATATGTCGCCATCTATTACCTTGAAGTAGTTTTCCCAGAGAAATCCTTCGGGTAATTCAAGGACAATGTCACATAATATGGTTAATTTACGAAGGACTTCATTATGCAAGTGACGAAAGTAGCTTCCTATTTCTGGTAAGTGGGCCCTCACAATCTCTGGGTATGGTCTTTCAGGGTTGTAAAATTTCTCATTGGTCATTTCTCTAAAGTTGTAAAGCTCGATTGAATCGGTAACTCCATTCTTCATTGACCAGTATCCCTTTGGCTTGAATCCAGCACCACGTTCGGCTCCCAATGAAACAGATCTGTCTTCGGCATCCGAGGTCAATGCACCGGCTAAATGCTGACGTTTGACTTCTTCTGGTAATTCTAAAGTCGACTGCGCAATTGATCTCAAGTGATCAAATGATTCAGTAGATATACCGTGGTTTATCAATGAAAAAAATCCGTACGTTGAAAGTGCACCCTCTAATTGGTTAGCCAACCTTTTTCTGTCTTGAGCAAACTCTGGGCCCTCTTTGAAATAAGCAAGATCAATGTTGTTCAACTCTAGTGTAGGTACAGATGACTTGCTCGGCAGAGCTTCATTGAATGGACGAAAGTTGTGCTTTCTGTCGACTTCTTCAACGTTCAAACCTTGGAACTCAGCTGCTGGTGGGCTGCTCAAAGACATATTCTATGATTATTTTGCGCGCTTCATTCAGGCGACAGACTACAATATTAAATATAAATCATCTTTAACTCGGAAATGAGCTTATCCACGGGCCGACTGATTTCAGTTACATTGACTAGGGGGCATGTTAGCCACAGTTGCAACATTTTTAGCAGCCACATTGGCAATATCCCCGTGTGCAGTATTTTATTGTTCTAAGCGAGCAACTCATTTGGGCCGAGATTTTGCATCAATAAAATGATAGTAAAATTGGCGAACCCAAACTGGTATGCTTAGGCTTAGTGAATATCAATTGTGCCACTAATTACTCTTTAAACACGTCATCAAGAGTTACTTCTTTTTTCTTCAAGCCAATCATGTACATTTCTCTCAGTTCGTTGCGACATGCTGCGGGTTTCATTCGGTACACTTTTTCGAACATGCGCTGCATTTTCAGCAACAATAGCTGGTCTTCTTTTCCAGTATAATATTTCACAGCCATATTACCTCCCTCTTTCAATAGCCCGCATGCTAGTATTATAGCTCCATCGCACAAATCCATACTGGCGAAATGATCGTTATCCTTGATACCCGAAGTATTCACCATCATGTCACTCAACACCAAATCAATTGGCTGTTCAAATATTTCTCTATAGAATTCTTTTATTTGTTGATGGGTAGCTCTCGATAAAATGTCTCCTTGTATAAAATGGCTTCCTTGTGGGGGGCTGCAGTTGATGAGATCAACCCCGAGAATTTTGCTTTTGATATTAATTTTTTTCATTCTTTCAATAGCTACTTGAGTCCAAGCACCGGGAGCAAGCCCCAAATCTATGATATTTATTGATTTCTTGTTGAATAACTTGAACTTATCATCTATTTCCATCAACTTGTACGCAGCTCGCGACCTATAGTACTCGGTTTTGGCCTTCTTGGTATGGGCATCATTTGTCTGCCTTTCGAGCCATCGGTGCGATGAGTTAGATTTTGCTCGAGCCAGTAAGACCGCTTTGGAACAGAAAGCGTTGTTGCGGAAGAGTCTAGCAGTTCCTATTATTTCCTTCATGACCTAGTTGCAACCATCTCTTCACACCAGTAAATCGTTGATAGTAATTTCATCCTGTATATAGCGCGCACGATTTTTTTCAGGCCATCTCTTCTCATGATAGATGAGCTCAGTACAGTTACTTTATCAGTAGCAGCATCAATATGTCCCAGAATTTGTTGGAAGTTTTGAACGACAAACCGCAAGACATCTTCAAGTTCTTTCGACCAGAACAAGAAGATGGTAAAGCTAACAAAAACTATTTCAATGAGTTAGCCAAACAATTTTTGGATCCCATCACCAAAAAGTACTCAGTTCTAGATGAAATCTATGTCGAAGACTTGGATTCGACTCAAGTCTTTGGACAAGTGAAGATGGTTTTAGATGGAGTCAACGAAGAAATTTTGACTCTGCAAATACCCGAAATCAAGGAAAATTACGCCAAATATGAGAGCGATGAGATAGAAGACGAAGCAGAAAACCAGCAGGATATGTCAAGTTCTGCTGAACAAGATAGCGATGAAGGCGAAGCACAAGAAGATGGTGAAGAGAGTGATGATGCAGAGGAAGAACAAGAAAATGGTATAGATAGTGATGATGCAGAAACCTTGCATGATGATTTCGAAGTGTTTGAAGACGAAGAAGCCGAGGAAGCGGAAGCATCAGAAACAGAAACTCATATACCATCAGATGGTGAAACCGAATTAAAAGATTCTAAAAAAGATGCATTCGGATTGAACGACGGGTTTTTTGATATTGACGACTTTAACAAACAAGTCTTGGCCTTAGAAAACGAAGACGGTGACAATGGTGATGAGGAAGAAATCGACTACTTTGGAGATTTGGGAGATGATGAAGATGAAGACGATGAAGATATGGCATACTATGATGATTTTTACGACAAACCTGGAATGGTCAGAAAGCTGAAAGGCTCTAAGGCTGAGGATAGCGGAAAGGAAGGGGGAGACAGTGAAGATGAGGAGGAAGAAGAGCGGGGAAATTTCAACGAAGACGAGTATGACAATGCTGTGGGGTCAGCGATGAATGATTTGTTCGACGACGAAGATAATGAACCAGCTCCTAAAACTGAAAAGCTTTCCTCTTATGAAAAGCAGCAACAAGAAATCCAAGCTGAAATAGCGAAGTTGGAGGCCGAATTGGTTGCAGACAAAAAGTGGACGATGAAGGGTGAAGTTCAAGCCAAACATAGACCACAGGATTCATTATTGGATGATCCAGAAACCGCCAATCTTGAATTCGACAGAACTTCTAAGCCTGTCCCTACAATTACAGAAGAAGTTACGGAATCCATAGAAGATTTGATTAGAAAAAGAATCAAGTCCGATGAGTTTGATGACTTGCCTAAAAGATTGATAACTGATGTTTCAAAGTTCCACAACAAAAAGAAGTTCGAATTATCAGAACAAAAATCCAGCAAGTCATTGGCCGAGTTGTATGAAGATGACTACAATCAGGTAGACCAAGAAAAAGAAGTTGGAGAAGAGATCAAAAAACAACATGATGAGATCAGTGAATTGTTCAGTACATTATCTCATAGATTAGACTCGTTATGCTCGGCCCATTTCATTCCAAAACCACATCAATTCAAGAGTATCGAAATCAAAGTCAACGATAATGCTGCATCTATCAACATGGAAGATGCTCAACCATTGCATGTTTCCAGCGAGTCGACGTTGGCGCCACAAGAAATATATAAAATCGGTGATGATAAACCTAAAGCCGATGGTGTACATGGAAGATCTCAAGTGCAATTGAAGTCAGGATTGTCGTACTCGAAAGATGAATTATCAAGAGACGACAAACAGAGATTGAGAAGAGCGAATAAGAGAAAGAGAACCAAAGACTTCAATCACAGAAAGGAAGTAAATGAAGCTAGAGCCAAGCAGCAGCCCACAAACCCTAACAAGCGCCAAAAGTCAGGTGATGTTGTGGATACTTTGTCCAAGGCTAAGAATGTGACGATTATCGGCAAAAAGGGTGAAATGACTGATGTCAAGGGTAACGTCAAAAAGTCGCAAGGGCCTCAAACATCTAATAACTTTAAGTTGTAAAATATTAATATATCCGCAAGTCTTATAAAAATACATCCGTAAGTCAATCAATTAGCTGTAACCAATCGCCGAGCGCAAATCCACACTCCGCGCGAAATTAGAGTTTCAGCGTTAACCGAAAGTATTAGCGGGTGAGGGAACATGATAAAGGAGCTTATCAACGAATGATTTTATTCTGGTAACACAAGTTAAATTTCCGCCGCTTGTTTGATTGAATCGTCCAATCTCTAAATCTATACAGAAGTCATACGTATTACTCAATTGATCCACAAGCTTTCGGGATGCTTTCGCTTCAATTCATATTGAAGCTCTTAACTATTCCTTATGCGGTCGTAAAAACAGTTTTGCAGTATTACACTGTCGGTACCCCGTTTTCCAGGACCAATGTTGAGTTCAAGAACTCATTGAGTAAAAACATTCACTTGGCATCGTTGTACCATTTATCTGGTAACTTACAAAAGCAAGATGTCCTTTTAATTCTCAACAAACCACTCACTACCTTTTTCGATAAATGGGCCAAGTCACCATTGACACAAGGATTAAGAAACTACGGCAAACAGAACGATGATCACTCCTACTGGGTAGTTCAAAACCAAACTGGACCTCCAGAAAAGGATCAAGTTATAGTTTACACCCATGGTGGAGGATACTTGCTCAAAGCTTTCGAATCCCAATTTGTTGCCATGTTGGCATTGTACCATGCTTTGCCAGAAGAATCAAAAAAGTATACCTCTATACTTTTTATTGACTACTCCACAACTGCGGACAATCATGTGTTTCCAACTCAGTTGTGGGAATGTGTTCACGTCTATGATTCTTTGGTTAAACAAGGCTATAAAAACATTCACTTACTTGGTGATTCAGCTGGTGTGCACATGAGCTGCAACCTTGCAAGATACATAGCTTATCCTGAAGAGATCAAGAAAATTGAGCCTCTTTACCCTCAATTTGACTTTTCTTTCCATGGTAAGTTGATTCAACCGAAGTCTTTGATTCTTTTGTCGCCTTGGATTCAACCTACTACAAAGCCCAACTATCCACCAGTTCTGGGTGCTGATCCAACCGGAGATTTGGGTGCTACTGACACTTCCATGGGTGACTATTATGTCGGAGATATGGATGAACAAAAAATTAGCAATTTCATTACCTTCACCAATACCAATTACGACCACCATTGGGCTAAAGTGGAACCTATCGCAAATGGTAATACATTGATTATTGTTGGAGAAAGAGAAGTTTTAAGGGAAGGCGTTGAGAAATTTCATTCCATTGTCAACAAACATAACAATATTCCTCTTCATGTTGAAAAAGGTGGAATTCATGCCGCGTTGGTCTACGTAGAAAGTTTGAACTATTTCGGCAGAAATGGTGCCAAAAGAGCTTTGGAAGGAGATTTCAAAGATCGTTATACCATCAATCAAATAGTAAACTTTCTTGAAAAAGTAAACGCGAATTGAAGCGGCCGGTTTCATCCCAATTGTGTCTCCAATTACTTCGCCATATACTCTCGCTAGGCGACATTCGGTCGATCTATAAACTTTACATAATTTATTGTAAGATGTGCATGAAGCTCGGCAAATTCTCTTTCAATTGGCAAGATGTAGGTTAACTCTAGACCAGTTCAAATGAGCTGCGAATTTCTCGGCTACTGGTATGCAGCACTTCTCGGATATCCATCCTTCTTTGGAACTTTCCTTTGGTACAGCCGACCTAACGAGAGCTCAATATTTCCTAGTTCGTTTCGGGATTCCCATAATTCCACCGTGCTTGGATTCATAAACTCTATATTCGACGGTGGCGCAATGACCTCCTAGTAGTTTATATTGTTGCGTGCTAGAATCGAAATCTCGACTGCCTACACGAACAATCCTAATTTCACAGGTAATTCCCTTTTTTTCGACCGGTGCGGGCAGACTAATTCAAAATAAACCCTTTATAGGAAAACAAGTTAAAATACCAAGTCGTCAAAATTTGACATATTTTGAGATTTGCAGAAGCGCGTTCATCTACTAAAACGTTTGGTTCGTGAACCGTGTTACTTCCTCTTATTCATCTCTCGTTAGAGCAGAGACTTTTGGTCAGTTTCAATTACCGCAATTAACATCATTTTTTGACATGCGAAATATTGCGAGCACATTGTCCCATTTGTAGGGGTTTCTCTATACAGTTTCCTCAAAGTAGCATATTAATATAGTGCATATTTTTGATGGCTGTGAGATTGGCTAAACAAACTTTGTGTCTACGGTGTTGCATCAGTTGCTCGCGGGAGGAAAAATAATAAAGATATGTGATCCGTCCAAGGATCGCCGTTAGACCGATCCTAAACTCGAGGACTCGTACACCTATATCAATTTGTACAATTGGGGCCATGTGACGAATTTCGAAAGTCGACTTTTGGTCAGAACCCTTTCATTTTTGTGAAGTTTCGAGAGTTTGATCTCATTTCTCGTTTGTAAGCTAAAAATAATACACCCCTGTAAATGTAGGCTTTGCCGAAATATGTAAGGTTGGATAATAGGAAAAGAAATAGGGTTCTTCAAAACATATTCGGGTACCTTTCCATACTACTTCCATCAACGAAACATTGCTCGTAGGCTGTGAGATCTTATGAGCCCCCGAACATGGCTGTATATTTATTATTGTAAGGTACAGGACAAGATTTTGATCACTCTCCATGTTTATTTTCAAATATCCCCCATATACACATTTCCCCCATTAACGTGACAAACGTTCCTACTACTTTGTCCAGTTGAGTTAAATTATCGACTGTACGAATACCTGTCATATCAGGAATTTTAGTGCAAACCTGACCACCATATTTCCTATACACACCATACATGAATAATCGATTCCACTAAATCCCAAGGGGGGAGGGGGGTCGCCGCCACTTTGTTTATAGCGCAAGCATGGCTCGAATTTACCTGTGAATCAAGCGTGTAAAAAATCCATATTATGGAAACTTAATTGTTGCTTTTTTTGTAGATGTACACAAATAAATTAAAAATAAACCATAGCCTTAACTAATAGAGTAGGGGAAGTGAGGTCATTGTTCAACACTCTTCCGTACCTCGAGAAGTTTATAAATAACTTGATTTCTTCCATGTATAGCTTTGGGACGTAAGATCAAACTTTCAAATACTGATCTGTAGTGAAGCATTTGAATTGTCCATTCGCTAATACCCATTAATTATGAAGCTTGCAACCTATTTATCAATCTTGGCCACTTTGTCCCTTACAAATGCCGCTTATGTGCCTTCCCAGCCATTTAGCACATTGACCCCATCAGGAGCAATTCCAACTTCTGTTAGCACATTGTCTAACTTCGACGGTTCCTTTGCCTTGTCAATCAGAACTCTCGAAGGTTACTCTTCCGCATCATCAACTGCTACTCCTACTGCAGCAGTTAAAGACGTTGCTAAGGAGAAGGGTGGTAAGAAAGAGAAGGCCGCAAAGAACGAAGGCAAGGAAGCTGCCAACCAAATCTCAGACGGTCAAGTTCAACAACAAACTAAATCGACCGCTGCCTCTGTTGTTAACCAGATCACCGATGGTCAACCTCAGCAGCAAACTAAAACCACCGCTGCTTCTGTAGTAAACCAAATTACTGACGGTCAAATCCAACAACAAACTAAGCCAACTGCTGCTTCCGTAGTTAACCAAATCACCGATGGTCAAATCCAACAACAAACTAAGCCAACTGCTGCTTCCGTAGTTAACCAAATCACCGATGGTCAAATCCAACAACAAACTAAGCCAACTGCTGCTTCCGTAGTTAACCAAATTACCGATGGTCAAATTCAACAGCAACCAGCAAAGTCAACTGCTGCCTCTGTTGTTAACCAAATCACCGATGGTCAAATCCAACAACAACCAGCTAAATCTTCCGCTTCCGTTGTTAACCAAATCACTGACGGTCAAATCCAACAACAACCAGCCAAATCTTCCGCTTCTGTCGTTAACCAAATTACCGACGGTCAACCACAACAACAAACTGTTAAGCCAACTGCTGCTTCTGTTGTCAGCCAGACCACTGATGGACAACCTCAAGCAAACACCGCCAAGCCAACTGCTACCGTTGCAAGTCAAATCACTGATGGTCAAGTCCAAGGTAACAAAACTCAAACTGCTGCTTCTGGCGCCGCTACCCATTTGGCTGATGGCTCATCTGACTCAATCGCAGAAACTTGTGTTGGAGCAGATGCTTTGACCTTAACTTTGAAAGACGGCATCCTCCGTGATTCAAAGGGTAGAATTGGTGCTATTGTTGCAAACAGACAGTTCCAATTTGACGGTCCACCACCACAAGCTGGCACTATCTATGCCGCTGGTTGGTCTTTGGTTCCATCTAGCTACAAGGAAGACTCCTCTACCAAGATTGCTGGTGACACTGGCAACAAGACCAAGAGAGCCGATGAAGGATACAAGTTGGCTTTAGGTAAACAAACCACCTTTTACAAATGTTTATCCGGTGACTTTTACAACTTGTACGATGAAAGCATCGGTAGCCAATGTTCACCTATCGAAATTGACATTTTGAAAGCCGTTTCATGTTAAACAACAAAGATGTTACTCCCCATGGGCTTGTTTTTATTTCATGAGCGTACCTTTTTGTTTTTCGGTCTTCGTCATTACGTATTTCGTTTCTGCATCTTTATGTCATTCCTTTTCTAATTATACCGCATGAGGTTGGTTATCACTATCATCCTTTCTTCATTCCTTACAAAAGTTTTATAGTAATAAGATGTCTTTTTTTAAAATGTATCTATCCTTATTCGTAGAGCGGTAGTTGAGTTCACGTAATACTATTGTATGAAGCACAATTACTTTATATTGAACAAAAACCGTGATAATTACACCGTGTGTCGTTTTCTTCTGAGCGGCTAAATTGTAAATAAAGGGTGTTTGGTAGTCCGACCCGATTTTTTTGCGACAATTAAGGATTAATCACTCTGGCGTAATATATTGAGCGATGAAGTTATTCAAACATGCTAACACAGGCGTAGTTTACTCCAAGTTGAGATTCTAACATATCGTTTCGGACTTGCTACCGCCGCACTTTTGTTCAATTCGAAACATTGTTTATTCTCGTTTTGGATAGCACAATGCCTACTATGGACAAGACGCGTGGACACTACCAATTGATGTGAAGCATCTAGCTCTTGGTAATTTTGCGACTGAGACCGGCACTCTTCAATACTGAACGACACCGCACCAGTTAATTAAAGGACAGTACGTATCTCTGACTTGGATATGAAATTATAGTGTTCCACTCATGGATGTTTCATCGTGCAAACTTTTCATGAAAGTCCGTGATAGTTTAGTGGCTAGAATCCCCGCTTGTCGCGCGGGGGACCGGGGTTCAATTCCCCGTCGCGGAGCTTTTTTTATTTTTCCAATGCAGTTCTCCATTTTTTTTGAAAATTGTGATGTCAAAGCTCATGAATATAAGCACGGAAGCCGGTTTTGAGGCTTAACAGTTCTAACAATTATCATTAGACCCATATAGCATATACTTCGATCATACCCTATTAACAATGATTTCAATACTACGTCGGTATTCAACAAATGCAGGTGCTATACAGGAACAGTTCAAATCTACTATGTCTAGAATAAGTGCACAAGCAATGATTCTAACATCAGGAACAGGAGAAAAGAATATTGCTGCACTTCATGGTATGACAATGTCCTCAGTGTGCTCATTGTCAGTATATCCAAAGCCCTTATTACAATTCAATCTTCAACTACCATCTTATACATCGCAAGCATTGCATGATAATAAATACCTCGCGATACATTTGCTACCACCAACTACAAATTCAATTTCTCTTGGGAAAATATTTGCAAGTGGAGTGAAACGGAGCCAAAAATCGATTGAAAATGAAGATGGTGAATGGTTCCACGAAATGACTACTCCTTTTACCAAATTAGTCAAAGAAAAAGACTGGACATTTCATAAAATAGAAGATCAAACTTACATACCTATTTTGAAAGATAGCGAAAGGATACTAGTATGTGAAACGGTAACTAGTTTTCTTGTAGATTATCATGAAATTTGGGTAGTAAGGGTATTGGAGATAAAACTGAATGAGCAACTCACTGAAAAAAGCGGTGGATTGCTATATTTCAATAGGGCATTTCATAAAATAGGCGAAAAGCTTACGGAAACAAAATGATAGAAAATACTGGACTTCTATTTTATTGTCAAATTCGAAAGTATTTATATTTAGAATAGCTCGGTTTATATATATGTATATAGTAGTTGCATACCGTTATCAACTCCTCGTACTTATTCATTCACTTAACCAGTTACCACATTCTTCTTGCAAGATTTCAGTTTCCTGAATAAGTCTCGGAAGGATGGTCTCATACTTTTCATGGGTCTTCTTGGTTCTTTTGGAAAATTTGTTCATTATTTCATTCTTCTTGATATTTTTCAAATCATTTTTCAAATTTTTGATTTCTTCATTTCTGGCGCTTTGCTTGTTCAAGAGCTTTTGATGTTTTACTTCAACAGCATGTAATTCTGATTTGATGGCTTTCAAGTTTGACTTTTCAACATTGATTCTAGATTCATAATCTGCAGCTACCTGTTCTAACTCGTCTATTTCAGCCAATTTCTCAGCTTCTTTGATGTCATAGCTGTGTTTAATCTGTGATTCTTCATTGGACAACTTTTCGATAGACTCATTTAAGAGCTCGATTTCATTTTCCAACTGCATCACTGAATGCTTGAGTCCCTTCAATTTTCCGTAAGTTCTCTGGTCGTTATTCAACTTATTGTTGTACTTGAAGATTTTGTTCTTCAAATTGTCAATATTATTCTTCGATTCAGTTAATTTTTTATTTTGTTCTCTCTTGAATTTCTTGAATTTTGCTTTCAATGAGTCAAGATTTTTGATAGTCGATATCAATGAGATTTGTAATGTTCTTAAGGAAGAAGTCTCAGCTATCGATTTATTTAAAACGAGATTCTCATCGCTATTAGTAGTGTTGATAATGAAATGATTCAAGACTTGATCTTCATATATTACATCGATCTCGTATTGAAATAATGAAGTCAATCCATAAATAACTAAGCGAGTCTCGTTCTTACTCTCGAAATTAACAAATCTAAAGTAAGACCAGTTCACATTATTCAATTTGATATTGAGATTCTTTAAATCAATATTCTTCAAATCTCTTTCATTTAAGAACTTTAAAATTACTTTTGAATCATCAATTAACATTGTAGCCATAGGAACATGGTCGAATTTTCCTGTAGATCCAACAATTTGATGATTCGATTTAATGAATTTTCCTCCGTTGTTTTTATATTTAGTAGTTTCGCCCAAGAATAAATTGGGGTCTCTCAAGATTGCTTTGGAAGCTGCTAAAATTGACCAAAATGGTTGAATAATGATGGTGTTTTCAATAGTGGTGATGTGAGGAGAAATAGTAGTCGTAGTTAATGAAGTAGACGTGGAGGTCGTTGTCGAGGCGGTAGTAGTTGAAGTCGTATTGGCGATATTCTTTACCAAAACCAGAGAGTTGCCATCAGATGTGCTATATCCGGGAGATGACAACGATGCTGTGGAAGATGTTGTAGAAGATGTTGTCAACGACGGCCCAGATGTGATTGCTGGTATGCGCGATGAGGATGCTTCATTGGAAGAGTTGATCCTAAGTTTATTTTTAAGCATTGTTAGTCTGCTATTAAATGGAGATATAATGAAGTTTTCAAAGTTTTTAACTGCCACTGAGCTTGACACCGGAATGATATGCTTGGAACCTTTAGATAATGGTGAGCTTTTTGATATAGAGTCATTGATGTTGATATCCAATAGTTTGTTTTCATCACAGTTTATTGATATATCATCGAGTACATTTGAGATTGAGTTATGCACGGTTTGTGGTTTCTTGAATACTGATGCGCTTATTATATGCACGGATAGTATAAGGTAAACCTTATTCTTGAATTGAGAAAAGTTGTAATTATTGATATAGCTGATATTGCTATTGTAGCTGTTGAAAAAGTCGAACGAACCACTTAACCAGTTGATGAGGTAGTTGATGTAATTTAAAATAAAAAAGCAAACAATTGAGGTAAGAATGCCGTTATTGAAGTACCTTCTGTGATCATCGTATTGGATTTTAGATGAGATCTTTTTGTTGGATATGGAGTTAATGTAGTTGATGGAGCTCGAACCGATCAAATCACACGAGATAATGGCCTTCGAAAACATGATGAGATAATTAAAATGACTCTTTTTTTGAATTATGATGCTCAATACACTGAATATTGCCGAATTGATGGTGGCTATTTTGATAAGCATTAGCATAAACTGTTTCATATTTACAATCAACAGCTCGGAATTGTCACCCACCAAACATTTGATGATAAACTTACCACCTGTAACGTTTGAGCCCAAAATAATATGAGCAATCAATAAACATAATGAAACAGTATGAGGCAACGACACCAAGATCATCACCAAAGAAACAATATCGCGGAGTGAGGAGGTAGGAAGCAATGAAGATGACGTAGAAAGTGGGTACTGGTGATGTTGCTGGTGGTGGTGATTGTGGTGTTCCTGAAAATTCTGCTTATCCTTCTCCTGGTTTATTTTGCCACATGTTTGCTGCTGCTGATGCTGATGCTGTCGTTGATTATTCAGTTGTTGTTGCTGCTGATGCTGACCTGAAGAAGTGCCACTTACTTGTGAAATGGGATGTGAATGCAGATGTGTTTGGGTATTTGAGGGTTGTAGTTGGGACAGCAGCTTCTCATGGCCATGGACCTTATGTTGATGCATTTATTATGGCGTTTTGCATCTAAATATCACAGTTTTAAGGTGAAAATATGTAAAAGAAGCAGTCGGTCCTAAAGGTTGACTGTGATAATCCCTTTTCTATACTGTAAACCTTCTTATGGAAAGGAGATCTCTGTGCCGTGCTGAGCTTTGTCGTATCGACCTACGAGGTATTGAAATGTAGATGTAAGTGTCTACACAAAAAATATAAAATTTTTCTGTTGTGTGAAGCTAAGTGACTATATGTCCCAGTTGTGCTGTACACGACAGCAATCACTACTAGAAATATGAGGAGATTAGGGTGTATAAGCAGTAAATATGCTAGGAGAGGTATACTGAGACTATGAACTACCCTTGAGAGTATGATTCTTGGTTAAATGTGAGCGTAGACTTTGGCAGTTTGCTGAGATTATTGGGTGCGCAATTGCGCACATCTGTGGATCAAAAATCTCAATGCGAAATCTCGACTAAGATCGAGTGTGGTCTACATTTGTGTCACGGTTCTGGTCACGGACAACTGCCCGAGCAAATCTAGAAGCTTACCAGGTGACGGGTAGCTCACTCTTGTCAGAAGTGCACACCGACAATCGGGGGTTATATGCACGGCTCCTGCGACCACCCCCAATAGGAGCCTTCGAAATACTTCAAAGGAGCTGTACGCGAACCGCGTCTGCAGTCGTGCGTTCTCGTACTCAACGCCACTTTTCAGCTTTTTTTTCAAAATCCGGGTAACCAAGTGACACTGAGAACCGACAAAACATCACCAAACTCACCATCGACCATGAACAAGTTTTTGATACCTGCCAAAAGAAAAATAGATACACAAAATAAATGATAGCACAAAACTGATTATAAATCTATAGTACATATTAACTATCAAAAGATCAAGCTAACTAAGACGAGGTTAGATCAGTATTGTAAGACAGGCACATCATCATAATCTCATTGGAGTTAATACAAAAGACAACGAAAAATTTCTTGTCGGCAACATCCAAAAACAACAAGTATATCAAATTTTTCAGATTTAACTTCGATACACCAGTAACTTCCCACGAGTTCAACCCGCTGATATAGTCTAGTTACGAGTTATCTTCGGTGTTAGGAAATCTGATTAACAAGAAACTACTAAAAAACTAGATCAAAAATGATGACAATTTCCAACGACGACCAGTCTCTAACTGAAGACGATGCTGCTGCTGCTGTTGCTGCCGCTAACTCTGCTGTGGCTGGCATTCCTCATTTAAAGGAGGACGAGGCTCAACAACTTCATCAACAATACGTTCAACATCAACAGCAGTTCCACCATCCCCACCAACAACAGCAGCATCATCACCTTGTCCAACCTCAATCTCAACCGCCCCAGATACAACAACAGCAACCTGTTCAGAATCTGCTGCTCCCATTGCCGTTCCATGTCCAGCAACAGCATTTGTCGCAACTGCACCATCTTCACCAGCAGCATATTCCCCAACAACAGCAACATCTCCACCAACCGTTGCACCAGCAAACACATCATCACAATATTCCACAAGTCCACCAGCACCAACACCAGCAACTTCAAGAGCATCTTGCTCAATTGGCACAGGACCATCACAACCAGCACCAACATGAACAAGATCAACTTAATGCTCAATTAAGCCAACAGCTTTCTCATCCGCATTATCAGCAACAACAGCAACAACATCATCAGCAGCAGCTTCACCAGCAGCAACAGCACCAACAGCAAATCCAGCCTCAGCAACAGCACCAACAACAGCAACAACAACAACAACAACAACAACAACAACAACAACAACAACAACAACAACAACAAGCGCAACGCCATCTTCAACACCCTTTGACGCATGGACACCACTTGGGTATGTTGGCGCAACCGGCGGAAACTGAATTACTTGAAACCATTAACAGGAAAGTTGCCCCTAGATCTAGCGATTTGTTCAAGGTGGGTCCGACTTTTAGTGAGACTAGACACCATCAGGATATTTATTGTAAGCGCAATGACATGGATGTCAATCCAGTTCTTGAAGCCAGAATTGACCGTGGGTTCGAAATAGGAGAAAACGGGACCTGGATAGGTTACAAAAGAAATTACTTCACTTTGGTCACTGCTTTCCAAATTGAGAACTTTGACTTCGAACGTTTCATCCAAAACAAGTTTTATACCTTTGACAAATCTTCTTCCAGAAATGGAGAACCTGTTGGAGAGAATAAGGTTGAAATCAGCTACTTTGCAATCAGATTGGTTGCTAAATGTTCGGACGATGATGTCTCCATTAGTCTTATTCAACACACTGCCAAGAGAGATAAGGGACCACAATTCCCTCCTCCAATCTACCCTGCAGTTCCTGGTGACTTGCCTGATCACGACTTGGTGAAAGCTTCATGTAACAAGCGTAATGGCAGCAAGATCGAAAACATCAACAAAATATTTTACTTTGACAGAGCTGAATATTATCATAACACGAATTTAGATACGTTGAAAGATGAATCGATACTCAAAAACTATCCTAGTGACTCTATTGCCAGGGTAGCAAGATTTGAAAGGATCCAGTTTACGTCTTCGATTAGAATCAAATCCACTTCCGTCAACTCAAGATATTTCACATTGCATGTTGAATTGCTCGGAATCATTGAAGACGAAGACTTGCAAATTCAGCCCATTTTATTGAGCTCGATCGAAACCCCTCCTTTGATTATTAGAGGAAGATCCCCTTCAAATTATCACAAGGAAAGAACTTCGGGCTACAGAAACCATCTTGGTCCATAATGAATGCATTGAAGGCAACATTTTGAAAATTATAAAAAAAAAAATAAGATGAAGAGTAATAATTATTATTCAAATCAACGAAAATGTAATTATAAGATGGCTTCCATAAACAAAAGGGATTTCCTTCACTAACCTACTTTATAATTCTATATGTACTTTTAGCAAGACCTTGAAGCTTTTCTGTAGTATCCTTACCATCCTCTTTATAATCATGGTACTATCGAGGTTAAAATATATCTGTGTTTGATTTTACTGTTTAAAATAAATACTTATTAATATGATCTTATTAATTGATCATTTCAGCGTCGGAACAAAACCTGAAGTCTCCACTCGGAGCGAGTGGGGCAGAATGCTTACTGGCCCACATATTGGAAAAATACGTCACGCAAGCAATGTACTCATATAAGCATACCAGTATCAATCAGATCAGTTTGGATCTTTACTTGCCGTAGTCTTCTTAATGGTAATTCCTAAATTAAGCCTTCTGCCATTTTGCTCGAGATTTCCCATTTTGTCTAATCTCTTCGAACCCCATACTTCGGACAAAATCCTGACACACTCCATTGGAAAAAATAAAATATACCTGAGCGATTATCAGAATACAATTGTTCGAGCTATACTACTGGTTTGATTGTACTAATACAACTATAAGCTCTGAATCTCCTCATTTGCATACACCGAATATCACCGGTTCAAATACTACCACCAAAGTCCAGCTCATTTTTTTTGTCCAGTCACAGCCTTCGGTTTTCTAATCACAGCGTCGCCGCCTCCGAGATTCAACTAAGGTAGAAGAATAGAAGTTAAGAAAAGAACCTAGCATAGAGAAGAACGACCATTAATATAACCTATGACAAACAACTCAAGCATAGGTACCGAATCAATCAGATACAAGCATGCAATGAGCACCAATAATCTCAAAATTACATCCGAGGCACCGCAGTACAATAGTAAAGGAAACAAAATAGAACCACACTCGAACTGTAATGATCAGTCAACACCCATAGAACACCTCAAGATCATTGACAAACAATCATTGGAGTATGTTGTAAGATCCGGTTTGGCAGGGGGAGTGGCAGGATGTGCTGCTAAAACGCTTATTGCTCCATTAGATAGGGTAAAAATCTTATTTCAAACATCCAACCCAGAATTCCTCAAGTTCAGGGGAACTTTCAGCGGGTTATTTAAAGCATCAAAACAAATCTGGTTGTATGATGGAGTGTTTGGATTATTCCAAGGACATTCAGTTACTTTATTGCGTGTGTTTCCTTATGCTGCAATTAAATTTGTGGCTTACGAACAAATCAGAACTATATTAATCCCAAACGATCTTCATGAAACAGCAGTTAGGCGATTTTTGTCAGGATCTTTGTCAGGACTAGCCTCGGTATTTTTGACCTATCCATTAGATTTGGTAAGAGTCAGAATGGCATTTGAAACTCGGCATACAAACCATGAAGAAAAGATCAATAGAAGCGGGAAATTGGTTTGGACTATCAAAAGCATTTTTGGTGAAAAACCTCCTCATAGAATGAACGATCCTGGATGGTTAAAGTACCTGAGAAATGTATTGCCTCCGTCAATTGTATCTATTTCAAACTTTTATAGAGGATTTGCTCCAACCATATTAGGAATGATCCCCTACGCTGGTGTTTCATTTTACACGCACGATCTAATTCAAGATATCTTTAGATCAAAGTACATTGCAAAATATGCAATTCAACAAGATCCACATACTACACCTGAACAACCAACGAAAAAACTCGTCAAGTCTAAAGAACACGTCAATACCAGGGACGCCAGACAACCACTAAAGGCATATGCTCAGTTGACAGCTGGAGGCTTGGCCGGTATGTTTTCTCAAACCGCCGCCTATCCATTCGAAGTTATCAGACGAAGAATGCAAGTCGGGGGAGCTGTCAACAATGGTCAATTCTTGTCTTTCAAAGCAACTGCCAAGTTAATATTTAAAGAAAGCGGAATACGGGGGTACTTTGTTGGACTAAGTATTGGCTACATGAAAGTAATCCCAATGGCAGCCTGTGCATTTTTTGTTTACGAACGAGCCAAGACTGCCGTAGGCATCTAGATTAAAGAAAAAGAAAAGACGGAGAAGGTCAAAACTCATTTAAAGGGCATATTCATCCTTTTCTTGGACGTTGCGTTTTGACTACTCATACGATTATATTCCTTTCATTTCTGTTTCTCGTACCATTTGTGAATATTTTCAAGTTAGATATATATATATATTTATTTATTGATTACATACAAGAACCATATACTTGGTTTTATCGGAAGTTTTAGATCACGATCGTTTAAAGTTTAAAAGAACCAACTGAACCACTTCTTCTTAGCATTTGGCTTGACACCAAACTTGGGGTTTGAGGCCGTCAAATCGTTTATGGTATCCTTGGCTATGTGGGCAGTGGTTGACAATTTGTCAGTACCTATTTTGAAGCCCCATTTCCTCAAACCTTTAACAATACTAGGGGTTATAGCTGCACAAATTGGCAATCTGATGAATATTAATGATTTATGGATTCCGTAAGCGAGGGCAAATTCGGTCCAGCTAAATTGGGCAAGTACATTTTGAATGAATCCTTTAGGTTCCTCATGTGGATTTTCTTCATTAGCTGCTTTAGCTTTCCTGATTTCTTGCTTTTTCTTGAACTCTTCCTCACTTACCCCATACCCGAATTGCTGCTTTACTTTATTTTCGTAATATTCAATTTCATCCTGGCCCATTGAATGTACCAAGATATAGCATAATGGTAGATCTATGGCAGACAATCCCATATACACCCCGAATGCTGAGTACCCGTATTCTTTTACCAATGCTTTAAGACCAGTTGGTTTCTTTGGAGCAGGTGGTGGCGTAGATACTGTTCCATTAGCTTTTATGGTTTGGAAACGTTTTAATACTATTTCCTTGATACCCAGGCTCCGGGTTATCATTCTAGATGGAGTAAGAGGCCACCTAAACATGCTTTTCAATGGTCTAAGTTGATACATGGTCAATGCTTGATCCGAATAGAGCTACATACTATGGTGTTCATGAAATTTTATGAACACCGATTACGTAATACTCGCATTTGCCATGAGGCGTTTCGCAGCCAATAGGATACAGTCGAGTTTAGCTGTAATTACAGGTTGGTGCTTAGAGTTTACATAATTGTAGTGATATGCATAAGGGTAATAGAATGAATTGATATGCTATGTTAGATAAGAGCCTTTTGCTCGAGTTAGCGATTATTTGATGTTTGTGTTTTTACACTCTATTTCATTGTTTGGTTTCGACTATTTTCTCACTTTTTGCAAGATTTTTACTTTTTTAAACTATTATTGCACTTGTACTTAGTCTATAAATTAACGAAATTGTGAGTAGTATCTTTCTTGTGCGAATCTTTGGTTTACAGCTTCCAAAATTTCTTCAGAGTAGACATCACTCAAGCTTAATCCACCGATTAAGACCTTTTCCTCATGTAGTTTCTGTTCTTCTTTAGTCAATACTACAATATTTTGATACGAGAGTTCCTTAGTTGGGTCCCATCTGGATAATGTTAATCTGGTTGAGTAGTTTGACACTGGAGACTTTCCTCTGAAGACCTCTTCCAAGATATAGCTGACATCTTTCAATGCAATTGGGACACGTTGGTCAATTTTACCGATTCTAGATTGCTGGCCCGCTAAACTCTGAAGAATGCTATCGTAAAATTTAATCCTGTTTTTACCTTCGACAGGCTCGATTGGATATCCAGCAATAGAGGTGAGGATATACGTTGCTATGGTGAGACCGAACATTCCTGGCATAGTTCCTAAAACAGGCAATATTCTTACTCTGAAGTTTTGTAACGCAGCAAGTTGGTCTACCAGACCTTTTTCTATTTCTTCATCTAGAAGTGGTAATAATTGTGCTTTTCTAGGATCGGGCTTTTCAGCAGAGAACACCACAGGAATATTTCTGACGATGCCTCTCTTTTTTAATCTAATCCTCACAGATCTCGAAAGTGGATCTTCTTCAGTCTTGGATATGTCACTGATATTCACTCTGGTAGGATCAGCCTTACATGCAGCTCCTCCCGATGAGATGACTTGCAACCCTTTCTCATAACAGAATGACAACAAATCGACTTTAGTATCAATGTTATCTATGCAGTCAACCACATAAGTTGGCTCAAAGTTGTCTCCATATATCAAGTCCTCAGCACTATCGATGTTCCATAATTGATTTCTGGTTTGAATCTCTATCCATGGGGCTATTTGCTGCAAGTGACTTTTCAAACATTCGACTTTGGGCGTTCCGACATCTTTCAAGTTAGCCACTGCGTGTCTGTTAAGCGAACTCAACGAAACTTGGTCAAAGTCAATTATTCGTATATGTCCTACTCCTGATCTAACCAACATGGTTGCAACCCAAGAACCCACTCCTCCTGCTCCAACTATGACGATTCTTTGATTACGGACCTTTTGCATCCCTTCTTCAGATAAAAATGCATAGTTTCTTGCCAATTGTTCTTGAATCAACTCTTCTGAATGAGGGCGCTGGGCCTCTTTGGCTGAAACTTTTGGTTGATCATTGAATTGATTTCTCTTTTTGTACCAATGGTATCCCTCAACAAGAGCAGCAGTGACCAAAGCGGTACTTATAACAGCTGTCCAAACCGAACGACTGCTTTCAAAATGCGACATTGTTGAGCGCTTTGCTTCTATCTCTCGTTGAACGTCAACTCAACATCGTCATCAACCGTCTGCAACAATAAAATTTTCGTGTCCTGCATACAACCACCACTTGCATTTTGCATCCAAACGATAAGATTTGAGAAATAAACATTTAATTGAGCCATAAAATACTATAAACTGACTAAATTTATCATAAGGTGTTAACGAGAAATAAACTTTGAAGAACTTACAACTTAGCAGCTCCTTTTCTACCAACAGTAGAGGTAATTTGACCATTTGGATCGGATGATGGGTAGAACAAATCCTTGTTGTCCTTTATGCCCTTCCATTCTAAGTTGTATAAAATGTAGTGAATGTTTGGTAACTTGAATGAAACGGTTTTGATCTCCTTCACTTGCTCCAAAATCTTGTGAGAAGTGTTGTACATGGTACTTTGAACAGATGGGGAGTTTTCCAATGCAAATGAGTCTAAGAAAGTTTGTCTAGAGACGTTGTAAGACTTGTCAAACAAACCAGCTTGAGCGGCCTTGATAACAGAGTCTAAATCAGAAATCTGCTTTGGGTCGAAATTCCAGGTAGCATCAACTTCAGTAGAAAGAATTCTATCTTCAGTTGGTTGTAAGGTGGTGTAGTCACATACATTGTAGCCGTAGAACATGGAACCAGTCGACTTCAAAACCTTTAAGTCTTTGATGGACGAGACAAGGGTCAATTTTTTGGTGATTTTGTCGTAAGTTAATTGGGTTCTTCTGGTTTCTGGACCTTCATGTCTAAAGGAATGTAAGTGTTCCTTGCCATCAGAAAGAGCAAACTTGGACCATTTGGATTGGACAATTTTGACTTCGATACCCTTGACCTGACTGTATTTGTTGGTGAAGTGCTTAGCCAAGTGAGCAGCGAATCCTTCAATTGGCCAAACTTCGGTGTTCTTGGCTTCAACCAAGATGGTGTTCTTGATGGTATCGGTTGGAACAATGCTAGAGTTATCGGCCTTAGTGTATGATTCGTCGAAGTCACCATTCAACAAAACTTGAACATTGGCTTCCAAAATTTCTTGTTCTTGAGGGTTGGAAGGGTTCTTCTTGACTTTGAGAAACTTGACGTTTCCCTTACCGTAGGCAGATGAGACTAATTCAGATTGCATTGAATTTAGATTTGGGTTATTGAGGGTTGTTGTATAATTCAAGAGTTATTCAATCGATGGGAGATCTCTCTCTTTATATACTTCGTATCGACGTACTGGAAATTAATTGATGGATCGTTGCTTATCAGTAGGAAACACAATATTTCTCGGCGAATTCCGAAGGGTTATCTAGCTTTTTCCGCACCACATCAAACTCCGTATTTTTTCAGTGTTGCGAATCAGCTTGTTCAACAGAAGATGAGCGCGGAAATCGCCGTGAGTGGGGCAAGGAAGAGACGGGAGTTTGTATATAGAGAAGCGAAATCGTACGATCTCTGGTAACTACCTCTCATGGCTGATCACTGATGGGTAAGCTGTCGGGATTCACCGATAGAGAGAGGGCCAACAACAACTACGTATCGCGCGGGTAAAGTTAATAAATATTAAGCGATTGGGAGTAGGATAACATATACACTATATATTATGCTTTTAACAATTGGTGAGTTCAAAGTTTCTAGCTCTTTTCAGAAGAGTTGGCAGTGCTGGCATCAGCCGGACTC
This sequence comes from Suhomyces pyralidae, assembly GCA_003706505.3. Classification (NCBI taxonomy): domain Eukaryota; kingdom Fungi; phylum Ascomycota; class Pichiomycetes; order Serinales; family Debaryomycetaceae; genus Suhomyces; species Suhomyces pyralidae. The sequence continues at coordinate 250,649 of PPLO03000003.1, read as the reverse complement.
TCCTCTTGTTCAGCGAATCTTATTCCTTTTCTTTTTCTAGGTTTGGTTGTATCTTCTCTCTTGGAGGAGCCAGAAGGGGCCTGCTGTTCTTCGATAGCTTCTTCTTCTTCGGCTTCGGTTTCGGTTTCATCAGTATTAAACACCAATTCTGCAGTTCTGATCCATCTTCTTCTTCTAGTGTATTTGGAGAACGAATCCTCAGTTGATGGCTTTTTCCAAGTGTTATCGTAATAGATGAAACCCTCGTCACTAGTTGGGTTAGCTGTTGTTTTAGAGCGTTTGTTGTTTGGTAATGTTATAGCCCCGTCGTTGGTAACGTCCAATCTCCAGGTTTTGTCAACCCATCTCCAAGAGGCACCATTGCTTGCACCAAATGGATTGTTGAGAGTGGTGTCTTCAGAGGTATTTGGTAAGCGGAATGTTTCAATGGACGAACTTTCATTCAAAAACTCATCAGTCCATGGGGTTCTTTCATATGATAATAAATTGGAGGTCCAACCGATACCTAACCATCTTCTTTGATTTTCGTAGATAACATAGGTAAATCTGACTGGTTTGTTTCCACTTGAGTTATTGAAACCAGCATTCTTTTGGACTTTGGCAAATGCAGCGGCAAATAACGAATGATTCTTGGCTTGCGAGAAATCCAAACCAGTCAAATAGAAACATATCACTCTGGCTAATTTGATTTTCCAGATGATTCTTCTAGTTACCCGTGCATAGGTTGAGTGATAAGTTAAAACATAAATACCACTTATCAAGAGAATAATTCTTGGTTTTATGATTAAGATTGTGACTACAAGGTACAATGGAGTCAAAAACAAGGTGGTGAATAGTAATCTTTTGATATCCGAAGCGGTTAAAGATAATGAAGTCACTGGATTCAAAAGCATATCTGCCTTGATACATGTAGCAGTCAATGCTTGTACCACTTCATCCAACGTTGGGTGTAACTTCGTTTCTTCAACAATTTTGTTATTCAAAATGGCATAAAGGGTAATTATTCCCACAATAATAAGATGCCCAAACCATACTATCAAATGCTCGAAATACAATACCAATAATGAGTATGAACTAAGTATTATTATATTGATCCAGTAATCGTCATTGGCCCAAGTGACAATCGAAAGAAACTTGTTGACGATTAACAAGTAAGGATATGCTTTGACCAATGCTTTGGCGACCGTGGGAGGTGTTGCTGACAACAACGGAGAGGTTTGTGGTTTAGGGTCTGACAATGTAGCTTTCGGAACTGGGGAAGGGTCGGCAAACTTTGCCCTCACTTCCGTCTCATCATCATCACCTTCAGCATCAACATCAACATGATCTTCCACGACATCTTCCACTGGGTAATTCTTGGGTTCTGCGGCACTATCAGCGGAACCACCGCTACTTTGCTTGCCACTCATCTTGTACTAAGGAGTTGATTGATATATAGCAAGTAATGTTTCAAGTATTATAGACAAAGGAGGACCCAATGTACATGCAATATTGAATAGATGCTACGGCAATCACAACGAGATCAGTGATGAATTGCTTTTACCTTTGACCAAAGTAGTGGAGTTTAGTTCCGTTCCAGCACCTTTTTTCTTCTCAGACAATCGAATCTCAGGTGGATGCGATACGCATGCGAAATATACAAGAGGGATATTGCACAGCCGAAACAGGGTAGGCACTAAGTAGTCCTAGCCTGAGACTAAAATGCGGGTTTTCCAGGACTATGAAAGAGACCAAGATCGAGAAACCTTTAGGAAAATACAAGCTATGTATGAGCAATAGAACTCTTACGATAGTTCGATTTTCAGAAGATCTCACGCCCAGCGCGCGGCAAATGATCAGGTGCAAAGGGGGGTAAAGTTGTTTCATCCGAATGAAAATCAGCGTTCAAAGCTCAAACTAACAGAAGAATGTTGCGATACAAATGTGTTGCATCTACTTTACAACTGGTTACTAATTGAATGGGTCCAATCACCAGTCATATATCCCCGATGTCTGATAGCGCTCCAGCCTAAGTTGTCTTGGTTGCGAGAGCATATGATCCGCGATTACATAAGCAGTCCCAGGTGTGAATTTTGTGCCAAAATAACGGTAGACAGTACGGTAATGCAGAGATAGCATGGATCTATCGAGTGTTCTATCGAAGGAGATAAACAAAAAAAGGAGCAATGCTGGATCTTCAAGACTCGGAAAGCGTTTAAAAACAGGAACCAAATCAGATTCTGATGTAACTCCAGCCCAGAAGGCTCTTACTGAACTGCCAGTAGTGATGACTACTGAACAAGGTCAAGTGGAGACCTCAAATCATTTCAAATATAGACCCGAGGAACTTGTATTGGTAAACTCGATAACCGATGAGCAATTAAATCAGAAACTTGACGAGTTCAATGAAAACGACGAGCCGGAGGCAGATAAACTTAGCAAGGTCAAGAAGTTGCAAATCTTGACTCGAAACGAGAATAGAAAAATAAAGTACAAACATCAGTTGGATTTAGAGTCAGAACTATATCAGGATGATACCAAGAAACTCATAACGTACGATAGCCTTCTTGATGTCGCTAAATTCAAGGATCAATTGTACTTACAACTTCGAGTATGTATCAAAGATCTTATCAAGATCTGGGAGGAAGAACTAGAGCGTCAAGATAAGCAAGATAATGCAAGTAGTAAGCTACTTCACGAAACAAAAACCGATTTAGTAAAGCTATTATATAAGCTTAGGACGCATAAACTAACTTCGGATATGCTCACGTCATTGGCTACGATTGTTTACTACATACAGCAAAGAGATTATCTAAATGCCAACGAAAGCTATATGAAGCTAAGCATTGGAAATGTAGCATGGCCCATAGGTGTCCGTGACGTCGGTATACACGCAAGGAGTGCCGATCTGAAGATAGCCAACGCAAATTCCAATATTATGATTGATGACAAAACAAGAAGGTGGATCACCAGTGTCAAGAGACTAATAACATTCCACGAGAAGCGAGATCGTACTATATAGTATATAGATGATGTTACTAGTTCGCACATAAATATACACGTGACCAAGGGCCCAAACCCTAACCACTCAAGCTAGCCTTACGTAATGCGCGCCTTGGAGAATTCTCAGCTCTACCAACAGGTGAAAAAAATTCAAAAGCGTTACTTCGTATTACTTTTAGCTATTAACCACATATACAACTAAAGATGGCTGTATGTATAACACTACGTCCAAGATATTGAAGGAAGCAGCTGGTTCTGCAGAACTAAGGAATGGCTGAGCTCTGAGCAAATAGTGGGATAGTTATGGTAGACTGGTGAAATTCGAATGCTCTTCCCATAGTTTTGAGCAGTCGATGTTTCAAGACGCAGAATTGTTTTCGCCAGCCAGTATCAGACTTCAGTGCGGTGACCTTATAATCTTGAATTGTTAAATCTAATGACAATGTACTAACAAAGTAGCGTGAAATTAAAGACATTAAAGAATTCGTTGAATTAGCCAGAAGAGCTGACGTCAAATCTGCCATTGTCAAAGTCAACAAGAAGGTCAACGCCAACGGTAAGAAGATCAAGCAAACCAAATTCAAGGTCAGAGGTTCCAGATACCAATACACTTTGGTTGTCAACGACGCTTCCAAGGCCAAGAAGTTGCAACAATCTTTACCACCAACCTTAGAAATCAAGAACTTGTAAATTCTGCATCTAACTGAATTTTCACAGATTGTGACTTATGAGTTTAGTTTCTAATCTATTGTATATTTAATATATGATAAGATTTCGTTTTGGGATCTTATAATCGGTTTAATTGATAAAGAAACGTTAACAACTACTAATGTAAACTCTGTAATATTGAATAATCTTTTGATTAACTTGTGAAGAAGCACTTAGACGACATCTTCCATGTCTTCGTCATCATCATCGTCGTCGTCTTGTTTGTCTTCCTGTTCTTTATCATCAAATCCTAATCTGGCAGCTCTCTCAGCATCTCTTAATCTTCTATATTCAGCCTTAAGGTTATACTTTGAAGTATAAGGACCCTTCTTGATTAAGTTGGCAATTGAGTCTAACGATTCTTTCAAATATGATTCTGGTTGTCTAGTTCTTTCTTTCAAGCCCTTCATTGACCAATATTCGTATTCTTCGAACAATCTGAATAATAAATCTAACAAATCCTTTTTTGGCATTCTGATAGCTCTACCTTCAGCATTCTTCTTATTATGACTGGATTTCAAAAATACCGATGTGTTGTTACCTTTGATGGATGGACCTGCATTCGATTGTATAACACCAGGAATTTCATTCAAGAATGTGACTTTGGGTCTAGCAGGTCCTTGAGTTATGTTTTGTCTTTTAGATAACACTTCATTGTATTTAGCATCATTCTTCGATGGTATGATTTGACAATCATGACAAATTTTACCTGCCAATGCAGTTTTCTTAGGGATAGTCTTGATGAATGGAATGAACTTTTTTTGATCTCCCTCCCCATTCTTTTGAACTCTGAAAAATTGGGTTGGTTTCTGAGGTATGAATTGACTTTTCTTATTTTTTTCATTGAAAGGTTGTAATGTAGGCTGGTCTGGCATTTCACCGACCTCTGTCAATTCCTGCTTAAACTTTTTCAAGTTCTCTTCACTGAATACATATGAGTTTCTGACTTGAGTGTTTAACATCGATATATCATACTCTTGGGGAATATCGCTGTTGTCTTGATCCGGATTCAAGGCCAACTTCACCTGTAACTTACCTCCGCTAGTATTTTTTTTGATTTTGACGGTAGCAATCTGTTTGCCACTTAGTTCATCTGTCTTGGACCACTTCTCCGCTAAATATCTTGGTAGCTTAACTAACCAGATTTTTTGACTTCCATTCTTCAAATTCATATCAAGAGACTCATTTTCTTCCAAGTACTCTTCTGGATCTGATAAGATTGCATGATCGGGATCTTCAGGGTTATTTGACTTCACGTCTGTGTCCCCTGTAATATTTATCTTTTTGTCATCCTTGCCATTAGTTGGAGGCTTAAATTTACTTTCTGTTGCTTTCTTTACTGGACTGGTCTTCAAGCTTGAATTCATACTATTGCACTACGAAGTATATGACTATTCCAAATGTGAATACTCCTGGAATAAGAATGCCCCGATGACGAATGCAACCTTGCATAAGATTATCGAAGTATGATAATTTGTCGCTGATCACGTGAGCAGATCAGCTACCTGAAATACTGCCACTGGAACCATACTTTGATTGCCAATCAAGATGAAAAGCTTAGATCAGCCATTGGTACTATCAAACATTAACTATTTCTCAGATCTGAAGTGTGGATACTGCCATGGAAAGAAAGAAGATTTTTTTGCTTTGGAAAGCATGAATGACAGCCTCATCCGCAAAGATTCGAAGCCAGAATCCATAATTATTGGATCATCTGTTGAACAAATGAGTTGCAAACAGTATGATGAATTAATAAACCAAGGATTCAGAAGATCTGGAACGTTTTTGTATAAGCCGGACTTGTTGAATGGGTGCTGCCGTCCTTATACCATTAGAACCAATATGGATTATTTGGAACTCAACAAGCCATTGAGGAAAGTCATTAACAGATTTATCAGAGGTATATCAGATGTGACTCAAAAACTGTTCGAAAAACCCAAGCATAAAAACCAAGAAAAGTTTGATATTAATTCCTTGATCGAGGCCGAAGGAAAATCTTCAAGATTCCATACTAGATTTGAAAAGTCCAAGTTCACTGACGAAAAGTTTCGGTTGTATAAAAAGTATCAAACCACAGTGCATAATGAAGACCCTTCTTCAATCTCGGTTGATTCGTTTAAAAGGTTTTTGTGTGAAAACCCGTTTTTAAAGCAGGAAGTTGAGGGAACCAAATGTCAATGGGATCGATTAGACGGCTGGAAAGATGAGAAAATTCAAATCGCTAATACAAATGACCAGAGAATCGGACCTACTCATGAATGCTACTACCTTGACAACAAACTAATTGCTATTTCCATATTGGACTTTTTACCCTCAGGAATTTCATCGATCTATTTTATTTGGGATCCAGATTATGCACACTTGTCCTTGGGCACTTTATCAGGAATACGAGAAATTGTGATGTGTAAAGAATTGGGCTACCGATACTACTATCTAGGCTACTACATCGATGATTGCGAGAAAATGCGATATAAACAGAGATTTGGAGGAGAGTTACTAGACTTGGCAAATGAAGTATTTGTTCCATTCAGCACATGTTCAGAGTACATAAAAAATGGACGCTTTTTTGTGTTAGGCAACCTTGAAGAATCTGACGAAGTTCCTGATTTTGAACTAGAATTGGAAAATACTGGACATCCTGCTTCCTTTTCGAATAGCCAATTTGCTGGTAAACCTATCACCAACGTTGCTGAAAGCATTTATGGTAACAACAAGGTTTATGAAACTGCTTCGAAATCGCAAAAGGTTTTGGAACAGGTATATGGTATAGACTTCCCCAAAACGCTCACGTCTATACCTTTGGTTATGCCGGGAATAATTCCATTATGGCAAATAGTTGAGTGGTTCGAAGCTGGAATATTGAACAGCCAATTTCCAGTGAGTCTATTCAGATTATTAAGGAGTCAAATGGTTGAAAGCACATTTGGTGAATTGACCAGCAAAGAAAAGCTGATTATTGTTAATTTTATTAGAGTTTTTGGAATTGAAAAGACACAAGACGCAATTATCCTAATTTATTGATTTACAGCATTCATAGAGAAGGAAACACATATATTAATAACTAGCAGAAATTCCTTTCTTTAAGAATTCAGTTTTTGAACGAAATCAAATAAAGAAAAGAAAAATCTATAAAGAGCTTATAAGAGTAATCCAAGAACACCCGCAAGTCCTGCGACAAAACCAAATGTTTTCTGAGATGAGCCATTTTCGCAATTACTAGAAAGTTGTTGAGGTTTATAGATGGATTTGTTAGTATGATTTGCTTCATGATCATCCCAAGTACCATTCTTCGATGGCCTTTCATACTTGGGCTTATCCTTCTTATCTTTATTTTTAGATTTATGTTCCTTGTCATCTTCATCCTCATCATCATCTTGGTCTTCGGTTTCAGCCTCGTCATTGAACGAGTAGTCTTCCTCAACCTTATACAGAAGAGCATTGATTGTATCAATATCTTCGACTTGATTATCATGAATTAAGGCATTGACCTTCTCGGGGTCGACAAGGTTAATATTAGCACAAGCAAACCTAGTCAGGTCTGGCAAATGGAATACAATTGACTTGCCAACAATATAAGACTTGGATTTCTTATTTAATGACAAATAAGGATCGGTGTATTTTGTTTCGAAACAAGTGGTATCGATCCAACCGTGCTTACCAGATAGATCTCCGACTTCACAATACCCGTCATTCTTTTGCTCATCACAGTTTTCGGAAGCACCGTAAGGGTTGAAGTGATCGCCTGCCAGCTTACAATCCCCATTATCGGAAACAGCATTTTCATGGATATGGTAATAGAAGGGACCACTATTTGGTGGTAGCCCAGTTACGTCAACATGAACATTGACCTTACCTCCATCTCTTGCACTAAATACAATGTTACCCTTGACTTTGCTATCACCTCCGGCGGGAAGGTCGGCAAGTGCAACTACATCTTTGGGATTGGACTTAATTTTGTTAGCTTTACCTGCGAGAACAATAGCAGGTAATGAATTGAGAAGGAAGACAACTGTGTTTAACTTCATGGTTTGAATTGAGGATGGTTTCGAAGTTGATAGTATACTCAAGTAGATATTATTAAAAAATTAATAAAGGGTATGTTGTATTTGAAATTATTTTTGTATAACTTTGGTTCTTAAATACTGACAATTGTTGCAATGTTCACAGACATGAAAATTGCAAACTTTTGCAGCCAGCGCGCTACACAATCCCCGAAACGATTACGTAACCATCGGTCTACCCTAGTCGATTGCCAATGTACGCCAAAGAGAAAGTAAGGCTAAGAATAAAATGGGAAGACTGCAGTGAAATGCACAATCTCCTTCTCTGCTATGTTAATGACTTTGATCAGCTGTCCTTTCCAATCTTGTAGTCTACATAATATCCTGCATCCAAATGATAAGGCAACGCCAGAGAATATTCTCGAAGCTAGATACTATAAGAAGCTTGATACTTTGAGGTTGTAACTCGCTAAATTGGATGTGTCAATTCTGTAAAGGTCTATTTTTGAATAGAAATACGAATCGCTTCCCCACAATCAATGTGTCATAGTACGTTCTGGTGGGCTATTTGGTGATTAGGTCACGCGACAAATTATGCGTGACCCCTCCTAAATTCACTTGTACATGACTGCAAGGTGTATTTGGACGACATCCTATGGCTTTGTACCTCTATAGGTCGTATGTGCATCCCCAATTACTAGCGCTTGGAATGATGCGAGAACGGTCGAGCCAGCATAATACTAGCGTATAGGAAACCACCAACATACATCGTATTGGATTCGTATTATATTTTGCACCCAATGATGTGGTGAATTCCACTTCGTAGTCAACCCTTCAATGCTCTTCACAGATGGCTCATGTACCCCAAATCATTTTGAACACGTCATATAGGTTGTTTTTGAGATTCCACAAAAATTAGGGAACTGCAGATCTGGTATGTTCTATCTTCCCCACCCCACATCAGTTTTCGCGGGGTAAACTGGTATAAATAGAACTGCAAATATCCCTTCTTTAGGGCATTTTAATTATCAATTGACTTAAATATTTCAATAACAATAACTACAAACAAACAACCACTTTAAAATGACTAGAACTAACAAATGGACTATCCACGAAAAGAAATCGCAGCCAAAATGGTTTACTCGCCATGGCCCCATCAACACTGATCCAACCAAGATCAAGAAGGCAGGTGCTGGTAATAACAATTGGGGTAAACCTGGTGATGAATTGGACTCAGATGACCTCAATTTCTTTAGATCGTCTTCGAGAAGAAACTCCAATCATAACGAGAATGAACAAAAGCTCAGAGAATTGAGCGATAAATTAGAGCAAGACTTATACAGAGATTAGAGGTTCGAACGGGTCGGGCATAACGGATAGTATTCGAAAACCCAATTGATGATGACAATGATTAATGCTTTCACGAACAGTTAAATTGAAAAGTAAATATATATTATATGCGTTCTATTAGAGTACTGTAGCGTATACTAGTTCTCTTTCGACTTTCTTCCTTTTTCAGCCTCTCTTAATTTCATCTCAATTTCGGATTTCCAACCCTTTTTTCTTTGACGTTCTTCATATGCTTCCTTGTTTTTCAATACTCTATCAACGATGAATTCAGTATTCATGTTGTCAAACTTGTGGGGCCCGATCTCTTGAAATACTCCTTTCTCTTTTACCTCCTTGTACGGATCTGAATCTTCCAATGAAGTTGGTCCATGGAAGACTTTAACTACATAGCCGGGAATCTTTCTCAAAAAGTCTTTGGTTGGAACATATGGTGCACCTAATACCAACCCTTGTACAAAACGACACTGCAATACACACAAAGATCTTTCGAATAAGTTCATTATAGGATAATTCAACCCTTTGTGTTTATTGACAGTGACGTCATCGTGGATACCAACGATTATAGAGGCACCGACTTTGTCAGCTTCCTGTTGTACAGCTCTTAACGCTTCAATGTGGCCAGGATGAAACAAGTCAAAGCCACCATCGATATAAAATACCTTGTTATAGTTTTGTTTGATTTGGTCACTAGGAGACACAATTTGGTCTAATTCAGATTTGGTATCAACATTGAGATAAACACCTGAACCAGGGTTTAATCCGGTTATGTCAGTGGCATACTTCTCGAAACTAGCAACATGATCAGGAGTCAATAAAGAATGCGACTTGACAGACTTTTCGGTGATAGGTAAATAATGGTGGTTCTTACTCATGAGCAACATTCTGCCCACTAAATCAGTAGTGGAGATATTTGGAGTTCTCTTAACCACTACAAACATCCCTAAATCTTTGACCACTTGGTAGCAATCTTCACCGTTAGCATCCGTGGTAATATCGTCTCCATGAACAACATACTTGCAGCCATATTCAGTTATGAAATCTGGCTGGGTAACATATGGAGCATCAGCAATTGCCTTGGTAGACCATTTGCAGGCTTCAACAGCAGTCATTCTCTCGTCTAATTTCATAACCACGGGTCCTTTGTTCTTCAATATCTCTTCATCAGAATGTACTCCTACGTACAATTCTTTTCCTAGCTTTCTTGCCTGTAACATGGCTCCTGCGTGACCTGAGTAGTTAGTATAGATCAGTGCCGTTCGGGTTCAATGGGTACATACCATGATGTGTGAAATCAAAACATCCGTCTATCCAGATTCTGCACTCTTCGATGCCACCTGGTTTTTCAAACATCTTGCTATCTATGCTTTTACTATATGTAGACGAAGCCACCAGTTGGCAAGTAAGTTGGCTTTCGTCGTGAACGTGCGCTTCTGATCCCGCAATCACGTGCCGAATATGTCATAATTGCAGTCAAACCCGCATACTGAATAGTTGCGCCAATAGCCGACTAAACAAATCCAGACTGTTGTTGTTCTGACACTCTAATTTTGTCCGGAACGTTATCCCTTTTACTCTTTTGTTTAGAGGGTTCCAGCTTTCGAGCAGGCACCTGAGGTGGAGGTATTCTGTTGGGCTCATGTCTGACAGTTGTAGAGTTGATATATGTAGGACGATTATTTTTGGCTCTTTCTTCTGCGACTATCACTAGATATTTATAAATCATCCCAGCGCTCTTGGTGGAACATCCATTCATCCAACTGAAAAATGAGCCGATTAATGGCGGTAAGGTCAAGAGCATGTCCAACAAGATCATGGAATGTATTTTGGCCACAAACTTGTTAGGAAATACCACTTTTTCCTGAGCAATTGATAAGAGTCTGGTGTGGACGGCATACATGAATATAGGCCCCAATACAGGAATTAAAACTACAACAGGAGCTAGCCCGAGCCCACAATCAAGACCCACACCACACGAGCCCATGAAGCACTTATCGTGTTTCCATGCTTTCTTCTGTATCCTCCTCCATATCTTTTGTTCTTCTTTTGTGGAAATGTCAGCTGGGAGTCTTAGCCTGTTTCCCTCTTTGTCTTCATACGGATCTGTAGAATTGAAATGCTCACCCGCATAGTCATTGAAATAGTCCATGACTATACCATAGCCTGGAACAGACTCGAGTTGCGATTGAAGATTCTCCATTTTCGGCTAATGCGGTAAAGTTCCTTGGTTGATATAATTTATGAATAATCTGAATTGATGCTTACATTCGCGAAAATTGACAGAAATTATTTTTTTGCAATCTACGTAACGCTCTATGTACTGTTAAGTTTGGCGAGTTCAGCCTTTGAAACGGGAACAATCATGCCACTAGTCTCTTTTAGACATATTACGCAGTTCAGCTTCTTTTTTGTCTTGTATCTATTTAAAAAACATTCTTTACAATAAAAGTGACCACACGGCACCTTCACTGGTGATTTATAGTCGTGCTTACAAAGCACACATTTGAAAGGCAATGGTTCTGACTTGGAAGTGTCGGAGATTTTACTCTTGTCTTGGTCTAGTTGCCAATCTTTGCTCACGGGCTTGTTTTGTCTCAGTTCGTCTCTGACATGAAGAAACTTACAAGTGTCTCCATACCCACAATACCCCGTCTGTAGAAAGTCCTTACAAACATCAGGTTGGAAATCCGTAACTGTAAGTGTTTTGATATTAGATGGTGGTGGCTTCACACTAAATTTGGGCTTGTTTTTTTCAGGTGGTATATCTGAGATATCCTGACTATCTTGAGAATCTGTATTTATGTTAGTGTGCTTGATGTCTTTGTTGGGTGCGGCATTGGTGGTAGTCTTTATTCGTTTCTTAAACACCGGGGCACTTTTTTTGTTATCTATTATCTTCAGCTCTTCGCCATCAGAATCGGATAGCTCTATCTTCCGCTTGGATGACGACTTAGCTTGGGTATTGTTGACGACTCTTTTCTTGAACATTGTCTGTCAACTTGGCCATGTACGTCATCACATCATATGTATACCGTTAATCACGTGACGTGCAATCACGCCAGATCCACTCCGGACCCATTTAATGATGGTATTACGCTCAACAATATATGCATACAACATTGTGAAATGATCGTAAGACCCCGGATCTCGCTTTTCGTACGTGGAATCCTCTCAAGAAGGAGCCTTTCTACTGGTAGTGAAGGTCCTATCCAATCATTTTTCCAGCTTTTCCCAAAAAATTTCAGCCATGGCGGACCACCAGCTGATTCATTCGTGGTGAGTCCAAAGGCTTTGAGGCGAGAATATCGTACTTTACAAAGTGAAAACCACCCAGATGTTTTATTTGGATCATCTGTTCTCAATTCAAGCAATGCAGATGCTTCATTTTCCACAATCATCAACAAAGCATACACTACATTAAGAAATCCATATTCAAGAATCGCGCATTTGATTCAATTAAACCATCCACAGCATCTTGATATTACCAGAGATGATGTTTCCAAAGATTTGATAGCCACGTTTCAATCTCAATCTCCCGAATCGTCTCAGGAATACAAGAACATGTTATTGACGGTGCTCGAAGCGCACGAGTCATTGGAATTGGCAGAGAACGAGAGTGAATTGGAGGAAACATCAATCGAAAATGAAGCTAGAATCAAAAACAGTGAAGAGACCATTGACAAACTCTTACAACAGCATTGGCCAATTTCAAATTGGGATAGCTTGATGATGGAGGCCATTAGACTCAAATACTGGGTCAATATACAAAATGCAATTAAAGATTGGGAGCCTGGTAAGCCAGTGCATTTGACACATTAATCATCTTGCACTGTTTAAGCTCTACCAGTTCAACACAAAGTTTTATTCATGGATTACACTAGCAAATGAGAAAAGTAAAAAATAACATTAAGAGAAATGAAATGATGACTATAATTTTTTTGTAGTAATTGTAGATATCAGTGAAGACAAAGTAATCATCTGCGACTGTTTTATTTGCCCTGAACTACAAACGTTTAAATGTAATTAGGATTCATGCTAATATATAGGATTAATTATCTTCACTGGCCATTGTTTTATCATCGTCATCAATTACTTCACCAGTTGCCCCGTTGTCTGAGGGGCTATCCATCTCGTCTGAGTCTGCGTCTTGTATTGGTACAGAAAACTCACAGTTTTTAAATTCTTCTATCTCTTCTTCAGTTTTAGGATGCATCCTAAGCCACTTCATTCTTGGACCACTTGCACTTAGCTCGTTTATCTTGAACCCGAACAACTTCAAGCCGAAATCGTTCTGATTGAATTTATTTATTCTTATTCTGCATTGGTTCTCTATTTCTGGGAACATTTTGACGAGTAACCCAGGGAAAGTAGTTCCGAAAAAGGCCCCATCGATGTTCAAGTATCTGGAACTTGAAGGCAAGTAGATGTCGTTACAACAAGGGCAATATAATCTTACGGTTTCTTGGCCAGGAATATCAGTGCATCCCACAGGTATTAAGTGCATTCCATCACAGTAGTATCTTGGGCATGAACCGAACTCGTTTCTCTCAAATTTGGTAGCCATGGCTGTTAAGCCAGGCTTGGAGGTGATATATCTAGCATGAATTAGACCAAACAATAAATCAGCCGAGTGTGATAATAAAGCCTTGTTTGGCAATTCAGACTTTGCTTTGCTACGCTGAGCATTTCTATTGGCTCCATTACTTCCCCCGTTAGATATACTTTCGTCATTATCATCTGCTGTGTCTACTTGATAATCTAACACAGTATATAGAGCTTCTCGATAATATGGTACTTGCAGTGATAATCCAGTCAAGTTAAAATCATCTTCAATGAACTCTTGGGCCACTGGAACAAAGTAGTCGTGGGCAAATGCCTCACAGAACTGTTGGATCCAGGGTATATAATCTTCTTCTTGGTCGCTTGGCATCTCGATGAGTCGTCGTTGTGTGGATGTTGATGACGTTTACGTTTGAGACTTTAAAGTGCTCGGATTCCAACAAGTCTTTAAATTTGTAGACGAGTTCGGTATTGTATTCACTTAATTGGAAAGTTTGATTGATTCCTAAACTCCGAAACGTTTGATACCTATGTTATTATCTCCTTATAACACCTGACTTGCCTCCCAAAACAAAGGTGGCAGATTATGCTGTATTAATTTGGAATGAACAAAAACAAATCGGGCTCGTAATATAAGATCACTCTATACGATCAATATTGACAACCTCTTGCGATGTAGTTGGGTCCTAATATCCTTTCCCTGCTAAGGTCGTTTTGTTTGGTCAAAAAGTTTTTTCCTCACGATATGAAAATTTGAGAACGGTGACACTTGATAAAACTAGGACGAACACTCCTACGCTATTTCACAGGTTAGTGGAGCCATCACAATTTATATATAATGTTTGACTTCCATCCATATACTGTCTTATTGACGATCTTCATTATTCTCGTGATCAAAAACAGTATCAATCACGTAGGCAAACTGAATGTCCAAAATTTCGGCTGGGACCTATACCGCAGAGTGGGATCTAAATATGGATTTAAACAGTTTGTTGCATACAACAACAAGAAAAAAGAGTTAAGTGATGTCAATCGTGAAAAGAAATCCATAAGCGCTCAGGATCAATACGCTAAATGGACCAAATTGAATCGTCAAAGTGATAAATTGTCCACCGAGATCAAAACCTTGGAAGAGGAAATCACCAAAAGCAGATCGTCTATAGATATGTTGACTGGTTTAGTGATTATGGTGCTTACAACCGCTCCGATTTGGATTTTCAGAATATTATTTAGAAAAACGGTGTTATTCTATTTGCCGAACAACGTGTTCCCTTCGTACGTTGAGTGGGGATTGGCATTGCCATTTATTCAAATTGGAGGAATTGGCTTGACGGTATGGATGTTTGCTAGCAACAATGTGATATCAACTATTTTATTTTTGGTTTCTTTTCCTTTCGAGACTAAACCAACGAAGCCTGTCAAACCAGTTGAGGTTGAAGAAGGAAAGGAAACCTCTGAAATTATTGCATCTACTAATTAATACATAATAATAGAGCCGTGTAACATTAGTTCGACATACTACTTTTAATGTGTAAACTTTATATAGCTAGCTGTAAAACCTCTTCGAATCTTTCAACCATTACCTCTTTTAGTTCTTGTGATTTTGCGGTAAACGTATAGCTATTCACCTTTGATTTCCTGACGTCTTCCTTGTAGTCGTTATAAGTCTTAAACATCAACCCTTTCAATGCTTCGTTTATATTTTCGTTAGTTTTTAGATCTTCTTCGAGTGTAGTATAGTACCACGAATCGACTACCTTAGTCCACGCTCCTAAGTCAAGCGAGTAGTTGAAGATGTCATTGCTGTTTCCTATCACTAAGAATGGTGTTCCATCCTCGGGACTGATTTCCATGGCACTCAAATTGGGCAATATAAAGTGGGAGACTTTCTTCATATCGGTGTTGGAGCACACCAAGTCGCTTGGACTTGATACGTCACTGTTGTTTAAAACATTTGCTACCGATATCCCTCTGAGAATACTCTTGATTTTTGTCTGGGAGTCACTTAGTTTCCAAGAGTAAATTAGTCCTGTATTGGTCAACACTACCAAGAAGCGATTGACGTGTCTCAAAAAGACTATGTTTTCTCCCAACTCAAAACTCGGACATAAATAGGTACCAGAATCGGCATGTATGATTTGAATCGTACCCTTAAAGGAAACCAAAACAAAGTATTTTAGTTTCTGATCAACCACTATTGGCAAAGTGTGCTGAATCTTGAACGGAAAGTAAAGTAGATACTTCCTCGCTTCACCGTCTCTATTATTGGACACTATTACTCTGGTAGGGTCATTGAAATCTAGACTTTCATTCTGGGTGAGCTCATTCTCTCGAACTGACCAGCCCTGACCATTTCTTACTTCTATGGTAGTGATGATTTTTGTTTGGTCCGGCTGGGACTCGAGCGGATCTGAAACCGCCTCATGCTCAATACCTTGAATGATCACTGAGAACGTCAATTCCTCATCCACATCGAGAAACGTATAATTGAGAAAGTCTGACTGGAATTCCGCAGAATTATTGGAGAGATTGTTGACAAGTTGATTGACTTCTTGGCTCAACATAGCTTGATTATTGAATAGAGTTTCAGGTAAATTGGATATCTTTTTGAAAGAAGTTGGATATTTGACCTCCATGTTTGATCTCTTCAACTTTGTGCGTTGTCGTTTCAATCCACTTTCCGAGATAGTGTTTGCGGTATTGGCGGTCTCGTCAATCCCCATATCTTCATTGTCATTGTCTTGATCCATAATTTTGGTTTCATTGCTTGTATGGTTATCAGTGTGTTTGTGTTTTATGCCATGCACCGAGGTATTCATTCCTAACCTTGGTAGAAAGTATGATGGTTGTGATAATTTGTGACTTATTTGGTTTGATTTAATACCAGAGCCACGACTGATTTGGGTAATTGAGGAGCTGGTGTCTCTTTTACTAGATGCCTGAACAAGTAAAGGCGCTACTCTTTTCTTACCATTTTTGGTTATGGTGACACTTTGAGTCATCTTTGTCAATTGTTTAGGTGTAAGGTTGTTAACTTTGGGCATTTCAAGGGTAGTTGGTAAGCCCATTGGCTCACTTTTTGCAGGTACGTTTGCTGTGCTTTTTTCTGCCACTGAAACAGGCTTGGTAGGTTTATGCTTGGGAAAGTTAATTTCCTGACTGCCGGATTTTTCTTCCATTATCAACTGCTCGATACTTTCGGGAAATATGGCAGATTCTCTATCGGCACCATATTTGTGCAATTGAACATCGATCATATCTTCACTGACAACCTCTCCCAACTCATTCGCTTCAAATACGACACAGGTGATTGAGCCATCTAAGCAGCAAAGGTAAAGCGTTTGACCATCGGGTGACCAACACATATCTGTGATCGAATTGTCGGTGATGTCTTCGGCCACAACCAAAGGTCTGCTGTTGGCGGTGCTCCATATGGCAAGGTTTCTGTCCTGACCCGCAGTGGCTAACACAGTAGTAAAGCCCAGATTCTTATCCTTTGATTTCTTGCCACCCTCATTTCCAATCTCAAATAATCGAGGAGAAAATGAGCACACTTCGCATGGTGCTTCATGTCCAATGAGCGAAACGTCCGTTCCCCAATTGGCTCTATTAATGATAACGACCGTGGAAACAGGACCATTGGTAGCGTTAGGCACAGCTATATGCTGACCATCAGGGGACCAGCTCATTCTTCTGAAATATGATGTCAATGGTGATTTTTTGAATGGTTCCATCACTATGTGTTCCATTTGAAACTCGTAGTTGCTGTGCTCATTGAGCTTTTTGTAGTACCTGAAGATTCGAACCGTCCTGTCATCAGAGGCCGTGGCGAAGTACTTGTTGGCGGGGTCAAAAACAATCCCTTTGACCATAGACTGGTGTATATCATATCTCTTTATTCTTTCAAAGGTAACACCGTTCCATATGATTATCAGTCTATCCAAACCTACAGTAACCAAAAGTAGTCCATCGGGTGA
The DNA here is from genome assembly GCA_003706505.3 of Suhomyces pyralidae. Classification (NCBI taxonomy): domain Eukaryota; kingdom Fungi; phylum Ascomycota; class Pichiomycetes; order Serinales; family Debaryomycetaceae; genus Suhomyces; species Suhomyces pyralidae. The sequence continues at coordinate 233,074 of PPLO03000003.1, read as the reverse complement.
CCAGCAAATGTCCTGAATATCATTATCATGAGCCACCAATCTTTTTCGTACGGTCCAGTGTTCGAGGTCAGCTTCAGCTTCTCCAAACTGCTTCTGCGCCGGTCCTTCGTCCTTTTCCCATATTAAACAAATCTTATCGTCCGAACCGGAAGCAAGGAATCGACCATCGGGTGAAAACTTTACTGATGTGACCACTCCGTTATGCCTACTCATCGAGCATAAAGGTCTTTTTAGTGCTAGTAAGAGAAGATCCCTTTTATCAAACGGTTGCTGTTTATCTACAGTGGATTTCTTCTTCTTGGGGCTGGTCTGTGGCTGTTCTTTGCTCAATGCCTTGAATTCGAGGATCGAATTGGTATCCCATATTTTGATGTTTCCATCTAATCCTCCAGATGCCAATCTACTGCCATCTGCATTTATGGTAACAGAGTAGCACTCCACCTGTTTGTTCTCAGCTACTTGTTAGTATTAGACAAGTCAACAAAACTCAGTCTACTTACTTCTATGACCAAACCACGGGAGTTTGAGTATGCGCATAGTCCAACAAGGATAGGTCTTGATCTCGCTTGAAACCGTGAATTTCGCAGATGTATTTTATTTGGCTGGTCGCGAAATTGAAATATATCCAATATAACGTTGAGAGTAGAGGAGTGTAAGAAGTCGAAATTTTTGATATTCACTACATTGAAACAAATAGCATACGAATCATTTTCAATACAGGATATGTAAATATTTAGCAATAAAAAGCTTAGTTGAGACCAAATTCAATCTTCACGGCTTCACCAAACTTTTTAAGACCAGCACGCAATTCGTCTAATGGCACGGCAGCGTAGGTACCTCTGAAGAAAACATGGGATTTGTGGTTAGGATCTTCAGGTAAGGTCTTTTGAGGTGGAACTGTTTGACCATTAGCCTTGAACCAAGTGCCTGGAATCATAAGACAGCCTTGCTCGATACCTTGTTCGTAGATCAACTCTTCAATCTTGGTGGCATCACCACCCAACTCTGCGAATTTAGGATGTTTGGATGCGTCAACACTGACAGTGAAGAACATACCGGCCACTGGAGGGACATAGGAGGTGACTTCTTTAGGGAAGTATTCAGCGACTGCATCAATAGCCACATCTCTCTTTCCTGTATACTCATGTCTTAATCCAATCAACCAGTCCAAGTAACCGTCTTGACCCCACTTCTGGAGCAAACCATTGACAAGCGATTGAGTCAATCCAGAAGGACATTGGACAGAAACTTCGTGTAATCTGACAAATCTTTCCAAGAATCTCTTTTGTCCGACAATCCAACTGATTCTCAAACCTGGAGCCAAAACCTTGGAGAAGGAGTCAAGTCTGATGACTCTTCCTTCGGTATCCAAAGAAGTAAAGGAAGGAACCAATGCCTTAATGAACTCTTCGTGGTCGTGAACCACCTTACCTTCTCTCTTGGACTTGTCACTAGTGTAGGTTTCCATCTGCAAAAAGTAGTAAGGCTCATCTTCCACAATAAGCATATCGTATTTCTTGGCTATTTCGTAGATCTCCTTTCTTCTTTCATAGCTCAAACACGAGCCGGTAGGGTTCTGACCGGTACAAATGGTGTACAAGAATTTTGGCTTAACACCGACCCAGTTCTTCAAGGTGTTTTCAAGAGCCGATGGCACGAGACCTTCACCATCCATGGTGATTGGAACGGTAGTGACTCCGAGGGCATGGGCAGTTTCCAAAGCGGAGGAGAAAGTGTAGTCTTCAACCAAGATGGAATCGCCTCTTCCAGTGAAAGTTCTCAAAGTACTGTCCCAGGAGTTGGTGTTACCAATAGACAAGATAAGGTCCCAGTCCTCGTACTGAGGCTTGTGGAATTTTTCATTATGTTCCTTCAAGAACTGAACTAATTCTGGCTGACCTTCTGTGTAACCGTACTGCAAGGAACGAGACAATGCCACGTCCTTGTTCTTAGGATCGTTTTTGGAAGCATCCTTGTAGATTTCAACAACGGTTTTGTCTGCATCGGTGATCTGGGCGCCAATACCGTTGGCAAATGCTGGGGTAGGAATATCAGCGGTGACTTTGTTGAATGGGAAGTAGTCAGACAAAGGCAAGCCTCCTCCCAAAAAGGTTATATCTGGGTTCTTAAAATATTTGAAGGCAGACTTCAATGGAGATGGTTGTCTGGAAGCAGCTTCTCTAGATAAGAAGTGAGAAAGATCTTTGGCCTGTGTCATGATTAGGAGTCTATAATTTTATGTTGGTAGACTGAGCAGTGTACTTTTACTTTGTAATACAAACAAATACGAAAAAAACTCTATAAACCCTTCTTAGGTGATCTGTAGCTTCTTTATATTAAGCGAATTGTGTAGGTATCTGATTTGAAATTATGACTCTGATTGTGTGAATAACCGTCAAAGTTCCGGACTGCGCTTCGGGCTAACCGAATTGGGAACATTATTATTTGCCGCGCAAGATATTTGGGAGACTTTGAGTAATCACTCACCATAACTAATCCGCACACACCTTCCTTTAAAGGTGTCAATACTGGAGATTCCTATCACTAACTAACAACGTGTTATCGATCCTTTTCACAAAAGGGTATAGGGTCATATCATTGGGATTTACATAGCTCGTATATTTCGAAGGTGAGTCAAGATCATGACAATAACAATTCCTTTTATTTCACTTTATTATCTCGCGTCTACGTGTGGCGCCTCGCCGTTACCTTAGCCATTTTCTGAGCGCAAAATCGCATATTGCAACAATTTGTGACTAATAATATGTTTATACATCAGTAACAAACATTAAATTCTTGAGGTGATATAACTAAATCTAAGACCAAAGAACCACCGAGGTTCCCGTAGTCTAAATCTTTCAGAATCCCTAAGGTTGCAATATCTTTGGCTCCTATGGCTCGAGTGCCGGTTTCTGGCCCTTTTTCAATAGCTGCTTTCCTAGGTCACGTGAATCTCTAATCAACACTTGCCATCGCTGCTAAATCAAGTACGCGTCCAATGCATCCATCAAGCTGTAATTTGTTGCTTATGGGTGATGTCTATTGAGAAAAAACGTTTCTTTGTTTCGTCGACCGATGATTCAAAACCTTCTGAAACAGTAGATATCTCACAGAACTCTCTATTTGTTATTAATAGCGACGATGACGAAAGCGAGGTCCTATCTGGCGATGAGCAAGAGCCTCAGAACCCTTTCATCAGTCAGACAGCTCTAGTTCCACCCGAAATAGCCTCCGAACAGCCTCAAACTGTCTTCGAACCATCTCAAATTTTTTGCGAGCAAACGTCTGCACCTGACCCAATAAAGCTCGAGCTCTTCTCCAGTCAACTCACCAATGCCATAGGTGACATATCACCCAGATTTCACAGATACTTATTCAAAAAGTACTTCGGTAAACCAGATTATATTCAATTGGCAATAAACGAGTACCTTGATGGAATCGACCCCGAAGAGATGACCAAGGTGCTTCAGGATAACCTAATACCAGACGTAGATAATAAAAGACCACTAGATGAAGACCCAGCTACACAAGTGGACAACTTATATCATCGTATGTTACTCGAGTCTAGTAAAAATAGAAAGGAAATCGAAAGTAAAATGTGGCGAAGATATATTGGTTCCCTTCCAGTTCAAGCTTGGGCTACTAGGCCAACAATGAAACCACTTCAGTATCTTGAAAAATTGATTTTGAAGAGATTGATTCCCAAAAACTCCAACATGAGTAATAGCTCAATTATAAGACTATGCACGGTGCCAAAGAATAATGAAAAATTTGGCAGAGAAATGGCCCGTATTCCAGAGGATTTGACCCGTACGTTGTCTCCGTTATTCGATTTGGATATTGCCCTGTTTGAGACAACGGTTCTAGAGACGACAAAGAAAAGATTGTCCACTGGGGATTCCTTTTTGATCCAGATCGATATATTTCTCAAAAATACCGCATTCGAGAACAAGGGCCAAGAGAATACTACACAAGACTTGAAAGCGGTCAAAAAACAAAAGCTTAATACCACCAAAACTGGCTTTAACTTCAGCTCAGAATCCGAAAATGAAGCTCAGTTGAGACTAAGACAGTTTGCATTGTCAAAGCTCTTCGAAACCTTGACCATCAAACCAACGAAATCTATGGTAGACACACAATTACTGCAAGCTGCTCCTGACGTGCCTCCTATATCACCTAATAATTCGATGAATTTAACCCAAACTCAAGCTGAGCCTATCAATCTCGACTCTGATAGTGAATTGGACGAGGATGCACCTGAGATTAAGCCTGTAGATCATGTCAATCTCGATCAGTTAAAGGAATTTTATCATGCTAACAACCAGTCCAACTTACTTAATAGTCTTCCAGAGACCACCAAACCTCCACCATCTAACTTTGGTTTGGAATTAAGACCGTATCAAATGCATGGATTGTCATGGATGTTAACTAGGGAGAAGGAAATATCCACACTCGAAATTTTGGCTTCGAATGACGATGATCATGGTGCCTTGTCCACCCAATCAAAGAAAGAGATTCGGGAAAAGGAGGATGGTGTAATGAATCCTTTGTGGAGACGATATAAATGGCCTAAAGACTCTTCGGTGGGTGGGTCAGAAAATTCCAAAACGCCTTCACAAGAAGGTAAATATTTTTATGCCAATATGTATAATGGTGAGATGTCATTGGAGAAACCATTGATTAAAAACATGCTTAAGGGTGGTATATTGGCCGATGAAATGGGTCTAGGCAAAACCATTTCGGCATTGGCGCTCATTAATTCGGTACCCTACGACCCTACACCAGACAGTACCAAATTTAAAAGACCATATGCGTCCAAAACTACGTTGATAGTAGTGCCAATGTCCCTACTTTCGCAATGGAAGCTGGAATTTGATAAAGCCAATAACAACAAAAACCACTTTTGCTATATATATTATGGTGATTCAACTGAGAGTAATCTTACACAATTACTTTGCAACAACAATTCAGCCAATATACCTGTCGTGGTACTAACAACTTATGGTACGATTGTCAACGAATACAACAGAATAAACAAATTCAGAGGTGTGAATGGGGAGCTACCAGAAACGGGTCTTTACTCGGTAAGCTACTTTAGAATAATTCTTGACGAAGCTCACAATATTAGAAATAGAAATACAAAGAGTGCCAAATCTATCTATGAATTGTCACTGGATAGAAAATGGGCTCTCACTGGTACACCTATCATTAATAGACTTGATGATTTATATTCGTTGGTCAAGTTCTTAGAATTAGATCCTTGGTGCAACTTTTCTTACTGGAAAACATTCGTTACATTACCATTCGAAGAAAAGAGGATCTCTCAGACTTTGGACGTTATTAAATCAATTTTGGAGCCCATATTTTTGAGAAGAACAAAGAACATGAGGCAAAAAAATGGAAAGCCGATGGTCGAATTACCTGACAAAGAGGTCGTTATAGAACAGATCAAATTCAACGAAAGGGAGGCTCAAATTTATAATTGGTTTAAAGCCAAGGCGAACAGGTCATTTAAAGAAGGCATCAATTCCGGGCAGCTCTTAAAACAGTATACTCAAATTCTAACTCATATTTTGCGATTGAGACAGATATGTTGCCATACTGACCTCGTAGGTACTTCTCACGAAATGGAGGAAGTTGACGAGAATACCAATGATAGTGAGCTGCTAAAAGATGAGTTGAAAGCGCTTACTGACCAGAAAGGTAATTCAGGATACAAAAATCAGACTGAAATAAATCAGGCTATGTATCCCTTATACTTGAAGATAAACATTGAGGACTCAGAATGCTCAATCTGCACGCAAGCTCCGATTGTCTTGGAAGAATTGGTAGTGACCCCATGTGGCCATCAGTTCTGCTTAAATTGTTTACTCGAACATATTGAGTTTCAAACCAATAGGGGTCAAGATTGCTTTTGTCCAAATTGTAGGGTACAAATATCGAAATACAAATTATTCAAATTGAGGATGAAAGAAACTTCCAAGAAAGAAATAAGATTCCATACACGAGCTGACATCGACGATCCGAGCGAAAAATACAAATTTCAACTCCACCTTTATGATCCCGATAAAACCTCATCGAAAATCCAGGCGTTGATAGGGCATTTACGAACTTTGAAAGCTCAAAATCCCGGTGAAAAAGTAATCGTGTTTTCTCAATTTTCATCCTACTTAGATATTATTGAAAACGAAATCAAAATTCAAGGAGGAAAAGACTTTGTTGCTTACAAATTTGATGGAAGATTGCAGTTGGCAGAGAGAAAAAAGGTGCTTGATAAATTCAATGATAATCATGTTACAGATAGGGTCACTGTCTTGTTATTGTCTTTAAAAGCTGGTGGGGTCGGGTTGAACTTGACCACAGCATCAAAAGCTTTTATGATGGACCCATGGTGGTCGCCTAGCGTGGAGGATCAAGCAATAGATAGAATTCATAGAATTGGTCAGAACGAAACCGTCAAAGTTGTTCGGTTCATCATGGAAAATAGTATTGAGATCAAAATGCTAAAAATTCAGGAAAGAAAAAAGCAAATTGGCGAAGCTGTGGGAGCTGAAGAAGAGGAGAGAAGGAAGAGAAGGATCGAGGAGATTCAAATTCTCTTCGAAGAGTAACTTGGTAAAGTGCTCTATTTCACACCCTTCGTCACTGTATATATTACACAGTCCAGCTATTTGTGGCTAGAAAATGTACATTAATGAATTTTTTTAACAATCGTATTGAGTATATAAAGAGTGATGGCTCGTAGATAAATTTGATTCAAATTCCAGTCTCAAATTCACTTCTTAACTAATGGGCTTGTCTCTCTTCTCAACCATTTATAACCATAGCTCTTTGGATCAAAAGATTCATGTAATTCGTTCCAAATGATATTGTGTTGAGCATTGATCCAAGCAAGTTCTTCTTCTGATAACATGGCCACATTGATCAAACGTTTACAAAATGGTACCCTAGTCAACGTTTCGAATTCGTAAAAGTGTAATCCATTGTATACCAAACCACTGTCCTTGATGGCCATAACATTTTCGATACGAATACCATATTCACCTTGCTCATAGTAACCAGGTTCGTTCGATAAGATTTGTCCTGGCTTTAAGGCATTCTGAGCAGCATTTGGTCTTGGACCTATGCCAATGGGGCCCTCGTGGACATTTAAAAAAGATCCCACTCCATGAGATGTGCCATGACCATAATCTAAGCCGAATTTCCATAAATGCTGTCTGGCAATGGAATCAATTAAAGAGCCAGTGGTCGACTCTGGAAATTTCAAGGTTGCCAAAGAAATAAGCCCTTTCAATACGAGAGTGTAGTTCTTAGATTCAGCATAGGTTGGTTTACCAAAGTGAACGGTTCTTGTGGTGTCAGTGGTACCTTCCAAAAATTGAGATCCAGAATCATTCAAGTATAGTTTAGAGGGGTCAATGGTTGAACAGTTACCCTTGCTTGGAGAATAGTGAATAATAGCACCGTTTGCACCAGTAGCACTAATCGTTGCAAATGATAATCCCTGAAAGTTTTCCTCCAATTTTCTGAATTCTGTCAATTTCGCATCTGCGGCACATTCATCAAGCAATTCTTGCTTGACGACTAGTTCTTCTTCCAACCAAGAGAAAAATTTTACAAGAGCTCTACCATCCTTCAAATGAGCAGATTTGGCACCTGAAATTTCAGTTTCATTCTTTATGGATTTCAATTCCTCCACTGGAGATAATGCTTCAGTGAAAGAGCATTTCAAGTTTCTCACTATCTCCCAGTTGGCATTAGTGGGTATCAAAAATTTCTTTACTGAAAGATTATATTCTTTGGACATTTCAAAGAGTGATATATAAAAGCTTTCGTAAGGTTCGATAGTGATTTGGTTTTGGGTCATATGATCTGTTACCTCTTGTGACAACCTCTTCTTGTCAACAAACAATTTCACTCCATCACTTTTCGTCAAGATTAAAAATGAATAAAACACTGGATTGTACTGGATGTCTTGACCTCTTAAGTTCAATAACCACGCAATTTCATCCAAAGCAGATATCACTAGGCATTCAATATCATCTTTGAAAGAAGCCTCTCTAACTCTCCTTAATTTATTCGATACGCTTTCACCGGCAAATTTATCATCCAACTTACATATTTCACGTCCACTAATTTCAGGCAATGCTTCGAAATCTTGCCAGATTTGATCCACCAAGTTTTCGGTGACAGCCACTATTTCAACTTGAGCCTTCTTATTCATTTGGTCTTTCTTCAAAGTAGAATCCAACAAAGAAGCAAACTTCTGGTAAGTAGAATAAGAGATCAATCTGGGGTCAACTCCAATATTTACTAAGGCACCACTATCTAAACTCAACTGGATAGCCTGGTCTATAGTCCATTGTTGCCAGGTTGGTTGGTCTTTCGAGCCCTGTTTCAAAAGAAGCCAGTTGAAATCCAACTCATCGTTTGCTTGATTGAAATATCTACCATCGGTGGAAAGTGCAGCCGTGCCTTCAGGAACATCATTCATGCATGTCAAGTCTCTGGTAACAATAGCGATTCCGGCACTTCCCAGAAACCCACTGATGAAACTTCTCTTCTGATCAATTGCGGAGACATATTCACTTTGATGTTGGTCTTCGGAGGGTACAATATAAACTCCCAAGTTATGTTCGTCCATCTTTCTTCTTAAAGCTTCTAATCTATGAGAGGTATTGATTTCTTTGGTTTCCGGAACACACAACGTTCCAGCGTCAATGGTAAATACCGATGCCTTTCTAGAACCATTTCTTGATACGAATGCTCCACTATTGGTTCTGTTTATACTGATTCTCTGAGCAAATAAGTTAGATCTTCTATTGGAACGAGATAACAAGCCTGGAGAACAGGTACAGTTGGCACATTGCCCTCTTGAAATTCTCGTCATGATATAAATTTTTTATATGACCAGTGAAAAAAACAATCAGACGTTTTCTCGAAAATGAATCTATTGCCACTTAAGTATGTGCTTATAACTCTAATCGTAAGTTCTGAGGAATGTGCTCATTCTACATTGGTCACGTGTGTTGCTGGATAGTTGACTCTAATGGTGTGGTTGGGATTACTACGGTCTACATGGTTAGGCTGCATGGCGCACACAAAACCGCCATATAATGACTTTCATACTATTTAGATCTTCATTCTAGACCCTTGAGATTACTTTACGAGCTCACTTCACCACTACGACAAACATTACTCGTGCAAATGTAACCTGCATTGCGTTGAAGACGTCACGGCGTTTGACTCGCAGTCTCAACAACTCTCGAAGCGTTTATGCACGGATTTCTTGCGGCAGGTATGGTCACGTGGATCACGTCACTAACCTGAGAAATTAGTAGAGTAAGGCACATCTTCACACTACTGGAAAACTTGCTAAACATGTCCGATGGGTGGCATTTAGATCTGGTCATTTTAAGCATAGAGACATTGTATACGATCAATGATTCGAAAAGGATACGAGAAATCCAGGATTATCTACAAGAAATTCAAAAATCGTCCGAAGGATACAAGTTTGGGCAATTGTTACTAAATCAGGAATCAAAGACTTGCAAATATTTTGGTGCTTTGACACTAACTGTTTTCATAAATACTCATGTATCATATGACTCATCTCCCAACGTTGACTACTTGCATCAATTAGCTTCAGAAATTTTGGCACACGTCTGTAATCTTTCGTTTAATGTTAACAATGAAAATGAATTCGACCAGAATTTGTTCATAATCAAAAAATTATTGAGTAATTTGTCACTACTTTATATCACGCATTTCAAAACATTTGAAGAGGATCCCATAGACTTGTTAATATTCAGTTTTGGTGATAACACGGACATCAATTCATTAAATCAGATTCAAATACTACTTCTATTATACTTAAATTCAATTTTAGTTGAGGATTTGGGTAAAAAGAATTCGTATTCTCAGGAGCTTCATGCCGTTTTATTTGAAACCCTATTTCCAAAACTCAAGGGACTTCTCTCAATCACAAGCAACTCGGCCAACTCTAAAGTCATTCAAATACAAGTTTTGGAATGCATTAACGCATGGTTCATTTACATATCAAATGCAGAGTCAAATTCGTCTCAAAGATACACTTTTGAGGATCTTGACGAACTAGTGCAAATCTTAATTCATCACTTAGATTCTGAAACTATAACTAGATTTCGTGACGATGAAATTGACCTTGAAGTGTTGGAGAAGACCTTTTCAGTACTAAATGAAGTTATGGAAACAAACCCAAGAATACTATCCAAATCCAAATCCATACTTACATCGGTTTTATTTGACAAGACACAGTTTGGCTCTCAATTCATTCAAAAGTTTATAATCAACGACGATCTTCGCGATGAATTTAGCACTGAAGTTGAGGGTTTTATATCCATGACAATTGCATTTTTGAATATTGACATCATTCACATCTCAAGGAATATACATGATCCTTCTATAATACGGATCATAGATATAGCTTTAAGCTTGACAAACATTCCGGGACGCCCAGTGGTGGATGAAAAAGCAAGTGAGCTATTTTTATCCTTCTGGGAAGAGCTTATCAATATCTACGTGGATGACTCTGAGGTTATAAAAGAGTTGTTTGATCAGAACTATGACGATTTTTTGGCCAAAAGAAACGAACTTTTGACAAGAATCAGTTTCATTTACTGGAGTAAAGCCCGGCTATTTGAGGGTTCTACTGGTGAATTTCTTCAATATCGATTGCAAATTGCTGATTTATTCAACTTGTTGTATTCATTGCTCAACATATCCTTGTACGCAAGCCTTTGTCAAAATATCCTGGAGAAAATCATAAACCTCGATCCTAGCCATATAGCTGATTTGGAAGCCTCCATTTATTTGTTGTACAAAATTACAGATGACTTAGCATTCTATGACGATGACTCTACGAATGACCTTGTACCGTATTTGGATCAAATCTTCAGTCACAATTTGATTGAAAACGTGGGTAGTTTTTCAACGGAAACGCAAACAGGAAAGCAAATTCAGTTAACGTTACTTAATTTCTTATCATCAATTCCATTTCTCTTCAAATCAAAAGAGCAATATTTAACTTCAACATTCAACTTTTTATTCTCCATAATATTAGACCAAGGGAAAAAATTGAAAAACATTTCGCTCATTGCATCCAAAACGGCATTAAAAATTTGTCAGAATTCGAAGTTAAGGTTATTAGGCTTCCTTCCTAATATTGGCCTAATCTTGAGCGAAATGATCAAAAATCCCGAGGTCGACAATTTAATTAAAGAGAGATTAGTCAATTCCTACATTTCTATTGCTAGATCGATGAAAGAGCCATCAGAGTTTGCGGAGATTGTTGCCGGTTTGTTGCGACAAATACAAGAGTTGTCTTTCAACTTAATGAACAATCCAAAGCTTTTCGAGCAATCTGAAAATTTGGAAGATTATGCCACCAGTCTTTTGTCATGTATCAATGAGATCGGAGAGTCCTGTCAATTACCTGAAGAGTTGGAAGACTTTTTGACCCCCGAGGAAATTAATAGAACGAACACATATTGGCAAGAGGATCCCTTGAAAATCAAAGAGTTGTTGATATCTTGTCTTAATCAGTTTGCATTATCATTTGGTCTTTTGATCAACAATACAATCGTGACCGAAAAATGTTGCAGTATTCTTAAATGTGGGTTGAATGAGCCAGTTGATGGTCCTTTCAAATTTGATCTCAGTGTGATTGTAAGCTTTTTGACTATCAAAGTACACCATTGCAACCCTCCCTCAATATTTTACATATATAAACTTATGGAGACTGTCATCATTACAAATAGCGAACGGATTACCTCGGAGGATATGGATAACTTAATCGATAAGGTTTTTGTTCAAAAACTACCAAGCTTTATAGAAGATGTCGACTTGATGAAAGCGGCCATTGAATACTTCTCTACGGTAATAGAGAGAGCTCCAGGGTTGATAGTTCACCTTGAAGTTTTCCAGACCAAAATATTGCAGTTTGCTTTATTGAGCTTATCCTATCAAGAGACCTTCTTGATCAAAGCGGTTGCCAAATTCTGGACAAATCTCATCAGTTTGAAACGCGGAAAACAAATTGACCATGATCGTTTGAATGCATACATGAATGGTTTGATTACCGAGAACAACAAAAACTTGTGTCAGGTACTCACTGAGAAATTACTATTTTCATTTTTGCACAATCCCAGATCTAATCTTGACCAATTCTACCCAATTTTCAGAAATCTAATCGGCAAACATCCCCTTATTTTCAAAAACTCATTAAAGCTTGTAATGAATGATTTGGTCGTCAATAGTCAGAAAGTAAATCATGCCGCCACGGATCAATTTATAAACAAACTTGTGTTGACGCGAGGTCAAAGACAAGCAAATGATGTATTGAAAAGATTTTGGTTAGAGTATAATGGGTTAGTCAATTATGGTACCTAATAGATTTTGTATATAGCCTACAACATAATGATTCTGCTTCAGTATTATTAGTATACAAGTTTAAATTCTCAGAATTATAAATAAAACACACAAAACTTTAAATCATCAAATTGTACCATGGCAATTCCTATTGACACTTCAATTAAGTAAAGCATCTAAATCCTTACATAATGCCTCGGCTTCTTGGTTATAATCAAGAAAGTCAAGTCCAACTGCTTGGTATCTCACTCTGACAGTATCATTGTAATTGTCTTGTCTAGCTCTTAACCTAAAAGAAAATTCTCTGTAAACAATTCCTTGAACGGTATCAGAGAATTTGGTATTAGATTTATCGTTTTCTTCATCTTCTTGCCACTGCTTCAATTGATTCGCATCAACACCAAACAATTTCCTTGCCTCTTGATCAAACAAAGTAATCCAAATTTGACCAGTTTGATCCATCACTGAGCAATTGAAAATGTAACGATAATTTGGGGTGTCATACGATATATCACACTTTTCACATTTCCACTGATCCCCTATTTCAATTAATTTTCGGTTACAAGTACTTGGTTGACCCCCCTTTTGAGGTACTGATTGATTTTGGGTAGTATTGATACAAGCAGGATAACAAAATGTTTCCACTTTGGAGTGTCCGATCGTAGCTTTAAGAGAAAAGTAGTCAGGTCTTTCAGAGTTTCCCAAGTTTTGAATTTCAGCTTCTGTAATCGTTTTACGAGCGGAAATACGGTTTGAACCCGATTCAACTTTCAAAGTTTGGAAATTTTCACTTACACCTTGATGATCGTACCATCCCTTTAATTGGTAAGACTCTGGTATTTCTGGGTTTGCAACCATAGTTCCTGCCTGTGTCAAAGTCAAAGACTTACCATTGAACTCTTGAACTTTACAACCTTTGAAAGCTACAATCGAACCTTCTGCGATGCTGAAGTCAATTGCAGTGGTATTCCACAAGCCAACATCAATAGCAAATCCAGTATCATCGACAATGGTAACGTTTCTTCTGTCAAATGCTTTACCAGTCGATTTTGCTGTGATTTGAAAAGATGGATTCACGGTTTTCAATGCACCAATTACATCAACAATAGCATTTGGCTCGAGGTTTTGGATTTGATTCAATTTGACAAAATGAAAGTTCAAGGTAGGAACATTGGCAGTATCAAAGCATTCCTCTATTTCTGTGTCCTTTTCAAAAGCCAATTCGTAAGGATGAGATAATTGGTTGAAAGGCTTCTTAGAAGTTTGAATTCTACATTTACTGACATAGTATACTTTGCCTTCTTCAAGAAGCTTGTAAAGCTTTTCAGCAACATCGTTGAAAGCAGTAGCCCTGATTTCTTCAGATTCATCCAAAAAGTTCACACTAAACAACTTTCCTGATCCCTTTTGATTGGACCATGTTTTGAGGTCACCTTTGTATGAAACTCTACCTTTGATCACCCATTGGTTTTGGTATGGAGATAATGAATCGATTGGAGCAACCTTGATGTTTGGTTTCGAACCGTTGCCTGGTGGGTATTTTGGTTGTTGGTATTGTTTTGGCTCTGGAATAGCGGCTTTGGGGGTTGAGCTTCCGGATAAGCTCCCATCTTGCTTTTGATTCAAAAGATCGTCTTCTTTGTGTTCTGCGAAATAAGTATCTACATTGATGAAGTCTTTTTGATTGACTTTTTCGCCAGTAATTGAAAGAATCTCAATATCTTTTATCAAGACCAAATGCTTTTGGGTTGAAAAGACGCTGTAATTTTTGATCTGAACAATGGAATACCTCGATAAGCTGTTACTGAGAACATATGGCATACAGTTTTCGTCAATCAATCCATGAGAAAGATAAACTCCGTCAGTCAACATGACTCTGTATTTCTTCAACTCGTTCTCTAATAAGACTGGCTTGATTGCGGTCACCTGAACGGTAAGTGGCCCAAGGTTCTCATTTTGTTTTGAAATAGAGAAGACATCCTTCAAAACCCCTCTTGATAGTTGTATCGACATCCTGATAGATTATTGTAGTATATGGCAAAGGAACACACAGACTAAATCCACTAAATTTATCACATAAAATCTTCACGCGCCACCCAAAATAACACGCGTTTCTCAAAAAAAAAAAAAAATATTTTAGCGGCAAAAAACTTGGAGGGCTTGAGGGGCTTCTCAAATAGTGTGACGGGGTACCACTTACTAGTAGATTTGGCTGTAAAAACACTGGCTACAAAAATTTAGAGACAGATTTTGTGTATCTAGAAATAAGCCATGAATTGAAATATAAACGTATAGAAATCATTACAAATTGAAAGGAATAGTAGGTAAGTATGAAAAAAAGCTTATAACTTTGCTTCTATGCCAACAGCGTTGAATAATTCATCCCTCTCGTTGACCTTTACTGCACCACTTTTCAAGAGTGCTTTGTGTAAGTCATCGATCAAATCATCGCAGTTTTCAATACCAATGCACAATCTGATTAAATCTTCTGGAAGCGCTCTTTCTTCTCTGGTCTTGACATCGATGGAGGCGTGAGACATTTTGCAAGGCATCGAAATAAGGGAGTTGACACACCCGAAAGACACCGCAATGCCAAAAATTTCTGTGCTTTCAACAATTTTTTCAGATATTTTGACACTGCCAGTTTCAAAACTTAAGACTCCTCCATAACCGCTACACATGGAGCTATGTAATTCATGCTGAGGGTGTGATTTCAAACCTGGGTATCTAACTTTAAAGCCTATGTTTTGTAAAAATTCGGCAATTTTATGACAGTTTTGTTGCTGCCTTTCAACTCTTATAGCCAAAGTTCTCAAACCTCTGCATAGTAACCAAGAGTCAAATGGTGATAAGCCACAGCCGGTCGAATTTATCAAAAAATAGACTTGTTCGGCCAATTTAGCAGATCTGGTGGCAATCACTCCAGCCATGATATCATGGTGTCCATTAAGGTATTTGGTGGCGGACTCATACTGAATGTCAACCCCTAAATCCAAAGGGGTCATCAATACGGGCGACATCATTGTGTTATCGAAAACAACCACAATATCAGGATTCACCTCATGCGCATAATTTGCTATAGTACGGACGTCTACTACTTTGATTAATGGGTTTGTAGGAGATTCCAAAAAGATCATTTTGGTGCTCTTGGTGATTCGTGATTTGATTAATTCTGTATCAGTCGTATCATGATGTTTCAATATGATGTCACCCTTCTTGTGTAAATAAGTCAACAATCTGTGGGTTCCACCATACAAGTCATCCCCCGCAATAACTTCATCACCTGGCTTCAAAAGTCTGGTGATAACGTCAAGACATCCCATACCTGAGGTCACAGCGTAAGCATGAGTGGCCTTCATGATCTTGGCAATGTGGTTCTGCAAATATGTTCTGGTTGGATTTCCCGATCTTGTATAATCGTACTCCCCCATATTTGAAAGTGACGGTTGTTTGAATGTGGCAGATTGGTACAATGGAGGAACAGATGCATTGTATTGGTCAGTAGACTTTGAAAGCACCAATTCGGTTTCGATGCTGTACGATCTCTTGGGTGCCATTTTGATAATTAGAACTAGTGCGAACAAACTAAACGATCGAGCTGAATTTTTCACTTCGTCAGGGAGACGGTCTTCTGACTCAATCAGCTCTGATGATGCAATCGGCATACTTTGTGTCAACTGTGAAATTTCACGTGACCTCGATAACGAGCTGTCAAGAGTTGGATCGTGCGAGCCAGTCAGTACGAGCTGCAAAAATCCAAAAGATCATTCGCCATGCAGAGAAGAGGGGTTGGTCGCGTCTTGTTCATCGTGGGGTGGTCGGAGCCGAAGATTTCGTGTTCTTGTTTTCTATTATTTTACTATGTAAATTCGTATATATTGATGATTATAAACTCATTTTTTAGTAGTGTACATGTTACAAATCGGATCTGGT
Source organism: Suhomyces pyralidae (assembly GCA_003706505.3). NCBI lineage: Eukaryota > Fungi > Ascomycota > Pichiomycetes > Serinales > Debaryomycetaceae > Suhomyces > Suhomyces pyralidae. The sequence continues at coordinate 216,733 of PPLO03000003.1, read as the reverse complement.
GAATTTTCTCAAGTCGGTTGGTTCATCACCCAACAAAGTCTTGGCGCCGGAGAATGGTTCACAACTGTCTCTTCCACTAACTGGTCCGTAAGTCTTTAATTCTTTACCTTCTTGTAAGGTCTTTAAGATTTCGACGGTTTTTTCTGGGGTCAAGTCCTCATAGTAGTCATCGTTAAGAGCCAACATTGGACCGTTCACACAGGCACCCAAACATTCGACTTCCTGTAAGGTAAATAATTTGTCTTCAGTGGTTTGGCCAGGCTTGATGTTAAGATGCTTTTGAACAGCATTCATGATACCATCAGAGCCACATAATTGACATGGAGTGGTGGTACACACTTGAATGTTGTACTTACCCACAGGTTTTCTGTTGTACATGGTATAGAAAGTGGCAACTTCGTAAACTCTCATTGGAGGCATGTCTAATAATTTGGCAACATAGTTCATGACGGAGATAGAAGTAAAACCTAATTGACGTTGACCCAAATCTAACAATGGCATACATGCTCCTTTTTTGTATTGAGGTGGGTATTTAGCTATGATGGCATCAGCTCTCTTGAGATTTTCAGAGTTGAATTCAAAAGGAATGTTAGAATTGTCAACCTGGGTATCTCTGTGTACAGAAATGATAGATGAGAATCTTTTGTTGATTAATGAAGTGGGTCTAACAATGGCTCTGTTGAAACGAAGCATGATGTGATTTGGATGTGGAATGCAAGAATTATGGTTTGAGATCTACGAAAGATAAAACGTTGTGAAATTGGGTGTACGGGTATTGCCAGTCTATAACAAGCTTAGCGAACTTTTTTGAACTCTCGAGAAGCCTTTGTCAACAAATGTGGTGGTGTTGAAAATTACTTGTTTCTTCACTGGCTATAAATTTTTTCCTTTACAAACTTACTTTGAGTACATGCGAGCTAATATAGATTTGTGCGCGCCTGATTGGCCAGTCCAGCTTTAATAGTAAGCGAGCGCTAACGAGACCGATAGCAGAGTTGGGGCTGAACAGGGGAGCTGATCTCAGATATGGAAGTGGTTCTGGGAGCAACAGAGGTCTTGTATGTAATTGTGGAAGATTTTAGAGAAATGGCAGTACTAGCCAGGCCTATAACAGTCTCTAAACTCTCATCGTACATCTTTGTGTAACCGACACTGAGGGCCGAGCCAGTAGTGGTAGAGACAGGTAAAGTAGAGCCGATAATGGTGTATATGTCTTTAGAGTTCGTAGGCTTATTTGCGTGGCGAAGAGGGGCAAGATATATGTTTCCGGCGTCCAAATCGTACACTGCATAATAGTATTTAAGTATGGCGTTGGGCATCGTTCCTGTATATGTGTTGATACCCACCTGTACTTCAATAAGGTACACTGTAGCATAAGTGGCGCCATCAACCACTTGAAAGTCGCCACATATTTCTTTGATAGGGAACTCGACAACGTATCCACTAAACTCCACAGACACCGGCACGTTAAGTCTATCCAAGGAGTAGTATGGTAAGTTGCTATCATCATAATAGTCTGGTTTTCCCAAGGCTGCAAAAATGTTCGCGATGATTTGGGCACTGGTCGCAAGAACGTTGGCGCCTGAGTCTATTTCGTAAGCTAATGTCTGATTGGAAACAGTAACTCCATCAACCTTTATACCCTGGACTGCCATAGACAATGAAGTATATGTAGATCTTGTAGATGTGGGTCCGACATCTTTGACTATGGGAAACCGGACCAATGGTGCGGTGAATTTTGCAGCATCAACTGCACCAAATAATAGCGAGGGCGAGGTCTCTGCACCGAAAAAACTGTAAACATTACGATGCGTAAGCCCTGACTCAACCAACCTGACCGGGAAAGTACTATATGGACCAAAAGCAGTTCGAGTATTGTATCCTAAACCAAGAATTCCTTCCGCTCCGCTAAGAAGAGGTAGCTTCGCTAAGCCAAATGTTAGATTTTGCAACAGTGCGGCACCAAAACTGATTTTATCATAAACCTTGTTTATGAGGAAGTCTTCAGTTGAGCCGTATCCCATTTCATACCGTTCATGGGAATCGACAAAGCCGGACGAATCTTGACTTTTGAAAGCTGACCCCACTACAAGGTCAGATGAACCCGTATCTACTTGTATAGCGATGTGCTGACCATGAGTACCTAAGCTAACACCCTGCATGAAGTACAAGGAATCCTTGACACTGAGCGAAATTTCCACATACCCACTTTGGTTTTGGTAAATGAAACCAGCTTGTACTGAAGCTGTCCATAAACTCAAACTCATAAATTTCATTTTTTTTGCACCTAAATGAAACTGTAACCGTTTTCGCAATATATTTACCAATTACAAGCAAAATCCCTACCATGGTGAGCTCTTTATATATATTAAGCTACACTACATTATGAACATGAACCAGTCACTACTGCATTACATGTTTCAATTCGACGGCTTCTCAAATATGACCCGCTACAAAGTGTCAATCATATTGCCTAAAGGAGACCGCACAATTTACGACGCACTGCCACTTTAATTACGCATTTTAAATGTCCGAAAATGCCAATAAAGCGCCTAACGACATGCACAGGGTATCAAACCAAACCTAATCTTAATACAATCATGCAACAAGCCTAGTCCCCTAGAGCAGCAAATAAACCAAAAACAGTTACCCAACTTTTTTTTTCCATTTACACTTATTATAACTTCAATACCACCCCACAACAAGTGGCAGTATTCTCGCAAAAACCCCGAACCATCCTGCCCGAGCACGTGACCCAATGATGAACACATTACCAGAATTTTGAAGAGCATTACTTGACCCAGATAGCGGGACCCGCAGCGAACACCACAATTCAACCACATCATTGCATCGGTGCTATTGGCAGAACCCAGTATAGACCGAGCACATCCATTGAGATCCATATTCCATCAATCTGGCATTCGTACCACACAATCTCTACCTTAGCTATTGTGGCACCACCCCTCAATACGGTTACAAATATAATTCAGCTACCTAGTTTGATATAGAGGTGATTGAATTATCAACACCGAAATCAGTTTCCTCAGTCAAGATATTTAAGCATTTACGGAACAGAAAGTTCGAATTAATCAGCATTGACAGCATAACTTAAAATCAATTAAAGCTCCAACATGAGTGAGAATGGCAACGATTCAAACTCGGGCCATATAGGGAGAAACCATCCTGCCCGGAATACCCGCAACATACTCGAGACTCCCGGATCTCCGTCGAGATCAACAAGACGCATGGAACCGCCTAGAGTAAACGAGGCACCCTCATTACCGACATCGTCTCCTAGGCGGAGAAACCAAAAATCAATATTTAGCGATAGATACATTCCCAATAGGACGGGTATTGACCTACAGGCAGCGTTCAGCTTGTCGAATCAAGAAGTTTTACCAGATTTGAGAAGTATAAAGAATGCCGATAATGAAATTGACATCCGCAAGGAAGAAGAAGCCAATCGAACGTTTTCGACCGTACTAAAAGCTGAACTTTTTGGAGATAACGTGCCGATGACAGCCACCAATCTCACGTCTTCAAACTCATCAAGCAATCGTGCTCCCATCATAAAGACTCCCGGTAGACCTAATAGTGCTGGTAACTTGATCCAACTGGGTAGATCGGCATTGCCCAATGGCACGGGTGTGGGGAGCACAACTCCAGGTATTGGCATCGGTAACAATTCAGGATCTCCCCCTCGATCTACGGCCTCCGTTGGAAGCACTCCAACCGCCACTACCGTTCCTCCCAACTCTGATATCAACAACATTGCGTCCAGTTCTGCTGCTGGGATCACTGGTATAAGCAATCCTGATCCGGAAGATAGTGTCTCAAGTACTCCCAGAAGGAAAACGAACTTATTCACATACCAATCACCCCAAAAGTCCCGTCCAATATCAAGAGATCTTCAAAATGAGTTGTACTCTTTGTCTCCTGTAAGGCAAGAGTCTCAAAAGCTACTACTTTCGCCTCAGAAGAAACCAAGGAATATACTGAAAGTCCCATATCGAGTATTGGATGCTCCGGAATTGACAGATGACTTCTATCTTAATTTAGTGGACTGGGGCCAACAAGACATCCTAGCCGTGGGCTTGGGTGACAGTGTCTATTTGTGGGATGGTGCAACCCAGTCTGTAGACCGGCTTTGTAATCTTTCAAACAAGGATAAAGTGACCAGTCTTAACTGGATAGGTTCGGGTACGCACTTGGCCATAGGAACATCTAAAGGATTGGTTGAAATATGGGACGCTACCAAGATAAAGTGTGTGCGGACAATGACAGGACACAATTTGAGAGTAAGTTCGTTGGCATGGAACGAACACATATTATCCAGTGGGTCTAGGGATCGTTCCATTTTAAATCGTGACGTGAGAATAGAAAGTCACTATGTAAATAAATTTGAATCTCATAAACAGGAGGTTTGTGGTTTGAAGTGGAATGTCGATGAAAACAAGCTAGCCAGTGGTGGAAATGATAACAAGTTAATTATATGGGACGGCTTGAATCCAAAGCCATTATATGAATTCAACGATCATGTTGCTGCAGTTAAAGCTCTTGCATGGTCTCCTCATCAAAGAGGAGTCTTGGCTTCTGGTGGTGGTACTGCAGACAAAACTATCAAGACCTGGAACACTTTGACGGGAAGCCTCGTTAACGATGTCAATACGGGCTCACAAGTCTGTAACTTGATATGGTCCAAAAATTCAAACGAATTAGTCTCCACCCACGGATATTCCCGAAACCAAATCATTGTTTGGAAGTATCCTTCAATGCAGCAGATAGCTCAGCTTACAGGCCACACTTACCGCGTTTTGTACCTATCAATTTCCCCTGATGGTGAAACTATTGTTACGGGAGCAGGTGACGAAACCCTTCGATTCTGGAATGTATTCGAAAAGAATAGGCATAATGAAACGCAATCATCCGTGCTACTCGACGCATTTCTGCAACTACGATAATGATGACTTCTGATACCTCAATCGCCAAGTGACCATAAGACGCTTCTTAAGTCTTGAGCGTGAAATCGTCAAGAAAATTAGCTAAAATTTGTACATAAGAAAGTACAATAATCAACTTGTAGAATCTATAAATCACACCAACAAGTAGTCAGGGTTGAGCATTGATTTTAGCTGTGTAGGATCAACATTATTTGTCTTACACCAGAAATCAAAATTGCCTAGTAGTAGACTTACCTTGCCGTTCTTTGAACGTTGAAGTAACTTCATATACTCCAAAGTGAATAAAATGTCTTCCTTTCTATAACCGGTGAGATCAGACAATTGAGCTATTGTGAATGATTTTGAGTCTCGTATGTTGTTATATATTACATTGGACAAGGATTTTGACCAAAATTTTAGGTAGCTCACCTTACCATATGGTGATAATGGAAATTCCGGGCCACTCTTTAGTTGGCCAGGAGTTACTTTTGCTAAGGCATACAGAAACTCGATGAGCAATAACCCTAACCTTCGCCTCTGAAATGGAGGAAATATGCAAATGCAAGCAAGATTATTATTATTTTCGTACGACAAGACCTCTTTTGAGAAAAAACCCATGGGTTTGAACAGTTTTTCAGTTTCACCATCATTGTCATCGTAACCATATACTACATAAAAATCAAAGTGATCGATATTATAATAAACAGACTTATCATCGAGGAATAACTTTCCAAACAAGCAGAGGTTTTGGCAGAACAAAGTATGCTTGAACCCTCGAATCTCTCGTATTATGTATGGTGACTGATCATCTCTATAAAGTAGTTTGCCAACTGTGGGGTCCGGCTTATTGTATGAGCATTCCAGACGATGTATTTGGATTTCGTTATTATCCGAAGTGTACTTGAAACAATATTCACAAACATAGACCTTGTCTAACCAGTAGGAAGGCTCATCGTTATGATCTTGATCTTGACTGATTACGGATTTTTTACGAGACTTTACAGCGGGGTCAGAAGCTATTTTGTTGAAGTATTTGTACCCTAGCTCGCTATGGTTATAGTCTTGCGAGCTGAAATATGCTGCATTACCATACCATGTGTCGAACTCGTAAATGCCAAACCGAACTTGGTTGATGTTTCGACGGTTTAATACCCCATAATATGCATTTTCTTCTTCGGTTTTGTTGACTTTAGCTCTTTTAGAAGTGCCATGAGACATACTCCCATTCAAGTTACCAACTAAATATAATGTGCTCCTGTTCCGCCGTCGTCCATCGACCGCAGTACGATGTACTATCCGTCAAGCGCCTCCCCATCATCGGCAGCTAACGAGCCCGAGTAATTCACGTGATGCACCATCAACGCGTCTGGTGGAGAAGAAGGTTATAATTATTTTGGATAAGGAACTACAGAAGTATGCCGCCAAAGGGATGGAGAAAGAATGCAGAGGGCAACTATCCACAGCCCAGCAAAGAGATGGAAATAGTTTCCATAGATGATATATTGTTTCCCAAAAGTACGATCCAGAAGTTGGCTAAGGCGATACTAAATGATGAAGATACAAGTGCAGCTAACGCCAACATGAGTATCGCTAAAGATTCTTTGCTTGCCATACAAAGAGCAGCTACAGTGTTTGTATCGCACGTTTTATTTCATGCTAAAGAAGCTTCCAAGCAAGCCACCAGAAAGACTATAAATACACAGGATATATTCCAGGCGTTGGAAAGTGCTGAATTCTCAGGCTTTATACCTGAAGTGAGGCAGAACTTGAGTACTTACGAAGCTTCAGTCAGCCATAAAAAGAAACAAAAGCTTGAGAATAAGTCAGTTGAGAGATCGCCGGATCCAGCTACCAAGAAGTTAAAGAGTAGCGACAATACTTCAGTCAGTATTGGCAATGATAACGTATTAGACGATGAAGATGACGAAGTTGATGACATTGATGAAGTCGAAGACGATGAAGTGGCAGATAACGACGAGACTGAAGGAAAAGAAGAAATTGAGGAATTGGAAGATGCAGCGGACATAAATCCAATAGCTGCTTCAAGTAAAGAAGAAGCTGAAATAGAAGGGATAGAAGGGCCACGAGAAGTAGAAGACGAAGTAGAAAGTGGTAGTGACGAGGAATAATCTACAATTACTGGAGTATTCGCTGACTGATGTATATATTTTGACAATGAGCTAGTTTCCAATACAGTGATTGAAGAGAGGGAACCCGCACAGTGATCCTATCAACAAGTATAACAAAAGTAGTACCCCAGATGCTAAAAGCAAATAGAACTTGGACCTGCTAAGCCACATTTTCCTTTTTATCTGTTGGGCTCTTTTTTGAAATACCAGTGATGAACTGGTGAGTCTATCAGTTTGATCCACCAAACTGTTGATTTTGTCGCCTCGACTTAATAATTTATTTATGTTTTCCAACATAAGCTGTCTGACTTCATCCACTTCCTCGTTAGCTAAAAGCAATTGGTTGGGATTTATACTATTTTTGTTATTGAGAAGGCCATCCTGTTCATTACTAGCTTCTTCGTCTCTATCGTTGGTAGATCCATATAATCTATAGGCTGAGCGATCGGAATCGAAGTTCATTTCCTCGAACTTTATAATCTGATTCATATATAGTTTGAATTCTCCTAACCGAGCTTTGGCTTGCTCTTGCTGATTTGTATCATTGCCACTACCCAACTCTTTCTTGAAGTCAATATACTTGTCTGTAATCTTCTTTAAGATAGTCAAGATAAGAGTCTTTGAAACACCTGTATGCGCTATGACAACCACTGTAATTAAGTCGCTACTCCCGTCACTATTCGAGAATGCCTTTTTCATAAAGTAGAGTAGCAATTGTGAATTGGTCACTCTTGATCCAGTTGTGATTGGAATAGATCCAACAAGCGTTTTCGAAGCATTGATCAATCCAAGCTCCTGTGATATTATTTCTGAACAATTGAGGTTATTGATCAAATGTACTAACTGATGGTTTTCATAAGAGAATAATGTACTAGAATTGAGGGTGAGTGTTGTGTGTATCACTATGGGAAAGATATGTTAGTTTCATGCGTGGCCACTTGATGAGGTTTCCTACTTACACTTCTTATAAAGATCAGACTCAGACATTTTATCGGTCAGTTCTATAGTATAGTAAAGCTTGCGCCGTCTAAATTAAGTGAGTCTTGAGTAGTCATTAGGAAAGCGTAAGTCGGAAATGGCGTGACACGTGACGTGTATCTCGTGTTGATTCATGAGAGATCCAGCCTTAGAACTTCAATAATCCTCAGACCAGAAGAATGAGTCGGCGATCGAACATGTGGTCAGAATGATATTGTGCAATTGGCAAGCTGGTCATAGTTGTTGAGTGAGCTTTCAGTATTGACCATATGATTTCTGTTGATCAAATATATCTCATTTCACGCTTCCAACACTCACGATGTAAGTGCTTTGTCGATACATTATAGTAAAGTTCGACTGGGCCAAACGAGCCACTCAGTTATTTACCTTCCCCAATGAACACAAAACTCATGAATCGTTCTCAAGTCTTAATTTTGTATTACTATTAAACTCATGGCTCTCATCGAGTATTTGTACTGCATACGCAACCCCATCTCTTATTTCGCTGCCCTCGGAAATCGTAGATCTCATCTCAAAAAAGTAGCCTTTGAACCAGACCGTTAGACCGTCTCTGAAAACCATGGGTAAATATAGAAAGAGGTTCAACGAGAAGGCTCGTGCGGGGATGCTTGCTAAGCAGGCAGTCCTCAAAAGAGCCAGAAACAAACAATTTACTCGAGACCAGCCCGGAGACTTTGAGAACCAACCAGAACAGGTGGATACTGCAAAAATATTTAATGAAGAAAACACCAATTCAGAAATATTGAAGCCCATCACTGATGAAGAGAGGCAAGAGCGTAAGAGGAAACTCGAAGAGACATTATATACTGCCAATGCTAAAGAAACCAAGTTGTCGAAAGCCAAAAAGAAGAGGTTGGACAAATATATTGAGCATCAATTAAAAAGAGAAGAGAAGAAGGCATTGCTTGAGAAATTGGCCACAACCAAGATGGACACTTCGCATTTAACAGCTTCAAAAACTTTAGGTAAAGGTAAACAAACACTTAGAGAAGAAATGATCGAGGCATTAGAGCTTGAAGGTCAAGGAAGAGGTGACGAAAGAACCAGAGACTTATTATACGAAGAAAGAGAAGTAAAGGAGTGGCCTGGTGATATGGAGAACACACTGAAATTTCCTAGCAGTGACGAACAGAGTGATAATTCCGATGAGGAAGAGGAAGATTTCCCTACATCTACAGGAAGCTCTGGGTTCGTTGACAATAGACCTGCCAAGTTTGGAGGAAGCGGTATAGGTTTCGGTTTTGCCAACTTGGCAAGAATAGAGAAGTCAAAGCCTCCACCAGGACAGAAGAAATATAGTTGGAGAAAGAGGGTTGAGAATGAGGAGAAAAAGAGGTTAAAGATAGAGGGCGAACAAGACTTCATGTCATCGGACGATGATGACGAAGAAGATGATGATGATGTGAAGGAGGAAGTTAAAGAAAGATCTGAAGAAATTGAACTGGAAAGTGATGTAGAATCTGAAAGTTATGATGATGTCGAGGAAAAAATAGAACAACCTTCAGAAGGTCCAGAAAAAAGTGTGGAAGACGCTTCAGAAGGTGGTTCAGGTGAAGATTCTGATGAAGATTCTGATGAAGACTCGGAAGAGGAATCTGAAGAGGTCGAGTCTGAAGAAGACGAAGACATACCAAGATTATTGAAGAACAAGCCCAAACACTCAAAAGTTGCTAAATCTTTCAAGGAGTGGGCCGAACAACAAGTCCGTAAAATGGAAGGCCGTGAAAATACTGCCATGCCTACATTGAGTGAGGAAGTCAAAAAACAGTATTCTAAGCCAACTGTGCATGAGGAAGATATTGACCATTCATCCGATGAAGAGGGCTATATACCCATAAATAAAGAATTACAAAGGGAAGCATTCTTTGTTCACGTCGAGCGTTCTGAAGAAGTCCAACAACTGAGAATACAGTTGCCCGTGTATGCTGAAGAACATAAGATCATGGAAGCTGTCATTCATCACGATTGTCTTGTGATTTGTGGTGAAACGGGTTCCGGTAAAACTACTCAAGTTCCGCAATTCTTGTACGAAGCAGGATTCGGCAATCTTAAAAATGACACTTATCCGGGAATGATAGGTGTTACCCAACCCAGAAGAGTTGCAGCCGTTTCCATGGCCGAACGCGTTGGTAATGAATTGGGAAACCATGGCAAGAGAGTTGGCTATCAGATCAGATTTGATACCACAATCAAGAATGAGGGTCAAGAGGACGGAACAGCTTTGAAGTTTATGACAGATGGTGTGCTTTTGAGAGAGATGATGACCGACTTTTTGCTTACCAAGTACTCCGCCATTATCATTGATGAAGCGCATGAAAGAAACATCAATACCGATATCTTAATTGGAATGCTTAGCAGAGTTTTGAAATTAAGAAGAAAATACCATATTGAAAATCCATCTAAGTATAAGCCTTTGAAGTTGATTATCATGTCGGCCACATTGAGAGTTTCTGATTTTTCAGATAACAAACAATTGTTCCAAGTTCCACCACCTATTATCAAGGTGGATGCAAGACAATATCCTGTCAGCACTCACTTTAGCCGGAAGACAAATTTTGATTATTTAGAAGAAGCATTCAAAAAGACTTGTAAAATCCATAAAAAGTTACCCCCAGGAGGTATTTTAATATTTTTGACAGGTCAAAATGAAATTACCACAACGGTGAAGAGGTTACGTAAACAATTTCCTTTTCCCTCAAAGAAGCTGAACAAGAAGGAAATAGAGTCTCTGCGAGATGATGAAGATCTAGTAGTGAGGCTTAATAAAAGTGCTGATGCCGAAGCTGAGGAAATTGAGTTTAGTGTCAACACTGACGAATTGGGCGGAATTGATGATTATGAATCTGGTTCAGACGACGATGAGGAAGAAGAAGGGTTCGAAGAGAACTTGGAACCACACCAAACTGAGAACGACCCATTGTACGTATTGCCGCTCTACTCCTTGTTACCAACCAAGGAGCAAATGAAGGTTTTCCAAAACCCACCACCAGGCAGCAGATTATGTATCGTAGCAACTAACGTTGCGGAAACATCTTTAACCATTCCAGGCATTAGATACGTGGTTGATTCTGGAAGATCAAAGGAAAGAAAATACAACGAGGACACTGGAGTCCAATCTTTTGAAATTGATTGGGTCTCAAAAGCTTCGGCAGACCAAAGAGCTGGTAGAGCTGGTAGAACTGGACCAGGTCACTGTTACAGATTGTACTCTTCTGCCATATATGAAGAGTACTTTTCCCAATTCAGTAGACCAGAAATCTTGAGAATGCCATTCGAGAGTGTGGTTTTGTCAATGAAAAGTATGGGAATTGACCAAGTCTCAAACTTCCCCTTCCCCACTCCTCCTGATAGACAAGCTCTTGTTAGAGCTGAAAAGTTGTTAACTATTCTCGGGGCGTTGGACACTGAGAAGAAAAAGATTACCGACCTAGGAAAAACAATGTCTTTATTCCCATTGAGTCCAAGATTTGCCAAAATCTTGATCATAGGTAATCAGCATGGATGTTTACCCTATATAGTGGCTTTGGTGTCTGCATTGTCGGTTGGCGATCCGTTTATTGGCGAGAACGAGCTTGGTATCAACACAGTCAAGAAACAGCAAAAGGCTGGGTCAGATGAAGAGCAAGAAGAAAGCGAGGAAGAGGATATGGATGTAGAAGCTAAAAGAAAGTTGAGAACTACCTATAACCAGTCTCGTGCATTATTCTCCAGGTTGGATCCTTCGAGTGATGCTTTGCAATTATTGTCAGCTGTTTGTGCGTTCGACCATGTTCCTGCGGAAAAGAAAAATTCGTTCTTAAGGGCTCAATTTCTTAGAGGTAAGATTATGGAAGAGATCACCAAGTTGAGAAAACAAGTCGATCATATTGTCAAAGTCAATACCAGTTCTGATTCTATAGCATTATCCAACGTGGAAACTTTGAAGCTAGGAATTCCAGACAAAAAGCAAGTTGCTGCCATCAAGCAAATGATTGCATCTGGTTTCATTGACCAAATCGCTATTCGTGGAGATTTGGTATCAAGTGATGTGACAATTCCCAACAAAACAAATATTACCAATATTCCTTATGCACCAGTTTTCCCCATTGCTGACAGCACTTTAGATAATGATCCGTTTGTATACATCCATCCTAGTTCCATTATTAATCATTTGGGAACTCTTCCTGCCTCATATTTGGTCTATCAATCTTTATCTAGAGGTGCGAAAAATACAGGGGGCAAAGAACCAAGAGTGAGATTGAGACCTTTGGTTGACATAAAAGGTAATCAGCTTTCTAACATAGCCAAAAAATCTCCATTGTTGACCTACTCCAAACCCTTGGGTCATCCATATGCTCCCAAGAACCTCACCCCAACTAAAAGAGAATGTTACGTTGTTCCAAGATTTGGAGCTGCTATAGGTTCCGGTGGAGTTGGTTGGGACTTGCCAGCCATAAAAGTTATTCAAGTAAAAAAGAATGGTGTTTGGGTTGTTGAATAGAGACCGTGTATATTAGGTTATATTATCAATGTATAGAATCATAGAGAGTAGTGCAATAAGTGTATAATCAGCCTTGGGCTGATATTTTGCAGCTTTCGAAAACCGGTCGCACGAAAAATCATGCTCGGAATTCGTGATATTTTGTTTTCAATAAAAACTTCTATGGTGAGAACCGTAACGCTAAGAGACCTCACCACATTCATTATATTGCATACTTGATAGAAGCGAGGAAGTGAATATGTCAATTCTGAGTGGAGAAGACAAAATTCGTCGACAGACGGATGAGATCTTAGAAGAAAATTCCAGTCCACTCATTCCCTCTCACATCCTAGATCAGGCATCACAACGTATATTTGTTGTGTCGTTCTTCATATTGATACAAAGTTGGAAGATATACGATATAGTCCTATTGAAGTCCGATGTTCCTATTGCAGCAGGCTCTTTCACGCCGTTGAACAACTTTTCGTTTGTGTTAAAGTACGCCTTGATAGATGGACTTTTCATATGGCTATTGCCAGTACTAAATATTGAGTTTTTGAGGTTTTCGTCTTTCAAATCCTTGTGCTCAACAATACTACTTAACTCCATAACTTTCTTCCTCATAAGTAGCAAAACAGTGCCATTCATAACCGGATTCATCTTGCCATTGTGGAAATCCATATCCTCGCAAAGAGAGTTGACTATTGTTGGAGACTCGGTCAGCTCGAGTAAAGTCATTGACATGGAATCCCACTTCAAAGGTAGGTTAACCATTCACTACTTGCCTGATTCTTCTGCCAGGTTCAACCCATTCCATTTTGACAAATTATGCTTGGAGCAGTCCGAGAATCAGATTTTGGATATGCCAATTGAGTTCAATACGACGACTAATTTAGGCTTCCTACAATTGAAACACATTACTCCAGATAACACAGTCGAATACCTCAACTATTCTGGTAGTGCTTTAAAGAGGCTCACCAAAAAGGATTACTCTCATTTGAGAAGGTACCCTGAGTATAATACCGAAGACAACAGAATTTTCTACGTCGAAGTTCCATTGAAAAATGCAGGATTGTACAAGATTAATAAAGTAACAGATACCAAGAATATCAATATTCGCACTTACAAGTCTGAATTCTTAATATCATATTGTCCTACTTCAAAATTCACCTATCCTCCTGGTTATGACGAGTCTAATAATTATAAGTGCGTTGGAGGAAGTGGAGAGTTCGAAGAAAACCAATCATTGAAGCTTCCATTGGTGAACGTGTTTGGTGTTTCCCCTTTGACAATAAAAATAAACGTTCATTTGAACGGTCAACTTTATACAACCATCAACACAACTATCGGTGAAAAAGTGACTTCACCCCTACTTGATCAAACTACTAGAGATATTTCTTGGTTGAAAGCTCTTAGCTTGACTAGAAATACGTTAGAGCAGGAATTACTCCACTACCCAAAGATATTATCCAATGCAAAAGAAGGCAAGTTGGAATTTCATCTAGTTGAGACAAAAGACTACTTAGGAAATGTCAAAAGATATAATCCCGCATCGAAGGATAAAGATGTGTGGTTCGAATTTAAGTTGAGACAAAGACCTACTTTGGGAATAACTGATAGCGATCCTTCGAAAGAACTCATTATAGATGGTACCAAGAGAATCGGCTTCGTTGGTCAAAAAGCTTTCAAATCTTCTGATTTCCCAGTGACATTGGAAATTTCATATGACAGTGAAGTGGACGAATTGCTGTCTTACAATATTTCCAAACTATTCAAGAATCAGGAAGAGTTGTCTCAAGGTATAGTCATTGATAAGCCAGGTGAGTATAAGCTTAACCAGGTCAACAACAAATTCTGTCGTTGCGAAATTGACAAGAAGCTGAATAATGTTGTTGTCAGACAAGCTCTTCCCCCACAAATTGGCATATCTGCAGAACCTATTGTAGACAAGTGTCTTGGAACTACAGGCTACACTTTTGATTTGAAAATGGTTGGAAAAGCTCCTTTCAATATCAAGTATCATGTTTACCAAAAACAACCTAATGGCAACTTGAGACCAGTACATTCTGATAGAGGATCTATAGCTAGAGTTATCAACTCTCCTGTGTCAGATTATAACTTTAGGTTTTCTCCGCCAGCAGAAGGAAATTACGTTATTGTATTCAATGAAGTCAGGGATGTGAATTATTACGATAAGCCTGTTAAGTTGAACGAGTCCGAATTCACCTACCTGACATACTTTAACCAAATCTCGAAGGTTTCGTTCTTCGAAAGCGAAGGCAAGTACGTGGAAACTAAAAGCCTTTGCTCGGGCGATGTAACTGAAATTCCAGTTTTTTTCCATGGTAATGGGCCCTACACCTTTAAAGTTGATTTTATTGATTTCAAAACCGAAAAGAAGCTTGCGACTCAAAAGGTGAAAGATGTATTAGAATATACTATTAAAATGCCACCTCAACTTAAAGGAAAGAGCTACAGAGTGAAAATCAGTGAAATTACCGACAAGTTTGCTTGTAACGCTGAAATTGATAGTAGGGAATCGGTTGTAATAAAGAGCAGAGAAGATGTACCGGAGGCCCAGTTGAGCCAGAAAGCAGTTGACATTAGATTAGTGGAAGGTGATTATGCTCAGATTCCAATAGATATGAAGTCAACTGTAGGACGTTCGAACTCAGACAAGTACGAGTATAAAGTTACTAATATCTATGACGAGAGTATCTCCAGCTTGCGAGTCTTGAGAGGAATCCTGGCATTGAAAGTAAATGAAGAAGGTATCTACTCTTTGGTATCCTATTCCAATAATGGATGTCCAGGAAAAGTTACAAATGCCGAGAAGACCGTGAAGGTCACGTACTACCCTAAACCAAATCTCACTTTAACCAGTGGTAATATCATGAAACAGCACACTGATGAATCAATGATTCATTTGAACCCTGTTTGTCAAAATTGTCCAAATTCAATTAAATTGAACCTTGAAGGATCGGGCCCTTTTACTGTTGATTTCGAACTCAAATATCCAAATGGAAGGTCTGAAGGCAAGACAGTTAACATCAATAAAAATGATGTTAGTGTTAAACTACCGACTTCAGAGAGTGGAAGATACGAATGCAAGTTCATCGGGGTTTATGACTCATTGTACACCAAGGCAAAATTAAACCAGCATTCACCTTTGCCTAGTGTTTTGTACGAGGCTCTAGCTTTACCAGAGGCGAAGTTTGAAATGAATGAGCAGTTCACTCAAATCTGCGAAAATAGAATTTTTCAGTCGGGAGAGCCCATCGCTACCATTCCGATCTCACTCACAGGGAAGTACCCATTTAAAATCAACGCAACTTTCACTCATGAAAAGAGCGGTAAAGTCGAGAATATTGTTTTTGACGATGTCGTGGAGCCTAAATTGAAGTTATTCACGAACGAATATATGGGATTGGGTGAGCATGTGTTAACGATCAACGAAATTAGTGACGCAAACGGATGTTCTAGAAAAGACTTTTCGTCATTGAATAACTATGTTGTCGTAGTAACCGAAGTACCAAGTATCGCTAGAAGTAATAAAGAGAAACACTTCTGTGTTGGCGATCATATCGCCTATGAACTTAGCGGAATCCCTCCGTTCAAAGTGTTTTACAACTTCAATGATAAAGCTAGAAAAGCTGAACTGACCTTCAACTTTAGAAGATTGGCTTCCAAATCTGGAATATTATCAATAGAGGCTATACAAGATTCTTCGGCTAGCAAATGTTTAGTAAATTACACTCAAACCCCAGAAAAATACGAGGAGTTATTTTTACATGTTCACGATCTTCCATCGGTGGAAGTAAACAGAGGAGACTATATAATTGAAGATATTCATGAAGGTGACCAAACCGACATCATATTTACATTCCACGGAACACCTCCATTCACCTTGACATACACGAGAACCGTCAATGAAGTCACCAAGAACAGAAAGAAACCAACTAACAAATTAGTTGAAACATATACAGTAACGGATATTCAGGACTATGAATATTCAACATTGGCCAGTCTAGAAGGTACCTACGAGGCCATTGAAGTGGCAGATGCGTACTGTAAGGCTACCAGAAACCTTCATCCCAATTAATATACTTGTAACATAGAAATACAACTATCCTTCGTAAATAGGTGACTTAATTCTTACTTTCATTCTTATTTATAGATACCAACTCATTGATGATTTTGCTGGCCTTCGATAATGATGCATCATTCAGACTGGTGGTCTGAGATGTCGGGACCGCAAAGTCTGCTTTATATGTTTGATTTATCAATTCTGCCAACTTCAAATCCAATGCTGTAATTTTGTTTCCCACGTCATGGGTAGTCAAAATAATTTTGACCTGGTTGTAGGTTGTGGTTATCGTAGGGTGGTGCTTCATACTATGAGCAGGAACGACTATTGAGTTGAGAAACTTCCATGTTTTGGCAAACGTTTTGAACTTGTAGTCTGCTTGCAAACGATACTCTTCTGGTGCGCTTTGTGATTTGAGTACTGTCCACCTTATTATGTTTCCAGCATTGAGGTTAAGGTTGTGCACCTGCTCCTCAAGGAGTTTTCCTGTGTATATTTGGATTGACCTAGCTGACATGCTGCTTGTAATTACATCATATTCAGCTCATTGCAGATAAGTTGAATCGAGAGCCCGAATATCCTGCACATACCGTGATGCAGGAATCAATCTTGAAGTGTTTTGACATGTCGTTTCAACCTTAAACTCCATTACGTACTGACGTCTACAATAAAGCAATTCCAGTAGACCTAGTCGAGGAAGCACTCGGAAACATCCTAGGACCCATAATCTTGACAAAAAACTAGAGCATGGTATGTGCTTTCTATATACTATTTTGGCCAGATTCGGAGACCGAGTACCCATATAGCGAGTTACTTTTGAACAGAAGGTACAGGAATAGTTTACCAGAAGATGAAGTGCTTATCAGAAACTTTGAGCTTGCATTCAAGAAATTGAAGCCGGAAGAAAAGGTGCCATTTATTGAATCAAATGGTGTTAATTACACGTTTATTCGAGGCAATTATGATTTAATAATGATAGCAGTTTCGGTACGGAATATCAATGCCATGCTGACGATCGTGTTCTTGAACCATTTCTATGCCATTCTATGTCATTACTTGTGTACAGAAATTAAGACAGGTGAATCCAGTCACACATCTAAGGCCCAAAGCACAAAAACCCCAGCACCTAAAAGGCCGAAGGAATATCATGTATTGGATCGAGACAGAGTGGTAGACAATCTTATGTTGATATTCGATTTATTGGATGAGTGTATGGATTTTGGACTTGTCCAGGTAACTGATTACAATATTCTCAAGGAGTATATCAAGGTGGAAGTGAACTTACCAAAGTTGAAGTATGAGACAGATAAATACGGTAGTGAGAGTGATAGCGACAACGAAGATTACTATGGTAAGAAGAAGAAAGACAGGAGACATGGGCGATCTGCAAGTACTGAAGTCAAATCAACACATAATCACGCCAATATTCAAGATGTCATACATAATGACCATACGCTAGTTAATAGCTCGATTCTTCGGACATACTCACTGGCTATAAACTGGCGTCCAAAAGGTATCTTTTATGCAAAAAATGAAATTTACATCGATATAATAGAGAGCTGTGATTTTTACTATGATCTAGACGCTGAAAAAGTCAAAAAGAACGAAATTCATGGTGTATGTGCTGTCAAGTGTTATTTGTCTGGAATGCCCAACTGCAAAGTTGGTTTCAATGAAAAGTACATTTCAAGCATTGATAACGATGGCTTCCGAGAAGAACTGGCTGAATTGGTTGAGAGGGAGACATCCCAAATAGCTGGCAACCAGTTGATACTAGAGAAAGACGATGACGAAGATGAAAAAGAAGAGGAATCTTTAGTTGATAAAGCGAGTGCCAACTCGAAGGATGACTTAGATGTAATTAAAAAAAGGAATAGGATCCCAATCAAAAATATCCAGTTTCATCAATGTGTTCAATTGGGATCTATCTATAATGATAATTTGGTTACGTTTACTCCACCTGACGACAAATTCGTATTGATGGCTTATAATGTGGAGCAACTCAAGCAATCACAAAAATCTCCAATCATAATGATCAAACCAATTTATAGGATACTCAAGCAAAGCAGAAAGCTTCAAATTCTCTGCACTCTCGTCACAAAATTTAGAAAGAGACTTCACTGCAAAAACTTAGAGATTAAAATCCCTATAGACCCGAATTTATTTGACATCTCGCAGAGTGGCGAAGAATCCTTGAAGTATAAGACCGAAATGGGTGACGTCAGCTACAAGATAGACTCGTCAGAACTTCTTTGGACCATTAACGACGTAACTGGCAAGAAAACTGTCAAGTTGATGGCGGAACTCAGTTTGAGCTCTACAGAGCACATTGATGTAGCGCAGATCAGAGATCTGTTGCACAATAGAGTAGAGCCAACTAATGAAGGAGATGAATCTGATGAAGACACTATCAGAAAAGAACTAGATACATTTTATGGGGTGAACGGACAGTCGACTTCGCTGGCCAAAACCATTGTGAATAGTATCAAGAACCAATTATTTCATGATATTAAAATTACATTCAGCATTCCCATGTTGTCGCACTCAGGGCTAAAATTGACCTACTTGAGGGTAGAGGAAGAGAAAATGAAGTATACCTGTTTTCCCTGGGTAAGATATGTCACGGAATCCAAGGATGCCCAATCGCAGACATGCCAACTTAGTAATGCAATGAAGTTGCAGGACAATACATACAGGTTCAAGTTAGGAATCAAAAGCTTTAGCATAATTGAATCATGATTATACAGGAGGTTTTAGAGATGCGCTCACATGACGTTCTGGCTCTTTAAATCAGAGCTCTTGAACATGATCTTGATTCGATTCAAAAACTTACTCATACTCATATACACATACACACACTACGTATATAGCCAACTATGAATACCATGTCGTCTAGCCTCCGGCCCCCGCCTTCCTGGAGCTGACATACTGATATACCATAGTAGTGTTGTCGGGAAAAAATAACCCGATGAGGAAGGCCCGCCCGCAACGAACGTCAATATGCGGGTCCTAGCGCGGCCGTTCTTATCTTATCTATATTGAGGCAAAGCTAAATCAGACAGACAAGATGTGTTTTAACACTGAATAATTGCTCAAAAACATTTGATTGACTGGACTGAAACTAACACCTGATTTAATGAGCGAGTCATGGCTACAAAAGTTCTCGGAAAGCAGTCTGATAAGAACAAAGAGAAAAAAGCCCCAACTGATAAGCCAAAGTCCACCAAGAGTCGGTTTGGATGCTTAACATGCAAGAAGAGAAGACTAAAGTGTGATGAGACGAAGCCACTGTGTATAAACTGCTTGAAAAAAAAGGTGGAGTGTGGCGGGTATGCCACAAATTTCAAATGGATGGCATTCAAGGATGACAGCGAAGATACCAAGCCCAAACCCTTAAGTGGCCCAAAAACCTTCAAAGAGCACTTAGAATTAGCTTCCATTTCGGTCACAGGAAAGTCTATAAAGGAAATCAAGCAGGAGAATGACTTGATATCGCAAGGTCTCAATCCTGACAGTTACAAGAAGAGAAAATCGAGCGTTCGAATAGAGCACGGTGATGATACCCAAGTAATGAAAAGACCAAGGAGTTGTTCATATGAGCCACCGGTGAACTCTTCTTCAGCTGATGAGCGAACGGGAATTCTGAGATCATTGAGTGCCACCACACCGATTCCTACAGAGATACATGAATTCCGCTCTGAATACTCCAAAAGCAACCATAACCTCAATTCTTTGGCTGAGGTAGCCGTAGATGAAATAAACAAGTCGCCTGGTCCACCTTCCAATATTAGCATGAAAGAACCATCCAGTCCAGGTGGCCAAGTTCCGTTTTCTCCTGGTTTCTCCGATTTCTTGAAACTGGATAGAGACAGACACCATGATGTCAGTCTTACGCCGTCATTAACCGCTTTAATCAATTTTGCATGTAACAACAATGATCCAAAGAGCAACTTCGATTTGGAAAACTTCAAGCTCAACTCGACTGGACCCATGAGCCCATTCAATCTAAGTAGTTTGAGTCATCTTGATGATAACCATACCCACACTAACACCAAGTCATCCGCACACGTTTCTGGTATTGGAATGACTATCGATCCAATGTCTGGTCCCTCGTCCATATCTGCATCTTCGCCGACTTCTCAGCCAACTCACGGGGGCGTTAGAGATACACTAGCTGGAAAAATAAAGCTCTTAAGTGCCACCAGCTCTCCTGTTGAAAGTATAATTAGCCCTCCATCGGTATTGTCGGACTCATTATCACACAAATCATTGATAAAAACCTCGGATCATGAGCAAATACTACACCTTTACTCACTGTATACCTGTACTATTATGTCAATCAAAAACGGGACAGATGAAAATCCGTGGAGAAATATGATATTGCCGTTGGCATCCAAGTATTCGTGCTTGTTCAACTCCATAGCATCTATGACATTATTTCATTTAGCTGGTAATCATGAATTGGCCAGCACTGCTGCTGATTTGAGAGCCAAAGGATTTGATTATATGAAGCGTTGTATTGTTGATTTGGCTACAGGGTTATCAAGATCAAGAGACTCGGAAACGAAGCTGGAACTTCCGGCAGATATTGCACTTGCAACCTGTTTAAACTTGGCGGTGGGTGAATCTTGGGATACTCAAATATCCAGTGGAATTGCACATCTCAAAGGAGCTAAAAGTATGATTCAAGAGATTTTGAATATTCTCAAAGAGCAGCAGGTTCGGATTTCGAAGAAAAAATTACAGTGGAGCAGTAGTCCTAGTCCCGATGAAAACGAATATCAGGAGTTGATTCTTTCACAAAAGTCGGAGATGCTGAACAAATTGGTTTTGCTTGACAATTCGGAATGGGAACGAATTGTCAACCAGTCAGAAGAAGGTGCGTCCGATGAAAACGAGAAGGCCTCGAAGTCAAATGCCATAACGGTTCCCAAAAGTCTTCAATTTTTATTCAACATATGGATTTACTTTGAGGTATTGGCTCAGATGACCACGGATACCAACAACGACGACAAAGGAATTGACTTGGTTGCAACCATTACTACGATGTTACAAAGTCCAAGAAACCAAAAGAATCAGGAGGCCAAGTCGAGAAAGATAAGACAGGTTGATAGTGAATGTGCCAGCTTCTCGGACCCAGCATCTCCATCACTCAAATCTGATTCTGGAGAACTGAATGCCAGTGGTGAATCGGGAAGTCGAAACGGATTCAATATATTCGATTCATTCGAATCTTTTAGTCACAATTCCGAATATGTTGATCCATTATTGGGATGTGCCCAATCATTATTTCTGTTGATGGGACGGGTTGCAGCTTTGATTTCGAAAATCAGAAAGGTGAGAAAAATGGGCACCAGTAACAGAAACTCTTTGAGTACTATCACGGCAGCAGCTGCTTTGAAGCAAGAATTGAATGAGTGGAAACCAACAATTACTCCAAGCATGATACTTCAAGCCAATTCCAGAGCAATGTATGATGATAACGGGTCTGGTACTTGGGATATCTCATCATGCATTGCAACGGCTGAAGCATACAAGTATGCCACTTTGATTTATTTACACCAAGCAGTGCCTGAAATACCATCTTTATCTTCACACCAATTAGCAGAGAAAATATTTATATTGATGGCTTCAATTCCCACCACATCTCATCTCTATGTTGTGCATATATTTCCTCTACTCGTGGGATCTTGTGAAGCAGAGCCTGGCGAAGAGCGAGAATGGTGCGAAGCAAGGTGGGAATTACTTTCCCAGAGAATGTGGATCGGCAATATAGACAAAGCGTTGGAGGTGGTGAAAGAGGTATGGCTGCGTAAAGACGAGTATTCGAAAAAGAGGAAGAGAAGTGAGGCAGAAAGAGATGAGCTCAAATTCAAGATTGATGGCGGAGACGACCAAGATGGCCGGTTGCGAAACATTTCAAGTCAGCTCACTGGTCTTATGTCGGTGGTGAACAACCTTCTGAATTCGTCTGTAGAGGATATCATAGGAGGTATTACGTCTCCTTTCCACTGGAGTACGGTAATGAAGGAATGGGGCTGGGAAGTATTGCTCGGCTAGTAAACTAAAAGTAGTTATCTAATTTATGTGTGCGAGACACATTGTAGTCTTATCTATGTGTTACGTAAGACAAAACAGTAGTGATTTAACTGTGTTACGTAAGCGGCCATGTAAGTCCCCAGATAGTGTAATTACAAGCGGTTATCTCGTCTTTACGCCATGTTCAACGTATGTCGAGCAAAATTGAGACAATCTGTTACTGGAACTAGACTGGTTTCGATGGGGCTTCGCTCCAATCCGTTCAGTATCACGCAGCTGATTCGTGACACTGCCAGTGTGTTTGATCGTCCGCACCTTCTATCATTCGATGCATTTGGCACTTTGTACACCCCCAAGGCGCCAGTTGCCGAACAGTATAGAGATATCGCCAAAGAATACGGAGTCGAGAGAGATGCCGAAGACATTGCGGCAAGATTTTCTGAAGTGCACAAAGAAATGATCCGCCAATTCCCAAACTATGGCAAAGACTCGCCCGATATCGCAACCAGCTACGACTGGTGGAAAATCTTCATAGGGCAGCTACTAAATATAGACATACATCAGAAGCAGGAATTATGCGAGCGTTTGATCTATCACTTCACTGGGCCTGATGGTTATGTAGTCTATGAAGATGTAGAGCCCACGCTTCAGCAGCTTCAAAACCAGGGCATCAAAATGGTGGTCAGCTCTAACTCCGATCCGCGAGTGCACAAAATAGTGAGTAGCT
Source organism: Suhomyces pyralidae (assembly GCA_003706505.3). NCBI lineage: Eukaryota > Fungi > Ascomycota > Pichiomycetes > Serinales > Debaryomycetaceae > Suhomyces > Suhomyces pyralidae. The sequence goes on along the minus strand of PPLO03000003.1, from coordinate 193,353 downwards.
TGGGACTTGGCAAGTATTTCAGCAACATCGTTGCTTCGTATGATATTGGTGTAGACAAGCCTGACAAGCGGTTTTTTGATAGAGTGTTGTCGTCGGTGGGAGAAGGCAAGGAGAATCTCGAGAGAATTTGGCACATTGGTGACAGCACAGACAAAGACTTCATTGGTAGTATCAGAGCAGGGTGGAATGGCGTTTTGGTAGACAGAACAAAGAGCAGTGGCTACTTTGGTCCCAAACCCCCTTTACAAGACTTGTACTCAGGATGCCTGATCGGGAAAGTGCCAGACACCAACAACGGTACCCCAGACATTCTCACCATCGCGAACAACCGAGTCGCAATTTCGTCTCTCTACAAATTGTTGGACTTATACGATTTCCAACGCAAGGAAAAGTACACTGGTCAACATGTGGGGATCTGATGAAGGCTATGTAATACATATAGACTATGCTACTAAATATACGTTTTCCTGTACCTTCCGCTAATTTCGGGACAGTGGTGAAAACCCCGGCGAAGCGAAGCGCGCCTGCCGTAAACCAGTTCTAAACTTAGTCTGCCTCTGTACAGTACCGCTGCACACCAAAAAAAGTCAATAGGAGGCACAGTAGTGTTGGAATGATGCAAACACGGTTGTTGACAGAATCAAAAATCGGCACCGATACTTTCATAAGTTGATTATCAAAGGAACAAAGCATATCTGTTGTGTCACAAGATATATTTTGTCTCTCTCTTCAAATCACTAGAAGTTACGAGAGAAAAAAACAGTGAAGGTTTTCGTCAAACATAGAGCATGGTAGGATTGTACCGGCTCATCTCAGCGGCATATGTATTTGCTGCTACATTGGCGGTAGAGATGGATATGGACAGCAAGGATTCGATCTGTGAAGCTGCCAAAGTCATAGCCCATGGTGAATGGAACTACTACGCTGGTTTCAGCAAAGGTGGGGTGATCGGAATGTTCGTTGCTCCCAACTATTGGTGGAATGCCGGTGAAGCGTTCGGAGGCTTACTTGACTACTACACTTTCTGTGATTCTGATAACACCACCTTGAGAGATTTGATTTTTGACGGCATGTATGCCCAAAAAGGAGATAACAACGACTACGTTCCTTCAAACCAGTCTTTGACTGAAGGTAATGATGATCAAGGTGTGTGGGGCTTGGCAACCATGCAGGCCGTTGAGAGAAACTTCACTAATTCTCCTGACCACAGTTGGTTGTCGTTAACTCAGGCTATATACAATACTATGAACAGCAGATGGGATACTGCGCACTGTAACGGTGGTCTCAGATGGCAGATTTTCACCTGGAATTCGGGTTACGACTACAAAAACTCCATTTCCAACGGATGTCTCTTCAATTTAGCTGCTCGTCTCGCCAGATACACCGGTAATGATACTTACCTGGACAGAGCCGAAGAAGTGTGGGACTGGATGATCGAATCCAAATTGATGTTTGTAGATTCCGATGGTTTCGAAAGAATCTACGATGGTATGAAAATCGCAGACAACTGCTCTGATTTCACCACCTCTAAGTGGTCCTACACTTACGGTGTCTTCATGATGGGTGCCGCCTACATGTACAATCATACAGGTGATGATAAATGGTTGCAAAGAACATCGGAGCTTGTCAAGTCGTCCAAGTTTTTCTTCAACAACACCATTTTGACCGAGATGACTTGTGCTCCGGGCGATCATTGTAACAATGATCAAAGATCTTTCCGGTCATTGTTCTCGCGTTCTTTTGGATTAACTTCCAACTTGGCAAACGAAGCCATCACTGAGAACCAGGAAGTCCAAGAGTGGATGGAGAAGAGTGCTGCTGCTGCTGCTCAATCTTGTTCGGGAGGTCTGGATGGTGTCACCTGTGGAGAAAACTGGTCTGTCAAAGGATGGGATGGCAAATATGGTTTGGGTGAGCAGATGTGCGCTTTGGAAACCATCCAGGCTATTTTGGTCATGAACCATGAAGTTCCTTTTCCATACACCAGCACCAACGGAGGTAGTTCCAAGAGTGACGTCAATGCGGGTGTGCTGCAAAAAAACCAAACTAACAAAAACGTCATCAAAATCCAGGGAAAAGATAAGGCCGGAGCAGGTATCTTGACAGCAGTGGCATTGGCCATTATCTGTGCCGGCTCTGTTTGGATGATATTTTAACTCTATCTATATTTAATAAAATCAGCACTGTAAAGCTTATCAGATGTAATCACGTGATCGCTGGACGATGAGATTCTACTCTTCTCCGAGAATATGATAAGAACCATCCAGCAATTAATGCATTTAATATAGAAAGAGACTTACGATGGTTTTGTTTGAGAGGATAAATAGGCTAGCGAAGCCGAACCTAGTTGCGGGAGGAAGAAGAAGACACTTGTACATACCCCCATCCACCCAGTATCCATTATTTAGCTATGGAGGAGGAGACGACCAGAGATCGTTTCTCTCCTTGATTGAAAATGGGTCGGTCATTGATCATGAAGATGATGTCAGCGATACTGCCAGTGTGAGTACTTCGCGATCATTGCCATCTACATTGAACTCGGTGCAAACTAACGAGGATGCAGAGTCTTTTCACAGTTGGCTTGCGGAAGAGCGTCTGAGAAGAATCAGTGAATCCAGAAATAACAGCGATGGCTCTGTTTCATCGGGAGACTTACAATCATCTCGGCACTCGGCTGGGTCGATGTCTAGCTCGTATGACGAATCTGAAGATTTTGTCAACTTGAAGACTAACTTTGCCATGGAATCAAAAGTGTTGTTGAAATATTCAATTCCGCTCATTGTGACATTTGTATTGGAGCATTTCTTCTCTATTGTGTGCTTGATGGTGGTAGGTCATCTTGGTAAAAATGAGTTGGCTGCCGTTTCCTTGGCCACCATGGTATCTACTATTACATTTGCTATATTTGAAGGAATTGCTACTGCCTTAGATACGTTGTGTCCACAAGCATATGGCGCTGGTAATGATGAACTCTTGAGTTTACTTGTTCAAAGATGTACTGTTTTCTCTTGGATTGTGTTCATTCCATGTGGTCTCTTGTGGTGGTTTTCATCTATATATATGAGATTTATCGTCGATAATGACGAGGTCTTGCATTTGACCACCATCTTCTTACGAGTATTAATATTAGGTGCCCCGGGCTATATCCTCTTTGAAAATGGAAAGAGGTTCTTACAAGCCCAAGGGATTTTCGAGGCCGGCACTGGTGTCTTGTTGTTAAGTGCACCCATAAATGTATTTCTCTCCTGGTTTTTGGTGTGGAACGAGACTTATGGGATGGGATATATTGGTGCGCCTATAGCCACTGTCATCAACTTCTGGTTAATGGCAATCTTTTTAATGTTGTACGTGAGGTACATTGATGGAGACAAGTGTTGGTTTGGTGTGAACTCGCTTACAATGTTATTCAAGGATTGGTCTGAAATATCACTGTTGGCTGTTCCAGGAATTGTCATGTTGGAATCCGAATATTTGGCGTACGAAATCATGACTCTTTTCGCATCATACTTTGGAACTACAGAACTAGCGGCGCAAAGTACAGTTTCTTCTATCGCATCTTTAACATACATGGTACCGTTTGCAGTTAGTATCGCATCGTCAACGAGAATAGCTAATTTCATAGGTGCCCAAAACATCGATGCTGCTAAGCACGCTACATACACCGGTCTATACGCTGGTTTGGTGGTGGCCCTATTTAATTGCCTGGTATTATTTACGTTCAAAAAGCAAATCGCGCATCTATTCACCTCCGATCCAGAAGTACTGAAATTGATTGTTGAATTATTCAATCCTTTAGTCTCAATTATTCAAATATTCGATGGAATAGCATCGGTAGCAGGTGGAATATTAAGGGCACAAGGATCACAAAAAATAGGCGGTGTCATCAACTTTGTTTCATATTATGCATTTGCATTACCACTAGCATTGGTCCTTAGTAAGGCAGGTGGATTGAAGCTTGTTGGACTTTGGATAGGTGTTGGAAGTGGAATGATATTGATAGGATTGAGCGAAACCTTGGTTATATTGTACAGCGACTGGGACGATATTGTGATGAAATCGGGACTTCGTAATGAGATCTCAGATGAGGAAGTCTCAATCTGATCACAGCGGACGGATTACAGATGAGGAAGTCCCGTTCTCATCTTGGCATTGTTCGTATATTATTGATATCTACCAAATTTACGAGTGATTGACAAAGTGGGGCTGTGTTCCGTGTCTATTCCGCGACCCTTTTATCTTATCGTCAAAGTTTCACCCATCCTCATGTAGATCTTATTTTTTATGCAACATTCTTATACTTGAGCGCTCGTAATATAAAAGCCGTTAAATAAGTCACGTGCTCGAGTGATACAAAACCCTTATCAGGGCTTTCTTATCTTATAGATTGATTAGTGGAGGATAGAATAACTAGAATAAGGCAATGATTAAATTAAACTTTATGTTGTAACTAGACAATATATAGTGAAGAATTTCTGTTTCTTCTTGACTGATAGTCTAGCTTGCTAGCTATATCAGTTATTCTAGATGTCGGTATCTTCTAACGAAAAATCCAAGCATGGACATGAGGTTCATCCTGTGCAAAGCTTCTCGTACGGAGAGATTCAAGAATATATCTCGCACAGACAAACGCAGCCAGATCTCACCATCGATGAGATAGCTTTAAAAGGTGGCAAGAATGCTGAAAGGTACTTGGAAGAAGCACAGGCTAATTTGGAGTTGGCTGCAGAAACAGGTTACAAGCCTGAGTTGCGTCGTAACTTTAGCGTTATTTCGCTCTTGGGTGTTGGCTTTGGTCTTACAAACTCGTGGTTTGGAATTTCTGCTTCCTTGGTTACCGGTATCAGCAGTGGTGGACCCATGATGATTATTTACGGTATTGTTATAGTTGCAGTAATTTCCATGTGTATTGCTATTACTTTGAGTGAGCTCGTGAGTAGTATGCCAAATGCCGGTGGCCAGTATTATTGGACGATGAAGTTGGCTCCCAAAAAGTATTCTGGTTTTGCTTCCTACATGTGTGGAGCATTTGCGTGGGCTGGCTCCGTTTTTACAAGTGCTTCGGTGACGATTTCGATCGCAACTTCTGTTGTTGGAATGTATGCGTTGGCACATCCAGGGTTTGAAATTCAAAGATGGCAGGTATTTATTGCGTTTGAGCTTGCGAATATCTTTTTGTTGATATTCAATATTTATGAAAAGCCATTACCAGCCTTATCCAAAGGTGCTTTGTACATTTCGTTGTTATCCTTTGTGGTAATCACAATAACCATTTTGGCTAAATCAAGTGGCAATTATCAAAGCGCTCATTTCGTGTTTGTTGAATTCAGTAATGGTACGGGCTGGTCCTCGTCAGGTATTGCATTCATTGTGGGCTTAATTAACCCAAACTGGTCCTTCAGTTGTTTAGACGCTGCTACTCATCTTAGTGAAGAATTACTCGAACCAAGAAGACAGATTCCAATTGCTATTATAGGAACAGTTATTATTGGGTTTGTTACTTCGTTTGTTTACTCCATTGCTATGTTCTTCAGTATCAAGAACTTACCTGACCTTTTAGCCTCAACTACAGGAGTCCCTATCATGGACATTTTCTATCAAGTCTTGAACAACAGAGCAGGTGCGATTGTTTTGGAGTGCTTGATTCTCTTGACTGCGATCTTCTGTAATATTGCCTCCCATACATGGCAAGCAAGATTGTGTTGGTCATTTGCGAGAGATAACGGATTGCCTGGTTCACGATACTGGTCTCAAGTAAATCAAAAGACAGGACAGCCTGTCAATGCCCATATAATGTCGTGCTTTTGGTGTGCCATTATTGGGTGTATTTATATGGGTTCCACAACTGCCTACAACGCTATGGTCATTGGATGCATTATCTTTTTACTATTATCATACAGTGTCCCCACGTTCTGTTTGTTGCTCAAAGGAAGAGATAACATAAAGCATGGGCCATTTTGGATGGGGAAAATTGGTTACTTTTCCAATGTTGTGGTCCTTTTATGGACTTTGTTCACTACCGTATTCTATAGCTTCCCTCCAGTGATGCCGGTTACCGCTGGAAATATGAACTATGTCTGTGTGGTTATTGCTGTTTTTGGCTCATACTCGGTAATTTATTGGTTTGCCAGAGGCAAAAAGAAGTTTACTACAATTGAAGATAGAGAGTTGGCTATTGACGAGCTTACTGCAAACTTATCTAATCAAGTTTCCAACCTCGAGGTGATATTGTCTCACGAGAAGAACTAACCACGAAATGAGGAAATGGGTCTGAAAATCCAACTCATTAGCTATGTTTGATGTCCAGCGTCCTATACGAAGAATGAGTTGATCTCAAGTATTGATTTTTATTCTTCGTTTCCAAATAATTGGAATAACCTTTGGATTCTTGCATCAAAAGAATCGATGTTCTTTTGGTCAAGCACTATTAACTCTTGAATGATTACTTCAGAAAATGAATACACAATGCCACCAGAAACATAATATGGATGCACATTTAATTTCTCTAGTAATGTGGGTGGTAGATCGGAGCCATTATTGACATTCATTGAAATTCCTTTAAACACATATGATTTTACGGTTGAATCTTCAAAGTCAGTCGCATCAACCGACTTAATTATCGCAAAATTATTCGAAGTACTTCCAAGTGGTTGTAATGAAGAGTACGAGTAATTGTTGAGTGTGCCGTATGAATACTCAATACTCTCCCTTGTGAATTCGTCTTGATAGTACTCGAGCAAATTAGCAGAACTTATTTGCAATGAAGAAGGAAGATAGTTTATGATCAGACCAAGCTTTCTCGTTTCTTTTTGATAGAATTGTCTGTAATAAACAATCTAAGTACCTTACTATAGGATTCAAAATCCTCATTTTTAATTTTGAAGACCCTTTTGAATTCAAATGCTGTAGGTGAAGTGTTGTAGTTTAACGAATCAAACTTATCAAGATCTAGGTTTCCAACAAAGAGTTTCTCTATTGAGTCAGCAAGCATGTACGGAAAGGTGAACAAAAATTCGACCCGAACTGCTCTATAAACTCTTAGTCTATATCTCAAACATTCCGTCACAATTTCTCCGGAAGGATAATAATCCTGGTACATTGTTGTGCCAAACATGTGTCCAGACTTTCTAGTTTTATACTCATCTTTTATGTCACAATCCAATAGTGTCAAGGCAAAGAATATCGGAATTTACATAGCGGCCATATGATAACTCATTTAATTTTTGGATCCAGGGTCCAAACTTGAAACTATCTCATTCAAGTCAAAATATTGCAGTTGGTATAAGTCCCTATTGTTTGAGCGGAAAAAATTAAGGTACGCTTCGGTTGAATGCAACTGGTGATGATGCTCCGTAACTTTCTTAGACAGCTTGGGTTGACGAGGATCTACCTGTGCTGCTGCACCTGCTGAAAGGCTCGAAAGTCAACTCAATCTTATTTGTGCAGACATATTTGTTAAGCCTAGACGTATAAAGTAATTGCATAATATTCTTATCGATTGAAAGTGTGCCAAATACCTCGGACCCCGGATTCAGATTTATAACAGGATATAACATCTAGATGAAGATAGCTGCTGCAAGGACTCTTACTCCGTGAGTCACGTATTTCCTACACTATGCATGCAGTTTAAAGTATTGTTACACCAGCGGTATAGCTTGATCCCCTCTCCGTACGCACAAAACCCTAACCGGTTGGGAGAAATGTTTAATAGCACGCGTTCAGGTTGGTCGCCATCTCGACATATCGTCTATTGTGATTCACCGCTATCTCCGGAGTCTCGATTCAACCCCTGATTGTGACTTAAACATCACATGATAGGGTCCTGCATTAGTTTGACTAACTGTAATCGACTTAAATGTACATGGACAATGCTGCAACGCTTTTATACGTGATCTTATTTCCAACTCTGGTTATTGTGTGCGGTATTTATCAATTTGGCCTTTACAGAGGTGTTGTTGCGTAGTCGAATCTGGTCCTCCTTATTCAATTTCTCTGGATATTTGAACGGGAGCAGTTCCTTAGCTTATCGGTTCTAACCTCTCAAAATACTCTAGTCTCAGGAACAGCTATGGCTGTAGACGTTGCGAATACAATAACCTGATCCCCCACAAAGCCGAAATACATGACTTACAATACAAAGTTAGAATCAACACATTTCTCCCTAGATGCGCCCCCTTCAAATAGCATTGCTAGTTTGACATTCTTTGCGTCACTTGTGTCTTGTTAATGTAGTTTACACTATATATAAAACTTGGAATTGCTTCGGCGCTATGGGATTAACACGGCGATCAGGTACGACTCCACATTGTAGCAGTTGAAATGTAACAAGATAGACTGAGCGGCTTTTTTACGTTGACCGATCGTCTTGCGCTGCAGTGTTTTAGAGATATTGATAGTTGTGGCCAGCGACTACGTCATCCATAGAGCCCCTCAACTCGTTTAATTAGATCGTGCTTCTCAATTGTGTACTCAAAACTCTATTTCTTTATGTACAAGAAGTTTTGAAACTAATCGCTCACGCTTCAGCGACCAACATTAGTCAGGTGAATCTAGTTGACTCACCACGTCTAACCATGCTCCTTCCTATATTCCTATAGGGCTCACCACTATTGTTGTGCGCTCGTCAAATACTTAAAATTGAGTCTGGGAAGAAGAAGAGGCTTAACATGATTTTTTTTGCTGTACGTAGTTTTTTTTTCAGCAACCCTCCTAGCGTAGTGGTAGGACAACAATTAACCAGCTTTTACAATACTCTCACAATTATCCAGACTAAACTTGCATACTTATCTGGCTACTTCACATAACACCATAGAGTTTGCATTATTACAGTTGTAGAAGTCCTAGCACTCATTATACATGCTTGGAGTTTACTTCTCCAGATTCATTATTCAACGCGATTTTCTCAATAGTTCGCAGCCTTACCTTGAGTTTGTGTCACTTTGCCATAATCCTTTTGGTGAAAGAAAAAAACTGAAAATAACTTGAGATTATTCACAAACCTAGACTGTGTGAACCTATAGTTTATTTCAAAGTTGTACTAATTGTTTTTTCGGCTTGAATAGATGACTTCCGAAAGTATGTATATACTGTGATACAACAGCCATGTCTCGTACTGACTTGGTTTGCTATGGCAAACATCCGCATTAAGATACTAACAATTTAGACAAGTTCAAGTCCATACTCGCGAATATATTCGCAATCTATCAACAGGCAGATTCAGAGACTGAAATCCTTAAAGCTGATGTGATACCACTCGAGTTTTTAGAGCAAGATTCCACAAGAATATTAGACTCATTTCAGAAGCACGCAACTGACAAGAACAAAACATCTGTCTTGAGAAAGTATACCGATGGAAAATACTCAGAATCCGCGTATGAGCTCTACCATGACTTAAAAATTGCATCATCCCATTCCATTATCAAGTATAGAATCGGCAGCAAACAGTATAAGGATATTGATTTTTTCTACAAATTTGCTACTGAAGTGCTCTTGAGAGAAGTCAGCAGAATCAATTTCTCCATCTTCAATTATGAGTCGACGGAGCACACTGAGTTAGAGTTGCAGTTGATGAATGACTTTAAAAAGATCTCGAGTTCTTACACTCTTTCTAATGGAGAGGTCGTCACATATTTGTTGAAAACCCAGGAACCCGAACAGCCAACGGCTTCTCCTTATACAACTGTCTATAACACTCCAAGTCATGTCCAACAACCAACCCAGTCAAGTACACCATTATTTTCATCTTTGATCGGAAAATCCGAAGTTGATACTAATGCAACTCTTGTTGCTGACCCCTACTCTGTAGCCAAAGCTATCCCCACTGGAATCTCTCTGACTAAGGGAACCTTAACCTTAGGAGCTTTATCACCAGCCAATCCAAGGTTGATGACTAACCCAGAACACAATCATGAGGAAATTTTGCACGATTTCTTCCATCCTTTATGGTACACCATCCCAGTCCCAACGTGGCTCAACTATAAAAGTGACATTATCAAACCACCTACCTCATTACCAATTCAGCCACAAGGTGCTGTCCCTGCTCCTTCTGCCTCTTCGTCAAAGGAAGAGGGAAATACTCCATCTATCAAGCCAAAATTATCAATTTTACAACAACGAAACAATGGTTCAGATCCAACTTCCTCAGTTGCAACTTTAGTAAGAGGACCTGGCGATTCATTCCGCTCATTCGTACCTAACATTGATCTGAGGGATGCCATTGTTAGTGAAGAATTCAAGGGTAAGGTGTGGCTCAATCATATTGGATTCACACAACTCGAAGAGCTTAAGAAGAATTATTCATCAAGGACATCAAATTCTATCGAGCCCGGAAAGCCTCAGGAATTCGAAGACCATAATATTGATGAGGTGCTAGAGAACCCAAAGAGCACTGACACACCACAAACTGTTGAAGTAAGTGAAACAAAAGTGTTCAATGAACCCAATGAATCGAATGAGATCAACTTACAAAACTTGATTGATTGGAACCCCGAAAGTATGGAGTTGCTCAGTTTTTTGAAAGACGAAAAGAAAACAATTACTTCATCACCAAAGAGTTTGCAAAGATTAATATCAACGCTTTTGTTAAAGTTAAACAAATTGCGTCAAGAAAGGTTTCTTCGCAGTGATGCCAAGAGTACGTCGAATCCTTCAAGAGAGGAGATAAGTTTGTATAATAAGATTTCAAAACTCGTTATTATTGCCATCAATTTGCATAAGGTATCTCCTGGTGATTTCTCATACAAATTTAGCAAGAACTTACCTGTTTTGATAAATGATTTCAGTGGAGTTCTTCCGGGAATTGCTCATACCAAACACACAGCAATGCCTGTTCAAAACAGCACGAACAGAAGATTGCCAAGTATTAGAGGTCCATATAAGAAGAAGAATCGGTTTTAAATATGGTTCTTACGTTACTTTGTTCTATAATGTATTAATATTAAAAATCTAATAAAGTTAAATATCTGCTCCGTTTGCAAATGCATAAATCAAGTAGAAGTTTAATGAAGTGATCAAAACCCATGTAATAATGCTGGCATTTCTGAGCCAAACCCCGTTTTCAAAACTAAATTTTCTAACTGTAACTTCCTGGTTTGAGTCGTCACTGGCCAACAAGCTTGTTTGTTCATGTGAACGTCGGCTGTAGTTTCGAGCGTCATAGACTGTCATGTACTCCTTTTTACTGGTAAACCATATCAATGGAGCGCTTACAAACGGAAGGATGAAACTCAACACAACTTGAGAAGAGTTCATCACTTTTGATACTCCCTCGCGGCCCAATAAAAGAATCACAACCATGACGGGGATAATGGCCAATGTACGGGTAATAATACGACGCAACCATGGCTCAATAGACCAGTTAATGAACCCTTCACTGATGATCTGACCGGCCATCGTACATACAATACCAGCACTCTGGCCAGAAAATAACATCGATAATGCAAACACCAAACCGGCGGCTGGAGAAATATATGACGATAACATCTCATAGATAGATAACAAATCAGCATCTGCAGCATCTGGTTTTCCAAATAACGTTGAACCGGCAACAATTAAAATGGCTGAGTTCACAAAGACAGCCACGATAAATAAGGACAAGATGAGCTCAATGTATGAATAGTTGAGACAGTACTTGATTGCACTATAAGACGGTCTGTATTTATTTCTCAAGTTGGAACCGTCTGAAATACTTCTAAATTTACTTATAGTGGCAGCCAACTCGTCACTGTTTGCATCGCCTTCCCTGACAAGATCATCTTCAGAACTGCCGGTGTTCTCAATATAGCCGTTTTTGGAATCGTAATCCTTAAGTCTTGGTTGGACTAATGCAGAGCCCAAGAACAAGGAGTGCGGCATCACTGTACTTCCAACAATTCCACAGGACAAAAATAGAGCATTTTGCTCTTTGAAAGCTTGCTTATTTATGGGCAAGAAGCCTTTGAATATGGCACCCAATGAGCCCTCTGCGAAATTACACTTGAACAACTCAAGCACAAAACATATACAGGTTCCGAACACCAATACTGAAACTAACACTTCAAATATCTTGGTTTGTTTCAAATTACCATCTTTATGATAGGCCACCAATATTATTAAAACGTCGAGAATGGTGATAAGTACACCATATACCAAAGGAATACCAAAAAGAATCTCTAAAGAAATGGCAGTTCCAACCACCTCGGCAAGATCTGTTGCAATGATAGCTAACTCAGCACAGACATAGAGCGATAAGTTTAACTGGTAGGGTAAGTGCAACCGGCACATTTCTGCCAAATCCAAACCAGTGATAGTGCCTAGTTTCACACATAACGACTGAAGTATCACCGCAAAGATATTTGACATAAATATCAGAAACAACAATTTATATTCGTATTGTGCTCCAGACGATACTGACGTCAGGTAATTACCTGGATCCATGTAACTGACACTAACCACTAGACCCGGGCCAATGAACCCTGCATATTTTCTCAATACTCGGCCTACTCCATGAACATAGCTATTTGATATTATACTCAACCCCATTTTCAATAGCAGTTCTTTTGTGGTCCACACTAAAATGTCAAAATGCCAAAGATGCGGCTTTTCGCTCGAGCATAATTAGTTGATATCGCGGGGTCAGCCCTGCAGATAGCACATGACACACCTAATCAAAAATGTTTAATAAGTTACGGAGGAGCAGTAGCTATACGAGAAGAGTTGGCCATTCGATAATCTTAATTCATATTATGATAAGAAACTATATAAAAGTACTAATCGTTGTCGTGGTGGGGTCTGCTCAAAACAGCCATTTTCACGTGATATTTGAGCTGTATTCACGTGCTTCGACTCGGGACCGATTTGGTAGCGAGAATTAAACATTTTATCGAATCAGGTTGCAAGCTGGCAATTGGAGTGTACAGCCATGAAAAGAGCGACAGCAAGGTTGCTTAGCCACAAGTATTCCAGAAACGTATTGGGTCAAACATCAATCCCATGTCGGTACAACTCCTCTAGTCTCAAACAAGCACAATCACCATCAATAGTGAGACAGGCACCAGAGTCATTGATATCTTGGCTAGAGAAATACGCAAGATCATTCCCAAAGAATACCAAATTGAACTCTCAGATTGAAGTTTACAAGAGCTTGGTACGGGAAGGAGGAATAATCTCTCCCAAACAGCCCATCAAGGTTGGAATTATATACTCCAATGAGCGAAGCAAAAAGAGCTCTAAGATACTTGAAGCTTTGTTAGCTGATCCATTGTCACAGGGAAATGAGATATGGTACAGACCAATTGAGACAAGGCCCAGGGTAGGAGAGATCCAATTCCAATATGAGAAAGAGAACCAGAGTAATACAAATTCACCTGGTTTATACACAGTACTATCGCCAATATTGAATTCAAACTATCGAAGATCTTTCTCGGAAGCATTCAAAGAAGATGGGGTACTTTCTGATAACAATTTCGAGTTAGGAGAAATCAATGACAGCAAAGATGTGGACTTTTCCAAGTATCATTTCTTGATCAATGTGGTGAATGAAGTAGATGAAGTTATTCACTCCAACTATCCAAGTGAACTTCAGAGCAAAATACTATTAAATGTCATTGATAATATTGAATACTCGCCCGTGTCGACGGAGAGCACACCATTAACATTTGATTGTAGTATCAAGCAGCACACCATCAAGATAAATTCCGACTTGGTTTGGGAAGGAATTGATCAATTTTTGAGATATGATACCCAGGCTGCCACCCAGTACATTGATGCGATAAGAGATAGTAATATCTTGGAGCTCCAAAAGGCTTTGACGTGGTATCTTAGCTCAGACAAACTTTCTGCTTGGACATTACACAACGTAAGAGATGCTATTGTTAACTCCAGCTTGAGTGCAAAAGAGCTCGAAGGCGTAAGTAAGATCATCAAAAATGAAGATGTAGCAAGTTTTAGTCAATCTGCACATTCCGAGTTTCAAAATGTTTTGAAACCTCAATCAGAAAACTTCTTCTTAAAGAGATTAAGCTGGTGGAAATTATATTATAAAAACGACAATGTTGAATACGATCTCAAAGACTTTTTCAATAAATCGTTCATGAATCATAGCATAGAAAGATACATTTTTTTAAGAGGGCAGATAAGTACCCGGTTACAAGAACAGAACTTTGATGCACCAAGTGGTATGAACAATCCATTGTTTGACTTGAAAAATGAAATAATCAATAATAAAATATCTACAGAAATTCAACCTAAAGTTTACAAGGTATTGGGAACAGCATTCATTCACTATCAATTACCTATATCGGTCATATCATTCTTATCCTATCAACATTTCGGCTTTTCTGCCAACGCAGCGGTTGCCCTAGGCTTGTTAGGTTGTGTAGTAGGGTTTAATCAAGTCTCGAAAACCTGGACGAGTTTTTCTTTAAAGTGGTTAAATGATCTATTTGAAGAAATTCGTCTTTGTATCGATAAAAAATGTATTGATGATTCGTTACTCAAAGAGATTAATACAAAATATGAGAAAGAGCTCACATTGTCTGCGACTAGGCAAAAAGTCATACAAGCGATTGATAAAGAATTATCATGATGGGTAGCTTATTCATAAATAATGTACAGGGATTAAATAGACAGATGCAAAATTAGATGAATGATTTGTTTGTTCAAAGCGAAGGAGGTGGTGCATCATTCTTGGCAGTTTTTCTAGCATTAATTTGCTGTTCCAATCTGTCAAACTCCTTCAAAGCAATTTCTTCCTCTGGGTCCAAGATCTGCTCTACTTCCTGTACTTCTTCGATGTAATGCTTCAACATGGATTCAATACCGTGTTTCAAAGTATCCTCACTGGAAGAACAACTCTTACATGCACCCTGTAACTTTAAAAACACAGTTCCAGTTTCTTCGTCAAAGCCTTTGTATTCAATGTCACCACCATCATCCTGAATGGCAGGTCTGATTCTTGTTTCGATCAATTCCTTGATCATTGAAACTATTTCGCTATCGGCCTCTTCGGCAACCTCACTTTCCTTTTCTAACTTTTCGATCAACTCACGAGTAACGACCGGTTCTTTCTTGGAGGTTAAAAAGTCATCAAGCAATTCTACCACTTCGGGTCTCAAGGTGGCCCAGTTTATATGGTCGAGCTTATTAACAGTCAAGAAATCTTGTCCCAACATAACAGATTTCACACCTGGCAACTTGAATATTTTCAATGCCAATGGTGAATGAATTGCTTGAAGGGTCGATGTGAACTCGAATGTCTTGTTTGCGATGGGTGATATCTCGGCTTCAGGTGAGATGAACTTCAATGCATCTGGATTAGGGGTTGTTATGGTCTTGAACGATAAGAATCTGCGTGGCAATCTTGACAATAGTCTTGATGTCAACATTTTTGTTAGATTTATAGAATTTATCAAAACTAGGATGCTTGAATGATATATATCCTTCTGATCTTTACTAATCAAATCGGACTCGGAACCGAAACTCTATTGTGACCGAAAGTGCGTGGGGTCGTGCGCACTGCTGACATTCACGGTCATGCCATTGGATTAGCGGAAAGCCGTGGAAGTGACAGCAGTCATGTGATGTACTTCTATGTCATTTTGATTTTGTGGGGTATATAGGCTAAGCTAAATGAATAAAGTGAAGGGAATAACAAGAGTGAAGAGTGCTAAAGAGTAGTTAATAGCACCAGATCTTGGTGCGGCGTTTTCACGCTTATGCAAAAGGAAACCACCAGTCGCAGGTTTGGCTGTAGCACTCAAAGCCATCGAGCCATTGGTGAGTCCCGAATCAGTAAAGTTGACTCCAGGGAAATAGTTAGAGCCGACGTCTGCGAGTTTTCCATCCCAGCAGTATCTTTCAAAACACTTTTTACATTGGTTTGTTTGCGCGATTCCACGTCTCTCTTCTTCCCTTCTAACGATGGCACATGCCACGCAAGTTCTCCATTCGGAGTCAATGGTACCGTTTTGTCTATTAGTATTGTCAATCCCATTTTGCACCATACTTTTTTTATCTTTATCAGAGTAACTCATTTTAAAAGTACTTGTGTTGGAGTAAAACTCGTATGGCCTGTTGGCCATGTAGATCACCAAAGGGGGTATTTTGTCATCCTTGACCAAATCAGTCAAGTTTTTGGCGTCACATCCAAAAAATGTTGGTTTGGCAGTCAAGTTGTGCGCAAGGAACGTGTTCGAATCTGGAACATACGGACATATCGTATTTCTACCTTCGGGCATGAATTGTTTCTCGTAGGTTTTGATCAATGAGTCTCCTGTTGGCCAGCCAGTAGGACTATCATTGGTATTGTCAAATGCAAATGCAACATCAACATTCCTTTCGGTGTTGAGAATAGAGGACAACGGAATAATTTCCCCACCTAAGCCTCCGTCTATGAGATCAAGAGTGTCTGACTGGGTAAGATTATTGCTGGAACTGGCGTATTGTGATTTGTAGAATGGATTAGGTGTATAAGATGCAACGTCAAGACTCTGTTTGGAAAGTCTGTTGAGTATCAGTCTTACAATAGGTTTCAAAAAGTCGGGAATTCCTGTACACTCCTCACAGACCAAAGTAAGAAGAAATTGGTTGAATAATGATGAAGATGTACCAAGAACGAAGCCTGCATTGTCAAAGCCTGCTATACAGCTGCCGTTGTCTGGTTTACCGTTGTTTACTTTGGTACCAATGTACTTCAAGTCAGTAAAGGCATTGAATGAAGTGTCAAAAGAACCCAACTCATACGGATTGAACTCAAAAAGCGTAGAGTTGATATTGTAGATCAAACTGGTTGGTTTCCTACCAAGTGCATTCAAAATTGGAAATGGCATTGAATGGTTGGAGAATACTGGCATGTCTCTAATACCAGAGAAAGTCTTTCCTGCACCGTAGGCCATGTCCTTCGTGAACAATTGATACGACAATCCTCTTCCCCAGTAGTCGGTAATGGTCTCTTCAAATCCAGCATCGGTTTTAGCAGTGATGTCCTTGTCAATTCCAGCTTTGATATTACCCCAATTGTTTAAGTGAGTGAATGCACCTTTAAAGTTCCCTATCACCAAGTCGAACGCTAATGAAATTGGACTTGAAGTGTTAACCAAGGTTCTGGTGGAAGTTAAGTTCCAAAGATCGTGCTTGTCTTCAAGCACCACGTCTTGCACACTGGTGAAATTGTTTATAATAAGCGATGTAAGAAGCCAAGCTGCTCCCGATAAACCAGAAATATAGGTTGAACTTTGTAATATACCGCCTAACGAGCTGCTATTCTCTCCATAACTGGTTCTATCATCCAAACCTGCCAACATACCAGCTCCCGATAGCATGGCTCTGTAACTACCTCCGGAAAATCCCAAAGCAATGGAAATATCCTGAGATGTGTTCAGAAGGAATTTGGCAGCATTGAAGCCCGTTAAATTGGCACTTTCCAAGAACTTTTGTAACTCTACTTTGCTATTAGGGTGTCTTTTCTTGATCCAATCTTGTTCCTGGCGTGATATAGTTTTACCTTCTCTCAAAAGGCTGACGTTCGTACTTGGACACTGTACCACTCCTGGTGCATATCCACCGGTAGGTGAATCTGCGCCTACCAATGATAAAAGGAAGTACACTAAAAGTGCGGCGTAGGTTTTGGTAGCCATGGTACTAACAGTTTTCGATCTGAAAGGTTAATTTTCGATAAACGAATATCCCATGCGGTATTTATATGATCTTACATATATTTTTGCTACTCGCAATTTACGTCGTTGGCATGATAGACTTAACTTCCTGCATTCTCATTGGCAATGAAGGCATCCCATCTCACGCATTGATGCCGGGTGCATCATTAGATTATTTTTTATGTGAGTCTCAATAATTTCCTATTTAAGAAATTTCTGGCGTTGCTAATTACTCGAAACAGAATGATAATTGATCGTGGTTTCTACACACAGGTTCGAGTTGCCGCAGTTGCAAATAAATGTTTCACTGGAGATTCTATGTATTTCGTCCAGGGTTGATTTCTATATATAAATAATCTAGGGTTAGTTTTTTGATTGCGTAATATCAAAAATTGCCTGGTTGGTATCAAAAGGGTTATCTATGTAGAGATTGTGACCTCCTTGTGCTATCAGATGAAACTTGACTGAGACCTTGTCAGAATTTTCAACATTCAGTTTGATCAATTTTACTAGTTCTCGACCAGCTTCGGCGTTCATGAAGTCAAATTCACCGTAAAACAAGTCCACGCTAAATCTTTGTTTCTGAGGGGTCTTGTTATAGAACTCGTGAAACTTATCATACAAGGGCCATTTACTAACTGTCGAAGGTGTTAACAAATTCTTGATGTAGATATCGCTTTGTGAGCCTCGGGTGATTGAATTGTAAAGATATTCAATAATCAAGTGGCATTCTCTGTTGGTTCCATAAACTTTGTCATTTTCGGAGTTGATCACCTTTTCTTCACCTCCGATATTCTTGATAACCTTGTTGATCTTGAACAATTTTGAGTACCAAAGATTAAAGTAGCTTTTGTAGCCCCAAGGACCTAAAAGTTTGAGAAATCTTGGCCAAAATGGCAAAACATAGTACCAAGTCCACTCTTGTTTCTTGCTCAACAATGGAATTCTGGTCAAAAATTTATACGATAAAGGACTCAATTCGGGCTCAAAGTAAGTTTGGTCTTTATTCTTCTCAACGAGATCACTTGTTACTGCATGGACGTGTCTTTCTACCCCCACAGGCGATAACAAAATCAAGTGCTTCAATTTGTCAGGATGTTTCAATGAATAGGAACTTGACCAGTATCCTCCGTAGGAATGGCCAATTAAGTAGTCAATTTGTTGAATGTTGGAAGCTTTCCTCCAGTTTTCAATTGCCGACACGTAAAAAGTCTCAATCTCCTTTAATATAGGACGATAATGCTTCTGATAATCAAAAAAGCCTTTAGGATCAATCTCAAACCTTTTAACAAGCTTGTAGTACTTGTTGTATAGTTTCGACTTATCTATGGACTTGTCTGGATCATCTAATTTGAGTGTGGGACACTGATCAATAAACCACGAATTCACTTTATCTGATTTGATTTTTGGATTGGAAGATAAGCCAAATGTAATGTTGTCCAAAAAGTGTATTTCGTAGTTGAAATCTTTCGAATCCTTAAAATTGTTGACTATTTGAAAGTTTCTTGCGAAACAACCGAGTGAGGCGCCATATCCATGAATAAATACTAAGTGCTTGGTCTGCAACTTGGAATCATTGACTATCTTCAAATTAAGTTCATTTATATGATTTCCTTCTTCATCAATAATTGTCTGTTTATTTGTTCTAATGATGCCACTATTTTCCGGGATCTCCTTCAGAATCATCAACTCCAACAACTCGTCTTGGATCTCTTTCAATCTGTCTGTTCTCAAGGAATTTCTCCATTTCGTGAATGCATGTCGGAGCGAAAGCTTGTTGTTAAAACCCTTGTCTTGATGAAGGAAACGGTTTTGGAAGCGAGCACTTGCCCGTATACTAGCCCCCGCTATTCCAGTTCGTATTCTGCCCGTAAATAACATCCTACTCTATAATTATATGTTGGAATGCATTTTGCAAAATTATCTGTCTCGACCTATGAAATTTGACAGATATTTCATCTCGATTACGTAATTGGCCATTTCTGATCTTTTCACAAAGATCAGCAACTAACACATTATTCTACAAAAATGCACTTTTCACGTAAAAATATATTAATTGGAGAACTGAATATGAACTTGTGTAAACAAAAAGCTAACTAATTTTTAAATATTAAACCTTTTTCATTATCATTTCTATTATAAGAGGATCCGGACGCATAGGTAGCTTCAATTCCTTCGTGTACCTTGCCCAGGATCTCTTCATCGAAATTTTCCACATCTTGCCACTCTTCTAACCAACCCTTTTCGAATGGACTGAATTGAGCTTGTCCAGCAACTGGTAACCACCAGCACAAGGCAGCGTACACTAAAAATGCCGAGCAGAAACCCATGAAGAAATTCAACCGGTAAACTTCGGTAGCTCCAATTGGAACTTTATGGGTTTCAGTTGCACCAACGAAACCAACAATATTTGGTAAGATACCACAGATGTATGCAAGGTAAGCCTTCCAATTGCATCCAATTTTATTAAATCTGTAGTCTGAGTGTTCCGAGGGGTTATGGGGGTCGTTGAGCGAATATAAATGAGTAAGTTTAACATACCCTCTTCTCACATAAAAGTAGTCACAAGCAACAACACCTGCCACCGAAGAAAGGAAAACCGAGTATGCCGACAAATAAGTGGTGAATTTCGATGAAGATGAGGTAAGTTTCCAAGGACAGATACAAAGGGCCAAAGCGGCACAAATGTAACCACCTCTTCTGATGTTCAAGAATCTTGGCAAGATGGCAGAAACGTCTGTACCGAAAGAAAGGGAATTTGCAGAAATGTTGGTACCTAATTGAGCCAAAGCAAAAGAAGCACCAATAAAGAACACACCAGCTCTGTTACCTGCGGTGTAGTCATCCAAGAATTTTCCCAAAACATCGAGAGGAGACCAGTAAGCCTCACCATAAAGTGATTTGGAGGCTGAAGACACTAAAATACCAATCAAAGAGGTGATTGAAAAACATACTGGAATGGAAATTGTGTATACCAAATATTTCATTCCAAAAGAAGGTTTGGTTGCGAAACGCGACAAATCTGGCGAGTTAACGATTAACGTTGCGAAATTGGCGAGCGCGTTCATGGTAGACTCCACAAATGCCCAAGCTAAGGTGGATCCATGGACTTGAGAAGGAGCATGAAGAACTGGGCCGGCACCCTTTGCCTTGACCAATGTCCAGATCAAAAACCCAAATCCTGCTACAGGACTAACGTATGCTTTGACCGTGAAAAGATGTCTAATTTTGTGAGGTGGGAACCAAATGAATGGGAGCGAAAACAACCAAAAGAGGAAAAAGCACAAAAACTTGAAAGTGGTCAAATCAGGGTCACTGATATGGTTTGGCATGGTTTTGTCAAGATGTTGACCAAAGATTGCTCTCAACATAACTTCGAAGCACGGACCAGCAATAGAACATTGTACTGCATACCACACGGCAGACATAACCACTCTATTGAACACCGGCCACAAAGCACCGTATATACCAAACGAAGATCTCGAAGCAACAGGAAACGAGATATGATACATGATACCGATTCTGGCTCCAATGGAAACAAAAACACCACACAATGCGTAGCCTAGCCAAACAGATATCCAGGTCTGCCACCATGTCATTCCCCCACTCAGAATACCAGTTGCGGCAATTTGCCAAGTATTGATATTGAATGAATCAGCAATCCAAAAGAATACATAGTTGTACCATGACCAGGTTCTTCTTGCTTCCTCTACAGGACGCAAGTCATAGTTGTAAAGGTATCGTTGGGTTGCAGTCAAGTCATCTCTGTGCTCAACTTCCAAAAGACGAACAATTTTTTGAAAGTAAGTTTCATCTTTCAGTCCATTCAAGGAAATGGTGCTCATGTCTTCTCCTTTCACTTCGCCTATGGTCTCTTTGGACGGCAGTCCTGGGTTATATTTCGTGACACTCATCTTGTCTATAGAATACCTGATATTTCTCCCTAAATTTAGTTCCGATTTTTTAGAGCATCTAGTGTCATTTATATTAATTATCCGTTTTCACTTGCGATTATATAATTCTGGTTTGCCTTATGAATTATTGTTTTATATCAAGTCTCCGGTACAGGTGGGGAAATGGCTACAAACCGCCAAGGTGGACGATAACAGTATTTTTGAAATACATTGTAGATTAGAACTCAAAGTGCAAATGATTCGCGGGCATCTCCTTCACACCTCGATGCAGGGGACGATGCAAGAAAAAAATATTTCTGCACTTCGAAGAATAGGTGGGACTCAGAGTGGGACTCCGCGATTTTGGTGTGGCGTTCGTGGGGTTCTCGCTTCAATACGTAATGATCGTAGCAATGATTGCTATGCATACGTTACATCTCGAGTCATACCGACGGCTGATCATGCGAAGGACGTAGACTGTAGTTTACTTGACTACTAATAATTGAGTCTGACTCGCTCGTGCTATCAACCTCTTGCGGCGAACGGCAGAGTCCGGTCAGAGAGGGTATGAATTTCTTATCAGGCATCTCACATCGCCTACACCTTTCTTATCGGGAAAGATTCCATAGCGGAACTTTAAATGTGATACGAAAATTGAGGATCAATAGCCACGAGCCCTGAGGTAGACTAAACGGCGAGACCAAGGAAGCATATCATATATCTATCATACCTAAATGAATACATGATAACTTATCATGTGAATATGATTACGTCAGAAATTGCACGTCGAGAAGAAAAAAATGCGCAAACCCGGAATCGAACCGGGGGCCCAACGATGGCAACGTTGGATTTTACCACTAAACCATTTGCGCAGTTGAAAAGCTCCGAGACGGGGAATTGAACCCCGGTCCCCCGCGCGACAAGCGGGGATTCTAGCCACTAAACTATCTCGGACTTTCTTGAAGACCAAAATTCTACAACGAAGTAATGTCAGAAATGTATAAGCTCAGCCCCGACTTTTAACGTTTAAAATACAGCCAAGTCAATAGTGTCACCTTAGAATGCCGTGATTTCTCTAGAAACCTCATACCTGCAAGTGTCCTTCATGAATCAACTCTATCGCAATTCCCTCGAAGTTAAGATTCGGACATATCGGCGCCTCTCTCTCTATTACTCGCAAAAATGTAACAGGCATTCACGCAATTAAAATATTAAGCTTCTTAGTCCTACATTAATACCTCGAAATCTTCACAAGGTTCCGGTAACAAAGAACTTTTTAGCATGTTTCTCCACATAGTACCGTGCGATCATCAAAATTAAGTAATTTACGAGCGAGGGGAAATCATAATTGTGTATAGAGGGCCGCTGGCCACTTACGGCGGAAATGCGCTATAAAGAATGAAGTTTGACACCCCCTGGCGTGGCTAGTACTGCTCGCATTAACTCTTCCTAGCTATACGGTATTCGTCATTTTATTTCATGTTATTATGAGATTCCTCTAACGATCGTCAGTAGAATTGTCAACAGGTGTATGTGTACCTGAATCAATTGTTCTAGTCAGCACAAATTGCGAGCTTTGCTCTTCAACAAGACACCTTTGACAATGTAGATCTATTATAGTTATGATTTTTGTCGTCAATAAAAGCTCCGCCATACCTGTCCTGCATACAGAGTAGCCCAGACTGAAGAGATCCATTTGGGGTGCTTAATAACTGACATACTGAAAATAGTAACCTAAAGTGGTGGAACCCAAAGAGATATCGCATATCAGAGTATTAGACAACGCTAGTAATAGCAGCTTGCTCCGGCTATAACGGTACAATCAATCAATTAAGGTCGTTTGTCATACTTCCAGTTAGTTTCGGAATACCGACTGGCGAGCAAATACAGAGACTTGGGTATGACAACCTACGCACAAAACAACACACATGGCCCGCCCGGCCACCAGATTCTGCCTTCGAAACCTATTGAACCCCAGCAAGTCAGACACGATTCTGTGCAGAGGCGAGAAAGTGTCAGAAGCGTTCCAAATTCTGATGAGTTGATTACATATGTATTTCCAGATTTCAACGCAGTGGCGTACTTTCAAAAGGATTTCATCTCATCAAATGAGTTTTTCATTATGGAAGAAACAAAAGTTTCGGGGTTTGATATCTACATTGTTGAGCAATGGGTCAATAGCAGAAAAATTGGCACGGTGGTAGCAACTTATACTGGAGATGTGACATCTCAAGTATCAGTGATTAAATTCACCATAACAAGGAAACAGTCAAAATACTATCCTTTGAGGTTGCAAGAATATTTGAACGAGTTGATGGCTAGCAATGCTAGGGTAAAGAAAATGGACGAGAAACCTGCTCTCTCCAGAGCCAACAATTCCAGCTCTAATTTGACTACTTCAACTGGACCCTCCTCTTCTTCAGCAGCATCTGTAACTGCAGTGCCGAACGAGGTGTGTTTTGTTACAAATCTAGCATCTTTGCCCTCGAGTTTGAACCTTATACCGATCCATAAAGGGGACGTTAGGCATATCCAAGATGACTTTATAATTAATTCAAATTTGAAGAAGTTGCAGTGTTGTGGCAGATCATTATATCTTACTACGGAAAAGATCTCCGATGCCAATGAAGATAAATTCAGGCACATGTACAAAATCGATAATGACAGTATACCCATCAAATTCGCAATCAGAGAATTGGTAAATGTAATTCAAACGTGTCTATTTTATTTTGATTTGTTGGATGCTAAATACTGTGATGGTCTCTTATGCTTTAAAACTGAAGAGGCCATAACCAATTGGTGGAACTTTATTGGGCTTCCCCATTTCAATGTCAAACCTAACCCCAAAAGTGGAATTTTACCTGCAAGAACGGTTGCGGCAATCATAAGTTTAATACTTAGTGTAAGGCTAAGATTACAATTAATTGGTGGGTGTGATGTGCCGAAGGACCCTTTTGACTTCGAAAACTTCATGTTATCGATAGGTCAATTCCAGCGTCAATACAAGCTTGAAAAAAAGAGAAAGTTGGACTTGGAAACTCTTAATAAATTATTTTCCATAACCAACACAAGACTATTGCCAGAAAAATATCGCAACTCGTATCCTTATTCCAATGGAACAATCGAGAACTTCGAGGACTCTATTGTTCAAGAAGCTGGAGGGATACCGACTTTGAGTCCCAACCAGTATCAGCATAAGAAGAATAAGAGTTACTACGGTCTTGAATTCAAAAAATTAACCAATGTAGTCAAGAGTACCGTTCAAGATATTCAAGCTGCATCGAGAGACAATTTAGATATGTCCAATGGGAAATCATCAGGTGGAAGAATTCGTAACAGAATCGCCAAATTGGCTGACAACATCACACCTTTGGACGTGGAGACTTTGGATTTGGAATTGCTTGTGAGACATTACATCACGGGTAAAATTCTAACTCGGTTATTCTATGGACTAAGTAACCATCTAGCTGGTAACCAAAAGACTATCAGTACAGAGGAAAAGGATTACAGTCATCACCAGTACAGAAACTTGAGACATCAACATCATCATTCTCATCGTAACCAAGGGCTTGGAGATAACTTACCGTCCCGTCTTTACAAATTCACAAGTTTGAAGGATCAAATCACTTATAATCAAAAAGCAATGTTCAACAACGGCACGTCTGACCTTTCCAAGTATTCTCGTGGTATTAATAAAATGAAAATGGGACTACTGAACAGAAGGATTTTAGGTAGCAATGGAAACAAAAGGCAACCTGATCCATTCCCCATGCATGGAAGGGAAGCTGGATCTCCCAACAATAGGGAGCTTCTTGATTCTTCAATCGTAGACTCCTTATTACAACCTTCAACCGGGGGAATAACTGGATCGGACCATGACGGAGAAAAGACATCATATGATTGCAAGAGCGAGATGTCTAACAAGTGTAATAAGGGTATAAATCATCCTTTAAAATTGTTTCAATACAATTTGAACAGGAGAAATTCGTATCCAAACATTCATAGCGAGAATTTAAACTCTCTCGAATTCTCAAAGAAGGATATAAAGGTTAAACGGCTGGAAATACATTTGTTGTCAAGAAGTTTGAGTTGTCCCGATTTGCATTATAATCAAGTCGACGACGATACCCGACCATTGACAATCGAAAAGTTCTGCTCGAGTTACCTTTCGAATGTAAGCCACCTCTTGAAATATGAGAATGTGGTTAATTACTTCGAATCCGAAGAATCGAATTCAACCGAATTAAAATTGCAAGAGTCTCCCGAATTTCTGGACAATTTGCATGTCATTACACGAAACCAATGTATTGATAAGAAATACACTATACTCAACTTGGAACTCATCAAACTTAGAAACATATACCAGCAAATTAATGCATCCAAGTCTAAAATTGTCGACCAAGATCTATTAAACGATTTGAAATACCACATAAGTGATCTCAAAAGTACTATCGATAGGTTATATTACGAAACCAAAATAGTTGTCAAGAGAATCAACGAATTAGATGAAGATTGCGACCTTTTAGACTCAAAATTAAACAGCCAATGCCATACCAAACTACTGGAACTAATCAACAAATTGGTTAGCCTGAAGAAATTTCATGATGTTTTCCACGACGAAAACGAACGAAACGCCATTCTTCAAAAATTAGTGGGTCCTGCT
Source organism: Suhomyces pyralidae (assembly GCA_003706505.3). Taxonomy (NCBI): domain Eukaryota; kingdom Fungi; phylum Ascomycota; class Pichiomycetes; order Serinales; family Debaryomycetaceae; genus Suhomyces; species Suhomyces pyralidae. The sequence goes on along the minus strand of PPLO03000003.1, from coordinate 167,170 downwards.
GAGCAAGAACAGAGCCAGAAAAATCCGACTGAGTCCCAAGCCCTTAGCAGTACCAACTTTATGAAAATTATCGTGACTTTTATTTATGAGATGATTCTCTTTATATTACAACTTTTCAAGTTCGATGGATCCAAAATGAATTTGGACAGAATCAGACAATCTTGGGGAAAGCTCGATCCCAACAGGAAATTCATCGATAGAGCATATTCATATGTGGGTAGAGAGCCATCAAGGTCAAGTGTTTCTTCGATCGAAACACTCAATGAATAATACCTGTTTCTCTTACCCCGGTTCCATTCTTCAAAACACTATTTATTAATATAATCAATGCATTCACTTCACTTCTATACTCCGCTGATTCAAAAATTGTGTAGTTTGTATCGTTGTTGTCAGTTATTTTGGTCAACAAATTACTGACTTTCTGTATGCTCGCTTTCATATCTTGAATGGATAACCTCAATTTTTCTTCGGTTGGATCTAATACTTTGGTTACGTAGTTGTTGAAAGTTCTGGCGGCATGCTCTTCTTCTTCCTTTCGTATCGAATCTTTTGTGCCTAGATATTCTTTCACAGTTGCTACTATATCTTCATTTTGATCGATCAAGTCAGTCAACTTTTCTGTAATATAATCTTGTCTTTGCAAGTCCATAACTATTTCCAATCTCTCCCGCTCAAGTTCCTCGATGTACGACTCGGTCTGGTCAGTTGACTCATTGTTCTCTTGTCTTTCTGGTGGGGTTTGTTGAAGTTCTTCGATCTGCCCTTTGGTGGTCACTAACCCTTTGGCTATGTCCTGTAATTTGGCAATATAATCATTTGAATCGCTCAATTCTCGGTTCAATGACTGCACTAGTAAGTTGATAGCATAGATCTCATCATAGTTCTTGTCCATACTGCCATTGGGTTTAATGTAGGTATTGTTAGAGGGATATGCCATGGTCACGTTCACAGACAGACGGCGGAACTCGTCACGTGTGAAAAATAACACGTCCAACGAAAGATCCTCAGGAATCAACGTCAAACTTGATTATCTACACCTACTTTCCCCCACCCCCATAATAATTGATAGAAATACTCAGCATGGTTGCAATTGGTAATGCTCACGAGGATCTAATCCATGATGCCGTTTTAGATTACTACGGAAAACGTTTGGCAACATGTTCTTCGGACAAAACAATCAAAATATTCGAAATTGAAGGTACTGAAAACTATAAATTGGTGACCACATTAACAGGACATGAGGGTCCTATATGGCAAGTAGCATGGGCCCATCCTAAGTTTGGATCCATATTAGCATCATGCTCATACGATGGTAAAGCTTTTATTTGGAAAGAACAACCAGAAACTCAACAATGGTCGATCATTGCTGAACATAGCGCACATCAAGCAAGTGTCAACTCAGTCAGTTGGGCTCCACATGAATTGGGAGCTGTATTATTATGTACTTCTTCGGATGGTAAGGTTTCTGTGGTTGATTTCAACGAAGACGGAACCACTTCTCATGTTATATTTGACGCACATGCAATTGGTATCAATTCGGCTTCATGGGCACCATTGTCAAACACCAATTCCAAAGATTCGGCAGTTTTAAAACAACAACGCAGATTCGTTACTTGTGGTTCTGATAACTTGGCGAAGATCTGGAAATTCGACCCAGCCACCAACAACTATATTCAAGAAGCAGTCTTGGAGGGCCACACCGATTGGGTTCGTGATGTTGCCTGGTCACCTTCGATGTTGATCCGTTCATACATTGCCACTGCATCTCAAGATCGCACAGTTTTGATTTGGAGTCAAGACTCCAACGGAGTTTGGCAAAAACAATTATTGACCGAAGAAAAGTTCCCTGATGTTTGTTGGAGATGTTCATGGTCATTATCTGGAAACATTTTGGCAGTTTCCGGAGGTGATAATAAAGTGAGTTTGTGGAAAGAGAATTTGCAAGGAAAATGGGAATCGGCAGGGGAGGTTGATCAATAGAACTGTTTATTGCCAATTCCATCAATATCTTTATAGATACATGTATTCATTTCTTACATTCTTATGATTAATGTCATTAAATAAAAGTAACTTTTTCTTATCAAAAGCTCATTAGATTCAATTTTTATAAGTCGTTGATGGTAGCCTCGATAATTCTTTGCACGTCCTTGGAAGCTTCATTGGCGGCTTCCAACACTTCTTCGTGACATGCCATACCTTCATCCAAAGGCTTGGGGTTTTCATCAAATGCACTAGGGGGTTTGGCACCGACACCTTCGTTGGTGATCAAAGACAATGCCAACACTTTCAAGCCAGAATGACGAGCAACAACTACCTCCGGAACAGTAGACATACCTACAGCGTCACCACCCAAGGTTCTGATCATTCTAACTTCAGCTCTGGTTTCAAAGGTTGGGCCAGCGACAAAGATATAGGTACCTTCATGAATGTTTCTGGTTATACCCAAATCCTTTCTGGCTTTGGTCAAGAAGAGCTTTCTTAATTCAAAATCGTAGGCATCCGAAAGTGGTTGGAAACGAGGGCCAAATTCTTCCAAGTTTGGGCCTCTCAATGGGTGATATCCAGCCAAACCAGGAAAATTTATGTGATCGTCGATCAACATCAAGTCTCCAGGAACGAATCCTTCACGAACTCCACCTGCAGCATTAGTGACCACCAAAGTTTCAACTCCAATTTTTTTGGCCATACGAATAGGGAAGGTGGTTTCCTGGAAAGTGTAGCCTTCATAAAAATGTAATCTACCAACCATACACATGACTGGAACCTTGTTTTGTCCAATGAGACCAAAGATCAATTTCCCAGCATGGCCTGCAACGGTTGAGGTTTTGAATCCAGGAATTTCATTATACTGTACTTCAATCTTTGGTTCTGCGTCTAAGATATCGGCGATTCCTCCCAAGCCTGATCCACAGATGATCATGACTCTAGGTTTGGCCAAGGTAGGCTGAGCCTTCAAAATGCTTTCGACTTTTGTGGTAGCCTCATCCAATAAGGAAGTGTACTCGGTAGGTGTTAATGACATCTCTGGCCCAAATTATGAGTACCGTTTTTGGTTCTACTAAACTCTACTTATATCGTCGATTACGTAACAAAAACATTATTCTCTTGGCGGAGCGGCCGCGGGGGTCCTAAAACCTAAAACAACGAGGTGGAGAGTAAGTTTCGGCCAGAGTCTATAACTAGTCTAAGATTTGAGTTAGGAGTTTTGCACACACCTGAAGAACACATGTTCTCATAGTAGATAGCATATGTGGGCATGTATCTATCCACAAACGATCTCACTTGGGTATCGGCCATACCCGTTCCGCTGCGTGCGATTAGGTGGTGCTCTTGTTGAAGTCTCCATGTATATACATTGTCAATAGACAGGGTTTGAAGAAAAACAAACTTATCGAAAAGGTTCCAGATCTTGGTGTACTGGGCTAGTTTGCAATTGATCTCTTCCAATTTAGGAAGTGCGACACGCGTAAGTACTGAATTCTCCGACCCCAAGTACTTAATTTTGAGCTGATCCTGGTCCAAAGGTTGGAACCCATTGAACCATCCTTCAAAAATCACCACATCTATAGGTTTCTCGTAAACATGCCACTTTGAGCTGTCTAACCGATCTCCTTCGCCTGCGAAGAGTGATTTGTCGTAGACCGGAATTTTAAGGGGCGCTCTCAATTCTCCACTAATTCTGGTCTTGATAATTTGCTGCAACAATTCGACTCCTAATTTTACATCATGTGTGCCAGGTAAGCCTCTTCCTTGGAGTAGGGGATTGTCTTCGCGTTTGGCGTGCTCAGTCAAGATAACCTGCTCTGAGTGTGTTAAATATAAATCGTCCATCAGAAACTGGGCAATGGTAAGTTGGGGATATGCTTCCTGAAGTGCCCTCTGTGCCTTGTCGCTGACATACGATTTCCCTGAGCCTTGAGGACCACTTACTCCAAATATGAGTGGCTTTTTGTGGCTTCCAAATTCATGGCTGTCAATTGCCTTACTGAAGAACTCTACTGTAGCCAGAACCGTCGTCATGATTAATCTCTAGTAAGGTATTGTAATCGCTATATATATAAAGCGAGCAATCGAGTAAAGTATGTGTCTCGCACGACTTTGACGAATTTTGTATGGGTACAGGGTTACTACGAATGTTACTATATTAAATGTATTAGAGCTATTTTCTCTAAAGTGCCTTTAATTCTTTCAATTTGCTGACCAAGTCGTCAACAGTGTCGACCTTGATACCAGCGCTTCTTGCAGGTGGTTCTTCAACCTTCAAAGTCTCTAATCTGGAAGTTATTTCAACACCAAAGTCAGAGGCCTTGAGCTTTTCCAATGGCTTTTTCTTGGCTTTCATGATATTTGGTAACGATGCGTATCTTGGCTCATTAAGACGTAAATCTGTGGTGATGATGAGTGGTAATTTGGAACGTAAGGTATCAGCACCACCATCGATTTCTCTGGTAACGGTTACATGATCACCATCAATCTCAACCTTGGATGCGTAGGTGGCTTGAGGCCAGTTCAATAATCCAGCCAACATCTGTCCAGTTTGATTTGAGTCATCGTCAATGGATTGCTTACCGAGAATGACCAAGTTGGAGCCTTGCTTTTGAACGACTTCTTTTAATAATTTGGCTACATTCAATGGCTCTACTTCCTGCTCTCCCACATCAATAAGGGTACTGCTGTCAACACCCTTGGCGAGGGCAGTTCTCAAGACATCTTGCGCTTTTGTAGGACCTATTGAAACAGCATGAATTGTGTCTACGAGATCCTTGTTGTTCTCTTTGATTCTGATGGACTCCTCTACTGCGATGTCACAAAATGGATTGATACTGAACTTAACACTCTTGGTCTCTACCCCGCTCTGAGCTTTGTTAATCCTTGGACGGATGGCTGCATCTATGACTCTCTTTACTGGAACTAATATCTTCAATTTAGTTGACATCGTGCCGTCTGTTGCTCTTACTTCTCCACTTGATGAACTTTTCATATTCGACTCGCAGAATCCGATACCGGTCAGAACCTTTTTCAGTGTGCACGTGATGCGACTTTTATTATGGGTATAATACGTATCTAACTAAAGTTGTAGGTACTATTTCGAGATCTGGCTTTCATCTTTTCAATACGAGCTTTCAACTGCGACGTGACCTCTGCAGCACGCTTCCAGCTATCGTCATTGGAATCTATCTCGAATGTCTCCTTGGCTGGTGTCAATTCGGGTGATTTCTGTGGACTAGTAAAGCGATTGTAGGTATTGCTTGGTTTGGAAAGAAGCGTGTGCTCTTTAAAAGTATCACCATCTATCAGGAGACGATTGACTCTGGAACTGAGCTCGCCTGAGGTGACTCTGGGTCTTTCTTCGGGAGATCTGAATTCATTACTTGGGTTCGAATCAAACTTTGGCGAGTTGTGACTATTGTATAATCCACTTTGGCTTATAGATTGTTGGACATGGACTTGGTTTTGTTGAAGCTTCATAAGCTCGATGGTTTGCTCCAAATCTCTGTTTTTCAACTTGGCACTTTCTAGATCACTATTCAATCTATGGAGCTGTGTTTCCTTTTGTTTCGCCATAAGCAATGCATTGGTCAAATCTCTTTGGATCTGTTCCACTTTCGATTTCAATTCAGAAACATCTTGAGTAAGGAAACTATTCTCTTCTCTCAACTGGCTAGTGATTTGTGCTTCTTTCTGTTTCTGGCTAAGCCATTTTTGTTTCTCTTGTCTTAAAGCTTGTAGCTCCTCTTTTTCGGCTGTAGAAATGCTTGATTCTAACTTTGGTTTCGTTGAGGTTGGTGCGACAGCAGGAATGGATGGGGTACCAGAAGAAGCTAACGATCTACCGGTGAGGCCACGGCCGTATGAAGATACCTTGGGGGTTTCATCTATACGTTTTGCAGGTGAAGTAGCACCTCTTTTTGCGGGAATTGCAGGAGAGGATGCTGGAAGTTTGGATTTTCTATTAGGAGGCACCAAACTAGATCTTTTAGAAGCTGCGCTAGATGGCCCTGTGTTGGCTAATTGTGGCGATGGTTTGTTTCCAAATTTACTCTTAACCGTCACGGTTTCAAAAAAAGCTTGGACCTTCGCCTTTCTATTGTCGTCAATTTTCTCGAGGAACAAATTTAATTCCCTTTCTCCAGTTATTTTCATTAAAGTACCGATCATTTCGGTCGATGCCTGTCTTATAGGTTCTTGCGAATCACTCAATAGTTTGACACCTGTCTCCATGATCAGATCAATCTCTGCCCTTGTAGGAGCTATGGGAGTAGACGCCAAACATCTCTGAAGGTAACTTGTGGCCGCTATTTTTACCTGAGGTGTTTTGTGCTTCATTCCAGTAAGTATATCTTCAAGAACGTCACTCAATGATGAATACTTGAATATAGCATCTAGCGCAGTGGCCAAAGCAGTAGCCACCGAAGCTTTCTTCTCTTTGGTTCTTTCAATCATGAGAGCAAGTATAATAGACTGATACTTCTGGAACGACTTTCCTATTCCTCGCACAATAAACTCTGTACAATTGGCTGCAAGCTGAACCACCTGGATATTGGCATCTTTCATACACTTGGCAAATATTCTTATCAATGGGGCATAATCATCATTAGCAACTAACTTTACGGTCTTCTCGAGAATAGCATATACTTCATCCAACACTTCCTTCCTATCTTTCCACTTGGTCGAACCGATTCTGGACTCCAAATCTTGAGGGAGCTTGCTTAAGACTTCCACTGGATCAACCAAGTCGGCAGGATCGAAGAATGGGGTACTGGCAGCTTCGTCAGTGGCATCGACCATATCTACATCCTCTTGGGCATCGGCCATGGCCTCTGATTCTTTGAGTTTTTCCAACTCGTGTTGTTGCGATCTGGTCAATCTTTTTTGTTCAACTTTCTGGCCCTTCACAGCCTCGAAAGCTTTGGTCAAATCTTTCTGTTGAACTGGTTTTAAGTTTGGAAATAACACCGTTTCGAGTCCATCGCCCATCCATTTGTACAATTCAATAGTCAATTTGGTGGTTTCTGCTCTAACGTTTCTATCAGCATGTCCAAACAATTTGCTTAAGCTAGGTATAATACTTTTAGGAGGAATTATAGTGCAGCCATAGTTCTCTATAATAGTAGCCAAGGCAGTGACACAACCTGCTACCAACTTCGGCAACCGATTGGATAATGAGGGAAGAATATCTTCGATAATTGAATCTGGTTGGGTCCCGATTTCTATCATCAGAAGTAAGATCTCAATTGCTGCTTCTTTGGTTTTGGCTCTAGAAGAAGAGAGCCCTTTCTCGCACACTGAGGTGATAACCCCGCCACTTTTGAGCCTGGATACAATCGATGTGGATCCACCATACTTGAGGTATTGCGTGACTGTAATCAATCCTGCTTCTTGAGCAACAACATTAGAGTCAGTGACAATTTTTTTGATTAGCTCGGGTCTGCTATTAAACAACTGAAAACAATCGTCGTCCTCACTGCGGGACCCTTCAAACAGCTTGGCTGCTTCTTCGTATCCTGAAAGTCTTGCTTTCCATACATTGTGCGCGATCTTGTCCTCAAGGGATAGCGAAGAGTAGTCAGTCTCGTCAGACATCGTGGTGTTCAGCTGGTGCACTATAATCAGTACACGATCTCCAATGATGTTTTGTAAACATGATCGAAAGGCTGCGCTCCTGCACACAGTCCGATGCGCTCGATACTAACAGAAACAGAATGCAGGTTGTATTATAGTATATACTTCAGTGTCATAAGGACAGATTGAAATAGAGTTGATGAATATAAATATCCGGGCCCCTCAAAATATGTTTCGATTTTGAGGGGCAATGAAGAATATCAAAATTATCCATGCTATTTTGGTATTTTCTTAGTATTTGAGGTTGATTATTCAATGTGCTTGGCGAACTTAGCTTTGATTTCATCGTATGGTTTCAAAGTAAGGTTCCAGTCTTCTTCACCAGGGCGAGTAGTGTAGTACTTTTGAATGTTTACACCATGGTATGGGTGGTGGGCAAGATTGAACCATGGTAATATGGCCAATGTAGTGAACGAAAATTGGGAGTTTCTATTGGCAATATCCTGTAATCTGTCGTTCAAAACAGTTTCATTTTCGTGGTATGGTAATTTACCTTCAGATAATAACTTTTTTATTTCGTATCTGTCTTTGGCAACTTCTCTGGCATTTTCAGACCATCCCAAAAATCTCTTTGAAGATCTGACGTATGAAAGGTAGAAACCTCCAATAAATCCGAGTAAAGTGGCGGTTCTTAAAGCTCCACCTGGAACCTTGGATGGAGCTTTGAATGCACCAGCTGATGGTTCCAATCTTTCCCATGCTTGCAAAGCTAATGGGAATCCGACGGTAGACGCAGCCCATACACCGTAGTCAGAACTTCTGAAATACCCAACGACTCTGGAGAAATGAGGGTCAACGTCAATTAATTCATAGTCCGATGCCGGTGGGTCGGATCTAACCGGTGTGTTGCTGTTAGTATACGACATCTTTCTTGTTCAAGTGCAGTTTTGTTCAACCTCTTCTTTTTTGACTGTAATTCTCAATTCTCACTCGTTGATTGGAAGTGGTAAAACGTGTGCGTACCGATCATGTGTAAGGGATCACGTGAATCGTATACCTACTCCAAGCATGTATAGGCAGTTGCCACTGCCAACTGACTACACATTGACTAGGCACCATCGCCATTCTTCTTAATTCCTTTGATAGGAACTAAACGGTACAACCAATAGTACCTGTATATCCCGACCTTCTCACGTGACATCGTTACCTTACTGATTGCCCCTAGACTAATAAGACCACACGGGGCAAGAGAACATGCCAATACGACTCGAAGATGAGCGGGAACCTGATAGTTTAGGGTACCGTTATAGATACTCGGGGCCTTATTCAAAACATCACCTAGCTACCCGTGTACTCAATGCCTTGCGGATATATAATGTGCCTGCCATCAACTTCATTATCATTAGTGTGTTGGGATTTTTTTTAATCAAATTGACTACTCGGTATACTGGATTGTATATGAAGAGCTCCTTAATAACCATAATTGTAACCAATCTAGTATTGTATGGAATTTCAGAAACTTTGGCACAAACTTTAAAAAGCTACAAACCAACGCAGCCCCCAATCAGTTTTAAACTCGATGAAGGTCCCAGACAAGGAGGACTATCATTTAATTCGCATGATATATTTGGATCAACTGGTCTTGGCGCATTTTCTACATATCGCGATGAAGAAGAGAGTCATCAGAATGAAGATGTGGAAACTAATGATGATACTGCCATAGAAAGGTTCGTAGACTATATCGAGGAAGACGACCAAAATGTGTTCCGTTCCAATCAGGATGACGTGCCAATTCCCCAGGTTGAACTTACATTCTTCAAATTCAATCGCCTTGCTGGGTTCATATGCTGGGGCTTTATATTGGCCTTCGTACAGTGCTGGTGGTACAAGTTTCTACAAATATACTCAAAAGATCCTAAATTCATTGAAGTGTTGCGCAAAGTCTTGACGGATCAATTATGTTATTCTCCTATATCGTTGTTTTTGTTCTTTACATATGGTACCATGGTCCTTGAAGCTGGAACGTGGGAGGATACAAAGGCAAAGTTGGGTAAGATATACCTTAAAACTTTAATTATCAACTACTCTGTGTGGTTTCCAGTTCAATTCTTCAATTTTTTGATAGTTCCTAGGGACTTTCAGGTTCCTTTTAGTTCTTCGGTGTCGGTATTGTGGAATTGTTTCTTATCAATGAGAAATTCCGAAAGTTAAATATACATTCCTGAATTGGAAAACCCATTGAACTTTCTTACTGTAGTGCTTACTTTCTTTAAGTAATCTTCCTTCACGTCAATTGGTAGCTCAAGCAATTCGGCAAGGGCGTACGCTGTGTCAACAATTGCATCATTGTCTGACTTTTCGAACCCAGGTTGTCCTTCAGAATTCAACACAAATGCAACAAACGTGGCATCGACTAGATTCAATTTGGATGCAATGCTACCAGAAATACCAGTGATAACATGAGGAGGTTTTAAGTTTGGAATCATTTTAAAAAGTGGCGACAGCTCAGCTTTGGTATCGTTTGAAAGCTTGTTGATAGTCTGAGTATTGTTCAAACTACATGGAGCGATTGGTATCCAAGATATCACCGGTTGGAGTGTTTTGACAATCTCTTCACTTAATATATTGTAGGTAATAGTATTGGTGAAATGAGGGACAGTAAGTATTAAATACGATTCGTATTTGATGATATCGATCTCTATGTTGGAATATTTGGATCTTTCAGCCTTTTCCATCACGGCATTATACAATTGTTCATCTTCATCGTACTCGTCTTCTTGAGCTAGTATCTTGCTCTCGGGATACGATATCGTTATTTTTCCAGCCTTTAATCCTCCTGAAAGACTGCTTTGCAAAATACTCAAGGTCTTTGGTACAATAACCACATAATTGTATTTCAAGTTTGCTTCAGTTTTTATGGAGATGTCAGGAATGGGTACAGGTTGGCTCCCTTCATTTTCGAATATGTGACGTGGTGCACGCAACCCTATCGGTTTAATCTACTCATTAGTACTTGTCCACAATTGATCCAAAATCGCCTATACATACCAACATATTGCTTACTATAATGGGATCGCCGCCACCACCACTCTATTGATCAGAATTTGATTCAAATAGTGGCGCACGTGAAGCGTGGTTTCCTGTATACAGTGCTATTTTCAACTGATCAAACTTACTATTGAAACTGCTAAGAAATAAGACCACTTGCGAAGAGGTTAGCAGTGAATATGTTCAGATCAAGGCTTACGAATGTGTTGAAAAGACCGGTGGGTCTTTCTGGTAGACTTTACCATTCAGTTGACCATCCTTCCTCCAATATTATAGTCAATTCCAAAACCATAGAGTCCAACATATTGACCAAAGCTTTGGAATATATACCCAAATATGGCTTCGAGGCTGTTTGTATTACTCAAGCTGTCAGAGACATGAAATATCCCGACTCTTTGGAGTCCGCCATAACCACCAATCCTACTGGATCTCCTGAATTTCAACTCATGTTACATTGGCTCAAGATTCAAAGACAGAAGTTGGAGGAGCACGTGATGAACCCTGAGAGTGAAGTACATCAGTTGAAGGATGAATATGAAAGAGTAAGCTATCTTATCAAGAAACGATTAGAATACAATGAGCCCATTATCAACCAGTTAGGTCAAGGCATAGGTCTTTTGGCTCTTCCATACAAGTTGAACCTTGGAATGGAAGAGTTACATAATCTTAGTGATGACATTGCATACTATGCTGGCGACAGATCGAATGATTTCGCATGGTATTCCAAGAGATTAGGTTTCTCTTCTATTTACGTGGGCTCAGAGTTGTTCATGTTACAAGATACCAGCAAAGACTTCATCAAAACCAAAGAATTTGTCGATTCCAAAGTCGAGGGCTTGAAATCATTGGGTAACGCATATACCAATGTTGAACAGTGGGGAACGTTTAACGCCATCGGCTTGGTCAATGTGATCAAATCCCAATTGATGAGGGGTTAATCTGTATATAAGTATTTTTTATGAGTGTCTATATTGAATTCAATACACTTCTGTGAAATTTTTGAAATGGAGACTAAAGTACAAAGTTATGTTAAGTTATGTCGGCAATACCATGCTTATTAATTGGTGCCAATTAGTTGCCTATTTTGGCTCTCACAGCTAATATATTATCTCTTGTAGATTCGATCTTCTTTTCTTCCTCCGAGATCTTGGTTTCCACTCTTTTGATTTCACTTTTAATAAACTCAATTCTCTTATTAACATTGAGCTTGGCTTCCGAATATTCCTGAGGCAACAATATTGGCCCTGTCAACTTGTATATTTTCGAATCATCGTTCAATTTTTCAAACTCCGTCAACACTATTTTATTTTCTTGGTATTGAGTTTCGAGTTTGGATCTTGCAGCCATTAAATCGTTAAGACTGGTCTGCTGAGAGCTAAACTCCATCGAGAGCTTTTCGAACTGATCTTTCAACTCTGCCATCTTCCTTGTTCCTAGTTCTTCTAGCCATCAAAATCCGTCATTTGATTTTTCTGATAGTGATCGATTGATACGCACACGTCTCATAGCATACCACCAGATAAATGTATGGAATAGTCACATAGTTGAATTGTATTGCCGCTCTTTAGAAGCTGCTACCTAAAAGTGTAAAGTGTGTGTATTGTCGAGAAACAAGAATTTATTGTATAACCTATTTGAAAATGTAAAATGGTGCTTCAGAGCCCTATCAAAGAGTTCTTGGTAAGGCCTATCAAAGGGACCAAACAGCTAGATGACGACTATTGGAAGATAGCTCTAGGTAGGAAATATGTCAGAATCTTCCTGGTTAATGACAATTTCAGTCACATGGACCTTGTATCGTCTATTTGTAGAATCTCCACCGTACTCGTCCATTTCGTCGAACTCATCGTACTCGTCATATTCATTGACTATATCATCGTCATCGTCCTCGTCATCTTCGTCTTCTCCTTCCTCTAGATCCTTACTCTCCTCAATTCCTGCCTTCCCCCTCTGTCGTCCTTTAAGACCATGCTCTAAATTGCTATCATTTCTGGGGTCAAGGGATGTTTCGGCATCTTCATCGTCCACTATTGCTGATCCGAGATTATGATGGGAGCCTAGAAAAATCGGCCTTGGGAAATGATATGAGGTTGTATGACGGCGCTGTGAAACAGGAGGGGATGTAGTGCAGCTCTTGGGAGTGACAGGGGTTTTTGATTGTGATCGTGAGTTTGATCTTGATCTGGATTTGGAGAAACTTAGGGCTCGCGTTTTTCTTTCATTTGCTAAAGATCTCAGTTGCTGGTATGGTGATGCAAATAAATCCTGGTTAAATATAAATCCTTGACATTCCTTCAAGGAAATGATATTGTAGCTGGCTTTATCAGAGAAGAAGCTAGGCGAGTCATATACAGAAAAATTCTCGTTTTGAATCATCAGAGGCGATAAGAATGTGTTTCTTCTGAACCATGGTGACGATGTCGAGGTAAATGAGGAACTTCTGCGCTTATTGATTGCTGCTTCCGCACGGTCATGGCTGGAAGTGGGGCCAGATGGCGTCGCAGGTAAATTGGGGGCTCCTTGTACCGACTTTCTTGTCAACTTGGGTCCTTGCGTATGTACTACCATCGCAACGCTCGTGTTTTCTGATTAGTATCTGTCAACTAGGTAGATAAGTTGACTGACTCACGAACTACCCTTTATCGCAAGGTGGCTGTAAATAGTTACGGTCACGTGAATATGGTCATGTCGGTGGTGTACCTCCATGAAACGCCGATAAGGCCATGTGTGGTGGGCTAGAGCCCAGGACCTCCTCGGTGCGACAAAAGATTAAAAAGTAGTATATTTAACTAAATACAAGTAATATTGGCGTAAAATCGTATATGTGTGTTTGTAAGAAAAGTCGTTACCGGTACGGACTTGTCTACTGAGTTTCCTTGTACCATATCCCCCCCTTTTCTTTCAATCTGTTCATGACAAACTTCAATCCTTCCCTGGTGTTGGAAACATTTGAAGAAAACCTATTTCTGCTCCACTCCTCGATCTTTTGTTTGAATCCGACAAAATTCGATGAGAACTTGACCGTGCCCTGGACTGTGGTGTTCTTTCCATCTTTAGTGGTATACTTCAAGTACTCTTCGACTTTGATAAATTTACGATGATCAACATTCGCAGTGTAGGACAAAAGTGTCTGAGTCTTAGGGTCCACCAGTATCCTCTCTATTATCCATGAATTTAAATTAGTGCCTAAGAATGGTTTTATGAAATTTGGAAGCCTCCCTGTCTTGACTACTAATCTTGTGGTTCTCAAGCATCCGTCTTTATCAACGGTTTGCTCCAAAGTATCACTACTTAAAACATGCTTGGCATAAGGATTAGGGTACCGGTTAAAGTAAGCTAGGGATGCTGTTTCAAAATCATGGTTGTAGTCATGTGTGTTTTCAACAAAGAGAACCATTGAGCCAACAGTTTTTGGGGTAGCACTCAGGAATCGGATAAAATGGTCAGAGTGCTTGCTCAAACAACTATCCTAACAATAGTGTCTGGTACTTAAACAAGATGGAAAGGATAGAATTTCAATTTTCGCCTCGTATTAACGTGCCAGTATTTCCGAGTTCATTTGTCATGGGGTCGTGTGCGAGTATTTGTGAGCAAGTTTTTCAGGGGTCACGAGACGGACCAGATGACCCACCAAATTCTACTCAAACTGTTCCATTTGGATAATGCTGTAATTATGAGGTTTAATGATGGGGGGTATAAGTTGTGGTGATAACGCATTTGTTTCAGTGGTATTCAAAAAGCTTGCTTTGGAGCTATTACCATGCTCGGATTTTTTTGTGGGTCAATGCTCAAAAAAGCGGAGTAAAAGATCGCCCACCGGATCGTATGCGAGATTTTCTTCGCACTCTCCACTGAGTGACGTATCTGATTATAATTCTAATGACAAAAGGACTATTTAGGGGTAAAGTCAACTCATATAGATGCCGCAGGACCCGACCAAACCACCCCACATTGACGAGAGTGGGTTGCTATTATTTACGCTTGCTCGGTGTGCGTACGCGTTCATACTCTTCTTACGCTTTCTTTCTCCGTTAAAAAATTTGAACGTAAAAAAAAATAATGTCCCCCGAGTTAATTTTAGCGAGCTCCACGACGCGCTGCATGAAGAAGCCGTTGCAAGATCACGATTGGTCTAGTGCGATTTCGGAGGTACACAAAAGGTAGCACAGTCCGCTTCAGGCTATTAGATAAACGAACGATCGAATAAGCCATCAATTTCACTTTTGTTGCTATCCAATAGATAGCTTAAATACTAATTACTTCGAGAAGATCGCTTTCAAATCTAAACTTCGGAGACTTGTCAATATTTAATTGTAAAATAGAGAGAAAAAAATTTAATTGAAATGTCGTTAGAAGCCCTGAGTAGCTCGTGGTTGTATTCCTGTTTTGCTGAAGTCATCCTATTTTTCACAGTACGAGCTGCGGTCAGCACAAAGGTTCGCGTAGTTTTTCTACTCCTGCTCGATCGTCATGCAGGTGCATAAAAAAAGCTTGTCAAAAATTCGCAATCAACAAAAGAAACAATTTTGTTCACGTCAAGTCATCGCCATAGTGCAAACTCGTAGCGGGTTTGGAGATATGGGCAATAATCCGGTGTTTCACCTAGGCAAATGGGTTGAAATTTGTTTGGAGGATATAGATTTTGTGGTATAACCTATGTTGGGAACGCGGATTCGAAAGTGGGGTTAAACAATTGGACCTTTGTACAGTCGTTATCAACGATCTACGTGATTAATCTTGTACGGCGACTTATTTAATTGGTCAACCCCATACAGTAGAATCGACTAGTTTTTTTTCTCTTGATACATTTTTCCCAGTCATATATTTTTCTAACATTCATCCACATTTCCTTCTACTTAGTCAAAGATGAGTGATATACAAAAGGGTTATTTGACAACCATGGAGGCTAATAGCCTGGACATCTCACCATACTACGAAGAGGAGCCCAGTGATTCGAGATGGCAACATTTCAAAGACTCTTTCAAGAGAGCTATTCCAAATGAAAAGGATGAAAGTGTGATGGACAAGGCGATTACTAAAAGACATTTAAGGTTAATGGCTTTGTCGACTGGTCTAGGCACTGGTCTTTTGGTGGCTGCAGGTTCCAAACTTCGTGCTGCAGGACCGGCCGGTGTATTGGTAGCATATTTCGTAAGTGGTTATATCATGTTGGTACCTACCATCAACTCCGTCAGTGAATTAAGTATCGCATTTCCTTCATTGCCCGGAGGATTCCAGTCATATCCTTCAAAGTTCATTGATGAAAGTTGGGGTTTTGCATTAGGATGGAACTATGCTTTCCAGTGGATTACAGTCATTTGCTTAGAATTGGTGACTGCAAGTATGACCATCAAGTTTTGGAACACAACGATCGACCCCGATGTATTTGTGACTATATTCTTGGTTGTAGTGATAACGATTAATCTTTGTGGAGCTCGTGGTTACGCTGAAGCTGAATTCGTCATGAATTCATGTAAGGTGCTCATGTTGAGTGGCTTCGTCATCTTTGGTTTAGTGATAGACTTGGGCGGTGGTCCAAATGGTTTTGTCGGTGGAAAATACTATCACAATCCCGGTGCATTCACAGATTTCAAAGGGGTGGTCTCTGTTTTTGTTACAGGTGCTTTTAGTCTTGGTGGTAGTGAGTTCATTTCGATTGCTGCTGCAGAAACTGGTGGTAACGTCCGCGCAGCCATCAGAAGTGCCTCCAAGCTTATTTTCTTCAGAGTCACCATCCTTTTCTTGGGCTCCTTGGTATTCGTTGGTTTGTTGGTTCCTTCAAACTCTGACAGATTGATGGGTTCCGGTGCTAATGTCACTTCCGCCTCACCGTACGTTCTTGCTGCACAAATTCATGGAGTTAAGGTGCTTCCACATATCATCAACGCCGTTATTCTCATTTCAGTGACTTCCGTGTCCACTGCAGCCATGTACAGTAGTCCACGTCTTATCCAATCATTAGCACAACAAGGTTTGGCGCCTAAATACTTTGACTACATTGACAGAAGTGGAAGACCCTTGAGAGCCTGGTTACTAACGGTCATTTGTTCTTTCTTTGCCTTCATTGCAACTTACAAGAAACAGGATACTGTCTTCACGTGGTTGTTGTCTATCTCCGCTCTCAGTTTCGTTTTTATCTGGATAGCCATTTGTGTTTGCCACTTAAGATTCCGAGCCGTATTGAGGCATAGAAATATTCCTTTGAGTTCTTTGGCATACACCTCACCTACTGGCGAGATCGGATCATACATTGCCATCGTCATCAACTCTCTTATTTTGATTGGACAATTCTGGGTGGCATTGTGGCCCGTTGGAGGTGACGGTAAGCCAAATGCCGAGTCATTCTTCGAAAACTACTTGGGTATGCCTATCCTCATAGTGTGTTACGTTGGTCACAAGCTCTGGACCAAGAACTGGAAATTTTGGATCAAAATCGAAGATATCGATATCGATTCTGGACGAGTCATACATGATCCCGAAATCTTGGAATTGGAAAATTTGGAGGTCAAGGAAAGGTACAACAACGCTCCTCTCTGGAAAAAGATTGTTATCACTCTTTTCGATTGATATTTCTTCATTTCTCCACTTCCTATTTCTTAGCCACAATACATTATGTTAAATCTAAAAATCGTAGAACTCAGTAGAATCAAACACTGTAGAACTTAATTTGAAGCGCATTTGAAACATTCGCATCCAAATTATTAGACATGTTCCAGCTGCGAAATATATAATGAGTGGACATGGTCAGAAAGACATTAACAACTTAATTTAGTTGGAATATGAGTGAATCGAGAGCTATTGACGCTATTAAAGCTAGGTTGGTGTTACTCTCCAAAACCTATGGCATCCAGTTCATGCTTATTACTAAAGACCGGTCAGCTTCGCAATACCAGTATACCTATTCCAGTCCATTCTGCCAGTCTCAGACTAGTGAAATAGACAAAGTACTAAGTGGATGCAATTTGTCTTTGGAAACAATTCGTCCCACATTAAAGGATCAAATAACTATCGATTTGTCAAGCTTTGTTCAAGTTAAGTCTCAGTATTTCATGTTACTCACCAGTATTAGCCAGAATATTTGCAAAGATGTAGCAAAAATATGGATCAAGATACTAGAACCGAGAAAGCAAACCATGTATCCATATAAGCATAGCAATAACTCTACACCGCCGTGGTGGCCCGAAAAAGTTAACCATGTTGAGCCTGATCATTTAGACAAAAGAGGTCGAATTGAGTTGCTCATTGGCATTTTGGAAACAGAGTGGTGCAACCTAGAAGACTTGTATTCCAATACATCCACGATGAAATTCAAAAACGCCGTCACTGAAAGGTTGCTACATGAAATTTATTACTTGGCACACTATCATCGAGATTTGGTGAATAGAAGATATTCTAAGCAATATAATAAAGCTCTTACCAGTCTGAAACTAATAGTCAGTAATCTAAGAGAGGCGCGTGGAGGAATAATTATGTCAAGTCAAATAGGGATGGACCATGTCAACAACAGTTGTTTTACTGTTAAAGAAGCTACAATGCCCAATTGTGAATCAGGTACTTGTAATTCTCTATCACCCACCTTGCATGAGCTGTATGAAGAGCATGATATTAGTGAGACCAGCGAAACACCAACTACAATTTCGCCCAGGGCGCTTCAGTTGCGTTAATATTGAGCTGTATATACAGAATATGCAAATGAGAAATTAGACGCTCCTTGTTCTGTCTTTGTAAACGTAGAATCAAATTGTTGCAATCTCATTTGTGAGAAGAAAAAAACTCGTTTGGGTGCAAAATAATTTTGCTCAAGTCTATTCCTACCGCTTTCATCTTACAATACTACTTAGCTACTCAACATGTCCGTAAATAGAGAACCGATCGAAGAATCTTCTACCAGCAGACTGCGTGGTAAAGCTCTCGCCACTCAAAAAATCTCAAGTGGAACCCTGCTTGATGAAAATGGAAACCAAATTCAACCTGTACAAATCGAAGAACACCGGCATTCACTTACAGCACACTTGAGACAATATCCTATTGCCAGAAGTCTCAAGCACAGAATAGCTGACTTGCCTTATGCTCATGATGTATCAATGAAGTGGTCGCCAACAGTCAAAAAAATTAGAGAAACACAGCCTTTTAAAGCGGTTGTCTTGCAAGGAAGTAAAGTTGGTGACGAAGTTTTGAACCATATTGATTGGTTAATACCTTCGTTGAAAACCTCAGAGGCTCGAGATTTGATAACACCGTTTACATCACCCATTTTCTATGTGATCGACACTACACAAACGGCAGTGAAGGCAACTCAATTGTCAGTGAATTCCAACATCATCACACCAACGACTAAGCTTGCCAATGATGTGAAGATTAAAACTCAAGCTGTGCTAATCAACTCAGAAGGCAAGTGTATCATTACATCTCCAGCGGATCCAATCGTCAGTCCAATTAATGATCAATTAGAAAGCTTGATTCTTTACTATTTTCCTACTGTGGCAAAGGTTCCGAAAGAGGGTCAATCAAGTGAACTAAGTCGTACATACAAAATTGTAAAAGGTGCCATAGTCAATCCTCCCAAGCCAAAAGGGCCCCACATCGTATCGATATCCGACAACTTACCTACGCCGGAAGCTGCGGTCTAATGTTTCATCTAGTATATATGTGGTATGATAGATATCTTACTATGTTCTTGCCATCAATAAATGCTACGTTTTAATAGTTCTGGTTTTCAGTATAGATTGAAATATTTAACATGCAATAAAAAGTTATATTAGTTTACAATAGCTTTGACAATATCAGAAGTTGTCAGAAGAGAAACAAAACGGAATAAGGTTATAGAATGAAATAAGAGGTGTTTATTATCATTCTAATTTAATCCTTTGACTTTTTCTTCTTCTTCTTTGGCGCTTCATCATCTTCAGCCTTACGCTTCTTATCCTTCTTTTCTTTCTTCTCCTTCTTTTCCTTCTTTTCTTTCTTCTCTTTCTTGTCCTTCTTTTCCTTCTTAGACGAAGACTTTTCTTCCTTTTCTTCCTTTTCTTCCTCTTCTTCTTCTTCTTCTTCGTCGACTTCGATTTCATCAGCAAGATCACCCATGGCAGACAAAGCAGCCTTGATGGCATCAGAGTTCTTCATTGGTGCAGCACCGGTTTCGTAGAAGTTTAATCTTTCTTCGACTTGCTTCTTCAATATGTCACCGAATGCAGTAGATGGCTCGTCAGAGTAGTTATCAATTCTTGAAGCGATGGAACACTTGTTAGCCAAGAATCTGGAGATTCTACCTTTGTTCTTGGAAGCAGCCTTACCGATGAATGAGGAGTGGTAGATCAAACCGTACTTTGGAGTGTTACCCTTGGTCTTCAAAGCTCTGAACAAAGCTTTTTCAGCACCCAAAATTTGAACAGTGGAAGCAGCTTGCTTGGACAAGTTGGTCAAAGAACCAGCGTGAGAAATCAATCTAGCACCGACAACTTCACCAATTAAGGTGGACAAGTTGGGAGCAACTGTGTTCATCTTTTCAGTCAAGTATTGGGATAACTGCGCACGTTCAGCAGTGGTGCTGACAACGATTTCAGCAAAATTGCTGACCATTTCCATGTCTTGTTCACTGATATCTTGACCCATGGAGATCTTGGCATTGTCTATAACTCTTTGAGCAACACCAGAGTCGTCGTTAAGTATAGCAGCAATGTCATGCAAGGAGTCATCAGTTAAGGAAGCCTTGTCCTTGATGGCCAAGGTGAGCTTGGCATAAGCTTGGTTGTCTGGGACTATCTTAGCCAATTCAGGAAAATGCCATCCGTACCATTCCTTAACCCTCATAGCGTAAGTGTTAATGTCTTTGTCTAATTGATCCAATAAAGCGATAGCTTGAATGATATGGTTGTCGTTCTTTTGAACTGAGAACTTAACCTTAGCTCTGGAGAAAGCGTGACCCAAACCTAATTGAGCTCTTTCAATGTCACCTTCTTGCAATTCCTTGAATAATTTGGCACCATGAACTCTAATACCTCTCAAGAAATCTTGGGCGATTTCTCCAGATATACAGTCAACATTTGGGAAAGACTCCTTGATAGAGGGACCCAAGTTCTTGTCAGAAACACCCAAAGTAATCTTTTTCTTAGTCTTTGGCAAGTTTAATTCCAAGATAGACTTCAAGTAGTCGGAGACTAAACCTTCAGAGATATCGTTGGCGTTTTCTAAAGCTTGAGCAGCACCTTTGAATGGAGCAAAGGAAACCAACTCAACCATCTTGGAAAACTTAGACAAGTCATTGGAAGCTTCTTGGACTTCCTTCATTCTGGATGCAATGTCATCTTGTTGAATTAAAACCTTGAAAATTGCATAGCCGGTAGCTTCTTCAAAGAGAAGATAATCCAAACCACCCATCTTATCAGTTATCTGTTATAGAAAGACGATAATGTAATATAAGTTGATGATTGTTTCACGAGGAAGTTCTCAACAATATGATAAACACTGGCGATTTCTTTGTACAAAAACTTAAACTTCACTTCAGAATTTTGAAAATTTCTCCCTCATCTCGCTATGGGCCTCAATTTTTTTCATCGCTACTTTGTGTAAGCTCGTCGGCACGTGTAAATGCACGTGTAACGACCGTACACGTGATTCTGTATGCATTACTATATACCTATGCAAAGTTGATATCCCATCCAAGGTTTTCCAATATTGAATGCCAGTCCACGGCCTTGTCTCCCAGTGAGTTCTCTTGCCAGACTCGCTCTACAAGATCCTTTGCTCTTTGTATATTCCATGAACCGTAGGTTTTCATGAGAAACGACATTCGACTCAAGATCAATTGACGATGATGCGGTGCGACGCAATGGATACCCGATATAAATAGCGGGAAGACTAGCGATGCTTGAACTGGTGTTTCAAGTAACACGTCAATACACTTCATCAAATCTGAGTTAATAATTTGCATCTCTAACATGGAGGGATTGCATTTTAAAACGGATTGTTTTAGTAGTAATCTTGTGCTTAATTGAAAGGCTTCGAATAGCGTGAGTTGCCATTCCAATTCTTCACCTGTAATATCTTGTAAGTCTTCTGGTTCGGGTTTAGCTAATTGAATTTCCCGATCCAATACGTGTGCCCTTTCTATTATTGAAGACAAGGATTTATTAATTCTTCCATGCTCACTAATTGGAGACCCAAGTTCGTCGTCAAGTGACGGATCTTCCAAGGATTGATGTATCGGAGAATGTGATATTGGTTCCAGCGAGAAATTGTCATCCCCCAGCATATTCTCACTATAAAACTCTTTTAATATTCTTTTACTGTTGAACAAAAGGACTTTAATATCACCTATCATACCGTATAGTTTTTTTGAAACACCTAACAATGGGTTTAAATTTCCTCTTGAAAAGCCTGCCAGATCTCTAAATATGATTTCATAATCTTTAGATGGAAAATAAGTGCCATGTTCAGTGGGAGAGCTCGACAATAAGTCATGGTAAGCGAAGTTAGATATTAGCCAGTGCTCCTCTTTCAGTCGGTTGAAATTCAATATACCTCCATGGGCATATAAGATTTTCCATCCCCAATTCAAAAATATCGACCAGTTCTTAACATCTCCCTTACATATTTCAGCACCACAAAGAATTAATAAAGTGGCTAACTTCACAATCGTGGTTTGACGATCTTTATCTGGGTCTGTCGTATGAAACGGATCCGAACTGGAACTATTAGATTTGAGCTCCGTCAAGGTTTTCATCAAATGTTGTAAGGCCAAATTAACATATTTTGCTCCTTCAGCTTCCCATTCATCTCCCAAATGGAATGCCGCCCACGCTAGAATCCCATAGAGAACACCCTTATCTTTGTGCGCCAACGGTAAAAAGACTTTCTGGAACGAATTGGAGTCGTTCTGTGATGAAGGCGCTATTGAAATCTTCTTCGATAGTGTCTCTACATAGTAGTTGTATAGATATGCATGTTTGGCACTGGCCAATTCAGGAAGATATGATGGAGGAGGTGGAGGTAATGGAGTAAAGATGGAATTCAAATTTGGGATTATATCAGGATTGTTTAATGGAGAATGTAATAGGAACTGGTTATTTGAGTCTGAAGGTGATCCAGTAAAAAATTGGTTGAGATCAAGTAATTGTAGATTGGTGACGCTAGCAAAGTTATTATTAACATCCTCGGAACCCTTCAATGGTGTAAGAGGTGAATCGTTGTGTTGTTCGGTTCGAGTCAAGTCCCTTAGCATGTCTAATAGTGATGGGTGAGACGCTGATGTTTTAGGCTGTCCTTCATTTTGCGAAACATGGGATGCAAGTAGACTTGGACCCCCTTGGATCAAGTGGTCATTGAAGTGAGCGTTGTTCAAAGCTTCTTCGTTATTATGTACTTCTGAAAGTGATATAAGTTGAGAAATGGTAGAGTCCTGCTGTGTGTGTTTTGGTGTCGGACTCAGTTCTGTAGGACTATACCTGAATGAATTTAGTAAATCTTCTGGACCTGAAGGGAACTGCGAAAAGCTACTCTTTCTCGGGCCGTGAAATGGTTCAGAGATGAAGGTATTGTTGGGTAGGCCATTTTGAGCCTCTGATGTAGAAGGTTTTGAACCGGTTGCATTGAAAGCTGACGACTTCGGTTTACGTTTTCGAAGCTTTTGTCGACTTTCTTCGGCCTCTACCTTCTCCTTTAGTAGCCTGATCTCTTCATCTGTCATGTTATCATCTATCCAGATACACTCTTTATGCAACCTTGCGCAATCTGAGCACGTTGGTCTTCCCTCATCGCACTTCTTTTTCCTATACTTGCAAATCAAGCAACCGTTCTTGGACCTATTGGTTAATTTGGAACTGGAAAAGTCCTGAGTATTGCTAATTACTTTTAACGATGTGTTTTGAGTGGTTTTGGTTGACAGTAGACTGCCCTTATCGGCAATTTCAGATGAGTTAGAACTTCTAGGGGCATTTTCCACTGGGTCTGGCTTTATCTTGGCTCTTTTACGCCTATTTTCTTCATCGTTCTGATTGTCTTTTTTTCTGGTTATTTTACTATTGAAAGTAACCAACATGTTCTAGGATCCTCGTAGGACTTGTAATGAGTGAGATTGTGCAGTAATGGTTTTCTGGTGTCCATCAGCGCTTTGACTCAAGCTGATTTTAGATTTTAAAATGTTATGAGATCTTTTGTTCGTAATTACAGAGCACAGTCAATTATCCTGGACTATCAGGATTTAGCTTTTACAATAGAGAAGAGGGCAAGATGTTCCGAGCAACCAAAATAAGAGAGAAGAGCTAGTTTGTTCCCTTACATGACAACTTGGTAGAGAAATACTTTGGTTAATTGTGTATTGTAGTGCCGGTTTTTTGCCCCGCACATCGAATCACGCTAGCATTCTAACCTTACTGACTTTACGCATAATTATAACGCACTATGCGTGGGTCGAATACTCGGTATATAGTTGGTTTAGGAAGAGGTGATGGTGGGGCCAGAATATCTTATCGCCTTATTGTTACAAAAATTGTGTACTTAACATGAAATAGGATCCACATAGTTTTGCAGTAATACCAGTAGAATGCTACACACTTCAACATGCCAAATAGAAAAACCTGTAAGAATTTATGCTGCCCGGTTAGGAACCTCAGCTATATTGCCTTGCTACAAAGCCTTGCCAGTATGAGCAGAAGCGAAACAGCTATAGAGGGTTGTGACGGAGACAGGGGTCACATGATACCGGCGATCTGGTCATTGCCCAACTGAGCGGGAGTCATGAACTTTCGGGAATCGTCTCACGTGCATGTATTGTGAGCCAGTCAGAATCTTCCATGGACTTCGATGAAAATGCAGGTTCAGTCGCAAATTGCAGTTTGCGTAAGTGTAGTGTGTTAGAAGGTCCGTCTACAATCTCGGTGGTTCATCCACACTGACTGAAGTACCAAAATTTTAAGGCCAAATTTTATTTTGATTTGTCTATTACTATTTAGTTTCATTACAACTTTAGCCAACACATTTATCATACCAATCTAACCAGATGTCTTTAAAACGTATTAACAAAGAGTTAACAGATTTAGGAAGGTATGTACTTGAATCTTGCCACCAGTTTTGGGCCTGAGCCTACCTTGAGTTGCGCTTACGGTGATCAAGGAGGACGTCGACTTGAAGATCGGCTCATAGATACGACTAGGTGAAATCGATATGTGGGAGACTCAAGATCGGATGCCTACTGTTTTGATCAACTCTTTGATCTATTCGCCTTTGTAATATGATCTGGATCCTCTCGATCTTTTCAGCGTTTTCTGAGGGTCATTCAAATGGAGCAATCAAATGTAGGTTCCATACATCACACACTTATCAAAAACTTACTGGTTATTGTTGTAACATTATACTAACTTTGTTTAGAGATCCACCTTCCTCATGTTCCGCTGGTCCAGTAGGTGACGATTTATATCATTGGCAGGCATCCATCATGGGTCCTCCAGATTCGCCATATGCCGGTGGTGTTTTCTTCTTATCTATCCACTTCCCAACAGACTACCCATTCAAGCCACCTAAGATTGCTTTCACCACCAAGATCTATCATCCAAATATCAACGGAAATGGTAACATTTGTTTGGACATTTTGAAAGACCAATGGTCCCCAGCATTAACTATTTCGAAGGTGTTACTATCCATCTGTTCCCTTTTGACTGACGCTAACCCAGATGATCCATTGGTACCTGAAATAGCCCACATATACAAGCAAGATAGAGCAAAGTACGAAGCTACTGCCAAGGAATGGACCAAAAAGTATGCTATTTAATCTAATTAGACGACTTACTTTATATCTTGGTATATTCCACCATGAAATGAACAGAAAAGTTTCGTACTTCTAAGCGCATAAGTTATCCCTTATCTTTTATTGAAAGGTGACGGTTCTTTCATTTCGTATATGTTTGAATATCAAATACGACGTGGGCCGTTTCATTTTGCAGCTAATTTCCCATGTCAACTATTAGATATAGAGTCAGTATATAGTTGTTTATTTGCTAATGTGATGACTGGGTAAAAACAAAGTGATTTATCTCATACTCTGAAGTCCGCCGTGGCGGAAACTCTATAGAACTACAAATATACCGCGCTTGATCTAATTCATTCTCGTGGACGGAGTTTAAATGCTACCAACCTCGCTTGTTTTACTCGTTGCATACCTAGATTAGAATAAAACCTTTGGTTAAGTTGACTTGGTTTGTAGCTCGAAATATTTCTATATCCTTTCTTTTGTGCTTGACTATTTTATTTTCAGACTGGGATGTTTAGTAGTACGACCCCAGCTTTGAAGCAGAACAGAACAAAAAATTGGTACGAAAAATTAAAGGCTGTAGCAAAAATCTAGTGACAGGACTAAGTTACGTCAACCCTATAATCAATCACAATATCAGTCACATTGCTGAGAAACCAGAACTCGGTCTGATTCAGTAATACTCTCCGATTCGTTACAACGGTTGAAGTATTTGATTGAGACATAGCACTACAGATTAAAATTTTTGAGGTATCAATAAAAACCGTGTAATCATAGAATCAATACACCAAAACTTGGGTCCTGGTACAAATAATTGAGGACTATCTCATATCAAACCTTGGCTTCCTGTCAAGTCACATAAATAATAGAACTTTATCATGAACAAGCTTTCAGCTTTCGAGTTCAATAACACTCAAAAGTTATTTGAATTGGCAAAGAAGTTGAACAAATCCAAGTTTTTCCAATCCTTTTTGAATGAAGCACAATGCAAAATACTAAACTATCTTATCGAATTGGACAATTTCACCATATGGTACAACTTTCTTGAGGGCAATTGCAGTGTGAAGTTTTTGAATGATGTCAATGAAGAGAACAAAGACACTGAAGATGCTGGGAAAGAAGAGTCTATTGAGAATGATGACACTAGTGAAACCACAGAGAAGACCGAAGAAGCTAAAAAAGATCAGAATAATGTTGAGCCAAAAGAATCAAAAGAAGAGAATGATAAGCGAGAAAAGCCAGAACCCAAAATTAACGACCTCCGTTTCGAAGAAGGACCCAAAATGGTAAAAATGTTAGCATTGCATATCAGATACTTACTATGGGAAAAGGCCATTGACTTTTATTATAAGTCGAAAGATTTGGATGATTCAACGAATAATTTTGATGAAATAAGTGATGATTTTGAACTCATAGATTCGTTAGACAAGTCTGATGGAGATATCTTGACCACTTCTCAAGAAAAGACAGAGCCAGAGAAGCCGGCTGTGAGACAAGAGGAAGATGACTATGACGATGACGATGACGAAGAAGAAGAAGAAAAAGAAGAAACGGAAAAAGAAAAAAGTACCAATACATACGTGTCAGATAAGAACGACTCAGAGCCAACAGCTGAGGTGAATGATGAAAACCAAGTGATATTGGAAGTGCCGTTGTCCCTTTTGAAACAACGCGAAATCGAACAAGATCCTAACACCTCAACTGCGATGTCTGCCCCTCCTGAATCTGAGAAAAACGAGACTCCCAGTCTTACAGGGGATTCCTTCAAAGACCAGACTCCAATTCCCCCTTCAAACTCACAACCTGTTGAAGATCAGGAGAATTTGATAAGAGAATTCAACAAAGTCTACCACAATTTCGAGTACGACCGTGAAACATTAATCAAGAGAAGAAAGCTAGAAAAATCTGACTTGAAGCTTAAAAAAATTGATGAGTCTAAGAATCAAGAGACCTCGCAGAATGGAGATAGCGCGAATTCAAATGGTACCGATTCGAATGCGTCCAGTAACATAGGTATAAATATCGGCTCAGGTAGCACGTCTTTACAACATTTGCTAAGCACAATCCAACAAAAGAGAGATAATGTTCCGTTGAATGACTTTGAATTGAGGACCTTGTTCATGGATGTGAGAAAGAACCGTGGAAAATGGGCCAATGGTGACAGAGTGGGACAAGAAGAGTTGTATGAAGCATGTGAAAAAGTTATTCTAGAGCTCAGAGGATATACAGAACATTCCACGCCATTTTTGAACAAGGTTTCTAAAAGAGAAGCGCCCAACTATGGTCTTATCATCAAGAAGCCCATGGATTTGAACACCGTTATGAAAAAGTTGAAGGCTTTATCGTACAATTCCAAACAAGAGTTTATTGACGACGTTAACCTTATTTGGTCTAACTGCTTAACTTATAATGCTGATCCAAAACACTTTATACGATCCCATGCAATAGCAATGCAGGAGAAGACAGCCAAGCTTGCTGCTACCATACCCAATATAACCATCAGAAATAGAGCCGATATTGAAATGGAGGAAGAAGAAACAGAACAAAGACCTGCAACTCCACTGTCTGGAGGTGGTGGTAAGGGTGTGAAGAAAGGTAGAAAGAGAACCAGACAAGACCAAGTCAAGACTGAAATCGAGACGGACTCTCCTATAAGCAGAGCAGCTTCCGTATTAGCTTCGCCTGAAACGAAAGCAACTACATCGGAAACCCCAGCCGTCGAAAACGACAGCGTATCAGTAGAGGAGGAAGAAGAAGAAGAGGGAGAAGATGAAGAAGCTGATAACGAAGAGCCCAATTCTATTCTGGAAGATGAAGAGGAAGAGTTCGATCCAGAGCTCCAGGCTTGGAGATCCATCACTGCCAAATCTAGAGCCAACTACTGCGCTCAACGATCTGAATTATTTGATGAAAACTCACACCTAAGGTTTGATGCCAATGCAATTCTCCGGCTCCCTGGTCACATGCGAGACTTCAACCGATATCTCGATAACAAGGAAGTCATAAGCAAAAATAGTAACTTGTTGGAAAGTACGGAACCATACCTTTTGGAATATGACATAGCAGGAGGAATCCCTGGATTCAAGTATAAAGGTATTGACAAAGAACAAGAAGAAATAAGGGAAGAAAAATTGGTGGATATTTTTTTGCAGCAAGTTAATGGTGATGCATCCAAAATCAAGTCAGGTTTTGTCTTACCTACTACTAGTGGATTGAATAAGATCTATTTTGAGAATATTGCTGAGATTCAAGAGATCAAAAAGATCTGCTTCAAAATTTCGTTGATTCGTCAAATGCAAACTCAGCAATTTGTGCATCATACCCAGATGAAGCAACCAGAGATTGAGACATTAAGGGAAGTTGATGTTGACTCCACTTCCAAATTGCCAAATCATGATATACATGACGAGGATGTTCAATTTGCTGTATTGAGAAGAAACGTGGCCAAGATAGCCATGCAAACCGGATTTGAAACTACCCAACCCACTGCTATCAATAGTTTGGCGCAAATTGCCGAACGATACATGGGGAACCTAGCGAAATCATTAAAATTACACACAGAGTCAACATCAGCCAATAAATTGAGCACTAGGGACATTGTCCTATTATCATTATTGGAAAATGGTGTTGACAAGCCTGATGATTTGTATACGTATGTTCAAGAAAAAGTTATAAAACAACAAGACAAATTAAAGGACTTGAGATCCAAATTGGCCAACTTCTTAAAGGATTTGTTGAGACCAGGATTGGAGAACTTCAACGAACGAAGCTTCGAAGATAACAGTGAGCAGTTCATGACGGGAGATTTCTCTAACGATATTGGTGACGATTTCTTTGGATTCAAGCAGTTGGGATTGGACAAAGAGTTCAAGATGTTGAGTACTTCTATTCCGATTTATTTATTGCACTCTAGGCTTCACAATTCTTATAGCAACACAGGTAATTCGAGCAAGAGGAACAAGTATGAGGATTTGGATGCCTATGTTAATATTGATCTTGTTGCGAATAAAATTGACCAGCAAATTGGGTTACTCAAACCATTCTATAATAAACTTTACGAGAAGTCCAAAGCTCACTTCATCAAGATGCAAAAGAAGAAAGGTGAATCGACTGAACTACCAGAAAATAACTCATTGGTCTTGATCGAGGATGAAGAGTTGCCTCAGAAACAAAGAAATATTAGACCAAGGTTACCACCTACAGGAAAGATATCTGGTGTCAAGAAAAAGATCATTGCAAATGCGTTTTTCTTACCAAATGAAGTTGATGAGCAAGAAGCTGGCGACAATCTGACCACAGGGATGTCAAATGACCACGTTAAACGCGAAATCTCAGACAGGTCCAAGCCAGTTACCAAAAGTCCCAAAAAATCACAAGTCAAATTGGAGTCTTGACGTTCCCAAAAACTTGTATAATGAACTACCTAGTTAGTACCCATTAGTTTATAGAATTTCTGTATCATATTGTACACCTATAATTCCATTCCTACCTTCACTCGCAGTTGTAGTCGCAGTTGCTTCCTCAAGAACGAAATCAAAGCTTGCGCGACAACGTGACATATTATTAGATCTGAATGGATTAAGTATGGTTTGCAAATTATACATGAACACTTCTCCAATATAATAAAACATAGAGTGACAAGTGACAAATGTGGTAAACATTATGAATATAGACGATACGACTAAACCAGCAGAACTTAATACAAAACTATCCAAATTACCTAAAGATGAGATCACCAGAAGAGATATATTTGGTAGATCGATCCTTCACTTGGTGATATTGACCAACAAAGTCGAGTTATTGAAGAGGTTATTGATGAACCACTATGTTAAAAACATTCTAAATTTTTGTGACTATGAAAATGGCTGGAACTGTATGCATTACATCATATTCTATAAGCGTCTTACATGTTATCAAGTATTGCTCGAGCACTTTCGAAGTTCCAGTGCCAAACAGAATCTGATCTTGTTGAATAACGCAACCTTACTTGAGCTTTTGAAAACAAAAGATCGTGCTGGTGTAACTCCATTACAACTACTTGAGAATGACTTCAAAGATCTCATTTGGATTCCTGAATATATCAATGAAAAGAATGAGTACCATATCTCATATAGATTTCAAAGCAACGAAACGCAACCCAAGTCATCCTCAGACTCCGAATCTCAAGAAGTGAAGCGTCCGTCCATAAAATCTCCTCAAGTGCCATGGAACTCAATACGTGGTGGAAGTGAAATCTACATGTTGGGTTCTAATACAAGCAATCATTTGGGATTCGAAGATTCCAACGATAGATCGATACCGTCCAAATTGTCCCATATTCCTTTCAAGGAAAAGCTGCATTCTTCCATACAAGATGAGTTCAAAAAGTTAAGATTCAAGAAAATATTAATCTCCAAATATCACTCGTTGATTTTGACTGCTGATGGCATTATTTATTCATGTGGTAAGGGTTCGAGAGGAAGGTTGGGGCATTCCAATCTTCGTGACTGTTTCAAGTTTGAAAGGATACCTTTGGAGTCATCTGTAAAGTTGATATCCATACATAATAACCATTCTGTTGCAGTTACCTCCAATAACCAAGTATACACTTGGGGGCTAAACAACTTTGATCAGTTGGGATATGAATCTCAAAAGAGAATACCGACAAAGGGATTTGTAGAATTTTTTGAGCTGACTCCCACTGCAATAGGAGGTGATTTGAGAAAGAACCTGAAAAAAATAATTGGAGCTGCCACTTCGAAAATTCATTCAGTTGTATATACTGAATCTGAGTTGTATTTCTGGGGTCTTAATATTGGGCAAATGGGTATTTCAAGTACATTTCAGTCAATCGAATTTAGGTTCAACGACAAATTATACAAAGGAGAAATTCAGTCCAGTCCCAAATCAGTTTCTATGAGAGACAACATCAAACTTGTTGAAACCTGTGAGCTTTGTACATTTATTGTTACTGATAAAAATGATATCCACGCATACCACAGATTCCACCATTACAAACTACCCAAGATTCCAGTGAAAGGGTCCAGTGACAAGGACTTTGATCTTTTCAAACCTACCCGTTTGACGAAAGCTATTCTGATTACAAAACTAGTAGCCAAGAATCCCGAGAATTGTATAATTTTGTTGGACAATGGAAATGTTATGACCTTCTCGTTCAACCCTGAAGATTATAAATTCACGAAGTACTCGTTTGTGTGGAAGGCGTATGATCAGGATATGGTTGCCACCGATATCGATGCATCTTATGACGGTTCTATTATTCTAAGTACGAGAAATGGCTCCGTTTTTGTTAAAACAAGTCATTTCACTCAAAGAAAGAAATCAATGTCAGAGACATCCTTGCCTATTGCAATTACAAAGAACAAATTCAAAAAGATTGACAATGTCAATAAGGCTGTACGTGTTTCATGCGATGCCAGCTTTTCATCATTTGGGCTTATCAGAGATGACATCGATTTATTACCTTTGAAATTACAGAAAAATGATTTCATTAACGATTTATCATATTTAAGTTGCATTAATGATACTGACTTGTATAGAAAGCAGGATCAAACGTTAACTTTAGATCACAATTATAGCACTTACTTGAGCAGCTTCTTTTATCCCGATGACCATCAACTTAGATCAGACGAAATTGCTGAAGAATTGACAAATGATGAGGTTAACGAGAATCAAGTAACTGACTTATTGTTGACAAAGTATAATTACAAATATGATTATCACAATAGAAGACCAAAAACCATTACAACCTACGATCTACACAGCGAGCAAGAATACTCCTTTCTAAACCGTGAAAGCTTTCAACAGATATATTCCAGAAGCAATGAACAAATAGACCGAGACTTTGATTGCACAATTACCTTCGTCAAACACCCCGAACTAGCAATTAGAGCTCACAAGGACGTATTAATGAAGAGGTCTGCGGCGTTGAAGAGAATATTTGATGAATCCGATTCTGAGGATTTGTTTGTATCCGACAATTTGGAAGCCAAGTTCAATCCAGAAAATTCTGTTTTTGAAATTGACAGCTCATTTCAAGTGATATCAGTCGTGATATTTGTACATTTCATATATTGCAGTGAAACAATGGAGCTCTCGGATGACGTTTTATGTCTGTTAGATTTACATTCTACACTTCAACAACAAGAAATGATAAAGTTTAAGCGAAAAGTGACTCTCGAAGTTGATAAATTAAAGAACATGTTCGACGTATTCGATATCAAGACCAGAGCTGGTGGACTTTCTCAGTTGACTAGCTTGTTTGCCGATTTAGCAACGGAAAACTTCGGAGATGTGATTGTCAAGTTAAGGGATGGCGAAATAAGATGTCACTCATTTATGTTAAAATTAAGATCTGCTTACTTTGAGACTTTACTTTCTGAGAGATGGGATAATGATGGCTCTGAGTTTCTTGATTTTACAGATGTTAGACTTTCAACGTTCAAAGCGATTTTGAGGCACATATATGGTGGGTCCATCGAACAAGTATTGGATTTTGGATACCTGTTCAATGATAGCGAAGAGTACATCAATGAATTGCTTGAATTAATTGAAGTCTCTGACGAATTATTACTATTCCAATTAAAGGCTTTATGTCAGGTCCCACTATGTGATATGATAAACCTCGATAATGTTCTCATTCTATTAGCTCATGCCGATAATTTGTCAGCTCAAAAGTTATTCATGAATTGTTGCTGGTACATTTACAACAATTTGGAAATTTTGTTATTGGATTCTAGCTTCACGGAATTATCGATTGAGTTAATGAAGGCTTTGGAGGCTCAGATAATTTATTTCCAGAATTGTAAGCTGATTGATTTCTTGGATGACTGTGGAACTCTCAACCAAAATATGCTCATTAATTGGCTTCAAAATGATGCTGATAACTTAATTGATAAATTCTTGAACAATATCACGGAGTATAACGAGGTCTTTATCAGCGATCGTAAAGGATACCTTGGATTTGAGCCTTTGATTGATGCCAAGTATGAACAAGTAAGGGAAGTCAAAAAAAAGAGAGAGAGAAAGAACTCGAGGAAGAGCTCCACTATCAATAATGATATACTCGATTTCAGAAACAGCATTGTTTCCCGGGAAATAGAAAATTACGTACATTCGCCTGTCGTTGAGGACAAATCTTTTGAAGAGTTTGAAGTTGTGCAGAGAGGGGGTCGTCGTAAATCAAAGTCATACAATGCCTTGCCTGCTTCTTCGAACAATAGTAGCCGTCAACTATCAGCTAACTCTTCGGCATCCTCACTAGTTTCGTCTAACGCACCAACATCGTGGGCAAATACCCCGAGTAGTCTTAGGGGATCATCTCCTCCGCACGAGACCACTTCAAGTGGTTCACAGATCCCTTCATTACAGAGTGCTAGAAAACAAGATTCAAGCACCTCTGTGCCAGCATCGATTATAACTCCACTTCTCAATTGGGCTTCGAAATCTTCAAGGAGTTCGATACTCAAAGAGACGAAGAGAGTTTCACCTCCCAGGGCTGACATTGAGAGAGAGACCATCGAATTCGGCAAAAAATATGAAGCTGCCAATTCGAAGGTAAAAATTGGGCCCATTATCAAGTTGTCTCAAAAAGAGAGGAAAAAGAAGTTGGCATTAGAACAATTGGAGGATAATATTGGGCCTACTGATTCGTCAGCTGCTGTAAATGTC
Organism: Suhomyces pyralidae; assembly: GCA_003706505.3. Taxonomy (NCBI): domain Eukaryota; kingdom Fungi; phylum Ascomycota; class Pichiomycetes; order Serinales; family Debaryomycetaceae; genus Suhomyces; species Suhomyces pyralidae. Next base: position 133,146 of record PPLO03000003.1, on the reverse strand, counting down.
AATCCATGGGCACCAGTAATCACCACCAATTCTGTTGAAGTACAAGAAGATCTCTCAAGTTTACCAGTTCTTGGAAGCAGTAGTAGTCAAAGAAAGAGTTCCTTGAGGACCAAAGTAGAAGAACCTATAACTGCAAGAAAAGTCCTGCTCAATAGCTCCTACATCACAAGCAGCAGTCCTGAAGAGGCTGCTGGAGCTCCAGCCCCATCATTAACAGAGATCATGATCGAAGAATCTCTCAAGATCGAGAGAGCTAAACTCGAAGAACAAGAGCGGAAAACTTTGGCAGAAATTCAGCAGGAGCAGGAATTTGCTAGGTGGTGGGCTGAAGAGACTGCAAGAGTTCAAAAAAGTATGGGATTACTGCAAGCACAGTCGCCAACATCAAAACAAAATGCTGGTGATCAGAAGCCAAGCACAAATAGGAGAAAAAAGTCCAATACAAAGGACTTTAAAAGACCGAAGGACAATCAAGATGCCAATAATGCAACTATTAAGCCGAAATTCAACGGTAACAATACAACCAAATCCAAAAATGTAAAAAGAAAGCCTAAGAATAAGGCTAACACTAAGATACCCAGTTCATCAGAAACATAATATATACACTAAAATCATGAAATTTATCCTTATATTGAACCATTGTAATTCCTAACCGACGATCACTCTAAAAGTAATGTATATAGGGTTTCTATGTCCAAGGAGCCAATAAAACAATCAAATTTGCATTTTTTTAAATAAATCGTACACATTTCACAACAAATAAATACGATAGTATCAATTATTGAGACCTAGAAATCTATTTCGTCAGGAAACCAGCCAAATGCTTCTAGATCAACTTTATGAGCGTCCAGAACAATAACATCTTCATTTTTCAATCTTGTAGCTTGCTCGTACTCAGCAGTGGACGTGGCTCGTTTTGAAATTACCCCAGAGCTCAGTAGAACACGCCACCAAGGAAGTGACTCTTTAGAATACAGAAGTTCGCCTTCAGATTTTAAAGTATCGATAATCACCTCTAAATGTTTAAGGGAGAATCCTACTTGTCTGGAGTTCTCTGGTCTTCCTAAAAGATAGGCGATATGGCCTAGCTCGTTAGTGGCTAAATTTTATAAGACAATAACAAAGGCAGACTTACCATAACTAGTTACCTTACCAAAAGGAATCTGAGCTACAGCCAAGTAAACCGAATGATGGAACAGTTTACTCTCATCTGTTAGCCTCATTATGGTCAAAATTTCGATTTGTCTAACTAACAATTTCGAAAAGGAGGCTTGGGTGTGGATTAGTTAATTACAGGAATTGATTTTAAATATATATCACTTTATTACTATCTAATGTACAAATGTTTTAGGGGTATATAGTATCCATCTAGGCAGATACGAGAACTAAAACAATATACTAGCTAGTTAACTTATAAAGCCAATAAAGCGGCACCAGCCAAAGCAGCAGCACCGGCACCAGCGTACTTAACGTTGGCAGCACCTTCGTAAGTAGAGATTGGGGCGGTGGAGTTAGATGGAGCGGAGGTGGAGTGAGCTGGACATTCAGTGACGGTGGAAGCACAGTCAGTGATGGTGACCAAGGTGGATTCGGAATCAGTCTCAGTGACAGTGGCGGCAATAGCGGCGGCGGCGAAGAAAGCGATGGTAGTGAATTGCATTATAAACGAGGGACTAAGTTGGAAGATCTGTTGATGATAAAAAAACTTTGGTTGACTGAAGAAAATCGATAGATATTTATACAATTTAGGACTGATATCGTTCGCCGTTATTCCAATAGTTGCAACCAAAAATTGCACTCTTGCAATCTTGGGATCCAATCATAGTAGGATTCTGCGAAAATCGCGCCATTCACAAAATAAAAACATTGAACAATAGCGAAGATAAATTTTTAAGGCCCGCCTTCTACTAAAATGGAGTCGCACATACTTATTTTGGAAGGATCAAGGCTACAAAGCCGCTATTCGAGGCAGTTTAAAGATGCGCGACTTTTGAGCACCGCTACAATATTTACTTCTCCATACAAAATATTACGTTGGGGCCTGCTCATTTAGGTAATCTCAGAAGAACCGATTTCACTTGCCGCATATCGAATCTTTTCGGTATGATAAGGTTCACTAACTAAAGGAGTACAGTTAGCGATAGGAATTCGGTCATAACACTATTATGGTCGGTGAATAGTAGTACCAATTCAAAATAACTCAGGAGCTACAAACTTTCTCTTTTGCTTTGAGCTTTGTTGTGTCCGCACAATTAAGTTATAACCATTTATATTACTAGACTGACAAATTTGCACTATTCTACACCGAGTTTCAGAAGAATATGTTTACACCCCACTTTAAAACCTTCATTAAAAAGAATGTATCGTGAAACCAATTCAATTCTGGGTTGCATACCAGTTTTACTATGTAGATTTGGTTTTGGTATGCATTGGATTGCAAATTCCGATTTTTTTCCAGATTTTGTAAAAAAATAAGCAAAGCTACTCCCAATTTTTGTACATGAGTAAGAGAACAATAAAATCAAAATGAGTAACCATTTAGCTCAATATAGCTAGTCAAAGAGAATATGAAGGCCAACAGATAGATTCCATGATGCCATTACACCTAATCAGACTCATCGCCTCATACTAAGGTGAGAGGGTTGCAACACGCTCATTATTTTCTATGCACGATTTAGTTGTAGCACGTTTTCGGAATTGCACTATGGAAGACCGGCGCTTTAGCATATCCACTGAGCAGTTTCTACGAAGTAATTACAGTAGCACACGTGAACCTGCACCACGATACACAAGACTGGTGCTTCAAATGTAAACACTACAGCGCAAATCTATTAGAAAGCTCAATTGTGCGTGTACGATCTTGGTTTTCGTTGCACTGTTGGTCCTACACAGTACATGACTTGAATAGTGCCAAGCTTACATCGCTATTCAGAGCTGACAGGTGACACGTTGAATATCAACCATGGCAACAGCAAATATACTGTTGCCCAGACCAGTCTAGCCCCACTGTTGATTACCTGGGCTGCACCCGTGATAGTTGACACTGCCCACACCGGGCACATAACCTGTAAACGCGCTTCTCGAGGTGTCTCTCCGAAACAGCAGTTTCGAATCTACAACTCCCGGTAAAATGGATACTTGCTAACTTACGAAGCCTTATCTAGAACATGATTTGTTTACTTGCTTCAAAAGTGCAATTTACTTTATTTGAATTTCTTTATGTGTTTCAAGAAAAAATTAAGAGATAGCGATAGTCTAATTAGGTCATAAGATATGCGTATTTACATTAAACTCGTTGCTACTTAACAACTATTCTAAGGTGCAGTTGCAGTTGTAGTTGCAGTTGCACCTGCGTCTATCATCTCTTCTATTCTCCTTCCATTCGTCATGGGGGTCGATGTAATTATAGCAGTATTGAGTGAGTTGTATACTTTTTGCAATTCGCGATAGTAATCGATCAATAGCCTGAACCGCAACTCATATAGTTCGCTCTCGCTCTCGCGGGTATTTTCGTTATTATTTTCCTCTCCATTGTAGTCCTCGTCCCCTTGATTCTCATCTCTGTTTTCATTATTGTTTTCCCCAGTGTCTTCTCTATTTTGATTTTCTTGCAATTTGGATTCGAGCACGATCCGCATCCTCTCATAATTCAAAGCTTCTGGTAATTCGAATGCTGGGGTATACTGCTCATTATACCTTTCAGTTAAAGTTTGTATCAAATCAACAAAAAGACGTACTTTTTGTTGCAAGTCTTCCATTTCTGTTGATTTCCGCTTCTCCAACTCTTCTTGGATTCGAGAGTCAACACTTGGAACTATAGTCAACCCACACAATAAAACATCTTTCCATGCATTATACGCACCTTCCGATATGTTGTTCCACCACCGGGATGAAACGCTAGCTTCTTGATCATCCAAAATGATATCATAATCTCTCGTTCGGCTAACAGCTACTGTGATCAACTCATTCTTTATAGATACGACTAGGCCAGTGGTGGCACCACTAGTGAATCTGAGAACCTTGGCAAAACCCAAGGCTGCTCTTGCAATAAATGGTCTTGATTGGGGGGCGTTCACATCATTATAGTCGTTGAACTGCTCCTCAATGCGTGCTGCAACCTCTCCTCCCGCGAAGAATAAAACGTAAACCTGTGAGATAAGTAATCCATACAATAACACAGGTTTCCATAATTGTGCTGGAATGTGAATGCCTAATATGTTCACTATGACCAAACCCTTGAGAATGAACAAAATAGCCCGGGTTCCAACAGCTTCATGCCTGCCAAACAACTGATTTATAATTCTAAAAAAAACGGCCATTCCTCCTTCGGAAGGTCTCAAATGCGTAGTATGGTTATTCGTTGGAGAGTTAGCAACTGCCTGACCAGTGACGGGAGAAGTTGGTGTGAAAGTTGGATTTCTCTGATTAGTACTGCTAGAAGCTTCGTTATACATCATCACTTGTACTTGTTGGATTAAGGGGTCTCCATTGGGTAACCTGAAAGTGCGGTATAGTTTAGCAGCACCGGAAGGGCTCAATAATAAATATGGGGAATGGTTGCCTTTATCTACTATTATGCATTGTGAAGTATTGAGTACTACTGTTTTGATGTCATCGCCAATTTTCAAGGTGAACTCGTAATCCAATGTCGAAAGATCAGATTGGTCAACCAATAATTCACGAGGAGATCCATCCACACGAGTATCTGAGTTTGGGCGTATTCTTTCATATGATTCACCTGTCAAGTTCCATTCCACGCCATCTTCTATCACAATTCTTGTGGGCTCTATTGGCAAGATATCTTGAGATTCATGTGGTGTGTATTGTGACCCATTGGCTCTAGGAGGTGCCGAAGAAGGATAGAATTGAAGTCTGTCAGAAGCAGCCAAATCATTGAGAAAGTCTCTGCTTAAAATTCCATTGTTGCCGCTTAAGCTTTCACTGATTTCTAATTTGATTCGAACAGGTTGATTAAGCGTCTCGTAATCCAAGCCCAAAGCATGCAAAATAGTCTTATCGTTCTGAAGAGCTGGTGTTCCTTGATAACTTAGCTTTATTTGCTCTTCGAAAGTCCTTTTAACTGATAAAAAGTCAACCTTTTCTTGGATCTGGGCTTTGAGTTCACGAACAGTGGTAAATTTATTCACTTCAAACATGCTGTTTTCTTCTTGTAACCTTGGAACGTTCGATTCTATCAAGACATGGAATCTTTTGGTGGCCTGGGGTGGAGAAGATGCTGAGGTTTGGATAGTATCAGGGAGTATTGTGGCCTTAATGGTAACGGGCGCTTTTGGTGGAACGTCCAATTTGAGTATTTGGGATAGATTAAGATTATCATTTTCAAGAAAATCATCCCCAGAGTTTACCTGTAGTCTTATAGAGCCTTTAGTAGCCTTCTTATAGTGTTCCAACACATATTCCTTGATAGTTCTAATAGTGCACCTTAAAGACTCTCTCCTTCTTACGGTGTGCTCTATATTTTTGTCGTCCTTCCATTGAATAATTATATCAAACAACTCAACTACTGGATCCCTTTGAGGTATTATCGGACTATTGAACAACGTATAATTTATAAGGAGCTCGAACTTGTCAGTCACAGAATATTGTGGCACTTCTGGGGTTTGCAATAATTCATGCAAAGTTTGGCTTTCAGTAATCTGAGCACCTTCATATATTATCTTTGTGAAAATGGGTTTGAGGGCAAAATCAGGCGAGTTCACCCATATCAGATGCTTGATATCGTTGATATTATGCTTGAGCGTCACATTGATCGGGTAGGTCTCCTGAGGAAGTATAGTAGTTGTATTCTCATGGTGATTGATTTGTCTTACGGAGAGTACTATTTGGAACGGAGTATTCATCTCTGAGACAATTCAGACACTCAGACGGTTCAGAAGCCTAATATATACACGAGTATTCTTCGTCTTTCTTTGACTCGGCTCACCTCAGATTGATTACGTTGCCTCAATTAACCGGATTAGTTGTCAAAATTGTCACGTGACACGCTAATTATGTGTATTTACAAGTTTTTCTACTTTATGTACAGAGTAGAAAAGTACCGCTGATTATCAAACTTATGAAATCACTTCTTGATGGCATGGTATCTCTTACCTCTGAAGGCAAAAATTTGGCTATTACTGTTGAAAGTTTCAGTAGGGTTAATATCCACCAAATCAAGTTTGGTACATGCGAATAAATTCTCTGAATGATTCATCAATACATCCATCTCGTCGTATAATTCATGGTTTTCTAACCAGTCGATTTCTCTTTTGATATCTTTGTCGTGGTAGCCAGTGAGGTAGATTGCACACTTGGACTCCAACAAACCTTTCAATGCCTTGTTCCAGTGGATGGAATCGGCGGTAGTGAAACCAGGGTGGAACAAGTAAAAGACGTCCAAGTATGGATCAAATGGGAAAAGATCACCCATTTCGTAGATTTCGTGGAAGTATTTAGTGTGGTAATGAAGGGTGATTTGTTCATCAAATCTCTTTACTAATGCACGTCCGTGGGGTTCATCAGTTGGACCGAAAGATCTTGTTTCTCTGTCAAAATAAGCCTCCGGACCAATCAAGTGAATCTCGAATTTTGTGTCGGGAAACAAGTATCCGAACTGCTTCCAGACATATCCTGGTAACATTGATTCCATTTTTGCACCAACGATAAAAATACGCATTGGTCTTTCTTTGAATGTTACAGCCGAATCGGATTTGGTATAAGGAGGATACAAGGTGTATCTCAATGCTGCTAGGGATCTCAAACCTTCAATAGTTATAGGCCCCTTTGGAGCAGCTCCGTATGGTGAAAGTTTGTGCAAAGTGGCAGCAATGGTGATTGGATAAGTCAAGACTTTGGTGGCAGCAGCCAAGTTAAACTCGGTGTTCATTGGACTGAAATCTCTAGTGTAGAAAAAAGTATCCCAGTTTGTTAAATTGGTGGTATAATCCTTTGGTTGTTCACCAGGGAAAAGAAACTCATCGAACTTACGCCCAGACCGAATATCATGCTCGTAAAGGTTAACTTTCTTCAAATTTATGTATTTCTTGTTAGCATGATAATCTTCGTCGTTTTTCCAGGCTTCTTCGTTGTGATGCGTAGGGATTCCTGAGTGGGGACAGACAAAATCAACTGGTTTTTTGGTGACTGGGCAAAGTGCTTTGGTTCTAATGAATGCTGCACGGGTACGTATATCTTCATAAGGCGATTCGTCCCACTTATATAAAGGTCTTTCAACTTCCTTGGAATCAGGATTATCCAAGGCCAACAACTTCCAAAGAAAAGAGAACTGCCTGTTTTGAATTGATGAAGGCAAGGTCAAAGCATTTTTGGAGATGTGAGGCAATAACATTGTGATGATGTCTCAATATTTCACTGTGATTTACTAAACAATCTAGTCCCTAACAATTTCTTTTTTTCGGATATTTTTTGTGTCTATATTTAATCAAGGAAGTTAGGTACTAAAATGATCACTCTCAACAACTAATATGTCTTGAACGTCTTATTTATCACTAATTCTGGCCAGGTGTGATAACACTATCAAATCGAAACTACTTTTTTTTCGTGGTGCTATACTCAAAATTACACGTGCCCAGAAATTGCGCGTAATTACTAAGTTCATTAAAGTATGTACTATAACTCATCATGGATTATATCTATCGGATCTTCCTCGATTTCTACATCAGGAGTATTGAGAAACTCGAGGAACATGTTCAAGTTCTCTTCATCATGTAATCGCAACTCTGCTGTGATTTTATCAATAATCTCTTTTTTGGCCTGATCACCTTCTGATGCAGTACTAGGCCATGAGCCACCCTCTGTTCTGGTTTCAAAAACTGTGACCGTATCAGCTGCACCATCTGTATCAGTAGGAGCTGGCGATGGTCGGTAAAACAACTCGAAATTGTATTGGTAGTTCGGAGCTTCAAACTTTGGCATTTCGACCAAGTCCCCATCCTGATCTATCATTGTTTCAACATCAATTATTTGGAAATCTAACCTTTTCGATTTATCTTTTCCATCTCTGAAAACTCTCACGTAGTAAATAAGATTTCCGTAGAAGTCAAAGAGTTCGTACCACGCGATAAACGAGTCTGACCAGCTCAATGGCGTGACAACAGTATCCGATACAAATACTGGCGACGGGATCTTTCTTTCGAGAACAGTATTGAACGTGTCTCCTACCTTCTCTAGCATGTCAGAAGGTGTTCCAAGATCCCCACTATACACTAACAAGTTTTTGTCAGTCCACGTTGGTCCGGTGAGCTCTATGTCTGTCACAAGCTTAGGTTGAGCCAAATAGAATCCCAATCCTAGTGGTCCTAGATGATAATCTGCAAGATTTGTTTTGAAGTTTTTCGAAGCCAAGAATAAATCTCTTTGCTTGAATTTTTCAGGGTAGTTGTAAAAATCCTTCAATTGAAGTTCTTTTTCGGCAGATTCGGTACTCTTGGTGTCAACGGCTTTACAAACGATATCAACTACCTGTTCTTCCACATCTTTCGGCTTGAATTCTTCTATTTGGCATAATTTCGGAACATGGATTATGACTTGGTACGTGCAAGTTTTCGGCTCTTGAACATCCAAGATTTCAGGAACTGACATCCGGTTTGGATCACATTTGTACAAGACATCAATAGATCTAGGCTCCTGGGTCAAGTCGCATATCCCTCCATCGCTCAATGTGTGCTGAATGTAGTGCTTACTAGAATACTGTAACGCCGAGCCAGTATCGGAAAGTTGATCAACAACATCTTCGTCAAGCAGAAAATCCGATTCGTCCAACGTGCTATCAAGGCCCTCGGCTTGATTCTTTATCTTTACTTCCTTCTTTGGTGCACCTTTGAATCGTCCCAATACGAAAATAAAATCGGGGTTTTCAGGTTTATGTTCTTGAGTTTCGAGAAAGAGCTTTTTGTTCTCATGAAATTGTATAACTTTATCCATGAAACAGTATGCAAACGTCCAGTATCCTCCGTTTAATCCAATTGCGTACAAGCAATGACTTCTGGAAAAAGATTCATTTATCAACTCAACGGCTTTATGAATAATTTCTTCTTGGGTGGCATTTTTAGCACCACTGGGTATGGATTCTTGGGGGTGTTGATCCAATAATGCTGATACATTTGATGTTGGTAAATGACACAAGTACTTTTCTCGGTCGTAGCCTCGATTTATATTGATTATTTCAAATGATCCATCTATACTTTGTAGTCGAACAAAATCTTCCGCTATGCTCAATGGTATATCTGAGTTTTCGTATTTGACTCGGTATTTCGGTAGCGCATCCTCTTCACCAATCGCTAAGCCTAGAAATGCCCATACCAAGACCAATGATATACATTTCATCTCTCTTTCCTAGGTAGTATGTGGAGTATGCTGTGAAAGTGCCAGGTATCAGTATATAGACGGGTTGACGCACGACCCAATATCGCGCCAGCTCCAACTTGATTCACGACAATAGCCAGATCAACTGCACAAGAACAACTACAAAAGCGAGAAACATTAGCTAAGAGAGGCATTATATCTATATATCATATCCAATCTTTGCATTGAAACACCGTAAGACAGTGTTTTCTTATATCCCGAAATTGTCATGTCGGAAATATCAGCAGTGCCCGGTCTTACCACTCCTCAACTAAATGGGGGTGAAGTCGCTCATGACTCAAAAATAAACAACGATACAGATCCCAAGTCCGAGACAGAACAATCCAAACCTTCAGTGTTTGATATTGCAGCTGATTTGGAAAAGAAACTACAAGATGTCATAGGTATGATAGACGAGCATGACAAAGATGTCAACAATAGGATAGACAAACTTGTAAGTCGAGTGACGAAACTAGAGAACAGCCTAAAGGAATCGTGATTCAAGCTTGCCAAGAAAGTAACTCCTCAAGCTTACCCTGAATTTCTTCATTCTTACTCCCATATTTTAACTAGGGTAGATCACGTGACTTACTTTGATATAGTCTCATCTTTAATGTACAATACCAAGAATACGTAATAGAGTGTGGTAGAATGGCGAAAGAAAAGAGAACGAAGAACCAGATACGGCGAGAGAAGGCAAAGCTCCGCAAGTTGAAGGATGGCCAGAAAAGCGATCTAAAAAAAGACTTCACAGAAGCTGACAGTACACCGTCGACCATAGACATTGAAGATGAGCCTAGCCTAAAGGATATTATAGTAGAGAATATTGAGATATCGAAAGACCCACAACTTCTTGAGCAATTTTCGAATGTGTTTGAACGATTTCAAAAAAAGGAAGCTGAAAATGAAAACGAAAATGGAGATGATATCGAAGATAAGCGAGATGAAACAGTCATAAGTGGTTCAGAATACGAGAGTAACAGTGATGATGAAAGTGACGATTCTGATAACAACTCGAAAGAATTATCCAAAAGACAAAAGAAGATACAAAACAAGATACAAAACAAGATACCGTTGGCCCTTTTGAAGGCATCCACCACCAAGCCTCAGCTTGTAGAGTGGTTCGATGCTGATGCCAAAGATCCATACATGTTAGTGGCCATGAAATCACAGCTCAACACTATTCAAGTACCAGAGCACTGGAGTGCTAAAAGAGAATACTTGGCTAATAGAAAAGGGATCGAGCGTATTCCATTCCAATTGCCCAAATATATTCGAGACACTGGTATTCAAGATATGAGACAACCTGAAGAATTGAATTTGAGACAAGAACTGAGAAATAAGGTTCAACCAAAAATGGGTAGATTAGATATTGATTATCAGAAACTACATAATGCATTCTTCAAGTTTCAAGAAAAGCCTCGAATATTCGGGTTTGGTCAAGTTTATTTCGAAGGAAAGGAGGTCAACGATGAGTATGCTGAAGATATATCGAAGATAAAGCCAGGAATAGTGTCTATGAGTCTTCGAAAAGCTTTGGAGATGCCTGAAAACGCAAACGTGGCACCTCCCTGGATATCGATCATGGCAGAAATCGGCAAGCCCCCTTCGTATAAGAATTTGGTTATTCCTGGCTTAGATATAGAGTATTCAAACACCGGTTACAAAGAGAAGAACTACAAACATAATCCCGAGGCGTATGAATACTGGGGTAAGCTTCAAGACTTTGAAGAAGAAGAAGAAGACGAAAGCGAAGTGGAGGAAGTGGAAGAAGAGGAAAATGAAGAAGAAGAAAACAGCGAGGTCCAGGAAGATCTCAATACAGATCAACCCGTAAAGGTACCGATTTCGGAAATTGGAGGGCATACTTCAAAAGCTTCACTGACACCCTCTATTGAAGAAAATTCTGCACCAAAACCATTATTCACGGTATTGCATGAGTTGAAAGTTGACACGAATGGTGACGGTGTCATACAAAATGATCATGAGTACAATTTGAAGAAGCAAAAGGACAAAGATGATCCTACAACTACTACTGCTTTTGAGCTTGAGCCCAAGAAGAAGTTCAAATTCTAGGATTTTATAGATTATAGTTTATTGTATGTATTAATAATCATTGAAGATACATGAATAAAGAGAAGAAAATGCCTGTGAAAACAAACTTTGAATAGAATGTTATATATATGGGACAATAAAGGTAGGCAAGCACTAGTACTGTACTAGCCGTCTTCAAAATTTGGGAAACCATGGGACACCAAAAATTTTGAGTGACTCTCGCTGAGGTATGATCGAGTTCTATTTTTGATTTGTTTTGAAAAGGTTATAAGTTTAATAACGATTTATGCAATTTGGGAGAGTCTTGAGATACTTCAAAAGGAAACAGTTGGCTTGGTGTCAGAGATTTTGTCAATCTTGGCACCGAATGAAGAAATACATTTAGCCATAGTTGGAGAAGATCTGGAGATGACATCAGTAAAGTAGAAGTTATCAATTGGGTTCTTCAATGCAGCACCAGCAATAGTACTAGATTTGTTCTTGTTGACCAAATCAAGAAAACCAATCTGAGCAATGTCCTTGGAAACTGGTTCAATGACATCGTGTCTGACAAAGTGTGGAGCGATTTCACCCATTCTAGTTCTCACGGCAACAATATCGTCATAAGGTAACTTGGCACCCAAGTATTCAGACAAGGCTCTGATGATCTTCCAGTCTTCACGAGCAGCTTGTGGAGCGTTGGTGGCAGCACGGGTGATTTGAGCTCTACCTTCGGTGTTAACGTAGGTACCGGACTTTTCGGTGTAAGCAGAACCTGGTAATATAACATCAGCAAAAGAAGCACCAATGTCACCATGGTGTCCTTGGTAAACAACAAAAGCATCCTTTGGAATGTCCTTGTTGGCGACTTCATCAGCACCTAACAAGTAGATGAACTTGGCCTTGGTAGCAGCAACTTCTGGGTCCAAGGTAGCGAAACCAAGATCCAAGGCTGCAACACGAGAGGCTTCACGATGTAACAAGTTGAGACCGTTCCATTCACCGTTGTTGAAGTTGGAGTTCTTAGCAGAGAATTCACCAACCAACTTGTAGATGGCTTGAGAATCAGCAGATTCAGCGACACCAGAACCAACAATGATCAATGGGTTCTTTGCACCAGCCAACTTCTTACCGACTTCACCAGCCAAAGCCTTTTCTAAAGCCTTGGCATCAGTGCCCAAGTGTTCGAGGTCGAAAGTAGATTCGAATTCTTGGCCAACAGAGTAGATCTCCAAGTTTTGTCTCAACCAGGCCTTTCTGATTCTAGCGTTCAAAACAGCAGCTTCGTGTCTTGGGTTAGTACCAACCAACAAGATTTGGTCAGCAGCTTCAATACCTTCTATGGAGGAGTTGAAGATATAGTTGGATCTAACATCAACACCGTGAGAATCCACGGCAACCTTGACATCAGTGGTCAAGTTTTCGGAACCTAACTTGTTGAGCAAGTCCTTCAAGGTAACCAAGGATTCAGCATCAGTCAAAGCGCCGGCAATGGCTTTGATCTCGTTATCCTTTGGAGCAACTTTGGCGTAGGCGGCGGCAATGGTAGAAAGAGCTTCATCCCAAGTGGAGGTTTCGAATTTGTCACCGTTTCTAATCAAAGGAGTAGTTAAACGTTGGGTCTTCAAACCGTCACAAGCAAATCTGGACTTATCAGATATCCATTCCTCGTTGACTTCGTCATTCAATCTTGGTAACACTCTCATCACCTCAATACCTCTGGCATCGACTCTGACACTGGAACCCAAAGCATCCATAACATCGATAGTTTCGGTTCTCTTCAACTCCCAAGGTCTGGCTCTGAAAGCGTAAGGCTTGGAAGTCAAGGCACCAACTGGACATAAGTCAATGATGTTACCTGACATTTCGGAGTTGATGTTTCTCTCTATGTAGGTACCAATTTGCATATCGTTACCACGACCAGCAGTACCCAATTCTGGAGCACCAGCAACATCGTTCATGAATCTAACACATCTGGTACAGTGAATACATCTGTTCATGGAGGTTTTGACCAAAGGACCAATGGCCTTGTTTTCAACGGCTCTTTTACCCATCAATTCTGTAAATCTACCACGGTCAGATCCGTATCTTTGAGATTGTTCTTGCAAGTCACATTCACCACCTTGGTCACAAATTGGACAGTCCAAAGGATGGTTTTCTAACAACATTTCAGTGACACCTTCTCTGGCCTTCTTGATTCTTTCGGAATCGGTGTGTACAACCATACCGTTTTGAACAGGCATAGCACAGGATGCAATTAATTTGGGCATTCTTTCAACATCAACCAAACACATACGACAGTTACCGGCAATGGCCAATTTATCATGGTAACAGTAACGAGGAATGGTGACACCGGCTAATTCGGCAGCTTGAATAATTGAAGAGCCAGCTTCGATCGATACTTTACGTCCATCGACTGTCACTTCAACTTCGGCCAATCTCTTGGAACTAGAAGATATGAAGCGTTTGCTTCCTTTTAAAAGTTGGTGTCTCAACAACATGTCTGGTATATGTCTTTAACCTTTAGCCTGACAATGTCTACAGATTAGATCTTTTCAGGATATATGAGTATGACTGAAATATGGAGATATATTCAATCTGGGAATGGACCAATGAGTAAAGATTGTGGTGGTGATTTCTCTTACTATGAAATCCTGCTCGAATTTTCAGTCAACGAGTTCTTGTATGTTCCAAGGTCTTGCAACAAAGGTTACCGTTATATCAACTAAGCTGTGTATGGCCAGAAATTTTTCTGTGCTTAATTAAGTTGTGCAGGCACCGAATTTGTAATAGTGGAATATTTGGATGCTGATTCGCTGGACTGAGGGTGACCCGGACAACCTCGCGCGACATTGATTAACTCCAGTAAATAAATTAATGTCGAGTGATTTGTAGGGAGCCTTTATGACGACATATAGTGTCTTGAAACGGTAGATCAATCAGGTATGTTGCTAATGTAAGCTGCCGAATTTGAAATCATCCTTTGATATGTAGATTGCAGTGGACTGGTTATACATTTTGTCCATATATTGAGTATTGTTAAATATTTATAATTTACAACTATACAATTGTACAACCTATATTGGTTTGTTTATCTACTGGTTGCTTATCTAGTGGCATTTATTTCTTCTCTTCGCCTAATAACAAGAAAAATACTAGAGGAAGAACTAAATAGAGCCAATTCTTTTGGATCCAAGTTCTTTCATCGACCTCTACCTCTATTTCCTCTTCAACTACGGTTTCCACTTCGTTGCCTTCTTCATCCATTTCCTTGACGACCTTCTTTTTGACCACCTTTTCCGTGGCAGGTTTGTTGGATTTTTTGGCATTTTGTGGGCTCACTGCCGGAGAATAGTTTGGTGTAGGTGCTGCATCAACGCGCTTGATTTGAACTTGAGGAACCAATTTCGAAGTGCCGGTAACTCCTAATCCAGTGATTTCACCAAGTGAATCTATATATAACAAAATGTCTTTGACTCCAGATTCCACGTAGGCGAAACAGTCATTGCTGGGTAAGTCTTTGGTTCCAAGACAATACTGACCCTCCAATTGACTTGGGTTCTCTTCTTTGAAAATCGCGCTCTGAATCTGCTGTTCGTACTCTATGGTACCCCATTGATGAGTCTCTTTAGTTGATATCTCCTTATAGTATAGTCTTATGCTTTGAGCACCCAAGCAATATTGAACGAAGGAGACGAAGTATAAGCTCCATATGAATCGATTAAGCATATTGGAACCAAGGTATCAAAGGGTGCCAATGTGTGTACGTGAGTGACAGAATGTCCTTGCTAGCGCTTTATGCGTGAAATTCGTGTTAAAAGCGACAAACAAAAATATGGTCTGCAAAAAAAAGTATCCACATATGTTCAAAAAATGGGCCAAAATCACGGTGACACTTCAGCGGACGCAGAAGCGGGGCCTTGTATCTATTCAAGACTGTCAATCGTATTTGAATTTTTGTAAGCAGAACCAAATAAGCCTAAACTCTACTGTGTTCAATGGAACATTTTACGAATTGTATTGCAAGACAATACTCGAGTCTAGTTTATACTGTAAGATGATGATGAGAGTAGGTGGGTCTTATGATAACGGAATCGATTTATTGGGAAAATGGGACCTAAGTCGATTTTACCATTACTCAATTAAGCATTTTTCAGCCAGAGATACGCCCCGAGTTCCAGCCAAAGCGTTGATTAGGCAATCCAAAGAATATTCGTTGGAGTCTGGAGGACTCTACTCACTCGAAAATGATATATCTATTCTAGCGCAGTGTAAAAATGTGTCCAAGAACATCAATGCCCAGTTGATTCGGGAAATGGCAGGTATATACAGCTATCATGTAAAGCACAAGACGGGAGTCAGTTCCATGAGAAACAACATTATGTTTTTAATGACATCGACAGGGCTCACCAAACAAGCATTAGCACAACTCGACTCAACACAACTTCCCATTATTCATTTTAAGATACCCCCATTGCGTTATAAAATGTTCGGGGCTGATGAAAAAGACAGAAGTCCGGATTCGGTCTACCAACTCGAATACTGGGAAAGCGAAGGTCTTCACCTGATATATATGAATTCAAACACACAAACATTGCTCAGTGGCTTGAACATGGAACCGCAATTACAATTGGTAATCAAACAGAAGCATGTACTTGATGCAAACGAACCATAAGTTGACATCAAGAAGGTACAAAATATAAATAGCATAGAAATGAATGTTGCATTGGCACTAAATATTATAGATTCGTTAGAGATAGAAAAATAGCGAGGGTATCATGTAACTACACTTGAGTGGTAATTGTAGTCACTATTCTTTGGGTAGCGACAGTTTTGTAAACTGTTTGGTAAGTTGTTATCACGCCGGTTCCTTTTTGGTAAGTGGTGGCAACTTTGACTGCTTCAATTGGTTTGGTGGGGGTAGGAGAAATGGTAGGAAAGGTGCTGGAAGATGAAGAAGTGGTTAACGTGACCAATGTAGTAGGGTTCGTTGAGGTTCCAGGGGCAGGAGCAGGAGCCTGAGATTGAGCTGTGGTTTGGGTTGAAGTAGTTTCTGCTGAAGAGGTCTGAACTGATGTGGTTTCTGAAGTCGTTTCAGACGTGGTTGCAACAGAAGAGGTTTCTGGATTGGTTTCAGCTGAGCTTGTGGCTACTACCTCTGGACTAGTCGACGAGACAGTTGTGAGCGTAGTAGGTAACTTACCTTCGTTGTTGGTCGAAGTAATTGAAGTAGAGGAAGTGGTAAGAGCAACAAATGATGAAGGAGTAGTGGCCGCGGAAGCCGATGGAAGGTGGCTAGATGCTGGAGGAAGTACAGGACTTGAAGTTGCTTGTACTGAACCAGAGGATTCCAATAGAGCCTTCATTTGTTGGGCGAAGTTCTTACCAGTTGAATCGGCATTACTCCAAGCAGAAGTAGCATCCCATAGAGAAATACCACCGAAATGAGGTGAGTCTTCAATTTCAGCCAAATATTGAGCAACAGTGGCAGAGTCAGCGTATCCACTACCGGCAGCTCTTGAGCTACCTGGTAAACCAAGGAATAACTTAATGTTTTTGTTCGGAGAGACTTCTGCGGCGTATTTTGCCCAGGTGTTCCAGTTGAACTGAGAACCCAAAGCACAGTAATTGTTGTAGAATTGAACAAACGCGAAATCAATGTCGGCGTTTTCTAAAACATCACCTACAGATTCATCAGGGTATGGACATTGAGGAGCAGCAGAAATGTAGTACGTTTTGGAGGAGTCGGTGGAGAATTTGGATCTAAGTTCAGAAACCAAAGCAGTATAACCGACTTGATTGTTGTTTTCGATATCCAAGTCGAAACCATCAATAACAGCATCGTCAAAAGGTCTGTTTTGGGAGTCTTGAGAACTCTTACCGAACTTCGTCCACAAAACATCAGCAAAATCTTTAGCTTGAGAATCACTAGAAAACCCGTAGGCACCTGAGGCACCACCAAGGGACAACAAAACCTTCTTGCCATTTTTTTGACAAGTCTTGATATCTTCAGCAATTTGTGAACAGTGCAAGGTTCCGTCAGAAGTGTAAGTTCCTTCGCAGGCGTCAGCAAAATTCAATTGTAATGGACTTGGGAATTGGGAAGCGAATGAAAGAACGAGAATATCAACAGCATCAGATTGACAGTAGCTGGATAAAGGTTTTTGGTCACCGACTGAGTTTTGGCCCCAGTACACCACCACATCACCAGAAGCTGAAACCACTAAAAGGGTATTCAAAAGTAAAGTAAGTAAGAAAAGCATGGATCAATTAATATGAAGGAGTGACTATTGATGGTTCAAAGGAATGACAAGGGTAGGTATATTAGAAAGAGAAGGTGGTTGGAGCTCTAGGTGTGTTTAGGCTGGTCGCTGTTGTATTTGGTTTTGTTAGTTTTAATTACGTTTCGAAAATGTATTATGCCGGGGATACTCCCCATGATATATGCTGCAAATTTCATGGTTGTCAATTACGAATGGGGTTCCACGAGTAAAATCCCTTCAGTAATTGCTTTATCCCTTTGGGAAAATATGAATCTGAAAACGAAGTGGGTTTAGAAAATAATAACAATACCGAGAAAATAGTGTTGCATCATCTAATACGTTCATGTGGTATCCTAGAGGTTATGGTGCCACTTGTGAAAAAATACTCGTAGGCTAAATAATATTTACAACGGCAATACCCAATTAAACTCATGCTACATGGCACAACAATTAACCTGAGCTGTTGAGCCCATCTACGATTGCTCATTGTAATTCAAGTCAACTCAATTTTTTGGCTGGCACTTTAGGTGCAAAAAAAAACGATTTGTGTGAGGCTTCTGTGACGCGCAGAAATAGTTTATTTTGGAAGGGCGAAAATCTACGTTGTGGGGACAATACGCGTAAGGGTGTAAATGTCCGAAACGTGAGGAGCATTCCTCCCCCTTATTGGAGTTGGCTACATAGTAGAATCGTTCAACCCATCAGCATGTACTGTTGAGTTTCTACAATTGTCAATTTGTTGGCGAGGCTAGTTCATTCTTACCAAGATAAATTTCACGTCGAAGATGCACATACGAAGCTGGTTCCAATGACCAAACTGTCTATACTTACTGCTTTCAGAAAATTGGAACTGCAAAATAAACTACGTGATAGATTTTTTTCATTAAGCGCGATTGTTTATTCGCAGGGAAACAACAGGCCGCATTACGCCTAAATGTTGACGCACCTCACCCTAATGTGCAAAAGTGGACTTTACAAAGGGACTCTTTGTTTAGGGTTTTTAGCATGTTCTTACAGAACATAGAATATACTACAATAGAGAAGAACCTTGTACCTGACATGAATCAATCGCTAGGGTAATGGCTAAGAAGGGATAAGAGGTATCAAAAAAAAAACAGGTTAGAGCCGTGCTCAATAAGGGCCATATGGCCTGACCCGAAAATTTTTACAACCAAATATCATGGACAGAGTTTTTGGCTGCTACCGTTACGATGTTTTCTTGTAAAAGGCTGCTACTTTTATTTTTCAAGTGGTGTAGTTCCAAGACAAGTCACGCGACGTCCCAATTAGGAAATCGGCTGCATTTTTTTTGGAGATCCAACCAGCACCATGGTTGCAGCTACAGATTTTTCTGACATATACATTAGGCAGCATTATTAAGATCTCGCATAGATTGCTCTACTGCAGCTCAATAAGCTGAAATGAAACTGTTTTTAAGCGCAGAACAATACCTCATTTTATGGCCATCGAAGAAGCATGAACTGCATCGACAAACAATAGTGGTCACTGACAAATGGCCATTGACCATAAGCTCTTGCTCACTAAGTTTATCGCGGAGCCCCGCTTACATTTAGAGCTGGTGAAGTGGTGTTCTGTCTCCTAACAGTCTTGACGTTTTTAATTGCTCCCCACCCCGATGTGTCGTCTAAGTTAGGTATTCAATATCCAGTTTTGAATAACCAGCAGCCTCTGAACACCTAACTCAATTAATAACACCCACTACCTAAAGTATAACAGGTAGAGTACGTAATACATGAAAAATGCAAAATTTGAAAAATATGAGCGTACAAAATAAGCGAATTATATAATCGGTCAAGCGAATGGATTGAACTGGAACAATTTTGACGTACGCAAATCACTTCTCTTGAAATACCACACACACCAAATTTTCATCCCATTCCCAGTTGTTGCCTTGCAGACTTACTCACTACTTTAGAAGCATTTGACTACTTGCCTAAAGCAGAAGGCAACTACTAGCAAATCAATGAGCACATTCTACCGAAGTATATACCCTTTAGAAGAGAGTGTATTTGAAATATGACTGAAATTTAACAGAAAGTAGTTTCTGACTACACAAATATTCTGTACGAATATAAGTTAGTATGAGTGATAGGATGCAGCAATAGCTGATGGTTCAGATATTATGTAATTAGAATGACCGCCGAGTTTAGAGCGCAAGGACAGTGCTCAGCATGATCAGAATCTAACTAACTAGTAGTGGGTAGTGAGTTCGACTTCCACTTTCGAAACACAAGAAAAGCCACACAGCAGCAGCATCACGTGACAAAGTTCTCGACAAGCAACTCTATGCCGCTAAGTCCGGGAATATTGCTAGTCTCACACTGCAGTTTACATGGCCGTTGTTGAAAATAGTGGCAAGAGGACAGTTGCCATAGTTCCTACAAAAGAGGATGATTTCAAGCAAAAGATTTGCTCTTGTTGTAAAGGAGAATACCCAACACTTTCTGGGCCGTACAAAGAATAGGGGCCGCCGATACTCCCTGGAACGAGAAAGAATCGACTGGTCGTCAACTCACACTTTCAATGGTGTCTGAAATCAAGAATCAACCAATTAAACACGATAATCATATATCGTAACCATCGGCACATTACGATACATTTCGGCGAAAAAGATTACACAAAGCCGATATAATGCAGAATCGGCGAAATAACTGTTGTCCTGTGATTTTGATTTACGTGCAGTTCGAGAACTCTTGTACTCAAAATAGTAGGTATTTGAAGCCAGCTTAAAGAGCTGACGACGATAATTGAATCGCGCAAGGGTATACGATCATTTTAAGATCCATATTGCGCAAAATACAATTTAAATTGGCTAAACCTTACTCCTATTCACGCTCTCTTATAAACACAGACTCTCTTAAAAGGGGACAGATTTCAGAAAGTGCATTGTTTTGGATTGGGAATTAATTTGCTTTGTGCCCCGTTGGGACCGC
The DNA here is from genome assembly GCA_003706505.3 of Suhomyces pyralidae. Taxonomy (NCBI): domain Eukaryota; kingdom Fungi; phylum Ascomycota; class Pichiomycetes; order Serinales; family Debaryomycetaceae; genus Suhomyces; species Suhomyces pyralidae. The sequence continues at coordinate 112,532 of PPLO03000003.1, read as the reverse complement.
TCACCGGATTACTTTCGGCGAGAATTCGCCGGGACAAACAGCCATACCCTCAGACGCGGCCAAAAAGGGTAAATATCCTTTCAAGTCGTAGAACACATGGGGTGGCGAAGCAATTGGAAGGATTTAAGCCATATTCAAATCCCCAAGTATAAATAGAGCCATGTTTTCCTCTCTGTTTGTTCATATTAGTACTCTCATTACACATACTACAACAATCAATCATGTCGATTCAATTCAACTCTAAAAAAGCCGTGAGAACTGATGATACTTTAATCACCAAGTTCACTTACGAAAACTCTCTTGTTGAAAAGGATGCTTCCGGAAAGATTTCTGTTACTCCAACTGCCGTTGACTATGACTTCAAGCTCGACTTGAAGACCCCAAAAACTGGTCTTATGTTGGTTGGTTTAGGTGGTAACAACGGTACTACTTTGGTTGGTTCTATCTTGGCCAACAAGCACAACATTTCTTTCGAAAACAAAGAAGGTGTTGTCAAGCCAAACTACTACGGTTCTGTCACCCAATCTTCTACTGTTAGAATTGGTGTTGACGCTTCTGGTAACGATGTTTACGCTCCATTCAACTCTATTGTCCCATTTGTGAATCCAAATGACTTGGTTGTTGGTGGTTGGGACATCAACAGTGCTACTTTAGATGTAGCCATGAAGAGAGCCATGGTTTTGGATGTCACTTTACAAGAAAAATTACGTCCATACTTGAAAGAGTACGAACCATTGCCATCTATTTACTACCCAGACTTTATTGCTTTGAACCAAAAGGAACGTGCTAACAACGTATTCAACACTGGCAAAGGTGGTGAAGTCAACACTAAAAACAAGTGGGCCGATGTTGAAAAGATCCGTACTGATATCCGTGATTTCAAGGCCCAAAACAACTTGGACAAGGTTATTGTTTTATGGACCGCCAACACCGAGAGATATGCTGACTTACTTGAAAATGTCAACGATACTTCTGACAACTTGTTAGAAGCTATCAAGAACAACCACGAAGAAATCGCCCCATCCACTATTTTCGCCGTCGCTTCCATTTTGGAAAACGTTCCTTACATCAACGGTTCCCCACAAAACACCTTTGTTCCAGGTGTGATTGAATTGGCTGAAAAGTACAAGACCTTTATCGGGGGTGATGACTTCAAGAGTGGTCAAACCAAAATCAAGTCCGTTTTGGCGCAATATTTGGTCGATGCTGGTATCCGTCCAATCTCTATTGCCTCATACAACCACTTGGGAAACAACGATGGCTACAACTTGAGTGCTCCAAAGCAATTCCGTTCCAAGGAAATCTCCAAACAATCCGTTGTTGACGATATCATTGAATCCAATGAAATCTTGTATAACGACGAAAACGGTAAGAAGATTGACCACTGTATTGTTATTAAATACTTACCAGCCGTGGGTGATTCCAAGGTCGCCATGGATGAATACTACTCAGAGTTGATGTTGGGTGGTCACAACAAAATCAGTATTCACAATGTTTGTGAAGACTCTTTGTTGGCTACCCCTTTAATCCTTGATTTGGTCATCGTTACCGAACTTTTACAAAGAGTCCAATACAAGCGTAGTGATGAAGGAGATGACAAATACCACGACTTCTACGCTGTCTTGACTTTGTTGAGTTACTGGTTAAAGGCTCCATTAAGTAAGCCAGGTTTTAAGCCTATCAACGGTTTGAACAAGCAAAGACAAGCTTTGGAGAACTTGTTGAGATTGTTGGTCGGTTTACCTATCAACAACGAATTAAGATTCGAAGAAAGATTACTGGTCTAATCGTTTCCTTGCAAATACCTAATAATTTTTTAATATATAACATGAATCGAACAGAGAATAAGTAATTAAACAAAACGTAGTACATTTCTAGTCCTTGTTTGTCAATTGTTCTTAAGTGAATCACTACTTCGAGCGACAACTTGAGAATACCCTCAAGGTGGAAAATTCCCAGATCTTTACAAGATATGAATGAATATTAGCAAGTGAGGTCTTGAAGTCTTGACAGGGACAGTTGAGGAGAAGACTAAGTAGGAATCATGGTAACGTGACAGCTATAGATTGAGAGAATCTAACCGAGCGGTCTCCAATAGATATCTAGTTGCAAAAACTCGCTTTCCTGCATAATCGATGGTTTTCGCAACGTCCCCCAGATTACAGAAAAATCGCGCTTGCATACATAAATAAGACAAATGTGGTTCCTTTCTACCCGTTATGAGCCTTGCTATGCGTTTAGCCGTAGTTCTCAGGGCCGTACAACAACTATCCTAAATCAGTCAAGGAGAATGTGACTTGTGTACCCTATCATAATAGCAAGCCATGAACAAATCGCCAAGCGAAGGCGCCACCGTTGAAAGGATACGGCTTTGTCAGAATGTGTTTTGCCCGTGAAATCCCACTGACGTCATTAGAAAATATAGGGTTCTTCTGTGTGATGTCCGGCTCACTTTCGACCTGGTCATGCTGTTTTGGAGGCCCCATGTTTTATTCCCAACATAAATGTATTTTGCCACCTTGGTTTTACTAATTATTCTCTCAACATCACCGACCTTGGTTACCTTCTGGACTTCCCGAAGTCCGAAAGTGGTGTGGGTGTTGCAAGATCTGCGACGCTATCGGTGGGGTTTACCTGCAGTATTAGCCATGCTACCTCAATCATCGGAGCGCAGACGGCCCAACAGAATTATATACAGGAGTAGATTCACACAACATTTTTTGGGTAAGTTGCTGCAAGGCTTAAAACTTTGCCGGGGCATGTCATGCTTGTCTATACATATATATAAAGGCACATGCAACCTGCTAGACTAAACCGCATAGGACAATACATGGTATTTTTTTGATCTTGTTGGACTCAGAGAGTTTTGATGGGATGTGATATCACACTTGAAAGATCACAATTTGTTCGAGGTTAGTGAAAATTGCTACTAAATATGACCCTGGCAACATCCCAAGAAACAAGAAAGGTTAAAGTTTGGGATTTTTCTTTGGTCACAAGATAAAGCGTATCTGTATCGTCGTAAGCATGAAACGAGTAGAACTTTGGGCCCCACCGGTACTTTTCTTTTTTGGGCTATAAAGTAGAGGGGAGAGGGAGAATTCAGGAACATTCGTTTAGGGTTAGTAGAGGAAAAATTGGAGTGGCTGAGAGCGTAGAGAAAAATAGTTGGACAAACTATAAAGATTGAGGAGAAGTGACGCAGAATAACGTATCGCCTCTCCACAATCGTCAATTGTATCTTGGCCACTATAAGGAAACATCTTAGTCCTCGATATCCTCGATTACTCCCCGCCTCCGTCGTAGTTTCTGTAAACGGTTAGACGCACTCACCCCTTCTGCAAAGCTATGGCAGTGAGACGTTTCACTTGCCACCCCTCCTCTCTTGCTTTGATCCGTGGTCAGTCGCACTTTACCTAAAATACGTGCCTGAGTATTTAAGGTGATGAGTTCGCTCTTTTCGGTTGTCAACCAGCAAAAGACTAAGCATCGGTATCACGAATTTATTTATTGCTATCGGAATAATTTGTTATCTCTGCTTTTTCTTTATCCTTCATTGATCTCACAAGCATACTTATAAGATAGCTTATAAGATAGCTTGGAATTGACCTTTACTACTTCGGAACACTCGTCTTTTCGATCAAAACAGTACTAAATAAAACAAAAAAATGGCTCCCCTCACTGTCGCCGTCGGCGAAGCAAAACCCGGTGAAACCGCGCCAAGAAGAAAGACCACTCAAAAGGCCGAGAGTCTTGCTAGGCCTCTTGATAGTAAGGCCACTAATTTGGTGGAATTCCTCGAAGAATCCGTTGGCCGCAACCCTAAGCGTAATGCTATGGGATCCAGAAAGTTGTTGGAAATTCACGTTGATACCAAAAAAGTGACCAAATTTGTGGACGGTAAGGAAACCAAGGTTGACAAAGACTGGACCTACTACGAATACTCCAAATATAAATTTATCACCTACACTGAACTTTTGACTCTCGTCAAAAACTACAGTGCCGGTTTAGTTGAAATCGGACTTAAACCAGGTCAAAAAGATAAGCTTCATCTCTTTGCCGGAACCTCTGCTCGCTGGCTCCAGACCTTCTTTGCTGCATCTTTCCAATCCATTCCTGTCGTGACCGCCTATGATACTTTGGGTGAAGCAGGCTTAACGCATTCCCTTGTTCAAACAGAATCAAATGGTATTTTCACTGATATCACTCTTTTGGGTAACTTGGTGAAGCCATTGCAGAAAGCCACTAGTGTCAAATACATTATTTATTCTGAACCCCTCAATCCAGATGACAAACGTGCGGGTGGTAAGATCTACAACGATGCTGCCAAAGCCAAAGAAAAGCTTTTGGAAGTAAGACCAGACCTTAAATTCTACTCCTCAGACGAAGTCATTGCTCTCGGTGAGAAGGCTGGTTTCAAGAGCCACGCCAACCCAACCGCAGAAGACACTGCTTGTATTATGTACACTTCTGGCTCCACCGGAGATCCAAAAGGTGTTGTTATTACCCATGCTAACATAATCGCTTCGGTTGCTGGTGTTTCTACTAATGCTGGTAGAAATGCTGTTCAGAACACCGACCGTGTTATTGCATTCTTACCATTAGCACACATTTTCGAATTAGCATTCGAAATGACCTCGCTTTGGTGGGGTAGTTGTTTGGGATATGCTAATGTTAAAACTTTAACAGAAGCTTCCTGTAAGAATTGTCAGGCCGATTTGGTAGAATTTAAACCAACTATCATGGTTGGTGTAGCTGCTGTTTGGGAATCGGTCAGAAAAGGTGTTTTGAGCAAGATCAAAGCCTTACCTCCATTGACTCAAAAGTTGTTCTGGTTTGCATTCAAGGCTAAATCAACTTTGGTGAACTACCACATTCCAGGTGGATGGGCCTTTGACATAGTTTTCAAGAAGGTAAGATCAGCTACCGGTGGTGAATTGAAATTGATTATGAACGGTGGATCTCCAATTTCTAGAGAAACCCAAGTCTTCATCTCGACCTTGATTTGTCCTATGTTGCTTGGTTATGGTTTGACCGAGACATGTGCTCAAGCCACTATTTGTGAAAAGGACCATTTTGAATTCGATGTTGCTGGTACTTTGACAGGTGCGGTTACATGTAAATTGGTTGATGTTGCAGATGCTGGATATTTTGCTAAGAACAATCAAGGTGAAATTTTACTCAAGGGTAAGAGTATTGTCAAGGAATACTACAAGAATGAAAAGGAAACTGCAGCCGCATTCACCGAAGATGGCTGGTTCAGAACTGGTGATATTGGTGAATGGACTCAATCGGGTGCTTTGAAGATTATTGACAGAAAGAAGAACTTGGTCAAAACCTTGAACGGTGAATATATTGCTTTAGAAAAATTAGAATCTGTTTACAGATCCAACTCTGTCGTTCAAAACTTGTGTGCATATGCTGATCAAAGTCAGGTCAAGCCAATTGCTATTGTTATACCAAACGAAGCTGCTTTAAAAGCATTGTTGGTCGAAGAAGGAATATACTCAAAGAAGGAAGCAGGCTCGAAGGAATTATCTCATCTTGTTGAAGATCCAAAGGTTGTCAAAGCAGTCCATAGATCTCTCGCTTCTACGGGTAAGACTCAAGGCTTGAAGGGAATTGAAATTCTCCAAAACGTGGTTTTGTTGGATGACGAATGGACTCCACAAAACGGATATGTTACTTCAGCTCAAAAATTACAAAGAAAGAAGATTTTGGAGTCTTGCAAAGATAAAGTCAAGAAGGCTTACGAAAACTAAAGCTTTCGAATCTTTGATACTATGATATCTTTTGTATGATAACTTATATTTAATTTTGTTTCAATTAGTATTAACAAAGTTGCTAATTCCCGTTGTGAGTGATCAGCCATAACGCTCATATCGCCATTCTCTTAATCACTTGTTTTAACCATTTTCATACTAATTCTTTATAAACCTTGGCAATTAGTGTTAGTTGCATCTTTTCTACAAATATACAAACATACTATGATTTCAAATGTATTCTATGTTGGCTTATCTAACTAACCACCGTATACCCCCTCGAATATTTTCTTAATCTGGGAAATATTGAAACCATCATTCAAGCACAATTGTAACAATATTCTACACTTTTGAGGATTCAAATAACCCAGGGCAATTGCACAATCAAATGGCAATTTTTCAGCACCTACTGTCTTTGGCAATGATCCTTTAGGAACCATTCCATCCATTGATCTTTTCGAATAGATGATTGGGAAATTATTGCCAAATTTAGAACAGATTTCGGCAATGACCTTATTAGAATCCAGATGCATTGATCCAGCACCCATGGTGGCTAAAACTAAACCTTTTGCACCCAACTCAGAGATTGCAAGCTCGATAAGTTTGTTGTTCAAACCTTGATGAGCGAAGATAATTGGGACTTCAGGCAAGTCAACTTCGAGTGGAAGCTTCAAGTCGAAGTGGTGAACTCCTAAAGGTTTAGCAGGTGGGTAATAAAAGTGGATTTCACCACTCACAAAATTACCCAAGTATCCTTGACCGACCGATTTGAAAGTGTCTAAAGAGTTGGCATTGGATTTTGTGATATAGAATCCTGAACCTATTCTATCATTCAACGCAACCAATACACCTCTACCGCGAGACTCTTTACTTGCGGCTATCACAATTGCCTGATATAAGTTCATTGGGCCATCGGAGGAAATCGAACTAGAGGGTCTCATTGATCCACACATGACAATAGGCTTATTGGTATCAATAGTCAGTTCTAAGAAGAATGCTGTTTCTTCCATAGTATCAGTTCCATGAGTAATGACAATACCATCGTACTTCTTCAAATCTTCCTTGACTTTTTCATGCAATGTGAGTAAATTCGAGATGCCAAAATCTTTTGAATCTTTATTAAACAATTGTTCATATTCCAAAGCACAAACACTACCTAAGTCAGGAATTGAGTTGCACAACTCTTCTGCGGTTAGATCTACTTCATATCCTACAGTTTGAAGTGAGCTCGAACTTTTTGAGGCAATAGTTCCCCCAGTCCCTATGACTTTGATGGTAGGAGGGGTACCGGCATCAGAAATTGCGCCGGTTGAAATAATGGAGTTGGAACGATACTTGACTTTGAAACTTGGATGGTCTACGTCAGGAGATCCTGCTGCTTCAATCTCGTAGTTAACTTCTTCTGGTGTTTTGTTCATTGGTGGTGGTACTATAGATGAGTTTGATACTGACATCTTGCTACGCATATATAATTTTTGAATGTTTCCGGGTTTTCGTTGGCTCGTCCGCTGCTTTGAGGAAGGTTATGCAAATTTGTGTCGTAATTGCCAGACTTGATCCCGAACCGTATGGCGTTTTGTCACAAACTCCGGGCAGTCAAAAAATTTCTTATTACGTAAAGGTTATGATGACAGGTTATGACAGGCTGCAGAGATGAGATCATGTGATACATAATAATCTGCTTATTGTGTGTTTGATGGAGTGGACAGTTTCACGTGCCTGCCATGGTGCCATACACGTGACCACTTACACACGCACATCCGCTAGCTCCAATCGATGCTTAGTTGGGATTGTCGGTGCCAAAATAATGGGAGGTCACCTGAAATAAACTGTCACGTGACCAAAACGAGGTACGAAATATTTGAAGTATAGTCGCCATTACTAGGTTTCTACAACAAGATGGGTATTTTCGGAAAGAGTGAAGAAGTTCCTAAGCTTGCGCCCAACAAGTCAAAGCGTAAGGAATGCTGGGAATCGCGTGATTTGTTTTTCGACTGTTTAACAGAGAATGGTATCGATAACTCATTAAATCCTAAAGAACTTCAAAACGTGAATGATAAGTGTGGAAGTCTCAAGAAGGATTTCGAAGGTAAATGTGTTGCAAGTTGGGTGAAACATTTCCAAGAGAAGAGATTCAATGATTTGACCAGAGAGAGGTATATCGCCAAATTGCAAGCTGAAGGAGCCCAAGAATTACCATTCAAGTTGGATAATAGAAGATGAGTATGAATGAAGAAAAGATATATTAAGTTAGTCACCCTGTATATAAATAAATGAGCTAAATGCGACACTTCAGTAACTGCAATCTACTCGGCAATGATGTAAATAGGCTCTCTCTCCACGACTTGAACATTATCCTTGTTCAAGACATCTAGGATACAGCCCCACTCATATTCACCTTTTTCAAGTATGACCAAACTCAAATCGACCGAGACTTCTCCACCGGGCTCAATGCCTTCTTCGTTCAAATGATTTTGCAAGACACCATTGATCAAAATTCTTTTATCTATGGACATTTGAGCGTAGTTTGGATTATTGGTACTCAAGGAAGATAACCCAGACATAGGGAAGGGCAAATGCCTTAGAATTCCGTTGATTGTGGAGTTGGAATGATTGGTAATGGTAGTTCTGAGAATATAAAACTCCTCAGTTTTCAACCGATATTGAGTACCGATTTTTTTGATTGGATGATCAGGGTCAGAATCAAGATATATCGAGCTGGATAATCTTATTGGATCATAAATCAATATGCTGGCCATTTTATTTGTCAATCGAATGTTTCTCAACTCAACGTCTCCTGACCTGACATTACTACCTCCAATTGTATTCCATCTACCCTTTAGGTTCTCTAACAAAACACTTCTCAACCAGAACAATTCTCTCATTTTCATCTCCTCGTTTTCACTAATTGAATAGTTTTTGATGAATTGCTTGTTGCGCAACGACGGAATAGGTTTCGTTACGTCAACATCCTTGCGAGATATTCTTCTTAATGGTAACAAAAATCTATAAGTTTTACTTGGCTCGATGAAATCTTCGACTTTGAATGAGTCGTCTTCGTTTTCATCTATGACATATTCCAATGTGCTGAATAACTTTTCATTCCACAAGTTCCTCAAGTCAAGTATTAACAAACAATAGTCCGCAATATCTTTGTCGGGAGAATCTATAATTGTAGTTATAAATTTCAAAACCTTTTCAAGGTTTTCGGTGCCGCAATGTCCTCCGTTGGAGATTCCACTATCCTCAAATCCTTGCAACGAGGAGGAAAACAATGGCAAAATATCACATCCAACTATTTCCAATGAGGACATGACCGAAAAATTAAGAGGCACTTGCACATACTTGATGAAGCTCTTAGACAAATCTGCTAGCTTGTGAGCATACTCCAATATGATTTTCAGTTCTTTGATTCCTCTCTTTGCTGTGATCTCATAGTCTATAGTGATATCACCTTTCGGAAGAATTTTTTCATATTTTTTGGCAATGAGGTTCTTGTTCAAGATTTTAAACGGCTTGAATTTCAATAAATACCATTCTATTTCATAGATTTCTGATGCTGGTAATACTTGGCCTCCTGTAGTTGACGCACCAAGTAACTTCTTGTTCAACACATCTATAGTAGAATCCCAAAACGAAAACGATAAGTAGTTTATCAATTCATCGGAATGGTTTGTTAGTGAGATGGAAAAAGGGATCTTTTCGCCCTCCATTAGCATAACCCATCCGTTGGTTACCAGGATATTTGTTAATGAAAGACTTGGCTGGGGTGGTATGACCATCAAAGAAAGTTTTTTGGTCAGAACTCGTGCTGAAATGTTGCTGTTGCTCAAGTTCTTGGTTACTTTATCAACATCTGAGTTAAACTCTTCTTTTTTAGATTCGACCTTTAGTTTTTGCTTGAACAATTCCTGGTCCACTATTTGAAAGTACTGCTCCTCGCAGTTTGAAAGGCTTGCTTTAAATCCTACAATACGAAGCTCACCGTCGTTGAGTGGTTTGAATGCAACCAGGAACTGCTCAGATGAGTTTGGCGGAATCACCAAAGGATGTGACATATGTAATGCACCATTTGAGGAGGGTGCGCCATTTAGAGAATGCGTAGACGGAGAAGCTTTTCTGAGAGCAGGATTCGAACCGGGTCTACTTCTGTTATTTAAAGGCGGGACTCTTGCGCTAGAATTATAGCTGATTACTTGTCCCAAAGCCTTGATATTATTTTTGAGAGTTTGAACTTGAACTTCGCCCTCTGTGACAATCGTGAGGTAATTGATTTCTACCTCGAATGCAAATGGATTTTGTAGTTGAACCTTTATTTGGTATATGTCATCCTTGATTAATAGTTTGTCCCGATTGAGAGTAGTATTTTTGACTTTGTTATAAGGATTAAAAATTATTGGATCCGAATTAGCGGTTATACCCGATCCACTAGGGTCTCTCGATTTGGAGGTATTGTGACTTTGTTCGTATTCTGTGAATGATACTAATTCATCCTTATGCCTGTGGTTGATGAATTTGACTCTTCGAACCAAAAATGGGTCCCAGTAAGGCGTTGAAAGATTGAGATTGTTCCTGTCTGATAAATAAATGAGACTAGCGATTTTATCTTTCAATTTGATCTGGTCATCTGGCGACAAACAGTGAGTGAATCTTGTCAACAAAATACCACACAATTTCAAAAGAAAAGTCCAATCTTTCATTGATTCACAAATTTTCATACCCAACTTTATCACCAGGATTTGAACAACTGTCCAATCACCTTGACCATGATTATATGCTTGTTGTGCGTCGCTTTCGGATTCGGAAGTTATGTGATATATCGAAAGAAGATACTCAAATATTTCTCTGAAGCTGCTGGTACGATCACCGGAGCCTGACAATGAACTAATTGAGTGAGAGATCTCTGGCTCATCAGATTTGTGAATGGAAGAATTCACATCTAATCTAGGCAAAACTTCAGCCATGAGCGTTCTCAAGATGAAAGCTCTTTTCCTGTAGAGCTTCAAGTCAGTATACATGGATGCCAAACAACAATAAATTCTGCATTGTTCGGTGATACTCATATCTACTATCTGGAGGGAGAATATTTTTTCGATTTCGGCCAATATATCTGCTTTCAGAAAATGGCCCATGCCGTTTTCGACCTCACAAACACCAGATACTTTGGTAGATTTTACAATGCTTTCGAGTAAATTTGACTCCAAAATTTCTCCACCCAAATAGATACCAATCATGTACTTTATTGTACGTAAAATAGACTCGACATAAACAACATCGGGAACCATGTTCTCATAATCATTTGTACTTAGATTGTAGTAATGAAGGACTTTTGAAGATACCAACTTGATAAAAACAGGCAAAGGCACGTTCAAATCTGAGGATGAACTGAAACTGAAACTTACATTACTGCTTGTAGAGTTTCTTGGAGAATGATGCGAGCTGCGCCCTGCAGTGGCATTTGGCAGTGGTCTTGCTAATTGTCCATTATTGGTCACCGTACTCGAAGGAGTAGAGCTCAATTGTTCTACCGACGTTTTTGGAGTGTTATTACTTGACTGTGAAAGAGTGGACGAGGTGGTTAATGAATGCAACTTGCTCTTTGAAATCTGAAGAACTCCACAGACTGCTTGGGTAGATATTTGATGCTGACCCACATACTGAAGAAGCAAGGTACTAACGCTTATTCCTTCCAACACACTTCCTAGCCAAAGATAGTCTTCGGCTTTTCTTAAGTTGACCATTGCGTCTGTAAAACACTGGAGTGCCAAGTTATATTTTCCAGCCAAGAGATAGAAGTTTCCCATTAATTTGGATTGACGCCCAACATGACGCTGTTGTGATTTAGACTTTGTATCTGATGCAGTAGGAGGATTGGCTGAATTTGCGAAGGAAGCCTTGAATGAAGTGGAGCCCGAACTCAATCTTTTTTGTGCTTGTGAAATTGTCTTCGTTAAAGTGTGACTATCGGTGATGGAGACTGGAGATCTCAAAGTGATATTGGAAAAGGACGAAGCGTAGCTATCTAATGCAAGTAAAAAGTTGGCACTCACATCACACATGATGGATTCTATAGAGGAATTGGCTGCAGTGCCATGATGGAACACCTCATTTGACGAACCTTTAGCAGGAATACCATCTGGTGCGTCGAACAATATAATGTTATGCACAATTGAACTGGGATAAAGTTTCCTTAAAGACTGCTGAGCTGCTTTTACATCTATTCCAGCTTCATACTTACCAACACCAATTATAACAAAGGTTTTCCTGAATGGTTCGAAATCATGAAGAAATATCGACTCGCTATCTGGTGAAGTAGCTGAAAAGTCATAAATTATGAGACCGTTTGGAAAGGTTCGAGAGCTGAAATAATGAAGTGAAGTATTGTGAGTTATATCCAGAAGTCGTATTTCATTGATACTTGATTGTATAGATTCCAAGTACTTGGCAAAGCTCCCTTGAGTGCAGTCATTTATGGGAACTAATAGACACTTCACTTTAGCAGGTGCTATAAAACTATATCTGTCGTTCATGAGAGAATAGTTGGTGCCAATTGAGGACTGCCTTTACTTAAGTTTTGGATTTAGCGAGACCAATATGACAAGCCGTTATCAGACAATTGTAGAACACTCTCTAATTTATGTCAATCACTCTGGACGTGCACTCTTCAGCCCAGATCAAAGTTCACGAGTTTGGTAAATAGAGCGAGGTCGTGTGCAAGTGGACAAAAACTCGGAGGCAAAGCGATACTAAGAGAGGTGAGTGAGAGAATAAGACGCGGAGAAACATAGGTAGCGACAGAGAAGTAATATATAACTTATCGTACTGATTGTCTTGACTGAACTGTTTGCCACAAGATAATAAAATATTTACAATGGGAGGATTGAGTTTTGACAACTACCAAAGAAATCACTTCTTGACTAGCAAGGGCTTTGGAGCACCAACCGCCACATCTACAGGTACCACGATTGTGGGATGCCAATTCAAAGGAGGAGTGGTGATTGCTGCAGATACAAGAGCTACCGCAGGAAACATTGTTGCCGACAAAAACTGTGAAAAGTTGCATCGTTTGGCCCCCAAGATCTGGTGTGCTGGTGCTGGTACCGCAGCAGACACTGAAATGGTAACACAATTAATAGCATCTAACTTGGAGTTACACCTGTTGTCGCAAAACCGTGACCCAAGAGTCATCACAGCATTGACTATGTTGAAACAACACTTATTCAAATACCAAGGCCACTTGGGAGCATATCTCATTATTGCTGGTGTGGATCCAACAGGAGCCCATTTATTATCTGTTCAAGCACACGGGTCCACCGATGTCGGTAAGTACCAATCATTGGGTTCAGGATCGTTGGCTGCCATGGCCGTTTTGGAAACCCATTTCAAAGAAGACATGACCAAAGAAGAAGCCATGAAGTTATGCGCCGATGCTATTGAGCTGGGTATTTGGAACGATTTGGGATCTGGTTCCAACGTAGACTTGTGTGTAATGGAAATTGGCAAGGACGCCGAACTTTACAGAAACTACCTTACACCAAATGTTAGATCAGAAAAGGCCAGATCGTACAAGTTTGCCAGAGGTACTACTGCTGTGTTGAAAGAAAAAGTTCGTGATCTCGTACATATAGAAGAGTCTGTGGTCACCTTCAATGGGCCAGATGCCATGGAAGTAGATGCTTAAATTACTCAAAATAAAGGAAAGTATGTTAGTAGTTTTAGATGTAAATGTGAAAAGTAGGTGTTGCGGCGATTGTGTCACAAAAACGGCGTTTCTAGACAATTCTATAGAAGTTGAATATATAGAGAGAAACAACCAATAGTTTTACATCAGCAAAATGGTTGTTAACAATCCTAATAACTGGCACTGGGTCGACAAGAATTGTATGTCATGGTCCAAGGACTACTTTAACGAGAAATTGGTAGGTTTAAAGATTGAAAATGGAACATCTCAGGTTGGTATCAAAGACATTTCTTCAGTTGAAGGTGATGTGGAAGTTTGCCAACGTAAGGGTAAGGTGATTTCGTTGTTCGACTTGAAGTTGGTGATTAACATTGCATGTACCGAAGAAAATGAAGAGAAGTTCACTGGTTCCATCACCGTTCCAGAGTTGGCCTACGACTCCACTGCTGACGATTTGCAGTTTGATCTCAGTATCTACAATGAAACCAAAGAAGCTGAAAAATTCCGTGGTTTGCTCAAGTCCGACTTGATTCCTCAGATCAGAAGCATCTTGGCCAAGTTTGGTACTGACTTGATCGTCACCCACAGTGGAGACATCCAGCTTTCGGAAGACCAGGTCAAGTCTACCTTTACCAAGGCTAACCAGCAAAGTAGCAAAGTTGCCGGCGGCACCACTGGCACCTCTGGATCCACCGTTATCAAGGAAACATCTAAAAAACCAGTGGTTCCAGAAACTGCCGCAGAAACTAAATCTAAATCTAACTCCACTGTGCCAAAGTATAACACCGCGACCCTTCACCTCGAACCTACATTTAACACTACTGCAGAACAACTTTACATTACTCTCTTGGAAGATGCGCGTGTAAGCGCGTGGTCAAGATCGTATCCAGAAATTGAAAAGTTCCCACCTTCAGAGGGATCTAACTTCAAGATTTTCGGAGGATCGGTTTCAGGAAAGATCTTGAAGTTGGTTCCTAATGAACGTATAGTTCAACTCTGGAGATTAGAGGACTGGAAATCTGGTCACTATGCTGAATTGGACATTCAATTGGTGCAAGGAGGAGGTGAAACCAAGATGGTGGTTAAGTTTTCTGGCATCCCCGTTGGCGAGGAAGATAGAGTCAGAGGCAACTTTGAAGACTATTACGTAAGATCGATAAAGATCACTTTTGGTTTTGGTGCCGTCTTATAGTCAATTTCTCTACAAATATTTAACATTATATTAGGTTCACACTAACTCCCTTACACAGTCTAGATATATAAAGGTACTAAGCGATGGAATCGTCTAAAATTTATACAGTGTAGCCCATCGACATGATCATCAATAGTAAGCAATGTCTTCAACTTATTGTTAATTCGCGCGGTTGAACTTTCCCGATTCGCAAGCGCGCACAGGAAAAGGTTGCCCAACTAAGTGAACATTTCCTGGAGCAGCCATATATAAAGAGGATATTCCACTACCTACTTGCGAATACCAGAATATTATCATCAAATGTCCGAATCAACTGTTGGAAAGGTATGTACTGACGATATAGTAATCCTCGTAACTCGTATTCATCGTTATTCGACTGGTCTGGTCTCAGCCATAGCCGCACCATTAGCCGTATGTCAGCACGTTGGGCATTATGGATTTATCAAGATTACCGCGGTTGCCAGCTATAGAATCGACTTTCTTTCGCGAATTACGTTGTATTGATGTGGATTTTGCTACATTTATATGGATTTTTCTACTATTTCAAAATAATACCCTGGCAGTTACTAACGTTCTAGACTATCCATTGTAAGGCTGCTGTCGCCTGGGAAGCCGGCAAGCCATTGAGCATTGAAGACATCGAAGTCTTGCCTCCTAGAGCTCACGAAGTCCGTATCAAGATTCTTCACACCGGTGTTTGTCACACTGATGCTTACACCTTAAGCGGTTCCGACCCAGAAGGTGCTTTCCCCGTTGTGTTGGGTCACGAAGGTGCCGGTATCGTTGAGTCTGTTGGTGAAGGTGTCACCAGTGTCAAGGTTGGTGACTCTGTTGTCGCCTTGTACACCCCAGAATGTCGTGAATGTAAGTTTTGTAAGTCTGGTAAGACCAACTTGTGTGGTAAGATTAGAGCCACCCAAGGTAAAGGTGTCATGCCAGATGGTACTTCCAGATTCAAGTGCAAGGGTAAGGACTTGCTTCACTTCATGGGTTGTTCCACCTTTTCTGAATACACTGTTGTCGCTGATATTTCCGTGGTTGCCGTCAACCCAGAAGCTCCAGCCGACAGAACCTGTTTGTTGGGTTGTGGTATCACCACCGGTTACGGTGCTGCCACCATCACTGCCAACGTTCAAGAAGGCGACACTGTCGCCGTTTTCGGTGCTGGATGTGTTGGTTTGTCTGTTATTCAAGGTGCCGTTGAAAGAAAGGCTTCCAAGATCATTGTGGTGGATATAAACGATAAGAAAGCCGAATGGGCTACCAAGTTCGGTGCCACTGACTTCGTCAACTCTGCCAAATTACCTGAAGGTACCACTATTGTCGATAAGCTTGTGGAAATGACCGATGGTGGTTTGGACTTCACCTTCGACTGTACTGGTAACGTCGGAGTCATGAGATCTGCTTTGGAAGCTTGTCACAAGGGTTGGGGTCAATCCATCATTATCGGTGTCGCTGCTGCCGGTAAGGAAATCTCCACCAGACCATTCCAATTGGTCACTGGTAGAGTATGGAAGGGTGCTGCTTTCGGTGGTGTCAAGGGTAGAACTCAATTGCCAGGCATAGTAGAAGACTACTTGGCCGGTAAATTGAAGGTTGACGATTTCATTACTCACAGACACCCATTGACCAATATCAACCAAGCCTTTGACGACATGCATGCCGGTGACTGTATCAGAGCCGTGATTAACTTCTAGCAACTAACCTCTAAACTTTAAATTAAAAGAAGAAAGCTCGGTTCTACCGTTTGATTTAGATGTTTATCCATCCTCTAATAAAATACAAAAAATACCACTACTGTTTGATTTAGATGCTAATCTATTAAATTGATACACAGAGAATACCTCTCATCTATTTTACCGTTCTTTATTCTTCATCGCTCTCGTATTCTGGCCCATTCATGTTAATAGCAGCCTGAAGGTCTTCATCGCCATTTTCCTGATCGTCGTCGTCATCGGCATCGAAATCGTCTTCGAAATCATCCTCTCCATTCATGCTGATGTCGTCGTCATCGTCACTGTCAATTATCCCGTTGGCCTTACCATCGTCTATTTCTTCGACATATTCGACATCACTATCAATCTCCTCTTGATCTTGTTCATACTCTTGGATCATGATTTCTTTTTTCAATTCTTGCTGCTGGTATAACATGTTTAGTCTTCCCTGTAATTCCAATAATCTTGGCAAGGTGTTTGCCTTTTTGGTCAATGCAGAATGTAAGTTAGAAAGCTTGACACTTAAATTAGGTATTGATGCAAGTACAGTTCCATGAATTATAACAATCCATTTCAACCAAAAGTTGAGCTGGTCGAATTTGTTTGCTTGACGTTGGATCTTTTCTGATATCTTATCCAAGAGCACCACTGCCAACGAAGAATCGAGTTTTTTGATGGTGTTCTGAATGATTTGAGGATCACGATTACCCAAAACTGTATCCAACAATTGATTATCGTTGTTCTTCAACGACTGAGACAACACTATGGTCAAAGTCCCGGATTTGGCCCCCAAGTTCTTCTTTTTAGTATTACGGGATTTCTTGGTTTGTTGATCAGTGGATAATTTTTCCAACTTGTCTGCCAACGACTCGCTTGCCTCGTCGGTTCTATCGTCATCTTCGTCATCATTCAAGTCCTTGAGGTTGGTACCTTCGCTAACAATCGTGTAGTTTTCAGAATATGACTTAGGTGCTGCTACATCATGGCCAAACGAGGTATGAGTGGTTGGCTTGAGGTTGGGTTTCGACTTTTCAATAGCTTTGTCATTGTTGAGCAATGATGCACCGGATTCGTCCACCCATTTGATGTTATCGAAGTGAGGAACATTGCCGTTTTCCAACCATGAAATTAAAATGGAATCATGGAATATACTAATGGTATTGATGGCAATAGATGCATCGGATGTGCTTTTAATTTCGGCCTCTGGGCGGGCCAATTTGATTGTACCATTAGATGGTCTGGACTGAATCAAAGCTTGTGCTTGTTTTCTTCTTTTCTTGGAGCTAGTTGGGGTGGATGGCACGTTTACATTGAAGTTCAAAGGGCTATTGAATATTTCGATATGTCCATTTTCGTCAATGACGGCCAAGACCGATTTGTCGTCTTTGATACCAAGGTCCATATCCAAAATGTTGGACTGGGAAACAAATACTGCCTTTGTAGAGTTTTTGCTTATAGAGTACAAGTTGATAAACCTATCACCTTCACCACTGGTCAAGAATAAATCACCGTCTGTTGAAACCGGTAAGATAGAGTTGATGGGTTGGATGTGACCTGGAAAGGTCTTGAGAATCAGTTGGCTAGCGATATCAACCAAATAAATCGAATGGGATGCAATTAGAAGACATGGCTTCTCATTATATATGACACTGGTAATTCTTTGTACAGTTTCAGCATTCTCCAAAAGTTCGTTCACGTTGAAACTTTGCAATAATTTATAGCTTGTGGTGTCCCACTCATTGATATTACCACTTACATCACAAGACCATGCCGACTGTGTGAATGGAGAGAAATGGAAGTCCAAGATGGCGGCATGGCTGGGTGTGGATAGTTCGGTTATGATTTCATTGCTGAGTGGAGAGAAGACCAAAATGGAACCTTTGGTCAAACTTAATGCTAAAACGTGTTGTTCATCATTGCTTTGAGTGGTAGATGAGGGGATCCATGAGATTTGGCTGAGCTTACATGACTTATCCAAGTTGAAGGATGTGTTGAGTGGACTCTGCAAGTTATTTATGGATTGCACCTTAATTTGGTGGGTGTCCAAAGCGACATGACCTGAAGCTAGGTACGTCTTGCTAGGATCAAACTTGGCATTTAGAAACGGTCCGGACATGCTCTCAATACTACCTCTACTATCACTTGTCTCACTGAGATGAGCTTCTTAAACAAATTTTTTACCGGGCCATGTGCAGGACAGAACATCGATTTTAATCTGGTAGCGCGCATACGGCTGCAAATATATTGACTATACAACTATTTCTTCCTCCGCTTAGTATCTTCCTTGGGCTCTTTAGGTTCTTCACTTTGAACTGTAGATGTATCTGACGCAGAGCTTATATTGATACCAGCTCGCGACACTCTCCGCTTGAGCTTATTTCTTTGATCTGTCTGCTCTCTTTGGGTCGGTAGAGAAGGCGGTGGGCTATCTGTGTTCGAGTCATCCTCATCGACTTCGTTGTCAAAGAGATGTGAGTTTGCGATAGGTTTTCTTGTATCTTTGAGCAACTGCTCATACTCATCTTTTTTCATTTTACCTTCTTTAACCAACTTTTTGAGTAGTTCACTTTCTTTGGGTGGTAAGTTCGCCCTGGGTTCCGGCAATGGTGGCGAATCCGAACTTAAACGCGAATTTGATAAATCTGAGCTGTATGATAGCTTTCCTCTGGAATTGGTGACACTATTATGGACGGTATTTAATGTGTTGCTTAGTCCATTAAAGTAGATCTCATTGACATTTAGGTTTTTGTTAGGATCCAAGCCTTTATTTTGAAGACTTTGTATAGAGGCCGCACCTTCGGGATCTTGCTTGATTCCAGGCAATATTTCGCCACACTTGAGCGCTGCCGCGTCTTGTGAAGTATACTCTTTGGAATGCGCTATTCTACTATGATTGAGAAAACCTTGTGCCGATGAAAAGTTGCTCCGTTGACAATCGGGACAGGTCAACCTCACCACGATTCCGTCTGTTCTTCTATACAAACACCCCAAGTTCTGGTTTAACTTCAACATATTTACTTCCGAGCCTTCAGAAACCGACCCGTGTGAGTAGGAGGGCCTCAATGACGATGTAGTTGATCTGGTACGGTACGTATGGCCGCCTACTCCTGGCGCAACAGAAATTTCGTTGGAAACACCAGAGCTTCCTGCAAAGACTGATTCTTTGTCGTTTAAGTAGTCTGGTTTAAAGAGGTCGTTGTTGCCAAAACTATTATTGCCAAACGCTTCCATCAGTCTGTTCATGTCATTATAGCTTACAGTCAAAGACTTGTTCAAGACTTCGAAGTACTTTAGAGTGAAGTCATTTGGCTCACTAGATATCTTGAGGTCGTTGGGTATGTCGAAGAACTTTCTTAGCACAAGCATCTGGGACTCTATCTTGCTAATCTCGGCTTCGGTGAGTTTCAACTCCTGATGCTTCAATCTGATTTCCAAGTCTATTTGGCTGGTTATGATTTCTTTGAGTTGCTCAAGAGGAATTTGCTTGAGTTTCTTGATTATTATTTGCTTCTGTTTGTCACTGACTTCATCTTGGGAGTCCTCTTGTTTCGCCACTGGCGGTGGATTTTCGATATCCGCCGGATATTGTTTGTCTTCTTCTGTATTGCTCATTTACAAAATATGGTACAGTTCACTAGGAGTGCTTTGTCGTATGTTCTGCTGCTTCAGTCCTGCTGAAAGAGTCTGAATTACAAGTACTGTGTTGTTCAGCACAGCTACCTATACACTGCCGATCATATCACGTGCACCGGAATGTGCACTACCGCTAAATGGCTGCCAAGCCTACATCTATACTTTAAAGCTGCAGGATGAAGAAAGTCCAAAGGCTAGATATATGTTGATTTGAGACTTTGATTTCAACCAATGAGCTGAAGCATCCTCTATTCGTGACCAATATCGAGTATTCTTCATATCCTTCATAGTGTGCGCTCGAAAATTAAATCGAGCCGCAATTTGAAAGACAGCAATTAGTTATAAATATTCCCAATTTTCCGAAGTTTGCAATCTACAGTGTTTCGTCGAAAAATGATGCAACCAGCCAGAACTCAATTGGCTCGCACAATTGGACGCACAATTGGACGCAGACTTGGAACCAGAGCTTACTCCACCCAGCCCAAGGTGCCAAAAACCTCCAATTGGTTTTTGGGTGGGCTTGTATGTGGAATAAGCGGCTTTTTCGGGGCTGCTGCGTATGAAGCTTATAAACCAGGTGAACCAGGTGAACCAGGTGAGAACCAAAATTCGACATTGCCTTTGGAACAATTGAAATCTCCCCAATATGCAAGTAGCGCGGAGATTGAAAAGGCTATCGGAGAGATCAAACAAGTGTTTGCCAGAACCCCAACTGACTTGAGTATTGATACGTTGATCAATAACTCGCAAGAACAACTTGATGAGCAATCGGACTCATACTTCAATTCGCACCATGCCACCGCCGATCAAAGACCAAAGTACGTAGTGTACCCAAGACTGACGGAAGAAGTTTCGGAGATCCTCAAGATATGTCACAAGTACAGAGTTCCGGTAGTTCCCACTAGTGGTAAATCTTCATTAGAGGGCCATTTTATCCCAACAAGAGGCGGAATAACCATTGATATCACCTCAATGAACAATATCCTTAAGCTCGACAAAGTCGATTTGGATGTGCTGGTGCAAGCAGGCGTAGGCTGGGAAGAGCTAGCCGACTATTTGAGCGAGCACAATTTGTTATTTTCGAGCGATCCGGGTCCTGGTGCTACAATCTCCGGGATCTGTGCCAATAATGCTTCTGGAACTAACGCTAGTAGATACGGAGAAACTTATAAAAACGTATTGAATCTTACTGTGGTTTTGGCAGATGGCACCATCGTTAAAACAAAACAGAGACCACGCAAGTCTAGTGCTGGCTACAATCTCAATTCTTTGTTTGTGGGCAGTGAAGGCACCCTTGGAATTATTACAGAAGCTACTCTCAAATTGTACGTTAAGCCCAAGTTCTCACATGTGATTGTTGTTCCATTCAAAACCATCAAGGGTGCGGCCGATGCCGTTAACTCGATAATCTATCAAGGTGCTCAACTTGATGCCATTGAGCTTCTAGATGATAAGATGATGAAAGTTATCAACGAATCAGGCGAAACTTCAAGAAAGTGGGACGAAAACCCAACTTTGTTTCTAAAAATCGGCGGAGCCAACAAAATCCATGTCAAGGGAATCGCTGAAGAAATCGAGCTGTTGGTGAAGCAGTATGGATCTTTGGGCTTCCAATACGCGGAAGACGAAACAGAAAAGGAGGAACTTTGGTCCGCACGAAAAGTAGCGCTTTGGTCCACTATCAACCAAGGCAGATTGGAAGACCAGAACATGCAATTGTGGACTACTGATGCAGCCGTGCCCATCTCCAAATTGCCCCAATTTCTCACTGAAACCCAAGATGATATCGCGAAAAACGGATTGACAAGTACTTTGGTAGCTCACATCGGTGATGGAAATGCCCACAGCTTCATCCTTTACAAGCCCGAGCAAAGAGAAAACGCGGAGGCACTTGTAAAGAGAATGGTGCAACGCGCCATCAAATACGAAGGTACTTGCACAGGCGAGCACGGAGTCGGCTATGGTAAAAGAGAATATTTGCTTGAAGAGGTAGGCGAAGACACTGTAGCCGTAATGAGAAAAATCAAGCTAGCGTTGGACCCTTTACGTATTTTGAATCCTGATAAGATCTTCAGAATAGATCCGTCGGATAAAGCACACTAAACTGTATATTGTGATACACGTGACTATATACTACTTTTTACTCAAGAACCTATACCCAGATACAATATTGTAGAGCAGCATGTCTTCCGACAATTCTGAGATATCCATAGATACGATTGGACGGATCTTCAAAGAGATCTCTTTTAAAGATCCCAACACCAAAATAACGCGTCCTACGCTAGAAATGGCCTCGCAGTATATCAAATTGTTCGTGAACGAGGCCGTCTTGAGATCAAACGAGGAAAGAATTCTCGAGGGTGATTCTTTGACCAAGGTCGATGGAATAGATAATATACACGATACGTCATCCCGGGTGGAGCATATTAACGTGAATGAAACACAGCAGGAGAAAGAAGATAAAGAGCTCGACAATGAAGACTTGGATCCAGATATAATAGAGCCATCGACCCAGGAACAGTTGGGCGCAAATGTCGAGGTATCGGGCAATACTATCGACTCAAGACATCTATCTAAAGTAGCGGGAATACTTGCGTTGGATTTCTAGCAATATACTGCTCTATATACTAAATCTATAATTGCTTAGGTCTATAATGTTCCAATATCCGTAGGATAACTCTTTCTTTGTCAAGTTTAGACTTTTGATGGAGTCCGGCAATTCTGCCAGGACCGTTATGAAAAGCGGGATCCTGATGTTGTAGAGCTCTTCTGTACTTATCAAACCTGTCTCTTTCTCGCTCAATTCCAACAGCAAGCTTAATGGCAATTGACTCCAGCCCTGACCCTGTATAGCCAAGCTTACTAGGCTGGAAGAGGGTTCGGGGCTCGCGCTGTCTGGACTTTGAAATAGAGAGTTACCCATACGTAAAATGAGTTCCGATCTAGAGATGGTGGATTTGGTCGTAAGGCATGCTGTGGGTATAGTTTTTATCAAGTTTTTAGTACCTTCTGATGATTTAATGGCGATATCGGCAATTGGCAAAGTCAATTGAATTTTATAATTTCTCGAGTTATCAGTATTGGAAGCCGGGGTTACCATGTTGGAAGGAATGAACGGAACTGTAGCAATGTGAACATTCATCTCGCTGGGTAATGGGTTCATAAGGTTAATCACAAAGGTCTTGCTTTCGCCCACCCTTAGTATCCTCTCATCAACAGGTCGGTCAGGTTGTAGTATTTTATTTGATACTGTATTGGTGAATTTTAGCGATGGCATATACTCAATAGCATTGAATTTGACCCGGAATTTGTTCACCGTGGGAAGCTGACCAGGCTCCGTATGAGGGAGTAACAAGAACGAATTGCATTTTAAGCATTTATACGACTTTTTGGTAGATAGTTTCTGAGCCAATGGATATCGCACTTTCGATGACCCTTCAGTTTGTTCTGATATGTTAGGTGGACTTTCCATAGCCTTTGGTTTAAGATTTGATAATGCTAAGTTCTTCATTCTCATCTCGTTGGAGTCCTCCGTCGTCTGATCTGAGGTAAGTTTGTCATGGAATATTTGGAACAAGTTGACGGATGCAGCCTTTTTTTCAGAGCTGATGATGCTGTGGAGTGATTTGGGACTGGTAATGACTTTGGTTTCATAGTTATATTCACAAGCAACACACAGGAATTTGAATGATTTGCCTGTCTTACCGTTCACATCATGATCTGAGATTGAAATGGTTAGCGGGGCTATGCAGTCTGGGCACACGAAGCAGTTCTTAGAGCAGTGTCGTATATCATTGGGCGAGTTTGTATAGTCAGTTATACAATTGGAACAGAATTTGCATTCGATGTTGTAGTAGCAGTCGTACTTCGACTTATGATACTGACATGAAGGACAAAACAACAATTGTGACAAATGGTTGACTGAATTCAAAGAGTACCCGTCTAACGAGTTGTGATCATCCGACTTGGGACAGAAAATACCGGACTCATTATAGATTTTGGACATCCAGCTGGTTGTAGTTAGTTGTTGCAGTGATCTGCATTTGGGAAATTATATCGCGTTCGGAGCACGTGATCAAAATACTATCCCACTCGGTCTTGGTGATGCGGACTGGGTCCGTCGTGTGTCAGTAAGATCTCGCACCATGTGGGTGGCCACTAGGGAGAGTAACATCTGAGCGTCTTTTCGAGAGTTATTGCGAGACAATTCTTCCGAATAATTAGGCTTTGAAACGACGGTAAGTGTCAAGGCTTACTTGAAACCCCGTAGTTGATAAGCTCAAGAGTGTCAACGTGCAAATTAAGGTTCTTGAATTTCACTGCTGCCCAAATTATCATGACGATTTGCCGCTTGATGGAAGGCCATAGACACGGCTGCCTGTTAAACTAGTTTTGGCACGACTTCGAATCTAATCGGAAAAAAACCTCGCAAATTCTCGGGATTTTGACACTGGACGATTTGGGTGCGAAGAACCCTTTTTTGGGAGTCTAATTACATGCATGCACCTGGAATAGGTGAGTTTGACAGCAATATACTAAGTGGATAAGACGACCATGGAATATACCCAGGTGCAACTTGCCAACTCATGGTAGCGGTTGAGGGTCGACTTCGGATGGTAGTCAACTCAACAAGCCACTATTTGAGCTCATCCAAGGGAGGTATTTAGTTTCGATTGGTTAGTAACCCACGTGTAATCTGTAGCATGCTCAGTCCACCAAGGTACAGCGGCATTTATTTATCTATAAATACGCAGCAGAAGTTCTAGCAAGAGTAAGCTTGACAGAGATATGAGAGCCAAGATGATCAGCCCAGTCTACTTTATGACTATAGCCAGCGCAATTGCTGCTACAATTAAGTCCAGCGGAAACGATGTTTTTGAAGCTGCTCATGGATTGGCTCGTAGAGACAATACATACAACAGTCAAGCAAAGTACCTGGTCCTTACTCAGTACTTCCAACAAGACGACCCTAATACTGACCAGTCCAATTTCGACATATCCCCCAATTTGGGGTTAGAGTCCAGTACTAGTTGGAGTCAGTTAATTTCTGATCTCCAGGATTACAATAGTCAATCGCCTAATGACAAGTATAAGTTGATTTTCTTACAAAGACATGGTGAAGGATGGCACAATGTTGCACCAGACTTTTATGGATCTGCCGAGTGGAATTGCTATTGGCAAATCTTGAATGGTAACGGAACAGTGGAATGGTACGATGCTGAATTAACACCCAATGGTATAAGCGAGATCCAAAATATAAAGAGTATCTTCTCCAACGCGATTAGTCACAACGGGGCTCCAGTTCCACAGTCTTATTATGTGTCGCCATTGAGAAGAACGTTAGAGACTTGGAACCTCCTTTGGACTAATCTCGCTAGTGGAAAACCGACAATCAAAGAGT
Organism: Suhomyces pyralidae; assembly: GCA_003706505.3. NCBI lineage: Eukaryota > Fungi > Ascomycota > Pichiomycetes > Serinales > Debaryomycetaceae > Suhomyces > Suhomyces pyralidae. The sequence goes on along the minus strand of PPLO03000003.1, from coordinate 87,148 downwards.
TGGCTAGAGAAACTTACGGAATTGGCACTGAAAGTAAGCGCCACAACAAAGAATATATCGCGAAGAATTATCCATTTGCCCAGTTTGAAGACAATTTTAGTCAGTTTGACACCGAATGGGATCAGACTCAGTACGAGTCTTCCCACCATCGTAAATATAGAGCCAACGCGCTCTTGGATGAAATCTTCACAACGGATAACAACAACGTTGTATCGTTGGTTGCACATGGAGGACTCATCAAGTCTCTACTCAAGGTGATTGGACATAGAAAGTGGAGCCTCGGCACTGGAGAGATGGTCCCAGTGGTTATCAAAGCTGAGTTCGACAAGCAAGGTGATTCTTATGATACATCCGATGAGTTCGATTCACAGTACGAACCATGCTGAACATGAAGTAAAAGTTAGGAGTCTTTCTTCGTCGATCGAAGTACATATCTCCGCAGAACGCTCTATTTACTATTAGCGGTCTTTCGTATTACAACAATAAGTCATTGACATTTACAATTATCTAGTAAACATGTTTGTTTCGCACCTAGTTGTAATATTTGGGACGTGTACTTTCATTGCATCACTGTTGTTCTTCTATTTTTAACACTGTTGACATGACAGACCGCAGTACGATGATAATGTTGTACGTGTACTTAAAAAAAAAAAGATTTTAGCGATTGGTGTTTGTGTTAATAGTGCACTGGCTCGGGTAGGTTGTAGGTCGCAACGAGAACACAAACGAGCCTAGACCCGAATTATTTTTAGTACCGTGCAATCAGCCGAAGGAGCAACATTATCGGAAACGGTTTTTTTAGAAATCCTACACACATTACGTCATAGAAGATCTGACAGATCTAAACTACGGCGGTATGGCGGATATCCTGCCGAGTAGCCCCTCTAGACTATGCAGTGACCTGAGCGCAACTCCGGTTGCTATCAGCCAACTTTTGTTCTATTAGGCACCATCGGGCAATCTAAGCTCCAACACTATATCGCATGACATCAGTGTTTTGTTTTCTAGTTCGCACTTACTTGCTGTCTTGCTTATATTTTCTCTACCACGCACTAAATGTTACTATTGTTAGGGGATAAAATCCCATATACTCTGGTCTAGACCGCGAATATTTAGATTTTGCGGCTCCTAAACGAGAATACGACCACAAACGTATTGTCACTAAGTAGGCCCTAGCTTATTTAACTAAGATTATTGCGTCAACCTGCCCCGCTATATTCGTGCCGTGGCATGTGCGCTTTCACAGCATTCAGGGTTTACCCCCTTGTGTTCAAACTAGTTGGTGTACTCACCACCGTGTTGCTTCAGCTCTAACCCCATCACTGTGCCTCATTTGGTCGGGCCGCAGCCGATCATACCGGAAAAGAATTATATCTCCACCGTAGTGACTTGATTCTATACACTTTTCGCCCCCGCGACGAAAAAGAAATTACTTCTCTGCATCACTCTACGCTGTACAGCCATCACCTACGGAAGATATATCATACTAATTAATACCACAATTTGGTGTCTCGTAAGATTTTAGATATAGACTTAATTTGAGCCAAATCTTTTTGAATATTATATAGTTCGCTCATTATATTTCATATATTTACACCATTGAGGCTGGCCTTCTACAGTTCTGGAAAATCTCTGCGAGACAATATATTCGAATCTAAGAAGCGTGACATTATCAAAGCGTCAATTTGGATAGCGAACACTAAATTTTTGCCTTTCATTTGAAGTCGAGAGACCAAATATAATTGCCATCAAAAAGAAACTATCGCATCAGTGGTACCCAGCTACTACTGTTGTTAATTACAAGCCTAGTTTGTTTATAAGTTCCCACCGCCCAGCCACAGAAATATAACGGGAACTAGCCAAGAAAAAAAAAAGATCAGCAAGAAATTAGATCCATCATCGAGCCTAATACATATTCCAGACTCATAAAAGACTTTCAATAGTCAAGTTCATCGAAACATCATCCTCGAGAGTCAAATAAGTCTTCGTTACGAGCAGTTAAAGTATCCTGCGTTGCTTAGGCTGACTTATTTTAGGACACTACTTTAAAATCTTTATTGTCTAGATTTATTGTTGTCGCGGGTCCCCAGCTGACGCAGTGCCCGCTCATATCTAGAAGCTTTCCTGACATCCAAGAACATCGAACAAAGCTTAAAAACTAATTAAAAGGATTCATTCACCCCACCATAACTAACTAATACACACAATCATGAGTTCATCTCCATCAATTTGTGCCTCACCAAATTTTACGTTCCCATCTACTAATAGCCCTCGAGATACCCCGGGGGATTATTTCACAATGAAGTCAGTAACCAAACCTCCGCTGTTGTCCCATTTTAATCAAAGCTCCCCACAGTCATCCACTCGTAGCAGAAGTATACTGAGCCAACAGCATCCTAAACTCTATTCATTTCATTATCAAGATAACAAAACCAAACCAGTGTCAAACCACAAAGCAGTTAATGACTCCATCAGTTCCATCACATCCAATACTTCCGACTTGACCATATATGAGACCAGTTTCAACAAAAGCTTGAGGACTGACTCCATAGTATCAAACGATACTTTGGTAGATGAAGATTGCAAATGCGAAGAAGAGCAGAATGTAGAAAAGGCACAACATAAAAACGATAAGCCCGTAAATCATAATTTCAAGTTGAACTTGGCTAGACGTCCTAACAAATCGTTACCGATGACGTTATCTAATGATTTACTCACATGTAATGAAGCAGGGGAAGCAGAAGAATCAGAAAGTATCAAAGCAGTTTCTGCATCCGAACCAATATTTCCTTTTCCAGACTCAAACAATTCAAGCACCACATCCAACACTGTGCCCAACCAAACATCCAACCCACCACGATCATCCTTACATCTACCGTTTCTACAAAACATCAAGAAACAAACTACCCTACCATCGATACCATTACAGTACGAATTGTCGTTTGACTCTATAAAACACGAGCAACTCAGACGGTTACATTCGTTACCTACTGTGAATTATAGACTGCAGATTGAGAGCCTTTCTCAAGCAACGATCAAATATCTTGGCATTAATGATACTCGCGAGCTTTTGAAAAGCGACACGGCTGACAAATTACTAGTTTTAGACATACGGCCATTTGCTGATTATGTCAAGTCACATGTCAAGGATGCTATCAACGTCTGTCTACCATCCACATTGCTTAAGCGTCCAAATTTCACCTTGCACCGCTGTATCAATTCCTTACCTAACTTTGAGAAAATTCAATTCGAAAATTTATTCAGCTCAAAGAATGGTAAAGTTTTCATTTACGATCATTACGAAAACTCTGCCAACTTATATCATATTTGCAACAAAATTGTGAATAGTCCATTGTATAACGATGCCTACCACTCCATTTATCTAGTCGATGCATCCTTGAGCCATTTCATCGAAAAATGTTCTGACTTATTAGTGCAAGGGACCAACCCATCCACAAGTAACCCAGCCACTTCCCAAGATACAAGTGAAATTTTCAAAAGCACATCCCTGCATTCAAATGTTAGACCAGCCCCAACTACGTTGCAGAATCCATCCTCAACCAGTAACATCAACATTAGGAATTCTGGTTCAGTGAACAACTTGTTGTCTCCGTTGAACGTCGAACCTAAAGGAAGGGCTCATTCAGTTGCAGATTTGAGTAATTTGCAAAAATCTGGCAATGACTTGAAACGTAACGCAACTAGTATAGACATGGATAATCTCCACAGCTCAACTCCGATCTTATCAAAATTCTCATTGCCCAAAATTTCCGGAGGAAGCATCTTCAAAATCAGGCATAATGAAGAACTCAACAACTTGAATGCTAATCCTTTTGATTTCACTTTAAGTGCGCCACCAACTGATTACTCATCCAAGGCTCCAGTGCCGGCAAGCTTAAGTCAAAACACATCGAACTTGTTCAGATTGAACAACTTGCCAAAGGATAAATCTTCTTTGCCAGATTGGTTGCAATCTACAATCTATACTGGGGACCACCAATCTAACAAGATCAATGATGATTTTTACACGTTGGAAAAATACGAACAAAAACGTTTGATCACGGCATTATCGTTTCAAAACCCAGCTTCCGACAATGGGGTAGTTTCCCCTATGCACGAAGGTGAAGTGGCACCCACTATCAGTTGTGGTATTGAATATGGCCATAAAAACAGATATAAGGACATTTTCTTGTTTGAGCATTCAAGAGTGAAGCTCATTGACCAAGCCAAAAAGTTGGATGTACCTACTGATGAAGATTATATCAATGCCTCGTACTTGGATCCAATCGAGGACTTGGATCAATTTACTACTGCATCGCCTAAAATACTCAAACATTTGAAATTCATCGCTACCCAGGGACCTTTAGAACAAACTATGGGTGATTTCTGGAAGTGCATTGTTAAGACTAGAAGTCCGATTGTTTTGTCGTTGACAGATGAAATCGAAAATGGGGTCATGAAATGTTCACCATTCTGGAAATCAGGAATATATCGCTCTAACCAAGAGGTGATTAACTTGAAACTTACAGGTCAAGTTCAAGTCAATCCTTACTTGATTATAAGGACTTTTTCGATGACTATGAGCAACCAGCAAGATTGTGAAACTGTCAGCCACGACGTTTTTCAAATCCATCTATTGTCCTGGCCCGATATGGGAACTATATCCTCGCCTTTGGATATCATCCAAATCATTCAATTGAAGCACTACATGTTAGAAAAGATGACATTGGATAACTGTGCTTATCCTACTGTTGTCCATTGCTCTGCTGGTTGCGGAAGAACAGGAACATTGGGCGCAATTGATACAGTTATCAATATCTTGAAGAATAACAAGAGTGCAGAATTGAAATCGGATCCAATCCAAAAGATTGTCAATAATTTTAGAAAGCAGAGAATTTCTATGGTCCAAAACTTGAGACAGTACTACTTGATTTATGAGATAGTGTTGAATTACTTGAACCTGACCAATTCCAATTCTGACCAACCAGGCGAGGGTCTTCACTGGGATGATCTAACTAGGTTAGATATCGTGAATGATTTCATTGCCAATAGTGTAAAAACTAAATAGACTAAAAGTATTTTCTTTTACTTCTCAAACAAAATATATAACGACTTTATTTTACAAATACAGGGCATGTTAGCATGTGTAAAGATCTAAATGTTGCAGCACACAATTTGGTTAGTGCAAGTGAACACTTACAATTGCATAACTCTGACATTCAAGACATACATTATGCAACTTGCGGCACGGCTGATGCTCAAGGTAAAATTTACATAGTCTACTAGTTCGGGAGAATACATGTAGCCTCCGAGATTCGCATTCAAACGCTGATCCCATTGGCTTTTCTAGTATCAAATACTAAGTATGACATTAACAATTTCTAATCACGTTACAACTATTAACTTAGATGTTAGCAGTAATAGCTTGCTTGATAGCAGCTGGGTTGGCTCCAATTACCTTTTGGACAACCTTACCATCCTTGAAGTAAAGGATGGTTGGCATGGAGCTGATTTCGTATTCTTGGGCAACTTCTTGAACTTCATCAACATCAACCTTGATGAACTTAGCAGTGGTGTATTCAGCAGAAAATTTGTCCAAGAGTGGAGCAATCATCTTACATGGACCACACCAGGTGGCGAAGAAGTCGACAACGACTAATCCAGAGTGCTTTAAAGCTTCTTCAAATTCTTGCTTGTTATTAACAACGGTAACCATTTTATTCTATTTTATTTTATTGACGTAATTAAATTAAAGGAAGAATTGTGCTCGCTATTTATACTTGCCGTTCATTTGTCATACGTCCATAGCACACAATCACGTGTTACATAGTTGACAGTGGGAATGAGGCTAGTTCCGACTATAAAACGTGACTAAAGTGTGATCTGTCGCACGGTTTGGACCTATATTACTATACTTTTCATTCTAGATCTACTCGTTATTTGTAATAGCACGACATATTCTCCCACAGTTGACGCAAAATGTCGTATAAAATAACTTTTAAGTTTCGAGACCGCGTGATGATGACAATTAATCCGGTCTTATCAGATTCTGGTGGCTTCTAGAAGCTCACCCTAGCATAATTTGTCTTGCGGGTGACAAATACTCTAGCCATTCTTTGCTTGCATGACCTGGCTGCAAAACGACCGCTTTGCCTTTGTAATACTCACTTATTAATTGTTGAAGTACTCTGATTTGTAATTTGATATAGTCATCAAGCACTGGAACTTTTTGTGTTTGCAGCTGTAAATCATCAACATATTGTCTGCAGTGATTGATTATGTCAGATGTAGCATGGCTTATGCATTCAGAGGTTACGTTCAACTCTTCCTCGATCGGTTGGTCATGATATAGTAATCCGATAGGTGGGACACCATTGATAACTTCGAAGTGCGACTCTTGATGTTGCAAAAGATCAAGAATCTCGGAGTCCTGTATAGTGTCCGGAACACCATTAGTATTTTTGAAAGCCTCAGGTGCTAATTTGAGCCATTCGGCATTGTACTCGAGGCCCGGTAAGTAAATGAGCGGAAGCATATTATCCTCAAGGTTGATGGCAATTGACTCGGGGCTGATTACGAGCTGAAATTGAGGAACAGCGCCGAGCCATTTAGCCTTAAGGACCAAATCTTCGCTTGGAAGTTGCAATTTGAGCTCAAGCAATTGTTGGTTATTTGGTGACATTTCTGGGATAAATCCATAGGTGCTTATAAAGTTTTGAATGCTCTCAATTGGAGAATAGCTTATAGTGACTTCAAAGTCTTCGGGGGTGATGTACTCATTTTTTAGTTTCAATACGATGGAATTGTCAGCTCTGTCAACATCAAAGTACGAGTTGTTGTAGTGGTGATGGTTGGCAAAATCAAGTATAGGAACGAGAGTGACATTTGTCACAAAGTCATCTGAACCTTCCTCTTGGTGTGGTATTTCAAGTGTTCTTGACCTCACTGCTCTGAGCAATTGAAAATAGGTTTCGAAGGTCATCACCAGACTGAACCGAAACTCTTGATCTTTGTACTTGAAATCTATGCTTTCGACCATGTTATCGTAGTACGACTTTTGCTGCTGTGAGTCAGCCGCGAGACGATTTATGAATGGGTCACTGGACTCATCTTCTATGTACTCCAATACGGAAGTGTTGAGTAAGATTTCCAAGTATGGATCAAGGATGGCTAGGGGCGAGCCTCTATAGTGTTCTGACTGGTCCCTCATATTTCGAAGAGCTTTAATTCCAACTAAGTAAGCTAGAAGTATTTGAGTTTCTGTAGAGGGTTCCATGACTGTTAGTATGGCCACCAAAAGCTCTGATTCTTTCAAGGTCACGTTGGAGAATCCTAGCCGTTGATCTCTCTGTTTAAGCTGCTGTAGCAATTCCAATAAAGTCATATAGTCGATAGTGACATCTTGAGGGATTCTTAATATTTCCAAGTCCTTGTCAGAAGTTATTGAATTAGTCTGGTTATTAAATTGCAATCCAATTCCTCCAAGCTTACTGCAACCAATGGATAAGTTGGGATGTAGTTGTATGTTTCTACTTGAAATCCATTTGACGAATTCCAGATTCTGCGAGACTCCAGGTATAACATCGTCCTTAATCATCGCTAACATTAGTTAGTTTTCCAACTGACATTTTGACAGTACTCTAATTATCCATAATTCGAGGTGACACAAAAATATCCAAGACCGAGCAAGGGGATAAAAGTTTTTTTTTTAAAGTGAATTGCAGAGAACCAACCACCAGTAGAATAGTAAGATAGAACCAATATGTCTTGGGACGACGAAGATTTTGATACCCCTAAAGCTGCCGCTCCAGCCGCTGCAACAAGCTGGGAAGAAGAAGAAAATGACGACGACGTTTTAGAGTCATGGGAAATCGACGAAGAAGAAGTCGCCAGGAAGAAAAAAGAAGCTGAAGCTCAAAAGCAAAAGGAAAAGGCTGAGTTGAAGAAAAGGCAAGAAGAGTCCAAAGCCAAGAAACTTGGTATCAAGAAACCCCTGGAATTTGATAATATCGATGAAGAAACCAGAAAGGAATTGTTAAGACAAGCTGAGTTGAAGGCTGATTTAAATAATGCTGCTGACTTGTTCGGTGGATTAGGTGTTGCTGGAGATGACGATTTCGACATTAATGCCCACCCAAGAGAAAGAGTTGCTAAAGCTCAAGCTGCTGTAGCCGCAAGAAAGCCAGCTTTCAACAAAGATACCCCAATCGATTCACATCCGTTGTTCCAGCCAACTGACAAGCAAGAGTTTGAAAAGTTGAGAAAGGCTGTTTCCCCTGCATTGACCAATTTGGCCGAAGATTCTCTATTGAACTACTCGTCGTTCTTGGCTATTGATTTAATCAGAGATTTGACCCAACCATTATCAGTTGATAGTCTCAAAAAGGTGATATCCACATTAAATGTTGTTCTTAAAGATAAAGAAAGACAAGCCAGACAAGCCAGATTAACCAAATCAGGTGGTACTTCAACTGGTGGTGCTGGTAAGAAGAAGGCCAAGCCTGCTGCCAGACCTAATGTTGGTGGAGGTTTCATGAAGGATGGTCTTGAGGATATGGACAACTTCGACGATTTCGGAGATGATGACTTCATGTAATTCTTCGAATGATCGAGATGTTAGAGATAGAACTTTTTTTTTGGTCCTCGAAGATTACCTGCCTTTTAATTTGGAGGTTTTCCTCTGTTTAATATTCTGAATCGCTCAACAACTTGTATAGTATGTAAGGAAAGCACTAATGGAAAGCTTGGTAATCACTAAATCTTTAAGCTTGAAATAATCTTGCGTGCAACAATGTAGTACTTTGGTTGGCCAAGTAGATTTATAGGATCCATGTCGGATACAAAGTTTGCTGAATTTGGTTTGGTTTTCGCTTGAGGGATCGTGACATTGTTTGATCCTTTTAGGTACTTTGTATTAGGTCTTTTAGGTCGAGGTTTAGTCTTTTTTGGTTCTGACTTTTTTGGCTCCGGTTCGACCACATCTATTATAGCCAGATGTTGAGGTTCAGGAATCAAGAAAGAGTCATGGTGCGCAGCAATGGGTACTTTCTTTTTTGGGGTGCTACTTATTACTGGCTTTTTTTCAATAATTAGTCGCTGAACTTGATCAACTTTGAGCGCTTCAAGTGATTCCAATATGACAGAATTGCAAGGGGTGGATGTTGCCTGGAACAGCACATTCTCGGGTGATTTGGGTTTTTTCCTTGCCTTTAATCGACTTGGCTTTTGCAACTCTGGCTTTCGAAATATCTGTTTCAACTTCTGGGCTGGATCAGCAGTAGTTGACTTTTTGCAGCCTTGGCGCTTAGTAGGCGCTTTAATGATCTTTTCATCCTTTCCTCTTTTCACTAAAAATATTAGTAGTGGAAATTACTACGTCAAATATAATATCCACGTACAAGTTTTCCTTTTCGTAATATTTCTGACCATGGCTGCCAATTATAACAGTTACTGTTCAGCTTTTTGCATTTATTGATAGAGATCGCACTGGGCTCACAACGGCCAACATGCTAGCGCACGACCTAGTCGGATCTCAAATAAAACTCACGCTTAGTTGAGCTGTCTAGTGGTAAGCTCATTGAAGAAGCTATGTCTAACGATAATATCATATTGCCATCGGTGGCATCATTATCAACCCTAACAATATCGGACACATCTAAATCCGGATTCGGATATAATCCCTCAGTTGGGCCACTTTCCAACTCTATAACTCAGGAAAGTTCAAATATATTATTGAGTAAAAAAACTATATCACTCACACCCACATCCAACAATTCCATATATGATAAAAATATAAGCAATAAGAAGCCAAATGAGGTCAATCTCTCTTCATTGTCGTTCTTGTTTTGCGAAATAGTCAATTGGTCGCATAAAAATTCAAAAGGTATCCAAGATTTGGAGACAAGATTAAATGGGTTAGGGTACCAAATAGGGCAAAGATTTCTAGAAGTGATTAAGCTTCGAGAGGGGTTCAAAACGAGCAAAAGAGAGATCAAGGTTATTGACATATTGAGATTCATCCACGGAACGTTTTGGAAATCAGTATTTGGCAAAACTGCCAACGAGTTGGAAAAATCACAAGATGCATCAAACGAATTCATGATTATTGATAATGTCCCACTTGTATCCAAATTCATAAGCATACCCAAAGACTATGGAAACTTAAACTGCTCAGCATTCATGGCAGGAATCATAGAAGGTTCTCTTGATTCTTCAGGCTTTCATGCCAGCGTAACGGCACATTCAGCTCCAATTGAAGGAATTCCTTTGCGCACAGTATTTTTAATAAAGTTTGACGATCTGTTGGCGCTTAGAGAGAGTCTACGCTTTACATAGTTAATACACGGCACTAATTTACGGTACTAATGCACGGTACTACTATATACCCCGGACTATTTGCGGTGCGCGCACTACGAGCTTATTAAATCTCGATGAAAGTCGAAAAAAAATGGCCGATCAGTCCATATAGAGAAGTAGGTTAAAAGGATTCAAATTGGAGAGCCAAGTCATAAAATTTTGTAAATATCATACGTGGTCCAAACTGCATAATAGACAATCTATAGAATTAATTTGCAATGGGTATAACAATCAGACAAGCCACCATCAATGATATACAGGCTATGCAAAATGCCAACTTGCATAATTTACCCGAGAACTACCAGTTGAAATACTACATGTATCATATTTTGTCATGGCCACAAGCAAGTTTTGTCGCAACCACATATGACGACGTATCGGACGAAACGGATAGCGCAGAAAAGGACGACTTGAAACAACCCATAGCGGTAGATCCAATAGGTGATTCTGCATACGTAGGCAAAGGAGAAAAGATCGTGGGATATGTATTGGGAAAGATGGAGGATGATCCCGAGGCTGAAGACAAGACTGCTCACGGTCACATTACGTCGTTGTCAGTGATGAGAACCTACAGAAGAATGGGTTTGGCCGAGAAATTGATGCGTCAATCTTTATACGCCATGTGCGAATCGTTCGGTGCAAAATACGTTTCATTGCATGTTAGAAGATCTAACAGAGCAGCTTTACATTTATATAGAGATTCCTTGACGTTTGAGGTTACTTCGATTGAAAAGTCATATTATCAGGACGGTGAAGATGCATATGCCATGAGATTGGATTTGAACATCGATGCATTGTTGCCTTCTAAGGCCAAGCAAGGCAGTGTCGAGGATGATTTATCAAAAGATTTATTAGAGGATTTGTAGAATAGAAATATAATAATATACAAATTTTTAGTATAGAAACTAGTATGCAATAGCTTTCATCAAAAGAAAGCACATCAGAAACAGGGCTTAATAACGTTCCTTCATTCTTGATGCAACAGTACGCAAGTTACCATAAACTTTTCCTGGTGGAGAACCCAAAATTAATGACACCACTGATTCTCTGGCCATCCTAATATGAGTGAATCCTCCCAAAATATGGATTTTGGAGTCGGCCAACACTATTCTAGTTCTGGTTGCGTTTTCGATAGCGAATTTCGTCTTACCATCTTTACCAGCAATTCTACCAATTGCTCTTGATAAATGGTCTCCTTGCAAAGTTTTCACATCCTTGATTTCGAAAGTTTCGATATACAAGTCATCCAATCTCAAAAGGGCAATGGCATCATCGACATCAAATCCTAATGTGAACGCTTTGAGAAAATCGGCTCCCTTTTGTAAGGCACCAACATCGGTAGTTTCTTTGTTGGTTCTTAATTCTACAGTTTTGGTTTTCAAGTTCATTCTGACTTGCAATTTCAAGTGTTCGACCAATGGTGGGTATATTTTAGGCCATGTATTCTTTAATGGGGCCATTCTGTGAGGAGGAACCGGCACTTTTCTACCTTCTAATTTCACTTTCATTCCAGATTTAGATGCAGCTGCAAACTTGGGTTTTCCTGATTCGTCTAAAACAACTCCCTGTGCCTCGGGTGCATCGCTTGTTGTTTCTGCTGCTATAGGTTCTGCATCTTCTTCTGTTGGTACAGAAGTTGTGTCAATGAGCATTTCTTCTTCGTCTGCCGTAGGTTCGGTTGCCGTGGTTGGCGCAAGATCTTTCTTTGCTGTTGGTGCTGCCATATTGTGAAATTCTGACTATATTCTTACTTCTTATTTGACTCAACCTTGTTCAATAAATCATTATCGATAACCATAAAAAATTAACGAAAACCGATGAGCTTCTCATCACGTGCGACGCGCTGTCACGCGAAGGCTTTTTTTTTTAGATTCCTCTTGGTTTTGCGGAAGCTGGGGTTGGCTCAAGGAAAAGATTGCTAGCCAAGCCACTCACGATATAAAGTACATCAGAGGTCACAGAAATATTTGGGGTTTTTTGATCACTGACAAAAGTGACACATATAGACCAGGCTTAAACAAAAATCGTTGGTATAAATTATTACTGCTAGGCTTAAAGAAATTCTGTCTATTGGTTAAATTTTGCCGTTGCACAAATTCTTGAATCTATATTTCACCAGCGCAATTTTAAAATCAATCAAGTGGTCCAGCTCACGCTAACAGCCAGAAACCTGTTATATCTCAACATAGTATATTTCTTCAACATAGTTCAACACTTTGAAGTACTGTCCGCATACTCCCAATTAAAATGTTGAAGGTAGTTCCATTAGCACACAATCTTGCTAGAGGTACCATACGAGATAAATATTTCTATGGGACGTCCATAATACTCCGCAACATGCCAATGCATAGAAAATCTCCATTGGAGTATAAATCCACACTTTTCCAACTTCGGACTAGAAATTTCAGTACTTTCACACCGAAGTACAATAAGTATGGAAATGACGAATCCACCAAGAGTCAGGGTGGTCCTGCAGCTACCAAAGCCAGTCTTCTTGCGCAAGCCAATAACGCATTTTCCCGTGCCATGGTCCACATAAGATGGCCATTATTGAGAGGCAGCCGAAACGCCTCCAAATCCGACGTGATATCAGCATTTATTTCATCAGTAGTCATGGGTAACATATTATGGGTAATATTAGGAACTACTACGTTTGGCCTAGTCACAATGTACTCTTTGCATTACTTTGACCACTTTTGGTTCAAGTTATTTCCAGATAATGAAGACCAACAGGATGAAAACTCACATTGGGACGACAGCATTTTAGGAAACTTTACAAGGTCTGTTTTAGCACAAGGATTGGGAGTCAATATTGACTTTCAAAAGGGACATGTATTACCAGAATTTAAAGACGGTAAACTCCGTTTCAGAAACTTCAAATTACATTCACCTTCTTCAAAACTAGGTAGCCAGACATTTCAAGCCAATGTCGAGGCGATGGATATTACACTATCGTTCAAGAAGTGGTACGAGGGTGCTGGAATTATTAATCACGTTGAAATCTTTGGCTTGAATGGTCAGATCATAAGCAGCAACAACATTGTACAGGAGCCAATTAGTTTTAATGGCACACCGGCACCTACTCCTGATGGTATTCACTATCAATATGATATCAATGACTACAATCTTGAACAACTGTCTAGTCCGGTGTATGTCCCACCACCAAAATCCTTCCTTGACTCAAATTACCAGTTGGAGCATGTCAAAATAAGAGATTCGTATTTTGAAGTTTTCAACGACTCCACCAAATTAAATCCACTCAAAGTAACCATTTTCAGTTGCGATTTGCCGAAATTGAGAGGTGACAGAGTACTTATCGACTTTTTCAATGCAAATAATGTAAGCGGTGCTTTGAATGACTCAATGTTCACGATACATAAACGTCAAAATATCTATAAAGGAGAAGAAGCTGAGGGAGAAGAATCGAACAAAATTGTGAGGTTCAAATTAAATGGCATAAATCTAGGTGCAATCACCAAAGCAAGACCTTACCTGAAATTTAACTGGTTGGTGAATGGAAAGGCAGAAATAACAGCTGATATTACTATTCCAAGCTTAAATGAAGAGGAGTTTCAAATTATGGACGAGTACAAGAGAGTCAGCAATGCCATCAATGATATGATAACTGATTTCGTGACTGTCACTAATCCAGAAATCGAATCAAAGACTGATGAAGAAAGCTCTCAAAACACTTTGTTAAAAGGTGCTTTGACAGCTATATATCAAACTTTCTCCAAGGAGTCAACTGAACCAGTAACCTCCAAATCTGATTATGTGTTGGTCAATGTCAAAATAAAGTTCACCGATTTAGCTGCAAGTTTGCCTCAACATCTACCATTGTCTTCAACGGGGGTTCCTTTCATCTCTTTACAAAATCTCAGATCTTTGATTGCCTGTGTCAATACACTTTTTACTGGCTCTCCAACAGTGGATCCCTCACAAACTAACTCAACTACATCACCCTCGGGTTCTGGAACAATGTTCAGCCCACAAAACCCGTTGGTCATCAAGACCACTGTCATTGAAAAATTGATCGAACTATACAATATCGAAAACTTGGGGCAAACCAAAATTGTTGATTCGATTGTAAGCGATGTGTATGAAGACTTACTCAAGTTGGTAAAGGCTAATGAAAGACAGATTATTAGCGAAAAATCTAACATGTGGTCACATTCGATAGCAAGTCAATTGTTGTTATTGGGATTAGGTGTTATAGTATAACGAAAATAACGGAACACGCATATTTATTTCATTTCAATTGTCATATATTTATTACTCGTTACAATCTAGCTCTATTTTCTTTCCCTTTTTATCAACGGTGCTTGTAGTACCGTTCCTTTTTTGCCATGTATATCTTCAATCAAATCACCTTCGACCGCTTTAGCTCCTATTCCCAAAAGTATCCCCTTTTGACGGTTATCTATGCGACTTTCCAACTGTTTGTTACCTTTTACTTCTTTGGCTGGCGGTTTCCATCCCATACCTCTCAATAACGCAGCTCCAAATTGTTCCACTGGAACCTTCTCATAATCTGCGGATTCCTCTTCATCTAAATCATCTGACTTTTTGGATCTAGAACTCCCGTTCCCAGTTCTGGGTGGAATTGTAATTCCATGGGTACGATTGATATCTTCATCGTTGAGAAGTGAAGATCGTATTTGTTCTTCTTTTGTCTGTTGAGGTGGTATATCGTTCAGAGGTATATCTGGTATGCCTTTTGTTGTTGGAGTCTTTTCAAATTTGGTTATTCCATATTTGAGAACAGATTTCTTCTCTTGTTCTTCCATAGCATCGGCTTGTGCTTCATCTTGTTCCATATTTGGAGCATATATGGCTTTGGTAGTTGCGATTTTCTTGCTGAGATTTGCCGGAACTATTACTAAAGGTTCACTTTTTGTAGCTGTTACGGTCTTCTCTCCTGAAATGGCACCTCCCTTTCCCTTATCAAACGAATCAATGATGACCTTTGAGTCCTCATCGGAGTCGTCATCAAAGCTTATAGCACTAGATTTGGATACCGTTGATCTACTCGTTTTGGGTTTTTTGTTAAAAAGTCCAGGCTTCAGTCCACCAGCTCGCTTCTTCAAATTAAGCTGGAATCCCACCATTATCGTACCATTATAATGTAAGTCAAGGTTTAAGCGAGTTCAAGATTATATTGCATGGTACTGTCATATGCAGGAACAAAAGTCCATTCAGTCCAAGCCGTACAATTTGGTGCGACGAGCGTTGATTCTAGATTCGTATGAAGATGAAGTAGAATACAGGCAAATATGAAGCTGTGGGTTTCAGTTCATGGACGAGAAGAAATGTAATTAGGAAACAAGTATTTTTATAGTTCCTTCAAATTGCAAAAATTTGGGAAAAAGTGTAAGTTCACTTTGATATATACTTGAAGCCAAAAACGTTAAAGCAAAAAAGTAATGGAAACGTAACAAGATAAATACCACTTTCAGAAGCCGTCGAGAGTGATGAAATTTTCAAGCACCACTTCAACTGTATCTATTGTGTTTAGCTCCCAAGGTAGTTTTATTCGCAGCAATTTTGTACGCAGCACGGAATGGGATAATTATATGGGTCTTCATACTTCTGTCATTTGTCCTTTGAAGCTTATGAGAGAGAGTGAAGCGTTCAATCTATAAATATCTTGCAAACTCTACAATCCTTGCTGTCTTAAGTTACATTTATGCTATCTCGCATTTGGGTGCAAATTCGACACGGTCGTGGTGATTCTACAAAAGTTCACGCACGCTTTGAGACGCGACTTTAGATGCCCATCAAGATAGTACACACGTTAGCTAGGTACGTGGTTGTGATGGTACAGATATGAACCGAAAAGCACAGCTAGAACCACCGGAGTCGTCAGAGAATACAAAAAAAACAGGACTCAACCGCTTTACCGCATCGAATAGTACGACTCCGCCATTTTCAATGTCCTTCACTTGCAATGATAGTGCCATGACTGATATGGATATGGATCCGTTTCTCAAATCTGCATCCTATGCTAGCTCAGAGTCTTTTGAAGTGAACCAGAATCGACATATGGAAGACCCCATTTTTCAAGAAGGTAATAAGCATGACATATCAACCATTGAGACCAAGACTGAAAAGGTACCGAAGCAGCAAAACGATTTAATGTCATTGCTCTCAGGCAAACAGGGCTCCAAAAAGAAAGCGCGGGTTCCTACGGCAGTTGTTGAACAGCAGTTGCCTGTTGAAACCGACACAGACTGCGATGTGTCTGATAGTCTCGATAGTTCATTCACCGAGTCAAAAAGCAAACAGATTATGAGAGATTTTGATGTTTTGGAACTTGAAAAGAAAATATATAAAGATGACGTAGAGTCTGTATCTGCAAAAGACTTTTTTAACCGATTAAAAAAGCCATCAAACCCACCAAAGCCACCTCCGGAAATCGAAATAGTTGATAACGACCAAGATGTACTTATAATAGATGACGAACATAGCAACGACACTCAAGATTTAGAGTCAAAGATATACGGAAAGAAGGCTAAGAGAACTTCAGCGAAGGATTTCTTATCCTCTCTACAACCCCCTGTCGCCAATAGCAAAAAGACCAAGAAACCAAAGCCTTCTATGATGATTACTTTAAAGGTCCGTTCAGAGGTGTTGCGAGATATCAAAGACTACGAGAATCCATTAAAAACCAGAGGAAACTCTTCATTCAGCGATAGCACAGCAGAAACTTCCAATGACTTTTTCAATAGATCCAAGACTGCCAAAAAATCAAATTCCAATAAATCGTTTTTTGATTCCATGATGAGTGCTTCCAAAAATAAACTCAAATTAACTCCAATTCAGAAATTAAAAGAATTGGAGCCTCCGGTCATTCCAAAATCTGAGCTTCATGTAAGACCTCCTGATGGTTTGCAGCATACTAATTCATTTCTCCGTACCCTACCTAAAAAGTCAAAGACTAAACTTCATAGCCTGTCTGAAAAGCTGCTGGTTCAGGCTTTATGTCACAGCCAAAAGAACCAACCCCGCCATAAATGCACTATCAAATCAAATTCAATTACTAAAATTGAGTTATTAAATAAAAAAATCCCCGATCATTACAAATACCCGCAATTGGTCTCAATAGTGGAGAGGTTTATTAATAATGATACAGCTTTCAACCAAGGACAGTTATGGACAGATCTTTTTGAGCCTGAATGTTCAGACGACTTAATTATAAATAGCCAGGTCAAAATCAAACTAAGAAACTGGATTCGAAACTCGTTCAGCCGTTTGAAATTTCAAACCCTAAAAAACCCCAGGAACGTTATGTTGAAAGAAAAGAAGCGAAAACTTCAAAAATCTTTGGACAACTTTATTGTTAATGACTTTGAAGAAAGTGAAGGCGAAGAAACAGATGAAGAGATCTTTATGCCACTCTTTATATTGCAAGGCTCAGTAGGATCATGTAAGTCTGCATCCATCTACACCATAATGAAGGAAATGGGAGGATACGTTCACGAAATAAATTCAGGACTGAATAGAGGTAGAAAAGACATTTTCAACAGTCTTAAAGAGTTTTGTACAACACAATTGGTTCATAAGCAGAGCGAGTCGAAGAAATTTCAGCAGGGTCTTGTTTTGCTTGAGGATATCAATATTTTGTTCGAACAGGACAAAAGTTTCTGGTTTGTGGTTCAAGATATCCTCAATATATCAAGACGCCCTATGATCATGACATGCGAAAATTTACTAAATATACCCAAGAACATCCTAGAGATTACGGAAGAAGAAGATTCAATTGTATTTATGGATAACTACGAAGTGCCCCAGCGATTGGTCAAAAGCTATCTTTGGATATGTGCTTTGAGTCAGGGATTTGATATCAAGAGCAGGTTACTCGACAAAATTATGAATGAAAACTATAATGGCTCTAATCATGATTTGAGGAAATGTTTAATTGAGTGTCAAATGATATGTCGAAACAACCGTACATCTAGTGACAATGAAGTGATAGATATTGATGAAGTAGTGACCAATCCCAATGATCGCCCTATCATACAAATTACATCGAACCCAGACAGTAATAAAGAAGTACTAGTTGATCTTGAGTCGTATTCCGGTGTCATTGAATTGCTATCGGAATCAGACATACTAGAGTCCAACTATAGATCTGCAATCAATCATGATACTCAAGAGAATGAATTTAGTGACATCTACCTAATAGATGACACCACAAGACTAACACAACCCACCTTGCCTTACGAACTCAACATTGGTAAACAGTTGAGCATTATAGTCACAGACAGGTATCAGATAAATACGAGAACACCACACACCATACATTCCAATAATGATTTCAAGGATTTGATCTGTTCACTAGTGGGATCGAGATCTAAGAAGAAACCCAAGTTTATCCAAGATTTGGTAGCTGTTTCAAGAACTACCAGATATCAAAATAGTTCGGACTACAACAGCGGAACAGAAAGTCCCAGCCCTGAGACTACTGGCATACCAGATACTTCCTTCATTAACTACATTACTCCACAACCACTCGTATTGGAACTATTACCTATATGCAGATCCTGGGTAAACTTTCAAATAGAGCTCGAAAAGTACGATAGTCAACAACAGTCTATGGGCAATTCAAGCCTCAAGGAGTTTCTCAACTATCGCGACTTTCAACATATTCCCAAGAACATATTGGGTACAATTAACCAAAATATTACATTGCATGGGTAGCTAACTACCCCATAAATAGCCTCTGTAGTCAATACATACTGCTACTTGAGCATTCTACCTAGATTAATCTAGTTCTAGTCTTAACCTTTCCTCCGCCAAATGATCTAGCTGCCTTGTGTTTGAAGTCAATTGATTGTAGTCTCCTCCATGCTTCTTCTATATGGTGAGGCAGAATAGGATTTGCCAATTCGTCGGGCCTATCAAACAAGTTCTTTCTTTTCTTCTGCTGTTGCTGGCCCGGGTTTTGGCTTTTTTCAATTTCCGACTTAATCTGAAGTAGTCTTTCCTCTGAATTCTTGATAAGCATCGCTTCTTCGGTCAACGAACACACGATTTCGAAAGTCAAGAATCCTAGGATGTCAATAACATCATCGTTGGGTCTGGAATCACAAAGCTGGGTAATTTGAGCCCACTCTCTAAATCTTTTGGCTTTTCTAAACGTAAATGAGGCTTGTCTACATTCTGACCAATGAACGTATTCTTCCTTGGTCATGTTCTTGGTTCTGTCGTCGGCCATTTTCAACCTCTTCAACGATGCAATGGTGGCTGCCTTTTCTTCATCGTCGACTTGTTCACTTTCTTCCGCTGTTTCCAAGTGTTGCTCACTGAACATAAACTGAAGTTCCCATGGAAGTCTGATTTTAGACTTTTTATACCGCGAGAGCATTTTGGAAGAGTCGTTGGCTTGAGCGGATGCAGCGGCTCCTCCAGCACCACCTGCAGCATCTCCTTCTATTAATGATTCAGTACCACCACTCTCCTGGTCTTTGGCGTTTTTACGGACATCTTTCCATGACAAATAGGTACGGAGTCTGTTGACTTTGGCCTTATCATGTCGTATGAGGAAAATCACGTCTTCCGGTGCTATGGATTTGGTGCCTCTCATACCTGCGGTCTTGGTAGATTGTATGAGAATCTCAATCACTTGTCCTCGAACAATGTCTTCTATGATTGAGGTGGTCTCTATGGGAGGGTCATTCGACTCTCCCAGCACAAACATCATCTGTTGGATCTCAACACGATACTTATATTTGTCATTTACACTCATCTTGAGGTCCAATTACTATCCAGTAATGTCTTGTTAGCCCTAGAATTAGCGTATGCTGATTACAGTTGATGTTTACGTCCGGGTAACTTTTACAAAAGAGTATAAAGCGAGGAAAATTTTCCCACAATTGGTTTGTACTTCATTCTTATCAAACAAGGTTGTGACGAACTGGTGGTTGTAACTGGCAATACTAGCTGGTTGCTGTTGGCAGTTTGTTACACAATCTTGAAAGATATGATACTTCATATCCCTAAGGTTTTTACATGATGACAAGAGTGCATTTGGCTCGAGACTTTTTGTCGGTGTGGAAAAACCCAAGCTACCTTATTATTATTGTCTGATAAAACCAAAACCTGAAGGATATGAAGTATCACCACTTGTGTAGTGTAACAAAGATGTAATCTCTCTAGCGTGATTTGGTGGTGGTGTACATTAACTACCATGCCATAACCGTTTCCAATTGTAATTTTCAATCACAAGCGGGCTAGGAAATATTTCCACTTACAGGCGTGCTAGTTAAGTAAGGTACTTTTGTTAATATTTACTCTATTCATTAACCGAACAACTTGATAGTGCCCTCTCCAACGTGTAACTCCTCTTCGTCTTCGTCAGCTTCATCGTCAGTTTCATTCATATTCACCTTCTGGCCAAGCAACGAAGCAAAGAACTCATCGATTTGTGCGTCATCCCATTTCCAAGAGCCTCTTGATGTTTCGAAGTTGGCAATTGGTTCTTGAATATGGTACCTCAATTTACGACCCTTCGAAGCTTTCGTGTCAACATTCTTTTTGAACTTTTGCGCTTGCTGGGCACTTCTCAAACTGACAGTCAATCCTGAGGTTGGATTCGAAGACTGAATCTTTTTATCCACCAAATCATTAAGCAAAACACGATAGAAATCCTCATCATCAAAGATTTCATTGATTTCAGCTATATTGTTTCCAGAATTCTTTTCTTCCTTTGGAATATCTGGGTTTATGTTTTCTTCATCCTCTTCGGATTCTTCAGATTCTTCCTTCGATTGTGATATGTATACATCGTAACCGAGGGGTTTGATCTGACGTCTATTAAGTTTTGTTCTTTTGATGAGTCTGTCCATATCAGACAAGTTGTTGATAACTTGCTGCTCGAACGACTGGTTGATGGCTTTGAACTTACCAGCATTGATGGCATTAGCTCCAGATGAGTTAAGGACCCTGTTTGACCATTTGGTCAAAACATTGGATCTATACTTGTTCAAATGCTGGTCAAACTTGCTAGTTATTGAAGAATATTCCTCCAATGATCTCTTTTTAGGATTTAATTTGATTGGTTCTGAAATCTGATCCGTTTCGAGCAACTTGTTTCTTAATGCAAATAATTGGTCCAACAATCCATAACACTCTTCTTTGGCTTTGGATAAGTTCTTGCTGGTATTTTTGGTAGATAACTCTTCTGAGTCCATTATGTGTTTATTTGGTGGTAAAAGGTTGGAGTTGGTTAATGACTTTTGCACTTTCAACCGACTATCTAATATTTTGTCGAAAAAATTGTGCTGTTTCGATATACCAAAACCTTTCAATGCATCGTTGGTAGCTGACAGCGAGAGTCTATTCACAATGTGAGTTCTTTCTTTGGACATGAGTTCCTTGACTCTCTGTCTTTTATGTTCCAACTCCGCATTTCTATGGGGGTCGTCAACTGGGGCAGACTTGTCATCGGAAGATTCCCCTGTCTCGGATTCGTCGGAGGAATTGGCTCTTAAAGAGGCTCCTGAGTCAGAACCGGTATCTTCCTCCTGTTCTACCTCTTCTTCTTCTTCCTCTTCACTAGACTCGTTGTTCGCCTCACTATTCGAGTCCGATGCATATAAATCATTTCTGCTGGTCACATTTCCGGTATACTTGCTACCTACTTGTATGCTATCAGTCTTACTTCTCAACTTGGATTTAGGCAATTCAACATAATGTTGGCTCTTGAGAGCTTCGTCTTCAGACTCTTCAGCATCATCATCTTCATCTTGGAAGACATTTTCCTTTATTTCGCTGTCTTCAATATCGAAATCATTCTGCGGAGTTGTCAACTGGGCTAATTGTTCAGCTAACGTTTTCTTGGCCATTGGTTCTGCTCGACGGACTAGTATGCTACCATGAACTCATCTCATCGGGGGAAATTTTTAAGATGCCATCTCTTGTTCACGTGAGTATGAACGTGACTGAAGCGAAATCTACGCGGTCTTGCACAGGGGCTGTGGGCAAACCGCCCAAGTGGCAGTGCGGCTCAGAGTCCCCAACGGTATGACGGTAACGAGATCTCACTAGTTGAATGAGGGATGCCTTAACGTAGGAGGAGAGTCATAGTGTTGGCATTTAAATAAGACACCGTACTTTTCAAACATGGTTAGAACGCGCTAACTTCGGATTGCTTTATATTGGAGGCTCCTGCCAAAGACATAGAACCAGTCACCCGATTTGCTTTGAGAAGGCTGTTCTTAGCAATGCGGTTTGAGCCACCGGTGGGAAAACGTACCTCAATCGTCCCTGGAATTTTCGTTTAGTGCGACTAAAAGGTGCTCTAGTTGGGACAACATTTACCCAGCTAACTATGCATTTTAGGCGGTGTGCTTCCTCGAACGGGCACTGCGCGCGGGAATGTATTTACTTAGACATAATACAGAATTAATAGAGAACAATTAGGTCTTTTTGTCCCTCAATTTCGTCTCTTCTTTCTTTTTTTAAGTTTTCGTTAAGCACACTCATAACGTAACTCCGCAAAACAAATAACAGATTCCCCCCAGGCTGCTACTACATATAAATAGTGGAAATCGCCCGCAAGACCAAATCGTAACGGCTAACTAAGATATCTGTATAATACAAACTTAAAATCATAGTTGATCCTTCACTACATATTCCCAACATGAGATTTCAGTTCATCATAACATTCTTGACGTTTATAACTTTAGGCTTGGCTTGGGGGAAAAAGCGTGCCGACAAAGATACTACAACCGCACAAACTACCACCAGTGTATATGTGACGATCACCAAGGACGGTAAAACTACCGTTGTACAAACACCCTACCTGCAAAGTTTCATGCCTACATACACCAGTGCTACTGGGGCTGTTAAGTCAGGCGGAATTGGAATGGGGTCACTAAGTGGCTCACTTGGTCAAGTCAGATCCTACGAGCAAACAACAGTACATAACTCTGCAGTTGCCTTGTTTACCCCAGAGAATACCTATGCTGGAATATTCGGATTCTTTGTTTTAGTGGTTGGAGGCTTACTTTAATTCCGGAAATTTCCAGTTACAATGTATTTTTGATATATAAAACACTTTCTTGCGAGTCAAGAATAATGAATACTCACATCTTTTGGAGCTTTTTCCAATTTACTTTATCCAAGCTTTAAAACATTTTCTTGCGAGTCAAGAATAATAAATACCCACATCTTTTGGAGCTTTTTCCTATTTACTTTATCCAAGCTTGACCATGTCAGTAGGATTGTATTCAGCGGTGTAGATTTGGTACTGGTATTTACGCGCGACGTGATAATAGGTGTACTCAAGATTACGCTTGCAAATTTTTTTTTGCCAGTCGCTGGACCATCGTCAAGTTTGAGAAAACTGCAAGCGTTTAGTGACAATTGTTTAGCGATATAATTTAAGGTAAGTTTAATTTTGGATAAGACTTAGGTTGTCGCCGTTCAAAAATGCAGTTACCATCTAAACGCAGAAATTGTCATTGAACTTCCTAGCACTCACATTGAATGAGGGCGAGCAATAGTGGCGTTTCGTGATGAGTTACAAGAAAGGAGGAGCGGATGCAATGACACCCTTATGTCACAAATAGTTGAATCTTTCTGCCTATTTCGATACTAACTACTTTAGATGTCTGAAGAATTAACCAAACAAACCGAAGAGTTAAACTTAGAATCCAAAACTGTTTTTGACAACAAGGAAGAATTCAACGCCAAACATCCTTTGAATAGCAGATGGACATTATGGTACACAAAACCACAAACCAATAAGAGTGAAAACTGGCACGATTTATTGAAACCAGTCATCACATTCTCCTCAGTGGAAGAATTCTGGGGTATCTACAACTCGATTCCAGTTGCCAACCAATTGCCATTGAAATCCGACTATCATTTATTCAAAGAAGGAATTAGACCAGAGTGGGAAGATGAACAAAACTCCAAGGGTGGTAAGTGGCAATATTCATTCGCCAACAAGCGTGAAGCCAGTGGAGTCATTAACGATCTCTGGTTACGTGGATTGTTAGCCGTGATTGGCGAGACTATCGAAGACGAAGAAAATGAAGTTAACGGTATTGTTTTAAATATTAGAAAGCAAGCTTATAGAGTTGGTATTTGGACCAAGGATTGCGAAGATGCCAAATTAAGAACAGTGGGTGAAAGATTAAAGAAAGTCTTGCAATTGGGTGAAGAACACAAGGTTGAGTTTATGTCCCATGATGCTTCGAACAAGAAGGGCTCCGAACCTCAAATTGTCTTGTAAATGAAGCACCACGAGTTTTCTTTTATTAGTTACAGTGTATAAATAAATAAAAGGTATGGTGAATGTCGTCAAGATCAAAAGAACGGTTGTATCATTTCAGTGTACTTTTGTACTCCAATTTTCCCAGAAAGATCGTCGTTTATTAATATTCTACTTATTTCATTGCCAAAATAATGAGCGTATGTCTAGTAGCCAACGGGATTGACTTTGTCTTGGATAAATGTCAGAATGTGGTTCCAGTAATCGGGTTGTACTACTGTGTCGTTGTGTAATGAGTCTTCAAACTTTAACATAAGCTTATCTTGACTCTTTGATAATTCATAGATCTTATCCATATGGCTGGGTGGGACGATTTCATCTTTTCTGGCACTAAGTAATAACAAGGGTATGTTGGAAGGTATCAAAGGTACCAAGCTCTCCAGGTCCCATTTCTGGTGAACAAACAGAGTCACGTACTTCAAAATTGGGAAAATGTGGGGAATAGTTTTTCTGATGGATAAGAATGTATTTTCCAATATTATTGCATGGATCAGCGAAGACATGGTGGCCGCAATGTAGATTGCTACAGCCCCACCAAGTGATCTTCCGTACAAGATTATGGAGGATTGAGAAAATTGCTCATCTTCGGAAGTCACGAATTTCATCACTCTCTGGGCATCTATTTTCAAACCAGTTTCAGAAGCTGTACCTGTAGATCTACCGTAACCTCTGTATGAATAAATAAACACATTGTAGCCAAAATTTTGGAAAAAAATTGACACTATCGGCAAGGCATGGCCAATATTACCAGCATTGGGTGATAGTATCAAAATGGTTTTGTTTGCATAGTCTGACGAGTTTTTGGGGTGTTTCAACAGATAACACTGAAGGGTTTCTCCATCTTCAGTTTTCAAGTGTACTAGTTCATAGGGCATGTCGTACTCATCAGGAGTAGCACAATGACCATGGCCATCATTGAGAGACGCTGGGTAGATCAAGCTCGACTGGTATGAATACAAGCCTACGAGAGCCAACACCCCCAACGATATTCCAATTTGAGCCATTGTTTTGGCTACTTTGAATAATTTGACGATGATAACAGGCAGCGACCAGAGCATCAGTTCTCAGTGCTTAGTCTTCGGTTTCTTGAAATTAGCAATACCAATGACCTACAATATAAGATTTACAAGTGCTTGCTTGTATCCTAAGGGAAGATTATTACATAAGCATTTAGTCAGCGATATATCTGCAAGTGATAAGTCTATTAGAAAGAGTACGACTAGTAATAGCCGAGGATGTCGTCGAACTCGGGGAACCTGTTGGCGAAGTTTGCGTTTAACATATACGGCGCACTCAACCAGGCGTCTTCGAGCGATACTGTGGCTTCTCCCAGCTCGTCGGTGGGCAGTGGTCGCTTGAAAGCAGTTGAAAACTACAAAAGTAACCGTTTAATCTACTCATTTGACAAAGAAGTGACAACATTATCACAGTTGTTTCCACTCCAGAACCTCAATTCGTTCGATAGTGAAATTTCCAACCATGTGGTGGTAGGAGGTAGAAACTGTTTGAGGGTACTAGCTCTCAATGAAGACCAATCACGAGTCTTGCAAGACATCAATTTACTTGAGCCCAATTCCAACATATTTTCCAATTCGAGGGTCCCTTCCACAAATAAGCTCAACAATTTCAATACCATCAAATCCTGTGGCGATACCATAGCGTGTGGGCTATCCAATGGACTCGTATCTATATATAGAGTGGGTTCCAATGGGAAGTCCAAACTCATGTATAAGCTTTCTGACCACAAACGGTGCATAAATTCGCTTGATTTTTTGGACAATGGAAGTTATGGAAACCCACACCAGCTTATTTCAGGCTCTCAGGATGGGTCCATCAAGTTGTGGGACTTGCGTTCGGCATCTCCTCGGCCCATGCTAACCATTCTGTCCAACTCGCACTCTGACCCTATTAGATCGTGTCAGTATTCTCCACATTCACAGGTCCGCAACAAGATCACTATATTGTCTGTACATGATTCAGGAGCCCTCTGCAAGTTTGACTTGAGATCTAACGGCGGTAGCCAAGGTGGTTTTGCCGGTCAGCCTAATGTATTTGCACCTGATCGCAAGTGGAACTTACACACCGGCCCAGCATTGTCATTACATATTCATCCTGAAAAGGAGATTGTGCTAACCGGTGGGAGAGACCAAAAAATGTGTGTATGGAACTATCGCGAACAGTCTATAAACACGAGTAGATCAACGGTGCCGGAGCATATGGTCAACACATATGGGCCAGTGAAGAAAGTGAGGTGGAATGGATACAGTGAAAGTGCCAACCTGATTGTCGACGACCTCAGTGAGTATAAGGACGAGGACAAAATGTCATATGAGGATCGTGAATCCTTCTTTACCAACCCATCGCAATCTTCAAACTCGCTCTACAAGTATGATTTCGCATGTCTGTACTTGAATGACGACTCGACTATTACAGTGTACAATTTGAATCGAAAGTATATTCCCAAAGAAATTATCAAGTCGCCAGGGAATAAACCATTCCAGAACTTTATATGGACCAAGAGCCTGAAGAGCAATAGAAAAATATGGGCCATCACTAAATCCAATATTTTCAGCTCCTTTGAGTTGGATGGTCTGCCTGAGCTGCCTTCCCAATACGACATATCTAGACCACTCGATGATTTGAGCTCAGTTGCAATGGCGTGGGATAATGATTTTGGCAGCATGAGTTTCATAAATCAAGAGAAACTGGAGTTCGAAATTGTGGACCATGAATCTATAGCCAGTGAGAACGAAAGTATAGAGGTCGAGTTGGATAATAATAACGAGACAGGCAGCTTCAATTATGGTGAGGAGGAGTACCGTAGTCTGGACCAAGCATCAAGAGATTTTGATGTTGGTGGATTCTCCGCCAAAAAGCCAATTTCAGCTGTTCCTGTGGCTTCCAATTTGGGCATGTCTTCTTCTCAAATGTCCTCATCGATAGCCACATCGCCTAGCGAGAAACCAACTATGCTCCGTGCTCACACCCATAATCCGTTGCATGCTGGCAAATCACCCTCGCCCATCCCAAGATCGAACTCGCTATTAAATGAATCACCTCAAATGAATTTCAACAACGTGCTTCGTCCCAAAATGTTTCGGTCTCCCTCGCAAACCACCCAAGATTCAAACTTTTCTGTCCAATCACCTATCCAAAGCACCCAAGCACCATATAGTCGCAAAATGTTATTGATAAACCACGCATCTCCGTTTATTGTGCCGCTATCTCTTCCTGTGCCGTCCAACGATAGTGAAGCATTCGAGGCATTGTCATCCAATTACCTCATTTCGATTCCAGAGGGATTTTGCTTAATGGACGTATGTCTACTAAATGCCAGTGCTGCAGCAAGTGTTCACCAGTTTAGGGAGTGTCAGATATGGAGAGTTTTGGCAGCTAGCCTTGAAGAGCATACTGAAGAACGCTCATATAATGATGTAAACGAAACTGAAGAAAACTACTATGAAAAGACAGATAATGAAGAGTCAAAGTCCATTTTGTCTGATATAGGCAATTTCGTTGGATCCTACAACTCCAATTCCACTCTGACGACAAACTACGGAGGAGCAATCGCTGGAAACACTGGCGGAAAGAATAGTCTGGATCTAAATGCATCGCCTCCAAAAGAAATCAAGTTAGCTGAACATAAAAACGGGTCCAATACCAATCTCATGGACTCTATAAGCCAGAATCGAGGCCAAAGTAATGGTTCGTGGTCAGTAATGTCTCGTGCCAATAGCGTATTGATAAAGAACCATCAATATAGAATTGACAATGACAATCCGAATGACAACGACAACGAAAATGCCATTTCTGATGATGAGAATAACGATAAAATCACTTCGCCTATAGGATCTCCTGACGACAAGAGCGTGGAAAAAAGGAATTCGAACTCTTATGGAAACTCTCCAGTACGATTGACGTCACCTATAGCAACAGCCTACGGAGATGACATGGAAGACCTGTTGGAGAGCTCTCCGAAAAACTCGGTCCTGGAAAGTATCGGTGCGAAGTACTCGTTTTCGTCTCAGCAGAATAAGTACAACTTTACGGGTCCAGAAGATCCCGACAATGAAAATTTGAACATCTTGCACAATGCAGCTTCTGGCTCGTTTTATGGAGCCAAGTCCATACCGGTTGGAGGCTCGAGCCCAAACTACTTCAACCAGAACCACAATACAATTCATAGCAGTACTACGCTGGGCTCATTCGCCTCTCGAAGGAATTCTTCTGTGCATGGATTCCAGCCCCCATACAGAACCAAAGTCTCGCCGGCTCAAATTGGACAGCTAAAGTTGAATGAAGTAGCAAACAAGTCAGAACTAAAAATTGTTCCCGAAACTCCAGAAATAGGCAATATTCCCAAATCTGAGTTGACCAGAGGATTAATTAATAGAGACACTACGCACGGTTCTAGTTCCGCTAAGGCTTGGACAACGCCAAGTCTTCTCAAGAAAACATTGGAGTATGCGTCCAATCAAGGCAACATTGTTTTATGTGCTACATTGACAATACTATTCTATGACGTATACTCGAAAGAAATATCCAAGGAATCGGCTTTGGATTGGCTAGCGTTGTACGTCGAAATTCTTCAGCGCAAACAGTTATTTGTGACTGCGTCCAACGTAATCAACAGTGCGCCCAATGACTTGTTGCTCCAGTTGAAAGACTTGGTCACCAAGGAAGTTGATCTTCGCTTTTATTGCAGTTACTGCGAGAAGCTTCTAGTCAATGAAAAATCCAAACAAAATGCCAAGGATAACTTCGGGTATTGGTACTGTGACGAATGCTCGAGAAAGCAGCCGAATTGTATTTATTGTCATGAATCATGCAAGGGATTGGTTGTGACTGTTAGTTTGAAGTGTGGACATCGCGGCCACTATGGTTGTCTCAAGGAATGGTTCATTACCGAAGAGAACTCCGAATGTCCAGGAGGTTGTGATTATTCCGTTATCTAGTTAGTATTATATCAACAGCACGTCTCCGATACTCAAGTATTTTTTTATCAAACTGTATTTGACCACGTATATGCCGTCTTTTATCAAGTCTAACTCGTCCCCGTCACCCAAATTAATAGTAATGGGTTTCTCGACATTGGACTTGATAAATACTGGCTGGTCTAAGTCAGGTTCCGAAATCATCGACTGTCCTCCACTAGTGTCATCTAGCAAAGTGAGCGAGTGAGGTAGCTTTTTTAAGAAACAGTTGTTGTAGAGCTGAGTCAAGATCTTGAAGTGTTGATGCATGTACTTTTGTTCTTCAGGTGATAGAAGGGGGTCCTTGGTGTCTGGATCTTCAGATGCAGTTTCATTCATGTAGTATATAGTGAACTTGTCTATCTTACTCAATCTGGTTCTTAGGTACAATCGCACTAGGTAATTCATTCTCTCGATATCTGTTTCTATAATCATAAGCTGCAACTTGAAATCACCAGTGACCACTCCCGATTCGGCATTCATATCTCCATACTCGTGTGAGTCAAGCAAAAACTGTTGTTGGTTCGAAAGTTGTGCAAGAACTTTGCCTAGAAGCTCGTGTTGGAAGGGCAACAATTCGGGTGCCATACGTTCATTGATCATGGAACTCACCAACTCGTCGTATAGAGTAGAAGATCTTTTCTTCTCATACTGCTTCTTGGAAGAGTCTTCGAACTCCTGCAAGATATCATCAATGTCCATGCCACTCATACTGCTTGTCCCCAGTTGGTTGCCACAACTCAATCCATTAGAGTCGGATCGGGCACGTGACCGTCACATTGTCCTACTCCAAACCGTGTTTGTTGATAGTCTGATGGGTTTGGAGGAGGGCGATGGACAGGCAAAGCTTGCTTGAAAAAAAGCGACAGAGGCTTCAGGAGTTGAAGCAGAGGCGGCTTGGGTCCAGTAGCGAAGATGTGAAAATAGACCAGCTTCTTGAAACACTAGCCAGTCCCACCAGGGGGACATCAGTAAGCGTTGGAGTGCAAGTGGAATGGAAGAATGACGCCATTTCCGAGTCCAAACTCGGGATAATAACACCTAGCACCACTTCGAAAGAAGAAAAAGAGTGTACTACATATGATAAGGCAATCCAAGCAGTGCCGCAAGTCGTCGAGAAACCTGACGTTGAAGAAGATCAGCAGGTAGAGAAGGAGCCAAATGCAACTGAAATTCCGGTGGTGGACTCAATTAAAGAGGAAGAGCTTAATAGGGTACTCAAAGAGTCTATTAAAGAAATACATAAATTGCAATTGCGAGAATTGGATACCCATAGAACGGACTACACCAAGAAAATTGACTACTTTTTGCAGTCAGGCAAAAGCGTATCTTTCGATATAGGACCAGACGCCACTACCAGCCACATACCACAGGTACAAGGACGTGCTGTAGCATGCATTGACTACTCCCCGCACTTTCCCGAGTTGTTTGCCGTGGCATATGCTTCCACCAACACTACCAGAGAGTGTCCTGGTTTGGTAATTATCTACAGTAATAAGGATTCTAGCCTCTTTCCTGAGTTCTTCTTGAACTGTACCTCATCTATCACAACAATAAAGTTTGACCAGTTCACTTCGAACAATGTTATAGGTGGATTAACTGACGGTAAAATAGTGATCTGGAATCTTCAAAAAACCAAATCTAATGAGGTAGCCATCTTGCCACTGTTGGCCACTCCATTGTTTTCCAACATGACATCGTCAAGCATTAAGTCCTCTTCAGGTATTGACTTCCACCATCATACTCTCGCCATAACATCCATACTACAGTTGGTGATTGACGGTAATGATTCACTAGTGTCGTTTTCGCTTGACGGGACAATAAATACGTGGTCCACCAACTTATTGGCGTTGCCAAGTCTGAATTCAGTGGTACTAAGTCATCCCAAACCGTCCAATGATTTCACTAATTTCAAAGACGTGTTAAGAGTGAGGAAAGCAGTGCTCATTAATGAAATAGAGACTCACTGTACCATAAATCTGAAGCTTAGCGAACACCAAATCTTGAGCAATGTTCTTGTAGCTTCTGATAACGGATTGGTAATACAACTATCTGGCAACAAAAAAAAAGAATACCTTGAATTTGTCCACTCGGAAGAAACGGACGGCAGCGATTCCTTCAATTTTCCAGCAATAATTAACGATCTCCGCATTTTGCCCAATGTCAATAAGGCAAGCTACTTTATCACAGCGAATATGGACTGGACATTGAAAATATGGGCCACCACCTCAAAATATCCCAAAATTCTGATCCCCACAAACACTATAGTCATAAAAATTTCACCCAGACCAGGCAAGGATTTCCAATTCATTTCTCTTGGGTTGATGAAAAGTGCTGAGGGCCAAAAATCTGTTATTGAGCTTTGGGATTTGAAATTCAGACTCTTTAAGCCAGTTTTGGAGATCCCTATTGGCAAGGAAAAGTTCGCTACTACTTTACAATTTAGTTTAGATGGTTCCAAAATAACAGCTGGCTTTTTGGACGGGTCAATAACTACATGGCCTATAGAGGACGAATTGTTGCATAAATTTATAGAAGCGCAAACAAAAGACGGTATCGATGAAGGCATACTTAATTATTTATAGTTATTTCACCAATTAATTAAAGTCTAATGTACATTATATTTTACAGTCAATTATAGAAAACTAGTGAAAAGTCTGTCTCTGGATGAGATGGAAATATCTCCACCGATTTTAGTCTCTTGAGTCTCTTGCTTGACTGCGATGCAATCGTTCGTGGCCAATACCAACAACTCAAAAAAGCACTTGGTGGCTTCTTTGCGTTGATTAACTTTGGTAGAATCACCCTTAGAAACAGTTCCTAGTGGATAAAGTTGGGAATTGGTGTCGGTAATCTTGAGATCTTTTTCAATCAAATCAGCCAAGTCTATATTTTGATTATCGGTGAACAACTCACGAAGATGGCTCGATACTTGGGTAGTAGACCTAGCTGCATTCTCGTTGGAAAGATCTTCGTCTTCATATTCATGATCGTCCTCAATCTGCTCATTGTGCTCCGGACTTTCTGGCTGATCATCAAAGTCCGGTAACGATAAATCGAAATCCATATTTTCGAGATCATTGAAGTCTTGTTCGAATTGTAGATTGTGCTGTTCTTCAAGTTCAGATTCCTTTCTGGATAACTCAAGACACTTTTCTTGAAGCTGTGTATCGATATTCCACAACTTTCTTCTTTTATTGGAAACATTTGGACCCGATAACTCATAGATTAATTGTAACTTTTCTGTTTCTGTCAAGTTGAAAGTCAACTCTTCTCCGTCTTCATGAAGAATTGCCCGCTGGTTTTCTTTGAGAGATTGTATAGGAAGGCCCTCGAGATCTTGTAAAGAATCAATCTTCAATTTTCTGTTGGTGGTGATGATATCACCATCTTCCGTTATACGGTTCCTTTTTGTTCTGGGACGTGGTGGATGCGATGGTGGAGTTGATGGTTCATTTTCTTGATCTGAAGCATTGTTGGAGTTATCTGCTTCCAAACCTGGGTGGTCGTCTACGGTATCTATAGGATCACCAAGATCAAGGTCTGTATCTTTGTTGAGATCTATAAGGGAGATCTCGGGATTATTTTGGGGTAATTGCGAGGTGTCTCTGCCAATTTCGATAGAGTGATCAGAATCGTTATTGTTATCATCATCGAGATCGAAATCCAACTCTAATCCATAATCATTTCCTGGGGTGGTTGGGTCTTGAGGCTCATCGTATCTTCCATACTCAATGGACTGATCGAATGCGAAAGAATCTTCTGTTGGTTCGTCATTGATATTTGCTTGATTGAAAAGACCACGACCTTGACTGGACGTTATATCATCATCCAAATTTAAATCATCTTGATACAACAAATCGAATCTGGTAACTTGATCCTGCAAGGTAATGCTTTTGACGTTAGAAATGACGGTGTCTTGAGGCTCTAAGTTAATTTTCGACGAGCTGAGATCCGAGCCTAACTTGATACCTCCACTGGCATACCTGAAAGAAGTTTTCAATTTCAACAAAATATCATTAACATCATCCAACAAATACTTGGCCTTTCTAGAGTATATTCGTACGATACCAAGAAGCAATTGGCCTGACAATCGTAATGTGATGGAGTTTGTAGGTTCAGTGCCTGACTGTGACTGAGAAACTGAGTAACTTATAGGATGGTTGGATATAAAGTCGGAAGACTTCGTAATACTGGTACTGAGTAGCTGCTGTTTGGTCAATTTCTTATCATAGTTGGCAGCTAGCCATACGTGACCCAATGGTCCTTGCTTGGATACAAGTTTCTCAGTAAACATAGTCTCGAGATAAGAACTCTTGGTAAGAAAAGAAGACCCGATGTTCTGCAAAAGTTAAACTCCAGGTATAATCAACATCTCACGCGTAACGATGAACTTTCTCGAGACCGCGTTTTGTGACGCGCAGGCAGTCTTATAGTCTGCATCAAGTCTGTCGTTTGTCATGTGATCTCAGAGTGCGCAATACGTTTTTACGATAGCTGCTTCATAGACTCTTGTAGACTGCAGCTTAAGACGATTAGGTCAGAGAGCAAGCAGAAACAGAACCAGAAACAAAAGTCGGCCGGCAAAAAGAACTGCCAAGTACTGAAATTACCCTTGATTACTGATAAGATCGCTTAATGAATTTGCAGTCAAAACTTGAAAGATCACTAAGTGATGTTCTCAAGACGTCGGGATACATATTTGAGATCATCAACAATAATAAGAAGCAAAGCAATCTCATTACTGGTACTAACAACCAGTTCATTACACAGAGTATAACCGCGCAGCTTACAGGACATATAACCAGGTTCGATGACATACTTGACGAGACTATAGCCAAATTTAACGATGCCAGGTGGTGTCTTGAGCAAATTCTCGAAAACAACCATCGACAAGAAGAATTGAAGTTAAAAGAGGAACTCGAGAGACAAAAGAAGTTGAAAGAAGAAGAAAAGCGCAAGTTGGAGGAAGAAGAAGCCAGAAAACGCAAAGAAGAAGAAGATGCTGCAGCTGCCAAAGCCAAGGCAAAAGCGGAGAGAGAAGCAGCCGAGCAAGCTAAGGCTGCAGAGGAGTCACGGCTCAAGCAGGAGCGCGAAGCGGAACAGAATAGGCTTAAAGAAGAGCTCAAGCGCAAGCAAGAGGAAGATAAGCAACGAGAAGAGCTACAGAGCCAACAACCCAACAACGACTTTAACGACTTTATACTGCCTGGATTTGACTTTAACATGGGCGATATTGTGGATACGGGTGAGAAGAATTCCGGTGACATTCCCAATCCTGCCGATATACTCTCGTCTATTAACTACACTGACGACGCTCTTATGGGAGGGCTCGACGGAAAAGACAGCGAGAAGAACCAAAATCCAACCAAAGACAACACTAATGACAACGCCAACAAAAATAGTAATAATGATAACAATAATGAAGGAAACGAGCTACCAGGCGACGTGGACTTGGACATGAACAACTTGTTAGGCAACGACGAGCTGATTTTGGATGGCCTCAACATGAGCTTGCTCGATCAGCGTTTCGATAGCGGAAACACCAGTCAGGTGCCCGGTGATGACGAGTTCGACGTAGATAACTTTTTAAACCAGTTTGGTGGTATATAGAAAGAGGGTTCGCACCGCCAAAGTACACGCACACATTGCCGAAATAGGCAGTCTAGGTCTCCACCAATGAACGCCGATAATTTTTCCTAGGCACGAGCGCACCGCTGCGGGAATCGGGAAGTGAAAAAAAGTGAACATACAAATTGGTTGGCTTTTACAGTAACTACTAGTACTTACAGGCAATGTTCAGACAAGCATTTCGTCAAGTTGCAAAGCAAAGCAGCGGAGCTGTTAGAAGAAACTATGCTACTGAAGCCACTTCAGAAGCTTTGAAGTTGTCATTGGCCCTTCCACATCAAACCTTGTACTCCGAGTCTGAAGTTCAACAAGTCAACTTGCCATCCATCAACGGAGACTTGGGTATCTTAGCCAACCACATTCCAATTGTAGAACAATTAAGACCAGGTTTATTGGAAGTCATCACCAAGGGTGGTGAAACCGAAAAGTACTTCGTCAGTGGAGGTATTGCCACTGTTCAACCAGGTAACAAGTTGACCATCAGTGCCATTGAAGCTTTCAAGCCAGAACAATTTGACGCCCAAGCTGTTAAGTCATTGATTGCCGATGCACAAAAGAGAGCTGCATCTGGTGACGAAGTTGCTGCTGCTGAAGCTAACATTGAATTGGAAGTTTTAGAAGCTTTACAGGGTGTTGCCAATTAGGGTAAATCATAGGTAGTAATACAAATTGAACGATAACGTGCGTAGATTATAGAATTCAATTGACGAATCAATTGACCAGAAAGAGCGATGCAATTTACATCCAGGATACTTAAGGCTAGCATCCAATGTCAATCACATTCACAAAATTAGTGTTTTCAGATACAAAAATACCATGTTTGGTAGATCTGTTTATTCTGATCAGGCCCATATGAGAATGGCTCTACCTGAATTAAGATTAGTTGTACCGTCTAGTTCCAGCTCTAGCACCGTTGTCGCAAACAAAAAAAGGTGCGCCGATTGCAAATATTAGGTAGAGTGGAAATTGTAGTAACCGGCATCCTGAGCTTAGTTGAAGAGACTACAGGGAATGCAACTAGCAACTATTCGAATTTAGTGCTTTGATTAAGAGTATGAGAGACTTGGTTGCTAAGGCTTTCCAGAAAGTACGAGCTTGAGTAGATCTGACATCATCTAACAGACTCGTGGCGCGATCGCACTACCTTTCCTGGGATGACCTGCCTTAGGATGGGCCGATCTGTACCCCATGCAGTTTGTCCGCCACTCGGGCGAATAACCGGGAGAATGCGCAAAGATGGGGTAGCAGGATACGAGCTTGCTGTAGAGTACTTATATGTGTAGACAACAACTACATTTTTTTAGGATAACTAACAATGACTCCAAATCCATCCTTAGTGTTAAATAAAATCGACGACATTTCTTTTGAAACCTTTGACGCTCCTACAATTGAAAATCCCACTGATGTTATCGTAGAAGTTAAGAAAACCGGTATTTGCGGTTCTGATATACACTACTACGCACATGGAAAGATTGGTAACTTTGTCCTTACCAAACCAATGGTCTTGGGACATGAGTCTTCTGGTGTGGTTGCCGAAGTTGGCTCGGGAGTTACTTCACTCAAGGTAGGCGATAAGGTTGCCATTGAACCAGGTGTGCCTTCTCGTTACAGTGATGCCTACAAAAGTGGTCACTACAATTTGTGTCCTCACGTCGTTTTCGCGGCCACTCCAAACTCAAAGGAAGGCGAGCCCAACCCTCCGGGAACATTGTGCCGCTACTACAAAAGTCCTGAGGATTTCTTGTTCAAACTCCCCGACCATGTTTCGTTGGAATTGGGTGCTATGGTCGAGCCCATGAGTGTAGGTGTCCATGCTGCCAAGCTTGCTAACGTAGGTTTCGGTGACTATGTAGCTATTTTCGGTGCGGGCCCTGTGGGATTATTGGCTGCAGGTGTGGCCCGGACTTTTGGAGCGGCCGGTGTGTTGGTGGTTGATATTTTCGACAACAAGTTGGAATTGGCCAAATCTATGGGCGCAGCTACCCACACCCACAACTCTAAAACTAGTTCCTCGCCTGAGAGCTTGATAGAGTCATTTGGTGGCCAAGCTCCTACCGTCATTATAGAATGTTCGGGTGCGGAAGCGTGCATTGATTTGGGTGTCCACATTGCCGCACCGGGTGCTCGCTTTGTTCAAGTTGGTAACGCGGCTGGCAAGGTCAAGTTTCCAATCACCGAATTTGCTACTAAAGAAGTGACTTTGTTTGGATCGTTCCGTTATGGGTTCAATGACTATAAAACTGCTGTCGCCATCTTGGACAAAAACTACAAAAACGAGAAGCCACCTATCGATTTTGAACTGCTTATTTCACACCGTTTCAAATTTAAGGATGCCGTCAAGGCTTACGACCTAGTTAGAGCTGGCTCTGGTGCTGTCAAGTGTATCATTGACGGTCCTGAATAAATAGTAGTAAATATATTGCACCCATAAAAAACCATGCTTTGTATGCAGTCTGCGAAACCTAAGCACCTCCAGAAATTTTTCACCACGATTGACCATAGGAGGTGAAGTGAGAACGGTAGTAGAAAAAACAAGCACTTGGTCAAGATGTCATTAAGTGCGAAAGAAGCCTTCAGCAAGCTCCCCCAGAAGTTGCACAACTTCTTCATCAAATATCCACCAAGACCATTTGCAGAATACTCCTCCAAACCATCCACCATCAATGATCCCAAAGTAAACCCATTTTTGCCTAATAAGAATCCAGAAACGGGTAGATGGCACGGAGCCAAATACTCTCTCAGGAGGTCGGCCGATTTGTACAAAATGGCCAAGAAGTTCGGAATTCAGGATTTGTTACCACCATCGCCTAAGAAGTTCCACGAAGAAAAGTATAATGATAAGAACTGGATGAGAGGTGTGTTGACGCAAAAGAAGAAGAGATGGGAAAGAGAATTGCCTGACAAACTCAAAGAAAGAGAAGAGGCTCTTGCCAAGATGGATGAAACTATTTTGGCTGTTAGACCAGGCTACAAGAAACAAATCGAAAAGAGAGAAGCTCGTAAAAAGACATGGTATTGATTTTATTAACTTTACCTACCTGTACATATAATTATTATACACAATATACATTTTAGTCTGCACCGCGTAACCTAGAACCCTCCCCGAGGTCTTCCTCTATTGCCCAGAGCAGCTTTAAACGGTCTTCCGCCCACTTTCTTGGCTGGCTCTTTGGCTCCAGGACCGGCACCTTGGCCCTTTATTTTGGTGACACTCTTGATCAATATACTTTCGATATCAAGATCATCGGGCAACAAGATCTGTCTGATTTGATTACCTCGAATGTTGATAAACTGTAAGAGCTGGGGATCCTGATGAGGCTGCACCAACTTGATATTCTTCAATGAGAGATTCATCAGCGGAGTGCAAGATAGTATTTGACCATTAACAGTGATACCATTCTTGAGTTCCACGGTAACAGGCTGGTTAGTTGCGCCTGGCAAGCTCATCAAGAATCGAACGAGCTTCATGAGTAATATATGTGGTGGTTGAAGAGATGGCCGATGTTTACTGTACTTTATCGCATTGGAATTTTTAGCGAGAATTATCGTATGAGAAGTTCGCACCATCCTCACTAATTTGTCGCGACGGTTCTAGCGTGAAAGTTCTATGATGAAATATGCTGTGGAGAAAATTGCCTGTGCTGTAGCATATGATGGGACTTCTGAGTTGCTATCTACTACCTGGAAGTAGAAAGATACTGCGTTCGGTGTATACGAGCGCAGCTCCAACGACTTGCACTCTCTTCCTGCCAAGTTCCTAATCCTCCCAATTACTCACACGACAGCCTTTTTTCGCCACGTTCGATTTCGTTGGAATCTTCTCTCCTTTGAGCTACTGGTACTCAGTGTAAAGCAGCATAGATCTCCCACCAAATGTCACATCCTGAAGGTATACTAGAGAGCATTCGAAACATTCCTCCAGTGACCCGTTTTTTCACCGTCACCACCGTTTTGGTATGTTTTGCCATCAGAATGCAAATAACCAGTGTGGGCACCTTAATGTGTAGCCTTCCTCGGGTAGCAGAGACGTTATCGAACGAAATCGGGATCATGAAGCAAACCAATGTGTTTGGCAAACTCGCAAGTGTGGTTCGGTTGGTTTTGCAATGCTACCAGTTCTTCACAACCTTCTTGGTGCCGGCAGGCATGATCTCCAAAAACCCCATGGCTGCTATAATCGATATCTATTTCTTTTATACGTTTGCCAATCACCTTGAAAGTTACCAGGGCAAGTTCAGGAGAAACTTTCCCGACTGTTTGTGGTTCACTTTACTCACCGGTACCATCATTGTGTTGTTGTCTTTAACTTACTGTGCGGTTATTGATCGCGACCACTTTGCCATCCACCATGAAATGATGTTGTCGTGTGTCACATACCTTTGGTCGCGATCTCTGAAGAACCTGACGATCAATTTTATGGGATTGTTCCCCATCAAGGCATACTACTTGCCGCTTTTCAATCTTTTCACCAAGGTCTTATTAGAAGGTTATAGAGGATTCTTGGATTCATTTATTGGAATTTTAGGTGGGTACCTTTACCAGTGTATACAGTCGGACACGTTGCCTATCTACAATTTGTTCCCAGGGTCCTATTCGAGCTACTTGACTTCCAATGCCAACACTTCGGGCAGAAGAGTAGGCACCAGCAACGGCGTGCACACGATCCACAATGATGCACCAGATGAGTATTTCTACGACTCTATCTTCGACAAGGGTTACTTGAAAGCACCATTGACCCTCTACAAGCTCCTCGCCTATCGTACAGACAACTCCACCAGGACAACCGCATTCACCTCTGGTGCGTCCGCTCCGTTTAGGGGCAGCACTGGTAGGGGGTTTTCTGGCGCCACCGGAGCCGCTGTGAAAGCCGCAGGAGCCGCTGCAGCGGAAAAGCAAGACGAAGACGAGGCCACGAGTTCGGGGTACTCGTGGTTCAACATGGACAGCGGCAGTAAGTTCCATGGCAAGGGGCGTAGGCTAGGAGACGTATCTTAATTATCTACATGACCTTACTTACAAATGACCTCTACAAATAGCATCTACCAATGACTCTTGTCCTACCGTATTTACCGTATTCAGAGCCTCGTGCTCACAATTTTTGCGCGCTTCCTCCGTCTGGCGAGGGGAACTCTAAGCAGAGACAAACAACTCTCGGACGATAAACTCAAAGCCTTGGCCGATTCTAGTGTACAGAGCTTCCATAGGATAATGTCTAGCAACACCAATCGAGAACAAGAACCTTCCAAGCACCTGGATCTGGATCCGGGTGAAGGTTCTGTCCATGGCTCAACCGTTGGTCCTGCCAGTGGCTCCGGGCCGGCCGCTTCAAACCCCAAAGTTCCCGGCCAATCACCACGAACAAAGCCATTGACGGATAACGACCTAGCTTCCAAAAGCTCTAGTGCCGTAAGCGTATTGCTATCGCCTTCTTTAAAGAATAAGCTGTCAGTTAAGCTAAAAAGGCTCAAATCTAGACCTCACCTTAAACGAATGGCCACCGCCAATGGCCATCTGAAATTGGTCTTTTCTGTAGATGACGACATTGACGATACCATTGACGACGATACAGAGTCGGAAAATCCGGAAACGGCTCAGCCCAAAAGCAAAAGCGACCGTAATTACTTGGAAGGCTACACTGATGCTCTCAAGGCATTACAGCAAAAGAAGAAAAACAGCTCCAATCAGGGCTATTTCCCTGATTTCAACAAGTCTCAAGAGTATGTAGACCTGGCAGACACTAATAAGAAATCCAAACATTCCGACCACATTACGGATGAGCCAGACTCCAAGGTATCCGAGCCTATCCCAGAAGTAGCCGAGTCTTTGGTTGATCCAGAAACAGAGGAGATTGATCCTGAAAATGAAGACGCTGACAACGATGCAGATTCGATTGAGTCGTCTTCTTCGTCTCAAACCCTAGAGTCGTTGAACTTGAGAGAAAGACAGGACGCCATCAACTCCACTCATCCGTTCGGTATCAAGATCTGGAAGCCCTCGTTATATAAAAAGACCCGTTCAGTTGCGGCGCGTGCTGACGACGATATCCATGCTTTTGACCCCAGAAAACCCAACGCCAAAATCACCTGGGCCGTCACTCTCACTAATCTTGTGTGGACGTTGACATTTGGTGTGATTATAAACGTTGTATGTTTGATTGGGGCTGCGTTTGTATTTGTGTTCTCTGGCTTTGCAATAAACCGCCATCTGAGACTGTATGTCAAGCTATTGCTCAAAGTTGGACGGTACGGTTTCTATCCGTTTGCCAAGTTTGTTCTTTTAAATAGAGATGAAAACTACTTGGACGAAGATGAATTAGACGGCAGATCTATATCGGAATTCCACAGGTGGAGAACTCAAGAGGAAGGTAGATTATTCTTTGCTCCGCCAAGAAGATACACGGCAAGTGCCGAAACCAGACCTCTCATTAAAGACCACAAGGGAAAACCTCTTCGTGATGCATACTCTTCATTGGATGATACAGATTTCAATGGTAATGGTAACAGCCAAGTTATTAATGATACCATAGACGGAGATGACGAAGGATATAACGATATCAAGGTCCGTTTCTTTGGTAGAGGTAGCTGGTCTTCGGGCAGATTGATCTTCTATATCTACTTCTATACTATCTTACAAACGATATTGTTCGTGATTGGGGGCTTCTGCTGGTTGTTCGTGTTCACTATTCCCATGGCCAACATCACTAACATCATCTGTGACCATTTGAGACGTCACCCCTTGGCATTAGACTTTGAACTAGAGAGCAAATACTACAAACGTGACAAATCAAAGAGAAAGCACCAGCTGATTATTCTTTGCACATACAGAAGTTGCGGTTTCCACTACTATAAATACACCATTGATGGTACAAACATCTTCTTCATCAACTTGTTGGCAGCTGTGGCCTTTGTCATATTGGATTACTACCTACTCAAAGAAAAGCTCGGCTGGGAAACTTGGTTTACCGACTCTTCATTCTTATTCTGTGCATGTTTATTTTCCATTATCCCCTTAGCATACTTCATTGGTCAAGCCGTTGCTTCGATTTCGGCCCAGTCCTCTATGGGTGTCGGTGCAGTTATCAACGCATTCTTCTCGACTGTTGTGGAAATCTTCTTATACTGCGTAGCATTAAACCAATCGAAGGGTAAATTGGTCGAAGGATCCATGATTGGATCCATTTTGGGTGGTGTCTTGTTATTACCAGGATTATCGATGTGTGGAGGTGCTTTGAAGAGAAAGACCCAGAGATACAATCCAAGATCTGCAGGTGTATCATCTACGATGTTGTTGTATGCGTTGGTCACAATGTTTGCGCCTTCGTTATTCTATCAAATCTACGGGAATTATGAAATCCAATGTAAAAAGTGTACTGTTAATTTTGATCATGATAGAGATTGTGTCAAGTGTCGGTTTGCTCAACCTGCATTATCGTTGGACTCCTTATACTTCAAGATCCTTCAACCCTTTTCCTTGATTGTTGCCCTTGCTTTGTTCGCCGCATACGTCTGTGGATTATACTTCACATTGAGAACGCATGCATCTTTGATTTGGGCCACCAACTCTCATGAGGCTGTGAAGAAAGAAGAGATTAATTACATGAGATCTCCCAGCGTTGTCAGCTTGGATGCTTCTAAAGGAAATACTGATAATACTCCGTCCAGGTATAATCTACCACCATCAGCATCTGAATTGAGAAATAGACACAGTTCGCAGAACGTTAAAACACCTTCATCTGTGAACTCGCCTTCATTGGAAATTAGCAAAAATAGGCAATTGTCCGAACATTTGAAATCACCAGTGAATCACGAGCGGACTAGACCAGCCACTCAACGAAAAGCCAGTATTCTAGCAGACCCAGATTACGAAGGCGAAGAAGAAGGGGGAGGACACGATGCGCCAAATTGGTCACGGAACAAATCCACAGTGATTTTGCTTGGAGCCACCTTGGTCTATGCTATAATTGCTGAGATTCTTGTCGATAATGTGGACGATGTTTTGAAGGATTACCCAATTGATCCCAAGTTTTTGGGACTTACTGTATTTGCATTAGTTCCAAACACCACCGAGTTCTTGAATGCTATTTCCTTTGCTATCGGCGGTAACGTCGCATTATCCATGGAGATTGGTAGTGCTTATGCTTTACAAGTGGTGTTGATTCAAATTCCAAGTTTGGTCATTTTTTCAATCTACCAATCAGCAGGACTGCCTGATCAAATGTTCCCGTTGATTTTCCCAAGGTGGGACATTATTGCCACATTCATTTCAATCTACTTGTTCACGTATGTATACGCTGAAGGAAAGTCCAATTATTTCAAGGGAGTGATCTTGATCCTCATATATGCTGTTGTATTGATTGGATTTTGGTTTAATGACAAGATCGAACACATCAATGATGGGTTCACTGGAACTTTACAACTCATTGGATTATAGTAGGTGATATTTATCCACTCATCGTACAATTAATTATGTTGATATATACCACAAGAATCACCTCTGACATGTACTGTCCGGTATGTTTTAATCGCTCTGTTCACAATTTGATATCAAAGTTTGAAGTTAATATGAGCTCTTTCATCTTGATATCGACTACTTTGATCGTACGAACAGAAGTTAGTTCTTACACTCCACTAGGCTAATTACCCCAAGGTGATTATTCGCCAAAACATACGATTACGTAACTGATTGTCTCGCACTCGCATTTCTGCACGATACACGCCACAACAGTTGAATATGACTCAACGCTCTTATCGTTTTTACCAATTGCCAGCTATATAATTGTGAAAGATGAATTATAACAAATTCATTTTGTTTGGAGATTCTATCACTCAATTCTCTACTATATTGGACGACGGCTATGCTTTGCAACCGAAATTGCAGCACGATTACTTAAGAAAGCTAGACGTAATCAACAGAGGATACGGAGGGTACAACTCAGACCATGGTGTTTTGATCCTTCCCCGGTTATTGGAGCAGGAATTGAATGCACAGAAAGACGACATCAAGTTGATGACCATCTTTTTAGGTACCAACGACACTTTTCTCACTGAAGATGAGATCAATGAGATCCAGGCAGTGCCGCTTGAAAGATATGAAAAAAACATCACCAAGCTTGTTGAGTTGGCAATTGAAAACAATATCAAGCCCATTGTGATCAGCCCCGCTTTGCATGGAGCCAAGCCAGCTCTTGAACTTTTGAAACGTGCCGGCCGTCCCTGCGACAAGTACTGTACAACCAATAAAAGAAATAAGGAGTATGCCGATACTGCCATTAAGGTTGCGAAGAAGTTCAATGTGGCCTACATTGATTTGTGGAATGCCTTCAGAAACCGTGGTGGATGGTCTAAAGAAGAATTGTTCACTGACGAAGTTGACTTGAGTGAATTATTGTCCGATGGAATTCACTTCAAAAGAGCTGGCTACGAAGTTCTTTACGAGCAGATCACCGAGGCCATTAAATCCAACTATCCAGAATTTACTCCCAAGTCATTGCCGACAAAGCTTAATTT
The DNA here is from genome assembly GCA_003706505.3 of Suhomyces pyralidae. Taxonomy (NCBI): domain Eukaryota; kingdom Fungi; phylum Ascomycota; class Pichiomycetes; order Serinales; family Debaryomycetaceae; genus Suhomyces; species Suhomyces pyralidae. Next base: position 42,401 of record PPLO03000003.1, on the reverse strand, counting down.
CTGGAATAAAATCGATCCAAAGGATCAGGCTGGCACCATCTTTCGGGATAAATTCAGCATTTGATTAAACTAGACTGGAAAATGAAAAAGACTAAAAAAAAAAGCTTATGAATTGGAATTGGAATCCGACTTTTGTAGAGAGAGTTCTTGGTCGTGCTGTTTCTGCTTCTTTTCGTCTCTCTTTGTAAAGAAATTTGCAATCACCGTCATGATTAAGCCAAACGCTGCTAAACAAGCAGTATAAGTAAAACCAATATGGTAAACTGGCTTATCCTTTGTGTTCCAAGTCAAAATTGGCACCCATGCACCGGTCACATATGCCAAGGTATTGGTAACAACAACCACAAAGTTTCTTTTCATATCGTTACCAAATAGCAATCTATTTACCCAAGAAAATATGAAAGGTTGGCCCCAAACTGTAGGCATACCTATCAAGAAGTAACAGAACCAATGTAAACCAACAGGAATATCCCAATGGGATAATAGCGAGCAGCCAATGATTAGGCATATGAAGAAAAGGGAAACAAAGAAGAAGTTCTTTTTACCTCCCAAGTAGTCATTGACATATGCAAAAATAATAGTGATCACAATTCCACAAGCAGCCAAGATAGAGGTGTAGTTGTTGTAGATTGAGGATGGCTTTTTGAGGGTAATTTTCATCCAAGTTTGGAATGTTGGTTGGGAGTTGGCGGCACAGCAATTGTTGTAAGCCAAGAACAACAATGGGAAAACGTAAATGTGCCAGGTATTGAAGAAAGTCTTAATTTTCTTCCAGGTGTAAGGAGTTCTTGTGTTGAGCTCAGCACCAATTCTTCTTCTTCTCTCCAACCCAACCAATTTGTCCTGTTCAGTGAAGTACCATGCATCAGTTGTAGAAGGAGTGTTTGGATCGACAAACATAGTGTAGAAAGCTATAGGGAAACTAATAATAGCATCGAAAACGAACATCCACTTAAAAGGAGGCATACTTGAATGGCCAAAATGCTTGATGATAGCCTGTTGCAAAGGACCCGAGACAATACCACTGATGTTGGCGGAGGCAGCGAAATAAGCACTACGTTTAGATAATTCAGCACCACTGTAGTTTGAGCCTAAAAGCCATTCCAAACCAGGGAAATAACCCGACTCAAGTAAACCAAGTAAGAAACGAAGAGCATAAATACCTTTGATATTGTCTCTCCCACACGTTATCATCAAGAGAGTGAATACGGCCCAAATAAGTTGAAGTCCACCCAAGTAGAACCGGGCAGAAATACGGTGTAAAACAAGATTCGAAGGAATTTGGCCGATAATATAGCCAACCGTGAAAAGCGTGGTCATATAGTTGTACTGGTTACTACTCATGTCATAGTATTCATCCATACCATTGATATACGCGGTAGTGATATTTGTCTGGTTAAGGTTCTTAATGAAGTAACCAAGACAGGAAGACGTCAACAAGAAAAAGTCCAATTTTCTCAAGTATTTTTGTTCCAACGGATGTTTATCAGCACCATCCCATAAAAACCTCTTGACCCTGAACCATTTGGAAGTCTCTCTATAGTGAATTTCTTCGGGGCTCAATTTCAACTCCAAATCGATGTAGGGCGTATTGGAAGTTTGTGCCGAGATGGGCTCTTCGACGACCGTTATATCATTCTGTTTCTTGGAAGTACTAGTAGCCAGGCCAGCGTCCTCGTGTTGGCCCACATCAGGCTGAGAACTTTGCTTGGCAGGAATATCATTCGACTCTAAAAGAGTTTTCTTTATTGAGCTTAAGAATCCCATCCTTGCATTGAAAAATTACAAGGATGAGGGAACTGGCACTTTTTTATACGGTATCCTTAACCATCTTATCGAGATCTAATCATCGGATCGAAATTTGTAATGTATCCCTTTCACTCAGAGACCGATGCATAAGTGTGGCTAACAAATAGTGGCATTGATTGCGAAAACCTAATCAAAATAGCTGCGAATTTACGAAGGTGAAGATAATTGACGTAACTTCGCGGGGCTGAAAAGGAAGGTCGGGGGTTAATTAAGGTTCTAATCAGAAGTGGTAGTGTGCAACATCGAGGCTTGGCTCTTCAGTATAAACATAATTAAGGACCAGATATAACATAAATTATTGGGACCTTGTAAATGTGGCCGTTTGGTGTGCGAGCACTAGCGGTGATGCAATGTATAATTAGTGGAATTATAAGCAAGGGAAACTCTCGCGGGGCCAAAATTTACCGTGGCGCACGGGATTATCGAAGACCGCATTTTTTAGCACCATCGTATCCACAGTTGCCATAAAGAAATCCAGCAAAGACCGCTGTCAAACAAGGTAGTGTATTCCGAGTTGACTTCAAACCAGGGTTCAGTATCGTTGTATGATTCTGCCACAATTACTCTTGTTAGCCTTATAGACGATGGCTATTAATTTACGAAGTTCGATCTGACGCAATATTTTCTGCCGGTCAACCCCCCACCTCCCGTAAACCGAAACCGAACCTATTAGAATGCCTTGATTAGTTTCCCACTTACATGTCCTCTGCTCAATGTCTAGTCATAATTTATCTGATCCAAATATATCCGTTCCACAGATATGATTCACTTTTGCTCTATACTAATTCTACTATTGTCCCCTGATTACCTGAAATTTTTCTTGAATTCTTCAGTGTGATCTTCGTTCTCATGGCTCGTAAATTCGCAATACCCTAATAATATGCGCTCTTCCTCGCTCTCACCAAACGTTAATATCACTAGTCACTCATAGTTGATACGCTCACTTCATATTCTCACTCACTGAAAAATAATTCAAATTTGCATCTATGACTAACACCCCACACATGAAGACATACACCATCGTTATCAAATTGGGTACGTCGTCCCTCGTGGACGAGGTCACCAGGGAGCCCAGAATCGCCAACATGTCGTTGATCGTGGAAACCATAGTGAATCTCAGGCGCCAGGGCCATCGTATAGTGGTGGTATCGTCTGGGGCTATTGCATTCGGAATGAAGAGAATGGGACTACAAAAGAAACCCAGCAAGTTGGCCGCAGTACAAGCATTGGCATCTATAGGCCAAGGAAGACTCATGGGATTGTTCGACGACTTGTTTCGTCAGCTTAATGTCCAGACATCGCAGATCTTGATCACCAGAAACGATATTATGGACTTCACCCAGTACAAAAACGCTACAAATACCTTGAACGAGTTGTTGGAAATGGGGGTCATTCCTATTGTCAACGAAAACGATACGTTGTCGGTTGCAGAAATCAAGTTCGGTGACAACGATACTTTGTCTGCAATCACTGCCGGAATGATCCACGCCAACTACTTGTTCTTGATGACCGATGTCGAGTGCTTGTACACTGATAACCCAAGAACTTGCGATACCGCTACTCCAATCTTGATAGTAGATAAAATCGATGAGCTCAACGTTAAGACAGATACCGAGTCGGCCGGAGCCGGCTCGCAAGTGGGTACAGGTGGAATGACTACAAAGCTTATCGCTGCCGAGTTGGCTACAAATGTCGGCACCACCACCATCATCACACTCTCGTCCAAGCCGCAGTCCATTCTTAATATCGTGGCCAACATCCAGGCATCTGAAAGCTCCAATTTGACAGTCGATCAGCAACGAGAACTTCTCAAGCAACAAATTGCAGCCAACGAGATCCCATTGCATACTCGATTCATGGCCCTTCCACCTCAAACGCAGATCAAATCCGACCGTCGTTTCTGGCTTTTGCATGGCCTCAAAACCAAAGGCACGCTTATTATAGACCAAGGATGTTTCAAGGCCTTGACTAGGAAGGATAGAGCGGGATTGTTGCCTGCAGGAGTGATAGAAGTAGAAGGCACGTTCCATGAGAGTGAATGTGTTTCTATTAAAGTGGTTCCTGCTAAAGACTCGGCCATATCGGAGGCAGTAGAGGTGGGTCATTGCAGAGTCAACTACAGCTCTTCTGAGATAAGACTCATAAAAGGTGCCAAAAGCCGCGATATCGAAAGTATCTTGGGCTTTGCCGACAGTGAATACGTGGCCCACCGTGACAACCTCGCATTTCCTCCTATACTCCTGGCCTCCTCCGAAAATTTGGCGGCCTTGGCTATATAGATACTTCATAGACATATACGATCGCGTCACGTGCGCATACCTTAAATCGCTCTGGTTGATCTGAGCGTAAGATAGCGTAGAGTTGAACAGCGATATGGAGGCTACGGCGGTGGTGTTAGGTGAAAACACCGAGGTGCGAGTTCGAGAGCTAGTGCGGAATGTCGCAGACTCGTTTGAGCTGCCGGACGAAGCCATTGCGTACATCGAAGCCTATGGTGCTAACTTGTATGTCTGCACAACTGAAGGCAGAATCCTCCACTACCACCATTTCGACGATGCGCCCGATTATATTTTGATATCACTGCTTCAGGTGTCTTCGGGACCGATAGAAAAGCTCCTTATACTACCACAAACAGGAACGGCGTTGATACTATCTCAATCCATAGCCTCTTTTTACACCTTGCCTGAACTATCTACATTCAAAATAGGTAAGCTCAAGAACATCAATGATATTCTGATAGTATCGAGTTCTTCTACCGCTAGCATTCAACCAAAAGTTAAAAATGATATAATAATTGCATTTACGCCCACCAAAATCCGAATACTTCAAGTCACGGCCAACCAGATCAAACTTCTCAAGGACGTCAACTATTCCAATGCCATAAAAGGAATATCCACTGCATCTAAAATGTCCGCCAACTACAGCAATTTGGTTTTGGTTGTCAACGATAAGAACTATGATATCATCGACCTAAAGCATACCAGAAAAATTCCACTCTTTGAGTACAACTCAGTTCCCAGCGACAGGCACATCGAGCCGTACATTGTACCATTCAATGCCAAAGACAAGGACGAGGAAGAGTATCTTTTGGTAATCAACTCGGATGAAACAACCTCGATGTCGATGTTTATAGACTCCTTGGGTGATGTCACTCGAGGCACGATAACGTGGATAGGACCAGGCTTTCCTTCTGGTGGCGTGGTTGTAGAGTGGCCGTACGTTGTAGGAGTATTTTCGAGTGGAACAAAGGACAGTTTGGTGTACAGTTCACTAGAGACTTTTGAGATTGTGTCTACTATAGAGTTGAAATCAAAAAGTAACGAAATACGGCAAGACAAACCAGAAGTCAAGGAAGAAGACAAGGAACAAGACACCGAGGAAAACAAGAAAGACAAAGAAGACAACCAAGAAGATAAGCATGACGATAAAGAAGACAAACAAGACAAAAAGGACAAACAAGAAGACATACAAGTAGTTGTACTGGAAGGTAGAGAAGCTGAATCCAAAACGACTACTATTACCACTGATGAAGATAAAAGTGTGGCTATAAATGGCCATTTACGTATTACCAAAGTATCTGAAGTCAGTCTTGTCAATAGCGTTTTCAACCACAAACTATCCAAAACGACCTTTATATCCCGAGTCGAGCAACCGTGCAATGCCGAATTTGACCATGGTACCATATTATTGTACGACCAAAACAGAGTGTGGCTAACTCACCAAGTAAGTCCATTTATAACCTTACTTGATAAAATAAGCAGCGGCCCAGCTTCTATAGAAATATTGGAGCCTGCCATTGAATCGTATAGTGGTGTTGAACATGAATACTTGGTCAACATGCTTGTAATATTCTGTTTGGTTGAAAACCACGACTTGGCATTAAAGTATCTAATGAGAATAAAGGACGGCCAGCTTTTGATCAACCCTCTTCTAGTGATACATATTCTTTCACAGGACGAAACCAAGTATGATTTTCCTATATTCAATGGCATTGAGGCACTTCTCAGTTCAGTAAGTGTCCCTGTACTGGATCTGTCGAAGCAATTTCTCCAGACTTACTTGGACAACATCTTTCCCGATCTCACCAATTTCGATGAAGACACATTTCAAACCGTCAGAAAGGTGTTGTACCAGCAATATTCCACCGACCAACAGCTCATTCAGTTCTTCAAGCAGAAAGATTGTCAAAATTGGGAGTCTTTGCTGGAAACCAATGAGGAGATTGTCGATCTCATCGAGTCCAAAGAAAATCAGTTGGTGCTTTTATTGATTTACCAAAAGTTTTTGGATCTTGAAAGTGATCTCGCAATTTTGGAAAAGTATTGTGCGTTTGTTTTCACAGTTTTACAGTGTGACAAGTTGAGTGACTTAGAATTCACTTCCGAGCTGCTTCTAAACGACGTCTTAGACAGACTACAACGCACAGAAGACGAAAAAGTGTACTCCAAGTTTCTTTTGGAGGTGTTGAAAATAAACCAGGATCAGGCATTCCGGTACCTCCAGCAAAACCGGGCAAGCAAAAAGTTCCAAAATACCCACAAGCGTATCATGGACGAAATGTCTAAGTCCCATTCGCATGAACTTGAGTTTTCTCTCCTCAGGATAGAGTATTTGGAATCCAGCTGGCTCGAAGATCCGTCCAATCCCAAGTTGATTGAAGAATTGCTACATGAACTCATCAACGTCTTGCTCTCTTCAAATATACTAACTAAAGAAAACACTATAAATTTTGATATTTTAGTGAATACCTATCAGATAGAAAATGGTTTAGACGATTCGAAGTGGCCCAAGATCGGCTGGATCGATTACCTCCACCTCAACATCAAACGCAGTGAAGCCAAGCAGCTTTTGGAATTGTACGTGAAGGTGTTTGAACTTCTCCAGCTTGAAGTTATACGGGGAGTTTGCATTGACGGGTATCTCGAGCAACTATTCGAAAAGGAATTTTTTGCATATTTTAATTTTTTTGTTCACAAAGACCAGAACATCCATAGCTTACTTGACTTCCATGATTATTCCAGTGCCGAGTACTACGCAATACATGGCACATTGCCGTTACCCAAACACTCGGCATACTTAAACGAGGCTTCTCGCAATGAACTCTTGAAATCGTCGCTGGTAGACGAAAGGTCAAGTGAATTAATAAAGTCTAACTTGAGGCTGATATTGTCTTACTACATTGAGCAATCACAATACAGCGGTGCCGGAGGAATCCAGCACTTTGCTATGACCTACGGTACCTCTGTGTTCAGTGCTCCTGAGATCCTTACCATGTTGCCCAGCTCAATTCCCCTAGTGGACGTTGTACAATATTTACAGACAGTAATGATTGACGTTAGATTGAGTAATAGAGGTGCTACTTTGAAAAAAGCTCTCAGCAAATCGGATTCGGTATTCACCAACAAAGTATATAAGAACATTACCAACGGATTATAAAAAGCCGGATATCTTCAATACATAGTCAATGACCATACCAAACCAAAATATAAATCCGTTTCTAATGTTTCCGGTAAAGAATTTCCAGCAGTCTTTGGCATCGTTCAAGTTGACTCTATTGATTTGCTTAGCGAGTCTCCACAATGCCCAAGCTCCCATAACATAAAAGCCTGGGCCCATAGAGTTCATAACACCAGCCACGGCATAGGTAGCAGCTTGACCAACCAAAAGCTTGTTTAAAATTGGCTTGGAGTTATCGCCCCAAGCTAAAGCTGAAGATTTGATTCCAGCATGAATATCGAATTCTTTATCCTGATGGGCATAGATTGTATCATAGATAATACCCCAAAACCAGTTGGATAAAGCCAATGGCACGGCCACCATCAAGTCTAATGGTGCACCAACTGCAGGGTATCCCAAAAGAGAGGCCCAACTAAAACAAAGCGAAAACCAAAGTTGGGGGTAGTAAGTAAACCGCTTGAATAATGGATAGGTAAATATCAATGGCAAAGACATTGCCCCTAAATAGAAGCAGTCGAAAGGCAACGATAGTAAAACTGCCAAACCAGCGAAACATTGTATTCCCAAAAACGCAACGGCTTTAGGTACGCTAACTCGGCCACTAGCAATAGGTCTCTCCATAGTTCTAGCCACTTTATTGTCTAAATTCCTATCCAATATATCGTTTATAGTACAACCTGCACCTCTCATGATAAACGCCCCTATTGAGAAAAGTGCCACTGCTGATAAAACAGTGGACACAGGAGCAGCTATGGAGTATGCTGCCATGGTTATACCCCAGAGTGAGGGTATCAACAAAAGTAATGTACCTGCTGGTTTTTCTATACGGATGAGTTCGGCATAAGGGATCCATTTTTCGGGCAAGTTAGACAACCACCCGAGACCAGCAAGTCTGGCTAGTCTTGCAGCTTCGATTTCCTCGGGTGTAAATGTCTGTTTTGAAACCACTCGGGGTGTGTTTGTAGGTGTAGTTGTGGGTGTGCGGTCCGATGGTGTTTGCTCGGCCACGCGACGGCTAGTGAAAAAGGAGGCTGACAACTTGGGAAGTTTGCCAATCTGGGTAATCATAGCCGGTATTCCCACATGCGGTGTGGCCAATCTAGACCGAAACACTCCCACTGCAATTGGTGACCTGGCCAAGCTAATCATCGTGGTATAATTACAGATTTTCAGTTTTTCGCACTGGTCTATTTATCTGCAAAACGACTGGAAGATTGAGAAAGAGCTCATTAGTTGCAAGTATGCTGTTAGTAGACTAGTCTTGTTAGTGGTAGGCTCTCTTTATTGGTCTTGTGTGATTCTAGTCATTCGGTTTGCTCAAAAGCTTCAAAGTCTTCGCTGCCTTGCTGAGAGCGTTCTCGCATAATGCGATGGCTTTCGATCAACTTCTGGAGAGTGGCTTCTTCGGCATCCAACGAACCTTCTTTGAATACGAAGATCTGTCTGCACATTGGGCAGAGACCTTTAGATGTGTCTTGTTCTAGCCACTTTATAATGCAGTGGAGGTGGAAGTTGTGAGTGCACCCATTTCCTAACACTATAGGACACCCATCGCCGGGATACTTGCAATTGGGGCACGTTCCGTCGAAAGAAACACGGCAAATCCCGCAGAGTTCGTCCTCATAGCCCGTACCAGGTATATCCCAGTGCCACGTCGAAAACCCGTGCCACTCCACGATCTCTACCTTCATTGACGACTACTTAAGCCAACTGGCGGTAAATCTAGACGTGTTATTTTAGTCGCAGTGCGCGAGCTCACGAGCAGATCGCAATTGAAAATAAACCAGATATATATTATTACTTGATACTCTAACAAAATATACTCTATATACATTAGTCTGTAGGCAGTTATTTACGGTAGACTAAGCCCTTGAAAATATCAAACGAATTACCGTCCGGTTGCAAATGAAGCACCTCCGTCGAGGTAGTATCGTGCGCAATCAACAACCCATAGTCTTCAGTGATACCCTTGATGCGGCAGGTGCGAATTCTGCCTTTTCCCTCGTCAACTCCCACCAACTGATCTGAATGCAACCACCTTTTGTAGTACAAGGGCAAGAAAGGAGTCAAGCCGGACTTGAGGAAAACATCATAGAACGAGTTCATGGTGTGCATGAGCTTGGCAAGCAAGATTTCCGGCTGGTAGTCTGGTAATGGCGCAAGAGTGTGCTGGGCGCGGATAGCATTTAGTTTTCGCAACACGATATTGAGCGAGGTGGTGGGTGCGTCGTTAGACACATTTACACCTCCGCCCCAAACCAAGTGAAATTGACCGTTCATGAATTGAGAGTTGATGATGGCACCCGATACCTTGGCCCACATCTCGTCGTCTCCATCTACAGTGGCTGCTGTGTGGGAATTTTTGTCGGAAACCCTGTTGAAGTACTCTGGTTTCATGATATAGATATCATTTGGCCACTTGAGTTTAACCGGTAAATCTTCGTAGCCTACGCCCACACCAGGCTTGGTGCTGGAGTACCCCAAAATACTTTCAATAAGTGCGAGTCCGCACAAATATTGTAGCGTCACCACCTGCGAGGTGCTCTGCGCGGGGAGTCGGAAGAGCACCGACAGCGCCATAACACCTTTAGGATTGATCCACACGTTTCCACCGCGACCTCTTCCTGCGACCTGGGCCGTTGCTGTCAACACCGTACCTGTAGGAAGCTGGGCGAGGAGGTTAGAGTTGGAGTCCATCAAGGTGTTGGTGGAGCTGACCACCTCGCCGTACCCGGTGATGCACCCAAAGCGGCCGATGTTGTCGCCGTAAAGTTCGCTGAGGTGCGAATAGTACGTGCCCAAGTTGAAGTACGGGGTGATTTTGGAGTCGGGCAAGTTGCCCCCAGTAAACACCTTGACGTGCTTGGTGACCGCGTTTGGGTCTTGCGTATTTTCTTCATCAAGAAAGTATGTGTGGTCATCGTCAACTTCGTCGGTGTGGAACACAAATGTGTCGTTGTCATCTTCGAGGGTGTTACCATTGGTGATGTCGAGTTTTTCGTGGAAAGTGCGCATCAAAGTAGTGGTGTTTGTTGGCTGCAACTTGGAAGTGAGGAAGAGCGGGGTGATCCTGGGAATAGTGGTGTTGACATCGGGGTTCACTCTGAGACCAAGTTTGCTCAAACACGCCATAATAAACTTCTTACGACCCTGGTTGTCGTCTGCCAATTCTTGAACCATTTGATCCAGAGTCTCGTCTTCGGCTGCAACTTTGATTAACCCAGGCGTAAACTCAGGATGGGTTCCGGTCAACACAACGTCCCCCTTGCCTACTTTACAGTACACAGCAGCAGCTTTCTCTTGATCGTCAACATCAATATTCTCAGCATACGTGGCTAACACTTCGACGTTGCGCTGACGACTTGCATCTATGAAAACGCCCCCTCCATTGTAATAATTGCGTACCTGAGCAGGCAGACCCGGTAACAAATCAGTGTTGACGTTCAAGCGAGCAGCACGAGAGCCTTTATGAGATTCGTATACAAACCCTTTAAACGCGCATCCTCGCACCGTTCCTGGATAAAAGCCCAATTCTCGGGACCCCGAAACCTCAAGATTCGGGTCGCCAACCTCAAACTCACAACGCGACCCGGCGTAGTAAGCACCGGCACAGATACCTAAAAAGCGACCACCGTTTCGGACATATTGACGGATTTTTCGATTGCCTTCGCCATCAAGCGAGTTGCAATAAGGCAAATCAGATCCTCCAGGCATCACTAGCAACGCAGTCTTGTGCATCCATGGGTCCTTCAACATAGATGCTTCCGTGAGTGACACCACGGCATAGTAGGGTGAAAGATGAAGACGCAACGACTCGATGCAGTGCTTGACACTTTCAGTAGTGGCGCCAGGACCAGAATACACCAACACGTTCATTACAGACCTGAACTTCGGAAAAATGATGATTAGAATGAAGCGGTTTTGGAAAGTTTGAAATTTAAACCCCAAGATGAATTCTCACACAAAAAAAAAATAAAAAGTATACAAAGTACAGAATCTAAGTTTAAAAGCTCAACATTTGCAAATTTCATAATAAATGGCATTAGTAGAAGTAGGTGACTCAGTATTGTTAGACCCCAAGCCGGGGTTCGTGGTCAAGACACGAGTGCTTGAGTCCAGAACAGGCTCAGGATCAAAGGTCTTCATCAATATTTGCCACGATGACCAGGTTCCCTCGCCCGAAATAGACTTCGAACCGAACGTGGTATTCCCTCTCATCATTGAAAACCAGTGGGAGATTCCCATCATTGTGTCGCGCGAGAAAGAGACCGTTGATAAGAAAGGGGTGGTGTCCAAGCTATATGACTGTTGTATCAACAGCAAGTGTTTCCAGTGGTGCCAGCTCAATGCGGACTTGCGAACAATCATGATCGAATGGAGCATCGAGGCAGTAGAATTGCTCTACGAACTTACATTGGAGCGCGAATATTCAATCCCCAAGATGCTCTGTAAGGGAGAATTGTCTCGGACCGAAATCCGCAAAGAAGATCTTCAAGGAGGTATGAAGAAGAGGCTTGAGGAAATTGGGGGCAACGAGACGTTGGGACTTTTGGAGGAGCTAGACCATGACTCCAGTGACTCTGAGTCTCAGCTTCCCAGCTTGATGAATGTGTCAGGTGACGAGCACCCGCGCCCACTCATAGAGGAGCTTAGCGGCATGCGAATTGCCGAGACTCCCAGCGCGACTCTTAAGTCAACACCCAAGTCAGGTGATGACTCAAAGAAGCAAGTTGCCAGTAATAATCACACTGAACCGTTTCCATACGAATTCAACTTCGTCAAGAGCGACCAGTACCTGCTAGTGGCAAAGTTTGTTCTGGCGTTGAAGGTGGCAGTATCGTATGATCTGAACGAGCACTTGCTTGTGTTCAGCCACAATTACTCTACCCATCATTTTAGCGAGAAGAGCCCGCGCCAATTAGTGGTGCCGCTACCAATATCAGTACTGGTCGAATTGCGCAATGTTTCCGCATTCCATGTCTCCAAGGAAAGAACCCTCTACATATTTTGTCGCTAATCGGATAGCGAGACGCAAAAAACGTCCCGATTGGGACGTTCCGCCATGCTCCCGCTGTGCCCGCTACATCTAAATTCCGCTCATGGGACTCCATTTATATAACCATAAAATTCCTCATCTAGCATTCACCAACACTTTCATCAGCAAATATACCCTAGGATGAACGCAGAAGAACCCTTGTTGCAGGGGGTTGTCGATTATGAAAACTACGACGCACTTTCGCAAGATTCTCCTAATGGCTTAGAACCAAAATATACTCCCGATTTTCGCGCAGAGATAACGTACATCACAACCTCGTCTTTACCGCTCGTTGCAACCTTCTTCCTACAATACTTATTATCAGTCACATCCATATATGCCACAGGTAAATTGGGCCCCAAGGAGTTGGCTGCTGCATCCCTTGCCATATGTACTTTCAACATCACCGGTCTAGCCATTTACCAGGGAATGGCAACCAGTTTGGACTCGTTGTGCTCCCAGGCGTACGGTTCCGGTCACATATACAACGTGGGACTCTACTTCCAAAGATGTTCCTTGATGGGATTAGCCATCACGGTTCCCCTCACTATATTTTGGTGCTTTTCAGGTTCTTTCCTTTCATTAATGATCAAGGATCAAGAGTTAGTGGCTATGACCCAAACGTTTTTACGTATCACATCGTTTGGTGCCCCAGGTCTCTTGCTCTTCGAGACTGGCAAAAGGTTTTTACAAGCTCAGCATATTTTTAACGCGGGAACTTACGTGCTCATGATTGTCGCACCCTTCAATTTGGTGGTAAATTGGATGTTGGTGTGGCATCCGGTATATGGACTAGGCTATGTAGGTGCACCTATCGCCATGTCTATCGTATACTGGCTCATGTCGATCTTGATGTTGTGTTTTGTGTTGTTTATTGACGGCAAAAAGTGTTGGGGTGGCCTTGATCTCGCCAAAGCAATGACCAACTGGTCACCGATGTTGAAGCTCGCTATACCAGGTGTAATAATGGTGGAGTCGGAATACTTGGCCTTCGAAGTCTTGACTATTCTTGCCGCTTCTTTTGGTACCGATGCTTTGGCCGCGCAGTCCATTGCTTCCAATGTGGGTGCATTATCTTTCCAGTTACCGTTTGCAATCGCCGTATCCGTAAGCACTAGAATCGGCCATCTTGTGGGTAAAAGAGATATCACTACTGCTCAGTTGGTCACCAAGCTCTCGGTAGTTTTCGGTACATTTGCATCCATCACCAACTTTTCGTTTGTGTTTTTCGGAAGACACATGCTTGCCCAACTCTTTACCACATCTGAGCTGGTGCTTGAAATATCCAACTACATTCTTATCATGGTGGCTATAAATCAAATATCTGATGCTTATAACGTATTGGGGGCAGGGGTTCTTAGGGGCCAAGGAAGACAAAGAATGGGATCCATCCTCAACATGATCTCTTACTACATAGTTGCATTGCCTATGGGTTACACCTTAGCGTTCGCTTGCGGATACCAATTGCGTGGTTTATGGTACGGATTGATAGCCGGAGTGTTCTTTTTGGCTGCGGGCGAACTGGTAGCTATATACTATAGTAACTGGCGCCAAATCGTGATCGAATCTCACAAGAGCCATGACCACTAAAACACCACGTACGTAAATTATTAGACACCAAAAAGACTATTCTATTTGTTATCTACATTCAATTCTATAAAGTTCTCTCCAGCTCGGTAGTTGCAAATTGACCACTATAATGTCCTGCATATAGCGCGGCTGCAACCATCTAAATTTTTTCAGATGCCTGAGATGATCAAGATCACCAGATAATAGAGCCAGTATGGGTAGGAAGTTCAATAAAAAGAACGCTCAAACGTTCAGTGTGGTTCACAGAGCGCACGACGATGCTTTATACTTTGACAACGATGCATCTGAGCATGTGCTTGTGCCGGTCAAGGGCCAGAAAGGAGAAGCCAAAACCCAGGCTCCAAAGAAGAAAATATACACCACTGAAGAATTGGCCAGCAAGCTCAGCCCTGATGAAATCAAGACCATCAGAGCCAACGAGGGGTTGGCTGCTCAATTCGGGATCTTTTTTGACGATTCCAAGTACGATTACATGCAACATTTGAAGCCCATCGGAACGAGCACCGATGGTGTATTCATAGAAGCCAAGACCACCAAAGAGACTGGCAAAAAAGGCAATATCGAAGACCTTTTCAAAGACCAGCTTCCCTCAAAAGAAAAGCGAAATATCACCCATGATGACCTCGCCAATATACCGGCCCAGCTTCAAGGATTCCAGCCCGATATGGATCCTAGATTAAGAGAGGTCTTGGAAGCATTGGAAGACGAAGCATATATTGAAGAAGGCGAAGAAGACGACGATGTGTTTGCCAGTTTGTTAGAGTCAGGTCACGTTGACGAAGAAGATGACGACTACTACGGGTCGGAATACGATGACTACGACGAATGGGATATGGATAACTACGACGAAGACCATGGTGTCAATTACGACTCTGACAACTACGAAGAGGCAGTATTGCCATATAATGAAGGTGAAGCGCCTGAAGAATTGCATACCCAAGAAACCAAATTCATAAATACCAACTGGGAAAATGACTTTAACAAGTTCAAAAAGGTCTCCAAAAATAAGGTCAACGACTGGGATTCTGACAACGAGTTTGATGATGAAATACAAGAAGAAGAAGAAAACGATACACTCCCCGATTTACCTTCGTTCAACCTGGGTGCAAAATCCAGTAAAAAGTCTAATTCCAAGCTCAGAAAAAAGAAGGGTGCCATGACAGACACCTCGTCGTTTTCCATGTCTTCATCTGCCAACTTCAGAACTGAGGGATTGACTCTCTTGGATGATAGATACGAACAATTGGCCAAAAAATTCGAAGAGGAAGATGAGGAGGAACAAGAGTATACCCCCTTTCAAATGGAGAACGAGAGGACGGATCTTGAGTCGATGCTTGACGATTTCCTTGACAATTACGTACTTGAGAGCGGAGGCAGGAAGTTGGCCAAGAAGAACGACGACAGAAAGAAAATTCAGGAAGCCGCTGATTCCGCATCGAAGAGTAAGGTCGCTGCTCGCCGTAAGAAAGAGAAAGAGTTGGAAAACAAACTTAACAACTTGTCTCTCTCCTAGACCAACAACCTAGCATATTTTCCACTTTAGCAGCACTAAGTAGATTTAATGTATTTATCACGTGTTGTGTGTGCGTAGGGAGAAAATTTTTCGTACGATTACCATCTACAAACCTGGTACGAAGGGTCTGTGCTAGTATTAATCAAGAGCTGAATATATCTTACTAGTGGCGTAATTGTTGATATCATCCTTTATATACCATAGGAAAGAAAAAAAAAACTGAGCTTTGTTTGCTGTGAACGCCCAAGGTCAACCACTTAAATTATAGTCACACCACCTATACAGACAAAATTAAGTTCATCAAGAGACTCGTACTAGCCGTTTTTTTCTTTACTTTAAGCATCTATACTATCTTGCACTACAGCGGCTCTCGCAAAATGTCCAACCACCATCATTCTATAACATCGGTATCCCGAGTATATGCTGATGTGTTATCTACCAAACCCCAATCTTACTGGGACTACGATGACATGAACATAAAGTGGAATTCACAAGACAACTATGAAATCATCAAGAAACTCGGCAGAGGCAAATACTCAGAAGTGTTTTTGGGAATTGATTTAGTCAAAAAAGTAAAGGTCGTTATCAAAGTATTAAAGCCCGTAAAGAGGAAGAAGATCAAGAGAGAAATCTCCATTTTAAAGAACTTGGTGGGAGGGCCCAATATCATTGAATTGTTTGAGATTGTGCGCGAACCACAATCCAAGACCCCTGGCTTGATATTCGAACACATCGACAATATAGACTTTAGAACCTTATATCCTACATTCACTGACTACGATATACGGTACTATATGTACGAATTGTTGAAGGCGTTGGACTACTGCCATTCCATGGGTATCATGCATAGGGATGTGAAGCCTCACAACGTGATGATCGACCACGAAAAGAAGACCTTAAGATTAATAGACTGGGGCTTGGCAGAATACTACCATCCTGGTACCGAATATAACGTCAGAGTAGCATCAAGATACTTTAAAGGTCCTGAATTGTTGGTTGATTTCAGATTGTACGATTATTCTTTAGATTTGTGGTCGTATGGATGTATGCTAGCATCAATGGTATTCATGAAAGAGCCATTTTTTCACGGAAAATCCAATACAGATCAATTAGTCCAAATTGTCAGAGTATTGGGATCCTCAAGCTTAAATGAATATCTCGAGAAGTATGACTTGAAGTTGAGTGAAGAATACGAAGATTTGGGCTACTACAATAGAAGACCATGGGAAAGATTCATCAATGATAATAACAAGCATCTTGTCTCTAAAGAGTTCCTTAGTTTCATTGATCAGTTGTTGAGATATGATCACCAGGAGAGGTTAACAGCAAAGGAAGCTATGAACCATAGCTATTTTGATATTCTCAAGAAATAATTGCGTAATACACTTGAGAGCTAATTGGAGGGTCAGGGTACAGTCTTTATGTAATTTTAATTTCAAATTTAAAATGTTTTTTTTCGTAGTTTTCAGTAATAAACGAGATGATCGAGATGTTATATTCAGTACAGCGCTTGGAGAATCTTGAGTTTGTCACGTGAGAATATCGAATTACAACTGCCTATTTACATATACCCCTACAGACAAAAGTAATGCCCTAGAGACGATCCTCGGTATGATTGTTGAAATACGGTACTTTACTAGTCATGAACCCTTTTTTTAGTCAAATAAATGAGTTTGACTGAGAATTTCGTTGAGCCGGTCCGGATTGACAGGCAATTGCAAAATTACAGCAATTTTTGATCAAAATTTTCAAATATACATCAACTCAACAATCGAAGTACGCTACTCAAACTAGTAACAATCTACTGTAAATTTCGTTCTTTGCGAAGAGATAAACCCAGAAGTCTCTGTCTAAGAATATTCTATTCGGGTTAATCTTGATAGGATCTCATACTATATGCAGTACGGTTCCATTTGGTTCTTCAATTTCCATTAATATAAATCAAAGAAAATCTCCACATTCTCAACTTACAAGTCAAATTACAAGTCAAATAGAAGAGATGAGTGAACATAGCAAAGTATTTTTCGATCTTACCGCCAACGAAGTCCCTAAAGGAAGAGTTGTTTTTGAACTTTTCGACGATGTTGTTCCAAAAACCGCTGAAAACTTCAGAGCTTTATGTACTGGAGAGAAAGGTAACAGTCCAAAGTCAGGTAAACCTCTTCACTACAAAGGGTCTAAGTTTCATCGTGTGATCAAAGACTTCATGTGTCAAGGTGGTGACTTCACCCATGGGAATGGTGTTGGTGGAGAATCTATCTATGGAGAAAAGTTTGAAGATGAGAACTTCAAGCTTCTTCACGACAAACCATTCTTATTGTCGATGGCTAATGCAGGTCCAAACACCAACGGATCACAATTCTTCATCACCACCGTTCCAACCCCTCACCTCAACTCAAAGCACGTCGTTTTTGGTCAAGTTATACAAGGAAAAGGCATTGTAAGAAAATTAGAAAGATGCGAAAAAGGTGCTAATGATTGTCCTGTAGAAGACTGGATTATTGCCGACTGTGGTCAATTGCCAAATGACTATGTTCCAGAAGCACCTGGCGCCATAGACGATGGAACCGGAGATATTTACGAAGATGTGCTTGGAGACAACGAAAATATAGACTTGAACAAGTCCGAGTCTGTGTTCCATGCCGTGACTACATTGAAGGATATCGGTACCAAACTCTTGAAGCAAGGTGATCTCGAAAAGTCGCTTCAGAAATACCAAAAAGCCTCGGGCTTTTTAGAAGAATACTTCCCTGATGATTTAACCATGGAAGAGTTGACCCAATTGCACCTGATCAAGCTCGCATGTTACTTGAACGCTGCATTGGTAGCATTGAAGTTGAAAAACGGCTTGGCTACCATCAAAGCCGCCTCAAATGCTTTGGAAGTCGAAAAAGTAGATGAAAAGTCTCGTGCCAAAGCCCTCTACAGAAAGGGTATGGGCCATTTGTTGGTGAAAGACGAGGAATCAGCACAAAAAGCATTGGAGGAAGCCCTTAAAATCCAACCTGCAGACGCTGCTATCATTCAAGGCTTGAAGGACGTCAAAACCACCATCAAGGTGCGCCGTGAAAAGCAAAAGAAAGCCATGTCTAAGTTCTTTACTTAAGTAGTTTGTACATTTGAAAAGTTGATTACTCCACATTATTATGTAAGCAGACTCATTTTTACGCAAAACTCCACCAACTATTGCTCGCGCAAGCGTGGTTGGTACGCGTACATGTCAGACCGGTGATTTTTTCCTGGTTTTTTTCAAGTCGCCACTTGGAGAAAGTCAGGAGCTCCTTAATCAAAACATTGATTATCGGTCTGTATTACCTTGCACCGATTACAACCAGTCTTTGAACAATCCTACCCCAATAGTGGAATCTAAGTAGCGTTCTAGTCAACAGTTATTTTAGCAAAGGATACGTTTAGAGTCAGTCCCCCAACAACCAAATCCACCTTTTCATACTTGCTCATAAGTTTGAAAAATCATCGTGAAATTGACACCAATTTCCAATAGTCACAACCATCATCCCTTTGTTTTGATATCAAAAGATTGTCAGCACTCATTTATTTGATTGTTATTACCTAAATCTGTCAATAAAAATTTCCATTTGTATATTACCTTGTTTCATTTCAACACCTTTAAATATTGTATCAAAAGAAAAAAAAATCATAAGAAGGAAACTGTATCAACATGAGTCGTCAATTTCCGTATTCCAGTGCTCCCCTTCGTGGAGTCAAAGAAGTAAGTATTGATATGTAGAGTATTACTTTTGTTCGTGTTATTAACAGTTTTTTAGGTTCAATTTGGTTTATTGTCCCCAGAAGAAGTTCGTGCTATATCAGTGGCGAAAATTGAATATCCTGAAACCATGGACCAAGCAACTAAGAAACCAAGGGAGGCCGGGTTGAACGACCCTAGATTAGGTTCTATTGATCGTAACTTCAAATGTCAAACCTGTGGTGAAGATATGGCTGAATGCCCTGGACATTTTGGTCACATCGAATTAGCCAAACCCGTTTTCCACATTGGTTTCATTGCCAAAATCAAGAAAGTCTGTGAATGTGTTTGTATGCATTGTGGTAAGTTATTACTCAATGAATCCAATATGGCAATGGCCCAGGCTATAAAGATCAGAGACCCAAAAAAGAGATTTAATGCCGTTTGGACCATTTGTAAAACTAAAATGATCTGTGAAACCGATAGCACCGAAGACGAAGCCCAAAACCCAGAAACTGCAAAGAGAGGTGGTTGTGGTCACACCCAGCCAACTGTTCGTAGAGACGGATTGAAACTATGGGGTACATGGAAGCATAACAAAAGTTTTGATGAAAATGAACAACCTGAACGTCGTTTATTGACTCCTTCGGAAATATTGAATGTCTTTAAACATATAAGCGCTGAGGATTGTTTCAGATTAGGATTCAACGAAGATTACGCTAGACCGGAGTGGATGTTAATTACTGTTTTGCCTGTGCCACCACCACCAGTCAGACCATCTATTGCTTTCAATGATACCGCTAGAGGTGAGGACGACTTGACATTTAAGTTGGCTGACGTTCTTAAAGCAAATATAAATGTTCAAAAGTTGGAGATCGATGGGTCTCCTCAGCACGTTATAAGTGAATTCGAAGCTTTGCTTCAGTTCCACGTTGCTACCTATATGGACAATGATATTGCTGGGCAACCACAAGCACTTCAGAAAACCGGTCGTCCTATCAAATCTATCAGAGCCAGATTAAAGGGTAAGGAAGGTAGATTGAGAGGTAATTTGATGGGTAAGAGAGTGGATTTTTCAGCTCGTACTGTTATTTCTGGTGATCCAAATCTTGACTTGGATCAAGTTGGTGTGCCAATTTCCATCGCAAGAACCTTGTCGTACCCAGAAGTCGTAACTCCATATAATATTCATCGTTTAACCGAATACGTTCGTAATGGTCCAAATGAACATCCTGGTGCAAAATATGTTATAAGAGATACTGGTGATCGTATAGATTTAAGATATAACAAAAGAGCAGGTGATATTGCATTACAATTTGGGTGGAAAGTCGAACGTCATTTGATGGACGATGATCCTGTGTTGTTCAACCGTCAACCTTCGTTGCATAAAATGTCTATGATGGCTCACAGAGTCAAAGTCATGCCATATTCGACCTTCAGATTGAATTTGTCAGTCACTTCTCCATATAACGCCGATTTTGATGGTGATGAAATGAACTTGCATGTTCCCCAGTCACCCGAAACGCGAGCCGAACTATCTCAAATTTGTGCCGTTCCATTACAAATTGTTTCGCCTCAATCGAATAAACCAGTCATGGGTATTGTCCAAGATACTTTATGTGGTGTCCGTAAAATGACTTTACGTGATATATTTATTGAATATGACCAAGTGATGAATATTTGCTACTGGATTCCAAACTGGGATGGTGTGATTCCTCCACCGGCAATTGTGAAACCCAAGCCATTATGGAGCGGTAAACAATTGTTGTCTATGGCAATTCCTAAAGGTATTCATTTACAGAGGTTCGACGGTGGCAGTGATTTATTAAGTCCAACAGATAGCGGTATGCTTATTGTAGATGGTGAGATCATGTTCGGTGTCGTCGACAAGAAGACTGTTGGTGCAACCGGTGGTGGTTTAATTCACACAGTCATGAGAGAAAAAGGGCCACAAGTATGTGCCAAATTGTTCAGTGCTATACAGAAAGTGGTCAACTACTGGCTCTTACATAATGGTTTCTCCATTGGTATTGGTGATACCATTGCCGATGCAAGTACCATGAGAGATGTGACAACCACTATTCAAGAAGCCAAAGACAAGGTGCAAGAAATCATTTTGGCTGCACAGCTGAATTCTTTGGAACCAGAACCTGGTATGACATTGAGAGAATCGTTCGAACACAATGTTTCTCGTGTTTTAAATCAAGCTCGTGATACTGCTGGTCGTTCGGCGGAAATGAATTTAAAAGACTTGAATAATGTGAAACAGATGGTGGTTTCAGGTTCGAAAGGTTCTTTTATCAATATTTCTCAAATGTCTGCCTGTGTGGGTCAACAAATTGTGGAAGGTAAAAGAATTCCTTTCGGTTTTGCTGACCGTACTTTGCCTCATTTCACCAAGGATGATTATTCGCCAGAATCTAAAGGTTTCGTTGAAAACTCTTATTTGAGAGGTTTGACTCCACAAGAATTCTTTTTCCACGCTATGGCTGGTAGAGAAGGTCTTATTGATACTGCGGTCAAAACCGCCGAAACCGGATATATTCAACGTCGTTTGGTTAAGGCTTTGGAGGATATCATGGTTCATTATGATGGTACCACGAGAAATTCTTTGGGTGATATTATTCAATTCGTTTACGGTGAGGATGGTATTGATGGTACTCAGGTTGAAAAACAAACTGTCGATACTATTCCAGACTCAGATGCCAAGTTTGAGCGTCGTTACCGTATAGATGTTTTGGATCCTACGAAATCTATTCCAGAATCGTTAATTGAATCCGGTAAAGAGATCAAGGGTGATGTCAAATTGCAAAAGGTATTGGACGAAGAGTACAACCAGCTTGTAGAAGATCGTCGCTACTTGAGAGATGTATGCTTTCCAAATGGTGATTTCAGTTGGCCATTACCTGTCAATTTGCGTCGTATTATCCAGAATTCTCAACAGATTTTCCACAGTGGTCGTCACAAAGCTTCAGACTTGCGCTTGGATGAAATCATTCACAGCGTCCAGGAACTTTGTAAGAAGTTGTGGGTTGTCCGTGGTGACACTCCATTAGCGAAAGAAGCACAAGCCAATGCTACATTGTTATTCCAGTGTTTGTTACGTTCTAGATTGGCAGCCCGTCGTGTGATTGAAGAGTTCAAGTTGAGCCGTACCTCGTTCGAATGGGTCATTGGTGAGGTTGAAGCACAATTCCAAAAGTCCATCGTTCATCCCGGTGAAATGGTTGGTGTTATTGCTGCCCAATCCATTGGTGAACCTGCCACACAAATGACGTTGAATACTTTCCATTATGCGGGTGTTTCTTCCAAGAATGTCACCTTGGGTGTTCCTCGTCTTAAGGAAATTCTTAATGTTGCCAAGAACATCAAGACCCCAGCTCTTACGGTGTACTTGGACCCACCTATTGCTGCCGATATAGAAAAAGCCAAGGTTGTTCAATCCGCCATTGAACATACCACTTTAAGAAATGTTACCTCGAGTACGGAAATCTTCTACGATCCTGATCCAAGAACTACTGTTATCGAAGAAGATTACGATACTGTTGAAGCATACTTTGCTATTCCTGATGAAAAGGTCGAAGAGTCTATTGAAAAACAGTCCCCATGGTTACTTCGTTTGGAATTGGATCGTGCCAAGATGTTGGATAAGCAATTGTCGATGGCACAAGTTGCCGAGAAGATTTCTCAAAACTTTGGTGAAGATTTGTTCGTGATCTGGTCTGATGATACTGCCGATAAGTTAATTATCCGTTGTCGTGTCGTTCGTGATCCAAAGTCTTTGGATGAAGAAGCGGATGCCGAGGAAGATCAAATCTTGAAACGTATCGAGGCCCACATGCTTGAATCCATTTCATTGCGTGGTATTCCAGGTATTACCAGAGTTTTTATGATGCAACATAAGGTCAGTGCTCCTAATGAAGCTGGTGAATACACTCAAGGTAAAGAATGGGTATTGGAAACTGACGGTGTTAATTTGGCTGATGTCATGGCAGTTCCCGGGGTTGACTCTACTCGTACCTACTCCAATAACTTTATTGAAATTCTCTCAGTATTGGGTATTGAAGCTACTCGTTTCGCCTTGTACAAAGAAATTCTTAATGTTATTGCTTTTGATGGTTCCTACGTCAACTACCGTCATATGGCATTGTTGGTTGATGTCATGACTTCTCGTGGTCACTTGATGGCAATTACACGTCATGGTATTAATAGATCCGATACCGGTGCATTGATGCGTTGTTCTTTCGAAGAAACCGTGGAAATCTTGCTTGAAGCTGGTTCGGCTGCTGAGTTGGATGACTGTCGTGGTATTTCTGAGAATGTTATGTTGGGACAAATGGCTCCATTGGGAACTGGTGCTTTCGATGTTATGGTCGACGACAAGATGTTGCAAAACGCACCTTCTAATATTGCTATTACCAATGGTGACGACCTTGCTGAAGATGGTGGTGCTACTCCTTACAGAGATTATGATATGGAGGACGACAAGATTCAATTTGAAGAAGGTGCTGGATTCTCACCAATTCACACTGCTCCGGTTTCTGAAGGTGCTGGTGGACTTACCTCTTATGGTGGCCAACCAACATCTCCTTCGGCAACTTCACCATTCAATTATGGTGCTACTTCACCAACTTTTGGAGGCGCTACTTCTCCAGGTTATGGTGGAACTTCTCCAAGTTATTCTCCAACATCCCCATCCTACTCTCCAACATCACCAAGCTACTCTCCAACATCACCAAGTTACTCACCCACATCACCAAGTTATTCCCCAACTTCACCATCATATTCTCCTACGTCGCCAAGTTACTCACCAACTTCGCCTTCGTACTCACCAACATCACCATCATATTCACCAACATCACCTTCATACTCTCCTACTTCACCATCTTATTCACCAACATCCCCATCTTATTCACCAACTTCTCCAAGTTACTCACCAACTTCGCCAAGTTACTCGCCTACATCGCCAAGTTATTCACCAACTTCGCCTTCATACTCGCCAACTTCGCCAAGTTACTCCCCAACCTCGCCAAGTTACTCACCAACTTCTCCATCTTATTCTCCTACTTCGCCAAGTTATTCACCAACTTCGCCTTCGTACTCCCCAACATCACCTTCATACTCACCAACATCACCATCATACTCTCCTACCTCACCATCATACTCTCCAACTTCACCTCAATACTCTCCTGGTTCTCCAAAGTATTCCCCTTCATCTCCTAAGAAGGACGAAGAAAAGAAGTGATGATGTAGAATATCAAGTAACCTTTTTGTACTTTACTTACCTAAAACTAGAACTAATAAATACGATACAGAAACAACGTAGCATGCTTAGTAGCATGGCACTAAAATCTCGTAGCATGGGCAACGAACTTGTAATAGGTTAGTGCTCATTGCACTTCTCATTTGCAGTCTAATTGTGGTAGCGCCGCGATGCGCAAAATTCAGCAGGATCCGATGAGTAGGGAAGATAACAATGTCAGGAAACAAGAGGGACAGTAAGGGAGATCTGGCTAAAGAGAGTAATAAGATAACGTCAGGAACCTCTTTGAAGGAAATAGAGAAAAAAAGGAGGCAAGTATTCAAGCCGGTGCTCGACAATCCATATACCCAATCCACGGTATGGCCGTTCGTGGAACCAGAAATTGGAACCAGTTTGGTAGACTTACTATGTATGTTGATAAGCGCCATAGGAAACTACAACAATGTACCACCAAATACCAGGAAAGAGACCGGAGTGCCCGTCCCAAAGATGAAAAGTCATATAACTGTAGGGTTCAATTCTACGGTTGAAGCTTTGGAGAAGCAGGCTTCAGTACATAGACAAAGGCTTATGCACAAGAAAAGAAAGACGTCATCCGATAAGGCCACGGAGGGGCGGTATATCAAGTATGTGTTTGTGGCCAAATACGATATCAGCCCCAGTATATTGACGAACCACTTCCCTGTGCTCAGTTTCACGGCTTCCCATAGTAAGGAAAACCGGGTAAAGCTTGTGCAGCTACCGCGAGGAAGCATGGCCCGGTTGTCAGAGGCCCTTCACAGTGAAAATACCGGAATAATAGGATTAGAGGAGGGCGTAGAGCAAACACAAGCTTTATGTGCCATGGTAGATCAGAATATAAAGGACGTGGAAGTTCCATGGTTGGACGGGCTCTTCGAAAGTGATGGTGCATTTTTCACCAAGCCCGCGTTGAATTTCTTGTCTACGTCGGCGCCGATCTTGCCTAAGAAGAACGATCAGAAAGCAAAAAATAAGGAGACGAAGGAGAAGGTTACAAAAAACAAGCAGACAACCCATACAAAGGAAGGCAACGACCAAGGAAAACGTTCCAAGCCTAGTATATAGTTATTGTAGCGCTAGAATGTATATTTTCACCGCCGCGACTAACGCGTGTATCGAGACAAATTTCAATTTACAGATACGCAGAGATCAGTATCTACGTACGTCTGACCATTCAGCAATACTAGGCATACTAGAGGATACTAGCATACGAGGCATTGATATATAGTCATTTACAGTTGATATGTCCAAATTGGCACTTTCGTTAGAACTCCCCTGGGTGGAAAAGTACAGGCCCCACAAGCTCGATGACATAGTGGGAAACGAGGAAACCATCGAGAGACTCAAGTTGATTGTTCAGGATGGTAACATGCCTCATATGATCATCTCTGGGTTGCCAGGTATAGGTAAAACAACGTCAGTCCACTGTTTGGCCTACGAATTGCTCGGACCAGAGCTCTACCAGCAAGCCACATTGGAGCTCAATGCATCGGACGACAGAGGTATCGACGTGGTGAGAAATAAGATCAAGCAGTTTGCTCAGACCAAAATTCTGTTGCCTCCAGGGAGACACAAGATTATTATTTTGGATGAAGCCGATTCCATGACCCCAGGAGCCCAACAGGCGTTGCGTAGAACCATGGAAATCTACTCCAACACCACACGATTTGCGTTCGCATGTAACCAGTCGTCCAAAATCATCGAGCCATTACAGTCTAGATGTGCTATATTGAGGTATAACAAGTTGGCCGATGACCAGGTGTTGTCTCGATTGTTGGAAATCACCCAGGCTGAAAACGTCCAGTATAATAGTGAAGGTTTGCAGGCGTTGATTTTCACCGCAGAGGGAGATATGAGACAAGCCATAAATAACTTACAAAGTACGGTATCGGGATTTGGGTTTGTCAATGACGTGAATGTGTTCAAGATTGTTGACCAGCCGCATCCCTTGGTGATCAGGAAGATCTTGATGTGTTGTACGGGATCTAAAAACATCGACGAAGCATTAGAGCTCTTAGACACATTGTGGGCCAAAGGTTACTCTGCTATCGATATCGTGACGCTGTCGTTCAAGGTGGCAAAGACCTTGCCGGGAATCAGTGAACTGGTCCGGTTGGACTTGATCAAGGAGATTGGGTTCGTACACATGAGGGTGTTGGAAGGGGTGTCTACGTATCTACAATTGTGTGGAATGTTGGCCAAAATCTGCGACTTAAAGTAATGTAAAATAAATGAATAGAATAATCATTCATGGAATAATCATTCATGGTTCCGTAGTCTAAAGACTGGTACTCTACTATTGTAACTCTATGATATCTCTTCTATTTTTTGTAGGCATTGCAGAGGGCTGCGAAATGTTGCACCTGCTCGTCAATAATACTATTAGCTTCGGTATCGTTTTCATTGCGCAAAATGCTCTCCACCAAATAGAAGTTGTTGTATAAGAATATTTCCCTTTCGGTCGTCGTATTCTTCGAGCCAAAGAAATGGTTACTGAGCTTTGTCAAAACAGTTTCGAAGTCGTTTCTCAACCTGCTTATGGAAATGAACAATGGCTCTCCGCGGAAGTCTCGCTTTCCGTTTTTCGAAGCAGTCAAGGAGAGTTTCAAAAGTCCCAGTACAAATTGGGCAAATTGCTGCGTCACATTGACAGGAGCCAAGCTAGTTTCTTTTGTTGTCCTCAAAATGGTTTTTTTGAGCGATTCACAATTTAAGTCGATGATCTTGGTGAATTGTGGCCATAATATCATTAGCACCGAATTGAGATAATCGTCCAATATCGGGATATGAAACTCATTGTGCATTTTCGACTGGGTCTTCTGCACCATCCGTATCATCAAGAGTATTGCATATGCATCACAGCTACTTCCGGCACTGCTTTCTGCCACAGCACTCGAGGCTACACCTTTATTATGGTACACAGGAGTATGAGATATCAACCAGCTCACGAACTCTGTGCCCAACTTGAATACCAGCTCAAACATTATTTGAGACCATTCGTGTTTGGAATCAGAACCAGTAGAGGTGGAAAATGCTTCGAACTTTTCGTTGCCCAGATAAAAAAAGTCCACCATGAATAGGTACTCCACCACTATATTATCCTCTAGTGCAATTGACCATTGATGGTATATAAACTCGAGCCAGTACACAAATGGGGTTGTTTCAGCAATTTGGGACGGAATAGCACTGGCGGATTCCTCGGTGTTTTCCAAGATTTGCATCCGCTTGTCAACCGACAGAAGGTATTCATTCAAGGTGACATGATTTGGATTGGCCGGCGACGCCTTTTGTAGATGGGAAACAGAGAGCCAGCTGTTAAATCCTGATCCAAACAAGCCTTTTTCCTCATTTGCAGTGCTGCCTAGGACCAAGTTTTGTCCGATATGGCGCACATTAAGGTTTTCGAGCGCGTATATGTATTTGGCGAACCGGACCTTGTAATACCACTTCATGGTATATATATATGCAAGTTGAAGCTGTTTAGCCAAGTCTGGGTGGTGAGATTGTATGAATGCATAGCCGTCTTTGATTTGAAGGAGGTTTCGCTGGACTGCTTGGGACGAGATTTTGGCGGTGCTGGACCGCAAGAGCTTTATTTGACTGATCATATAGTCACGTATCCTTTCAATACACTTGTAGACCAACAATTGGACGCCTGACTCAAGCTGCTTTAATGCCTCTGAGCCCTTGTATGACTTTAACGTATTACTTTGAGGTGATTCCTTGTCCTCCAGTTCATTGATACTAGCGATAAGCTGGAGTTTCTCGTTGATGAACTTTAAGTTGTCCATCCACTTTGCGTTGACTGGCTCGCTTATTATCGATTTGACTATTTCGGGCGATATGATGAGGTCAAGAATGATGGGATTCAACTTGTCGGCAATGGAACGATTCAGGGAAGAGTCAGACGAGATTTTGGTGGATTTTTCATGGAGTTCCTCCAAGCTGGATGATAGTTGTTCCAATTCTGAATCAAAGCCTCTTAGAATCGACTCGATCGGCACTAACTTGTCACGGTGAAGACGTAAGTTGGACTGGTAGTTTTGGAATTTGGAGATCAATTGGTCTAGATCGTGGAAATCTAATGCATCCACGATTGAATGATCATGCTCAGGAGCAAGTGAAGCGTTGACTCGAATCAGTTCCAAGAGACTGGGTCCCTGGTACAGGTTCTGGTCGATGTACGTGCTAAGGTTGGTCAACAGCAACAGAGGCGAGGCCAGTGGGGGTGGCTGATCCAATGGCAATATCCGTCTAATCTTATCCATAGCTGACATCGTGAGCGGATATTATTAGAACAATTACTTTTGGATATATTTATGATATATAATGTTTGTGATGTATTATATTTGGTATATCAACAAAAGTGTGAGATTGATGGAAGCACGAGTTTTTCAGCTAAGATAAGCACACACGTATAGAGACCAATACGGTAATGATAGACGCGAATCAGCCTGAGCGAGCAGAGGTGGACGAGGAAGAGCTTACAAAGTGCGACTTGCCGAAAAAAAGGGCCGCCAGCGAGTCGCAACAGACTATCATAGAGTATCCCGTGAACAGTGGAGAGATCTTGTCAGTACGGGCAGGTCCTGGAAGCGGCAAGACCTGGACATTGCTGAAGCGAGTAGAATACTTGATTAACAATGGAATGGTACAGCCAGAAGAGTTGGTGGTGCTCTCGATGACGAACCGTGCGGTGTCGTCTTTGAAAAATACGTTAGGCAGGTTGATCGGAGTGGGCAAAACCAACCAAATAGAGATAGGAACGTTCCACTCGTTCTGTGCCAACTTGGTCGATCAAAACCACGAAAAGTATTGTCCCTCACGGGCGCACATCCGTAGGCGGCTCATGGACGACACAAGCTGGCGCATGTTTTTCGATATATTTCTGGGGAAGACCATAGAGATCAATGGCAAGACCATCAGAGGGAACTTGACCTCGTTGACGCTTGAAAAAGTGTTGAACGAGATCAAAAATGGCCAGTACGATATAGAATCTGCAGCACACAAGTACAATGTTAGTAACGAGTACCTTGAGCAGTTGTTGAACTACTTGAAAGAAAGTGGTTTGATGAGATACCAGGACTTTATCACCGAGGCATTGGATATTATAGGCGAGTCGCTCCTGCGTCATGACTTGATTCCCAGCCTAAACAACTACAAGATGATAATTGTGGACGAGTTCCAGGATATGCACCATCTGTTGGCCAGCGTGATTCGAGCTGTGGTGTCGTACCCCACGGGACCAGAAAACGGGCTAAAGCACTTGACCATCGCAGGAGACCAGCACCAGTGCATCTATGAGTTTTTGGGTGCAAGCCCAGATATCGATGTTGCAAAGGAATTTCCTGGCTTCAAAGTGACCGAGTTACCAATTAAAGAAACATTTCGATTGACCCCACAAATTCTTGGGGTAGCGGAGAAAATATTGGAAAAGAGCGGGCTTAAGCAACCTGGTCAGCAATCCATAGTCTCCACTAGGCAACCCCTATATCCTCCTGTGATATATCCCCTGTCCAGCAGCGATCAAGAGAACCGGGCTGTAATGAAGGAAATCACACGCTTGATCTTGGAACTGGGAGGCTTATTGAAGCCCGGGGATATCGCTGTATTGGCTAGAACCAACGTGGATTTAGAACAGTTCCAAAAGTGTGCACAGGAGCATGGGTTCAAGTGCAACAAGTTCTCTCTGAACGCCGAGTGGGTTAAATCTAAGGTACACTTCTTGTTAGACATCATGAATGTTATGAGCCAAGGAGCGGGCAGTGACTTGAATCTCTTATGCATACTCCTTTTGTTGGATAAGCGAGTCGGCTCAAGGTTAAGAGTATCGAAACTTTTCAATCTATTTGATCAGTGGAAAGCTGCTCACCATTCATTGTACACTAACAATGCAATGGAGGACTTTCTCTGGCACCAATTTGCAAATAGAGACAAGAAGCCAGCCAAGTCCCTATTTAGCATCTACAAGCCCCGGGATCACCAAAATACCCTAAATTTATTCGAAGCCTTTTTGACATCTATACGCCAAGAAAGAGAATATTTGGTCACAAATGACAATCCAAACGGCATTATCGAAAGCTTATTGCGAGTGGTGACTCGTCTGGGCCTTGTAGATAACATGAATTTACCGTCCCACCGAAAACTCAGTCACTTAAGCCTAGAGGAGCAAATTACGGAGCACAAGCTAAAATTAGAAGCAAATCTAAACGCATTTTTCCAGACCCTAAAGGGCTCATATTATAAATATTTATTCATGGGTAGTCAGGAAGATTCCTTTTTACAGTTTTTCATGAAAAGCTATAACGAAGATGTAACTATTATTGACAATGACATGATCAACGTGTCAACTATACATATGGCGAAAGGCTTGGAGTTTCCGGTTGTATTTTTGCTTGGCAATTCGCAGTCTAATTATAACTCCAACACCGAGTGGATAAGCGTATTTGACGAAGAAGCGAAGCCGGCTAACCACTCCACAGCCAGATTGTTTTATGTAGCAAGTACTAGATCGAGAAGCCTTTTGTACGTAGGCAGCCCAACCATGTCAACGACTCGAAAAAGCAACCTCCACAGTATGTTTACCGATGCTGTGCCACGGATAACGCCAATTATAGATGAAATATCGTGGGACTTGAATAGACAGCCCCCCAAAGTGTCAAGAATGCGTCAGGGGTCAAATCTATTCAAAGGCATGTTTGAAGCACCGCGCAATATTGCCCCATTTTCCAAGAGGCGTTTTATTTCAAAGCCATCAATTTGGAACCAAAAGTCTTGGCATAGTTCCATAAGTAGATCCCGTGAGACGGTTACACACGGGAAGCGCCTACTTCAGGGTATTCGACTAGTTTTCCGCAGATAACTACTAGTATTTTGTGACGTGCTTCTGCATATCGGCAAACAAATATTGCGACCCAGCCGTCACAAGTGCGAGTCAAAATTTGCGTAATGTAACCCCAGTTTTGACTCGTAACAGATTAGATGCGAAATTTTGGATTTATATCTAGCGGATAAACCCAGAGCCAAGGCGATTTTTAGGGGGTATTCCTGCTGATATATAACCAATTTAAACTAACACTTGTGCCCCGAACCTACTAATTTTGCTTATCAGATCTCTCACAAATTACCATTGAATTATTTCGCAATGGCCCTTGATGAAGCCGGGTCAATATTGGCAGATTCCAATGATTTGATTCAGAAAGAATGTCCTGAAATAATAAGCTACATTGGCGAGTTCCAAGTTGATTTACAAGATTTGAGCAGGCTCGAAGTAACATCCGTAAGAACTCCGTCCAGATCTCTGAAATTGAATTCCAAACCTATAACTCCTTCAATCACGGTGTTTAAGAAGAAAGACCTCCGCAAGTTCCAGGGTGATTTGAGTAGTAATATCTATGAACATAACTTGGGCAATACCAAGATAAGCCTAACGGATCCTCGGAAGTCCCAAGTAAGTTGTGTCAGGTGTCGGAAGCTCAAGAAGAAATGTTCTCGCATGGTCCCCGAGTGTTCCAACTGTGTATCTTCGGACCAGTTATGCATGTATACGTTCAGAAAGCAGAAATCCAAGCCTTATCGGGTGCCTAAAATTCGGGAAGTTGTGCTGAAGTCTCCAATTATACCACACAGTTGGCCACCTACTCCTTCTATGAGTCCCGGCAAACGTCTTTCGCTACCTATTGAAAGAAACTACAACCCTGGTATTCTCTTGAGTCCTCATCTGATTACCGCTCCAGTGGAGTATATGTATACGCCCAACCCCGAGACACCCACTAGTGATGCGGGATTATCGGAGCATTCGATTTCGCCGGGCATATCTCCAATAACCATAAACAACTACGATAAGCGAAAGGTCAATCTCAGCTATTATTATGATTCTCCGAAGTTTCGTCGACAGGGCCATGACTTCAACATTATCTTGAACTAGCCCCTTGAACTAGCCCCTTGAACTAGCCCTTGCTATTAACAATCCTTCGCCATTAGACTGAGTTTGTGATTGCTTTAGATCCATGTAGTTTAGCAAATGAGTAAATGAGTACATTCCGAAACTAAAGAATAAATGACACACGTTTTGATAAACTTTTTGATAGAATATATTCCTTCGGAACCTGTAGTCCCATAAGTGTGTTTATTGCTACATAATCTATTGTACATCAAGCCAACTTGGAAAGCAAGCTCATAACGTCGGCGGACGAACCCGAATTATCATCTGTCTGGCCTGGAAATTGAATATCGGAACCGTTCAGACCCACATCGAGGGTCTCAGAAGGATCGTAGCCATCATCCTCGTCTTCTGCCGACTGACTGTCGTGTTCATGTTTGAGTTCCAAATCATCTTTATGGTGTAATTCAAAATCACTAGACACTTGATACTCATCTGCGGTATCGTCATTATTGTTGCCGTTGGACCCATCGCTACTTTCAATATGTACATGATCCGTTTCTTCTTCACGGTCAAACTCCTTGACTTCGATGTCTTCCGAGAACGCCACCTTTTTAGATGAAGGCGTGGATCCGCTTGAAGATGTTTGAGAAGAGCGCCTCTTTCTGGTTGCAGGTTCAGGCAATGCGATAGAGTCATCACCACTGGCTCCTGGTGTTCTTTTCTCATCAGTATCATCGTCGTCAGTTTCGTAAGTAGGAAGTATATCGTCGTCGTCGTCGTCTTCGTCATGGTTGTTGTTTGTGTCGTTGTCATAAGAAGGAGAAAGCTCTTCACCTGCCAGCTTGGAAGATTTGGTTTCCTCTTCATTCAACATACTTTGAAGTTCGTCCCTCGTGGTGTATAATCGGCCAAGCTTGTCGTTGATGATCAGAATTTTTGTGTTGTCGGTTTTGGCCTGTTCGGTGATTACAGTCGATAAATGTTCCAATTGCTTGGCAATTTGCAGCTTTATCGTCTTGAGTTCTTCAATGTTCATTATTGAAAGCTTGCTCAATTTTTCCAACATATTAAGCTTGGAAATGTATACTTTTGGAGCGGGCAAATTATCTGATTTCGAAGGGTCTACCGGCAAGTAAGTCTTGGATTGTATACCAAACTGAGTCAAGTTGGATTGACTGATATCTGTCAAGCGGTTCAAGCTTAAGAAGAGGTCGTTTAAGCTCTTCAATTCAGGAGCAATCGATGCAGAATTGGCACTGCTGTTGCTCAGGCTATTCGACGAGGTTTTGGGTTGCAGTGATCTGGACTTTGTGGATTCCACAGCATTTCTCATTTTGGTGATGTCTGCAGTGCTAAACACTGTTCTTTCTTGCCAGACATTGATTAATCGGTCCAATTTGGGGCGGGTAGCGCTGTCCAACGTGAAGTATATTCTGGTGATAACATTGGGCAATACCGCGGCAAATTCTTCGATAAACTCAGGCTTTCTCTTTCTTTTGGCTCTTTGAACTACATCGTTACACAAGTAGAGCAAGCAGAGCTTCTTGCCCGATGCACTAGGGCTTGAAGGGATCTTCAACAAGTAGTCAGACCACGCCTGTGCACATTCTTTGCTGTGTCTGTGATGGAAGAAAACCCACTGGGAAATTGAAACAATGGACTCTTGCGTATCCTGTAGCAGAGCAAGTTTGCTATTTAAGCTTTCTCTTGAAAAGGACATGATGGATGGAGTGGTAGCAAATGGGGACTGGCGTTGAAGTTCCTGTGAGTTTGATTTTTTCAGGGCATTTCTCAGCGAAGACCAAAATGTTACGGGGAAATAAATGGAGCGAAACAAGAAAACAATGACATCCTAGCACTCAAATGAAAAACTGACTCCATATATATGTTTTGGCATCGCTTAATTGTAGATAGCTTGCAAATACTAGTGATGGGTAACTTTCTTTCATTTCTGTAGATATTGTGGGTGCAGATGATACACTTTTAGAATGAGGGCGGGCCAAATGAGTAAAAGCGAAGAGATTAAAAGCTACAGATTCTCGCGGAACGCCCAACCGAAAGCAATCATATCGGCGAAAGCTATTTAGGTAAAGTAGCTTCAAAACACTTGTCACTCTTGGTGAGCAGCACCACAGAAGTTATGAAATATACTTGAAATTAAGTTTTGGAATTTTAGACAGTTCGGATCAAATGTGGTCACTAGAGATACCTCGGTAAACTACATATGTTAAGGTTGAGAATTTCCTTTTGTGATGGCATGTAAGACAACTGACTAGCGATGGTTAGCACGTTGGGTGCAAAATTGCAGTGCGTATGATTCGAGTAATGACGAAATATTAGTGGAATATGTAACTCGTTATACTTCAGTAGTGTAGAAAATAGTCTCGATGGTGTTGAGTAGTCCACACACAAACCTACAGTTCAAGGAGCTGCCATGTCTTGTAGACACCAAGCCAATGAGATGCTCATTCAATGCACTTCTTGTTCTCTTTTAGTCTCATTTTGGCGACCGTAGATAGAAAGCCCTGTCTATAACCGCGCATATCTTCTAGTTTAGTCTATTGCTTTCCAAAGAGTATTATACTTCCTACATCCTGTTCTTTTTCTGGAGTAAGCCTAAGAGTACTTTTCCAGAGCTCTCGCTACAATCTTGACATTCGCGCCGCACCGCGCTACTGCGAGCGAAGTTCAACAACAAAGACAAGGAAGTACTTGAAAGTCATTCGTAAGTGTACTAAACCCAAGCACAAAATTCCTGTTGACGCGTCATATCAACCATCCTGTTCTACAATTTCGACTGATACTTTGTTCAGCTAAAATCCATTTATAACTACGGCTTTGTACCTCATCTCATCACATAACTGAGCCAATCACCATGGCACCCAAGACACGTAAAGCATCGCAGAAAAAGATCGAATCGATAGAAACAGAGGCTGCTGTGAAGGTCATCGCTAAGGAGACGAAATCCAAAGCATCGTCACGTAGATCATCCACCAAATTGGAAGAGCTTCAGCTCTCTTCTACCCCCAACTTGAGCAAGCGCAAAATATCCAGTATAACTCCTTTGGATAGCAATAGTGGTACTCCTACTGGCGACAAGAAATCCAAAACCTCTATAGTGACAGAACAAGACATTCTCAATGCGAACAATAATCAGGAATTGATCCAACTCATCAACTCCCTAGTCAACACCAAGCAAGACGAGTTGTTTACAAAGTATCAGAATAAAGTACAAACACAGCTTGACGACGATCACGAGCTCATTTCAGAGTTAAACTCAAGTCTATTTGAAAAACAGACAACCATCGATAAATTGATAAGCGAAGTCAACGAATTGAAGACGCGCGCCAATTCTTCGGGAAGTCTCGCGAGTAAACAAAGCCAAAGCATCAACAGCACTGTTCTAGATTTCAATGAAAGTGGCAACAAAGACTACATATACGAATCGCCAATTCGCCGTAAGAAAAGCAAGAAGATTGACCTCCAAAATGGCGAGAACCGAAGCTCGCACCTCATAAACCAAGACCAATTGTCTAAAGAGCTCGAAAACATAGGGTTTACTCTTGATATGTTGGAATTGTTAACTGGTCTTCGCATAGTCAATTTCCAAGAAGACGAAACAAGATACTTTTTTGACGTAAAGCAGAGTCCGTCGTCGTCATCTTCTAGCGGATCGGCCAAAGACGAGATATTCATAACCTATAGGTTGGTAATATCAAAGACGTTTGGTGCTACTGCTGAAATCAATTACATACCCACGTTCCTAGAGGCATTGGAGGATGGCTACGAACAGGATTGTGATGATTCAAGTGTCGAATCCGATTTGGTGGAAAACGCCAGGTACTTGAAAAAAATACTACCCGAGTATTTGTGCGAAAACCTTTCGTTCCCATACAACACGTTATCTCAATTCTACGGAAAGGTCAGTCGAGCCTTGAACAAAAAAGCCAGAAAGTGAGGCTGCCCAAGAAGTATAGATAAGAATCTTCGGAATATCGTTAAATTAGCTACCGAAAACGCCTAATTTACGGCTAGACAATAATTAGACATTTTACCGCGGAAGAGATGAGCTTTACTGGGTCATTCAAAATATGGCGTAGACTTCTCGAATAAACTATTTTACTGCAGAATTACATAAAAATAATATCAATTTAGGCCCAGTAAAATAACCGGGAGCTAGACAGCTCGAAGGCACCCCAAAAGTCTAGACCCCCATCGTTTTTTGCCATAAAGGGCGACTTAAAGTATCGAGTGGTGGAAGTAGCTGCTAGCTGCATCACTGCTCGTGAATCCTGTAGACTTCTTCGAGTGACTCTTGATATTTCTACTACCTTGCAAAGTCAAGCCTAAGTGTGATGGTTGTATGTAAAAATTATAGTGTAGAGAGGGGGAATTTTTGAGTATACATGCATCGATATTTTCGCCTAACCGTAACTTCTAAATAGAGGCGCACATACACGACTCGTAAACCTTTTTCTGGAAGCCAAAGATGCGCACAATATTACGGTTATGGGCATTCTCATTCGATGCAAAAATAACTAAAATAATAAAGGAAGATATAATTTACTTCGATGAAATTAGTAGAAGCAGTGGGAGATGCGAATGCGTTTTCCGTGCGGCATTCTTCTAGTCGAATTGAGGCGTTAAGATATTCACTAAACCTAGACGTACATTAAAATAATATAGAGAATGCCTAGAATTACAAGGTATTAGATTTTGCAGGACAGAAACTTCAAATTGATCCACGAATCACAATTGTCTATCTAGAAATTACCAACTTGTGGCCGTTTATTCCTTTTTAGTATTCACGGTAATGTTTCCACTTTCGTCTCTAACTATACTGATGGTTTTCAAAAACTCCTTTATCTCTTGAGAGTTCTCTTGCGATGCCTTCTTGACGATCTTGTAAAAATTTTGCTTTTTGTTTGGTTTCAAAAATTCACCCAAGCTCTTTGCTGATTTGCCAGCTTTGTCTTTGGATTTAGATTTTTCAGAGTTGATTTCCTTTACAGGGCTATTAGTAGATTCAGAAGTCTTAGTGACAGCCTTAATAGGCTGCTCTTTTTTCGGTTGATTCTTATTCTGCTGCTTCTTGGGTCCTTTGTACAACGCTTTTTCATATTTTTCAGCCTCGGAAATGCATGACGTGTGACCTTTGTATTCATTACCTTGAAATGTCTTCGAACAGTCTATACAAGTGAAGTAAGCTCCGTAACATCTCTGCACATGCTGGTCTAGTTTCTTTTTTATGATTATTTCGTTACACACTTCACAGGAGAACGAAACCATATCTGAGTAAGTCAATTAGTAGTCGATTGCCTTATCAAATTTCACTTTGTATCGATCAAATAATTTTTCGATGAGATGAGACAAGGGTTTTGCTTACGTAACAGTTTACGCCGTAATATGAGCCCTATCGCGGCTGCTATGCCGCTCGCACCCGCGCGCAGAAGAAACTTTTTAGTGAGGCTAGTGCGTGATTGGCGCTTGGCTTCAAGGTACTATTCTTAGTTCAGATTATGCTACAAATTGACCATAAAATATAACTGCGCTCGCTTAAGTAGATACTCAAGCTTAGTAAAAAAATTTGTGATTATTGGTAATAAAGGGTAGAAAAAATCACTTCAATTTGTAGACATGACAGCATATATCCCTCCTGGTCCACATGCAACAAGAACTGTGCGTCCCCAAACAATCGAATCTCTTGTTCAGCTTAGTATACGAAACGTACAATACCAGTGTCCTATTGTTCACGGCTAATTGCGAGTCTTGATCTTACCAGGTGTTATTGGAAGAGGCTTAGCGCCTAGAATTTCAGCTCGTCAAAATACATGCAGTAGAAGGCAGATTTTTTTTTTTCATTCGCTTAATTAGCGAATTAAAGCAGGGCAAAAAAATTATGCTTATACTTTATGTGGGGCCAGGGATTAGCGTAGTTTGAAGATTGCTTGACACACTCACCACGTGGACTTGGCTGGTTCTAATGTAGAGGATATCCATTATGGAGGATAGCTGATTTTATTCTTCTTTATACAAGAATATGCACAATCTGGTTTTCATAGTAGTACATACAAGATACCCTTTGCGTACTTTGTCCACAATGCATTTCGGGGAGTTTGGTTTGCTCAAGTTGCAGAAGCTGCGTCATTTATTCAAGTGTCTCGAATAATTTGCTCGTGGATAGGAGCACTTGGCGATATTTTTTACAAAAGATGAGGTAGGGCCCCTCGCTGAGTGACCTCCTGTTTTGGCAAGTTAATATGAGAATCGAAAGAAATACAATCAAAGTTCATTAACTGACTATAAAGTTTAGTTAGTTAATGCAAGAAGTTATTAACTTAAGTAGAGAGAACAGTGGCGGAAGACCCTAACTTAAAGCCTAACTCAATCAAGGAAGCTTCCAGCCGAATACCTGATCATTTGATAAGTGTATTCTATCTTCTGGTATGAAGTTTGTGGTCAACTGTATCATTTATTCACCCACACTTCATAAATGTAGTGAAGAAAACAGTATGGGCGTGAACGCGTGTAGAAAGGTCCATGCACACAATGTTCGAGAACTTTAGTTCGGATTAAATCTGTCTATCCCCGCAATTGAGGTCTAAAGATAAAATCTGCAAGATCTCACGAGCTTAGCTCAATGGCCATAGACCTTTCGCCAGCATTCTTAACCTACAGCAATGAGAATATATCTTGTCCTTATTGAAATTTGTCTAGTTTTATTTTAGCTAGACAGTTTCATTTACTCGTAAAAATATTTTTTACGCACTTGGGACAATTGCAGGATCAATTGTTTGGTGCATCAGTGCACATTGATGTTCATCCGGTGATTCATAGAAGAGCTACGCTATCGCTATCGTCTCCTAACCCATTCAGCACAGGTTTTGCCTTTAACGAGCATGCACAATGCATCGACATTTACGAAATATTATAGTGAGAGCTTGACTTTTATCACTTTCAGGCTCACTTATTTTTTTACGACCATGATTTAATGATGTATCACCGGGCATATTTACGAACATCGAAATAAGATTCAATTTAAGTAACAATTAACTAATGATTTCGCTCATCTCAAAGAAACTTTGAGCCTAATTAAGTTAAAATCTTTTATTCATTTCTTCCTTCCGGGCGTCAATCGGCTTTGTGGCTTTCGGGTATGCATGTACAGAAAATAGTCTATAGTTGCAAAATTTGGCTCATAATTTTTCTCTACCTCGTCCAGCTGCAATGCAAAATAATTACTGAGGTTGATGTATATACCCAGGCAGCATTTTTTACGCACTAGTATGACCGGGGCTCGATGTTACTGCAGTATGACTTCGCCGAACTGCTTATTTTAAGGAATTACAGCTTTGACAAGCTTTTAGTATTTTGAAAAGGGCGGCACACTGCAAGATTGCATAGGTAACCAAAATATTTCTTCATGCAGCGGTTAATTTTCTGGACTGACAAAGGCTAAACGGAGGGGCAAGATAGACTATTCCATCTCAGAAGACAGCGGATAATTTTTATAAATGGTGCCTCATTTTCGCTAACTTCTTCAACGGTCAAGCCATAAATCAAACCTCATAAAATGAAGCTCAATTTGATTTTTGCCTTGGCCAGTGCTTCGTTGGGGGTCATAGGAAAACAGATATCAGGAGTATTCACAAATTTTGATTCCCTTACCTATGTGGCCGGAGGCTCATCATATAACCCCAATGTCCCAAACTCTCCCAGTTGGAAGGCGACACTTGATTGGCAATTGCAGGGTTCCAGCGCCTCTCCAGGCGATACCTTTACACTCAATATGCCCTGTGTGTTTAAAGTGACTGCCGCTACATCAACTATTTCCTTAACCGCTCAAGGTCAAACTTATGCTACTTGTAAATATAGCAATGGTGAAATGACGGTACCTTATTCTGAATTACAGTGCACGGTAACTTCAATTAAAGCTGGTGAAAGTGTGCAGGGTACTGTTTATTTCCCTGTCGTGTTTAATGTCGGTTTGACTGCAAACCTGGTTGATTTGAAAGACGCTACGTGCTTCCAACCAGGACAAAACAATGTCGTTTTCACTGACGGAAACAAACAGCTTTCTATTTCCACCAATTTTGCAAGTGGATTCACATCTAATACTAACACCGACCCTAACGATGTAATCCCTCTTATGAGAGTACTTCCTCAGACAAATGTTTATCAGTCATATGTAATGGCCGCTAGCTGCAGTAGCGGATATTCTCAAGGTGTCTTAGGAATATCTTTGACTGGCTCGAGTATTGACTGTAATTCCGTCCATATTGGTATGACCAATGATTTGAATGCATGGTATGCCCCTAAATCTTACAGTTCAAACTTCCAGTATACCAAGACATGCTCATCTAGCTCGATCTCGATAAGCTACTCCAATATTCCTGCTGGGTATAGACCATTCATTGACTTGGTTAATTCCGTGGTGAATAATGCTCAAGTCACAGCCCTATACACCGACACAAAATACTGTTCTAATTCAATTTTTGCTTCAGCCAATTCCAAGAGAATCACCTGGGGCACTTACAATAGCGGTGATCAAGGCTCAAATGGTGTAGTGATTATTACTTCGACTTGGACCGGTACCAACACTGTTGTTACCACTTTGCAACCTACTGGAAGCACCAAGACAATAGAAGTTGTTGTTCCAGTACCAACCACCACAGTTACACAAACCTGGACTGGTCTGATAACAACCACCTCTACTATACCCGCTAATCCTGGTTCTACCGCAACAGAAATTGTCGAAGTTCCTCATCCTGCAACCACAACTACTAGTACCTGGACTGGATCTTATCCAACTACCGTTACAATAACTGGAACTGATGGAACCAATACTATAGTTATTGAAACCCCAACTCCTACTAAAACGATCACCTCCACCTGGACTGGATCGAACGTAGCCACCACCACTGCTACCGGAACTGATGGTACTAAGACGGTGATTATTGAGGTACCAACTCCTACCAAAACTGTTACCTCCACTTGGACTGGCTCATATCTTACCACTACTACCGCTACTGGAACGGATGGTACTAATACCGTGATTATTGAGACTCCAACTCCAACCACTACCATCACCTCCACCTGGACTGGATCAAACGTAACCACCACTACTGCTACCGGAACCGATGGTACTAACACGGTGATTATTGAGGTACCAACTCCTACCACAACTGTCACTTCCACTTGGACTGGCTCATATCCAACTACTGTGACTGTAACCGGTAACGGTACTAATACTGTGATTGTTGAGGAGCCAACACCCACTACAACAATCACTTCCACTTGGACTGGATCGAACGTAACCACCACTACTGCTACCGGAACCGATGGTACTAACACGGTGATTATTGAGGTACCAACTCCTACCACAACTGTCACTTCCACTTGGACTGGCTCATATCCAACTACTGTGACTGTAACCGGTAACGGTACTAATACTGTGATTGTTGAGGAGCCAACACCCACTACAACAATCACTTCCACTTGGACTGGCTCATATCCAACTACTGTGACTGTAACCGGTAACGGTACTAATACTGTGATTGTTGAGGAGCCAACACCCACTACAACAATCACTTCCACTTGGACTGGCTCATATCCAACTACTGTGACTGTAACCGGTAACGGTACTAATACTGTGATTGTTGAGGAGCCAACACCCACTACAACAATCACTTCCACTTGGACTGGCTCATATCCAACTACTGTGACTGTAACCGGTAACGGTACTAATACTGTGATTGTTGAGGAGCCAACACCCACTACAACAATCACTTCCACTTGGACTGGCTCATATCCAACTACTGTGACTGTAACCGGTAACGGTACTAATACTGTGATTGTTGAGGAGCCAACACCCACTACAACAATCACTTCCACTTGGACTGGATCGAACGTAACCACCACTACTGCTACCGGAACCGATGGTACTAACACGGT
Source organism: Suhomyces pyralidae (assembly GCA_003706505.3). Classification (NCBI taxonomy): domain Eukaryota; kingdom Fungi; phylum Ascomycota; class Pichiomycetes; order Serinales; family Debaryomycetaceae; genus Suhomyces; species Suhomyces pyralidae. The sequence continues at coordinate 168 of PPLO03000003.1, read as the reverse complement.
AATTGTTGAGGTACCAACTCCAATTACCACCATTACATCAACTTGGACTGGCTCTTACCCTACTACCGTAACTGTTCCAGGTAACGGTACTAATACTGTGATTGTTGAGGAGCCAACACCCACTACAACAATCACTTCCACTTGGACTGGATCGAACGTAACCACCAC